>CM048934.1:27485750-28903250 GCA_026686955.1 Epinephelus cyanopodus
TAAGAATAGATCATGTTTTGGCTTAAAACACCCATGTTTGGTGGCACAAAAGATGCTGGGAAATACTGCGAAGACTTGGTAAAAACATCTGGGACCAGTGGGTCAGATACTGCTGTGAAACTTTGTAAGGGGTCAGTAAAAGCAACTGTGATCTGTGGCTCAAACACTGCTAGGAAACTGAAAGCTGGCGGGACTTTGGAGCAATGTTTGTTTTTTGGGTAACAGGTTGTCAGAGAAATGGGCTTTCAGTCCAATGAGACTGTTGGACTGATGGGGCTTTGGAATTTTTGGGCCGTCGGAACAATAGCATGACACCAGTTATCCTACACTAGCTTCAGTATCTCTTTATATGGTTCCACATCTTGTCGATAGAAGAAGATACAGAACTCAAATAGCTGAGTGAATTATCCATTTCCTGGAATATACTGTGTATTCTGACTGACTGAGTTTCGCCAAACCCACCTACAGCCAGACTGCACCAAGATCCCAAGAAGCCACATAACCAGTGCCTATGTAGAGCAATGCCTAAATAAAGGCTTGTGTCTGTGTTATTTAAAGACACTATATGTGAGATTTAAAAGTTGAAATCTGATTTCGTTCCAGACCTCTGATTCACAGTCCGCCTCTCTGATCTTTTTCAGGGATTTCAGTTGGTCTTGTGTTTTGCTCAGTGATGTCAGTTTTTTTTTTGGATTGGAAAAACACTCACTGTATGGGGTCCTCCTATGCCAGAGCTGAACAATACGTGACAAAAAAAATTCCCACAAAAATGGAAACAAGCATGTATGAGATTGACGCAAATTGGTGTATTTCTTGTAACAACATGACAAACATTAACTGCTTCCATATTAACTACGCAGTGTATGTGCGTGCCTCTGACAGGATGGAAAATACAGTCACTATTAACAACATTTACATCATGCACACTAATATTCCATTTTTATTTCAAATATGACAGTATACTGAATTTGGATATTTTGAAGTAGGCCTTTTTGCGAATGAAGCGTTCTCAGAGGAAGACATGGGATATTATTCATTATTTTATATTATTATGTTATTATTTATTTATTATTATTTTCACTGGGCCTTTTGCAGCAATTTGTGACATGTGGCTACTCTTCATGGACGTGTTGTGCACAAACCAATTGCTTGCAAGCTGTGGTAGAGATGCATGTCCAAAAGTAAAGCCCGCATTCCTGGTTGGAAGAAGAAACACATCTACTTTTACACATTGGATACTGCAACACCAACATTTTCAATGTGGCTGAAGGAATGAATGAGGAAGAATGTGTTTGTATGGTCCAACAAGTAACTCAAGAAAATCTATTTTGATGCAAAGAAGCAAAATAACAAGCAGCTCCATCAGCTTCACTTTTCTGTATTTTGACGTGATAAACGACATGTTTGGGCGGAGTATGCGTAGCTGCATGTCAACATGAATGTAATTGGAATATTAATTTTAATTAGCCATGTATACAGCTTAGGTGGAATATTGCCTTTTTCAGAATACGGGCAAAAACTGGAATATTATGTGTATGTAAACATGATCATGTATTGCTTAGCGAAAAAGTAGTCTCGCTTACCTTTCTCAAGAAAAGAAAGGTCTGGCTGGGCCGACTCTCACTTTAAGATTGGAGAAAAAAACTCCCCGGCTTCTTGTATTTCTTTCAACCAATCTCAGCCGTTATGGGCGGTGTCACAGCAACGGTAGGCTTGCAAAAATATTGCCAGGGGAAACAGGTTGTGGTGTAACACACCCACAAAAATATTGCCTACAGATGCGAACCATGGCAGAAAAATAGCTACATCCCCGCAAGATCAAACACCGCAAAAGTTAGTAAAGGACGTGTGGAAAACTGCAACCGGAGGTGGTAGGATGGGACTTCAGCGGGTGGCTCGTTCCGCCCAATGAGAGGCTGATCTATGCAGCGAACTTCTGCCCACTCAGACTAGCGAAAAAGCTACCCTTGAAAAATCAAAACTGGGAGAAGACGAAAATAAATGTAACACTCACACTGATACTGATTCATCCAAAATGAGCCCAAAATGTGGGCAACAAATTTATTTATTCTGCAGAATGTAAAATCAGTTTACTTAACATTAATCTGTAGCTTCCAACCAACAGCACACATAAATGAATTTGAAGCTTGGTGATTGGATGTTTCTTGGCAAAATGCACCTTGGGGTTCTACAAATAGAAGCCTTTAATAGAATTTGTTAATACCTACAACTTGAACATTTAATCTGTAAGAAGTTAACCACTTCTGGAACCTGCATTGCACATTATAAAACAGAGAGGCATTCAAAGACATTGCCAATTACCTGTTAGCACCTAATTTTAATAAATAAACATTTACAATGCTGTGTTTAAGTGTAGCTCAAACACTTGAACTCACAGTGCAAAATATATGCTGCCTAAATTTGAGCTATTTACAGGGTTTAGTTAAGTTGTACATGAGTTGTTTTTTCAGCTGTGACACACACCACCCCTCTTGCTAAATACCATTTACTTTTGCCTATTCCAAACTGCTGTTGCTGACATAAATATAAAGACAAACGACAACACCCTGTGCACCATAGGCTTTTTCCCAGGACAGACATCCTGGGCACCGAGTGCTGAGAAGAGCAAGACTTCATACACTGTCTGCTGTCTAACAGCTGTTCAATATCAATGTAATTCTCCACCTCTCATGACTTTTTGCTTCATTTTACTTGACTACAACTATTTCTACTAACAGTTTCAGAAGAACAGTTAATGTTTTCTCTTTTATTTATTCTCTCCATCGAGGGTGAGCAGATGAGCCTGCCAGGCCTTCAACATGGCCTTGCAAATAAGAACAAATTCCAAAATAAAAATTCTCGAGTCAGACTGGGACCATCTGTATGAAAGATCAGGGCTGTGTTAGCCAACTATACACTCCAATAATGCCCTCATGTTTTTGTGGGCACGGCAAAATATCTTTGGTCATTAAAGAATGTGGATGAGTGACTCATTGGTAATGTCTACTCATTCTCAAGCACATATCTTTAATGCTATTTTAGGCCATTGTGACGATACACTGTTCCGCTAGGTACATCATAATAATAAAGAAGAAGCTGTTACAATATACGTACACTAGCTGGAAAATAGATTCTGAGCAATAAAAAGCACTCTAAAGGTGGGACTCTGCTTTTTTTATGACCCTACATAAACGTCAGTCAGCGAATGCAGCACACATTAGGGCTTGTAACAACAGAAGCAGACAACACTCAACAATACTAAAGTGGTTCCAGATAATTTATCAAACGGGGGCCGTCTATGGCTGCCAATTTCACATCACAGACCATCGCTGTAAAAAGCTTGTTATATGCTGATCACGGAAGAATGTTTCTGCCAAGAAGTCTGGAGGCTGGAGATATGATATTGAACTGAGTGGATGGCTACATGTGACATGTTAGAGTCAGGTTCCATTGATCTCATCTTTAGAGAGAAGACGCAGAAACACTAAACCATGGACCATTCATCTAAATAAGTCATGCCAACTGAGCAGGATGGAGACGGTGGTGCCTGTAAAGGAGCCCTGACCGACCTTTGAATAAAAAAAAAATCTAACTTGCTTGTAATTACATTCCAACTGACTGAAAAAAGTCAAGAAGAACTTCATTTGTCCCCAGAGGGGCAGCAGGTTGTGCGGCAGTGACAGCAGTAATGACTAGGGCAGAGCACCTTCAAGCTATCAAACAAAATAACCCAGTATCAAGTAGTATCAGACTTTCTCCAGTCAGGTGATACCTGTGTTCAATCCTTTTTGCCTTTAGATCTAGAATAATACAATTTGTGTGGTATTGCTAGCAGTCAATCACTGCAAGCATTCCTCGATATAATGACACATGAGAAGAGGTATCTGTAGTGTGGTAAAGTCAAGCGCGGTGTATTTGACGGAGTTGGTGGTTCACATGCCAAGATGCCACCAAAACATTCGAACGCATGGCTACATTACATGATTGTGGCATCTATCGAGAATAAATGACACATGTTCCAATACAATGTATAATAAATTGTATCAACAGAGTATGTAAGTAAAAAATGAATATAAAGAATGTGTTCGGGTAAACATTTGTGAACAGGACTACCATCTTAGCTTTTCTCAACTGCCATCAGAGCACTGCTTTGATGAGGCTCTGTTAAGTGATTTTTTCCTATACCAAAGGAAGAAAAACAACAAATAATCAGGAGTTAATGCAAAACCAACATTCCAATTTTCTTTGAACTGGGTGTTTGCAATACAAAGTGGCATGAATCGCGCACTCCTGCCATCAACACCCTCACCTTGACTTCACTCTAATTGGTGCTGCTGCGTTCATCCAAAATGAGACAGATAGGACTTTCAGAAAGGGCAGATTGTGCTCAGGCTCGAGATGATGATAAAGGGACAAAGAGTGTGCTGGTCTAAATATATTCCGAATGTGCTGATTGTGGATGTCAGGGACGAGCGTGAGTGGCTCGCCGACTGATCTTGGATAAGCTTCCGTGGACATGAATAGTGCTAATGAACACAACAGAATGAGAGGAATGTGCTGGTAATTGGCACCTCGCCTTTGTGTTTCCTGCGACATCACAAAAGTTTGTTGGACAGTTGAAGCTTTAAAAGGGGACTGCTTTCAAGTAGTTACAGTCATTACAGTAACATAGAAATAGCTGACATAATGTACTGCTGGCATGGAAGAAAAGCTTTGAATGATGATCTGGATCACACATACTTTCAAATGCAATGCAGAAAGGAGTTTTTGCACAAGCTTGTAGCTAATGATACTAGATGTGATCTAGAGCACATACCCCCCTGGAACACATGGAGCCAGTTATTAGGACTTTTTATGAGAGTAGTGGGCCTGGATGACCCGCTTCCTCCATCCTCCACTATGTGGGCAACAGCACTTCCCTACTGTTTGTTAATTGTTACTTACCATGATGGCGATGGCTACCTCTAGCACACGGGGATAATCATCAGACCATAAATCATAGCCTTTCACATGCTCGCGGAGGAGAGTCACAAATATAAAGTTTATGGCGCCTGAAGTTGTTGTTCTGTTGCTGCTGCAGGATTTCCTTTTCATTACGTTCCTCTCCTCCTCCAGCCTTTGTTGATCCGTCTGGATGTGCTGTAATTTCCAGCAGGCTACCACGTCTGGGGTTTAGTCAGCCATATCTTCTTAGAGCAAATCAAAATTTCACTGTTGATTGCTCTAATAGGACTGGCCACACAAAGCTGTTATGTGACTCCCTCTCAGGCTGAGGGCTGTTTGTACTTCTGAATGTGGCTGAGGGCTCACATAAAACACAGCTCTGAGGATGTGACTGTTTGACCTTGCAGTTGACGTAGGATTTCTTTTGAAATGTGCATCTACTGGTCCAAGAGAGGGGCCATCTGGGTACTTGGCTGTTTAATCTATCAAATATTGTTTTCAGCACTTTTGTAGAGGAACTTTAGAAAGCTAATTAAAAGTAACTGCACCAAAATATCTCAGTGACTCAAACGCCAGCTATCGTTTGTTTTTAGCTTCTCATTGTGAGTCATGTTAACAAGCTCGCATCACAAACTCGTGATGGCTCACCTGTGTGACACTGTCCCTCATGGTGGGCGAGCGCTGTTTGCGGGTGGTGGTTGTGGCCATTGTGGTTGTTGTCTCCATAATTGTGGTGGACATATCAGCCAGCGGGGTGGTGGAGGTGGTGTCGGTGGTGAGCACCGATGGCACATCACCCACCAGCCGCAGGTTACCCTGGGTCTGGACGTTGGGGTCGCCCTCGGCTGCCAGTTTGAGCACCTGCAGGCCATTGTAGTACAAGCCTGAGATCTGCCCCTGGAAGTGGCGCCCCTTCTCTCCACCGCCACCAATTTTGATGAACGCCTGGCTGTTGAAGATGGTCAACTGGCGACCTGATGTGTGAGAGATAAGGAAGATGAAGAAATGGACGAAGAAGAGAGAGGAAGTGGAGGTGAGAGAAGAAGAGAAACCATGGGGAGAGGGAAGAAAAAGACAAAGGGCAAAGAATACAAATCAGTCATGGTCTCTGGATTTGCTTTCACATGAAACAAAGTAATACACAGACTCAAAAACAGAAAGACAGGGGCAACAGAGGGACTATTTCAATCATATGGAATTTCCTGGGCAACACTTTAGGGAGATTGGACCCTGGTTTGCTGCAGGTGCAGCCATTATAGGGCTGGGCACGTGCCACATTCTCAGAAAAGGCAGCCTGAATCTGGCAGTCAAATAAATTGCAGGGGCAGTTGCGGCTTGACCCTGAGACTGAAGGTTCACAACGAAATGCATCTAATTTGCCCCGAGATGGAATATATTAGAACAATGCTGGGACTGTGTCATTGACCTCCAATGCACCTGAGCTGCACAATGATAAAGTACCTCTGCCAGCGGAAAAAAATGTCGCCTCGCTCTGCCATCCAATGGAGGAAAATAAGATCCTCATTGGAAGGAAATGTTTAATTCAGCAGGGGCTCTCCCTCTCTGTGGTCATTACCATTCATCTGGATGGATAGATGGATGAAGGGAGGATAGGGTCGACCATTTAACCAGGGTCCAATACTAATGTGTTACCAGGACTTGTGGTGAAGAGGTGGAGTAGGGGCGGTCTAACAGGTGTAGTTTTTCTCCCTGTATTTTCCTCAGCTGATGGATTTATTTATACTTTTTCTTTTTTCTAGAGCCCATATTTGCATCGGCTCCCACCTTGGGGACATCCCATCATACCACTTGAGTTGAACTTCAACCCCTATTATGAATCATGTGGATATGAAGAAAGATGGAGAGTGGAGAGAGGGGAGTATTATTGCAGGACACTGTTGGACGGATGTTGGTTAAAAACAGACCAGATGAGGTAATTACTTTGAAGAGAAGCCAAAGAGCTTTTATGGATAAATCAATGGGTGTAAGGAAAGAGGGAGTGTGTTTGTTTGTGAAAGGGATACTACACTAATGTGTGCCTGTGAGTGCAAAATATAGACTCTCTAGAGATGCTGTGCTACTGAAATGAGAGACCCCTCTGGCCTGATAGGACTGTGTGTTTCTGTATGTGCGGGTGCATGTATGCAGATTTCTTGCCTTTTAAAAAGGTATGAAAGACTTCCACTGCTCCTTGGTGCATATGTTCACATATTTCCACCTCATGCCTTTCACAACTGAAACTGGCTTCTATGGGTGCAATTATGTTTAATGATGACAAATGAACCTTTTGAATATCTTTTGAATGTTCTGTTGTTGTCTCTGTGGGATTGAAAGCCAGCTCTCATCAGCATGGAGACACAAGGGATGGGCCTGGGTCCCATTTGTTTTCAATTAAAAGCGCTGAAAAGGTACTTCATCACTGTAATTATGATTCACTATCACTCTATATGGAAGCACTTGTTCCGACATATGTGTAACACCCAGGTGGGTGGGAATATCAGACAAATAATGTCTATTAATGCACATGCATTTGTGGGTGTGGGTGTAAAACCACATGATTAATATATGTGTATATCTGTACATTTTCTACAAAAGGGCAGGAGAGATACATCTATTCCGCTGAGATGGGCTATTACATGTGTCATCCCATTATCAGATCATTAGGCCCGCCAGGGGCCCTCAAGGGACCCGGCTCCCGTCCCTTAACTTCATAGTGATGAGATTTAATGACTGGCATATGCACTGTTGACATAATAGCTGAGTCTCACTCTATTATCTCATCACTAAGCATGGTTGGTGGAGGAGGGATTTTAAAAAAAGAATGGGGAAAGATGGGAGGGACAAGTTATCAAATTGTGGACATCAGCGAGGAAAATACAGGAGAATAACCATGCTTGTGTACATACAGAGAACCTTCAAACATCACACGTTGAAATGCACATTAACAGTCTGAGTCCACGTTATGGCCTTCTTGTATCACTCTTCCAGTGTCCTTGACAAGAGGACACGTACATACACACCCACACATCAGCCCAGAGGGTCTCCCATTTCAAGCAGCCCCACTCAGCCCCCACTCTCCAGTAAAGGATCATGAATAAAGACAAGTTAAGGACACACATCATCATCAATTCTCCTAAAGTACTCTTGGTTTACCAAACAGCTCAAGTTCCTTTAAAACAACACCCAACCCTCCCTGCGTGTGAGCAGCAACTCCAAACCAGAGGAGGATCTGTTCAGATGGGACAGTTTACTCCTGAGGAGTCAAGTGTATTGGTGTCACAGTTACACTCTGAGCCGGTGACACAGGCATAAGTAAGCCATATTGACAAGCGGCTTATGATTATGATGCAGAGTAGGGGGGATTAGTTATACCTCTGGAAATCGGTGCACACACAAGTGTCCAAGAATCCGTCGGGTGACCTATATAATTCTGCGTTGCAGTTAGAGCATGTGACAATGTCTTTCTTTTAAAATAAAAAAAGGAATATGAACTTTGAGCACAGGAGAGCACCGTAATATCCATTTGTGCGTCCATTCCATCTGAGATAGGGCAAAAAAGAAAAAAAAGCGGAAAGGTGCCCTCTAGACTAGATGAAGGGAAATCAGTGTTTGTTTTTGGAGCTGTCTGGTCAGGATGAGACTCTAACAGGGCCTGATGAAGTTATTGTTTCAGGGTCTGCCAGGGCAAATCAAAAGTGACATGTGGTTTTAGAGCCAATTTGGGCGGCGGGCAGCAGCAGGGTGGGGTAGAGGGGTGGGGGAGGGTAGGAAGAAGAAGCCTCTGCATGACAAGCAATCACAGCGCTTAATATGACAGAGCTGGATGTGGTGCTGCAGCAGACGATAGGGTGTGTGCGTGTATATAATAACTCATGAAATATGTCAGTGAAATGCCCTTTATGTTGGTGATAGTTGGCCTTTTCAAGTAATGTGTATGTGCCTGACATTTATTTACATGCGCCTTTCCTTTTGTGGGCTTGTATGTTGGATTTGACGGCTTACTGTGCGTGTGTGCAGAAGACATCACAGCACATAGGGTTTGCACACTGATGAGGGTCTATTGGACCAGTTTGGTGGAATTGGGTGGCTGCTGCCTCACATTCTTCCCTAGAGTTCTTAAAGTAATAGGCATTAAATGGGATGAGTAAAACATATATTGTAATCTGTCTTGTGTAAGACAGATGAAAAAAAAAAAAATTAGCCTTGCAATTGCAACAATTTATTCTGTCGTGGAGAGGCGCAGGAAAAAGGCCTGAAACATGGACATGAGGAAGCATGTTTGGACCTCTGGTTCCCTTGTCTTGAAGTCAATGTTTTGGGTTTTTTTTTGAAGGTCTGTAGTCAACCCAAGTTTTAGAAATGTTCCCGTTTTGTTCTGCAACATGAAATATGTCAGTAAATACCCCAATTCAGAAGGCTTTATGTGCCTTAAAAAGGACAGTGGCTGAATGAGACTATCAAGGTTGTTGCTGAACACGACTCCACAGCTTTGTTGTGGTGGTGACGCTTAAGTTACATGGCCATGGTGTAGTTTGTTTATAGTCTCATGTTAGCTTTGGACCTCTGGTGATTGCATTTATGCTTCAAAAATCATTAATGAGGTGTTCATTTGAGACAATTATTTTGTATATCCAAGATAATTAATTTTCCCATTGACTCCTATGGAAAAATCCCATTGGCTTTCTGTCTAGGGAACCAGGGTGATGCTTACTTTTTGGTTGACCTCATAGATGCATGAAGAGACCTGGATAAAGCATTGGGGGCTCTCAAGCTCTGTTTTCATGGTATTAAATTACCCAGATCTTCTGCACTGTGGGGCCCATAGCCTAAGTGGACTATAGACTTCTGGCGAAGCGGCTGACTTCATGTTCAGCCCCCCTACTAACATAAATGAGGCTAAAATGATTTAATTGTGTGGCTCTATAAGACTTTCAAAATGTTATTCTGACAAGCCAAATGCTTCAAATGCTGGAGTTAATCGAGTCATTTTGCAGGGGTTGTGATACTCAAAAAAAAAAATGTATCCACTAATTTATAGATGTCTCTTTCACAATGTAAGCCTATGGGAAAAGCTCATTTTGGGCCCCATGGCATCACATAACAGACCCAGAGGTTGTAGTTACACCATTTGACCACTGTATAAAATTGTCACGCCTGCAGCACTCTATTCTATAGCTGGTTCTATCATTTGTTTGATCATTGATCCTATCTGTCCATCCATCCATGATGATAAATCTATGAGAGAAGTTAGCTCTTTTCTTGTTTTAGTTCTGTAATTCTCTAAGTCTCTGTTTCATTTAAATCCAAGTAGTATATTCTCAGAGAAGCCACAGGGGAATATGGAAAGCACAAAGTAGCACACAGTGCCCCTCAAATTTGTCACAACAAAGCAGAGTAAAAATAGCTCTGGGTAATGAAGAGATATGCATAGACACATGCTGGAAACTGAGAGTAAAGCAACATAAAGAAGTGGAGGACCAGCTTGAGAAGGACTGAGCAGTCAAACTTATATTGTGCTTATAGGCATGCGATTCCGCCTCAACTAGATATCGTGCTTCGGAGGTGTTGCAGGTTGGTGAATCTTTGCTTCTGTCCTACAGCCAGAGAAAACATGGTGTACTGGCTGGAAGCTGAACACTCATAGCTGCTTAAATAGGGCATCTAGGTGGGCATGACTATTTCTGAAGTATTATCTTCTACGATCACACCCACCTTTGGTTTGATCACCCGGGGGGCTTAGTGACTGATAGTCCAGCGGGAGTGAACAGTGCTTGATAAAAAGTAAATCACGCCTATTACAGAAACTGATATGTAACATGTAATTGACTTTTTTGGGTATTGGCCACAGGGCAGCTCCTGAGTTATCGAATGCCTGAAAGAGAGTAAGGCTAAAGAAAGAGGAGGTCGGACAGGGACTGAGAGAATGGGGACATGAGAGATGACAGGAGCAAGGGAGGATGACAGACGAGTAGGACAGAGAAAGAGAGAGCCTGCATGAGGACAGAATGTCAAAGAGACAGAGCGAGGGCATGAAGGGAGGGGTGGGGGGAGTGGATGACAGGCTTGATAAAAAGAACAAGAGGAATCATGCAGTTAAAAGACAGTGGCTGAGGAAGAGAAACATTTGGTAATACATAGGAGTATGATGGTAAGAAAGAAGTAGGAGGAAGACTAGTAAGGTAGTGAAAACAATGGCAGGAGAAAGCAAAATGAGGTAGAGCAAAGTGCCATGTAGAGGATACTGAATGCCTGGTGGGTCACCTTCAGCTTCCCTGGCCTATTTTTCAAATGCAGTCAGTTTATCACATGGTTAACCATGTGGTTATTACAGGGTTAAATTATATGTACCTGTGGCCATAACATCCTGTATCACTGTATTCCCCAGAAAAGATGCTTGTATAGAAGAAGCGAGTATGCCTTTACACAGGGATGGGAAAAACTCTAAAATGACATGCTCAGCTGTCAGACTTTCTGTAAGAAACTGTCAAAAGTACAGAAGGTAAATTACAGGTACTTTTGGTTACAAAGTTAATTGCTGCAGATGCTGGAAATGTGGGGGCATTCATTTGTATGTAGGTTGCTCAGTGGTTTATTATACCCAAAAAGGGTATAATCTTACTGGGTTTAGGTTTGGGTGTCCTATTACCTGGATCTTCTGTATCGTGGGAGCCATGGAGCAGGTGCATCAGCTAAGCGGTTAAATTAACCTCTGGTGTAGCTCTCAGCTAACTTGAATGGGAAAAAGGGATTTAATTGTGCAGGTCTTCTAGACTTTCCAAATGTTATTAAACCAAATAAATCAAATCCCAGTAGTGGAACGAGTCATTTCACGGAGGTTGTGATGCTCAAAAAAAGTTAACCACTTCTACAATCTAAGTCTATGGGAAAAAGTCTTTTTGGGCTTCATGACATCACATGACGGACCAAGAAATTTTATCTGCATGGTTTAGCCACAATGTCAAATTGGCCTCAAAGCGCAGCACTGTTCTTGTGGGCTAGTGTCAACCTTTATAGCAATAGTGCCCTGTTCCCAGAACTCAGCAATTACTTTGACAAGAGCAGTGTTATCTATACTAGCAGACAGAAATGTCCCAAAACAAGATGAAAGTTGCAATAAACCAGGTGGTGTCTTTTCTCCATTTTAGGTTCTGTCTGTCACTGAGATTTGTCTTTTCCCTTGAATGAAGTATAAAGTTCTGCAGGGAATGTAAAAGGCATCACTTCCTGTGTGCCTGAGGGTTTTTCTAATGAAAGACCACCAAGTTAAAAGGTTTTATCAGTTGGGTACAGGTTGCATCAATTTTGTCTGATGTCAGTCACTTCTTCAGCCAAAAGTAAACTCTCCCAGTAAGCTATTGCAGTAACGGGAGTAATAGCAAGTTTCCGAATTGTAACTGTGTATCGATGCACCATCCTCCTGGACTTTTTTCTAAACATAGAGAAAAGTGGCTCGTCTAAGATAGGTAATTACTAGCTGAGCCAAGCCAAGCTAGGGAGTGGGCTGGGCTAGGGCCACACTCTGCGTGCTAATGCACAGATTGCTTTTCAGAGGCTGTGAAATAATGGCTGTATGTCTGCTACAACCCCCAGAATGTAGGTAGGAGGATGGGAGGGGACGGTGGCTTGATACCGTGCTCTCCCCTGGCTGTTAGCCGCTAACCTGGAGGAGGTGATTGTCTGGGGGGAGGCAGAGGGAGATTGGAGGGGGGGATGGGGAGGATGATCTAAGTGTAACCATCCTCGGTGGAGGGGATATGAAAAGGACTGCAGCTGGAGAGAGCACTATCTCTCTCCCTCCACTGTCATCATTACGCCTCTCTCATCCTCCTTCTACTCCTGTTATCTCACAGAGAGGAGGGATGCCATATGGTTGCAAGGAGCTTCTATCTCAAATGTTTTCTCTTAGCTGAGTCGCAGGGTGGGAGGGATGGCCCAGAATTCACCTCAGTCAATACACTGCTTTGTGATGCGCGGAACAGAAAGTTGGACCATTTGCACGCACAGTCTTTATGGGTTTGTGTTCACAAATCCTTCATGCGCCTGCAGAATTTCTAGTATCTGTATCAACAAACAAGAACTCCCCCTTATTTCCATTTTCTTCTCTACAGAAAGAAAAAAGAATACGGAGGGAGAAAGTCGAAGACTGGAGCACAATGGGGGTGGGGTGGGATGCTGACAAAGTCGATTATGAAGTGTTCCCAAGTTATCTCCTCGGCACAAGGCTCTCTTTGGTAATTAAGAGCATTTTGCTTTTTTACTCCTCAGAAGCTGGGCTGGTTTGGGTAGAACACTATGAATTAATTGTGTTTGACAATGGAGATGAGGGACCAAATGCGGCATGAAGCTCGACTGAAAGCCTTGTGAGGCAGCATGGAGCCCTGAGGTCCTTGAAGGCAACTGAGGGCACTGAGATTGTGGTGCCGAATCCACAGGACTCTAGAGACAGTAGATCGGATTTTATCAGATGTGGCTCTATCTCTGATCCTATATCTGTACATAGATCTTAAGAAGGTGATATTGTCGATGCACAGACATAAAGAGAGATGGCACGGTGGTTAGCGAGGGACAATCTTCTCTCTTTTATTCACTCCAGCTGTGACTGTGCTGTTTTTAGGCCATTTCATGGTAGGAGACCATGAAATAACAGCAAAGTGGCCCTTCTTTCAGAGCCGCTTTCTTGCAGCCACTTTTCTACTCATGAGCAAGCATGTTAAAATTCATACAATTTTCCCCCTACTTCCCTCAAATATGGCCATAATAGTGCAGGGAGATCAAATGAGAACAAGATAGTAACTCAGTGGGATACAAAGCTCACCATGGGGTTGCTGAAAGGCAGACTCAGACAGATTTACTCTCTGTTGACTGCGGCCTGATGTGAGAGAATCTCTGAAATGAAGCTGGGATCATGAATAGCAGATCTGGACCAATTCCTGGCCTGGAGATGTTGATTTGGGCTCTGGCCTCACACCAAGTGGGAGGACTTGATTGCCTTTGATTAGGGAATGGGGGAGCTTACATCAGACCATTAAACACTGAACATTAAACCTGGTTTCTTCAGCTTTGCTCTAGTTTTTAGGCCACAGAGACCCGGTGTTGTAGTATTCCTCCCTGCACTCATGTAGCTCAACTCAGAGCTTGATCGTCATGCTGTTGGAGAGCTCCAGAGGGATAGACTCTTCGCCAGAAGAAGATATAAAGCTCCAATTCTTCAGGGAGCTTTATTCGTTTCCTTGCTCATCTGCTAAAGGGAACAGCTAAGGGGAATTGATTCTTGCTGGTTATTTGTAATCTTTATTTTCTTGTGGAGCTCCCTGATGGGATCAGGAAACAGTAACACATTATTGTTGTTTCTAAAGAAACAGGGTACACTGACAAAGAGAATGTTTTGTGAGGGCTGGTGTTGACGGTCAAAGGAAAAGAAGAATAAAGGAGAGTGAGGGGTAGGAAGGGTAGATAAAGAGCAGAAAACCTGGAATGACAGATCCATCACAAGGCAAGAGAAAGACGCAAGGAAAAAAGGGGATGCATCTCAGTAAGTTTTGGGCTCGGATAGAGCTGTTGGAAACTTTTGGCACCCTGATTTTTCCCCTCCATTGGGTCCCTGTAATGGCTGCCGTTTTGGATTTAGTCAGCGGGCACAGAGCCGGCCAGAGATGCTCGCTCTGATCTGCCTCACACACAGTAGCGGAGATGGGATAAGGGCTTCGAATGAGATGCAGTGACAGTGCGGCGCCACAGCACAGCTCCCCTCTAGGACACTGCTGGCTGCAACGACTCCCATTATATCCCAATGGGACTAAAACACAGATTTGTGAGAGTTATTGTGGACGATTAGTGCTGTTATGTTGTTTCCATCAATGGCACTGTTGTAGCACCAATGAGATCTGGAAGTTTTTCTGTTAAATTTTACAGAATTGATGAAACATTAGAGGCATTGGAGAGGAGACCCATGGGGCTGATTGTATTGCACACTCTGGTCAAGACCCTTTGAGGCATTCATGTAATAAAATCACCACATATTGGAGACCAAAAGCCCATTTTGGTAACACAGCCTGGACTATTACTGGACATCTATTACAGAGGATGGTCCAGGCTGTTTACCACACAATCGTCTGTAATTTCTTTCATACATAAACCCCTCACCCTGCACAGCATGAGATACACAAAACAGTACATTCAAACACTTTCCATCGTGGTGAAAACAATAAATGTTAAAGGGACCTTCATTTCAAACACATTTTGCTGAAATCATCCAGAGCACTTTTTTGAATTTGGTGTTCAGTTATTTGCTTTGTTTTAACCCTCTGAGTTTTGCATTAGGGTGGATGTGGAGACAAGGGGAAGAAGATGCCAGCTGGAGAGTTGCTTCATTTAGTAGTGGTTAGAACTTAGTTAGCTTTTTTTAGGTTCGTTTTTGTCCAGAGCGATCGCCGCAACCTGTCCAAGTTCTTCCAAATACTGACATCCAGGTCCAATTAGCGCTCAAATGTTAAAACATCATTTATAACAAGGTTATAACTGAGGGCTCTCTGAATTTGTCACCAGCAGGGCAAAGCTGGCAGAGTTTCTCGAATGGTTTCAATTTTGCGGTGGAAGGCGGGGAGATCATGAGAGAAGCCCTCAGCGGTTAGTGTGGGTGGAGTTTGATTTGCTGTTAGGTGGTTAGATTCTGCTTAGAAGGTTCTTAGCTTTGTGTTCTAGCCGCTTCCTTATCAAAGCAACAAACAGCTTTAACCCTTTGAGCTCGGAAATGTCCGCTAATCCCCCTCATTATCTAGGCTAACATGTCTTATATTCAAACGGTACCTCACAAATTCCAAAACCACTGTGCCTCTTCAGTCCATGATGTGTGCATGACACTTCATTAATGAATCCAATCAAATTAACAAATAAGCAACATTTTTCCAAAATCGCACCCTGATCAAAGCCCTCACTTGAGGTTTGACGGGGATTATTTGTTTATTATGTCTTCCTACTTTCTCAATGTTCTCATCTAAATGATTGGATGCAGACTCATTTTCAAACTATGGAAGAAAGAGAATTATACATAGCTCATTCTCTTTAGACTTTCATGGCATGCGTAAATCATTTTATAAGTGGGCAAGTCATTTTTTATTGATACAGTTTTTCATTCAACTTTCATCTCCCAAGCCTTTTTGATTCTAATTTGTGTCCTAACTACCCTCAGCAGAAGTGCGTTTCCCCGACGTACCGGAGGAGAGCAGAGAAGTCAGTTTATAGGAGCTGCAGCTGAATGCAAGGATTGTTTTGCTTCCATGAAATAAATATGCAAGCGCTTTTCATTTTTCTTGTTTGTCTGTCGCATGAATACTTCATTTTGCTCTCAGAAACAAATTTTATCTTCTGAATTCATCACTGTGTGTTATCGTTCACAATACCGTTTCAAAGGAGCTCCTAAAGATAATTGGCTAATGCTTGAAGGTCTTAATGTGCGATAATCTCCATACATCTCTTATGCCAATAAAAAAGATAAAGCCTCAGACTTTTGGACTTTCTGATAATCTACACCAAATCCCTATACTGCTTTATTCTGCTAAATGCGACTATATGTTCTCTCGTTTGAAACTAACACAATTTCACAATATGCACAGTAGTGCATGACAAATAAATGTCTGTGATGCTTTTTACTGCAACACAGAAACTATTTTAAGACTCCGCTACACTGATTTATTTTATTCCTCTTTTCTTTTGAAGAATCAACCACCTTCAGCAGCACAAACACACGGCACAAGACAAAGACAAAGAGGTTGGGACATTCGGCACTCAAAGGGTTAAAGAATCATCACTTTGATGGGACCACATTCGGCACTTCTGGCGTTTGTTATATGCATAATATCGGGGCGGAAAAATATGTGCGCCCACATACTGCAAATAGACTGATTACTGAACAAACACTTCAACAGTCCCTTTAACTTTTAGTGACTTTCATGGGGGATTCTTTTTTCTCTTGAAAATCCAGTAATAATTTTTGTTTTCATGAATGATTAAATATATGCAGATTCACATTCAGCCAACAAAAGACACAGGAAAGAAAAAACGGAATCAATAGGCTATTTACATGTGGTTAGGTTATTAGGGGGTTATGTCGGGTTATTTGGGGGTTAATTCTCTGAAGAGATGCAGCCCCAGTTTAAGGTGCTTTGGATATGGTCCCCTGGAGATCTGCAATGCTTTTGAATGGCAATATTAATGGAAACCTTAAAAAGGAATTGCCAATATTACACAGTGAGCTGCCTCAACTGGGCAAACTAAGATGTAAAGGTTTGGCAAATATATGATCATATATTCCAACAATGTTTAATTTCCAAGGTAGTTTTTGGGTACCAATTGAAAAAAAGGAATAATTGAATGGAATGAGTTATGATATATCAGCCAATTATTATGATGCATGTTAAATCTGCTGTGGATTAAAGGGGACCTACAGTTCTATTAGAAGAGCCAAATCACATTCACCCCTGCTGCGTGGCACTGCACCTCCTCCAGAGTGGTGGTTAACGGTAGGTTAGGCGGTTAGATCATTAGTGGAGTTAAAGGGATTTTATTACCTTTGTCGAGTAGCCACTCGTCAACTACCCGACCGAGTCGGTATGGGATTCTTTGTCTAGCAATAGCCAGGCGCTCATTATCAAAGTTCCCTTTAAGAAATTTGAGAAGACAAATTAAGAGAGGTTACAAAGAAATCTGGAAGTTGAAAGGTTAGAGGTTAGAAGGGCAACATGGCAAATGTTTAGCAAGTTATGTACTTTAAATCAGCTTTAGTTAGGACAGGAAGAACTTGAGGATGTGTTTTTGGGCTGGTTTGTTTGGTTAGAAAAGCAATCTAGTTACCTTGAGTTTAAGTGTTTTTTAAATGCACTAACAAGTTAAACAGATTTATGAATTATTTAGGTATAGTATGATTACATTCGTAGAAACTCATGATAGCTATCCGCAAAGTGAATACACTGTAGAAATGCATTAGCAGTAGAAGTAAATACAGCTAGAATCACACACAGAACCAGCAGTCATTGAACAACAGAATTACTACACTGTGAATGAATACAGCAGAAAAAAAACACACATTTCAATGTCAGCAATAAAGCATTGTTATTTCACATGAACACGAGATAATCACACAGTACTAAAACACATTTCATGGTTGTTTCAAGGAAGACATATTTTAGCTCCCGTTGCACACAGAGTTTCTGATTAGAATATCCTTTCCTCCCAAATCCGACAACAGGATGGCGTTCTGCCATTGGAGCATCACTTCACTTTGAATCCTCTACTTCAACTAAAGCGAAAAAGGATTTAGTGAAACTGTCAGCACTGTTTTTCCCAGGTTTTTTTTCCCCTTATGCATTAATTGAGCACTTCTCAGTGGCACTTGGCAATTAGCATCACTTCATCAGCGTGTCAAAGAAGTTTCACCGCCGCTGCGCAAACTTATTATCCCTCACTTCACTTCAATCAACCTCGGGGTCGTGCTGCGTACATCTCCAGCACTGTCAATAGAGACGGAGCTGGAATTAGGGGAGATGAGGGCTGATGGTGGCCAGGCTGGGGGTTTGATGAAGTCTAATGTGGTGGCAATGTCAGAGGCTTAATTAGGATTTATTGTCTATGTCAAACAGCAATTGTGGCAGATTATAGGCTATACTAGCACAGTGATTCCCAAAAAATGGGGTCAGGGAATCCCCAGGCGTCCTTGAGGAGGGACAAAGTTCTGGGGGGTTTCCAGAAAAGAAGGAACATGCTGTTACAATTAGAATTCACTGGAAATTATCCAATTTCCAACATTTATGAGTGAGAAACTACATAAAAAATGTGTCACTTGCTACAAACAAGGTGATACAAATTACTCTAAGAGCTTAAAGTAACCCACAGTATGCTCAAAGTGTACTTAATTACCCCCTCCCCACTACCCCAAGCACCGGAGAACTCATACCAATCAGAAAAATCAAGCTACTCATCAAGCAGAAATGTAAATTTGCCCCCCTCCAATATGTCAGTTAGTCAATTGAAACTTGAAAATTAAGTATTTTGATAATAGAATGTTGGTTAAGACATTTTTCAAGCAGAATTGTCAAACATTTATGGTTTCCAGATTCCTAAATGAATGTTTTTCTTTGTCATTTATGATAGTAAATGAAGAATCATTGGATTTTGGGCAATTGGTTGGACAAAAGACGCCATTTAAAAACATCACTTAGGGCTCTGGGAAATTGTTATGAGCATTTTTCACAATTTAAAATTTTTTTTTTTTTTTTTTTTTTTTTACATTTTTTTAGACTAAATGATTTTTCATGAAAATAATTGCCAGATTATTTGGTAATGAAAATAATCAGTAGTTACAGCCCAGATTGACAGGAGAAATGTCCATGATCAAACATTAATCAGTCAACCGCCAAGAATATTTTTGATAGGTTTATTTGCTACTCTCTTGCATTGCACAACAAAACAAGTGCAGGTGGGAGCTAGCTAGATGTGCAAGTCATTCAGTGTTAGCGCTAGTAATGCTGTCCAGGCCCAACAACACTGCTGTGGAAAAATTGTGCCCACCCTTCAATTTTCCTCCAGGTCACCCTGATAAGTAAGCAGCTCAATTTTAGCTGCAAACCCTTCAAAGCATTGAAAACTATGTTATCACTCTTAGCTCTGTTAGCACTGCTAGCAGTGTCAGCACAGCTAATGGCGCTAATGTAGTCAACTATGCTAAAGAGGATTTGCGATCAAAAATGAAGCCGCTTACTCACCAAGGCAACCTGGGGGAGAGTGGATGGTGGCTACCATGTTTCCGCAGCAAACTGCCCTGTGCGGTGCACAGCGGTCAAGGCTAAAGTTAGCTAACCAGTAGATATTGGAGGGTGGGTAGCATGTTAATGCAGCCAGATGGCTGTCTGCTAGCAAAGTCAACATGAAAAAAAATTAAAAGGCAAGACATTTGCGTCACAAAATATTATTTCACATCATATTTGTGTGTTTTTTATGTTTTCGTAAAAAAAAAATAACCAATTAGTTATGTTTTAACCCCCCCGCCCAACTTTGAAATCAGACTTAAAAGATTCCATAATGAACTGCAGCTGTGTTTTCACCCTAAATCAACTAAGCCTCTGAAACAGTCTCTGAAACCACATTGTGAGCAATTTGCCATTGGCTGATGAAACTGTCTGCAGAGAGACAATTTAAAGACTGAAGGAGAGTTTGGGACCAACATCTTAACAGTAAACAGCCGCACTCTGAAGTATATCCTGCATCCTAACTAGTATACTTTGATTTTGCTTCCCCCCACTGCTCTGTGCTGCTGCAGTGATCTAAAATAGACCACCTCTCAGTTCTGCAGTACCTACTTCCACTCCCCAGGGGTCTCTCTACCCACGCCTGCCTGCGCAATAATGGCTCACGCAGTCTGAGGAGGTGTGTGCGTGAGCATACTGTATATGAACAGTTGTTTGTGCATGGGAAAGAGGATCGCTGTGGAAGAAGGTAATGAGAATTGAACAGAGAAAAAAGGAGTGGAATGAATGATAGCTGGCAGATGGATGGAGACGCATATAGAGGACGAGCAGCATGTAAGAGTAGGTGGTTCCAATGTAATGCATATGACTCAGTGCCATTTAAATGCTGCAAACAGAGCTCTGTGTTCATGTGAGTGAGAATCGAGTGCAGGTCATATGCAGGATATTACATGTTAGATGTTTTCATCTTTCTATAATGTATAATTGCCTGTAATGATTCTTTTTATTACCTGCAATAAAATCTTAATTAACCCTACGGGGGGTGTAGACATTTTTTAAAAAACAACTCCCAGTAGATTTTAGTGACTTAAAACCATCTGTAGCAGCACCAAACCATTCTCAGAACTGTACTGCAGCATGTTAGTGTGACCAATTACATGCATGTGTTCACACCAAACTTAAGATTAGTCAGGTACCACTCTGCCTTCCGGAAAGGCGGTGCAGCAATTACAGTGCACCATGCACACACACACACACACACACACACACACACACACACACACACACACACCCCAATTTTAGAGATGACATGGGCACTCCGCAGCAATCACTGAAGTCGAGCAGGAGGAGGCAGATGGAGAGAGGCTAGGGAAAGATGGAGGGGGAAATGAGAGGGGTGAGGTGGGTGGGGTTGCTGAGAAAAGGCGATCAAAATAATAACAGAGTGAAGGGAAAATAGTGGGAGGCAGCAGTCCTTAGCGAGATGAATCAATCCTGTGTGCGTGCATGTTCTTCTCCTACTGCTGCATCTGCTATCTCGTCCACAAATCTGACTAAACCTCCTCCCTCTTTAAACTTTTCTTGTTTGAATCCCACTGAGGCAGCCACTTCCAGTAATCCGATGAAGGGTCCATTTCATCATCCAAGTAATGGTTGATCATGAGTATCAACTGGAGAGATGTATTTCTCCCTCTGGTGGCAGCTGTTGCACACTGCGGCCAGCAAACTACCTCTCCTCCTCCTCCTTGGCTCCTCTATGGAATGTTTTCTTCCTATTTTGCTTCCATCACTATTTTCTTCATCAGTTTCCCTTCCCCTCTTCTTCTCCAATTGTCCTTCCCTTTCTCTCAAACAGTCATTCCTTCCTCCACAATTTTCTTTTTATTCATCCACTCTTTGCCTTCTGCTCCTTATTTCTTCCCTTCATCCAAAGTCTATTTCTTCCTCCTACATTCCTCTCACTTGCCCCCTTAAATCCCTCCTTTTGTTTTGTTCACCTTCGCTCCATTTAATCCTTCCATCCTTCTTCATTGCCTGGTAACAGAGTGAGTATATTACTAGGAGATTAAATGCGGTACATTGTGACACAGGCACTGCCATCCATTACTACACACACAGTCTGACTCAGTGTATAGTGGGGGAAGTAATGAATGCTAAAAGTGAAGAGTGTGTGTGCAGTATGCAAATTTGTGTGTATTCTTTCCCCGACAAACACAAGTGAGTGACAACATCCTCATCAACAGCCCAAAAATGACGGTGCAATCGACAAACAATGGCTTTGTGCATCTACTCAAAACAAAAAGATGGACAAGGGGAAAAAAAACGAGGAAGTGATGGAAACCACGGAGAGCAGAATGTGATGTGATGAATGAGAAGTATGTAGAGCCAACGGGAAAGTAATCCGACAAAGTTCTGTTGGACAGGTTTTTTGTGTCATCCACACTGCACTGTCAGAGAATCTAAATTCCTCCGTGTCCTGCTTGTTTGTTTGCATCTGTTTGCGCTCGGATCCTTGGAGAAATAAGTCATTCTGAGTGAACCAGTGAAACTTCTCCCTTCTCGCTCTCCTCCCCACCAGCTAAAGCCTGCTCTGCATGAGAATGGGGGGATAGATTAAACAGCTGGGCCCTTGTCTTCTCCCTCACTGCCATTATCGCACTCACTCCGCTCCCAAGACTATTCCCTTTGCCTGATGTGAAAGACGGCGAAACAATACTATCGGACCTGGCGCTCAAGGAAATCCGATAAACAAGAGAGAGAAATAAACCAGCAAATCAAACACTGACTTTAAACTGTTGAGGCATATATTTTTTCTGTAATGACCAACATCGACCAATGGACATCAGTGGCTAGGGTGTGTTTTTGTGCAGATAAACATCACCTTAAAGGGGCATTCCACTGATTTCACATGTCAAATTGAAAGCACTAGTCAAGGGTCATCTCAGCAATCAGTAATGATGCTCATTATCTATGAACCCATGAAACCGAGCTGCACCAATCACATCAGTGTATCCGATATAGGCGGGCCAGAGGCGAGCGAAACAGCGCTGCGACAACAAAGTCTACAATCAGTCAGTAAACATTGCAAGACGGCTACGGATCAACACCAGTTATTTGAAACGGCTTTGGCCGCTACAATGAACAAGTTAGACTTGGCTTTTTCTCTAAAAGATGAAAAGAAGACAGCACTCAAATCTTTCCTTTGCAAGAAGGAAGTTTTTGCTGTTTTGCTGACCAGATACGGCAAGAGTCTAATCTACCAGTTAGCTCAGCCGGTAGCGCTCTGGGTACGTCACCCCGTGTATTGTTCTGATTGGTCATAGTGTTATCCAATTGCGTGCAGTGATATTTACAAATGCATGCTTGGTGCCGCCCCTCAAGTTGGGCCATTTGCATTACTCATGGCCAGACCCTAAATCTTTTTAGATTTGGGTCTGGATTTCCAGGCTAGTTTACCCCTAGAAACAGGAGGCTAATTGTCCACTCTGCAGGTGGTTGCTTGTTGCAGAAAACTCTACAGAGATGGCACAAACTAAGACCAGGGATTTCTTTGCTTGGACAGACAGAGAGGAGGAACAGTTGCTGAAAGTGAAACAAGGTGGTCAATCGGACGTAAAACAAATTGGGAGTCTCTGCAAAGTAAATATGGCAATATAATTAGAGCCAGAGGAAGCCATGGCAATGGGACAGGAGTACCCACACTAGGAGGATAAAATCACAAAAGGTATGTTGACCTAGCTGTAATGTTTTGACCTAACAAGTTGTGGCTGATAGGGCCAATTTGGAAGTGAATGCAGGTGCCTGCTTTATTGTTCACAAAAGTTGTTGTTTCCAACTCTCTAAGCTAAAATGCACCCCAGAGTTTTCTAGGGGTTCCAAAACGCCAGAATAGTGCCAATGTTAGGTGCACACGTTAGGGGTGAGTCCGTGTACATGTGAGATCATAAACGGTTATGAAAAATTAGTACACGAAAAACATTCTTTTTTTTTTTTTATTTGATAGACGATGTTACCTTCTCCAGTCTGGCACTCTGAACTGTAGTTGGGAGACACTTGTTTTCTGTGGATTATCTTTACAATTTGGCTCGTTGCTGGTAACTAGCTCTAGGAGTCCGGACCAACTCTGCTTGAAGAATGAGGATGCAGAACAGACATCCGTGCAGAAGCACATTTATTTCTCCTCTACAGCCGGAAAACAATGTTCTATTAAAACGGTGTGTTGGTTAAATGGCCCGTCCGGTTGGTATTCGGATAACTGGGGCTTTACTGGTATAATGCAACAGCACCACCCTGCAGTGAAACCCGTGTACACGTTTACACGTAAAAAATTACCCACTCTAAATGTTTAGACACAAACTCACCACTAACGCACATAAAAATAGTCATACATTTCAAAACAAAATGTATTAGTGTGGATGTAGAGACAGACTTATGTCCAGCTGACTTGGCCCTCTTCAGGCCAGTCACAGCTGTTTATCTAATGTGGTGCTTGATTGAGACAAAGACCGAAAACTTGTGGATTCTTCGTGCTAAATACAAAGTGTGTGATTTTGGCTCCTGCACCCTTGCAGCGGGGACAGTACGGTGAGCATAAACCTAGCTTAGTAAAGAAGAGCGCTGTCGAGGCATTTTTGAAAACAGCCAAGAGGGCCACAGCTTATGGCAAAAACGTTAACACTCGTTCACAGGCATATTGATGCTACACCATCACAGCTCATCTCTGCATGCTGGAATCTGTTAACATTTGTGCGTTGGTCAGCACTACTGTCCAACTGTATCCATGAGCATTTTGGTCTACAACTGTTGATAATGCCCCTTAGAGATGAACTGAAAGTTTCCAGATTAACTCACATTTGCAGCCTGACCCATTTAAAAGTCAGGATATCTTTGCTGCTATTGCTTTGATCTGGAGCATTCTTTTCCTCTCTCTTGTTTGTGCATTTGTATCGTTTGATTTTGAGCAGCTACATATAAACATCATATCTAAGTTACAATAAACTGGGTGAATATAATAACTTTGTGATGCATATAATATGGGATAATATGGTAATACATAGATGTTGATAAATAGCTCTTAATATTTTAGACTTGTATCTTTCTTTTTAGGGACGGAATTCAGAATACAAGTATGTGTTAATGATCTACTTCAGCTGTAATTCATTTCACCAGGCATTCAGGCCTAGGTTTTCACCAGGCATACTGTATAATTGGTGAACATATGGGCAAAAAGCTTGTGTATTCCAATTATAGGTGCATATACATAGCTTAACTTAATTTAAGCCAAGCACCCAAGCCGACTGTGTGCAAGTAAATATCAGAGGCTGGTCCAAACTTATCCACACTAGTCCTGTATGTTTGGTCAGCCAACACGCCTGCGGCTCTGGACCCCCTGAGGCCCAAAACGTCTGAAACACTGGTGTGGTGTCTTCAGTGTGGAAGCCAGAAACCTATCCGTCCTCCTCCTGCGCCCCATGTTTGGCGCCTGGAGCATCGGCTGGATTAACCACCATGATGGGACCCGTCCTGGGTAGGTATCACAGCTGCTGTGCTAGGGGCAAGGCAAGGGCACACTGATTGACTGGCACCTCAGGGAGACACAAAGCAAGGTGGAGGACGGCTGAGAGACCTGTGCGGCGTGCTTGGAGTGTAGAGTGTCTTGTTTCTGTGTCTGTCTGGGAGAACTGGATTCTAGTGTGCTGATAATCTGGCATATGAATCACACACCGTTCTGTCTCACTCCCTGTCTCCTTCTGTATCAGCACATATGTGTGCGTCTGTGTTAGTACACGTGAGTGTGTGTGGAGACTCTCCAAGGAGCCAACTGTATATCATGTAGCTCTGCAGGCAGCCAGATGCCCTTGTACAGGACACCCACATCGGAAATCCATCCACAAGAATGGAGATTACATTGGAGACGATTGGCCACCGGCCATCCCGCTCACCCTCCCTCTCACAGAAACCTCTCTCTGTCAAACTAGCCTCATTCTGTTTTTCATTAGGTAACTTTAGATGGATTGCTCTCATATCCACTGGATGTTTTGGAGCAGATGGAGAGAAAAAAGACACTGGCCTATGCACTGTAACCCTGTGCTACTAAATGCATCCCTGCAGAAATATCCATCTTATCAAGCTTTTTTTGTCTGTTCCTACAAGTCTTATTATCCACCTCGCATTTGTATGTGAACCTGTCAAGTTAGCCAAGTTGCAGTTACAGTTTGCATCCATGTCTGGGAAAACACAGATGCTTCACACAGCACACAGACCACCTCCCCTGTCAGTTCATTCTTGAGTCCAAGTGGACGTTTGTGCCAAATTTGATGAAATTCCCTCAAGGCCCTCTTGAGATATCTTGTTCACAAGTTTAAGATAGATGTAAGGCCACAGCGATCTTGACCTTTAATTACCAAATTCTAATCAGTTTATCAGTGACTTGAAGTGGATGTTAGTGCCGAATTTATAGAAGTTCTTCAAAGTATTCTTGAGATATCGGGTGGATGCAAGGTCATGGCGATCTTGATCTTTGACCTTTGATCACCAAAACCTAGTACAATCATCCTTGACTCAAAATGGACTTTTGTGCAAAATCTGAAGAAATTCCCTCAAGGCGATCAAGAATGTGAAAGATGGACGGACAGACAACCAAAAAAACATAATATCTCTTGCTACAGCTATTGTCCTCGCAGGCATAACAGTCTGCCTACAGCATTCAGATAGATATTTCAACCTGTTCATCAGTTATTTACTATTAAATATTCTTAATGCACAGGCAGATTTCTTTTAAGAAAACACGACTTTAAGGACTCAAAATTGGATAAAATGTACATTAAAAAGATGCCATTTTTGCAGTGCATTTTTTCATTAAAGCCAAAGATTGCAGCAAGTTGTGTTTCTTCATGTGAAACGCGCGGGAAAAGAAAGCGATTTATCTACCCACCGCACTGCTTTGTTCAATGTAAATACATCACCCACCGCTCGTGTCGGCATGCACTTGAAACAAATATCTCACTGTTTTAACTGCTTGCTCATCTATGCGGCAGTTATCAATCCAACGCGCTCGTTTTCATTTCTTCCCCACTCTTTTCTCGCTTCGACAGGATCCTCACCACCTTTCATCTCGGCCACGGTGGATTTGTGCGAGGGTGGCTGCCGGAGTGAGCCAGAGAAAGCCCCACCACTCATGTGGAAATCAAAGTTGTCACTTCTCTAATTACCTAAAGCAATCTTTTCCCTCTCTTGCTCTGCACTACTTAGCTGAGTCTCCTTCTCTCTCTCTCTCCTCATCATTACTTTCTTTACTATTTCTCTGTTCTCTCTCTCCCTCTCCATCATCCCATAGCCACAGGCCAATAATTGGAGATACCTTCCAACTGTGTGAGATCCAATCAGAAGGAGGCTCAGAGCACCAGAGGCCCAATAAGAACCCGCAGAATGAAGGGGAAACTGTCATCAGTGACAAGTGACTGAGCTGGATGACCTCAATTAACTCTCTCCGACTTTTTTTGCTGTACTTTCTTGAATATAATGACAAGTAAAACACAAATGCAAACTATGACAAATGTCAGTTATGCATTATAACAGATCAATGGCCTGAGAGGACTAGCAGCTGCAGGGTTTTTTGCTTGGGGGTGTTATTAGACTTTAAAAACTCCAGCAATAACTACAAGAAAAATAATGACCATGTTTAATTTAAGTGTTCAGTTAGCCAATACACATTGAATTAGAATGACTCCGCTACCTTATGGTATTCATGCATTCATTTTCTGTAACCGCTTATCCTGTTCCCGGGGTCGGGAGGTGGGGTACACCCTGAACAGGTCGCCAGATTATTGCAGGGCTGACAGAGAGACAGACAGCCACTCATGCTCACATTCACACCTACAATCAATTTAGAGTCACCAATTAACCTGCCAGACTTTGGATTGTGGAGAAAGCTGGAGTACCCTGAGGAAACCCACGCTAACAAGGGGGAGAACAAGCAAACTCCACACAGAGGGGCTCCCCCACCCCAACCTGTATTCAAACACGTACTGAAATAAAACACAAAAGTGTAGAAATAAGTAATAAGATATACAGGGGTTAAAGCAAGAAATAATTTTGTGCCTGAAATGTGGAGCAAGGAAAATTTGTGTGCCTGAAATCTGAAATCTTTTCCAGAGCGGGGGGCTTGGTCTTGCGGTCACAAGATGAAGAAATAGAATAGAATAATAAAATGTTGCTTTTATGCAATGACTTACCAATATTAATAATGTACTTTGCACTGAGTTATTTAACATGTAAGTCACCACCCGATTTTCTACAAAAAAGTACTTTTTTTAATACCTTAAGTAAATTTAGCTGGTAGAAGCATTTTAATTAGGGCTGCATGATTTTGAATAAACATCTAATTGTTGATTATTTTGACCGATACTTAAACTCAACACAAACCTCACTTGAAATTGAAGTGGCAGGAACCTTTAGTTACTTCTCAGATTAAACTTTTATAGCATAATGAGTTTATAAATAAAGATTAAACTTTCCGTGGTTACCAGACTTTTTGACTTATAGCTCCTACATCTCTTTTTTGCCTTGGTGCTATTTATTTTTAGAAGCTAAATCATTTAGGCTGTTTGCAAAATTGTATCAAGCTTGATGTGAATTAAACAGGCAGTTACGTCGAAATTTCACCTCTGGGCAATCATGTCATCATTGAAATGGATCATATAATGTTGTGGTGGTGACTTTAAAACTTCAGCATAAAGGATTTTTATTGCAGCTTTCGTTTCTGTCTGGTTTCTGTTACCTAACCTTTAAAATTAACGGTGGCTTACCGGAGCATCTCCCACTCAGTCTGTGCTCTGTGTCTCAATGTGACATGATGTGAAAGCATGACACAGGTGTCAATGTTGATTTGGTATCACTTGTGCCGTGTAACCAATTACAGGGGGCTGTAGGCGGGACATTGTTACAAAGTCCAGTGCTGTGTGGACTGCAGGCAGGTAAGGAGAGGCTGTATCAGAGCCAAAGCAGCGAGTTTTAAAATACAGTTATTTGATTGATTACCAATGAAAAAACGTCTGATGCCGATTATGGTAAACAGTAGGTTGTGTTTACTCGCACACTGTGCGCCTAAATCATTTTCCTGGTTCACGCATACATATATATTTTTAGGGGCAAATGCAAGTGAAATGCTCGCACAGTAGAGCACCTCTGCCTGTGCCGGACAGAAACTTCACCACGCCGGAAATCCGGTGCTGTCCTGGAGAACTTTAACCCCTGGATATAGTAATGTATCAAATCAACCAAAGTTCTAATCATGCAGCATGGACACTTTGAGAGAGTTTACACTTAGTTGCCAGTTAATTGAGTACACCCAACTAAAACAAATACAACCTAACACATCATGACTTCAATAAATCCTACTGTCATTAATGTTTTAATACTCAGCAGAAAAAAACAATTAGCCAATTCATAAATCCACAGGAATAGTCTTATTTTACTTATAGTGCATTGCAGTATTTTCTGATTCCACTTCCTCAAATGTGAAGATATCTACTTTTCTCACTGCTTTATTGTTTTAAAGGTCTAGTGTTGAGGATTCAGAGGCATCGGCCGTGAGGTTGCAGAACCAACAACAACCAACTACAGTCGAAACAACATGGCAGACTCCATGAAATAAAGCCTGCTCTGCATGTAGATATAAATAAATTATGCCATGGCACTGAAAAAATTAATTGGAAATATTTAACTGTTTTCATTTTAGAGAAAAATGATCAATTGTAGTGGTTAGCATTGTCGCCTCACAGCAAGAAGGTTCCTGGTTCAAACCCAGGTTGGGGGGTTCAAACCACAGGGTGGAGGAGCCCTTCTGTGCAGAGTTTGCATGTTCTCCCCGTGTCAGCGTGGGTTTTCTCCAGGTACTCTGGCTTCCTCCCACAGTCCAAAGATATGCAGGTTAATTGGTGACTCTAAATTGTCCATAGGTGTGAGTGTGAAAGGTTGTCTGTTTCAATGTGTCAGCCCTGCGATAGTCTGGTGACCTATCCAGGGTGTACCTCACCTCTCGCCCAATGTCAGCTGGGATAGGCTCCAGCCCCCCGCGACCCCCAAGAGGATAAGTGGTTACGGAAAATGAATGAATGAATGATCAATTGATAACCTGAGAAATTAACTGGCAAATTAGTGGATAATGAAAATAATCAACTGCAGCCTAATCTAGATTTCAATCAATCTAGTTTTGGTGCGAATTGCTGAGTATTGGAGATATCAGCCAAAGAGATGTCGGTCTTATTTGTAATATAATGGAACAAGATGGCACTTGACTTGTGGTGCTAAAAGTGCCCAAAACAAACAAACAAACATTTAAAAAAAACTCAACAGCAACATCTTGTTCCAGAAATCATGATCCGACTGCTGAACATATTCCACAAACCTCGTTGTGAACATGTTCACGTAGGAACTATTGTCTTTCTGCCGATGCACACCCAGCAACCTCATCACCAGGCAAATGGAAGTGTGCATCTACTGCTAGCTCACCTTACACCACTGAGCTTGCTATAGTTACAGCTCAGTCGAGGTTAATTAATGTTTATCTTGCGCTGTAATGAGCACAAGCCACTTGTCTATGAATAGATTCATGTTTCCTTCTGTGTGGTGATACGGTTGGCAGGTGTAGTTTGGTCGACAGAAAATAGTTCTAACATGAAACTGCTCACAATAAGGTCTGTGGATTATCTTAAGTAACTGGGTTGTGAGTTCTGGAAAGAGACGTTGCTGTTGAGTTTTAAAAGATAAATAAATAAATAAATAGTGCTTTGAGCACCACAAGCCAAGTGTCATCTAGTTCCATTATGCTGGAGAGAAGGCAGACATCTCTACAGCCGATATCTCCAATGCTCTGTAACTCACACCAAAACAAACAAGATTTATAAATAATACTACAAGAGGAAAAATATAGAATTTTGCTTTGGGGATGAACTCTAAGGAATCAATGTTAACAGTAGCAGTAGAAACTGCATTTTTTCTTAACATAATTTTGAACATTTATGCTCCTAAAATGGAAGTGAAATCAAGCAGAACTAACCCAAAGTTAAGCTTAATGACAGGCTTTAAGGATAACTCAGTAGATTAGACCATACTGCCTGGTGCTGCTGCAGCACTGCATGTAGTAATTACCGTAAGCACCATTAATGACAGTAATGACAACAATGAAGCTGACAGACAAATGAGCCTAGCTTACAGAATACAGCGGTGCTCCTCCTGAACAATAGAACGGTACAGATGATTTCCGAGTCCACACTGTGCTCTGTGCATCACCCCACGAACTCAGCTTCCATCTTCTGCTCGGTGAACCATCAATGTCACGTAGGGCTGCTTCGATACTCCTTGCTCCAAGGCCGGAGCTAGTGAAGTGAAATCTAGTCCACGCTCAGCTAAAGTCCATATGCCTCCGGCCATTTGTCTGACTGTCTTATATAGAGTGCACCCCTCTCCCATCCTAATCCTGTTGCTCTCCCCTACTTTTAGCATTTTAACTTGCACTGCTGAGTGCTCATATTGCTTTTGCCAAAAGGGAAGAGGGAAGCAGTCCCCTCCTCACATTGTCTCTTTATCTTCCTTGCTTATTCACAAATGCTTTTCTTTCTCCCGGAGTGTGGAGGTCGCAAAGACAACGATGGATATCTAGACACAGTGGAGACATGATAAAGGGGTAGGAGGAAGCAAAGAGCTTTGTTGACCCCTTTTCTTTGACCATTTATCCGAGGAGTAAGAACAATTTAACAGCTCCGTCGGAGGAGCTGGATCTGACCTCGCTGGCACAAAGAGTCTCTCCTGAATACACATCTCTCTTCTTCCCTCCCTCTCTAATGGTCAACCTTCACGCTGAACAGATCTCTGAAACGCCTTACAGAATGAAAACAGGGAATGACAATAGCCCTTTCTTTGTGCCTTGTGTATCTTTCTTTTTCTATCCTTGATTTATGATCAGTATTAAGTGGCGTGTCGGTCTACTCAAAGTGACTGGCGTGCCTCAATGTATTTCAGTAGAGAGACATTTTGTAATAAAGTAGCTGTAATAGTAGTTATGAAATTATTACTCTGCCAGGCTACTGTACATTGTGTCTGTGCGTGCATGCATGTGAGGGGCGTGCTGTACCATACCGTACTGCATAAATGTAATCTTCCCTGCTGTGATGCAATCCAATTTGTGGAGTGCTTATTATTCAGTAACATACAAAGCCTCATCCATCACAGCAGTGACAGCAGCCAGCTTCCAGCATGTATACTGGATCTGGTCCTCTTTTTTTTTTTTTTTCCCAACCTTCTCCATTTCTCCCTCACTCCACCTCCATCATTTCCCAACAAGCATCCCAAACCCTTCGCTTTAGAGTATTGCTTTTCCTCTCCTCTATCTCCATGCCGTCGACCCCTCCATCCATGCATGACCACCTCACCCCTGCCACTTCCTCTCTCCAATTCCCAGTCAGAACCTAAAGCAAAGTGACAGCTTTATGGTAGATCTGCTGCCTGTAAATACTGACAAGTGAGAGCAGTAAGTGTGGAAGCAAGACGCTGCACTGTGTGCTCTTATTGGTCGTAACAGCACGGTTATGAGGCAGCAAAATATGGTAATCACAGCCAATACGCTGCGATGGTGACAATATAACAACGGCTGTAAAATGCATGATTATCTAAAGCTCAGAGGGGGGGGGGGGCATCGCAATGAAGTCCAAATGCCAAGTGTGGTATAAACCCACAGGAAACGGGTGGATTTTTTCCAAAGCTCCCTTCTTACCGTAATGTCATAATCTGCTGTGGTGAATGGTAAACTATAATCAGAAAAAATTTAATGTGAGGCGATTTGCAAAGAGAAGATGATCATGAGATGGATGGAGGTGTGCAAGACAAAGCAGAGACAAAACTGGGCAGTCAGGTATTCAGGTAACATATGAGAACATAAAAGGGAACGTATATGTATGCATCCTTACATAAATAGCCACATACACATGGTATATTCAGCTTCGTTCTCTCCCGTGAAGCGCTTTCTTCTCCTACACTGATTGTTCGGGAGGCAGTAGCTGCTGTAAGGGTGGCTGGCTCCTTATAAGAGGGGGATTAATGCTGTAGCAGGCCCCCGCTCACTAAATCTAACCTTCCCTCAGTGTGTCTAAACCATAGACTATATATTAAGATGGACGATGCGTCTCCTCGTCCTCCCACTGTACAAAAATGGAGTCAAATATTCCAGATACGGCCATCTCCATCTTGTGCTTTTGGAGCCAGAGTCAAGTTCCTGCCCAGCGTCCAACCCAGTTGCGAGTAGGGCTGTACCTTCGGCAGAATTTATAACGAATATTCGTTCACACCGGGGGGTGGGGGTAGGGGCAGTGGAGGGACTCCGGGGTTTTTTTTTGGACCTAATTGTATTGCGGAGTTTTGCACAGCGGCGACCGGATCTTTGCTCTCAAACCACAAAAAAATGTGGTGGCACAACAGTCTCCTTCAGTACATTATTCTATGCTTTTGATTTTCGCATTGGTTAGTCATCCTGTTTAATTTGTCTTCTGATTAAATTGGAACCACTGAAACAAGTTGTAGGAAGCTTCTGCAAGTAATTGGTTGCTGGCAGACACTGTGTGCTGCAATAAAATGGTTAATCAGCAGTGCCGTGCACTGTAGAGCCGATGCGCTGCTGGTTCTGCCGGCCTGAATAGAATATAATGTCTGTAGCCTTACTGTTCTGTACAGCCTTATAGACTGAGCTGAGTAGTGATGCGCGGGTCGACCTATAACCCGTGGGTACTGATGTGTTGAGCAGGTGACAGTCCGCAGTCGCTTTCAAAACACACTTGTGTCACGCACTCAAAAAGAAACTTATTGAAACTTTAAACAATAATTTATTGTACAAAACGGGGGAAACAAACGTTGACATAAACAGTTCCATAATTCATATTAAATTAAAAAGATAACAAAAAAACAGCTACAGGTTAGAGGGAATAGTGATAAAGTGGTAAAACTTGGCATTGATCCACAGCCTCAGATGGATGCGCTCAAGCTTGCCGGGCGCACAAGCTCAGTTGGTAGGCGATACTATATTTTCACATGTTTTACAATGCAATTTAAAAGTTTGGATTTTTATTGATAACCTACATTTACCAACCACAAAAAGACTACATTTAGCACCCAAAAAATATGTTAAAAAAAAAAAAAGAATATCTAATACCAAATTTTCCTAACGAATACCTACCCATAGAAACGAATATTTGAATATCCAAATATTTGGTACAGCCCTAGTTGCAAGCAGCCTTATTAATCGCAAGCACACCTATTGACACACACAGCTGTAAATCATGATGTCACACCCTCTTTTTATAACATTTAATAACTCATTAAAACCTTAATATTAGTGTGATAAGAAATATCTAAAATGAAATAATCTTTGGGGAAAAAATATTAGACTTTTACTTAGATTTTTTTAGTTTGGCCCATGTCCCATCTCTTTACATGAAGGGGGTGGGGTTTATGACCTATACACAATAAATATAAATGACTGGTGCACAGAAAACTGGCTCACAGGCAAATTTCATCATGATAACCACAAGATTTGACTAATACGGGATTTTAACAATACAAATATTGATAATTCTGAATTGATATTGCTGTTAGTTGACTGAATGAACCAATATTGACTGAGTAGCTCTGTATTGATGTGCACTTCAACTGAATATCAAAATTAAGATGTGTTACAACACAGCCTTTGCTGCATCATTAGCAAGCAAACTCTGGAAAAATCAGAACAGCAGAACCAAAACCTTTTGAATTGACTTTTCATGTCAGTGACACTCGTTAAGACGAGACTACGGAGCTTTTGAAAAAGGCAATTACGCATTGCACCACTTATACCTGAAAGTTTGAATTGATTAGCAGTAAAACACCATTATTTGATTTCATACACTCATGTCACTACAATCTTACTTGATCTGGTATGACCAGCAGCTTATGGTGACTAATGTTTGCAAACTTTAGGTACCTTTTGCTCAGAGCTCACTGACTTTGTCTTTTTCTACTTGTGCTACAGTGATCACATTATAACTGCAACTGTAACTTTTGCCGTTTACCCACAGCTGCTACAACAGTAGCAGGAATAAAGTCTGCTACTGATCCTACCAGATAAAGTAAGGCCGTAGAAGCAAAATCCCTGAATTTAATCAGCTGAGGAAGTGTGTGTGTTTCATTTAATAAAAGTTCAACTTTCATCATTTTTGTATTTTAATTAATGATCTGTGAGGTTACTGCGAAATAATTTGTGATGCAGGAGCTAGCAACACCTGATGCTGAGCAGAGGGCGGTTTACTCCTGCATTATGTGTGAGGTTATGATAAGTGGATGAGTCAGAGGATTATCCTAACCTAGGCCACCTGCTATATTAATGAACATTCTGTTGAAGCAGTTGTCCTTGGGATAGATGTTGCTTTACTTCTCTAACAAAAGGGAAGATGATGTAATCTGATAACAAATTAGTTTTAATGAAGAACAGTAATGAGGCTGCTATGTCCAGGCTGTGTTGAGCTGAAAATAACGCACACCCTTCCGCCAAACAAAATCAGAAATTCTTCAAGGCATGGTATCAAACTGCCAATAAACCACTGCAGCCTAAAAAATTTGTCACATCACCGCAGATGACCAGTAAATAAAGGGAGCTGGATGTGAAATGGTACAATTATAGTCCATATGGCACTGCTGCTAACATCTGTGGCCAGGTTGAGGTGCTCAGTGTGACACAGGGATGTTTTTATTGAGCCAGTCTGCCATTTTTGGGGGATGTGGGAGGTGGGGTGGGCCAATAACTGTTGCTGCAGGACCCACTGGGGACACCTGACACACTGGATTAGCTGGCTGGGCGCTCCTCTGACACTTTTTGTCTGTTCTCTATCCATCAAATGCATACATGCACACACACACAGACACACATGAAAAAAGGACGACACACACACACACACACACACGATGTCATGCGCGCAGATAGACGTGTGCACTGTCTCACGTAGAATCAGACAAGGAGCAAAAAAACACACGCTCCCTGAGGACTACAAACATCACTTTGTGGGACATCAGGAGACGTGTTGCTTTGCCGTTGAACGTGCCTGACCCGTGACGACCATGTTTGCTGTCAACATCCTGTCTCTCCAAATCATCACCTTGCAATGGCCTTCTGTTTATATGCTGCCTGCTGGCAAGCCCAGGCCGTAAAGCGATGCAAGCACTTTCCAATCTAAGCCTTAATTACAGTGTCTGTAAATATGCGTGTGCCTGAAAAAAGATACAGAAAAATAACCTGTCACTGTCTTTCATGTGTGAGGTGACAGATTTACATTCTGTCTTTATTCCCTATGGGAGCTTTTACAGTTGTTAGGCCAGGGTCTACGCTGAGGATAAATCCCACACGTAAGCCTCTGTATGCACAAAGCATTAGACAGGGCTCAATACGGCATCCCTACGAGACTGCCTGATGTGGGTCACAACAGTCCCTGTGGGGAGGGAGATTTCACAGGAAACTGCACGTCCTTGTTCTGTTAGAGGAACTAGACAAACTTGGCACCTGTAATACTTTACAGAACGCCCCATTGGAGGTATCTTTCATGACAACTTGCTCTATTTTCTTCCAAATCTGGCTACATGGACATTTTAAGATTCAGTGTTCCACAGGGACAGCATGCCGATGATATTGCATAACGTAAGCATCAAGAAAATGAAGTCAGTCTCAATGTGTCGTGAGTATAGAGTATTTTGTCCCATTTAGACAATCAGAAGTCTAAATCTCCAATCTGGGTCACAGGAACTTGATTCAACGAGGGAGAGCCCCCCCCCCTCCCTTTTCTTTCCCCTCTCTATGAAATATTACCTCACTCTCTCTCTTTACACACCTCCTGTCTCAGTTAGGAAGTTGCCACCCCCCCTCAACCCCTCACTCACTCTTTACCCTATGTATTCCTCCGCCCTCTTGTGCCTCAGCGTCATCTGAGGTTTTGCTCTCCTAATGTGTAACATCTCTGTTTCCCCAGGACGCCGCCCTGCCAGACGATGATGACTGGAACCTTCAAAGCCTGTGCCGGAGCCATCAAAGCGGGCACCCGAAAATAGTTTGAGTGTATCTAGCTCACATTAAATGAATCAAAGCTATTCTACACCCCACCCCCCGAATCCATTTTCTTTCTTCAGCCCCCATAACCTCCCAAAACTTAAGATGGGCTCCAGCCCCCAGCAGACAAACACAACACTCAACAAACAACAACAAACGAACACTCTTCAATTCTTGATCAAGAAGAGGAAAAGGAAAGAAATGTTTGACAAAGACAACAACAGCGGCAAGGAGGGCGGAAGGGAAGAGGAATAAAAGGAATACAATATGGGCTGAGCATTATTGTTTCTTGATGAAACAAAACATAGATTTGGATGATGACATTCACTTGCCGATGTTAACAGGCTGCTTTGCTGTTAGTTTCTGAGAGCTCTGCGCTATTGTTAGTTGAAGGCTCCTTTTTTTGGAGTGTGTGCTTTTGCAAAAAGGGCTGCATTTCCATCATAATAACAGCTGAAAAGAGTGAACTGTCACAGAGCGCTTCCTCATCTGCCTGTGATGCGTGCCCCTCAGTCCGGCCTCGCCACACTGACGGATGAGCAAGAGAATGCACTTCTCTCAAAGCCAAAACAAAGCCTGAAAATATGGGATCACTGCTGTGAAAGAGAATGTCACAGTCCCATTGCTCTATATGTCAACTAGAGTAAATATCATGGCCACATTAGCAGCACTCTCCCTGCTGTTTGAAACAATGATGATACATAGGCAGTGTTTTTAGACAATGGAGATGGAACGGGGATGGAGAGTTACCAGTCAGACAGCATCAATGGAGAATAAAACACTGGTAGGCAAAATTGTTTGCAAATTTGTGAATGTACCAGAGCTCCAGAGCTTTGAAAACTCGTTTTGCATACAGGTCATTAGTTTTCCATGTGATTATCAACACCTAACGCTGGCAGGCAGCAGAGCCTGGCTTAGCCTGGTGTTTACCAAATGCAAACTCAGGACGGGAACACAAAATGTCTTCCTTTGAACAACCATGAACAAAGGGGAAACACAGCGGAGAGAGAAATTAACTGAGAGCTTCTGCGCAAACCAAAAATAGCCTCATAATTCAGGCCATAATAGAATATCATGATTATGGTTCAACAACAAGTGGGGGAATTAGCACACTCCCAGCAGTGACTCATCGGGTGTTTGCCCTCGTTTTAATTCTGTATGTGTAATGATGTTGCGTCTGGAGCCGAGGCATGACTTGTAAACACCTCCACATACTTTCCAAACATCAAGTGTCCTCTTTCTGTATCCTGCCCAAAACCCATGTCACCAACCATGCCTGACTGGCATATTCACATTCTGCTGGCCTCGATTCAATGCTGGCTTTCACAGTGCCAGAAGCTACAATGGCACACTAACTGCAGAGAGCTGGATGCTCTTCGGTGGGAGATTGCTTGCCTCAGGAAGCCTGCTTGGCTCTTTTAGACCAGAACCTGTCTTAATCACCTAGAATAATGCAGGCATGCTCTAAATATGAATGTCCTGATAAATAAACCAGAGCCCTCACAGAATGTTCTATAAAAATCACTCTTAGTAGCACATGGGAGGCTGAATTAATGAATGATATTTCTTTTTTGAAGCTCCGTCTTTCTCTCTTCACCGTGTTACCCAGTTTATCAAAGAATGCAATACTGTGAAGGTTCAAATCCAACACTGAAAGCTCCCTTCCACCCTCTTTCAGTCCCCGGACTGGGGCCTCTGTTCCTACCTGAGGGGAAACGTTCGATGACGGGCTGGTTGTCCACCTGTAGTGTGGCGTTGCCACCACTCCGTGTGAATCGCACTACGTGGTATTTGCCGTCGCTCACCATCACTGCGCTCTCCTCGATGGTTATGTCGTCCGTTCCCACGTTGAAGATCACGCCGATCTTTCCCCGTTCCTATAGACAGAGGATGACAGAGAACATCATGAGAGAAGTGCACCTAAATTAAATTAAACTGCAGAGTGCACTTTGGACATTTCATCTCCTTTAAAAAAAATCCCCTTAACTTTAAGTTTTTGGGAAATTGATGTTTTGTAAGTGGGTATAACTAAAATTTCAATCAAGTCATCACAAGCTTTTTTCTTTTTTCTTTTACTTTTTTCGTATTCTATTATATAAAATTGCTTTTCTCTCCATAACTAACAGCCCATTGGTTAACAGTTCAGATGACTCCTTAACTGTCCGTCCAATACTTTAATTTATGGCTAAACACTTTTCAAAACTAATCACATCCCCTTCAGCCTCAGCTGTACTTTGTGTTTGATGCTAATTGGTCAAATATTAGCATGCTAACATGTTAAGATGGCGAACATAATATCTGCCAAACATTAGCATGTTAGTCTTGTATTCTACTAGACCAAAACCATTTGACACAAACCTAAAACCTCTCTTTGTTACTGATGTGCCATTTTACATGTTTAACTATCAATACCCAAAGATTCCCCCTTAGAATAACTAGTTTCCAGCTGGCATCACATAATGGGGATACTATTTTAAAAAAAAGCAGATCATTATGTGTGTGTGTGAATGCACTGCACTGAAGCAATCAAATTGTGAATTAAACAGTGTTACACTACAATGCAATACAATTACACTGCAGTCATCAAGCAGTGCTAATACACACGATTAGGTTTCTCCTTTGCTGCTCTGTAGCTAAAATCTAAATATATTTTCCTTGAGTCACCAAAAAGGCCCTCACTGCCTGTAGTGTGATGATGCTGTGAGCATCAGATCTCACACACATCAGCCTGGCAAAAAACAGAGTACTTGTTGAGGACTCAGGCACCTTTAGTATTCATCAACCCGGTGACCCCCTCCCCTCTCCCATCTATTAGTGTTGACAGCCGCCCACTGCTTCGAGTTTATTACAGTCAACCGCCTACTCTACTCTCATCTCCCGCCATCTCTCTCCTCTCCCTCTGTGGTTCCTGTCCTCAGTCCCAGGAAAGGTCAAAGTCATTTACAGAGTTACAGTCTGCCAGAGAGGCGTAGAACAAGGGTGAGGGAGAGGGAGAACAGACAGAGTACATACCAGACAGCACCATTACACACTAATTCTCTGTCTGGCAGTAAATCTTCTGTTGCAGTTTTGTTCTGCACTGCCATAAGATCCAGAGCAGTAGTCTGGCGCCTACACCACCAGCGGAAACACTTCCTGGTTGTCACTACAGGTCGAGCTCATTTGCACAGTGGGGGGTCACTTCTGCACACTGCTACTATCAACCCACCGCAGCAACGACTCCATTGATCCCATTATCTCATTAGCTATGTGCATCTATTGTGCCACCTTCCATATGCCGAGATATTCAGAGGTGAACGTGTGGCTTTTGCTCACAGCGGTTTTCCATTATTCATGGCTGATTAAGTATTTAAAAAAAAGGAAAATAAAACATCCTAATGTTAACAGAACTTAAAATAGCAAGTTAATTGAGTAAATAAGTGCAGAGGTTGTACAGTAAGTTAATGAGCGGTATAATCACAGCCAAATTTATGTGCATTCTAACCACTCTTTGGTGCTGTGTAAAGTGGTTACAGTATTCAGGCAAGGCCACAGTATAGCCATGCACTGATGACAAGCTCAATTAGGGCATTAATTGAGCATGCTCAACTGGCTGTGCCAGTGAAAGTGCTGGTGGCCATGATTAATGCCGTAGAGAAATCAGCTGAATATAAGACACTGTCGAAATGAATAAGATGAATCAATGTAGGAGCACAACAGGAAATTGACTCTCCTACACAAACTACATTATAAGACACAGTTGGAATAAATTTGTGGAATCAGTGTAGGAGCATAACAGGAAACAGACTCTCTTACACAAACTACGTTATAAGACACAGTTGGAATAAATTTGAGGAATCGGTGTAGGAGCGCAACAGGAAATTGACTCTCCTACATGAACTGCATTATAAAATAGTTGAAATAATGAAGACCAATCAATGTAGAAGAACAACAGGAAATTGACTTCCCTACACAAACTACGTCATAAGACAAAGTCGGAATAAATAACACCAATCAATGAAGGGGCACAACAGGAAATAGACTCTTAGACATGAACTACGTTAGACAAGGATGAGTTCCTCGGAGTGGACCTTGATGGACTGCCCAACAGATGATCTTATTCTGTAAAGAGGGTCTCAAATGGCAAAGTGCTTCCAGCTTCTTAGGCACTTAATCAATTGATTCATGTTATGGACTGACCCTTGCAGTCTTTCCACCCACTCTCCCCATGCATGCTGAAATCCAATATTGATTCCAAGACATGAATATGAATACTGTTAGAGGGTGATTAGTGAGGCACACGTGAATGAAAATTTAATCACTGATACCTTTGAGATGCTGCAGCAAGGAGGAAAAACGGAGAGAGGGTGAGTGAAATGCTTTTGGATGGAGTGGAAATGCCAGGATCATCTCCATTACAGCCCACGCACTAGGAAGCTTAGAATAATCGTAACACCTTTGCCTGGAGAGTTAATTCAATTTGCCAGGGCAAAGCAGAATGAATCCGTGCTATTATGACTGAAAAGCAGAAGGGAGAGTGAATTTGAGTGATATTTACAGAGAGATTAGCATTTGTGTTCCGCAACATTAGGGTTCTTCCCGGTGCTGAGGGAATGTATTGAGCCCATTACGGTGGGAAGCCGCTGGGAACCAGTGCTTTTCAAAAAATGATTTTAGTGTAGCGGTAATGACATTTTAATGGCCATTTCCCTTAAGCGAACATATCTCTGGAAACAGAAGGAAAAAAAAAACTCTTTGAATGACTGGGAGCAGTCAAGCCTGCAACATTGAAATGAAGGGACTGGTAGGTAACTGACAATAAGCCCTGGCTGCTCTTTAAACACCACAGCTTCTAAACTGCTGCTTAGTAGCCCTTAATCTGCTTCAGCTGTCGGCTAATGTCAGGAGGAAGAATGTTATGTTTTTGCACTCTTATCCAGAGGTTAGCTCATCTTACTTCCCTTCCGTGGGTTAATCAGCTGGGTAGGTAGGGGGTCCACTGTGGACCAGAGGGAAAGAGCTCAGCTTTATGATATGTGATATGATACATTTAAATTACATTCGATTAAAACCTCAAGTGCCCAAGGAAGACAGCATGTCTTTAAGTTTCCGAGTTCAATTAAACAATCAAAGATCTTCAATGGTGGGAGGTTGGAAGAAACGCCTAGAGACTGGAATGAGTTTCAACCTCAACCAAAATCACTGTGGGTTTGTTGCATCGAGTTTAGTGAGAAAAAACTCTTAAATATTATTCTAATTTCTCAGGCACAAACTTGCTGTCCTTGCCAAATATCTTAGATCTTGGTACAAGAAAAAACGATGTTTTCCGCGGAGCAAAAACTGCTGATCAGCCTCTCATACAGTTGACGACAGAGTTTAGCTGCCAAAAAAAAAAAAAAGTTTGTGTAATCCTCTCATTAGTCTCTCCTTCCTTTTTGTCAAAGACAAAGAAAATTGGCTTCGGAATTCTGTGCAGCAGCCACAGACCAGAAGGTGCAGTGCCGGAATACGGAGAGAGTTCCTGAAATATTTCAACACGACCTTGCAATGTACGAGAGCTCGTTGGGGTAAACGCTGTTGACGAGGGCTGAATGGGAATGAGGCGGTGCCAGAACGAGGCTGCAGTTGTCTGTATCAGGGCTATCAGGCAGTCTCAGAGTGCTCCTGCTGATCACACCGAGCAGAAAAGGAAGAGGGAGCGCAGTAGGAGGAGCGAGGGGCAGAGAGAAACACTGCGCGATAAAAGGACAGAGGGAACCTTGATGATCCTCCCAGGCCTCAAGGTGCTTTGAGATCAAAGCCTCTTTTGAAGATGTCAAGATCTCATTTTCTCTTCGCTGCACACACTGGTAGTCAATTAAGAAGGGGGGAAATAGACAAAGGGGGAATGCATTTTTGAAGGATTTTAATTCTTGGTTTCATTTCTTTACAGACAGCTCAATCACGGTAGCACCCCTACAGCTTCACCTCCACACACTTCGTCTTCTTCATATATTTGCATATTCTCAATGTCTTTCTGCATTTCCCTTGTAGATCTGATACATGAGCGCCAAACAGGCAGATTAGAAAGCGGAAACAACGGAAAAACAACAGAGAAGCAACTGCTGGATGGACTGGAGGCTGAAATCAGCAACACTCTCACAGATACAGCTGCAGTTGTTTCAATCAGTCGAGGTATTTTGCATTTTGCTGCATCAACGCACCTCGAGAAACAGTCCAGAAACGAGGCTGACCAGTTCGGGAATTTGCTGACGCCTGTGATATGGTTTGACAGATTTCATATTAATAGCCCCGTGGGTGGTGGAAATGCAAACTATTCATCAGCGTCTTTCTCATTTCCCCAATAATGATCTATCACAGCCTGTATCTGCTTGAGCCTAACTTGACATACCAGTGTAAGTATGCGGAGCTGCAGTATTTATTAGCTTATGAATCAGCCAGTGGAGCAGCATGGACAGAGAAATGACTGATAAATAGATTTTCACTGGATGCCCAACGAAAAGCAATTAATTTTTTTCTCCCCTCTCTGTGGACACACACATCTGACACTTCCACGTGGTGTAAGGCAGCTTAATATTTCATAGTGCTACAGCAAGCATTTCAACTTATACCCCAGCTCTCATGGTAACTTGTATGTGCTATTTACAGATTAATATTGCTGAATTTTTTTTCTATTCCACGGACTTCTGCAACCAAGCCACATATACCATCAGGGTAATTCTGGCTGTATATGGCTAACAAGCGTGTCGACATGTATGCAGAATGCCTGCCAGAGGAGATCGGCTGTGGCATCTGCTACAAGGAGAACAGTATAGCGGGGCTAATCTTCCACTCCGAAACTGCAGCATTATGTAAGAAATAGGCTGTTGCATAACACGCACCCTCCTCGCTGGCTAAACCACCCATTGTCCATTCACCTAACGTCTTCAGTGTGTCTGTGTGTGTGTGTGACAGAAAGAGGAAGAGGACTTAGGGCCAAAAGTCATTTTGGATCAGGAATACCATTATCAAGTGTTCAGATTTCATGCCGTCACCTCAAATGACACACATGTGCGCAGAGCTGCATTTGTGTTGTTTCCATTTGGGTGACAGAGGAAAAGAGAAAGGCGGCAACACAACAGTTTGCAGAGAGGATACGCTTGGTTTCATTTACTACACCTTCTCTCAGTTTCTGCTCAGACAACTCATTTGTATGTGTTTGCCACGATCTTCAGCAGTCACCTTGAGAGAGTTGCCCCCCCCCCTCCATCTCCTCATCTTAATAGCACTTTATCTCCTTCTCTCTGCCTCCTTCCCTCAACTCTCTTTCTTTGCGACAGTGGTCACACAGCTACCCGTCCCCTCCTGCTCCGACAAACAACTAGAGGCTGCTCTGACCGAGAATCAGATCTTGTTGCAAAATTGATGAGTTAGACAGATGTGGTGTGTATATGTGTGTGTCTGAATCTCCCATCTGAGCATGACTCACACTGGGCTTGCCCATTTGTCCTGGAGTACACACACACTGGCAGCGAGCCAAAATACTGCAGAGGGAAGCAGCTAAAGACGGGGAGGGGGGGAAATATAAATCAGCCATAACATCATCCTCTATAATCCTGATTATGTTGTCACCTAGCACCAAAACTCTTCATTCACACAGCGTCAGCCTCCAATCTCAAGACATGAACACAAACACACACACACACACACACACACACACACACACACACACATATATTCTGAGTTGATTCCATTATGGCCTGCACCACTGAGACCAATGATGGATGGTGTCCTTCAGCACAATGACCATCAGATCTGTATGTTTGTATCCTGCCTGACTTACCCCCTCTCCCCATGAACACCCACACACATTAATATGCAAACATGAGAACGTCCTCGAACGAGGTTACACTGCCACACACGCACACACACACGCGCACACACACGCACACGCACACACACACACACACACACACACACACTCACCACAGCCTTGTTGGCAAAACTGCAGAGAGTTGATGGATGCATAAACACACACACAGACACGGGGATTTGTGTATGTGATTTCCTGGTGGCTGGGTGAAGTGGGGCTGTCATTGCCTTGTGCCTGATGAACAACAGAGACCATGCACTGTCTGTCTGTAGCAAATCTATTGAAATGAATCAATTTCCGTTAGAAATTTTGCTTAAACCTGCATTAATTATGTTTTTGGCCACTTGCTGGCAGGAAGCTGTCAATGTAACATTTACATAATGTATTATCACCTAAAGTTGATAAGGTCAACATGTTAGGAAATGGTTGCCTATTTGCACATCCTGCAGATGAGGAGCAATTGTAGCGTTTAGGCTCCATGCCTACCAATGTGGGGTTTTTTTTCCCCAACTGAAAACACCATGCACTCCTGAGGAAATGCCCAGCTGGGTGCGTTTGTGAGCACTTTGGAGGCACAGTGTCTTTTCAGCTGAGACGCTTTGGTTATACATGCAGGCATGAAAATCACTCACCTTTCGGCGAAATTCGCCGTTTTGAAGGCAAAATAGGTGACCTGCGTGAATCGTGGAGATTCGATGAGAAAAGTATTTTCTCGGCGCGGCCGGGTGAGCTCGCGGGCGCGTGAGCTCGCGGGCGCGTGCACAACCACAGCGCACCCATTGAGGAGTCTGAGTGCAGACCGTCAGAAGCGGGATTCATTTACCGGACTGAATTTGGTGAGTGATTGATAGTCTGGTCGTGCACGCGCCCGCGAGCTCACCCGCCCGCGCGCGCGCGCGCACGACCACTGTGAAATTGGAAAAGGGAAACTTTGATTCTAAATCAAACATATTTTTTTCTGGCATGCTCTGTCTCTGTTTCAATAATGGTAGAAAACTCATAGGGTGGTTTCTTTGCCCCCCCCCCCCAAAAAAAAAAAAAATCTTGTCTGTCAATCATGATGTAAGAATGCATTAAGTCATGTTGCTGCCCTTACCACACTGTGCCTCATATGTTTTGTAAATGTTACATTAAGTGACAGGCTGGCATGCGCATTTATTATATCCGCAGGCGCCCTACAGTGTCCGTCCGTCCAACTGTCCGTCCGCGCGCCCTTCTCACCTTTTTCACCCCTGACCCGTTTTCATGCCGTTTTCATAATTGTCCAAACAAATGTACCTTTAGTTGAGCCAGGCATTAAAATTAACAAGAAATTGAAGAAAACAAGGGTGGTCTAATAATTTTTTCCATGACTGTATATATATATACATATACAGTCATGGAAAAAAATATTAGACCACCCTTGTTTTCTTCAATTTCTTGTTAATTTTAATGCCTGGCTCAACTAAAGGTACATTTGTTTGGACAATTATAATGATAACAACAAAAATAGCTCATGAGAGTTTAATTTAAGAACTAAAACTATTCATTTTCCATGGTTTTCTTGATAATAACCAAAATTACTTAAATTCTTACATCAATAGCTATGGCATTGTACCGCCAAAAACACTATTTTTAAGCATTCCATGTTTTCTTTTCTGTTTGCTTTAAACACATGATACACATAAGAGTTAATACTTGATTGCATAACCATTGTTTTTGATGACTGCAGCCATGCGTCTTGGCATGCTCTCCACCAGCTTCTGACATTGTTCTGCTGTCACAGCAGCCCATTCCTGTTGGACAAATTCAAACAAATTTTCTTTGCTTTTGGGCTTGTGGTTCTCCATTTTGAGTTTGATGATTTTCCACAGGTTTTCAATTGGACTAAGATCTGGTGATTGAGCAGGCCAAGGCATGGTGCGAATGTTGTGGTTCTCCATCCAGGCTTTAACTGACCTTGCCGTGTGGCAAGGGGCATTGTCTTGTTGGAAAATCCAGTCATTCGAGGCAGGAAAGAGTTTTCCAGCTGATGAAAGAAGACTGTTTTCAAGGGTAGTCCTGTACATGACCTGGTTCATTCGGCCTTCACACAATTGCATTTGCCCTGTTCCACTCAGACTGAAACAACCCCAGATCATGACTGATCCACCCCCATGTTTTACTGTAGGGGCAAGACAGTCTGGGTTTTAAGCTTCTCCAGGCTTCCTCCTAACCAGTAAGTTGGCTGGAGTGGGCATCAATTCAAAATTGGATTCATCACTGAAGAGAACCTTAGCCCAATCATCAACAGTCCAATCCTTGTGGTCTCGAGCAAAGAGTAACCGGGCCTTCCTCTGCCTTTCATTGATGAAGGGCTTCTTGCGTGCTCTGTGTGACTTCAAACCAGCTTCAACAAGTCGGTTTCGAACTGTCCTTGCCGAACAAGTCACATTTCTCGACAGTGCCCACTCATTTTTAAGGTCCCTGGAGGTCTGACGACGATTCCTGACACAGGAACGGATGAGTGCACGGTCATCTCGTGGGGTAGAAAGACGTTTCCTGCCACGGCCAGGTAGCAATTTGGTAGTGCCATGTTCAGCTTGTTTTTTTTTGTTGTAATGAACGGCTGTCTTGGAGATCTTCAGTTTTTTCGCTACCTGTCTCTCACTCATGCCAATTTCCAGCAGTGCCAAGATGGCTGCCTTTGTGGCTTCACATAATTCTTTTGTTTTAGGCATTATGTGAGAGCTGACAACTTCTGAGTTGTGCTACGGCTTGAATGTAAGCAGGAAACCACTCTAGGCCTTTGCATGTGCAGTGCTGCTTGTGACATGAAATGGCCTCTTATATACCCTGGGAATCAATTAAGCTTAAGAATGTCAAATAGGACATAAAGTATTATGTGACCAGCTGCATTTTTTGTTGTGTTCATTGTATTATACGTTTAGTGGTACCAGATATTAGAATGAACAAGAAATTGAAGACAACAAGGGTGGTCTAATAATTTTTTCCATGACTGTATATACAGTATATTAATGTATTTTTCCTCCATTGTTGTTTTCCATGCAATATTTTACCTAAAGGTTGAATATTTTTCAACTTATCAGCTGCGCTTAGAGCAGAATTCACTCTCAGTGCCTTGTCATGTTGGTGATGTTTGTAAGGATCGGAAATACTCGGTCCCATCGCAAACAATTATAAAAATACCTGGCCTCAGAAAAAAAATACTTTGGTGGACACAGCCCCTTAGGCATTGTGTGCTTTGTCAAATTAAATGCAACAGTCAATAGGGCTGGCTATCATTTACAAAATTACGATACTTGTACCTTTATAGTAATACGAGTATAGAGTACCTTATTTGATACCCTTAATGTTAATGGAGTGGTGTGTAGTATAGCCATATATCACAAGTTTTGGTGGCATTTTAGCACACTAAATTGCCAATGTTTTCTGAACTGACTGTTTGCTAGGGTTGGGGGCTCCAGAGACGGCAGCAACAGAAAGTTTATGGACCCAGTGGGGAGTTGGGACGGTCTAGGATCAGCCCTCCAATGCTAAAAGGACTCAATGCAGGTATTGTTGACTGGAGATGTTTCAATACTACTTGGTACTGGGTTATTTTGGTCGATACTGTGAAGATATCAAGCACTGATAACCAGCCCTAACAGTTATGCTTGTTTTTGCTTTGTTTTGGTTCCCATGAGGGAAATATCTGCTCTTTCAGCTGCTGAATGCTTCACTACGGTAGATCGTAGCTAACATCTTTGGCCAGGTCTTTTTTAGTTGGTTTATCAGAACTGCCTGCCCAGACAATGAGCTCAAAGATGCTGAGTTAAGTGAAAATTCTCTCTGGGTTCATGAGAAACATCTTTCACATTACAAAAAGTCATTGGAGCCATTGTTCAAAGAAAAATATTGAGCAGCTTTAATAAATACATGCAGAAAGTGCCAGTTTGCCTGTGGGTACTCAACACCCATCAAGTGCTGCCAGTCTGCTCTTCACTGCTTGGCATGAGTAAGACAGAAAGGTGATATTACGGGAATATGCCACCTTGGCACTAAAGTAGAATCATTCACATCTCTAAATCTTCACCTGCCAAGAGATGTGGAGACAGGTTACATTATCGAGATGCACAAGTGAAACCTTTGAAAGAGCAAAGATGTTTCATGTCAGAGGCCTCCTTGAGTCACCAACCAGAGATGGGTGGAGGATGTAGAAGATAATGTAGAGAGAGGAAGAACAGGTAGGCTAAACAAAGCACAAATGTATGAGGAATAACAGAGAAATAACAATACAATGATATGATGAAAGAAATAGTAACAAGAAGCGGAAGTAAACAGAAGAACAACTAGTAAAAAAAAAAAAAAAAAGTGGAGCGTGAAGGGTAGGAAGCCATGGCTTTGGAGCTGCGGGGGCGTATTCCTTGAGGCAAAGCCAGAAAAGCATCCGCCCACTCTTCATCCCTTTACCAAAAGCCCTACAGGCCCAGACACTGGTAGATATTTGTTAGTTTGGGTGACCTTATATAGGACAAGGAGGCTTACAAGACTAATAAAGTTTCCCATCCACGTCGTTTTATCCTTTTCAGCTCTTTTTTTGTATTCAGTTATCCCTTGCCTTTGCCAGCTCCACATAATCCTTCATCAAGTCACTTGAATTCACTTCAGCAATAAGATAGGCAATAATCCCTGCATCTGCCACCAAACCTAATTATAGTGACTACCTTTCCACTGACAGAGTGGAGCAATCACTGATGACTGAATGACATTATATCGCTGTTATCAAAGTACGAGGATACAGTGTTTCTTGATGCTACTTTGTTTTGATAGACCTCCCGTTTGCTGCCAACATACCCTATTTTTTTTTTAGCAATAGATACTAATAAGATGAAGCACTAGAGGCAATTCAGTCTTTGCTGCCTATTAGAACAATAAAAGCCTCAAAATCAATTTTTGACTTCCTTCAGCGAGGAATGGCAACTGCCTCACCTTCAGATGTCCTCCTTTATTATTTCTCTCACTTTGGCTTTTACCTTTCCTTTGCTTTTTCTCCATTTTCTAATCTGTCTGCCCTCATCACCTGCTCTTTCACTCCCCGGAGGTTCATTACTGTGTTGACTGGAGTTGCTAACATGGGTTTGGTAGAATCCAATTGATCCACATGCTCTCGGGAGTGATCTGAGAGAAAGAGATGATACTCGGAGTGCTCTTTGTCTGATGGAGAAAGGTGCGTCAACTCAAAACAAAATAGGTTTGTAGATCATTCTTGCCTGGCAGCATAAATCTAGTCAGCAAACTGTGAAATGAGATAGCTGAGTCCTTGACTATTGTGCTTAATCTGCCTTTTGTTTAGTGGCTTTGTGCAATAATCCTTTCTGACATTGTATGGGTTAATTCTATGGCACGGTGTTCGGTGTTCAATTTATGTCTTATTTGATGCTGGAATTAGGCCAAAGAATGTATGAAAGCATGAATACCTTGTCATCACTGTGCTGTTTATCCTAATTGAGACCTTGACAAAAAGGTTTGTATTTTGGAGATGCAGATGGAATGAAACAGGGGTAGCGTGCCACTAAATTGTTAAGATGTTCCTCAAATTCTTTCTTAATTTAGAATTGCTGAATTTAGAAATAACATTTTATTCCAACATTTTATATAACAGATTTGTGACCAGAACAAAGAGCTGCATTTGGGTTCCTAAGTTGCAGTGTATACATTCCCTCAACTCAATTGCTAAAGTAAATCTTGGTATTGTACACTTCTGCAAATAACAGAGGCATTTCAAATGTACATTTTTATGTAGCAGATACACTGAAACTTAATGTTTTAACAACATGTAAAAACTACATGGTTATGGTTAGGAAAATATATTTAGACAGAAAATACAGTATCTGCTTTAAGTGGCACAGTCCTAGCGTTGTCTTGGTATACCACAACTGCTTTTCACGGTACTATACCATTAGGAAACACAACAATGTCTCCGTCAAAAAACAAACGCTTTTCATGGCATTGTCCTGGCAGGAAAGGCAGTGATGTCTTGTTCAAAAGTGGCCACTTTTTGGGCACTGTCAACGGTGGAAACACATTAACGGGAGGCCAAAAACATCAGCATTAGTTTTGTCATTTGTTTGTCTTGAACAGTGGTCTACAGCTTGGCAAGCATCTTGTGTAGGGGTCACACCATCCACCATCCACCATCCAACTTCAATATGATTGGTAGGCAATATACAAATGTAACATAACCGTGGTTTGCAGAAACAATGCCAGCATTTCCTCCTGGCGACTGGTTTTATGCCCTGCATGCTCAAGATAGAGTTCTTCATGGGTCCAAGCTTTCTGACCCGTGTTGAAACAGAGCCATAACAACCTACCTGAAACTAATGCGCTTAAACTGATTTCAAATAACAAAACAGACCTGCTCCATGAGTGACTCAGGAACAGTCAGACCCGGGCTAAAATAGAGGATAATTAGATCTTAAATGACCCAGACTGACCAAACAGAGAGGGAACACTAAGTAACTAGCAGCCATGTCGCAAAAGAAAAGCAATTTGTGTCCTAAAAGTCACCTCAAAAACCACTGTTAATAGTCACAGGGCACAGACTCCAGACCTGTAGCATTAATGGAGGACCAAACTCAACCTGATTAGACTGCATGTAATTTGCTCCCAGGCTGACTTTGGTCCAGGGCCAGGCCTCAGTCAACAGGAACTGAGTGGGCCCATGAAGATCTTTACCTCTAGAAATCAGGTGTATATACCACAGGTGCCGAGACAAACAGAGAGCAGAGGAGATGACTTCTCTTTTCATCTGCAGTTTGCACATACAATTTGCCATGCCTGAGTGTACACTGCAAGAAAAAGCCGAAGTGGGAGATTTCTTGATGTTCCTACACTTTGTGACGTTGTGTGTTGCTATGGGCAAGACATGTGTATTACTGTTTGCTTTCGTGTGTGTGTGTGTTCTGAAAGCAGCCTGTTCCTCTCTGTTGAAGAGGAGCGAGGCAGGCAGCTGGCCAAAATTGAAAGGAATGACTGTGACCTTCGGACAAAATCAAGAGCAAAGTGTTTTCTGTCTCTATTGTTTTCTCTTCTCTTCTCCACTCTCTGTCCTTGCAGCCTCATTTTCCCTCCCTACTCTCTCTCTCTGTCCTCAGAAATGCTGAACAGAGCCGCCAAGAAAAAACAGAGCGTGTATCTGTTTGCTTTTTATTTCTTTACCTTTGTTTTCTCCTCTGTGGTTGCAAACAGCAAACAACAGTGCCTCATATGGTACAGTGTGGGGTTTGGACAGACCTAAACAGAATACTTTTCTTGGCATGATAAAGCAACCTGTCAGAAAGAAAAAAGTAAATGCCACTATGAGCTTCCATCCAAAGACCGGAACAAGACATGTACCATTAAAAGCAGCAATATGACACAAGATGCATCAGTACGAGACCTGTACTTTGTAAGTATGCTCTGACAGTAAAAAAAAAGTCACTTCTGATCTGTACCACAGACTTTGGGATAATTGCTCAGATTGCTCTCTTTCTAACTCCAACTTTCTCTCTTAATTCTCTGCCATCATTTGGTCTCTTTTCAATTTCTCTTACCATCTGCTAGCCTGATAACTCTGTCTCTCCCATTTATTCTCTTCCTTTCTCCCTGTTCTCTTTTTGCCTTTCAGTCTCTGCGGACAGGGCGTTAGGCCGAAGCCCAGTAGAGAAGAACGGCTGCCGAGCACACTGGCTAATATTTGCCCTGCGCTAAACTGAGCAAACATGGATAAAGCGAACACAATCCCTTTCTCTGTCCCTGGCTGTCTGCCTTGTTGTCCTTTCATTCTCTTTCTGTCTTTGCTGCGCTGCCGTGGAGCTGACTGCTGGTTAACCAACGCACACATGTTTTCAAGCAAACCACTGGGCGACTGATAAATCTGATACCATAATCCAGTTCTGGTGTGTGTCTTTCTACATCCGTTTGTTTAGTTTAATATGAACACCTGTGCAATCCAATCAAACGGGCCTGTAACAAACCATACATCTGTAAAGCTTATAGTGTTCAGTTCTTGGTGACATAAGCTGCGTTTCCAGCTATAATCAAAGTGTTATGTTCCAATTGCACAATTCCACCCCTAATAAATTGCATCAATCACGCCGCTGCAAGAAGAATTGTGCTCTTAACATAGCAAGGCAGAAAGTATGGGTGTGGAGGTCGGGGTAATGGATGGATGTGGAGCATGTCTGACTCAAATGCTGGAGTTTGTGTCCCGTCACAGACCGAGAATTTACATCGCCCCTTTTATTAACCATGATCTTCTCCTAACTTTAAGCAAGTGCTTCAGTACTTAACCTTTACAATAACCATGATGTCATGCCTAAATATATCATGGTCGCCATGGTTAAATATTGTAAAAAGAGAGGGCGAAAGGAAAAACAAAAACGTCTTTGAACATAATTCATAGTTTATAGCATGGTCCAATCTCGATGCTGTTGTCTGTTTTTTCTCCCCCAAAAAATATCAAGTTGAGCTAAAAATATACAACTGAAACTCCACAAAGTTCATGTGCTTCGCTGGGCTTGAAAAAGATGATGTAATTGAGGCTGATGGAAACCAATTTTCTTACCTTGATTAAAGATGTATGTAACCAGTGTAACAATATTTCCTAAATGCTGAACTTAAGCAAAATAGTAATTCTCTGAATTTACCAGACTGTTCTAGCTATCTTTACCCACTTTGTCATTAAATCCACATTACTGATTTATTTATTTATTTTTTTTTCAAAAAAATGTAAATATTTTGTGAAAGCACCAATAGTTAATTCTATACTGTTGTTGCAATATCGATACTGAGGTGGAATATTGTGATCTTTGATTTTCTCCATACCTACTAATAAATTATGATGTAGTATTATAGGTTTTGTCACCCAGCATCATAAGCACATAGAAGTAGCCGGACCATTAGCTGCAAACATTGCAGTGATGATCACAATGATGTATCAGTAAGTCAGTAATATAATATACATGAACCAAAATGGGCCATTCTGCATAATGAGTACTTCTACGGGGGAACTTAAAGTATATTTTCATGAACTTTACACTGTAGTTTTGCCACTTGTACTTGAGTAAAAGATCTAAACACATGTTCCATCACTGTATGTAACCACATCACCCTAGATTCAAATTCAGACATGGATCCTTTGTGCATGTCACCGCCCTCCGTATCACCATAACTGTAGGTAAAAACACTACTGGCTAAAGCAATGTGATCTCACAGAAATACATGAAACGACCATGACCTCTTAACAACGGCACATCACAAAAGATAAATCCAGTCATTAAAAACACCAACAAAAACCAGCTATAAATGCCAGAAATATAACTGTGCCACACAGGTGTGGATTCATTTCCGAAGCTGTAGTTATGGGTGTATATATTCTGTCCCTAGCTGGATAAACTTGGTAACTCATAACATGCTAATTCATAACATATTCTAGCGTGCCAGGCCACCTTCACCCCGCGGCACCTCTATTAGAGCCAGAACTGTTACCTCGGGTCGTTGGGCTCACATCTGTCGAGTGTTGCTGAAGAGCTTGTTCTCTTCATGGCTGATAAGTAACAGCAGTGGCCAGTTGGAGCACTCCAGGCCTAAAACTAATCTGCCCACGCCTGCCATACCGTTCGAGTTTGTGTTATGGTTGAGACCAAAATGATCAGAAAGTACTCAGGAACTGAATCATGCTTCTTCCATATCTATATATAGCTATATATGAGCTATGGGCAGGTCATGTGTACAAAGCAATTGACGTTACAGAAAACTTCAAATAGTAGCTTTAATAAAACTGTTTATTCTGGCTTTACTCCAGTCAAACAACATGATTGTTCGGGCGCTCATATTAGATGCAAATAAAATCAAGACAACAAATCCATATGGCTTACATTACATGGGCGATACACAAATAAGGAAAACACACACAGGCGGGGAAGGTGTCAGATGAATCTCATAGCTCTCACTCGTACTGTCTGAGCCAGATGAGCCCCGAAGAATCAGAACTTCAAAGCAGCTTTGCCACGTTCAGCCCAACACAAAACCGAACTGACAGTGTGTTAATGCTGAACAAACCACTAGGCTACACATGAGGAGCCAGAACGTAAGCGCTAGATTGATTCGAAAACGCATCGCATCGTTGGGCAATAGATTTGCTTGAGAATAACGTGTTGTACATAAATATCAATTTTCTTCCTCTCTAGGAGCAACAAACAAACAGACAAAAACAGCTAAGTGTACAAGTTTGGTCTGTCATACTGTAGTTCTTGCACTTTTGATGAAGGCACCTCTTCTGAATCCTGATTAGCTTTAAACCTCACCCACAGGCCGGTTTAATTTTTTAAACAACTATTATATGAACAAAACTGTTGAGTTTCAGCGGTTGCTCATGTGATATCTTTGAAAAGATAAGATTCTTGTGAATTAACTGATGCAAACTACTTCAAGCCACAACTACAGTAGGTACAATGCAGTTACAACTCACCTATAAAGCCTCATTATAATCCACTGATAGATCATATTCTGCCATAAATGGTCTTGATACATTCGCAAAGGTCCAGACGATCCAAATACAGCAAGTCACTAAATCTAACCACATATTACATCCATCAATATTCATGGACTGCAGTTGCATCATTTCAGATGTTCTACTCTCGCCACGTATTGACCATAATAATTCTAGTTTGCATGTGTTACTGACAGCACCCTGACTTTTTGACTGACACCTCACTTGACCCAATAGGAGCATCCATGTCTCATCCACACCTAACAATCGCCAACAAGAGCCTGTGTTGAAAGGAAGTTGTGGAATGTCAAGCCAGTAGCAACTGGTTGTACGGATGACTGATGCTTCTTACAGCCAATGAAATTTGAAAAAAAAAGGTACGCAGCCCGAGCAGCTTAAGTATCTTTCTTTTAACATAGACCATTATAAATATAAATAAATAATAGAAAGATGGTTCTTCTATTGTCTTCAGGGAAAAATCCAGTCTTTCTGACTAATTTAGATTTTCTCCAAGTGTTCTTATATACAATAAGGTCCTAAATAGACATTTCTGTTTCGGCTGATTTGTTATTCACTTGCACATTGAGTACACTGTTTGAACTTCTTTTTTTGAAGAGCGCCTTGACAAAACCTTGGAAAACATTTGTAAAATATTCATTTTCTGCAGTATTGTCAACTACTTTGAATTAAGACCAGGTAAGCCTTCACACTATGGTCCCATTGTGTTTTCCAGCTAAGAAGTCCCAGCAACAGTCATCTGCACGCAACTGTTTTAAAAGAAAATAGTCAAGCAGAAATAAATACCTTCCACTTCAGTGTGTTCAACTTCTAGTAATGAGCGCCGGTGGCACTTACAGTGATTGTGACTGTCAGAGAAAAAACTTAAGTGTTTCTTTTCTAAAGAGACCGTGTATATGCATGTACTCCAAGTGGTTCAAAACTTTCTGTTTACTTTGGGTATGCCTTGGATAGACGTATTAGGCTAATTTTATACAAATAATAAGAATTAATTACTGTCAGTCTCACTTTAGAATTGACGTCCAGGTGAAAAGAAGACCTGTTTTTCTGCATGACCAGTCATTGCCAAATGGTTTTTGAAACCCAGCGTTTGAGCCAGGACATACAGATAACATTTAAGTAAAGACTTTGAATTCCCCACGGCCTACACTGAAGCTAGAGTGTGTTCGGGCAAGGAATCAAAGCTCTAGCCTAGCCCACGAATTTACAACAATGTGCCATGTTTTGTTGTTCTTTGTGTCTAATTCCCGCTGCATATTTTAAATAATAGAGAAATACTGCTGCTCATATCAATAAACACAAGAGGTAAAGAACTGTAAATATAAGCAGGAATGTAGATGTGGATAATTTGGTTGGCAGATGAAGAGGGAAATAAACTATGTAACAAGTGAACTGCTTCATAAAGTCAATTACTCTGATTTGTCAGATATGTTCCTCAAAGCAAAAAGGTAGTTACACAATGACATTAAAGAGATACTGTTTTATGCAAACTGAAACGACGATTATTAATCGCTGCTGCGGGTGATTATTACTCCATTTAAATTCTAGCTCCTAGATCCAAATAAATTGCTTGTTAGAATCTACAGCGGCATATGAGCAATTCAATGAGCTATTAGGATACTGCAATAGGGTTGGAGTGCTACAGTCAATTATCTACCTGAATAACAAGAATATAGTTAATTATTGCGATTTTTTGATGTTAAAAAACACGAGCAATATTAACTGACCGTGCGCAATTATCCATTCATCCCCTATAATGTTACAGCTACATTTCACAGATTACTGGAGAGAAAAACATTAGGGGGTTTGCTGTGAACAAACAGTACATTGTATATTAAGTAGGAGCTAATGAGCTCATATATATCCAGGGCTGAGCAGTGCACACAAGTGCCATAATGTATAATGTAGCAAATTGCTACAGATGATGAATAATTAAATGTTAAATTACTTTCTTTGTACCTTTACCCTGTGTCTCATAGGGGTGAGTGCTTTCACAGTCTGACATGATGTGGATGAAAAATTAACATTATATTGTTGCAATCACTCCGAGTAGAAGCACATACATTAATATTGCACCCTACACGGCTCTCATCACATGCTGCTAACGTAATTTATGCAAAAATGAGGTGCACTGTTGTGAAGAATGCCAAATCATTGTGGTATTTTAAAGGTAGCGGTAAATACAGCGGTGCTAATGTTGTTTGTGACTGCATCCAAGTGCTTAAAAAAACATGCATTTCTTCACAAGTGACAGTTACAAAGTTGCTCATAAAGCATTGAAGCGGTCTCCAGCGGCGACGGCAGTGTGCGGTTTTCATTTACAAGGTGGCAGCGCAGTCTTCAAAGACCTTGGTTTGAACTAAGTGAAAAGAAAAGCTTTCAGCTCCATCTCTTCCTGAGACTTACAGCGGGGCATGTCAGGGTGCACATCTTCTTTCTAACTGAGACTACTGAAGATACAAAGTGACAATGTGATGGGGCGACACCGGACACACACACACACACACACACACACACACACACACACACACACACACACACACACACACACACACCACTGACAGCCTGCTCACACCTGGACAGTTGTTGTGTTAGACATGACTACCAAAAAAACCCCTAACTGTCCTGTGAATAACTTGTAATTGTTTTTTTAGCTAAGTTCCAGCATAATGCTGGTGATGGTAGTTATTGTTATTGGCCATTTCTCCATACTTTTGAAACTGAATGTGTTTGGAGGAGACAAATGTCCCCCCAAATATTTCAATTAATGATATGCAGGCAAACATTGTTTCACCCAGTCATAATTATAAATAAACTTAACAAACTGCCATTATTATTACTGCCAGTCCCCCCAAGTGGTGTTGATTCCATGGCCATAGCCTTAGTTCCTTTTTTTTAATAAAGGTTGTATCTTTTCTTAAAACAACAATTGCAGTTTTTAACAAACATTAATCAAACAGGAGGAAATTGAACATTTATTGGGGACTATTTTCAGGAGTGGATAAATACACATTTGGTGCACTACTGAGCGTTTTTGGCAGTTGGACGATGAATGTAGAATTAAGTCAGAATAAATTATAGTGTGCATGTTCATGGTAATAAAGGATCATGTCATCCCATGCAACCACGTCTTGGAAAATAGAGCTTTATGGCACAAAGGAGTAAGATATGCCAGGCTTATAAACTTAAAATAGTCAGAATACATTTTTCATTAATCTTAAATTCCTTTAAATGTTGACATTTTGGAGTTTTGGGGGATTTAAACCAGACAACAGTAATATACATGTACTCATTTGCTTTTCTCTTTTCAGCTCTAAATGTCCATATCTGTGAAGTTCACACTCCCAAGGTTTTAAAACTAAACTTTCATGTTTCTCATTCAATTATGAAAAATGTTTAAATTTTGGCAAAACATACAATCACCACAAAAAACTTTGGACAGAGGATCTTGTCTGTACAAATGTTCACTCAACAGCCAGTAACCACTCTGTAGCTCCAACAGTATGGCTACTTTCTTTTTCTTTGCTTATGTACTCAAAGTGTTTTAGTCCAAGTAAGTGTAACTCTGTCAGATGCCGGAGGTACTGCATTGACTTTCTTAAATTCTTCCATTTTTTGTATGATATCTCCGTCTGCATGAACATGTGTTTGTGCATGTGTGGGCGGTCAGCTTGCCAGGTGTGACCCGGCACCCCCAGCAGGTGATAAACGCTGCTGTCTTGCCAGCCGCAGGTGCTCTTCTCTCTCTTGCTGTCACCATAGCAACCCTACCGTGCCAGTTCAGAGCGCCGCCGGCGATGGTCGTCAACCGTGATGAATTATGTGCCAAGAAAATGATAGGCCAGTGATATCGAACACTCACAGCCTGGCTTTCAATTTGTTTCTTCTCTCCTTTTTTTAATCCCTGTCCGCCACAAACACACATATACTGTATGTCTGGACATCGCTGGACCGTTCCCAACACACACATGCATACACACACGCTGGCTGTGAGCCGTAATGTTGTCTGTCGGAGAAATAATGGCTATACTAAAAATGGAGAGCAGGGAATGCGTCAATGTAAACATCACACTCTGATTGTGCTGTCAAGTAGCAGCAACAATTTTGCGTGACAGTCTTTGGCATGTACACACACTGTGAATACAACACAAACACACACTCCATTACAGATAACGCGTGTACACACACAGGTATACAAACCACCCATACAAATGCACACGCTATCTTCTCTTCCAATAGATTCAAGCTTGCTCAGGGGCGAAATTTAAAGGGCAGGGGAGGCACAGGGGAGATGTCCCCTGCCTTTTTTTTATACTCTGAAAACTAATGTAAAACAAGACTTGGTTTAAAACCTAGTATATGGCTGGAGGGCTTTTAATTTGACATAAGGACTTTTGTTTTGAAACAGGAAACAGCAGCAATCTGTTGAGAGCACTGGCCTCATTATTGCAGTCCAAAACTGAATGTAAACACATGTTAAATGGACACGTTACTTCACATAGACACAGTCACATAGCAGGAGGAAACTGCTTTCTGTGGAGCTGTACCCACTGATCATTTAACACAACCCTTCGCTCTTTAGCTCAGGTCAGTGATGCAATTTCCTGCATGACTGGTGAAGACTGTGCAGTCATTGGCCACTTCCTGAGCCAAGTTCAACCAATAACAATGGTTTATAAAACATTCTATCACTACTACAGGACTTTCAGCACATGTTCATTTTGAAAGAGCAGCAGCTAATAGGGAAACACCAACACTCATCATTGTTCACTCACTGACTCAGTTGTATTACAGGGCTGGCCTCTAATGCTGCGGTTCAGCCCCCCCCCCCAAAAAAAAGAAAAAAAAAAGAGAAGATACGTTTCGTACTAGAATCATGTGTTAACAGTTTCTGCCGATATAATGGGGATACATCTGATATATCTCAAAAAGTATAAAAGAGAAAAAAAAAACAGTTTATTTTTGCATTAACTTATTACGCCACCTTTACTGATTCATATTGTCATATATTACCTTAACTAAAGGTATCTGTGTGAAATTTTTGCCTATGCCAAATATGTATTGAAAATCCTCTAGGCTCTAGTTTTAAGTGCAACACACACTGCCCTCGGCTCGGTGCTGTGGCCGTCAAGTGCCGCCCCCCAACACACATTGGCAGCGGCGCGCAGTAGCACCATCGACACTAAAGTGTATTTCCCACCCCAGCCCGCTAGGTGGCTGCACTTACACTAGTTGCCAACCGTTGCCAACTGCTAGTAACGGAAGAAAAAGAGGAAAAAACTTTGAGGCAACAACAACTTGGATTTCACGGGTGAGTTAGTTTAGTTAGTTAGTTAGTTTCAACCAGAGTTGATACTACGGCGGCCAAGATGTACATAAAAAGCTTTTCTCGCAGTGCCAGCCGTGCTGGAAATAGAGCAGTGGGCTGAAGCAGAGCGACGCAGCGCGTCGGCCGGCGCGGGTTTGTTCATAGTATAATGGAGGCGGGCGTTTTGACGCGCAACGTATGGAGGCGATGTGTGTTGTATTTTATGATAAACACATTTTGATATTCATATTGCTCTGAGGTATAGGGCAAATATCAGGGCATGGTGCCAATTTAAGCTAAATCATAGCAATAGGAAAAAATTACATGATATTAACCCAGTATCTCCAGAGTGGTTTTCATTCTGCATTTTCATCAGTATCTTTGTAATTTCATCACTTTATGAAGTAGTTATATCAAAATTAGGAAAGAACACACTTGTGTTTTGTTCTACCCTGGGTAAGGGGATCTGACATACTAAATCCCTTTTGAGGATTTGTGTCTGTGCTAACTGTGTCCCCTTACCACTTCTGAAAATCAAATTTCCATACCTGGGCTTAGTCAGTAATTCCTGTTTTCCATATGAGTATGGGATCATCTGCACCTTCAAAATATCCTCTCAAAATCACAAGGGGGAAACAGAAACTTAAATGTTTAACTGACATTTTGTTGGCTTCTTTTACACCCACAAAACCCAATAACAGCTCAAATGTTAACAGTAGAAAGACTAACAGTAGGGGGCAGTTTTTACAAGACATGCAGCGTCTCCATCCCTCCATGACCTAGTGAGCTGTAAATGTTTCTTAGCTCAAACACAGGAAACTCTGCAGAGAACAATTTTCCCCACATGAAACACCCCCACCAGCAAATACCGTGTGTCAACAGGCTTCTGTGTGCCTGTGTGCCCTGCTTGCGGCTGGCTTCTGATTTCCGTGCCAGTGTGCAAGCCCACCTTGCTCAGGTCACTGGACGGACGCCAGCGTTAACTGTGGGCACATATGCCCATCTGACCTGTGAGGACATGGAGCAGTCTGGACGAACGGGTGGGGGGTGGGGAGGGGGAGCAAAAGCAGGGAGGTCAGAGAGAGGTTGCATCCCTCTGGCCTCTGATATCTACTCAGGCTTGGCCCTGCTATGCACACACACTCAGACGGGTAATACTGGATTAAAGCACATGATGAGAAATGTATACAAACGTATGGGCACTGAGTGAGCTGTGCAGACTCAAACACGGGTCAGGACTGATTAAAATTAATTAGTGCCAGGGCGCGCACATACTCACACACACATGGCTGCCCTTCTGGACTCATGGCTTGTGTTTATATGTGCTAGTATGAGACAGACTCACACAAACGCACACAAACACACACACAGGATTTATGAGGCTGTGTTGTTGGTTATTTACAGGTAGTGCTCTGCTCTATTTACTGTCCATAACTGTGGACTGTTGGCCTTGTTTAGCGCTGCTGGGGCAGAACCACTTACTGTACTGTCAGTGTGTGTGTGTGTGTGTGTGTACATGTGTGTGTTGCCCCCACCCATCTCACAGTGACAAAAAACCCACCTCCCTATAAATCCACAATGATTTAACATGAGCCTCTATTTACTCTCACTCCTTGCGTGTGTCGCCTACTTCACCACACATCTCTGAGGCGTAAAATATAAACGCCACACCGCTGTGCCAGCTCGTGGACTGAGAAGAAAGGAAAAAAAAAAGAATAAAAAATAAATCACATATCAAATATAAATCGAGGGGCACCCCAACGGTTTGCACTTCTCTCATTACTGCTTTGAGGAGCGTGGGAGCGCATACGAGAGCCTCCTCACTTGATGCTCAGGCCCACTCTCGCCCGCTCCCCGCCTTCCCCTCTGAAAAACCCTAAGCAGTCATCTTATCAGCCAATCAAGCAGACAGACCTTCCTCAGACTACGCACCTCATCACTCCCCTCAAATAAATGTCTTCAGTGGCGGTGGAGGGGCCACGGATGGATGGAAGGAGAGAAGAGGATGAAGAGAGGGAGGGTAAAATGGGCAAATCAGACAAGAAGACGCAATGAAAGTAAAAAGGATTGCTTTAAAAAAAACTTGAATTCAGTCCACTTAACAGCAGAACGTCTACAAATACCTGTTTAAACACTGAGCTGAACATTCACCTCTAAATCTCTTCATGTCTCCATCTACTCTGAATGAAAAGGAAGGGCATTTTAAAGAGAGGGAAGTACAGCAGCCCTCGGATCAGACACAAATGTGAGCTAGCGTAAAGCTCAAACCCATGGATGTTGAATTAATTAGGGTGTGTTGCCCGTGCCTCAACATTTTAGACGAGTTGACAAGCTGTGGTGTAAACAGATCCACCGTACTCACTTGGTCTTTAACAGTCTTTGAGTTGTTTTTTGCTTGCCGTATCTTCATCTATATTTGGCTTGGTTCATTTTAAGTGTTCAAACTTTTATTTTGTTGTTTCTGTTATCATGTAAAAGTAACAGACCTCTTCATGATGAAATTTATTGTGTAATAATTACATCAGCAGATCATATTGATTTCTCAGTGACCTGAATGTTCTCATCCAAAAATCAGAATTATATCAACACTTGTCATAAATCTAGGAAAGCGAGCCAATTCTATCTGAAAAAGAGTAAATGTATGGTTGAATGTTCAGGTCATGCTCAAGCTAGATGTCAATAAGCGACGCTTTTGCAGGTGTGGGCTGGAGGCTGATCTAACAGTAGTTCCTGATAGATTCTACACCAGCTTTAAAGAACACCAGACTTACATCAAATCACTGACACTGAACTCTGGATAACATGCAGGGGTGTAATTTACAGCATTTATGACACCTTGACTTTTTCAGGGGGCAGTATTAAACCCCTCTACCTTTTATGGTCCAAAAATGTTGTATTAAATAAAGGTATGGAAATTGGATTGTTGTTTGTAGATTATACATTGTAGTCTGTGTAAATTTTTTAAAGTAACAGTACAGTAACAGTAAGATACATTTTGAAATCTTAAATTTAAGGTTCAAATTTTTTGAAATACCTCTTTTCTCCGTAAAAAAATGAAAACATCATCATTGATTTCATACTTTTTAACATTTTAAATTGAATAAAAAAATGCCTTTTACCCCTCACTTTACACATTTTACTTGATTGCACAAGCTTGATTTTTTTCTGTGCAACGTAAAGCCTGATTTATGGTCGTGCGTTGAATCGACGTCGTAGGGTACGGGGCTACGCAGAAGGCTCGCCGTAGCCCCCGGCGTAGCCTGACGTGCACCTCCCCAAAAATGTAACTACGCGTCGCGGCGACACAGACCGGCACGGCTGTGATTGGTTTGCTTGGTAGCAACACATTTCCGGTTTCGTATTTCCAGATTCCGGCAGCCCCGCCGTCTTTAAACATCTTCTGTTGCGATGTAGCTGTTGCAGTGTTTTAAGGCCCATTATATATATGCCATTATGCTCAACGTTCAGTACGGATATGGATACCTGGCCGGAGTCGTCTGTCTGTGCTCCGCGTTCATTTCTCTGTGACCGGAAAAGCCGGAAGCTAAACGAAGAATCAACTAGAGACGACGATAACCACTCAGGAAATGAATGTAGCCTCATACCACTCTGGCGGTGAATTGCACTGTGATGAAACGGAGTGACGGAGGAGTTCGAAGGGTTCACGACGCCGTCACGGCAACCACGTAGCGACGTCGTCGATTCAACGCACGACCATAAATCAGGCTTAATGGTCTTAACTGTGCCAACATACCATCATATATTACCTTAAGTAAAAGTAATTTTCTTTAAAAAAAAAAATATCTGTTTGAAATTTCCGTCTGTGACAACTTATTTTTAAAAGCTTCTGGTTTCATAAATAATACATATTTTGATATTTATATTGCTTTAAGGTGTAGGACAGACACCAGGGTGCTATCAGCACAAACTTGAACTAAATCCTAAAATTACATGAGATTAAGGAGATACCTCCATCATCGCCAGGGTGGTTTTATTCTTTTTCACCTGTGGGGTAAATAATAGTAGTGAAAGTGAAGAGAACATATCAAAATTCAAAGGAAAAAAAAGTGTTTTGTTCTACCCCGGGTAGGGTTATCGGCAAAATTCCATCTTGCACAATGTGGCAAAGATGTGGATTTTGTTCACTAACATTTTTTTTTATTCTTATGCCAACCTGTTTAAAATTCTCACTTTTCTGCGGTCTATTTTTTTTACACTACCTCTCAAATGTCGCTTGTTTTAACCTCATCATTATGCTGTCAGAGAAATGCAACTGAATCATGAAGGTTCTGCTGTTAAAAAAATTAAAAAGAATTACTGTCAAACACAATTTAAATGTCCTTGGGTCTACTGTATATATTTGGGTCATCTGTCAGATTGAAACGGTCCCTGATTTAGCCTGATATCCTCCCAGTACAATGGTCCTGTGTAGGAGATGCTGTATGAAGTTAAGAGGCAAAGACAAATATAAAAAAAACCTTTGGCTTGGATTCATGCTCTGTGCACTCTCTTCTTCATGTCACTGCATTTTGACTGAGATCCTGTAATACATGGGAGCATGCATGCGGAAAATTTTTACAAGAGATTTGTATGAAACTCATCTCCATACAGTCGCACACACAAACACAAAACACAGATGCCGACTGCATATTAATGTGGGCTGTGCATTCCACGGCGTGGAAATCCAAACATGCAAACATCACCACTGTGTGTTGTGCTTGGGCTCAGGACACGGGCACTGAGCATGTTCTCTACTGACACCCAGAAGTAATTGAATTAGAGGTCCATGAATACCTAATACTGCACAATACAACAGCCTCTCTGTACATCTGCGGTTCTACCAAAGGCCATGCTTGGGTGATAATGTGGCGGTCGCCAAGTGTCGTACAAAGTCGTAGTAGGTTGAAGAAAAAAGAAAACACAATGCACTCTCATTCAAATGAGATCAATGTCAGCCATGAAGTAGCACACTATAATACACTCTGCTGAGCCGGTTGAGTCTCTATGACAAGTGACAGGGCTTAAGAAGATGAGCGATAGGTTTTAAAATGATGCCAAAGAGAATAACAGCTACAATATGGATCCCAAGGGAAGCAACTGAAAACTGCACAATTCCATGTGAGTGGAATTTACTTAGAAGAAAAAGAAAGGTATAGCCTGAGGCAACATTTGATCAAGAAGAATAACAGTCTGTTTTGTAAGTAGAAAAGGTGCAAACTAGATGCTACAATCTAAAAATTCTTGGTTTTTATTTATACATACAGTCACCACTGGGGTCATGAGCTCGGTCTTGATTCATCTAAGAGAAGCATGCCCTCTTGGACAGCTAGCTATCTGCAGTTTATGCATGAATGTGTGTGTGTGTGTGTGTGTGTGTGTGTGTGTGTGCGCTGACGAGATAAAGACAGAAAAAAAAAGTGGGAATAGACTTGAGCCGACAACTCCGCCAGCACGCATCATCGCCTATCTTACACACAGGCCTCACAATACCTCAACCTCCGCTTGAGCCTTGTGCACCTGACACCTGCACCCCCCGCCCCCCTGCTGCAACAGCCACCCCCGACACACACCACCTGCTGCCTGCTCACATGCACACACTGATGTATAAAGACAGGAACACACACATGCTTACAAACAGCCTGTTAGCTTTTGCTGTACGCATGAGGACATTCTGTTGACTGCTTTTATTTTGTAAAAAAAAAAAAAACAAACCTAATTCTGGCAGGAAATCACAAGAGAACTGTGTAATTCTTTGAGAGAGAGTGCTATTAGCATTAATAACACATTATTAAAGAAAGGCCAGGGCCTTCTCAAATGTCTTCACTTTGCTGTTTTTTACAGTGTTATGATGAAATTCAATACTTCCTACAGATATTTTACATTAAAAGCCTGCCAGGAGAGGGAGGAATATGCCCTTCATATGCTGAGAGGTTTTTATGTGAAGCAACTGTGCAGGAAGTGTCGTGTTTCACTGACAGTAGCCTGAAATTAATTTAAACTAGAGATACCACTTATGGTTGTATGCCGAGGAAGTGTTTTTGAAACACATTCTGATGTCACAGTGAAGAGGTCGGTAAACAGTGAGCTTAAATTTGTACCACAACAGAATCTTGGTTTATATTCGATAATCTCCTTTTTTTTTTTCAGTCACCATTTTACCACTTCCTGTTCACAATTTTGTTTGATACAGCCAAACAGTGTATGTTGGGGCGGCACTCTTCTTGATTAGCATCTACACTCTTTGTGTCTGTGGTGGCAGGCACGCGAAAATGCAGGTACCACTCGCAGTTCGGGCAGCTACCCTGGAGCAAGCCAAAGTTTGAGCTAAGAGATAAGTAGGGAGGTCTTGTCGCTGGTAAGATGCAGTGAAGTTTAACAAAGGTTTATTTACACACACTACCCACGTGGTTATGATACAGAGCTGGTTGAAAATCTGCAAAGTAACCATTTAAAGAGATAACTTCCTCAAACAAAATACACAACGGAAGATTGAACAGTAAATCATGCCTACATGTGTGTTTGCTCAGCAGGGATGACATGAAATGAGAAAAGTCGATCTACAGGAGAATAAATATTTCAAACCAATACAGAATGCCTGAGAGCCTCACTGCATTATATTCCATTAAATTCTGCATTGTCACCTGCTGCCTGAATTTTGTGTTTACATATGAAGACATCTCCACCATTAATTGATGCGGAAAAAAAAAATCACCAGAATGCAGGATATGAAGTGTCCGATGCTCAAATTTGATCTGTAAAATTGATATAGGTGTGCATTTAAGAACAAGACCACAAAGCTACACACACACACACACACACACACACACACACACACACACACACAAGCACATACTTGCCCCACTTGCAAGTAGCCTACATATTCAAGACAAGGTGAAGGCTAATGGGAAAGCTTCAGCAAAGACTAGAACAAGGGTATTTCGAGAGCGGGGGCTATAAACAGAGCCAGGAGCGCATAAAAAGGGAACAGAGAAGGATGCAAAGAGACAAGAAGTCAATGAGCGTAACGTCATGAGCGCACTCTGCTCCCTCTTGAGCAGCTACGGAACAACAAACTTTTCCTCAGCTTGTTTATTGCGGTGGCATTGGCAGACGTGTGTGTCTCTTTCTCATTAATCCATTTCTTAATTACAGAGCAGAAGGAAAATGCAGAACTGCTTCGGCCCCGAATTTCTTCTAATGAGCCTCCTCCCTTTCTTTCTCCAGCCTCCCGTCTTCTCACTCCTCTGCCTGCCTGCCTTGGTCTCTGTTTCTCACTGCACCTGTGTCTGTCTCCATAGCGTTGTTTCATATAAGTGCCAACAAAATTCAAGGCAAACTTTAGAGAGACTGCAAAATTGAAATGCTAATTACGTGCATATTTATCAGCTGGCTTTATATGAATAAACATATTTATTTAATTTCATCAGCAGGAAAAGAGGTCCTCAGCAAGTTTTGGTCATATTCTATTTTTCCTCACAGCATGTATGAAATGTCTTTTGACTCTGTTGGAAGCCTTTCACATACAAATGTTCATGTTGTATTCAGTCAGTAAATGCCTTTCTGTTCCTGTCACATCTTAATCATCAAAACACCTTTCTATTCCAATTAAGCATACATTTTTGTCTTTTGTGTTATTGAGGCCATTTATTCAAGCTTTTCTGTTTCTATTCTGCTCATTCATTTTCATAATTGCTAAATCAAAATTTGCATAAATACTACCCAGCTGGTAGTTCTCTCCTCACTTCTCTTTGTACTCGTTCTTGTTTGTCTCTCTTAAACTCTGGCCTCTTCTCTTTATCTCTCTAGCAGCCTCTGTCTCGGTCGCTCCCCTTTTTTTTGTTCCTCTCCCTGCACTGTAAAAAGATTAAATAACTCATACCCTGCCTGCTTCGATGTAAAAATAGCATTCTAGCTCAGTTAACAGCCCTTGTTATAGCAGAATGTGTATGTTTAACTGGAAAACATGTAAGATTTTTATTCTCTCAGTGTGTGTCTGTGGCTTTTATTCCGCCTCAACAGACCGAACAGACGTTCTCTTTTGTGATTATGGATTTTCTGCATACAATTCATTTGGTCTAATAAACACAGAACTCAATTGATAATGATGAGTGTGTGTGTCTTCCTTGAGCACGGAGATAATACATAATGGAGATTGATTACTGCGGCACCGACCGGAGGAGCTGATCTGATAGGTTAGTGTGTGTTTGTCTGGGGCGGGTTGGACATGCTTTATTGAGAGTTGTTTATGTCAGATGCTCCGTGTGCATGTTTAATAGCTGGCTGTTCTGACTTTCAGAAAAGTGGATGGCAGAGAGGAAGAAGCAGGGGTAAAAAGATTAGACAGTATAAAATAATGGACGTAATGACCGTGACTTCAGCCATCAGTTTGTGGACTCCAATTTTGAAGCCTCTAAACTGGCATTTTGGCTGTTGCCATCTTGGATTTATGGAGCCAGAAGTGACCGTATTTGAAATAGAGTGTACAGCTAACCCTAACACGAGCTGCTAGCTTGGGTAGCATGTGCATTTACAGTTATGGTTAACTGTGGTAATATCAATCCTAATTTTTGCTTGCAGACTTAAAACCATTAAAGCAAAATGTACTTACCAAAAAATTGAACACCTGACTCCTTAGAGGGTCCTTTACTAAGACTTTTAGCTTTAGGAGGCTCATGATAGACTGTTCCGACTCCCCGCCATATCAGCAAACTTTTTGTTGCTGTCGTCTCTGAAGCTGCTCTCCTTCCCGTTAGCGTGAGCAAACACAACAGTGGCATCTAACATTCGAGCTATTAAACAGTCCCAAGAAACTCACATTCACACCAAAACGATTCGACTGCATTGTTAGCCCTGTCAGCTGTGTGTGTGGGGGTGGTCTCTCACAGCTCACACTCCTGCAGCAGCAGCAGCTATAACTGATACAGTCTCTGGTGCGGTGAAGTCAAGTGCAGTGTATCGACAGAGTTATCATTTTAGTGTGCCGAGATGCCACATGAACAATCAAAAGTATGGCTATACTACATGCCAGTCCATTCAGATTATTGGTATTTAATGGGATAGGCTTCTCTATTGGTATTGGTATCACTTTAAGGGTGCAGGTATTGTAATTTTTAACAATACCCAGCCCTACCCACCTGTTATAAATACATTTAAGCCTTAGTAACATTAAAAGAGGTTAGTTACATAAAAATTCACTTTGTACAGTTATAATGAATGGGGAAATTTGCCATAGAGACCAAAATCACTTTTGTACTAGGCATTTTTTGTAAATTTCTGCTGTAAAGACATGGGGGTCTGTGGTGATTGCTTCACTTCTGGAACCAAGTAGCCATTCGAGAAACTGCAGTTTTTGGCTTCATTTTTTTTTTTAGCCTTTGATGTTGCTGTACTGATCTTAGAGACAGTAGGAGTTTGACAATTTGGGCCACAGCCAACACACACACACACACACACACACACACACACACACACACACACACACACACACACACACACACACACACACACAGAGTTTTGTGAAGTGATGACAAGCACGAGATAAAAGTCATATTTCCAGATAATGCTGATGTCTCAGATCTGGCACCACACTATAAGTGTCTCGACAGTGCCTTTGTAAGTGTGTGTTTGTGTGTGCGCACGTGTTGGCGCCTTTGTTTGCATGTCTGAGATAATGTCACATACTGAGACAGCGCGATATCAGAGGAGTGTGTGTGTTTATGCATTAGTGTAGTGCCCTTCAATCTGTGTGCTTGTTGACTGTACGTGCTGTGATGTGTGTATATGCCTCTGTGTCACATTTAAAAGGCCTTCTCCCCTTATCTCTCTATAAGGATTAGAGTGCATAAGCCAGGCCTGAGGGCTCTGATTTCCCATATCAAACACTATCAACAATCGCTGGACGCCGGCACTGAGCTCTCTATTAAAGACCCTCTCATATCCAACAGACAGCAATCTAGCAAAGGTAATGGGCCATAGATAGCCCTGATTTGACGCTGCTAAAATGGGATTATTCAGCTCCATTGAGATTGTCAAAGAAAAGGGGTTACAAATAGTCCTCAGTTGGAGTTCCTGATAATTTGTCTTTTTGCTCAGCAAAGTGCCTTTCAATGACTGCATTAGAGGCATTTTGATTATGGGTGGCCACAGCATTTAACCAACAACTTAATTTTGGTTTTACAGCCAAAATAACTGATAAACTAAGTATACGTGAGGTAAGAAGTGTGCCCCCTAGCATCTGCAACTACAGTAATGTCATGTTGTACTGAGTGCATCTTTACATTGCTGGAGCAAGGTGAGAATTTAAAGCACTGGATGGAAGCAAAAAACACAATGTTACTCTAAAAAACATTTACAGAATGGGTCTGATTATGGTTATAACGGCACTTTCTTTTCCAAATTCATTACTGAGAATGAACTCTAAAAATGTGGGCAGATAATCTGTTACCCCTTTCCAAATTTAGATTTTTGGAGCCTTAGTGCTATCCAGTGAACCAGCCGATGTTTCTGGCAGTTTCGATCAGAACCATTGTAATCAAGGATGCGTCAAAACAAGGTATATTTCGAAATACTCTAAATGGTTCAAAATTAGCTGGGGGAACCTGAATGACATCCATTCAATATTGGTGGAAATGGGGTAAGCACCAGCACACATTAGCGCCACCAAATGTTTTTTTAGAAAGAAAAATGCCAAATGCTGAACTCCATTACACAATCTGTCAATTGTAACCTCCTGGCTTGACTTTGATCTAACTGACAGTAGTTGTGTAAGCACATACACTAGTCAGCCATAACATTAAAACTACTGACAGATGAATTGAGTAACATTGGTCATCTTGTTACACTGCAATGTTCTGCTGGGAAACCTTGGGTCCAGACATTCATGTGGATGCCACTTAACAGCACCACCCACCCAAACAGCATAGAAAACCAAGTACGCGACTCACGGCAATGGCACTCCCCAATGGCACTGACGCCCCAGGAGGACAATGTCCCATGCCACACCACAAACACTGCTCAGGAATGTGACAAAAACTTCAAGGCACTGACCTGGCCTCCACCGTCCCCAGACCTCAATCCGACGTCCCAGCATCTCTGGGACGTGCTTGTACTGCCCTTCGCAAGCCACAGGGCTTAAAGGATCTCCTGCCAACACCTTGGTGCCAATCACCACAGGGCACCCCCCAGGTCCTATGTCCATGCCTTGACAGATCAGAGCCAAGTCTAATCCGATGAGGCCCCACTGTGGATCAGCCTTGGCTCTGAGTTACCATGTCATCCCATGGATCCTTGATCAGACTGGGATGGCGGGAAATCCCAAGGTTTCTGAGCAGAACACTGCATTGTAACAAACTGATCACTGTTATTAACTTCACCCGTCACTGACTTTAACACTGTGGCTGATCTATGTGGCTTTTCTGTGCAACTGCCGACTTTAACACTGACTTCGGGGTGTAATCACTTTCATTTTTTTTCCTCCGAAAAATTATGAGCAAACCGAGAAAATGTAAATTTCCTGCAAGTTAAACATAAGTATCAGTAGCATATATTGTTACGAATCTTCATGGATTGGTTTGATGGATGGGGGTAGGGCAGTAATAATTTAAAACATTTTTACACATGGAAGATATTTTGAATGAAATAAGACTATATGGAAGATATGCCAATAAAGGCTTAATTAATAAGTTTTAAGTTAAAGTTTATTTACTTTATTATTCCCCCTGAGGGGAAATTCAATGTTTCAATGTCAATACCTCCTAGTATGTCACAAAACCAGTCTACAGAGCATTACTGTGAATTTGGCCCCACTTCTGCAATGGTTTGTCTGCACAGCACACAGCAGTTAAAGGCAATAGGAGACTATTGAGCCGTTTTTCAGTGAAAGGGGAAAGCTGAAGGGCTGAAACAAGTTGTATTCATTGGAGATGGACTTGTGATCCCAGTGTACCACCTCCTACAGGGGCCAAAGTGATCTCAACATTACTGTGATTCAGAGGGTTCTTCCTAAACTAATACTGCCTTCCAGCCAGACCCAAGGCATTCAGTGCCTGCGGCAGAGTGAGAACACGTTTCTGAGTTTGGTTTTGATAGCCATTTGGTACCGTGCACGCCTGTAATATTTGGCCCTTTTCCTGGGTGGTTGTATGTTACAAAACACACTAAACACAGTAAAGCTCTGCACTGGAAAAAGGTAAGAAGGAAACTGAGAAATAAGGAGGGAAGGAGATGAGGTGAAAAACGCCGGCTTGAAATCCCCTGGGGGAAGAGATGTTTTTGTGAAGCTGTCTTGGCCATAAGCGGAGACTGACAAAATAGATAAATCCACTCTCGTCGATGCCGCCTGTCTGGGACGGGCTCCTGCCCGATGAATATTTTAGTATAGCTGTAAAACGTTGGTTTGCTGCACACTAAACAACTTTTAGTCTGTCTTGTTTTAGTCCATTTTGTGATATTTTTTGGAATCTTTTTATATGACGAGTAAAACTGTCAGTGAGTGACGTGCTTTGCATCACTGCTTAGGAAAAGTCAGCGTATTCAAGGATCCTGAAATGGATTGAGTGAGTTAGAGAGCATAAAGCCTAGTTTATTGAAGGAAAAAAATCGTGGGATTTTGGTTCATTTGGATGCAAACATTGCTGCTCACACCTGCTCTCAACACTAAACTCTACGGTTCAAATCTACCGTACCCAATCATTTCTGCAGCCGCTATCAGTCTGAATAAGATACAGTTATATGGCAGCAGCGAGCACTCTGCAAATGCTTAACTAAAATAAGACAAAGGCAGAGTGCGTCCTGCCTGCAGGTATAAGAGGATGCTTTTGATGTCACCCTTCCTGCGGAGATATTTCAGCTCAGGCTGAGTGGCCATTAATGGAGAGTTGAATGTTTTTTTCCATCTGTATTATGATTCTCCCAAGAAGCGCAGGTCTGGTGATAAATGAACAGACACCTGGGAAATATTGGAGCCGATGGGAGCCATTTTGGCACCATTCTTCTCAATAAAAAGCAGGTCAACGTGCTTCCCTTCCCTCCTGCCCCCCCCCCCTCCCCCAATGCCATTAAAAGCCTCAGTGAATGGTGCAAGGGAACATCATTAGCAAGGAGATGAAAGAGAGGCCATAGTGTCCTGGGAGGAATGCACTGATGTTTCTTTTTGAATGATGCTCCTAAGAAATAAAAGACCCTGAATTTGTTTTTGAGGGAGAGCTTTGTGGTTGAGTGGGAGTGTGTGTGTGTGATGTATAAACCGGTGTGTCAAAGAAGGAGTTATTGCTTTCTTGTCAGTGTTTTGAGTAAGTTCCCTCTTTTGGTTGCATATTAGTGTTGAGTGCAGGTGTGTATGTTCTGTGATGCCTCTCTACAAACACCATCCAGCCTGTATGTCTCTGTTTACGAGCATCAGTGTTGTCGAGTTTCTTTCCATTGCCTACATGTCAGCACTGGTGAATTGTTTTTCCTCCGCAGCCCCTCTCGCTCTGCTGTGGCTGAAGATTGGAGTCCTGACCCAACGTCTGGAGGACGGTCTCTATCTCATGCTGGCATCTGACAGCCAATAATGAAAGCATTTGAGGTCTTCATGTGAGCCCGTGTTCCCTTCCTGCCTCCTGCCTTTCCTCTAGCCGTTTTTTTTTTTCCTGTTTCATCTCCGTCCTCCGACTCTCGCTTACTGTAGCCTGACATCCCGTGTCTGTCCATCAGTCTTCTTGACCCTTAACTGCATCCTCGCCGATGGAATGGTCCATCTTGCTAAAGTGTTGGCTATCAGAGAGCTTGCTGTGTGGCCGACAAGTGATGGAGTGTGCTATCAGTGCCAGTGCATGCTGTACTCTACCCCCGGACACCTTTACTTCATGTTGGGGAGCTGTCTCCAGCTGTGGCCTTCAACCTCTGACTCATTGACTGTATTACATTTTGTCAGACAACAGATGTGCATGTACACTATGAAATTAGCTAAGGATTTTGGCCTAATGCACTTAATGTATATAATAAATCATGCTTTAGAGACAGTGCAGTAAAGTCAGCATGAGAAGCATTCAGAACCTACAAGACTAGGCAGGGCTGGCTGCTGACAGGATTCCTCACTGGGGAGAAAATCCCCACAGTACATGCATTGTACTCTTACTGAAGGAGACAGGCTGGAATTGGCAAAAGACAGATTACCTGGCAAGCTAAAGCCCATTCGGACCCAGTTATAGACACTGCACCTGTCTACACTGCAGACAGACTGCACGGTTTATTGTATCATGATTTTATGTCTTACATATAGGATTCTTGCTCATCCTGGACACTGTTTTAGGTATTCAAAAATACAAATCTTGAAGTGCACAGCATTTTAGAGCACTTCTAAATTGCTTTTTGGTTGTAAAAGTCACTATCGCTGAATCATCAACAGCTTTATTCAGGTGTCAACTCTGACTGGACAAGCATTAAGTCCAATTTCTGGGTAAGAGACCTCTCAATTTCTCAACTTGCAAGCAACTGCATTTTATCCGTACCCAACATTTTTTATAGTTAGTCACTGACACAATAACAAATGAGGTGAGACACACTGAAAATACTGGAAAAGTAGCTCTTATCGCTTTAATAGGCTTTATTTCAGAGGTTTATTTCAGGCCCCTTCTTGAGCAAAAAAGTAATTAGTGGTCACATATAGGTGTCAGAAAATCTGTTATTTATTACTTCAGTTCAGAGTGTTTTGATAGCTCTTACTATATGTTCAATCAAAATGACAGTGTGTCCCAAAAAAATAAAAGGTCACTGAGCTAGTTGGGGAACCATTATAGATGGTAAGCTAACGGCCAACACGCTAACTGGCTGAGAACATGCTGGCACTAGTCTGTCACAGTCCTGGTCACAACACAACAAGTCTCTGGGCTAACTAATTGGCAGTTATAAAGTTTGTTAGTTTGGCTTCTTTTATTTTGGACTTTCTGGCTCTCTGTTCTCTCAGAGGTCAGCACTTTTTGCATGGTTTGCTGCTGGTCAAACAGTGCATGTCAAAGCTCACCAAAGTTGAACTCTACATGAGCCCAGAGATCCCACTGAAATGAATATATTCTATTGCAAAACTTGGCTGTTTTTAAATGCTGCTGTGATGTGGACTTACAGGGTAAGTTCTTTTTTTTTTAACGCAGACTGTTTATGCCCCATGTTTTTGTTTCTAAATGACAATTTTTGAAATTGGCCCTGTATTGAGCAAAAGGCTGCAATGCAAACTCAGGGCATGTTCGCACATTGTGTCTACTAATAGCGCTTATCTTTGCCACTGACGGGCTCAGATTATAATTCCAAGTGTCTGACAAGTCATGGAAAGGATTCCCGCAGAGACAGACCTTTTTGTTAAAGAGTAAGAACCTTTTGTTTAACCAGAAACAGCCCTGAAATCACCATGGCCAAACCAACCAGACTCCATGTAAATAAACAGTAATTTTATCATGGCAAAACACACTTTATTCAAAATAAAAAGGAACAAAATAAAACTCGCAAAATCCATCTTGGCTCATCTCTCTAATGTTCCCACAATCTTCATCTTGGATTTGATTAAAATGAACCCTTAATTTACCCAGTTAAATGTTAAAATATGCTGACTGTTTATATGCTTAAATACTGTTATTTAAATGGAGTCTGGTTGGTTTGGAGATGGCAAATTTGGGGCTGTTTCTGGTTTAACAAAAAGGATATTACTCTTTAACAAAAAAAATCAATCTCTGTCTGGAATCTCTAACTAAATTGTCAGCCATTTTAAATATTAAGCTGAGCCTGTCAGTGGCAAAACAAGCACTTATAGTGGACTTAAATTGACAGAGTAAACAGGTCCTGAGTTTACCTTACAGCCTGTTTCACTGCTGCAGCCCTCTCGCTCAATACTGCACCAATTTCAAAAATGGTTGTTCCCATTAGTCACTTAGACACAAAAGCATGGGAAAATAGGGTCCGGGTTGGAAATAATACAAAACTTACCCTTTAACACCTCTGATAAACCCATTGTTTGCTGCCTGCCAAGCACCAAATAGTAGACTAGCTACTGACTAGCTAATGAACATACTGTATTTTATGTTAACAGTCTCATGTTTCACAACATTAGAAATTAATCAATTACTGCTTTTAGGGTTTATTGGAATAACACTCGTGACATCCAGCCCTACACCACTCACTACTGCACTACTAACAAGGCCATTTACAGTAAGCTGGCTACAACTGCATGGCATAATTAGGAGGTGAGTGAGGGTTAATGAAAAAGGCTTGACTAAATGTTTTGTGGCTGGGCTCTGGTAATGCAGCCATGTTCCCTTGGCTACATTTCAAGACACCTCTGTGACAGCTCCAGCCCCAAACATGGTGAGCTCTCATGTTTTGCTTATGTAATGAGCCCCCCCCACCACCACAGCTGAAATGCAATTATCATTTGGCTGACACTAAAATGCGTTTTCTCGCCCGTGGCCACTCACGATGCTATTTAGAATTTCTCAACTTTAGGCGAGGGAAAAAAAACCCGGAGATTTCTTTCTCTCTCTCTCTCTGTCTCTGTCTCTCCCTCTCTCCTGTCGTCCTACTTTTTGGGGGTGAGCCGGAAAGGAAGAAGGGGAGAGCTACACGAGAGAGTAGGAGGGTGAAGAGGAAGAGGAGGAGAGAAAGGATGCAGTAGGAGGAGGAGAGGGATGATAGGAAAAGAGAGGAGAGGGAGAGTTTCTGGGAGGATGCGATAATGAGGACAGTTAATTCAGAAACAGGGTGTGAGAGGCAGAGATTAGCCCGCTAGCAGGGCGATGCTGTCCACAGATTTTCTGCTCTGAATGGCTGTCAGTGAGGGCTGAGGGGCTGGGACGGGCCACCGAGCCGAAAGGAGGGGAGCGACAGTTTTAATTAAGGAAGTGTTTGGGTATATATGCATTTCCAGGTCGACTTATGCAGCATGGGAGGCAGACAGGGAGAACGGATGGTGGAAGAAAGACGAGAAGGATGGCTGAGAAAACTTTCCATAATGACAGCTGTTAAATGTTGGCAAAGGCTCCAGGTGGTCTTTATTTTTCATCATTAATTATGTGTTCTCTCCACTTCCTCTGTATGCTTTCATGTTTACATAACACACTTATAATTTTAGCTGACAACCCAATCGCCAGAATAAGTGTTGGTATTGTCCATTCCTGTGAACCACTGATACGTCACATTTGTATGTGACAGTGTTGTCTCTGGAAAAAAAAGGAAAAAAAAAGAAAACCCAAACACTTTTTGTGGCACTATAATAGGCAGGAAATGCAGCAATAGCTTGGTATAAATAACTGCTTTTTGTGGCACTATTTCAGCACGAAACATGGTGGTGTCTTGGTAAGAAATAACCCCTTTTTGTGACACTAACCTGGCAAGAAATACAGCAATGCGTCTGTAAAAAAACAACCGGTTTTCGTGGCACTATCATTGCAGGAAAAGCAGTGCTATCTCTGTCAAAAACATTGGCTTGTCTTTGCACTATCCTGGCAGGAAATGCAGCAGTATCTCTGTAAAAACAATCGCTATTTGTGGCACTGTCCCGGCAGCAAACACATAGATGTCTTGCTAAGGCATTTCCGCTTTTTGAAGTGCTACCTTCAGAAGACACACAGTGATGGTTCGCTAAAAAACGACCACGTGTGGTGGCAAAGAAAATGCTGGAAAATGCTGAGATGACTCGCTAAAACACAGCAGTTTTGTTGTTGGTATCAAACAGTGGTCTTGCATAGGTATCACACTATACAACATGCCCTCCACCTCTACATGACAAAGTCAGCTCATGTAATGTATCATTTTAGAAACAAGGATATGATACATATAAAATGTACAAGTGTAACGCATCTGTGGTTTGCAGAAACATACAATACAAAACATTTCTTTGGGCAGCTGGGCTTTAACCTGACTGATATTTACCTGTATTCGTACATCTAGATTGACAAAATTGAACCATGCTCTATCCTTCTCCTCTTCAGCTGTCAAGTATTTCTTTTTCTCTGTCCTTTTCAAGTGATCTGGAACCAGTGGCTGAAAGTTTGACACAGGAAGCCAAGCCAGCCGTGCCCGCTGTCAAAACTAAGAAAACAGCATGGGCTGGTTGGGGGTGGACATTTTGACAGTCTGGTCTTTTATCTACTGAAAAGTGGAATCATAAAGGATGCAGTGGATGCAACGCAACACGCAGTGCAGTGTTAATTAAAGTCAGTGCATAAGCTACCGTGACTATGATCTGTTTACACTTTCTTTTTTTTTTTTTTTAAACTAAACCTTGTGACCTTCACTGGTGTTGGAGGGCAAACGTATGCCTCTCACACATTCCTCTACTGTACATCCTCCACTTCATCCCTTTATCTCCAGCTCAATCCCCCTTTGCTCGTCTCTGCTTATTGTCCCGAGCCTGTGCCTAAATGCAGCTCTTTCATCTTTGTTTTTATCTGTCAGATCAGTGAGGCGCTAGTCCCACTCCACACAACTCCTCAAAATATAAAGTTAGAAAGTCTCCCAAATCCGGGCAGATCAATAGATAAGGGTTGGCAGGCCTAGCTAATGGAATGCAGCTCGTGCCCTAGATTAGGATGTTTTCCTTTTTGCTTGGCTGTCCTCAAACCACCATGAAGCCATAAAAAATGCTGGTTGTGGCGTGGGTGGGGGGGTAGACCACAGGCTGGTTGCTTGCTGAGACAGACAGGCAGATGGGCAGACTAACAAGCAGATAGATGGATTTATGAACTACGAAAAGACTGTCAAACAGCCAAGTGATTGACAATCTGCTTTTACTGCAGTTAATAAATAACACAGATTATAATAATGATCGTTATCTAAGCTATACGGCACTTTTAAAAACTGTAACAAAGCAGTAAAAGCAATAAATATGTCATCTCCATGAATGATACACTCATTGTTTGGTGAAATCAGTATCACATAAACAAATGTTGTGGCATCTCACAAAGAGCAAACAATGTCATTCTTCAATGTCATGCTGTAATGATAGTTCAAAAACGGATGATCAGAATCTTAAGCGTTGTTGTTTTGGCCATCATAGTATTAGTTTTACTCACAACAGTAGCGGCAACCATGGTGATGTTGCTGAGACAAGCGTAATGGGAGTGGAAAAGTAAAATATCGCAACTCAAGTGCCACAGACACAGTGAGACGCATGCTTTTACAAAGCAAAGCTGTGTTTATGTGCACTGAAGAAATAAAGCACCTGTTAAATTCCACGTTATCATGATGTTTCCCTGCCATTCCTCACCAAAGAGTTCCCGGACTATAAAAGCTAGCTAACAGCTATGAGCTGGGCTAAAGCTAATTAAGTGAGCCTAAAGAAACCAGAGGACTTTCAGCTATGGTTCAGTGTCGCATGGCTTGAAAGGTAACATTAACAGAGACATTAATCTTCAAGAGAAGTCTGCTGTCTGATAAACTACCAAAGCATGCACCTCTAGTAGCTGACCACAACCTGAAACTGGGCGAGGAACAGGAGGGGAACAACATAAGGGGAAGCCTCATTAGTGCTACATCGTAGGCAACTGGACTTGCTCGCATTTCTTAAAGACGTTTCGCCTCTCATCCAAGAAGCTTCTTCAGTTCTAATTGCCTGGTGTGGCGTCACAGACTTTAAAATCTGTGTGGGTGTGAACCCTTACAAAGTTGTTAAGGCCACATATGAGTTGTTGACCCATCCAGCCATCTTGTGTGTCGTATGGGACCAGGTGTCAATGGGCGCGAAGTCGTCTAGGGAGGGATCCCAAGACTGCATTGTAGGCGAGTGATAAGTGGTGTTGTAGCCTACCTCCTCTGTTTAACGAAGGTCGTTCCAGCTTGACGTAGGTGGCTTCTTTCACGCCTCTTTCAAACCATCTGTCTTGATGGACAGTTGGCAAGTCCAATTGCCTACAATGTAGCACTTACGATCACCATGACCTGTATGATGAGAATCTTCACCGACAAAAGGGAAAGCCCTTATTTTAGTGAGTTGTTGACCCACCTGGCCACCATGTGAGCAGTTTGGGTCAGGTGGGACCAGGGGTGCATGGGTGTGAAGTCGTCTGGGGAGGGATCCCAAGACTGCATTGTAGGTGGGTGATAAGTCCACACCAGCCATTTAGAACTGAAGAAGCTTCTTGGATGAGAGGTGAAACGTCTTCAAGAAACGCAAGCAAGTCCAGTTGCCTACGATATACATAGCACTTATGATATCGCAATATATATTGCAGAAATAATATACTGCAATGCCATTATTTTCCAATATTGTGTTGCGAAAGTGAATAAGATGTTACCAAGAGGAAGGAACACCACAAAAACAAGACCCAAGTTGGACAGTAACACAATGGTACTGCACTGGTAAGCTCCCACAAAGGACTGTGTGCCACTGTATGAATGTGAAGCTAAAAAGAACAACGAGGTCAGCTGACTTTCCCGCCATAAAACACAATGACAAGTGAACATGCGGCCAAACATACAGAGAGGCGAGAATACAAGTAATCAACTGCAACACGAACGGACAGCACAACCATAAGTGGCTTTTCTCACAGCACTGATGGGACACTACGGGGAGGTGAGTCTGACTAAAGCAAGCAAGAGACGAAATGAGGATGTCGATGATGTAAGAATCTGAAGTCGAGCCCGCACAGGAAGAGAGCAGGGCAGCAGAAACTCCAATGGGCTTTTTCTGATTACATTTTTGCTAAATGGGATTAGTGAAGAGGGTTGGACACAGTGAGCCACAGAGAGCCCAGTGGAAGAAGTGGGAAATGCTCATAAAAGATGGATATCTTTCTCTCACTCCATCTCTTTCACTTTATCTCGCCGCTAATAGCATTTTCAGGCATCGCTCGAACAATGAATGTACCATTTCGTCTTCTGCAGCGTGGCTCTGAAGTTAATATTTGCATGTGCTTCTGAGGCAGAGGTCTGTCTGTGTTCAAACGAGCTAAGAAATCAACAGAGGACCTTATTGCTGTTGAGACAAGCTCATGCGGCATCTTTGAGAGAAACGGTCTCCTTAGAAGTTCAAATCTAACAATGCTGATACATTTTGCTGCATTTCGGAAGCCCAAACTAAAAAAAAAAAAATCGTCTTGTACAACTTTGTAAGGTTAAGGAGATACAGAGACTTTCCTGAGTGAGAACTGAACATTGTCCTCTGAGTGACTCTGAAGCTTTGCTGTATTAATTAAAGCTAAATTAAATTTTGGAGATCAGAAATGAACAGCATGGACCAATGCCTCAGTGAGCAACACTGATGGGAGAGAAAAGACATTGTTTTAAACGCAGTATTTCAACAGTGATTAGTAGGAAATGCAATTAAAAAACATGTACAATCCAATTGTAATGCTCTTACATTTCATTAAGGGGGTGCATTGAGTTCGTGGCAGAATAGTGTTGAGGTGAGTTATTGCCCAGAATGTTAACAGTGCTGTGAAAGACTCTCTGGAAGGTGCACTGTGTGTGATTTGTCAGAGAAATGGTTTTCACTGCCACGGACCTAAAATTATGGCACACTGTTAAGAAATTCTAACAATTTCAGCTTCTAATATTTCAAGTGTCAAGTGCTTTGTGTTTGGACAGAAAGGCCTCCCACTTCATGATCAATTACGCCGACTCCTTAAAAAAAAAAAAAAAAAAAAACAAGGGAAAAAAACTACCTTCCTACAAGGAAAGAAAGGGGACAAACTGGATACAAAATTGAGCATGAAGCACATTCTCACCAAGGTGCAAAGCCACTTGAGATTCTGATTATCATCCCAATCAAGTAAACGGCTCTTCACAGGAGAGGTTTCACATTGTCTGACATCAAGTGATGATGGCAGAAGGCAGAGGGAGGCAGGGGAAACAGAAAATGAAAATTATTAACGGAAGATGACAATGAACGGTAACAAAAGTCTCCTGGGAAGAATGGTCAGAGAATTGAAAAGTGTGTGGCGGAACAGAAATAATGGATAAAAAAAATCATATTAAAAGGAATGTTGAGTTACTTCTTAATGTTGGCAATAGAACTCAGATTTGGGGAATGATGTGAAATATATCACTTTTGTTAAAATGCTGCCTTTTCATCTAAGTGAGTTTCATCTGCGTTGGTTTCAGTGAAGCCAGACTAAATGTTGGCTTTGTACATTTCTGCAAAGTTTCTTCACATTTCAACAATTAGTGTGTTTAGGTTCGAAGACCACTTGATTACGGTTGGGTAGAGATCTTCTTTTGGCTTAAAACCCACTTTCGGTGGCACAATCCTGGCAACAATGTCTTAATATAAAAAACCCCATTTTATGGCACAATCTTGGCAGGAAACGCAGCGATGTCTCACTAAAAAACAGCTTTTTGTGGTACTATCCTGGCAGGAATGATGCAGTTGTTTTGAATGATACTCGTTCAAAACAACTGCTTTTCCTGGCACAATCCCTGGTGAAAACACCAAAGAAGAAACATCCACTTTTCGTGGTTAAAAAGCTCCTGGAAATGCAGCGATTACTCACTAAAAAAAAACAGTTTTGTCTGTTGTGTGTTGAACAGTGGTCTGCAGCCTGGCAGGCGTCTCGCCCAGATGTCACATCATCCACCCCCCCACCTCCTGATTACAAAGTCTGCTCACACAACTCGAGCTCTATTCACTTCCGAAAGGTTGATATGCTACATATAAAATGTACAAATGTAATCCATCTAAGGTATGAAAAACATATACTGCCAACATATTCTTGGCGAGTGAACTGGTATCCTTTATCAACAAATTTCAGAGTATGTGACCATTTCCAAAACAAACACAACTCAAACAAACCAAGCAAACAAAAAAAGCACTTACAGGTACATAAATCAGTCATACCCTCCAGTCTGAAGCCTCCATCAGCCCCACAGTGATAAACTGCAGGCTGCAGTGCTTCAGATGAAGCCTTGTGCGACTGTTTTTACACACGAGTGTGGCAGAGTAAAAGCTTGAGTAATTATCCCCAATATTTTCATATCAATATTTCTAAATCCTTTCCAGTGCTGTTATTAATAGTGAGTGAATTCTGTCATGAAAGTGGCAAAATACAGCTGCTGTGCCAAAGTGATAGGAGAGCAGCTCATGTCACTAGAATTAATCAACACAGCTGTCGCAACTGACTGGTGAAGATGGAGCCATTATTCACAGTCTATGCAGCACACATGGAGAAAAAACTGAACTGACTAAAGCCTAATTTTAAAAGTCAAGCCAACCAAAATCAGTGCTGTTTGTTTACCATTTGATTTAGTTTGACTTTTTGTTGTATAGCCTAATATATTTTTTATTTCAGACACTAATGCTGAGAGTAGCCTCCCTCTATTTTTTTCCATTGCTGTTTCCTTTCAGTTTTCTAATTAGGCTTAATCACTGCTTTCTGTTCAGGAAAAAATGGCCTATTGAATTTATTTTAAACCATTTGTTTTATTTTGTTGTTGAGTACAGATTTGGCTTGCCTAATAACAAAAGACTGTGCAGTTTGAAAAAAAAAAAAAATCAGTAATATGGTTATTTAAAGCACAGAGGAGAACATTTGTCTCTTACAGATTGAAATAAACCGGCCATAAAAGATAACTGTGTGTGACGTGTACCCATTTAAATTTGTAATAAAGATATTTTAAGCTCAGAAATGTAAAGTGCCCCTCAGTGATTAAAGGGAAATAAGGTGTGTGAAAAAGAGATATTCTGGGACACACAGTTAAGCTTTGACATGTTAGTTTCCTGCTTCAAAGTGGCCATTTAGAAGTATAAAGGTGTAATATACACCAAGACAGATGTGCAATATAAATGTGTCTAACATCTGGGGACCTTTTTCAGTAGAGTAATGGGTATTAATATCTTCACTTTGGGTCAGATAACTTTTGGAGGTAACACTTGCCCTCTGTGCAGACTTTTAGATTAGTCAATGATAAGGGATGTGGATGTAGAGGATTAGATAAAATGTGTGTGAAAACATGCATTTAGTCATACTTTGATCTGGGCTTAGGAGTAGATTTTTTTGTGTTAGTGCGCGTGTGTGTGTGTGGATCCAATGTTTTGCTGTCCAGGATCAGCCAATCCATTTTAGTTTTGTGCCGTCTTTTCAGAGCAACACTAGATTGGATAACCCTGATCCAAATACAAACTATTCAAGTTTACCAAATGTAGATAACCTGTGCTCCTAATGGGACTACATACCAGGATGTGGGCTGCCTGTCAACAAACATCTGCATTTACAACTTATTGCTTATTTGATTTTGACAGCTATTTGGGGAATTGTTTTACCGGAAACAACATCCGTTTTTTAACTTTACTGTACTGAAAGGCTTAATTGGTAGCCTAGTCTGACTAACTGGATATAGACTCTGGATATAAGCCTGAAACTGGGCAGCTGATTTCAACCAGCATTTTTCCTTCCTTTCACTATCTGTGTGTTTCTGAATTGTCTTTGCTACAGGAAACAACAAGAACAACAACCTCTGAGCTAACACACACACTGAAAATGGCACATTCTGACAAGATTTAGATTGTGCAATAAAGCAAGCATGCTTTGTTCTTTTGGTGAATTGCAAAAATCTGCAACAAATGTAACAACTTGTGAACGCACCTCAGGAAAGCCTAGACTCCGTCTCACAGAACGCTTATGCCCCATGTTGATCCATATTCTGGCACAGCCAGTCAGAGTTGATTTGCCACATCTTTTTTACCCTGGCAGCAGCATGTGCCAGTGACATTGACTTCACTAATGCACCGATCTGTTCCACTTCACATGAGCTTCTGTGATATCTTTATAATAATGTTCTGCTAGAGCCACAAACAGCCAGCAAATCGTCTTTGCTTTTAACTGGTCCAGTGAGTTCCTCCACAGCGAAAGCATAGTCATGCTTCACCTCTAGGGCACTGATAATCAAATTATGTTTGTCTTTTATATCAGTTTAAGTTGAATCACACAGCTGACATATGACTGTTAATGTTTTTTGTGGTGTTTTCTTTTGCGGGTCATTTCAATGACAGCACTCGTTTCTCCATGTGCAAATGTTCCACCAAAAGATGTTCACCCCCGACTATTTTGCAAGAACACTGTCACCGCATCCTGGGCTAAGTGCTGCCCAAGAGGCATTTTTTCCCCCTATTGCAGAAAGGTTTCAGACCTTCTTCTAGCGCTAACATCGTGTTGTGGAGATAGGTCTGGCTATGCAAAACTCTTGGTAGCCTAATGTCTACTTTATCACTGTAACAGTTAAACTAATCAAGTTTTTTTTTTACAGTTTGTTCCTGAAATCCACCCTGAATCCAGCTTTCTGCTAGGATCAGGATAATCCTGACTGGATCAAAGATATCCCAATCCTACTAAAAACATCTGAACCACACAGCTGAAGGTTTGATCTAGATCAAACCCAAGGCTGGATTACATGATCTAATACGGTTTTTAGAATCCTTTTTTTCTCGTGAACAACCCACCAACAGCCCAGAAATTAAATGTCTGATGCTCAATATTTTCTGGTGGAGGACCACACCCAACAAAACTGTTGTCTTTGGATCTTGGCAACGAGATGTTCTGTTGCTCGCCCACCCTGCTGTCTAGGTACAAATCAAACAATATTTTCCCACCCTCTTTCGAAGGCCTTGTTAAAATATGTTACTGCACCCAATATGTGGGGAGACTAAAACATTCTCAAAGAGATCTAAACACTCCCCAACCCTCATTCATCTATTATTTTATGGCAGAACATGAGACCAGCGCTCCTCTCACCTCCCCTATCTCGACAGACACAAAACATTTCTGCCATCCTGTTTAGTAAGTAGTTTGGAGTACAAGAGGGGAGACGAGAACCCCCACTCAGCCATGTTGTCTTTGTTCTTTGGGGAGTGCTTCTGTCAGCGCTGTAAGCATCGGGCAGCGCACTGACACAGCAGAATCATAAACAACTTCATTTACATTTAAGGTTTAGCAAAAGCTCTTATCCAGAGAGACTTTCCTCTGACTGAAAAGTACCTGTGATGGCTCTGTAATTAGACAGATTCTCTAGGCCTCCTGCACACTGTGACCGTCCTGATCCTTGTGGCCTTTAAGTATAGCAGAAAGTATAAAAGGAAAAATCAATTACATCTGAAAAAGTCTGAAGCAAAAAAAAAATTAAAAAATGATGTAATTATTTGAGAAGATGAGTTCTTTGTTTTTAAAGAATCATTTTCTTTTCCTGTGCGCTGTCAGGAATCGACAGGCTCGTCTACAGGCCCTGGTTAGTCGATATCTAGCAAGCGTTCCACCTAGTGTTTGCCATAATCATTTCATATTTATCTTCCCTGACCAGAAATCCAACTAATATATATACTTCCAGATGGAAGAAAAAAACTGAAATATTCACTTAGAAGGGCTCATTCGTTTTCTGAGTGAATCTAAATGGCATTGATATATAGTATGATCATCACCCTTGGGGCGCCATTTACATTTAAGCTCTGAGATGGAAAGGTTACTGATTCACAACTGAATGAATCGTCCTAGTCTCTCCCCCTCCCTCCCCCTGACCCACCATCCTGGTTTCATCTATCCCAAACTATCAATCAAAGTAATTAAAAAGACATCACTGAAATGTCAATGTGCTACAATAAAGCTTAGTGCCAGTGCCGTCAGATGATGGAAGGCCAGGTGTTTGTAGCCAGAGGTAGACAGGCGTTTAAAAGGACTGTGATCACTAATTGAAAGGTCCTAAAGCCTTTTATTTTTTGTCGCCGTGACTTAAATGGAGGAAAATGATGACGATAAAATGCATTCACTTTTGGTGATTATAGTCTCTAAGTTGAATTATAGGTTATAGGGAGGCAGTGTTGTGTTGAACAGACAGAGGAGCTCAGTGGAAGGTAGGTGGGAGGGTGGTCTGAAGCCAGTGACTCAAATCCAGGGCACCTTTTCTAGGCCTGGCAGGCACCTCGGCACCCCTCCAATCACAACGTCCTTCAAAACAAGGGTGGGCCTCAGTCATCAGACTAGCAATATCATTCAGACACACTCAATCTGATATAAAGAATCATGTCTCCCATAGGAGAGGTGGAAAGGACAGGGTGCTGAAAAAGAGGGCAGTAAAGCAAAAAAAAAAAGGAAAGTGGAAAGAGAGAGGGGGAACCGTGTGTGAGAGGAGTCAGAGAAAAGATGCTGAAAAATGAAGTGTCTGGGGCAAAGTGATTAAAAAGTAAATCACTCATCAGTTCTCAGGCAGAGAGATGGAGTGACAGGCACTCAGGTCACTTGACCCGACTCACTCATCATTTATGTAAATTTAGAGCAGGCGGGGACTGGCAGCATCTAAACCCTGATCCAGCAGTTCACACTGAAAGTGCTGCATGGAATGATGTTTGGAAAGGTTGTCAGTTAAGATGTGCAATGACCTACACCATTTGATGTTGGACCAAAATGGTCTGAACCCTGGGTCTTCGAAATGGGGTCTATAATCCCTGGGGGGCCTCAGAGTTACTGCAGGGGTCCGCCAAATTATTGTTTGACAATTTAAGTTTTTTTTCTGAATCCAACATATTATTAGCAAAGATAAATCGCCCTATTCATAAAAATCCATTCAATTTACAATACACTACCCACCAACCATGGATCCTTGTTAACATAGAAGCTAGTTAATGCTAAATCACTGTGCAGCATCTGTCGATAATGGCCAGCTGAACTAGTAAGCTAGTAACGTTTACGTGCTATTGAAACACATTGGCCGATTAGCTGTATTATTATTCCAAGTGTATGGACATTTTTGTAAGCCACTACAGATTGTTTTGTAACTTGTCATTCAAGAAACTCTGCCATACCGTCCACCTCAGTAACCACCAGCGAAGTGCAGAGGGTGAGGCTAATGCACCATCCCATGCTGCAACTGCTGCTGACTTTGCAGCTATGATCAACTGCAAATGAGACAAGGCCAAGGAATATCCAGAGAATTACCTAAGGTGCAACACAACATCACACAAAATATGTAATATATTGAAAAAAGTCCCTTGGCTAAAACTGCAAAGCAATTAATAAGGTTGCCAGCGTTGCTGTAGGGGGCGACCACATCAATTACTAGCATCCTGCTGCAGAGCTCCAGGCTTGAGTCCACCTGTAGCGATGGGACCAATGTTCATAGCCAGGATCCATGGTGCAGCCCACGTGTGTTTGTGTGTGTATAGTGTGTTTATAATGCTTCCCTACATGCCACTGTATTATACTGCGCATTGTGTTGTTTTATTGCGATTTATGATAGATGATGAGGATGATATTATTACAAGGCCTATTACAGGCTAACTGATTATATTTGGTATCACATCTAGACTACATGTGCATTGTTTGTTGTGCCTATCCTTAAGAAATAAGTGTATTACATGTTTAGATGCTACTGTATTATGGGCTACAGGTGTGCGTGCCCTCCACCAGTAACACCAAGATAAACAATACAACTGTAATATTTTGATATAACTGTAACTTATAAAGGTAACCTCATGAACATAAGCTAACACTACTGTCTACGGCATTAGCATAGCTAGCTAATGTTAGCTAATGCCAGCAAATTCATAAGGTTAGTCCAAGTTATTTGCTGCTTAACATTATGTTATCTAAACTAATTTTATAACTTACAGCTATATTGAAATATTAACATTGTATTGTTTACCTTGGTGTTATTGGCGCAGGTTGTGCAGCTTGTTCAAAGTGATGAACACATGCTGTCATATTCTGTTCATTGTCTATGGCGGACACATTTCACTTCCGTCTTCAAGCTTGGGACCGGAAAAGGTCGGATGGAGGAGGTGAGGTGGGCCCAAGCATGGAACTTCACAGCTACACCCTTCTCACATCAATGGGCTTCCCTAATAATGCCTGCAAACAAGGGTGCAGGTTTTGTGTCGACAAAGTGTGGTACACATATTAAACAGGGGGGTTGGGGGGTCTTTCACCAGAAAATTGCATCAAACACTTAATTTCCTGCAGTCAAATGAATTTTCATGCACCAGTTTGTTCAGTTTATGGTGTAAATGTCTTTAACGTCATCACAGTAAAAGTCCTCTGCTACCTCCGTGTTTTATTGGAGGGGACAAATGCACGTTCCAAATATTGAGGGCCCTGTATGCCTTGAATCACGCCTATGCCTGAAAATCAGTGTGTTTAAATGGTTCCATATCTGTGCTAGTCTTTTGAAATGCACTTTGCATTCTCCTAGAGGTTTTTAGCTTTGAATAAAACTTCACGTATTTACACACTTTTTGGGCAGAATAGCTCCAGGCCCACTGAGCTGTTTGGCTCTAAATGGTTTGTCAAGGTGATTCTGAAGTGACTGTTTCTGTAGTGGCGTGTGGTTGCCTTAAGGCCTTGTAATGCCACTAGCAGGGCATACAAACACAAAACACTTCTTCCATTGCTTTGACCTACCTTCTTCTTTAGTAAAAAATCTACCCACAACCTTCCACTAACGAATACCAAGGTTTGTAAATAGTTCTTACTCATTATACAAGGCACATTTCATTATGTGTTAGGAATGTGGCAAAAATGGAGGCCATTTGATTGAAGTTACTGGAATAGTAATCGTGTGTTATGTGTTAGCAAATACCTAATTACCAAATTAATTAAACAGTACAATATCTGAATTTTATGTGATTTGCCATACCACCTTCCAATTCAAGCTGGTTTCTATAGGGCTAAATGACCAGCCCAGCTCATCCACCACAAACACCTGATGCGTGCGCGCGCGCACACACACACACACACACACACACACACACCAACAAGGTTTTGCAACCCCAATTACTGGACTGGTAAATATAACTATCCTACAGCCTGTGCTGAAGAGGCCGAAGCCAGATGATTCCATGTTGGCTGCGAGAGAGAATGGGACAAAAGCATCGCAGACGGCGCCAAGCAGCATGATGAGAAAATAAGAGCCAGGAAGAGGGTGGAGGGTGGAGGGATGAGGTGGGTGGGTTGGGGGAGAATAAGTCCACATTGAAACAGTTGAGCAGAAGATGCAGCCTCAGTGACAGACACAATCACTAGAATGGACTTGACAGATTTAGAGCACACAGATAAAGGTTGGACGAGAGTTGAATGGTACAGAGTAGAGCAGGGTAGAATATAATAGAATTTGACCGGCCGGCTTAAAATAACATTTACAATGAAGCAACATATGATGTCAAATTATGCAAAGAGACATAATTTTGTTCAGAATCAAAGATGTCAGTTATTGGACTCTCTGCAGTGTGTGCTTGTATACTCCCTTTTTTTGTGTGACCAGCCCTGCGGGGCTCTGTCAAAAGTCCTATGTGCTGCAGTGAAAATAGGTTCTTAGAGATAGTACACACATGCACACACACATACACAATGCTTTAACTCTGACTGAAAAAATATAAAATATTGTTAGCTTTATTTTTGTTATTTATTCATTACAAACAGGAGCAAGAGCTTATGTGAAATCAACATAAACAACTTCACTAACAAACAATAATCACAAATCAACAACAAAAGAATATGGTATGTGCAAATTTGCATATTTCACCTTCTTTTTTGTGTTTTCTTTGTCTCATACTTTACTCCAGATTGCTTTTGCCTTTTCATTTCCTCTTACTCTAATGCTCTCCACAGACACTCTAATCTACCATTGCCGTCAATGCTCTATACAGCATGTTCTGACTGTGATGATCACTTATTGATGAACATATTAAGGTTAACTGCATAGCCAGTCAGGACTTAAATTGTTATCCCTACTACCAGCCCTGTCTCCAAGAAAATACATTTATACACAACTAACTTGAAACAGCAAATGTGTTAAGGAAAATGTAATGCTTAGCAAATTACATTTCCTATTAACATAAAGAGGACATTTTGCTACTTGCTGCTAATGCTACTAATTGTATCAGCAAAATGTTTAGTGACAACGAACTTAGTCGTTTTACTCCCAGATCAGCAATCTTGACATACAGACGTAACTGCTAGGAGACAAAGATGCTATTACATACCCACAGTTAACATTAGATCTTTGACTCTTTCCCTTATGTTCATTTTGGCGTTTTTACTCCCTTTTCCCCCTTTGGTGGTGTCCTAGTCAGCAGACTATGTCACTCATAAGAAGATCTGCCACTGACTCTAAGTAATGGATGCTCCACAATAGAGATCTGCAAACCAGTGTACTAAGACTTGCCTCATCACTAGCAGTTTGTATGGGAATGACAGGGCTGGGTGATATAGAGACACTCAAATCAAGGTATTTTTGACCAAATACTTTAATATCAATATTGCGGCAAATTTGTAGGGTTGTTTATTTGTGCTTTCACAAAATATCTACACATATCTACAATATGACTAAGTGGGTAAAGGCAAATAACAGAACAGCTCCAACAGTCTTGTAAGTAAGCTAAGACAATACCTAGTCTTGATCATAGTATCTGTATAACACTGATATATTGCCCTCCAAGTGAGTTATGTACTTCATAAAACAGCGCGTAGAAGACCTGGCAGAATGTAAATACATAAACAGGCTCATCAATTTTATTTTTATATGAGCATTTTGATTCTTTTGTCAAAGTACTTGATAGCCTACTTGTAAGCTTGACGAGGCAATCAAACTCCCACTATACCCTCGTAGGGGTCACATTTCCATTGAGCCAAACACGTAATACTTTATCTCTTTGGCAAACACTTTGCATCTTAAATGAATGAAAGCCAGCAACATAAAAAAGTAAATTATATCTAATCCTCCGCTAGATTGTAAAGCTGCCATTTTCAGCATACTCCACTTCAGATGGGTTTCATTACATGGTTAGTAAAAAAATGATGGCTGTGTAGATACACACAGACACTTATACATCAGACGATGATTGCTTAATCCATAGAGTGAACGTTTGGGAAACTCAATGAGATGTCCATAAGCAGCATTTCCAGGCAGACCGGTAGTGGGATGTGCACTGTAAGCATTCTAGGAAGCAATAAAGGATCGTCCAGTCGCCTCAAACATACAGCTCACTTAAAGTCAAAATTCAATTCACATGCACCTCTTTCTTATTCCTCCACATCTTCCCCTGGAGCACGTGCAGAGCTGTGCATGCAGATGTCACACACAAGCCAAAGCAGAGAGGTCCGCACATGCATACACGTACCAGGATGCACATGCTCACGGCGCCCGACAGCTCTCATTAAAGCGTGTGTTATATCTGAGGTGGCAGCGGTGAAGTCGCAGCCCAGGGCTCATTTATTTAAGAGGAGGAATAATGAATTCTTTGTGGCATCTCATCTTCCCATCACTATTAATCTGGCCTTCTGCAGGTATCTGCACAGCGATCCATACCACATGGGCCCCTAGACTGGCGTCTCACGCATTCAGATGCTTTACCGACGACAGATTTACAGCCTTTCACCCTGAGGATGCTAATTGTGCATGAGTTTTACAGTCTCCCTCAAGTCTCCCTAAGCTGTTAAAAAATAACATGCATGTCATCCATCACACAGTGTCTCAGTGGAGTGCTGTGGTTATTTTACATGGCAGCCTTTCATCATGACTCCAATTTTGTTTTTACTTTGCTCCCTCTTATTGTTTTGGTATTGACATATGAGAATACCTGCAGCCTACACTGATGTTTGAACATTTTGGAGTGCCATAATATTTCTTTTACAGTGTGCACAACACACACAAACACACACCCCGTAAACCAATTTGTGCCACAGGCAGACGGAGAAGTAATTTACCCTCCATTGAAAGTGGCTAAAAAGAAAGGCAGGGATTAACCACAGGCCAATTACAGAGTTGGCTAAACCCTGTCTAACTGGAACAAATACATGGCAGGGCTCAGGCTTTTTCAACATGCATGAAGTCGACCATCTTCAGAGGAAGGTGGATAAAAAAGCGAGAAAAAGTGTAAATGAGAAGGGTGGACGGAAGGGAGGAAAGGACAGAGATGAGTCAATAAAAAACGAAGCAAGATGTTTTAACAAGGAATTATTTAAAGTCTAGATGAAATAAAATGACATGACATGTTTTTTGTTGTTACAGCATTGAGATCTACTTCATAAAACCTGTGCTCCTTTTTATGAAAAAACACAAACCCAGAGGAGTTTGATACATATTTTATATCTTTTGTTTTAATGATGGTGCTGCCTGTCTGTGCTGCATGCAGCCAAGGAAATCATTTAATTTTAGACTTGCATGAATCTGTAACTTCACCAGACTGTCCTTGCCTGAAACAGCCAAACAATGACCCACTACAACAATGAGTGCAACTCACTGCTTTTTATCTTATCTGCTTTTTACCTTATCCAGCCCTGCACGTCTTGGACAAACACTGACAAGCCCCAGTTTGCAAACTAGATAGTTAAGTCAGTTGAAGCACATATAAAGGCTAAAAAAAAACAAGTGCTCAAGTTAAGGTAAGTCTGTTTAAATGGCAAATGGCACAGTTGTTTGCTGTGGTTTATGGTCGCTATAGTGTCCTCGCCATGAGCTTTGTATGCCAGAAAATTATATAATCACCCCTTCTGTACTGAGTGTGAAAGCTCAGTAAGTTGTCATAGTGCTTAGTTGTGAACCTTTGAATTTCTGTAACTAGGCGCCAATTGCACATGCTGAGCTTTTCAGTTAAACAGGAAAGATTGTCCGAGAAGGTTTGCATGTACACACATCTCTAGGATTCCTCATAAAGACACCACAGGGACCCTCAAATGGCCTTATAATTCTTGTAAAAAAAATAGGGAAAAGAAGAGGCTTTTTGCTGCAGTGTGTGGTAGATTAAGAGAGATCATTGTAAAAGCTAAAATAATGGCCTCATGGACAGAGTGGCAACCTAGGGGGAAACAAAGTGGTATAAAAAAACGTGCATTGGCATCAGATCGGACCGCATGGAAAAATGCTGATCCAAGAACTCCGATCCAGTTTTTCATGGAATCCGATCCAGGTTTTCTGGTCAGCCCATCACCCCGCGATTCAAGCAGTCTATTCCAGCGACCCGCTCCAGCACTTACTATCAATCCAAACCAGGCTGGCACTGACACTACAAAATAACTGAAAAGGAAAGGCTGAATTGTTTGTTAAATGTCAACAATGTTTTGTGGTGTTAATCTATTTTTTTATTTATTAGGGGGTCAAAGCACAAGTGTGTGGAGTCTTGCTGCTATTTTAATTTCAATGTTAGACATTTTAAAGATTTCTTGTGTTGATTTATTTTCTATTTATTGAGGGTCCAAAGCAGCCAAAGCAAACCAGCTATATTTGTTATTTAATGTTAATGTTCAAGTTTAAAGTTTGTTTATTTAACCCTGTTAACAATAAATGGGTCAGTTTCTAATATCAACTGTTGTGGATCATTCTAACTAACCCGATTAAGTAGTTGTTCTTGTTGGAGTAATATCGCTTGATCAAACCTTTTCTAACACGACTGACAACAAAATAAGTGAATATGTATAATACGTGCCTGGATCGGATTGGTGTTGGTATCGGCCAAAACTCAAGGCTGTAATATCGGTATCGGAAGTGAAGAAGCACAGTATAAAAATGCTATGTTTGGTGGTATGTCAGTGTTTAGTACTGTTGCCAGGCAGCCTACTTTTTGGACTTGTTGCCCTCTTGCTTATCCACAGAATACTTTGTCTGTAAGCCACCTGGTGTTTTGGAGCAATGCGTTGAGCATAAACGCCTCTGTGCATGCTTGTAGCTCGTGTGCCATCTGAGGAGGCCCACCTCACAGTATCTTGCACTGGTTCAAAGAAAGTTTTACACTGCAATATGACTGCTAACAAAACTGCTAGCTGTCTACAAGTACACATGTCCTTGCCAGCTGAGCTGCAAATCAAACAGTTCCACCACTCAGATGCCTGGAGGCTAAGGGACCATTTCTCAATGACTGTATCTCCAAATACCTTATTTCTTCCTTTCAATAATGTTAATAATATTATCATTATTACTCTGACGTAGCTGTGACATTGGTCGGACTGAAAACAATAACAGGGGTAAAGGTTTTATAGATACTTAACCATAGTCAGGACAAATGGCCACAGCAGTTTGTTACAGAAAAACCATGAGTTAAACCTAGTATGGAAGAACTAAGACCTTTGAAGTAATAAGAAACAGATCTAAACTGATATTAGAGCAAAGAAAAAAAACCCAAAACAGCTGGAGAGAGAAAGATATATAGAGAAAGATCCAGACATGGAGAGACAGCGTGTCGGTGTAAGTGACTCAGGGCAGGTTGTATCTATCGTGACTTTGATAAGGAGAGAAGGGTTACACGACATCATGGCCTTGGTTGACACAAAGCCATGTGGAGTGACACCGACAGGGTGAGAAAGGCCGAGGACGGGGCCTTGCCGGAGGACGCTCTGGGTCACTATGTGTTACACAGCCAAGTGACATGAAGGTCACCGACAGTTGCTCTGCAGAAGATGCTGATATGGGCTGCGTGGGGATTTCTGGGTCCGTCTGCTTATGTCTATAACATGCACCATATTCCACCGCTCACGGACTGTACGGATCATGTCCTCACTTTGACAGTGAAGTCAGCTGATATTTGGATGCAGGCAGGAAAGAAAATGATAAAAAGCAAATCACCTGTGTGAGAGGGGGCAGCCCAGCTCTCACCAGAGAATGCATTCAGGAGCGGGCCCTTTATCAGATGCTGCTGAACACAGCGGCAGTGACATTACACGATTCCCATCAGATTCAAAGTCAACTCTCTTGACATTTCTCTCCCTCTCGTTCAAAATGGCTGCCGTCAACATTATGTCCGGGAGCCCAAGGACGGGGTACTTCCAGTAATTACAGGGGATCAGCACCGTCATAACAAACACCTCTTATATCATAGCTAATAGCATCAAAGCAGCAGATTAAACGCGCTGTAGGACACTGCGAGGAAGTTTACAGTTTAATTAAATTGTTTTAACTTTTGTGTTTGATGAGGGAATTGGTGCTTTCTCCCCTCCTCCAGCCAACGGGGAGAGGAAGACGAGCGCCGAATCGCTAAATATGGCAGTGATGAGACGCTGGCATATGCTGTTAATATCCTTGTAGAATATAAGCAGCTGTAAAGAGCGTCATGGCTGCATACATTTATTGTTTGGAGTGTATGGGAATGTACCTTGAGGATACTGTAATGAAGTATTTAGATTCTGCAGCTGCTGCTTTTTAGGGAGATATTCTCTGAGCGCCGTTGATTGTGAAATGGAAAAAGAGGCTTCGTCATTCGATGTACGTCATACTTTGAGCCTCTTGACATTTTGATTTTAGTTTATTGCTAATAACATACACATGCTATACATATTTTGTGGTCTATGAAGGGACGGGTGGGATGATAAACAGCAGACATTGCAAAAGACAGACACAGGTGTTTCCTCTAAGTATCTGTCACTATCTGGCCATCTGTCTCTGTCTGATGACGTGACAGTGTGTGAGACTGGGAGGATATTAAATACATGTGAGCTGTCTGAGAGAGGTGTTGGTGTGTGTCTGTCACGATACGTCGCCACCTATATAACTAGCATATTAGGTCGACCTTCCCTCCTTTTATGTCTCCAGACAGGCATTAAGCTTTCTAATATGGCTCCAGACCAAGCAGGGGGATCTCATTTTATAAATGCATGGCTAAATGACCCAACTGCCGCCACGGCTATGCTTCCATCTTTACTATTTCTTTTTCATTTTCATCATTCCAGGGGATAATTAAAAGCCGGGGACGGGGTGGTGCTGGAAGTCCAGGGGCGGGTGCTGGGGTGCTCCCCTCATCTGACCTTCACAAGGAGGCATTTCCTCCCTTACATGTCCACTCAGTCCATGTTAATGTTAATGTGTTGCCTCTCTCTGTGCTCTCACTTGCCAGAGCTGTGGGGACTAAAGGGTGACTTTGCCCTCTCTTTTCTTACTGTCATGTTCACAAAATGCTGTCTGCATCTGGTTTATTTCTCTCCTTTCAGATATCACCATTTGAGAGACAGTGGCGTCCCCAGAAATCTTTCATAGGGGTGGCCAGATGGGGCCACTGAAAATCTTGTGGTGGCACACCAAAACCAAAAGCCATAACTGAATTTTGGGAGTTCAATTATGCTGTTAAAGTATATCGACAAATTGAAAACCATGGTTCCTTATTTTACAATTAATATTACCAACTATCTGATGTGCATAGACTAATACCAGACAGTTAATGTTTTAACGTGTTACGTATTCATCTGTTAAGCAATTCTTTGTTCATCCTCAAATAGGCTGGTTGTCCTTTTATTTTAATTTATTTAATTTCTTTTTTTTTTAAAAGATTATTTCTTGGGCTTTTGCCTTTAATGTACAGGACAGAGTGGGGCGCCGGCACTATCCACTACGCTACTGACGCCCAAGTCCTTTTATTTTAAAAGAGAAATATACAGAATTTTAATTTTAAGGAGTACATTGATTGTAAGGAACAAAACATTTACTGGGAGCAAGCCCTCTTAAGTTTAGAGTAGATTCTTGGGTACCCACTGGACCAATTTTCATTCAGATATCTTGAAGTGAGAGTTCAAGGGACCCCTTTAAAAATGGTCACTGAGCAGTTAGCAGCTAACTCAAAGAAAGAGAACAGCAACCGAAAATATCCACAAGTTAGGAAAACAATGACCTCAAGAGCTCCTTACCCTCTAAGCAGAGGATAATATATGGCACCCATATAACAGAGAAGGTAAATGGTTGTTACTGCTATGTTCATGATGTTTAGTATAATCATGAGTATATTTACAACATTTTAGTGTTAAATTTAAGTTTATCTTTGTGTGATAATAATATATTTGTCTTGTTTCATTGATATAATATTTTGGTTCATGTATTAAAAGAGCCTTCACCTCGATCTCATGTAGTCAGTATGATTATCTTTAAGTAGATGAAAGGAGAGCATGTGGTAGATTTCGCCCTGACACTGAAATTGAGGCATGCCTATATGAAGTAACTACTCAGTTACCTTTCTCATGATCATCCTCACCCCACCCAACATTACATTATATTCTTTTTAATATCCACGACTGTCAATAACCCAGGGTCACACCGACAGAGGTCACAATGTCATGATGTGAAAATAAGTTCACCTTTACATCCCATATCATTCAGCAGGCATATGAAGCTACACCCTGAAAGCAATCTTCCACTAAATCCCTGATTACACTTACGCTTTACTAATCATCAAGCCAATTACTGGAATAACCTTTCCTGCTATCTGTTTCACCCAGCTGAGCACGGACATTAAGTGACGGCCGTCACTGCAATTCACATACGCGCATTTTACCATTTAGCCTGCATGGATGCACCCATGCTATCCAGACTGATATTTCTTACTTCAAGACATTTATATTTTGGAGCCAGCCTGCAGTGAATAATGATCTGTAGCCACAAGCTATTTCTTGATTTTTTTGGTGTGGATGCACACTCATTTTGTTTGGTATCCCTACAAGCAGTGAGATGGTGGTACAGTAAGTATAAAAATATGGTCAATAATTAATTAACTTTTCTAACAGCCTGCATTAGTTTGCTATCACTTAATCTGTGCAAAAAGCCCTGTGCAAATTCATTTTTGTGATATTTGATATGATTTGAGCGTAAATAAATTGTATTTAAACGGGTTCACCCATGAAATGCACTGTTGCACATTCATTACACCTTATCAGGACTCACAGTATTTATGTAATCCTGTTGTAGTACCAGGGATTCAAAGACAGCAAGGTTCGGACAGATCAGATAGTGACTGGAGTGACTACTTACAGCTAGTTAGCTGTCTACTCAAGTTGTCTTGTGATCTGATACTGAATCACATATTGTTAGCTTGCAGTAAATCAAATTCACTGTTCAGTAAATAGTGAAGAAATCCAGAATAGCTATAAACTCTCACTGAAAATGTGGATTGCTCTATACTTGCTCTGTGTGCCCATAAATTGAGTTGACACCCTCCGTTAGTCACTTTACAGCTCAGTATCACATACTGTCTGAGAAAGGCTGCAGTGTTTCTCTATTGGCACCAGGCCTTAAAGGAATAATCCACATCAGGCTGTACAGGCTATTTGCCACACGTTTCATTCAACATTAGATTCGGTGGCTAACTTGCAGCTCCCTCTGACCCCCCCGCCAGACTGCGTACGCTCTGTTGTTCCGGGACCCTCCAGATTCACGCATTAAACACTGGTAGTGTTGTAACAGCTGTCTGGCCTGACTCTCTCAATCATCAGGCCAGATGTGCAGCTAATTGTCATGGCAAGCGTAGCATCTCGACACCCTGCCGTGACAGCCTCCAGCACGGAGAGATTTATGAAGCATGTGTCTGTGCTGTATGCATGTTTGTGTGCGTATGTTACCCCCTTTCCCTCCTGCTTCCTCTCTAAACCTTCTAATGCCCCCCTTCAACAGTGAGGCAACTCTGGTGTAGATGTTGTCAGCACTGAGCGTTTCCCATTTTAGACAGGCATGATGGAGGCCCGCCAGGCCAGACAGAGTGCAGCAGGATCCCTCACACACAGCTGCAAACCTAGCAGGGGGCATCAGAGCTGAGAGGCACCACCCCTGGCCGTCTGACCCAGAGAAGGATCACTGATCTGGGCCTTGTTAAAACAGCAGGTGGGGGCCTCGGAATAACTCCTAGGCGTCCTCCTCTTCTCTGTGTAACTGACACCACAGTCAGCGCTCAGATCATCCCTCCCAGGTGTGTTGTAGTGTGTATGTGTGGATGAGAGAGAGACCGGATGGCCGGGAAGTGTGTGTTGTTTACGCATCTTATTTTCTCTGATGATAATACATCTGCTGCTTTTGGAAACAGACCACTGTACGCCATTACATCTGTTGATTAGCTAGCCGATTGCTTTTGATCGAGTGGACCCAGAGAAAGGCATTACTGATGCTCAATACATCTGCCTTATGACTGCCAGTGTAAACAGCTCTAGGGCGCCGCTGTAAGCGATTGCTGTTAATCCATCAGGGAAATGGTCTCCTTGGCCCCGACTATTGCCTTTTTCTAATTATTGGGGCTGCCAGCTTTGATAGCTATGCCCTATCTGTCACATATGTATGGATTGCGCGCCGGTTGACTGAGCGAAGATTGCATGGCAATGTAAACCGGCGAGCAGGTGGAGTAAGCAAGATGGGGAAAAAGCTTCATTTGTCAACACGGATGACTGTGGTCTGCCTCTTCGTCCATTCATCATGCGTCAGCAGTAGTAATGCGGATCGCGCAAATCCAACTTTTTTGAATGTTACGCTCCACATATACCCTGAAGATGAGTCAACAGTCACAAAAAGCAAACTGACGTTCAACCTGGTCACCATGGAAGAGGCTCAGGCTCAGCAGAGTGGCTGTGAGAAGCTAATTTTCATCTGTGTATTAATCAAACAGGCATGTGGGTTCAGCTAATTGCTCTGGGAAGACATCCAACTAGCAATCCTTTTTTTTCCCTCGCTTTGGCCCAGCTCTTTGTAGAGGAGAAGAACAGCTTGAAGGCTACTGCCCCAATCTTAGTTGAGTAGGACGGATTCGTGTGTCCAAACTGCACAGGATAATAGTAGAGTTGGCGGATTCTTTGTCTTGCGAGTGACTTCTTGCGCGACCCTAATGAGCCTGCGCCCCCGCCAAGTATCCTGCTTAACTTTACAGATCCACCGAAAAATGTCAGATTCTCTTTTGCGGTAGATACATTTGCTAATCTGCCCACGTCCCTAAATGTCTCACATCATAGCTTATGCTGAAATAATGTCAGCACATTTCCTTTTTGGGGGGGCACTATATGAAAACACAGTTTCCTACCCTCATTATAGTCAAACCCGCGACTTCTCCCTCCCTTACTTACACCAACTCTCCCTCAGCCTTTTGCTACATCAGCTACGGATATAAGGGTACTTATTCAGCATATCATTCTGAGGCCTGGCTCTGTGTAAGTACAAGCGCTGACACAGCAAAGAGGGAGTGGTAGAGAAAAACACAGATATAATAAAAGAATTAGAGAGACAGAGAGTTAGGAAATGCAGGAACAAACAAGGATAACCATACCTATCAATTCTGTTTTATTACAATTTTAAAAAGGAGCTTCAGACTCATTTAATGATGTCTGAGTTCAGTGGCTCCTGGTTGCCTGATGACGGATAAGCTCGTAGTTTACTTGAAGGGGATTACCTTTGCTTTTCTATTTCTTTCGGTGGAAAATTAAAAAGTTTCTTTCATCCAGCAGCTTTTTTATGCATCCAAGAGTTCCTCGATGAAGGATAGAGAGAGTGAAACTTGCAAAACAAGGCATGCTTGGTTCCAAACTACATGACTGAAGGCTGTTGCTGATTCTTGCATCTGATTGTCCCGAACCCAACCGGATGAACCTCAGAAATGGGGGTACACCCAATTCCCAGCAGCAGCAGCAGCCAATGAATGAATGATGAACTTCCTTCTCCTCCTAAATTGCGCAGGAATAATACGATGGCACCAATCCTTCAATCACTTATTAGAGGTTCCTCCCTTGTGGCTTTACTTCCCCCCAAAATACAAGAAGGGGGGCTTGTGAGAGAGTGCTGCTCAGTGAGAATCAAAGACTCAGAGAATTGTCTTGATTCTCGACTTCTCTAAATGTTCTCAGTCTGACGCTGTTTTTTTGTTTGGGATTTTTTTTTCCCTCCGCATCTTATAAACGTGTCACAAAAGAAATGTTCTTCTCCCTCCTCAGGTCTCGATTCGGGTAGCTCTTGTGAATGCGAGCTTAAGGAGACAAAAGCCCTTTTTTGTTTTGTTTGCCGAAGCCATTTGCAGTTTTGGCTGCTTGTGTATTTCCCTCCAACTGACCCCTTCCCAGGAGAAAGAGCAAGACGCTGAACGGCAGCCGAAATGAATCAAAGTGAGTGAGAGATATACTATTTTTCTCCCCCCCCAGTTTATCCCCACCCTTCCTCTTCCATCTCTGATCAAATTCAGAGCCAATTCTGACACAAAAGAGACACAAAGGAGGATACGGTCGATGAATATATACTGACAGGCAGACAGATTGTTGTTAAAAAGGGGGGGTTGGATGAGAGTTGAAAGCATTAAACTGCTGCAGAAATTGTGTGCATTTATGTTGTCACAATAACTGTCAATTTTAACACTGATACTTAAACACTGGACGATTCTGAGAGCATATACGTGGCTTGGATTAGTTACAAGCCAAAGACGAGGGATCATTGTGGGGGAATCATTATGTACACACCTCATATCTGTTATAGTATATTTACAACATAATCCACTTTGTCCTCTCTCTCACTTTTCTGTTTCCACTCTCTCCTTCCACACCTGTCTCCAACTCCATCATCCTTCACTTCAAATCCAACCAGAAGCGGTCTTTACAGCAGATTTACCAAAGCAACATAGCACCTGCAGCGAGCGAATCCTATTTGCACCTTATCGGCAGGGTGATAGCGCATGAAAGATTCAGCAGTGAGACATCCATAGGTTGGTCTCTGCGAAAGGTTTGCACAGACCTCGGAGGCCCAAAATGCATCGGTTATCACCGGTCTGACAACAGGATTTCATCTCCTGGGGGAGGAGAGGGGAAGACGGGACAGTCGACTTCTCCGGCTGCTCAGTGAGCTAAGACCTCAGTCAGTCATATCAGTGCAGATACATTACTGGTGAAACTACTCCTCGGCCCATAAAAAAGAAAAAACTGAAAGAGAGAAGACTCTACACATTTTAAATTTTCTTACAGGAAAAATCATTCAACGATGACTTTTTTGTCCAAGTCCGACAATATTTCTCTAAGCAAAAATTACACATTAATTGAGCGATCCTAAACCCCATCCCCCTCAGATAATGAATACAGACCATGGTACTGACCTAACATTAGTCTCCCTTTACTGCTGAAAGTTGCATTAGCTACCTCAGGGCAGCATGAAACCTTACAGAGATAATACAAACAAAGGAACGTTAGTCTTGATACTTTCTAGCTAATGATAATTCATCATTAAAACATGTCATCAGCCAACTCATCTGTCTTTTCCAAGTCTCTTAAATGTTATCACAAAAATGAGGAGGAAGCTAACTTGGCTGACGGTGTTGATCTGGCATTAGACTAACTCCTCTTGATGTAGATATACATTATCTAGCAAGTTAGCTAGCATTTTGCTAACATTAGCGAATTCAAGATGTGACAGTTTACAATCTCATATGAAGATTCTGACAGTCAACCAACCACATCTTTTTTTAACCATTTTCAACATTTTGTTTTCTTTTCAATGTTGCTAGCATATAACATATCTAAGTATAACAGGAAACGGGAAATTTGAGCGAGGTTTTGCCACATTCCAAGCTTTTGCAACTGTTATTGGAGAACAAAGCAAAAGCGGGCAGGACTTAGAAGGGCTAATTGTTGAGATTTGGAAAGACAACAGAATCACTAATCAGGGAAGTGTAATGAACAGAATCCCAGGTAAGCCAAATGTATTAAGAAGAGAAAACAAAACAACATGGTTATTACCTCAACTATCCGTTCTAGCCATTACGGTTTATAGACCGAATTCCTGACTCGACACAGTGACGCACAGTAGTCCTTTCCAATAAGGGATAAAGCTGCTTTCATCACATCTCTGGATACTTCAAAGCCAGTTGTGTGACTGCAGAGTTAGTTGGGTGAGGGTTAAAAACACTGACACTGTTAACAACACATCAGTTAAATTTGAGTTAAATTACACTGGATGCCTTTGGAAGATGTGAGGTATTCACATTGATTTGCCTTCTTTTAGACACTTCCATGTAATTCAGCAGTGGGTCAGATATATCGGAGCTTTCTGAAAAGAGTTTATCAGCTATAATTACAGATTGGGAGTCGCCTTGAACACTACTTGAACACTCGAAAATGACTAATTACAATAACTCCCAACTGAGAAGACTGCAAAATCATTGCTGACATTTTGATTGCTTCAATCAGTGTTACCTCCAAATTAAGTGATTTAGATACAATAATTTGTCTGCTTAGTGTTTGCTTATTGCAGTGATGTTGCTGTGTTTCCAGATCGCAGCAACTAATGTGATCAGTACAGTGTTACATTAACTGGTAAAAATGATATGACCTAATATATTACCTCAATAGCAATTTCAATTGTGTCATTTGTTTTGTTGTTTTTGGTCCCTCTGTATCTCCCTGTCATGCTGCTCATCATCCTTTCTCAGCTTGTTTTCCTCTCCAAGGAACGGAAATTTATTTAGAGCAGACCAAGTGCTAAAGTTATGGTGAGTGGATGAAATATACTCGGCCTATGGACTTTGCACATTGACAACCAGTATGCCAGTGTAGCAGCACTTGTTGTACACTGCGCAACATCACCAACCTTGACATGCAACCAAGTCTGAACTTAGTAAAAGGAAAGCATCATGGCACAGTCACTGCCATGTTCCTGGCCCATGTGACTCCCTCTTTTTCTTCCTCAAAGGGACTTTGTGTGGAATTTAACTCAGTGCTGTGACATTTATTAAGAGCTCTTTTATTCCTCAAAAGTTCACAGTTGGGGAAAAAAAGTGTTCTTATCTTTGCTGGTCGCTTTTTAAGATCTTCACTCTCAGTTCCGACTGCATTTATGCTGACGGCTCTACACATTCATTCTTAATGGCGTTCATTTTCAGAACAACAAAAGCACTGAATAATGAAGTGGTTTTTTCCTGGTCTGCCGACAGCAGAATGGCTGATGGACTCGCAAAGTTAAGAGTGTTGACTGAGAAAGGATGCATTCATCATTGCTGCCTTGAGTACATCACCGAGGGCTTGGAAACATAGTCATGTGCGCTCTGCATGGATGAGCAAATGTAAACATCTTTTTTTGCCTTTCCGGGACTCTGAGACATTCTCTCATAGCCCATCTTTCTCTCTCCGGCTCTGTTGCTTTTCTCTTTTTTCTCCCTCAGTGTCTAAGTTTCTTTTTCTACTTATCGTTCTCTGCTCCTCTGCTCTCAGTCTCTGCTTTGTGCTCGACTATGTTCGAGGTAGAAACATCCTCCCCAAGGTAGTCAACAAGTACACCGAGATAAGAGCAAGAAAAGATTCGGGAAAAAAGTGTTTGGGCTTTAAGCTGACCGCCATTTTAAGATAGGGGTGGAAAAAGTCCAAAGCAGATTTTTGGAGTTGAGAGTTCTGCTGATTGTCCTCATAGCAAAACTCATAATGTTTGGGCAACAAGATATAGATTATTTTTTCTACAGAAAAGTGGGCCAAAAGTGATGTAGGATGCTCATTTGGTGGTCGATTGATATATTAAAGTGGGCTTGGACTTATAGTGGTTTTACAATCGATAGAAGACATAAGCTTTATTAAAACAGTACAGAAAGTCAATAGACAAACTTGCATGGAAAGGGCAAGGATAAATTATGGATGTGGTGATGAATCAAAGAGCGAGGAAGACATAAGGGTCAGCCAAAGTCCAAAAAGTATTAGATAAAATGCTAACAGGCAGCTTTCAGTGATACTCAGTAGACAATTATAACACACAGTCAGGAGCTGAGGGAAGGTGTTAAATGTGAAAATTGGTTAGTTTGCATACAAGCACTGTAGGAAATTGGTGTTTGTTTAAGGATGACGTATCCGCCTGGAAAATTCATGCATGTGTCAGCATTATGAGTTAATCATGGAAGAGAATAGTTTTAATGAGACAATTCAGAATAGTGCAGACACCTGCGCGCTCAAACAGAAAATGAGTGTATTAGTCACAGAGAATCGTTAATAGCGGCGGTGGCGGCAGCAACAGTAGGTGTAGATGAATCAGAATGCAAATGAAGGCATAATGTCTAATGAGTAATGCCGGATGAATTTAGAGTTGCGTTCAATAAATGAGTTGTCCCGTCTGCGTTGGCCCGGTGCTTATTGTGGCGAGCGGGGGGAGGCCTGGCTAAAGTGCATCCAAAGGGAGCTGTAGGCTGGATGTGCAGTGGTGACATTTGGAAAGGACCTTGCAGTGGTCCTCTCCTCGGGGCACCTCACGAAAGACAAAGTAGACTGGATAAATGTACTCTTCTTTTTTCCCTCTCCATCTTACATGCTCTTAATTTCTTTCTGCCCTTCGTCCTTCCAATTCCATACTACTACTCTCTTCAGTTTTAGTATTAGGACTGTTAAGGACCAGCTCCATCTTCTTTTTTTCTTTACCAATTCATGCAGTCATATTGTGAACCCCTACATGTAAATCCAAATCCACAAGATTGAAACCCCACAGAACAAATGTGAAATGGTCAAATAAAATGCACATTAAATCTTAAATAAAATGACACAAGTGGCTAAGGTGACACTGTCAGTACGATGCATCGCAATGCTGACTACATAATTTGTGTGGAAAATTATGGATCAGCATGCATCATATTAGACTGCTAGGCATTAGTCATGCTATGCTGTTATACAGTACCAGGGTATCTGCAGGTTTCAGTAAGTTAAATTTAAGACTTTTTAAGACCTTTTTAATGCCACCTTGAATGGAATTTAAGACTGAAAAAACTATACATATAAGCGATGGTTGGGGGGTCCCGCTGTACTATAACCAGTGCTTAATTTGTAAAATTAGAAGTGGGGGAACACTTTTTTAAGCGGCACCAGGGCCGCTTCACTGCGCAACTCCTAATGTAATGGTTGTGACATCTAGTGTTGTCACGGTACCAAAATTGGGACCCACAATACGATACCAGTGAAAGTATCACATTTCTGTGTAGTATCATGATACCACAGCAAAAATGACGCAGATGTGCCTTTTGTCATTTATAAAAAGATAAATCACTTTTCTATAATACATCAATGATTTTTCAATGGAATAAATTACTTATTGACTTATTCATACTTCAAAAACAGCATCAATAAGTGATTAACATGGGGGATTGAAATAAAACCAGCCACCCTCCTCCTCTGACAAGTAAAGAACAGTCCCTTCATAAGTAAAGAACAGCCCCTAAAGTGCGGTGAGGTTTGTGGACCATTACCTGCCACAAAGAGAGAAATGTGAACAGCTCGTTTCTCCTCTGACATGCCACATACCTGTGTGCCGCCACGGCTCGGTTGTCCAGGTACTACTGGGCAGTCATGGCGCCAACGAAAGAGGAAATTAGGCTACTGGACCTGGGGTCGGATTTCTCTGTCGCCGTTAACACCGGATTTCCACTGGATGCGTGTCCGTTGCAGAACGGCAGCGCTGGTTATCTGCGGTGCAGCTCCGCTGGAAGACATCTCGGTGCACTGCCATGATTAACATCTCCTCGTCCATGGTGTTAACGGGGTGAAAAGACGTCTGAAAACCTCTGACCTGTTAACTTCAGGCCTGCCTCTGCCCATTATGTAGTTTTCAAGGTGTAGTGCAGGGAAATATGATCCGCCATGAACACTGTGTATTTTATTTTGAAAGTTAACTGGATGTTTTATTTTGTTTCTGTGCACGACTTCCTGCCCCGCAAGATCTGCTCTGTGCTGAATTGCTGCGACGGCAAAAATAGAAGTCCTGCGTATCTGTTGCAGAGGGCTCCAGAGCACCACAGCTGTGACAGAGCCGGAACACAGCACAGCCGCAGCCGGTGGAAACACATATATTGACTAGAATTGAATCCTATCGGCTCCGCTGCCGTGCCGGAGCGGAGACACAACCAACACGCATCTGGTGGAAATAGGCCATAAGCCGTTATTTTGCGCTGCAGAGCCGCCGTAGACTATTTGACCACCGTATTCCTGTCTGTGACCCCCGTTCAACCCACAATCTGCATGATTCGCCTTTCGTTTCTGCTGCTGGTTGAAATCTGTACTCGCACAGCGTGCTGAATGATTTATTTTGCTGGCACAAAACTATTTTTAGTTGCAAATGCGAGTAAAATGCTCGCACGTAGAGCTCTGTGGAAAACAAATCACTGCTGACAAGTAAAAAGTCATAAATTATAACTTTCACTGCTCAAAGATACTCACATGTCTAGAAAACAAACCACTACAGCAGTATATTGAGGTGGCCAGCGTGCGCCGTTAAGCCCTTTTCACACAGAGCGCGCAAAGCGCACATGGACACTCACAGAAAAGTGCCGCCAGAATAAAAATGAAAAGAAAAGAAAGAAAGTCAGATTAAATATTCCTTCCGCAACAATTTTAAGACCTTTGAGTAATGAATTTAAAATTTTCAGGCCTTTTAGATACATGAATTTAAGACTTTTTAAGAATTTTCAAGGATCCGCGGGTACCCTGAGTACTCATCTGGACTGAGCTGATGAACCATTGTGTTTACTCTACGAGTATGTTGACACTACAACACAGAGGTGGATGAGAGGAAGAAAGGAATTGGCAGATGATGACAAGAAAGAATAGGAACAGGGTAGTTTTGCCTTCCCAGGTGATTATTAAAGGCAGAACCAAAACCATACAGACAGGCCTGCTCTCTTGGACCTTAATAGCTTATTGATCCAGAAAGCCCATCTACTACTCTGCTCTCACATGGTACATAGACAGTGTGAGCTACAAGTACAGTGACCGATAGGGAGTACAGAGGCCACCTTTAACAATCTGATCATCTTTTTTAAGGACTTAACAGGAGTTAGTTGTAGTGATAGATATGTATTTTAAGTGCCAAAAACAAAGACAATTCAAAGACAACAAATTTGCAAAACTAAAGCACTGAAACCTGTTTTCATGTTTGATGCCTGGTATAAACACGGTTTTGGTCTCTATACCTAATTTCCCTGTTCATGAAAACTGTACGAGGGGGAGTTTTTATATAACTCAACAATTTAATGTCATTAAGACTTAAATGTATGCATAACTAAGGGCGTGGCCGCTTTGAGTGACAAGTGGATGCCATCTGTTGACAAGTAGCTAACACAGCAAGACGCTGCTTAGGTAACGTAACCGCAGTGAAACACCAGAATCATGAGGTATAGGTGTAGCTGTTGCTATTTCAGTATGTTTTCAGCTCATTAAGGTTAATTGTTACATGTTGGTCACCTAAAAACGTCTTGATCAGCATTTGGTTTGCTAAAAAAAAAACCTATGGAGTCTGGTTTCTAGAAAATAGATTGTTTTAATGGCTTAAATCAGGTTCTTGCTAACCAAAAAATTAGCATTAGCATAATTACAGTTAACCCAATGACTATAGCTGTAAATTAACTGTTTCAACCATGCTAGCAGCTAACATTAGAGTTATCTCTATCCTCTCATCCAAATGTGGTCACTTCTGGCTCCCAAAATCCAAGGTGGCTATGGCCAAAATGCCAAATTGTTACTTCCTGATTGGATCCTCAAGGGTAAATTGACACTGTATTATAAAGGCTTTAAATAGCATCAAGCCTCAATCAGTGATACCAAGGCAGGTGCTTTTCATCCACTGTCAATGGCGAAACAGCTGTTGTGACATCACTGGTAGGTGTGGCTCTAAGTGCAAAATGCTTCATTTCTCTTGTATGGGCTTGAAACGCATTAATCCAGTGCAATGAAGCAGGACTTCAACAGTATGTAACCCCTTGTGGATGTACCCTTTCATTCCCTCAGCTGCTGCACAGCTGACAAAATAAATGATCCTTTAGACATTTACATTTAGATCAGACAAATTAAGAAAGCCACACAATGAAGTGAAGCTCTCTAGTGACTTACTTCTTGGATTTGCAGAGTGTCTTGCATCTAAAAATCAAGACAAATGACCCAACAGGTACCAGCAGAGGCCCTGCTTTAAAATGGTCATCAAGAGTCATGAGACAGATGTGCTCTGCCTTCGGCCTCTTAGGCAGCAATTAAACCCATGCTGTGTGCTGCCCTCCACAAGCATCACCAGTCAAGTAGATGGATTTTGGTTATGAATGGTTAGATATGAATCCTCATGAAGGAGGTGGGATTTATAGAAAAGCTTCGCCCCTAATCCCCTTGCCCATCCAAAGTTAGCCACCCATGATGAAAATTCAGAGGTAGAGTCTGTGCCCTCTCTTCAGCTCACACACTGCCACCCCTCCACCCGCAGGGACAATTAATTAGTGATGCGAAAGGGAAGGATTAATCGATATGCTGTCAGGCTCCCGCCAACTGAGGAGAGAGACCCTGCCAAACCCACCAGGACCCGATCTCATTACTGACGGCGGCCCACGCTCCCCTTTGCTAGGCAGCTGCATTCATCAAAGCAATGCCTCCCTTTCTCCCTCAATTGTTCGCCACGCTTCATCCCTTCGTCCCTCCCTGCATGTTTGGCTTTTACCCCTCTGACAAGATGAAGGAGAGTAGGTGGGAGAAGTGACACCTATTTAAGAAAGGAAAGGTGGAGGGTAGGGGGGAAGAGTTATAAATAAGGAAATAACACAATCACCATGTGTGGGGCTGCCCTTGTAAATTGTCTGCACGCATTAAAGTGTACTGAGGTTAATCATACATGTCTTGTTAGTGAATGTGAAGGTGTCCTTGCAAAATGGTCTGTCCTTGCAACTCTGGCAGCTAGCTGGAACCTGAGAGCAGCGCGTGACTCTGTGTGCTACTGACAGCTAGTTAGGAGTAAAGGCGTACTGTGTGTGTGCCTGTGTTACCGGGGGCGGGGAGTAGAGGATAAAAGCCTCTGCCTCTCTCTGACAGTTTTATCTGCATCACCATCTGCCTTTATCTGACGCCAGCATCTCTCGACTCCCCACTGCACCCTCAAATCTCTCCATCCACCCTGCTCTTCTCGCCACTCATCTTATCCCGGGCTGCCGTCGCACGTCAGATCACATTTTTCAACCCGTAATTAAACAGTCGCTGGCTTAAACCCTTGACAGATAACCTGTGGCCGTCAGAAAATGAAAAAATGAAAAAAAAAAAAAAAAAAAGCAGCGTAGTATATCCTGGAAAAAAGAGGATTGTTCCTCTCATTAGCCGGCAGCGAGAGGAAAAGAGATCATGGTGAAGCTAATGAAGTCAGATGCTGCACTTCACATTGTGACTGTGGGGATGCTGACCACAAAACGCCTGCGTGCAGAAACGTGTCTCTCTCTATTACTCTCGTAATCAGCATTTGTCACATGCTGGGAGAAGGGTAAGGGTGGGGTCAAGAGGAGAAAATACAGCCATGTCCCTTTTGCTACACCCCCCTCCCTGCCTCCCTCTCTTTCTCTGCCCCTGCTCAAACTAGACAGTTGTGGTGAGGGATGGCTCCCTAACGGGTAATCAGAGGCAGCCCTTATTTAATGCTATGAGCCGGGACCGGACAGCCAGTGATGGAGGTACTCTGGGAGGCCTGCTGCGCACTGTGCACCGGCCCATAACTGCAGATGAGACACTTCCCACAGAGCAGTTAGCGCGACAACTTGCCAGCTGTAAATGTAATGACTGTCAAATGTGAGCGGTGCCTGTGAGAACGGCAATAAATACAAACAGACACCTCGAAAGAAATGCACTAAAAAAGATAGTGCAAGTCCTCTCGTTTGAAAGGTGCGTCTAAACTGCTACAACTTTATTCAGCCATCTGTCAGGCCATTTAAAAAGTTTATGAGGAGCTCATGAAGAGAACGACTCTGATATTTGCTCCTTTCTTCATTAATGACTCATCCCTGCGTGCATAACAAATAACTCCGATTTGCTACTGTTTTTTTCCGCCTTTATTGCTTTGAGTAAAAACAACAGAAAAGACTCACATATATCTGAACAGTCTTAAGAACCTACGAACTTAAGAACCTGCATGCTAGTTTCTATTAATACCTGATGAGTCATAAAGCTGAAGATGGTTTAAATTTTGTTAGGCCCCTCTAGACAAGCAGTTTCCCTCAACTCTTTTGGATGAGGGAGGCAAAATCTGAGATGGTCTTAGTTTACGCCAGTGTCTTTGTTTACCACACTGGGTGGGGGGACTGCCTGCAGTGCTGTCACCTGAGCCAGGTAGCAGGAACAGCAGAGCATGAAGCTGGAGGAAGACAAAATGCCAGACTGAAATGAAAGGAAACACTCCTTGCATGCCCAGTATTCAAATTGCCAATGCTTGTGTACTGGAAAAAAATGGACAAAAATTCATACTATCAAGTCAGCACAAAACAAAAGAACTCTGTACTTTTGTTTGCAGTGAGTTATGACTGCGCTGAAATACACCAGACTGCCATATTACTGCAGCTTTCACACAGTCTAGTGAGGCTAAGGCAGGAGGAATGTGTATCCTTACAAAACACTTGAACGGACTGGTGTGCCGTCTAAAAGTTAACCTGTTCTTAGTAGGGGTTGACCGTTTTTGTCAGGGCTGATATAGATTCCAATTATTAGTAATAAAGGAGACCCCTGAACGACATTTGGAACCCATATACATATGCAGTAACTAAAAGTCTTGTTAACATTTTGAAAAACACAAACTCCAACACAAATATTCATGTAAATGGCTTCAGGGCATATGTTTAATACATGCTGCTAAAGACTTTTCAACATTATCTGTAAAAATAGAGCCATTGCTCTCCCCACGCTGACACCTTTTATGCATGTAAGCAGTCTGCTTCCCTGGTGTTGGTATGTGTAACACTCCCACGATACACTATTAGAGGGAGAGAAAGTATGGACAGAAGTGATACAAAAACTTTCTTTGATCATGAAGCCCAGCATTACCACACAATTCTCTAGTTTATCAGTGCTGTATCAGTATGAACTACTCTGCAGACAGGATTCTCTACTAACAGTGAGTAAACACAATGGTGACTGATTTGTATGAAAAGTCCAACACAGCTTGAATGCACAATGTGTTATATAGTCACGTTGGTTAACCTTGCTCTGCTTCTGATTGGTTTACTCTGTCATTCTACCCTAACCAACCCAAGCAACTAGGGCAACAAGCACTAGCCAGTCAGGACATGCCTTTGTCATCCTAGGAAATGCATATATGCATATATATAAAATGTTTGTACAGTCACAGCGCTGCATTTTATAAACTATGATAATCTGGTCATGGATCAAATCTCTCGCCCTATCCAGGCACGATCTCACTCTCTCTTCTTATCCTTGGTACTCATAGAACTGAAGGTACATCCAGTAACTACTATTACTAATACCAGCAGAAACAGCAGTTTTTGCAACTTTAGCAAAAGGAATTGTGATGTTTATTACAGCTTCAGTAATTTCTGCTACGTTATGTTCAACACATAGCTCCACTCATTCACTGAGGCAGTTGATAGGATATTACTCGAGATTTGAAACAATCACAGTGTGTCAGCAGGACTTGAGAGAGGCTATAGAGTGGTGACTACGAAGACAGGTGGCTGCATCAGAACCAGAGTAATGCAGGTTTTTTTAAAAAAAATTTTTAAATAAAGCATAAAAATTATGAATATCCTGGCAGATAATTCGCCAGGCCAATAATCGGTCAATCCCTGGTTCTTTAAAATGCAGCTAACATACAATTATAAGCAGGCATTTATAGTTGCACTCTGCACCTGATCGCAAGTTTTAATTCTTACACCTGGACAGAGATTTTGGTTTAGCCAACCAGCTTACCTAAAAAATCACTTCCTAAGAATATCAGCAGATATGTTGTACCCTAAAAAAAGGAATGCATCATTTGGAATTTCAATTGATATGAATGCAAATCATATTTGTGATAATAATAGTAATTTGTTTAAACTGTTCGTGTGGCAGAAAACTTCAGAAAAAATGCTTTTGGCCTTTTTTATATATAAGTCATAGTCTGTTCCTTTTGGCTTCCAAGGTCTTGCAAGGACATCTGCCTTTTCCAGCAGCCACAGATGGAAGATTTAGCTATCAGCCCACTTCCATATCTGTCCGTACCCTTCATTCCCTGAATCTCACACCCCAGGCCCTGATGGTAGAAATGTCATGAAGATTGGCAAAAATGATGTCCTGCCCTCCCAAATGACCATTTTTAGTTTTGTCGATCTAACATCCTGTCAAAGACATTGTGGGGACCAAGAGACACCCTGTCTACTAAATGGAAGAAAACAGAAATGCTCACTGAAGTAATAAAAGTTGTGTATATTCCTACCTAATTCATGTTGTGAGTGGTCAATCCAAAGGGTATCTTCTATGTTGTGGGGGAAAAAAATCTGACATACTCCCTTCAAATAAGTCACCTCACCTTATTTGGTAAATGGAACTTGCTCAGGTGTCGTTGCTTGACCAAAGTACCTTGGAACTCTTTCATGGTCGTCACAGAACAACTGACCAAAACCAGTTAAAGCATCAGCTGGGAAGAAGTCGAGTCTTGGTTTAGGAGTCCGTGGTAGAGAAAGATTAAGGAGACAATTTCTGACACTGGAAACCTTCCTTGAATATAATAATTTTGTACTTGGTTGATAACATCTGAACAAGTTCCATTTGCTATAGAAGGCCATGGGGTATGGTTCAAAGACCTGGAAATTGCTAAGCAAGTGGATTTGACCTTTGCTATTCTAATCATGTAAAGTGAGAAAGTCTTTCTCAGGAAAGAAAATCTGCTATGTAGTGAATGCAGCGGCAATAGCATTTTGTTGGGAATGAAACGTTTAGACTAACTGCAACATGTTGACCAGACAGACGTATGACACAAAAACCTCATGACAGCCACTGCCTACCACAAATAGAGTTGTCAATTCCAACCAGTGAATACACTGGGGGTTACAGTTTTAGCTACCAACATGTTCATCACTGCACAATGAAAAGGCAACTGGACTTACTGAGTGTTCTTGAAAATCTTTCACCATTCATCCAAGAGGCTTAATTAGTTCTACTGACTCTTGGGGAGTTCTGTGGTATTTAATTTCTCTGGGTGATTAAATACAGAGGAACTCCCCACCAGTCCGTAGAACTGATCACGTCTGCTGAACAAACACCAAATGTCCTTCAAGACCAGACAGCAAATCCAGCTGTTTTTTTTTTTGTTTGTTTGTTTTACTCCTGCTTGAAATTCCCTGGCCTGGATGACAGGGGATCTTTATAGGCATATGAGCAATACTGCTCACCAACAGAAATATGCACAGTCATGTTTAGTCTGCTCAGCGATGATTCATTCCTATGGCATTTTCCAGATTATGAATTTCAAAGCTTTTTCATCTAGAACTCTCAAAATGTCAACTAGGAAGTTTGCAGCACTTTCAGACACACCCACAGTAAATAATTAGGGAAGTGCAAGAAACAAGGTCTTGTAAGGATATGCTAAGTCTCTTTTAAAGGCAGCTACAGTCAGCAGAATCAGTATAAGCACCTCATCCAACAACCTCAACTTTACATCTCCTACCCCCGGGCCTGATGACAGCATGTCAAGAAGATGTAGTGAGTGATGTCCTGCCCTGTGTCAGGTAAATGGACAGAAATAGAGGGGGGTGGCACGAAAGAGGTAGAGGGCAGGTAAGAGAGGAAGGCTATATAAAGAGACGGGTGGTTCGTGAGAGATAAGGAATCATGCTCTATCACGTCCTGATGGCATGTTATTATCAGCCATGCCCCACAGAGCCAGTATTTTTTAGTTAGACAGACAGAGACAGCATCCATCAATGATGTGTCACATCCTACAATGATGGGAAGCTGTTGTGAGCGGAGTCTGTGGGCACCTGACTCAATGACACCCAGCTTAGACAGGCCATCGAACTCGAACATTAATACTAGTCAACTACCTTATGGGTGAATGTCTGTCCTTGAAATGCTGATAGAAATGAAATCTACACAAAACAATACATTTTCTTCGAATTGTACGGAGGCATTTTCAAATATGTCAGTCAGGATAAGAACCTCTGAAATCTTATTAGCATCCAGAAAACAAGCTAACCTGGAATGAAAACTGAGATGCTATTTTTGAACCACTACTAGCAAAGGCTAACGAATAGAGCCCCAGGTATTGGACCTAAGGGCCACCATCACTGCTTGCACGTGGAGCTATTTTGTCGTTTGATTGGGTCGGTGAGGCCCCGATCAGGTGTGGTGATATGGGGCCATGGCTCCTGGGTTCACAGGTCTAATTTGCCTGTACTTCTCCCCTCAAAGAGAGACGGGCATAATTAACGGGACCCAAACACCCACCACGGGCTGAACAGAGTCATTTAGGGGAGCGACTCGGGAGCAGCGGCAGCAAATGAAATGTAATTGCAATGGGAGCAGAGGAGCTGGGCTGGTGTGTCAGAGGCACTGATGTGTGTGTGAGAGGGAGAAAAAGAGAGAGTGAACAGGCCAGACGTGAGGGAATGAAGGAGCAAATGAAAGACACAGAAGTTAGATGGAGAATATGCAGTTGAGGGGAGAGCAGGCAAAATAATGACTGATGAGTGATCGTCTGGGACGGGCACTGATAAACAGGGTAGAACAAGAAACTAATGCACAAACTTACCAAAACTCAAAGTTTTGTCTAAGTTAAAGAATCAGTTCACCCAAGTCACATCTCTATTTTGACCAATTTAAAGACATTTTCACCATAAACTGATGCAGAAAAGGTACACATTGGTGCACAAAAAATGCCCAGAAGGCAGGAAATTAAGTGTCTGACGTTGCAAATTTCCAGGGGATGGACCCCTTACCTCCCATTTCATATGTACCCCCACAAAATGTTTAAATAAAACAGCTTGAATGGGAACTATATCTTGAAAGTAGTTCCAGTCACGGTGATGTCTGTGGACTATGTTAAGTAATTAGGCCAGTGCTTCTGGAAAGAGATGCCACTGTTCAATTTTTAAAATTTCCTCTTTCAATGCTGTGAGCACTGCGAGGAAATTCTATTTGCTTCCAATGTATCTAAATGGCTGCTAAAGTCTAAAAACCTGGGCAATCCACATGGAGAGACCACAGTTGAGGTACATGAGGAAATGTGCTTTTGTAATTTTGGGGGTACTAAATACTGCTAGTGTTACTTGATGATATTCTTTTTATATTTCTGTGTGCTTTTGATTGAGTCATAGCTGACTTTCTCCAAACAATCCTTTGAATATTAAAAAGCTGCGGAAATTATGCTACAAAACTGACCCTTTAAGGTTGCTGCAGTTGAGCTCTACTACATCACCACTCCAACCCCAGCATCATTTGTTGTGTCCATTGCGTTTAAAACTGTAATCTTTCATGCTTACAATCATTATCATTATTCATCGCTGATGTTAAGAGCACTCAAATTGGCCTTGACCTACTTGGACTATCCACTGCCCACCCACCCCCACTCTTTCACCTACACCTCTTTCCCATCATCCCTTCCTCTGTTCCTCTCAGTTTACTGATCACTGGATGAGAAGTGACCCGGGGTCAACTATGTTCCTGTCGCTTCCAGGCACGGGCAGCCCAAACAAATTGGGGTCACTAGGATGTTGGAGTGGTGTGATCACACATACACATACACACTTAAACACACACACTTGCACAGATGGCTGAGTGTAGATAAGTGTAGATAACAGTGATAATGTCTTATCACTGCACGCTTTAAGAGAGTGTAAAAGAACTGCAGGACATTGTAACATCTTTTCCACCAGCTGGTACAGTAAAACACTGGAGTTGTGAATCTGACAAGGCACAGTGTTTTAATTGCGTGACTCTAGCAACATGGTAAGTGGATCAGAGTCACCAGGTATAGTCTTGGTTGGTAATTAACAGAAAACCCCCTATTAAAATGAAAATGAGCTTTGAATGTAATATTGGGAAGAGGAAGCACAGGGGTCAACGAGACAATTAGAGTCCGTGTAAATGCATTTTTAAATGCCTGCTGTCCCTTAATTGCCATTTAAAGTTATCATTAGAGGTGGTTTAAAATGACCTTTAAGTCTAACATATGAAAGCAATGAAAGCAGTGATGAGGCCAATAACTAGTTTGACAGGGGATAAGATGAAATGCTGTTGGGCGATTAGTCATTTTCTGGACTGTGCACACACTGATTCCTCTCAGTGACCCTTGCACTACACAGCAAAAATACTGTTTAAATGCCAGAAGGAAATTTCTTAGTTGGAATATCTAACCACAGCTTTTTATACATTGAAACCTGCATGCCAACATCAGCCAAACTTAAATAGAACCTGAAATTGTAAGCCATTACACATGTATAAATGGCTAGCTTTGTCTTAGTATTTCTCCAAACATAAACTAAGTCCAACTTAAGTCTAGCCTTGGCCATCATTCTCATCACAATTAAGTACGGAGCTAATTCCTGTCATCTAGGAACACAATGACAGTGCTTAAAGAAGTAAGAGTGGTCACTCAGTCATAAGTGTTTTAAACAAACCAATAGAAATTAGGAACAAAACTACCAGGAACCCAAGTTACAAAATAAACTGAAATTAGCTCCAAAGCTCCACAAATCCAGTAAAACTCGTAAAAAGAGTGGTCATGATTACAGGGTAACTTTGGTATTTTTCAACCTGGATTCTATTTTCCCATGGTTTTGTTTCTAAGTGACTAATGGGAACAGCAATTTTTGAAAATGGTCCGGCACTGAAAGAGAGTACTTTGTCAAAGAGTAACCGAGACACAGCCCTGAAATTGCCATCGCCAATTTAACCAGATTCCATTTTTTAATAAAGTCTTTTTTTTTTTTTTGACCTAAAACACACTTCATTCAAAGTTGACAGAAACAAACAAACAAACAAACAAACAAACAACATCTTTTTTCGCCTCTCCAGTGTTCCAATGGTCACCAACTCTGCTTTGGTTAAAATTTACCCTTAATTCACCCAGTTGCATGTGAAAACATGCTGGCTTTACACATGGTAAAATTCCAGTTTATTCAAATAAAGTCTGGTGAATTTGTTTTTTTCAGTGTTGTTTCTGTTCAAACAAAAAGGATCATACTCTTTAACAAAGAGGTTTATCTCTGTAAGGATACTTTCCATTAATTGTCAGACAGTTGAAATGATAATCTGAGCCTCTTGGCGCAAAAACAAGCACTCTGAGTGGATGTAAACTGACGGTGCACAAATGCTCCAAGTGGTTCTATTGCAACCTGTTTGGCCACTGCTGGCTCACTCTATACTGGACCAATTTCAAACATAGCTGTTTCCATTAGGCATTTAGACACAAAAATATGGGGGGAAAAGCCCAGGTTGGAAGAGACAAAACTTATCCTTTAATCCTTTAAGTGTAACACTTTGTACGCCTCTATCTTTTACCAGCTTGAAACGCCAAAATTTCCATATATCTGTTTTAATATATCCACTTCCACAAAGATGTACAGAGTCATCTTGTCTACAGCCCAGTCACTACTGCTAACAAAATGCCATCCTTTAACTATACTCATTCTGCATCAATGACCCCAACTCCTCAACTGTCTTTCTTCTTCAGCCTTCCTCTTACGTAGCTTCTGGTTTGCTCTGTCCCCTGATGCAGACCATCTTTCCACTATCTTTGACATCCTTTCTTTCTATCTCTGCCTCTCCTCCCTGCATTCATTCTCTCCCTCCTCTTACTCATTCTCTAGTGACTAGCCTAATCTCTCAGTCCCTTGGCATCTTTATAAACCCCACTTTTTTTTATTTCTTTTTACCTTTTCACCTTCCCTGTTCAGGTACTTCCCAATCCCCTTCCTTCTTTCTGGGTTTTCCCAAGTGATTCAACTGTGTGAATGTAGCTTAGTGTACCTTCACCATTCCCCCATCCATATCCCCCCCTCAATATCCCCAAGGCGGTATCTTACTATGTGCAGCTCCAGGTAATCTCCAAGTCCTTTGGCGCTCTCTACCCTGACCAGAACAGCCTCCTTCAGCTGCGTGCTGAAGCCCACTGCCAGCCGGTCTGCCCGTGTGCTCGGCCGGTCATTGGGTGGCCAGGTATATGTGATGAGGGCTCCGCCTCTCCCGAAGATGTAAGTTGTCCCAGCTGTAAAAACACATAGAGAGGATAGAATAAGGGCGTTATCACTGAATTACAACATAATAAGTAGGCTAAGTAAGAAAGATGTTAGGTGTATTCTCAAACAACAATGCAGAATATGTTCAGCACCACACAAAAACTGGGGGAAGACTTGACTGCAGAGAATTGCAGGGTCGACATTATGTATATTTTCTTCTGTAACATATTCATTTTGTTGAGTTGCGGTTAATAAAAATCTGTAGTTTACAGTTTAATGTCAAATAAAACCTTTTTTAATTGAATGAACAGAGCATGATAAAAATGATTGAGTGAGTGTCACAGCACACAGACATCAGTACAGAGTCACATACTGACTAACAACAAGAATTCAATACCATTTCAGTAAAAAGTTTGAAAACCAGTGGCCTGAACATCCTATTCTAACAGTGTTATTGGCAGTGTATATCATGTAGTCATGCTTAGCCTTAGCACTAGTAGTAGCACCAGTGCTGGCTGTCACTCTCCTTTGAAATGTTAATCTGCCGAGCCACTGCAGTTTCACTTGCCCTCGGTTGCGTTGCATTCAAACTAGGGCGAACTGACAAACTTAGTGTTGGCTATGCTGTCAGTGTAACCACCAGCCCTCAACATCAACAAAAGAAATTCCTCAGATCTCCCTGTCAAAGGAACTTTGCCTCAACAGTATTTTTGAGTTCCAGCCTAAAAAAAATAAATAAAATAAAATAAAAAATTCTACCCGCCTCATACACTGAGCGATTTCATGTTTGAACTGTAACAGAGGAGTTAGGACTTGGCTTGGCTCCAATAAGCCCGGTGGTGAATGAGGAATGACGGGCGTTGGCTGTGATTAGCACAGAGTAATGAAACCATAGTGAACTGCTCTCAACCCTGTGGGCTGTCACTCTTCGCTGGAACATAAATACAAACAAACACAGGCTGATTTGTGTACATACTAATGTATGTATATGTAGCTGTATGAAGCTCAGAGATGGAAATGCAGACACAGTTGCATAAACAAAACACACTTTCACTTCTTGCTACTTTTGACTGTTGTGTTTGCTCAACATTTTCCTTTGTGAATAAGTCTGACTCCTTTTTGTTAGCCTTGCCAGAATCAGAGCACTTTTAAAGTTATTGTTTTTTTCCATATGAATAAGGTTAATTCAAGTATCATTTCATTCCAAATTTTGGCCCCTAGTCATCTGCTCTTCCAGTTAGGTCTGTGAAATAGCAGAAACAGTGAAAAAGCTCCATAACAATGTCCCAAAATGAAGTCTTCACATAGCTTTTTGTCTGTTCCCAGGGAACAAAAACGCAAAGATTTTCAATTTATATGATATGACATGAAAGATGAAAGGTTTTTGTGATGCTACATGTGTTTGACATTCCTTGCTAAACCAGATAAACAATTAAATGATTATTAAAATTTCAACTTTCTGTCAATTGGCTGCAGATTTACATATATATGTATATATATGCACAATCATGCATGGACACAGCAGTGCCAAGCGGCAACCTCTGGGGATGAAACTGCAGTTCCTTTAATGTAGAGGGGAAGCATTTTTATATAACTCACTCATTTAAAAGTTATTACAGCTTAAAGTTACACATAATTAAGGGCGAGGTCACTTTGAGTGACAGGTGGGAGCTGTGACAAGTTGCTACCACAGTGACAATGTTGTTAGATAACGTTCGTGGTGTAATCTCAGATTCAGAGTGTAGACATAGTTGAAGCTATAGTTAATTGTAACATTTTGTTTGCCTAAAAAAGTTTTGTTAAGCATTTGGTTGTACTAAAAGACCCTCTAAGGAGTTAGATAGGTAACGTTACTGTGGCGTAATTCCAGACTTACTATAGCTATTTTGGTGTGTTTTCCAAAAATGTACATTGATTATAAGATTTTGGTCACCTAAAAAATCTTTGGTTGCACTAAAAGACCCTCTAGAGAGTCCGATGTTCAGTTTTAAGTTAAGAACATTTTGTTTAAATGATTTCATGCCTGTTCGTTTTTTTTTTTTTTTTTGTTTTGTTTCTGCTAGTGAAAATCCGCATTAGCAGTATCACAGTTAGCTAGTAAGCTCACAGGTAAGCTAATGTTATTGTTATCCCCACTGTCTTGTCCAAATATGGTCACTTTTGGCTCCAAAAATCCATGACAGCAATGGCCAAAATGCAAAACTCGAGGCTACAAAACAAGCTGATGGGTGACGTCACAGTGACTGTGCCCATTATTTTATACAGTCAATGAGGCACACACGTCCTTGTGTGTTTTCTGCCTGACAAATCTCCGTGTGCTCCGGTCAGAGACGATGGAATAACTGCAGGGCCAGTGGACCTTCAAACAACATCCACAGCAACAGGCCACACACACACTCTTGGTCATACGCAGGGAAAAGGCTGGCTGATAAAGAATGGAGACATGCGGTCTTGTTGCACACAGACACTCACTCACTCAGCTACCCGACACTTTCATTATCTAGCAATCCGCTGGTAGCCATTTGAAATCGGCTGACACACACAACTCTCCTCCCTCTCTCTCTCACTTCCTCTCTCTCTGCTTCTTTCTGGCTCTCACCGCCCCTCCCTCCTCCTCCTCTCCTCCTTCCCTCCCAGCGGAGCTAAGCCCTCTTCTCAGCTCTTGTTGTTTTCTTGAGGCTGTATTATTTTAGCGCTGACTAATTATCACAGCACGGCAAGCAGGGCTATAAAGAGGTTGTGTGCCAGAGGAGGGGGGAAAAAAGAGAGGATGAAAAAAGACAACAGGGTACGGAGACAGGGAGTGGAGAGGATGGTAAAGTGTGAATTGAGGATGGTGGAGAGAAGAAGAAAGTTGGCGTTTTCCTTTTTTTTTTTTTTCTTTCTTTCCAGTGTTTATTATTAACAGTGCAGCACTGGAGCTTCGCAGAAGCTGGGCAAGAGACAGCTGTGAGGAAGAGGAGAAAAGATTTCTAAAATGGCCGACAAACAGGGAGGGAGGGGAGCCATGTTGTGATGGATGAGAGTGGAGCCACGTTGGGTAAAGAGAGAATGGTTGATGGTAGTTTGAATTAAGGACAAATTAATGTATGTAGTTGCTTTGTGGGAAATTTAGGATCCAATGTTTTTGGAATTTGACCCATACCTTTAACTAAGGCTACATTCAAAGTGCAGGCAGACTGTCCACAATGTTATTTGAAGTTGATTAAATTACATTTGTGTGTCTAGACATCAACCTTTCTGCACTGCAGTGGTGCACTCAGAAATCCTTCATAGGGATGACCAGATGGGGCCACTGAAAATCTTAGCATGACACATAAACACTAAAAGCTATTAATGAATTTTAGGAACTCTATTACGCTGTAGTAGTATATATCTGCTCCTTGAAAACTATGTCACCACCATTTTCAGATGATAGAAGCTACAAATGGATCCGGCATATAAAAAAAACTGCGTGGTTTTTGCCAAAAACTGGATAAGTGTTAGGTTGGCCTGTCTATAAAGTGAAACTTGTAGGTTGCCGCAGAACCCATTTTCATTCAGATATCCTGAGGTGAGAATTACAGGGAGCCCTTTGAAAATGGCCATGCCAGTTTTTCCCTCTACAAAATGTAACATACATTCAGAGCCTTCTTTGTCCTCCTTCCTGACAAGCTAGCATGACATGGTTGGTACCAATGGATGCCTGTGAATGTCTAGTTTCATAGGCTACCACTACCTTCCTGGTACCTTAAAAAGCTCCATGACAGTGATATTGGGAGAGGGTAGCTTGCCATCATGGAAGCATTAAAAAAGAAGGTCTCAGAACTTCTTTGTCACACTCGCCATGCTGTTTTCCATAGCGCTCTGCTAGTAGCAGTTTCTTGATTCTGCTCAGCGATTCCTCCACTCTGGATTTGACCTCATTGTTGTGTAACGCGTTGGGACTGATGCAAAAGACAACTGAAATTGGATTTGAGTGGCACGAGTGTTAGGAGTCAGACACGTGTAGAAATTGGATTGGAATCGCATTTCAAACCACCTCCAAATGTGGTTTAGATAAGATTTGCAAAAATTTCATGTGTTTCTTTGCTGTCCAGACTTTTAAAAACCAATCTGGATACAGAAATGAATTTGGCTTGCAGTCTTAACAAGGCATTAAAGTCAGGAAATCTTGTTGTTTATTGCACCATTGCAACATTGGCAAGTCTTTCTTAAATTTGTGTCTTGAAAGTCCTTCAATTCTATGGAAATGCAGTGGTCAAATGCCACACTGCTTTGTTAAAGTAATAGCGGGACATACATATGTATATTTTCTTGACTTTTCTTTGCTGTAAAGAATGTACAATATGTTGGGAAAACAACAAGACAGAAATCTTGATCTAGTGCTATAAAAGTAAAACCTGTATCATCCCTACTTCAGTGTGTCATTCCATCATTGCATAGTAAATTACACTCAGTCATATAGGTATGTACTCATCATACAACACAAGGATATGAGACAATGTCAGAAAGAGTGACTCCAGCTTTGTTGTAGCTTTAACATAATTTCAAGTGCCTCTATTGTTGAGGATTTAATTGTATTCTGGCTGTTGAAGCAGTAGTCAAGAAATCAACAGGGATTCTACTTTAAAACACAACATATCAAATACTGGGGGAATTATTTCAAATTGATAAAACATTTTTTCCAGTGAGACAGATCAAACATGGTATTATAATGAATATGTGTCAGTCACTGTGATCCATCTCTAATATGACTTTGGTCCAACAGGTCTCATTCTAGTCCCTGTTTAATGTACCTCAACTATAATTACATGTGTTGTGTCACTGAATACATTGAAATTTATTTTCTGCTCTAATTAAGCCTCCAAGACTTCCAGAAATCCTCTTTTAAAACTTTAATGCAGAGATACAAAAAACACTGATATCTCATTCAGGGTGTATGAAGAATTAGACATGTGGCACGAATCATCACTGCATATCTTATGTGTGTTCTCACAGTGAACTAATTCTCATCAATTAACACCCCTCTCATGCGAAGCATCTACCATATGCTTTGTGTTCCCTAGAGAGTTTCCTGTATGCCTGATGCCACTGTCACAGTCACACTTGTCACATTTTGCTTTCTCTCTATCATCAGCACTTTTACTAGCATGAATGCCACGAACAGAAGTGCCAAAGTTGAGAAAAAAACAAGAACTCTACTAGTACTTGGAAATACTTTCTACTTCTCTTTTGCTCTAACATCCATCCAATAAGCTGGTGTTAACTTTGCCTGCTTTGATTTGTCCAGCTGATAGTGGCCACCTGCTGCTTTGTGCACCCTTATACGTGCGTGTTTGTGTTTGTGTGTACGTGCACTCCTCCCTCCACTAAATGAGGAGACAAAGGAGGTGCAGAGTCTCTAATGAGTAGTCTGACAGGGCGCATCCATGTGTCACTGTTTCTCCCAGCAAACACCTGCTGCTCCGTTTGAGGCAAAATCCGCCGAAGCCTGAACTGCAACACACACTAATGGGAAGGCGAGACAGAGTGAAAGAGAGAGAAAGGGTGTTTATCAAACCCAAGAAGACATGTCTGGAGGGCAGCATGCCCTGGCTTTCTTCAAGAGAATGATCTCCTGATAACCAGAGAGGGTCTATACATCTTGAGATGCTCTTTGGGCAGTAGTTCTTTGAACTGACAACAAGAAAGAAGTCAAAAGAGTTTATGGAACAGGTGACCACGCCTCTGATACAAACATAAAAGGAGTGACATGTTCACATGGGTGAAATACACCGATCAGCCAAAACATTAAAACCACTGACAGGTGAAGTGAACAACACTGATCATCTTGTTACAATGCAATGTTCTGTTAGGAAATCTTGGGTTCTGACATTCGTGTGGAAGCCACCCAACACGCTCCACCCACTTAAACACCAGTGTGGACCAGGCACCTCCATTATGGCAACGGCACTCCCCCAGCAGGACAATGCGCCATGCCACACCACAAAAACTGCTCAGGAATGGTCTGAGAAAAGTAACAAAGAGCTCAAGGCATTAACCTAGCCTCCGAATTCCCCAGATCCCAGTCTGATCAAACATCTGTGGGACAAGCTGGTACCCCACCTTACAACTCACATGACTCAAAAGATCTGAAGCTAACACCCTGGTGCCAGACACCAAGGGACACCCTCCAGAGGTCCTGTGTCCATGCCTGAACAGGTCAGAGCCAAGTCCAGTCCAAGGAGCACCCACCGTGGATCAGGGGTACCTCTGGGGTACCAGCATGCAAGGTTTAAAATTGGCACCCGCAACTCGCCAAATGCGGGTAAAAATATGTTTTGGTGAGTAAAATAAATAGGTCACACGCCATTGGCAGACTGCTGAAATATGCCGACTTTGCTATATAACTTTCAACATAAATGCCAAACAGTAAGACAGACACAATTTACAGCTACAGCAGATCTACTGAGTGCGTTTCGAATTTCAAATTTGTCCCTCGCTGTCCACCGTCATTCACCATTTAAAAATGTATCATGTTGTCTTGGATACCTACGCTCAGTCAAGAGAAGAAAAAAGGAGACGAAGAAGAAGACGATGACGAAGAAGAAGTTAAAAAAACTGAAGAAATTAAAGTTGTGATTCTTTTAACAGTATCTGAAAGTTCTCTACTAAAAAACAGGAACAATTAACAATTATCTTCATGCTTTATTCTGTTCAGTGGAAATCTGTTATAGTTAAGGTCGTGATTGGGAACAGCTCAGTGGCCGGTAAAAACACATTTTGGCCGGTAAAATTTCAAGCCTTAAAAATCTAATTTTATACCCTGCCAGCACGTCCCTTAAGTGTTCAATCAGTTTGGGATCTGGAGTATTTGAAGGTCAGGTCATCACTTTGAGCTCTTTGTCCCATTCCTGGGGTCAATCCTGAGCAGTTTTTCTGATGTGGCATGGTGCATTGTCTTGCTGGGGGGGGCACTGCCATCGATAAGTAACGTTGCCATGAAGTGGTGTATTTTGTCTGCAACAGTGTTCCGGTGGGTGGAGCATGTCAAGTAGCATCCACATGAATGCCAGGACCCAAGGTTTCCCAGCAGAACATTGCACTGTAACAAGACGATCAATGTTATCGATCACCCACCAATGGCTTTAATGTTTTGGCTAATTGGTGTACCTTGTTTGAACAAGTTTTAGGTTGATTTTTATAGCTAACTAAAATAGAAACCATCCTAAAAGTTTTGGTCTGCTTCGCAATGCCAATGTAAGTGATGTAATAAAGCAGTGAAGCATTTGGTTAGAACATATCCTCCTGCCAGGATTCTCCTCTGTTGCCACAGAAAAAAATGACAAAATCTGGTTGTTGTTCAAATGTCGTGAAAAAACAATGATGATGATTTCCGTAAAAGTCCTCTTACCCAGGGACTGGATACTGTCTTTGATTTCTGATTTTAGAAATGTTGTGTTTTACAGACTTCATCAGCTGTTCTATTTGGCATTGCCAGCTCAGTCCATATTACTGATGATTATTTATCAAAAATCTCATCATGTAAACACTTTGTGAAAACATTAATAGCCAACCCTACAATATTGATAGAAACATCTGGTCAAAAATATCTGTATATTTGATTTTCTACATCTCTCAGCTCTACATCAAACAGTAAACATTACCTTTCCCAGAACCTTATCCAAGCATTTTTATGTTCAGCAAACCTTACCTACAGAGACAGCACATCAGGAAACACCATATGATTTGTTTTTGTTGTGTCATATGGGTTATTCTGGAGGCCACTGGCAAGCTACTGTTTTGTTAATAGGTACGGGCACTTGCCATCCCTATGAATATGTGCATAAGTGCACATTCATGTAAGTGTCAACCACTTTTAACACTGTGCACCTGATGTGTACGTATTTGCAAAAGTGCGCATTTGTGTGTCTGCAACTAATCAAGAGAACAAGTCAGACAGAAGAATCTACATCTGAGTTCTCTCAAGCATTAACTGTATACCTTCATTGGAAACTGGGAGTTCAAAGTAAATTAGTGCTGCCTTGGGAGTTGTCAGCAAACAAAAACCTGGCCCTGTATGGATTTCTCTGACCTTCAGTCCACTGTGGTCTAATCAAGCAATCTGCCTTCCCGCTTTCGCTAGAATAACAATAATGATGGAAATGCTCTGTTGCACTCTTGTGTTCCACCAACCCGCCTAAAAAAAGAGGCTAAATATTTATTACTTTTGTCCAATTAGCTCTGGCGCCATTGATCTGACCAATCAATCCTACCTGCGGCGCTAGAGGTGGAGAGAATGCAAAGAGATGAATCAAAACATTGTGGGACGCCCCTTGATTATTATTTCCATTCACATGGACCGGCTGGTAATTTGGTCTGAAGAAGAACGGATAACAAAATACTATTTTCCTTTGTCCATGGATCTGGTGGAAAAAATAATCAGAAAAGGCTCATGAATCAAAGCAGTAATGAAAAACCTATTGATTTTGATTTTTCACACCCAACCCCTCCTCCTCACTCTTCTTCTGTGTTAGGGCGAGAAGAGAGTGTATTTAGGATTGAGTTTATCATTTGGGATGCTTTCTCTGTGAGGGGCCATTGATTTGGGATAGTGGATTCTCGGCCACTACTATCTACGGTGGGGATAAACAGGTCATATTGGAGAAACCAGACGCCACGATTTTTCATTAAGGCGTGCGGTCAATGTTGCAGTGTCGAACATCAGCTGCAAAGCCTCATGGGAGCTGACAGCGTGAAAATTGCAAGACAGGCCCGGCGATAAAATGAAAATTCCGCAAGGAAAAAGGACTGATGGTGGTGATGAAGTCAATTCTTCAGAGGCAATAAGCCTCAAGGCGCACTAGGCACTGTATTATACAATTTTATTTTATCTCAGACAGGCTCTCAAACAATAACTCAATAACACACAGATGGTTCCTCCAACCTTCGTGTATTATTGCATCAGTGCCGACTGATTCTTTGAAGCAGTTAAGGAGAGAGACAGAGCTATTGATTCCTTTTAAACGAGAAGACTGAAACCTTTTTTTTGCTACTTTTTTTGACACAACATATATTTCAGAGACACTTACAAAGAGATGCACAGACTGGGAGAAAAAAGACGGCGAGAAAAAAGGAGCTGAGATGAGACATTTGCCAAAAGTTTCCAGACAGCTGTTGATTTTTGAAGTTGCAGAGTTACACACACACACACACACACACACACACGCACACACGCACACCCGCACACACACACTGACAAGAACTTGGTGAACCACACACACTTTAGGGTTTTCTTATCTGATTGTGCGGGCACACACACACACACAAACACGCTCTGACGCTCCCTTTCCGTAGTCAAACAACCTCGTCAACATCGTCGCCCTTGCTCTGATAGCTATTTCTCTGTGGTGGTATATAAGAAAATGTAGAAATGGCATCGAAAAGATTGGCTGCGTCTAGAGAGGAAATAGCAAGTCATCCCCCTCTGATGTGGTTGGATAATATTCCTCTTCTATCTATGCTTTCTGCAAGATTGCCTCGAAGGATGAGAGAGACCTTCCTGTTTCATGAGGAGAGACGGCGCTTGATTAGGGCGGCCTCAAAGTTTCCAGCACTTTCTAGAGTCCAGTTAGGTGTAACATATGATGTGTTAACTTGCTCTTTGTAGATACAGAGATTTGTCAAAGGCAACATCTTTCTATAAATGCTAATTAATTTAGTAAAGATGCTAATCTGATCTAGACTGGTTGGCAAGAGTTTCTACACACTTTATGACTCTCAAGTTCCTACTATCATTAATAAAATTGAAAAGGTTAAGACAGTATCAGGGATATGAAGGCACATCTATTGTAAGTGACAACTTTATTGTACCTAACATGACTATAATTATGATTTAGTTGGTTATTGAGTTAAATCCTGTCCATTTCACACCTTAAAGAGGAAAAATGCCCATTTTTTAAATTCCCACCTTATTCTTATGGTTTAAAAAAAGTCCAAAAATATTAGTAAACAGAAACAACTTTCTCAAGAATCTAAAAAATAGAGTAAAAACTCAAAAAAGTCATCAAGTGTAAAGTCTGGAATTGCTCGATAGACAATTGGGAAAGATATGATGATGACACTGATACCCCTCTCCACCAACATGGAACAGGTTCCATAATGGTTACAGCACCCACTTTTGAAGCGTTCACAGCATGTCGACCAATAATAAATTGTTTTGGAACCCAAAAACGTAACATTTTTTGTTTCACAACTGAGAACACTACAATAGAATAAAGCTCATTTAAGTATAAAAAGAAAATAAACATTCTGTGGGTCTGCAAAATCCGGCTTACATTCATTTTGTATGGAGCAGCTTCAGACTGTATACTTGATGACATCACAAGTTTGAGACCTTGTCTTCATGTAATGATTGAATAATCAGAAAACTGAATTCCAACCTATAGGAAATTCACATGAATGCCCCTTCATGTCCGCAAGTCTGCCAGAATTTTGATACAAGACTTACTGATTTGATGTCAGATGAAAGTAAATGTTTAGTTGATGTAAAGAGCCTTTTATTAATCACCTATTGCATAATAATTTTTTTGCTAATACCTAATTTGTAATATGCTTTAAGGTTCTAATTGTTACTTGTTTTGTCCACATAGCGTGACCTGAATTAGTTAGACATTGTATGTATTAGCATTAACTTTAAAAACACGTCTGGTAGAGCAATATTTTAGTGGTTTTATGGAATATACTGGTGCAGTATTAAGTGTGGGACAAAATCACTCTGTAACATAAAGCTTCAAACGGTTTTCCAATACCTGAACAGCAACATGAATCCTCTCTGGAATGTTAAATGTCTGTGCAATAAAATGCAAAACATTGTCCTTGTAGTGTCCATGTTGTTTCCACATTACGACTTAAAAACACATGAACACACCTAAGTCGGAAGAACAACTTTCCAACTCAGGAAAATGGACCATCCAAGGAGCATGTGAATGCAGCATTACCTCTCTAGTTTCTGGCTTTGGGAAAGAACATATTCACAAACATTGATAGGGGATGGGCATACCATATTGGAATTTCTAATTTAGGTAGTGTTCCTCTTTAAGGAAACTCAAACCCTGACTTTCTTGTAGACTTAGTTTGATCTTAACAGGCAGATAAGCGCTTCAGTTGTAATTGGGTCTGCTGAGTTCTGCAGTACGAGCTGGGAGATGGGACACTGCACCTCAGCGTGGACTATATTGAAAAAGTGTAATTGGACTGACCTTAAACTTGGAAAATAATTGGACTGAATATACATATTTCACACGCTGCACAGACCTTTGACTGTATCACCAAATCTCGAGATGAAACATGAATCCTTGAAGTACAGTTGTAAAGTATGAATATGTCCATAAATGACAGTATTGCCAATAAAAATGTCTAAATGTATCTGAAAACATATCAATGTGAGTATACACACTGTTTAATATTCAAAATGCAATGTAGCAGACTAAGGGGTCACTTAATGTCATTCAGTTTTATGCAGCTAGCATTCTGTAGATTTTGTTTAAGGGGTTATTGATGGTAAAGGGCCCTGTGGGAATTCCAGACATGGGTTAACACAATCTAATGGGGAAATATCAATGCAAAGAGGTCAATGTTATCGACCAGGAGGTCATTCACACCTATAGCAAATACCATTCTGGAATACCGACAGGGGTTATGACCAAATGTTATCCCATGACCAGAGTTTCAGACAAAAGGCTCATTTATGGTATGAGAATAGATGTGTCAATTTGAAAGAGTGTAAACATTACTGCCCTTCCATGAGTCCTTTATGATGACATAGATACAGCCAATAAATAGCACTACAGATCAAAGTCAAAAGTGGAGGCAGTCATAATTTTGTAACTTTAAACAGAGACAGTGTTGTAGATGGCAGTTTTTGATGCAGCCATTATATACGTTCAAACATGTGGATGGCATTCCTTTCCACCATAATTTAAATGTCTTTGTCTTCTCCTATGGTCGTATTTTGCTTGAACTTCTCTACACTGCCACCATGATGGCCAGTGGTACCAAAGACAGTGGATAAACCAAGACGGTCCACTGCCAGTCAGTTTCTTGTATCAGTGTCACATGGGGTTCGCGACCACCACACCCCTTTAGGAGACTGACAGCAGGTCCTGAGTCCACTGACTTCAGTGGGAGAAATGATAGTGATTACAGATTATGGCCGATTTTTTCACAACATAGTCACGGAAGCACATATTGGACCCATTTATCACAAGTCACATATCTTCAGAACATTCTGACACCAAAATGGCAAATTTCAGACAGACAAATCAGGAGAAATTTTACTTTGATCAAGACCTGTCTCTGTCTCAACAACACACTCTTGCGAGATCTGGCAACAGATATCTCCTCTCTGGTGCTGAAATCAGTGCAGTTTCACCAAAGATACTGGATTGAAAAAATATTTTTTTCCAGCGGATGTCTTTGTTACAACATGTTTGAGCTAACTGGAGTAGTTTCATGTCGTATCCGACAACAGGAGGCCTTTTAACAGATGACGTCCTGATGTTAGCTTTGCTGCTGCTGTTAGCTGTCCCTGTCAGCTGCAGCAACTGATGCTTTCTAGACATTGTGATTTCCCAAAACTGAATAAATACCACACATAGCAACACAAAACTGCTTTGCTAGCTCAATCTTGTTGTAACTAAAATATCAGCTGGAAAAAATACCTACTTAGGAGACCGGAAATGTATACCATTTCATACAATGGGGGTATATTGTAGGCGGGCCATCTTGTTATAATACAGTATCTTTGGTGGTACTGCTCTGTTTTGTCCTCATCTGTAAGCTTTCAGAAAATGTGCAGAAATACGGATGAAATGAATACAGAGTATGGAAATAAGCCTCTGTTCGTCTCTGTCTGCGAATCTAATGTTGAGCATAAATGATCCATGAGGCTGCGAGTAGGTTTTATTTGCTGAAATATTCTTCAGCGGTCCTGAAAAGCTAAAAGTGCACCTTTAAAGTGGGACTGTTTTGTCATACATACTGTTAAAAATGTACGCTGAAAACTTAACTTCCAGACAAGTTGTTACAGCACTTTCGACTCAATTGCAAACATCCCTTAGAAATAGGAAATTAACCCAGAGGTTCCAGACTAATTCACACTTGATTCACAATTTGATCTGGCAATGTCAGACTAGTTGACTCGTTAAGGCTAGTCAAAGAAAGAAATCACTGCCTATTTATTTCTATTCGTAATTACTTTTTCTTCCACATTTAATATGGTTAGTAACTACATACTGTAGTCCTTGTCCTTGGTAGGGTGTGGACAGCCAAGTCTTCCCTTGTGCACTTAAAAAAGGGACATATTGGGTAAAATGGTCCACACTATCACTCCTTTCAGGCATCCATAGCCAATCCATAGGTACCACCTCTGCATGTTAAACCCCAACTATGTGCCTTATTATTTGTATTGCAGAATATTTTGTCTGCCTTCTTTCCAATCTGCTATTTTACTTTTCTTCTGCCTTTATTGAGCTTTCACCAGATAATGTATTCTTGCCCAACAGCCAAAATATCTCCATGACTGTTTGTATAGATAAACTGCCATCTGAAGACCAATAAAGTATAGGGTAACACAAATCCTTAGACTTCATGAGTTTGACGTCCAAACAATGTAGAGTGCCTTAAAGATAAGTTCACAGCAACATCGCAGCTCTGCCTAATACCTGTGTGTGAACTCCTGCAGTGTCAACAGCACATTATTGGGGCGGCTAATAGAAGGGAGCGATAGATTTCTTCGAAGCTGATTGGTGCTTATTTGTTTCAAAGATGATAGTCATACCAGGCGAAAAATAGCTAAGCCCTCTCTATCTGAATGGAATTACAGGTTACTGACAAAAACTGATTTCAGTGGCAGATTGTCGCCTACTTTCTAAAATCACATTTTGCTATGTCTTGCCTCAGATCCAAGCACAAGGGCAGATAAATGAAAAGAAATGGTTTGCATGTTCTGAATGCCTTCATTTAAAAACAATCATATTAAACATGACTTAGAGATGACAAGAACACTGAAGTATTTTCTTTAAATTACGGTTGTGAGTTATGTCAACAGCACAAGTATGAATATGAATCAGACTGTTCAGAAATCATTTCTGTCAGCTAGAGATGTCTGATGATTATTCCCCTCCCTAATTCTACCAGTGGGAACTTGATACACAGCTGTGCCTTTCACAGTTCGGGAGGATTCAAATGTTTTCTCCTACTTTGCTTTCGACACCAATGATGTGCTTGCAACGTTTGTTTGAAACATTTCAAAATGCTTGTTATGTCCCTGGAGGGGATGCTAGTATCAGAGAGTGATTTTTGTACAAACACCATTCCTGAGGTAGCACTCAGATGCTTGTCTTTTTGCAAATATGTTGAAATGGAGGAATCCAGCGGGAGTAAAGGAAAGAAGGTAGAAGGTTAAGCAGTAAGGGTGATGGTTAGCCCCGATTTTAGACAGAGACTCGTCTTTAGAAAGGTTGTGCGGCAGGACAACACATCTGCCCTGCATATATATCATCCAGAAGTCTTATTGATCAGCCCAGAATACCCTCCTCTGTCTGATAGCCTGCTCAATAGTCTGGTGAGGTTGAGACAGTGACGCCCAACTGAGCTGCTTAGATGAAAAGCAAACTTTATTTTCATCAAAGGCACACAAGCAAGCTGCCTTTCGATTTATTTTGTTGTTAAGCATTTTCACAGAATTATGCAAGAGCTAGGAATACAAATAAGTAGTCAATCAATCAGGCAGTCAGTTACTTGTGGAGTTAGTGATTATTTCATCTTTTTTTATACTAGCAGTCTTTTTGACCAAATAAACCAAAGTAATACTGTATAAGCCCGAGATACAACCTCCAGGGTGGAAAAATGAAGCCAATGCAGATGTGCCAATGACTGAGGTGTGCCAGAGGGTGATGCCACAATGGCTACATCCTTTATTTTACACAGTCCATGTATAAGCCTCAGGAACCAGATGTCAGTACATTTATTTTAGCTAATCACTTTATGTGTTCCCACCTTACCTTAAGAACTGAAAAGAGGATTAAAAAGCAATCATGAGGTTTAAGAGGTCATTCTTGCTCAGACAACAACACTGAGTCACCATTGTAAATTGCAGTACTGTTTTGTAATTGTGATGTTTGAATCAACGTTGGGAAAAAAGACATGCAGAGCCAGAAAATGATAAATACCAAAAAGATGCCAGTCTCCAAAGTACAGTGAGGACCTCAGTGTTTGTTTTGTTGGTTGTGTAGATCTGATTATGTATTGAAACTTTTAATAAATACATTTACAATACTGCATATTGTAAGGGAAGTTTCTACATTAGGGAGGCTTACTGTCTACTGTAACTGATTTCTTGAACAACTGGACAGCGTTTTACACCAGTGCACCATTTAATTTGGTTAGTCGTTTCTGAAGTTTGCAGTAATTGTGTTTATCAGTGTTAATGTCCATAGTTCACGCATGAATGGCATTTTTGTTCAAGACTCTGCCCATACAAGGGGGGGGGGGTTCTGACACCTTAATACCAATTACTCACAAGCATAAGCAGAATGCTCACACACCCCTACTCAGAAACACACGCTTGAACACACAAACACGCACAGAGCAGCAAGAACTGCAGCATCCTCTCACATTAACACTTTTAATAACATGCCAATCAAACAGCAGCCACAGACGGAGACATGTGAATATTTCAGCTCCAGGCTCTGCCCTGGCCCCCGTTGTTTAATTGTTTACCATGTTTGGAGGGTGCACGTTGCCACACTGACCCGTCCCCAACCCGACACCACCACCACCCCCAAATGCTAAGCCTGCAAAATACAGTGAAAGCCGATGTTAGCAAGACTTTGTCTGGTGTTAATGTTGAAATATAGCAGAGTACAGAAAAAAAAGAAAGGTGGCTAGCGCTTGGAGAAAAGGATGGTCTGAAGAGACATGGGCACTGTGAAATACTGACATGTACTGCATGAAGAAATAATAACACACCTGCTCAGAATAGCAATCATATTCCCATACACAGTCATTAAACTGTGATGTTCTGAAAAGGTCAGTCTGTTTTGTTGCTGCTGGATCTATGGGAATGCAGGTGTGTGCTTATGTGTGTGTTTCGAGGGGGTGCGAGCAAGTGTGTGCACTTCTTGATAATGTTTAATAGCCACAGACCCATTAGTGTTAACATCGTCCTAATTACAGTGGAGTGGCCTTCACAGTACATAAACAAACACAGGCTAAAGCCGGTGTTAGCCATTCCATCCTTGAAGTGGTGACCTTACGAAACGGTGGCTCAAATTGTAAAATTATACAAGCAGGAAGGTTTATGCATGAACTGTGCTCACAAAGCTTTGAATGGAAGGAAATGAAATGAATACAAAGGGGGATTTGAAATGAGATCATGTCAAGGAACAAGGACAACAAGTCCTCTAACCAATGTGACTACATAGGTCGTATGTTCGTACATGTGAATACGACCCACAGGAGCATCTCCTGAATTAGGGCACCTAGCGCTGGACGACAGAATAGCTTGTATATGACCATTAATGGTTGAATTTTAAACAGGTGGTTAACGTTGTGAAACGGTTGCAGTTGCACCAAGACTATGTCATCTGTTTCAGGCAAGAAAACCCTTTTAGAAAAGGGTTCATGGTTTGTCCTAACATCCTGAAACACAAGGTTTTATTTGGTTTGCATTTTTATATTTCCCTAACTATTTGGAATCAGTAGGACCTGAAAAGTATAAAAACTAAGCATTGTCTTGAACAATAAGTAGTTTTGAAAAAGAATGATGTCCTCATATGGGGACAATGGGTTTAATTACAATAGTCACAAGTGTGTAAAAAAAAGTATAAAACTGTTTATTTCAATGCCTGAACATTATTGTGCAAAAACAAAATTGCAACATTAGATGATTGCCTTTCACCTCTATGGGTTTGGGGTCACTGTTCAAGGTTAACACTGTTCAAAACTGGTAATTTAAATGCCAGAACGTGGCTGCACTAAGGCAAATTTGCAAATAATGCAACATATCTAAAAGCCTTGTGACTTGTCCGTTTATTAACTGTATGAATTTTCCTTGCTCCATATTCCAAGCTTGGAATGTCCTTTGTGTACAGTCAGGTACAGTATGTTTATCCTACTTGTCCTGTGAGAAATGCTGCAGTTATACAATAATAAAGTCCCAATGTCCTCAAACGAGTACTAACTACAAACATTAAAATATTTATAAAATATAAAGTGTCCACGAACAGGGACAACAGGTCAAAGTTATGCAAAATGAAGTATAAGGTGCAGCAAACCAAAAATGTAACGTCCTCATATGACAATGCAGAGTTGCAGGATGGTAAAACAGGTAAGTTTGTTACCAAGGTAATGTGATGTATCTCACCTGACTTATGTCACACAGTCATATAAGAGCATCAAAGCTAGGTCTATGGGAATGAAGTAGTACGAAGAGCATCACAGTCATGATTATGACTTCTCCTTTGCTGGTGTAAAAATTATTACAGCCACTGGAGGTTGCTGCTTAAAAAAAAAAAAGGAAATATGGTTTTTAATTTCCGCCTGTAAAAACAACCGGTGTGGTAGTATTTTGGAGGGAAGTCTCAACAAGGAAGATGAAACAGTTTTTTTTTCCCCCACAGAAACCAATCGAATACCAACAGCCCTCAAACTAATGGAAAACTTGCCAAATTACTGTTAAACTACCAGAGCCTCCCTACTCTGCTAGCAATGCCCACTGGATAAAATTAGTCTCCACTGACTTCACCTCTCCAGCTTGCTTCATGGATGTAATGGCCTCTCTGATATACCACTTGTCAGAAATAGAGTGAGCAAGCCAACACCTTGCACAATCAGTTTGTCAGAGCCAACATCAACTTCCACTTCAGCGACTTAGAGCATCACATGAAATAGACCCCCGCAGCCCACTTGACCAGTGGTTGGAGCAACATTCTAAATGGTTCTTTAATGAAACGGGCTGAGTGCACTGTAGGGTTCAGATAACTTGTTATCGTACTCGAGGTGTGGGAGTGGTTAAAAGAACAACGTGTACAGTGTAGGGAATAATGACCTTCATCTTGCATGAGAAGAAAAGACGGCTGTAATGGATGTCGGTGGAAGGACAGCTAGATGTTGGATCGTGGGGGAGGTATTGGAGTGAGTGATTGAAGGCAACAAAAGGGGGCTGAGAGAGAGAGACCAATAGACACAAGGGGGATCAATGGGAAGCCTCTTCCTAGGAGCAAGAGCACAGATCCACTCTGTTTCATTCCCCAGGACTGTATTCCTCAGGCTCCAGGGTATCCCACATCAAAGGCGGAGGAGGATGAAGTGGGGAGATGAAAGAACAACATAGTCTGTAGTGGATGTGTGAGGTGCATGCATTAAATATTGTGTGCATGTGTGCTGAACGTGTTCTGACACGCACGCATGATGAGTTAGCAGGTCAGTCCACACAGGATTTGGGGATCTTGTGAAGCTTTGACTGTTGTTGACACATGAAAGCTGCTGGGTGAGATTCAGTATTACACGCATTCCCTTTCTGCCCACATTGAAGGACCATTATCTATTCACTCAGCTCACTCAGGAGCTTGCATCCATAAAGATTAGCCTCAGAAGAAACATAGAACAAATATATAAGCCTGTGTCTTTGAAGACCAAAGGTGGTCTAGACCCCCTCTGATCTCATGAGACTTAAAGCCAAAATGTGCCACACGCTGCTGTGGTGGGTATTGAACTGCATAGCTAAATGCTAAGAATGGGTTCGACCCGACAGATACAGAGAGGAGGCGATCGCGAAAAAACAAACAAAAAAAAAAAAATCCACTCCAGCTCTCGGAGGACCCTGGGTAGTCATCTGAAATGTCATTGGTGACTCTGTTCTCTGATGTCGAATCAGTGTTGAAGTGCCCGAATAAAGCAGAGACAGTCGATTGTATTCTTTTCGTCTTTCCTCCCTCGTCTCGCTGGGCCCGCAGGGACTCCTGGACAGGGGCAACTGTCTGAGTACGCCTGTCACAGAGCTGATATTTCACATGTGGGGGGGGCTGGCAAGATGGACGAGCAAGGCAAGGGATGGGAGATACTAAATAAATGACTGTCTGTACTTTGCTGAGAGCCCTTCAATGGAAAACAAATCAAGCCGAACCAATAATGTGACGAGACAAAACCCAAACACGAGAGAGAAAGGAGAGAGAAAAGGGGAACAGAAAAGAGGATTTGCTGTGCCGTGTCTGGAACCACAACATTTAGCCCGAGGCGCGTCACTTACTCCTTCTCTCTTTCTCTAACTGCCTGCCTCCCTTTCTCTCATTCTCTTTCTTTGCCGTTAACCCTCCCTTTGTCCCTCCATCCCCTCTCTATCTCTGCAGGTTGGCAGTCAAACATAGCAGGCTGTGGCCGTTACATAACAATCCATTTGTTGGCTGGTGCTGAGAGACTTCTTGGCGGCCGATGCACAAGCAGCAAATAAGGCCCTTAACGGGGGGGAAAATAAGAATTCACAGACGCTTGTGTGCACAAACAAACAAACACAGACTGTAAGAGGATGGAAAACAAACACTGGGGTTACTGGTGGAGGCCTCGTGCTCTTCCTCACTGGTGCGTCATGTAAGCTGAGGAGCCAACTGGACTCTCAGGCAATCTGTTGGGTTTAATAATGTTTTGCTAAAGTCACCAACACTTAATTTGTGTTGTATATAAACAGTCTAGGCTGTTACAAATAGGAGCTGCGTATATATTTTCTTCAGTTGGAATTTACTTGAAAAAAACAAGTTTGTTTTAAAAAACACATGCATGGACAGATTATGAGACAATGGGCCCCTGGGTACAGATAAACAAAAGGCCCCAATACCTCTCCTGCATAGCAGCAAGTCACCCAGACTTTGTGGTTTTACCTCTTTGGTATTGTTATTTTGCGTATCTTTGTAGTCACTACTCTACTCTACTCTTTTGTGCTGCTTTGCATCTCCATGAGTCAGTCCCTGGTCAGTATCTGTATATTTGAGTGACATTTTCCAGATGAAGGCCCGGGGGCCCCTGACACTTTGGGCCTTTGGGCCTGTGCCTTCACTAATCTACTACATGCACACTACATTCACGTTAAAGGTTCTGTATACCACATTCACAGCATTAATACAGCAGCAAACCACTATCTGCTACGTAAGATTAAGTGGAGCAAAGGTGTCCTGAGCAGAGAATGACAGTATCTCTCTATGTATTGTAGTCTGAGCTTCTCTGTGGTTTGTTGTGGTAGCCAGTCCTGGCACATGTGTATGTAAGTGCATGTGTACATCTCACTCGCTAGCTCATTGCAGCCGTTTTGTACGGGTTCATATGGTGGTTACCCCTGATGTAGTGCCACCTCCCGGTTCCCCACTGGTTAACACAGTTAGCTTTGTCAGCAGTGCTGTGGTGTAGCATTATTTATGCAGTTAGCACTATTAGCCATCGGCTCATCCAGCACCATGTTGAGAACAGCGTGCAGACAACTCATGCGCTTTGAATTTCACTTAAGCCTCTTTTAGCCTATGGGACAATCATGATATGTACACAGAAGACAAGTCATGTTTACTGATATAGGCCAAAGTCACAAGTTTGTCCCAAAGGGCTTTATTATCTACACAACATACAACCAGATCTATCCTCAGACCCTTGATCTGGATGTAGAAAGTTTACAAAAACAAACAAAACAAAAAAAGGAGGAAAATGTTCTGTCTTTTTTAAGCCAAAAAGGACATGACACTTGTCCCTGTAGTTGTTTGGAAATTTTGCAAGAAAATAAGTTGTTTTGTGCTAAAATCTACCAAAAACCATCAAGGTGTCGGATCTGAAAATAGTTTTATTTCCAACAGTCATCTGTAATTGTTTTAGATGGCACTGGCAAATTATTTCATCCTGCTGATAGGGGTGCTCGACAGTGGAACTTCTGTCGTTGTGAAGGGCAATTACAAACAAACTATTTTGTCATTTGAATTTGAGAATCATTTGCTAAAGAGAGAAAAAGTCAAATGAAAGGGGATATCGTCAAGATACCACAGAAGAAATACAGAGCTTACTGAAAGCAACACTACTGCTCACCAAGGCTGGGCAATATGTCGATATTAAATCGATATTGTGATATGACACAAGATATTGTCTTAGATTTTAGAAACCATAATACTGTAAGTAAAGCTGCAATGATTAATCAATAAGTTGTCAACTCTTGCTGTAAAGCCCTGTGAGGCAAATTGTGATTTGCGATATTGGGCTTTATAAATAAAATTGATAGATTGATTGATTGATTATATGAATCACCAACTAATTTGATCATCCATTTATGTACTGGACTAATTCTAAGGGAAAAAAAAACTACAATATTATTGCAATATCAATATTGAGGTATTTGATCAAAAATATCATGATACTTGATTTTCTTCATATCACCAAGCTCTACTGCTCACTGTAACTCGAACGGGATACTGCAGGTGTGGTGGAACAATACTACACGCCAAAAATGTCCAGCTGTCCTCCAAATTAAAACTGCATAACCTATATTTCTTAGATTTCTTAGGCATGGACAATAGGCTGGCGCTGACTAAAGAAAGGCCTCTTTGCGTGTGGATGGCGTCAAAAAAGTTTTTAAAGTCTTTGCTCATTACTTTCACTGCATTAAACCAAATTTATCTTTCCATACGTGTTCATCTGCATGTTTCCCTCTCACTGATTTTGTGTACTTTTGCATGCACGCTTGGGGCAGTCTAACCTTCAAACCGCAACGTTTACATGTAATTTCCTCTGCTTGCAGCCCCCAGGGTCGCTTAAACCAAAGCGGTGTTGATGAATACAAAGACTGTGCATTTTCATGACAGGGGAAGGAACAGTGGAGGAAAAACGCCGGCGCAAGTGTTTAGCTGCGGGCTGTTTCAGAGCCTGTTGAGAATGTTTGGACAATGCATGGCAGCACTGGTGAGATGTGCTGTGGCTGTTACAAAGCCATTTACAATTCTTAAATGTCACAATGGTGTAATTCTGTAAAGGAGGAATTAATTCGATGGTGAGAAAGGCCGAGCTGTGTCTGTCCAGTGAGGAGACATTTGTTCTCGCTGCATGCTCATTCAAGTGCCTTTCAGTACAAAGGACTGCTCTCTCTAAGTGAAATAAGACAGGTTATAGAAATGAATTGGAGCCAAGATGGTTGAAAGAGACGCTCGGAGGCAAATAAAGCCCAAATCTTATTTCATCTTGTCTTATTAACAGCAGCAAGCAGATAACGGCACAGTTGCCCCTAAACAGAAACAGAATTGATTTGATGCAACCAGGCAGCCATTCCAGTGTCCGCACACTCCAGTGGCATCTCCACCACCACAACAACTCCAGTACCTCAAACAACCCAAACTCATTTCCCCAGCTCATACTTAAGTGTGCACGATGTGGCTAATGAGGGAAATTAGACAAACAACGAGCACAGTTCACCCTGGATTTCAGTCAACACTTCTCAGACAACAGCCAGTCAGGAGGGGGCCTCACGGTAGCAAGGAAATATATTGTTTCCAGCCGGTTCTCGCAGGTAAACAAACAGCAAACATTTTCTCTGTAATTAGCAGAGCTTCCCTGCCAAAGCACGGACAGGCACTGGTGATTACAGTGATCACAGCGATCTTCAGAGCCTTCAAGACACATGACATATAAGCTTTCACTGCATATTTGTTAAATCATGTGGCTGCTGTATCCTGCTATCTTTTGATAGGTCTTCTTTTCTTCCTGTGGATTCTTATTGTCTCTATGGGCCAGGGCGACAGAACAAGTCTTGGCTGTCTGAGCACAGATGGAAACACCTGAAATACATGACATCCAATTGGGAAGCTAAATGGATGCACAGAGAATGGATGTAAAAAGAAAGTGATATAGCTTAGCTCTAAATTAGTGCTTTATGCCTTCAGGCTCATCAAAAGAACACATCTCTGCACAGTGCATTGACTTTAACAAGGTTTATGATATGTGATGTGAGCTCCAACCTTGCAATAAATGATGTCTGCTTGAAAAAAAAAAAAAAAAAAAAAAAGGGATTTACACAGACATCACGGCTGAATGCCCCTCGCGGCACGACCAAAGGACGTGCCAACAACACTCAGAAATGAAAAAAAACCTAAGAGGATCATTTTCAAACTGGAGCTGATTTTGTACACAGAAAAACTCCTGCAGTACTTCCTCTTCTCTCCTTCCCCATTCCCTTTCCCTCCCCATCACTTTCAGTCAGCAGATTAAAAAAGGGTTTCACGGATGTCAAGAAGTATTAGCTTCTTGTACGAGGCTGCGAGGATACAGGGATAGACCTCCTCATCTCGTGCTCTCTCTCTCTCTTTCCTCTTCTCCCCCTGCATCCCTCCAAATTTCAGTGCAAGGCGAGGCCCCCTACCTCTCATTCTGTGAAACTGCACTGATGTTCATTTAAACAAGATTTATTAAGGAAGTGGATAGAAATAATGTGAATCATTCCTAAATCACAAAGGCAGCTACACAGGGCAATCATACAGGGTGACACTTTTATTTTATAAAGCTTAATGATTAATTTTCTGATACCAGAGCAACAAGACAAAATAGTTAGTGCCAAATTGCTTTTGCCTGCAAAAACATGGCACTAACAAGTAATGGGCTGACCTCACTGTGAAGAGGTTTCAAAGGGACTGATTTTTTTTTTTGAAGGAAGGTGACTGTACTGAAAACTGTGGATTATTCTGAGTAACTGGGCATTTATTTGGGAAAAGCTTTGAATCCAGTATTTTGAAATCTTTTTTTTGCGTCATTACGACAAAGTAAACGTCATTCACCTGTTTTGTATGTGAGGGCATGAAGGCAGTAACCTCAGAGAAGGACATCTCAAAATTTGGGCATTTAACAGCTAAGTCCTCGTGGTTTTAAGGGGAACTCCAGAACTTTTCAAACTAAAGTTTACAGTAAAATTAAATGTTTTTCCTTACCGGTCTGTTTTGTGTCCATTTGTCGCGAAAAATGTCAGTGAAGATTCTCAGTCATCCAGGTCATGGTAATAATCATTGCTATATCGTAGGCAACTAGACTTGTGTTTCTTGAAGACATTTCGCCTCTCATCCGAGAGCCTTCTTCAAACAAGCAAGCAAGTCCAGTTGCCTACAATATAGCACTTATATATTATATATATATATATTTATAAGACACTTCTAATAACATTCTGAGCCTGTCAGTGGCAAAAGCAAGCACATTTAATGGACGTAGACTGATGGGTGCACCTGTCCTGAGTGGTCACAATGTAACCCGTTCTGTCCCTGCCAGCTATAGCCCTCCCCCTAAATGCGAGTTTAATTCCAAAAATGGTTGTTCCACAAGTTACTTAGACACTGAACATGGGGAAATAGGGACCAGGTTACCAAAGTTCCCTTTTAAGTAACAAAATATGGCTTTTGTTTGTCATTTGTCGAGCTGAGTCTTTCAAATCCATTACATGCTAGCAGTGTGGAGGCAACATGCAATAAATGGTTGGTGCCTTGGTTACAAAATCAGAAAAAAAAAACCTGCATTAGACTGAGGTGGCAAAAAGAGTGAATCTATAGCATCTAACTACGTACCCAAGTGGATAATTTGAGCTACTATCTTTACAAAATATCTTACCCAGTGGAGCTGTTCTGCTGCATGGATTAAATATTATGAAGACATACATTGTATGATATTTTAAGCTCAGTAAAGGGGCTTATCTTTGTGTTTGCCTGAAGCTGTAAAAGTGTAGGTGTGTACCGCTGGCCTAATGCTGTGGCATACAAGACCCACAGATAAATGGAACGTATCCTGCTACCTCCCACAATCAGGGTACAAAATTAGCCCAGTCATCAAAAGATAATGTTGGCATTGTACACTTCAGCAAACCCTGGATTATTACATTTGTATGTTTCACATGAATCATACCAACATTTCTAAAGTGACGTAGTATATGAGTTGACCTTGTCATCAGGATGTGGCCCAGATGGTGAGATGACTGCCAAGCTGCATGTCACTGTTCAAGACCAACAAACAGCAAAACTGTTTTTTTTAGCAAGTGATCACTGTGTTTTCACCAGGGATAAAGCCATTGTCATTGCTGCATTTCTAGCCAGGATAGTGCCATGAAAAGCAGTTTTTTCACTGAAACACTACTGCATTTTCAGGTGGCACAGTGCCACAAAGAGTGTTTTTTTCATCGCAACATCACTGCATTTCCTGCCCCGAATTGGCATGAATAGCAGTTACTTTTGACTGAGACACAGCTGTGTTTCTTGCCAGGATAGTAGCGCAAAAAGTGATGCTTATCAAGACACCAATGCACTTCCTGTTGGGATACTGTCAAGAACAGTGGTTGTTTTTTACTGGGACATTGCTGCATTCCTAGCCTAAATTGTGCCAGCAAATCTGTTTTTTTAAAGCCAAAACATGATCTTTTCCTAAACATACCCAAGTGTTTTCTGAGCCTAAACCTAAGCATACTCTAACTGCAGCACTGATGAAATGTACACTCTAAATGTTTCTGCTACATAATAATGTACAAATGCAACACATCAGCGGTTTGCAGAAATGTAAAATGCCAACATTTATTCTGGCAATTGGGTTGTTCAAAATACAGTTAAGCATCTGTAAAGAAATATGCAAGTAGCAAGTGTATAAGGTCCAGGTGAACTTGTCAGTAGAGACTAAACAAGAGAGCAGAGTAATAGGAAGAGGTGAGATTTATGGGGAGAAGAGAAGATCAGGAGAGAGTGAAAGAACGAGCCAGTGCCGGCCATGACACAGGCATGTTAGTAGCAGGGGCAGATGGAGCAATGAGATGACAGTTTTCTCTCCATTTCCTCCCACAGCTGTTGCTACCAGCAGGCAAAGACAGACGGAGAGAGGGAGACAAAGTTGCATAGGGTAAAACAAAGCGGAAAGGAGGAGAGACGATGACGGGAAGAAGGGATAAAAGATTAGTAACCCCAACCTCTGTCTCCGCCTATTACCTATCCCCTGCCCTTCAACTACCGCTGCTACCTTCTCTCTTTGTTGTTTGTTTCCTCACCTTCCTTGGTGTCTGCCCTCATTTTTCTCCATGTACCTCTGAAGAAGCCAGCGAGGTATGTGGAGCAGGCCTCGCTGGTTCTAATGAGACACCCTCTGTGAGATTTCAAACATCCACGGCGTCCCTCGCCTTCAGCAATGCCAACACAAAGTGGTGGACGGAGAGGTTAGAGGAAGGCGGGGGAGGATGGACGGATTAGGAAGAAGGGATGGAAGAGATCAAGCAGGAGATAGAAAAAGCAGCAAGATGGAGAGAGAGGCGAGGACCTAGAGGGAGACCAGACCTTTCCTAACCTCAGTCAAGTCCAGCATTTTTTTAAATGCTGAAAATGGAAAGGTAAGTGAAGGCAGCATCTACATGAAAGACTAAAGAATACATGGACAACACAGGGATACAATGCAGTCCTCAGGCATGTAATCTAGAGCCAAAAGCCAGTCATCTGTAGTGTTAAAGATCTGAGGCTCCACACCGGCTCAGAGTGGGTTCAGAAGTACATGATATAACTTGAGGGCAAGACCTAATGAAAAATTGATCAATGAAATCTTAAAACTAATCCTCCAACAGGCAGACAGTGAAGTGACGCCATAACTGGAGCTGCCTGTAGCTCCTGCTCGGGGAGAAAGAGGACTGAGAGAGTGAATGAAAAAAATACCTGAAGATTTCTTTTTGATTAAAATGCATTGTTCATGCTCATGGCTATACTAAAATCTACCTTAACAAGACAATCTGTATTCCGAAATGTAACTTTCCTCACAGTGGAAACGTCTGGCAACAGGGTGAAATAATTTTACTTGATGTTCCAGACTTGTTGCAAGAGTTCAGAGTGAAGTAATCTGCTTTATTTTACCCTATTTGCTGAAAATGTCAGAAACAAATGCAGTGAAAATGCATTATTTATTGCCTGGCTTTTCCAGACAAATCAAACTCATACAGTCTTATATAAAGATGTCTCATGTATTTCGAAATCCTTAGGATTAAACTGTTTATCATAAAGTCTGACTTAGCGCGTGCAATATCAGGTGGCTTCGCAGTGCTACATAAAACAGTGTTTAATTACATGATCGGCACAATCATGACAAACTGTGCGAGAGTGTGTGTGATTGAGTGGGATGGCTTTGTGTGAGTAATGTAACTGCTCACACAAGCAAATACAGAGCAGCTCTCCTCTAGAGAGGAGCAGAGAGAGAGAGAGAGAGAGAGAGAGAGAGAGAGAGAGAGAGAGAGAGAGAGACATTAATGATGAGAGATGAGAGAAGTGCTGTAATCAGGGGCCTACAGTGAGCTGAGGCTTGTGTGTGCCGCTCTCCCTCTGCTTCATATGCCCCTCGGTCAACAGCCCCCCACATGGTGATGGTAACACTATGAACCACTCACTCCACAGCCACCACATGCCATCTTCTTAACCAAACGCTTGACTTTGAAATCCTCCCGTAATGTGTGTCCCATCCTCTCCCCAGCCTCTCCCGTCCTCACTGATTCCCTCCTCTCTTCTTTTTTTTTCGTGGCGCTCGTTAGCTTTGGACGACTGCTGTGCAGCTCGGTCAGATCACTGGTGAACTGGCGCGGTGGTTGGCAGCCAAATCGGGGGAATGAAAGGATCCTTTGCTGGTTATGTTACATATGCCATGTGGCTAGGCTGCAGTGGTGGAAGAAGTATTCAGATCCTTTATTTAAAGAAGTAGTTCACCGCTGGAAAGATGGTCTTTTCATAAAACTGGGCTGCCTATACAGTAGAGAGACGCAAATACTTTTGAAATTGGTGCTATGCTAAAACAGAGGAAAACAGAAAGAAGTAGAAAACCTACAACTACCAGAATACACTGTGCCACACTGGACCAATAAACACTCCCGCTGGTGGGAGATTTAATGTAAGCTTGGCCGTTTCTACACAGGAAACAAAATGGCAGCTGGTTTGTAACACACAATCTTGAATTAAAGTTAAACAGCAAACTAAAATATGGTTCTGAAAACATTTGAGGCGAGAAACGGGCAATGTATTGACAGAATCTATTTATATTTGATCAACACCGCTTAGTTTTGTCATTTGACTGAAATTTGGGCTGACAGTGAGGGGTGGCTCTCGATCTACTACTATACTCTTCCAGCTCTTTCTCATTCGGAACTCATAAATTACTGCCACATTGTCAGTGATCTGGGCGTTAGATTCTGACACACAAAGGCCCCTTTGGTGGCGGCGTAATACGCACCGGGTGGCGTCAGTTGTTGATGCAGTGGCCACCAACCAAAGTCACCAAATACCTGGGCTTTGTCAGTGAACGTCTGCGTTAGATACCGACGCACTGAGGCAACTTTCGCGGAGTTATGAAATGCACTGGAGTTGGTAATGCTGCCACTAACAACATAATATAAGGAGCTGGGATGTCCCTAAAGGGCGAGTGGGAGGGGAGGTGAATGGGTCCAACAACCCTGGACTTTCACCTGGTGCCCTCTGTTTGCTTCCTGTGTGAATGTCGAGCCAAACCATAATTGTTATACCTATGTCTCACCACATGCTTTTGTTGGAAATAAACGTAAATATGAGTTGTTTCACTGATGTTGTAAGTATTTTGAAAAGACAATGCATGTTACAAGCATAAATTAACCAACAACAGATGCAAGGAGATACCTAATGCATCAATAGTAGACATGAAAGTCCAAGCCAAAGCTGCGATATTTGACGAGTAAGGATGGAATGCGTTGTTGTGTCCATGGTGAGGGTAGGTGTACAAAAATAAGGAAGTACAATCTTTAGTTCAAGCAACAGCCCAAGAGCCAGTGTTTTTTTGCTTTTATATGAGTGGGGAGATCTGGGTGCAGATCAGATGGAGGGAAGTTTGACACAGTTCATTTATACATACTACCCAGACTGTTATGACACAAAGCTTGTTGAAAATTGGTAGTATCTCCACTAAAGTACCAAAGATAAATGCACTCATTATGCAGACTGGCTCCTTTCAATAGAATAGTATAGTATTTAGTTGTATAACAAACAAATTAATGTTGTAGTTCATCAATGTGGAGCCATTTTAGATACTCTGCATACTACAAGACAGATTAGTGATATACTACCTCATTTTGTGTGAAAAGTCAAATAAATGTATGTAAAAAGTGTCAAAAAAGTATATTTGCCTCTGAGATGCAGAAGAGCACAACTGTAAAGTGGCATAAAATGGATATACTTGATGAAAAATACAAATATCTCAAACTATATCTAGGTAGAGTACAGTTAAAGTCCACCACTGCCAAATTGTACCCATCTCTTTAGCGTTAAATAGTGCCAACACCCCATCTGAACCCACTGTTTTTGCACAGAAGGACCACAGGGGGAGCTAGAGCACAGGGTTACTGGATGCTGCTCTGTCTTTGAGGCACGACAGAAAAAAATGCAGCTCACGACTATCCAACGGGCTAAAACAAACTGGGTTGTAGTCTTATTAGCTGTTATTGCCATGGTTAATAACAACACCCCCAATCCTCTAACATGATAAAAATGTTTGCGAGCGCAACATCAGCCTATTTGCTATCTCGCCTGCGGCCCCTTGCAATAAATCCCTAATGCAATTTTGGATCCTTACCCTTGACACGTCAGTGAGCCGATCTCAATGTTGTTATACAGGTATACATGTAGAAATGAGAACGTGTAGAGAGGAGTTACAGCACATGGAAGGAGTGATTTACAGTGGCTCACAGTTTTGCAGTGGCCTACTTTTGATTTGGCAGGGAGGGAAAGAGATCTTTAATAAACAGCAACGCTCTCTCATATACATTAGGCTTGTTGCCAGAAGTCTTCCTGCTCTTGACAAGACCTCTGAAATGTAACACTCGAGACATGGAAATCTAATTTAATTAAAGCAGGTTGGAAGTTGAAATATAAGAAAAACACTTCTCAAAATACCTAAAGGAGCTTCATTATTAGGCAAACATTGCTCTGAGGAGTTGCACGAGAGCCCCTTCATCAACACTGCTGGTCGGGTTTCAAATTAGTCCTCCTGAGTTCATTTTTAAACTGGATATTTTCAACACTATTAATTATGTCTAAGTGGATATTGTTGGCAATATTCTTTTAAACAAAACATGGTGATCCTGGACCTGCAAGTGGTTTGACTTTTAGTAGGTACTACCACTGTGTCCTCCTCAATATATAATATAATTACTTGCCCCATGCGCATTTGTTTTCTTGTTTCCATTACTTGAAGCAATAAGCTTCAAAGAGACTACATTGTTCATTGAGAGGAAAGGACCTTTTTCTAGTCATGATTTCAATGTACGTGCAGCACCAGCCTCAGTTAGCCAGCTGGAAGCAGACAGGTATCTCAAGACAAAGGGCCATGGGAGTAGAGTTCAAAAATAAAAGAATTACAGCAGTTTTAAATTGTTTTCCTGTATGTCATCATGTTAAGTCTCAAAATGTATACTGTAGGCAGACTGTTTGATGACTATAGGCCAATTATTCTAACAGCATTTGTGCAAGAATGATTCTGTCCTAAGCTTTTTGATCTATGTAAACAATTTTTTGCGGCAAATGTTGACCCAAACATTAAAAGTAAAGCATCATCTCCAACTCAGAAGTAGTATCTCGTCTGTAGGAGGTAATATCTCCTACGTAGAAGATGCCCTTACAAATTATTGACAGGATGGGTAGACTGCACCACTACACAGTTCCATTATGTTTCACAGTGGATATTTTTAGTTGGTTAACTGAGGTAAAACCCTTTGTTTATGCTGCATTTGGCTTAACTTTCAGTGCCCTTTGTATCGTACACTAAGTGCTTCATCCTGCATGGCTTTCTTGCTCTCAGAACAGCCTAATTAAGCCCAAAAGTACGTAGGAGATAAACCTAGGTTTTGACAAAAATTGCCCGCAAAAGAAAAAAACAAAACCTAGGGTTTAGGGCTTCCTTAATATATATATTCTATACTTATTTTTTCAAATCAGTGAGGCAAGTCTCAGTATTTCCACATACCCATTGGTAGCTGTAGATGAAACCCCTGTAGCAGAAGTACATCTGGTTGTAAATCACGAGTGATTTCAGTGGAAAGTGAAGAAAAAAACCCAAAAACATTGCCATGAGCTTGGTGCATGACAAGCTGCCATAAAAGTGGAATTGATGAAAGAGGAGGAGTGGGCTGGCCCCTGCTTAACAACAAGCAGGAAACAAACTGCATGAGTCAGAGAGGGACACGGACAATGAGATGGTGACAGAATGAGAGAGCGTTCATGACACGGCGGGAAAACACAAATGTCAAACAAAGTGAGTCAGAAGTTTCATTTTGCAAGCATTGCGTCTGTGTGCATAAATATAAATAGTCATTATAAATGTTTATATATGTATGTGGATATATGGCTAGATAAGAACTCATTTGCCACAATTGATCAGTCAGTCAGTCAGTCAATAACTGAGTCACTCCCTCACTCTCTGTTTCATCTTCTTACTCTCTCTGTGCCCCATGCCTCTCTAAATCAACCTCACTCTATACACAGCCGTCCACACTACTTGACTTGCCGTTAGTGTTGCACTAATCAACCGCCGCCCATTAAAATCCATTTTCTCCCTAGCTAAGGCATGCTGGTGACAGGAGAGGAGAAGGAGTGATGGAAATTGGCCTTAATAACCAGCACACAGTGTTTGCCGTGTCCACACTACACTGTAATCTGGGAGGGAGAGAGGGAAACAGAGAAAGAGGATGGAGGAGGAACAAAAGAGGGACTACCCTACATTGAGGAGAGCACAAAAAAACACAGCACTGACCTTTACAAAATGGGGACGTTCGTCAGTGAGAAAATGGTGGCTGACGCAACTAAGCCTCTAATCTAGAGGAGAGTCTCCGTGTATAAGCTGCCTCAAAAACTTCCAAACCAATTTATGGCACTCAATTTCTGGGGACAAGGTGACGCGATGACTAATGTCCGATTAAATATTGTTAAGGTCAATGTAATAAATCACGTTGAGGTAATAAATCATTTCATGTAGGTCACTAAACTGTCACCTCAGAGGAAACTTTGGTCCTGGAGCCTCACTTTGTGTGATTTTATGTTTTGAAAGGAATCATTGGATTGACACAGGAAAAATGACTATGGACTAAAGGAAGTAACAAAAGCTTTAGCTTAAAAACAGATATCATGATCAATTTTGATCCCCTTTAAGTCACTAGTGGCCATTAAAAGATCCAAAAGGACACCATAAATCACAATCCTGGAGAATTCAGAACCCAATGCTGACATTGCCTCGACAGTTTGCACATGAAAAGCACTCTTGCACCATCTCATTCTTCATAGAACATTAGAAAAATACAGCCTCCTCCTTCTTCACTCACCGAGAGAACAGTGCAGTGACAGCGGCAGCCATTTTGTGCCTGTGTTTTTCCCCCAAGCCTAAGTGCTGAGTGAATAAGGAGAGAGTTGGGATGGGAGCCAGGACAGCATTTTGGCAGGAGTAGACGTACAGGCCAATGCATGACAAATGAGTGTGTCATGCATACTGTTGAGCCCGGGCACAGACCTGCCCGGCTCATCCGTTTGGTGAACAAGGCACAAGTCAATTTGACTACAAAGACCCCCTCACTGCTACTTCACCCACCACCCCACATTCCCCCCACCCCTACTGCTCCTCCTCTATCTGGAAAAGGAAGCAGGGAGCTGTCTTGATTTGGCTCCAGGGAGGAGAAAGGGACTGAGGGTATGGAGGGAAGGGCGCAAGGGGTGACAGGGAAATATGGGAGGCAGAGAGGGGATATGAAGGAAGCGAAAGGCTGAGAAACACCCTGGCAGAGAAGGAGAGAGATGGGCAGCAGGGGGAAATAAACAAAATGTGAATCAGGGAGTGACAGGCACAAGGAGAAGGTGACTGAGAGGGGGAAAAATAGCAAAGATTCAACAGATCGAATGGTTCAGAGGAAAGAAAGAAGAATGCAACCAGAGTCAGAAGTTTCAATTTGTAAGCTTCAACCACTTTTTTCCCCCATTATTATGATTTCATGTTTTAGAAATAGTGCTCGATAGGGGCCACAACTCCATCAGAACACATACAATATGCATACAGAGCAGAGCCCTTGTTCTCTCTGCGACAATAAATCATCCCCTCCTGACTGTTTTATGCTCAGCGAAGCACTGGCTTTGACGACAGTTCATTTCATGCCAATTGTTCAGTGCTTTTTTCTTTCCTCCTCATCCTCCCTCCCCACCAGTCAGCCCCTGCATTCTCTTTTCATTCGACAAAGACAGACTCCTGCATGGGTCTGATTAAAAAGCGTGCTCTGACAAGAGGCAAGATGTTGGCTGCTATGGGAGGAAATCAATGGCACCAAATGGCTCCCTATATTATTGTAGGTGTCTTTAATTTTTAATCCAGCATTGTGCATATAGAAGTGACCTACATGGGCTGGAGGTGCAGAGGATAAAAAATACTTCTTTTCACCTGACATATCACTGATGCTCAATCGTGCGGTAAACCAAAAGCTATCAACTTGTGCAGTGTTTTGACTGGGAGGAAAGGAAACACAAGAACATCACTTCTAAAAATGGCAGCTTTCAGTATGGCCTACAAACACAACATCTGACAAAACAACATATACACCTAAACACAACAATGCAGGGCTCGACAGAAGTAAATCACTGCGGCGCCCTACAGCTGTCTATGTTTATTGTTACATCAGTTCCTCTATGTCTACGCCAGACTGAATGCAGCCAGTTAAGAAGCAGGTGCTGATGTTCCCCTGATAGGCGCTGCCTGTAAATCTCCTCTGCAGACAGTGGACAGACAACAATCCATTAACTGTAGTGACTGTTGGCGCTGATCAGCTGCTTGACCCAGGTCAAACTCTCCTCACTCTACCACCTCATATTCTTTACTACTTGAGTCATTGAGGTACAACACTTGGAGGTTGCGACCAATTTCGGAGCAATCCTCAACGCCAATATTAGACATCCATCACCTGTCTATCTCACGGGACAGACAGGCTTCTCTTTCTATAGATATATCAATCAACACACAGCTCAGAGACATGTGAAGCATGCAAACACACCACTTGTGTTGTGAACACGTAAAAGGAGTAGTTTGATATTTTGGAAAATCGCTTGTTTTCATACACAAATTCGTCGACCACTTTGAATGGCCCCGCCATTACTGCGGTGGCGAGTCTCTGTGTCTGCTGCTGCCTGCTGACAGTGAAAGCAGCAAAGGTTTTGGTTTTTGAAATGATGTAAGCTAATTAATGACAAACTTTTGCAGAAAATGTAGAAACTATTGTTGTCTGCTAAGTAACCATAAACTCTTTCATGGTAAACAAACAAACAAACACAAAAAATCACTCCCAGTAAACATAGAGCTGGCAGTGTTACAGTTTAATACAAACTGTGTAAACTAGTGAACTGAAGTAAAACTGAAGGCTTTTATGAGGACACTTAGATATAGCTGTTGTCACTACGAGCAACCAAAGTGGTAACACTCACTCGATAAAACCGAAACACTGAGCAACATTGTTGGTGTTTGTTTGTAATGCCGACCAAACGATGTTTATTTTGTAGTCATTGCCCGAGTTGGAGCAACTAAATTTGCATATATATTTCACAATAAAGCTACAGTTAGTTGACTGAGTAAATTTATTCTGTGGGACCACCACAGCCCCCGGACAGAAATGTTAGCCCACAAATGTAGCTACATTTGCTAAACACTGTTAACCAAGCTGACATTACTTGTTTCACAGTCAGTTATTTTTCCCCAAAGTTGAAGTTTACCACTACTGTTGAAGCAGCTGAGAAGTGTGCAGGTTCTCCCTGATGTTGTCATCAGTAATGTTAAATAGAAAGCAAACACAAAATTACACACTTCTTTGGACAGTTTGTATTCAAATGTGTGTATTGTAGAGAGATGCCACCACAGTAAGGATGACTTAATTACTTGCAGTTTATTTGTTTACTTTCTCAGAATTGTCTATACTGCTCTCACATTTGCGCATTAAGTATCAAACTACAGCCAGCAAGCGATTAGCTATCTTAGCTTAGTGGGGAGTTATGTTACTGGAACCATTTCTTGGTCTGGTCAATGATTCCCACAAATCTCCAGACTCAAGAAAATGACCACAGCCTGTGGTTTTAACAATTAGGTTTTTAAATAGACTAAACAAACAAGATACAAAAAATGCTAATTATTGAGCTTATGAGGTACTGGTAGGTGGATGTTTTTCCATTTAGACAGAGCCAGGCTCGCTAAAGCTTGCTAGCTAAGCTAAACACCTGCTAGCTTTTGCTACAGATAGTGAATAAGCATATTTTTCAAAAATGTCAGATTATTCTTCAAGACGTGCTCTGAGGAATTGTTTTTTTTTTTTTTTTTTTACTTCTATAAGTGCTGTAGAACTGTGTATCTATTCAAACACATGCTCGGGTGACAATACAAGGTCCGCAGTTCCACAGAACACATGACGATATGCAGCAATGTACAAGACCACTGCTAGCAAGTTAACATGGATGTAAAGGACATGGACATAACATCCTTTTTATATAATGGCTTTGCAAATTTTTTTACGAGGAGGGAAACGCATTCAAGGCATTTAGTGGACCTTGATGGGACAGTGAATTTTGGTGGGTACCATTGACTGTAAATAACTTTTGCTTGTTTATAATTAAGGAAAGCAGGGCACCTTTAACTTTATCTATAATGACACACCAAAGCCTGCAGTTTTACAATGAGATTGTTACAGACATATAGAGCTATGGTTGGTATGGGAAAAAAAAATCAATGTGTGGCTTCTTTCTGCACACTCCCCATTAAAGCTACTCCAAAACATTTTATATCCATTAAGGTTCTGGTATAAGCCAACCTGATTCGAGGACAGTGACGACAGTAACAAAGGTCAGAGTCCATGTGGAATGACTGATAAAATGCTTCAGTAGCTCTTACACATAAATGACGGCTCCAGTCTGGTGTGAATTTGGAAATACATTAAAATTTAAAGGTGCACATGGCAGGAGATAACCTGTTCCAAACAGTCTGAACTTGAATAATAAAGTGAACTATATTATTAAAGGACTAGAACTGCAATACTTTTTATACTTTGAAGTACTCCAATGGGATAAAAGAAGCAAAATATCTAATAGTGAGTCTTTGGATAGAGGACTCATTTAGTGCTGTTAAGGAGCAGTTTAGCATTTTTATTAATCCCTCATTGTGCACTGAGAAGTTTTTCAGAATTTGAGAGGGTAATTAAGGCAAATCCACGGCGTCTCTGGAGGAATCTCTGGGATTTAAGTTGATAAGGTGACTTATTTGTACTCAAAAATCACTCTTGCGCAGCTCTTGTTGTTTTTTCACTCCTTTTTCATGTCGTCAATTTTCTGTTTCTCTCCCCTTGGTTTATCCCTTTCTTAAGATTTTACACCCGTACAACCTAATTACCTTTCTCCTGTGTCATCATCTTGATCGTTTCTGTCATCTAATCTCTGTTAATGCAGGTCATTGTCATTGGTGGAGGAGGCTCGACTGTGTCAGACAGCATAACAAAGCGCTAATGATGCGCTGCCAAATTAAATACCTGTAATTGTAATCCCACCAGATGGGAGGCTTAATGTAGCATTGCCCCAGGGGATGTCGGCCTATAGAGACATTAGTTTGCTGAGTGAGTTTGTTGTCACATGACCAATGACAGACATGTTGGAATGTAATTAAGTACATATATTCAAGCGTTATTGACTACAGAAATATAGTTAATTGAAGAATGGACACATATTTGGACTTCTGACAGCTTCAAAGGTTGAGAGTCAGTACTCTCTTGATTACCATGCTGGTAAATCTGAATGAATTATATGTTAGTGCTAAAACTTTAAGTAAAATGAGCTGAGCGATCTAATTGTGAAAAATCTAACGGAGCTAATGATGTGTTGTGTGTCCATATTGACAAAAGTTTAAAAATGTAACATTATATTTTCATGCGCAATGCTAAATCTCTCAGAACTAGCTCAAGCAGGTTGCCAGTAGTTCATCAGTTGGTTTTGAAAGGCTTTAATATGAAAGCCAAGACTATTAATTTGAAACCAGACGAAAAGCTACCATTCTAGATCCTGCCTTGTTACTATCAGCTTCAGGGAGACACACATGGGAAGAATGGCGCTGAGTAGCCCCAGAGTGCGGCTAATGTGTTTCCTGCTAGCTGTTTAATATGCCTTAACAAGCTTCAAAATTATATTAATAGTCTGCATTTGGCGATAAGAGTTTCATATTCTGAAAGTCAAGACTCTGCATTTAAATCAAACAAAATCCCCAAATGACCAAAACTTGAGACAGTGACGTGAATCCACGTATATGTAGAAATGAGCCGCTGTAACATCTGACTGATTTTGATAAAGCATGCCACAATTATGCATTGTTATACTAAAAGTGTTTACACCTCTTAAAATTGGCTCTGCCTTGACAATAAGTAATAGCTGCTTATAATGAATTAGGTATACAATTCAAAAACTATATATAGCTAATTTATGTAATATTTTGCATTATCAGTTCTTTTACTTTTCATTAGGAGTGTCAAATTATCGCGTTAATTGTGAATAATTAATTACAGCCATATTTAATGTGCTATTTTTTTATCGCGTTAATCTCATTTTTAATCTCTAACTTTACTGTTTCTGTATGCCACAGAGTTGCCTTTTATAAATCCATCTGTAGGCGTATGATTGGGCTTCTTTGTGCTTGAGTTGTGGGACAGCTGCAGCGCTACAGAGCAGAGCCCAGCATCAGCATTGTATAAAAAGCTGTCTGCCCTAGTATGCAAGTATCTGACCTCCCCGGCAACCTCCCTGAAATTTTCAGGACAATCAGGGCAGGATTCAGGATTCAGGACAACTGCTTTGATTTCGGGACTGTGCCGAAATCAAAGCAGTTGCCTGAATCCTGAATCCTGCCCTGATTGTCCCGAAAATTACACTAGAGCAGAGTCTGGAGTAGTTATTGCCCAATAAAACATTAAAAACTGATCATGGTGGTTGAGTTGTCATACAGTTCCCACTGGCTGCACATTGGCTGCAGCAGTTCCTACATGAATTATGGGTGTTGTAGTTTGAAGAAGAGAAGACAGCCGCAAGGACAGGGAAAGTGCAGGCAGCCACAAGAAGGAGTTATTTGCACGTTGCAGTGCAGCCTCTTGTTCTAACTGTTCAAAACTGTTCCATAAACTAATACAGCTGTAATGAATGTACCAGGTATCTTTTATTTTGTTAGCCTTTATTTTTTTATTACGTTTATAGGACAAGTGCACTTATATCGATCACTTCCATGAAATAAAACGGGAAATTGGAAAAGAGGAAAATAATTTAGAAAATTGTTAAAATAAAATTAGGGAACTGATCACAGATGTATTGTCTCTGTGTGTTTTTACATCTATTGTTGTGTTAATCTGCAGCTACTGTATGCTTTTAATGAAGCGGACATGTCATGACAGTCAAGCACCCCCCTCATGGTTGAGACTGAAGGTTGCAGCACTCTTTATTGGGACTAATCTCAAAAACAATAGAATGTAATGGCTTGGTGTACTGCATCTGTGTTTAAGTGTTTAAGTAAACAATACATATGACTTTATAAAACCACTTTTTGTAATAATCTCTGCAATTTTGAGATGAAATTAAAAAGAGATTAAGCAGATCAATTAATTACAGATCATAATTAATTAATCTCTCCATTTTTTTAATCTCTTGACAGCACTACTTTTGATACATTAATGTTATGTTAACTTGAGCAAAAGATCTGAGCACCACTTCTTCTTCCACTTCTTCCACCATTGAATGAGACATACAATAGAGGAGAAGGATGAGAGGGAATATGGACATGTACATGGGTAAAAGGTGATGAGTTAAAAAAAAGAAGTGAATAGAAAATATGCAGTCTAAGCTAGATTTTCTTTTCATGGAATACAGAGCCACTATTAGACCCGTGTCTCCTAAGAAGTAAAAGACTTCTTCACCATCTCAGACATTAAGAGGAAAATTTAGGTTTGAGGAGTGAACAGCTCATTGATGTCACATTAAAGGATTTTGGGGTAGTGGAGTCCTTAAAGAAAGAGCGAAGCATCCAGGGTCGCCCACAGGCTCCGTCATCTGAAACTGTCCTATCTAATTAATCAAAGGTTTCAGGAGAGGGACCACCCTTAAGGTAAGCTAATTAAAAACACATTTTTCTGCAGGCTGTATTAAGTCTTTACCACTGGAAGAAAAAAAACAACCTTTCTTGACTCGCCTCTGGCCCTTTAGACGCATAAAGTGAAAAAGCCAACTGCTAATTTAGAGCTATTCAAGGGTAAGCGGATTGCACAGGGAGAGGCTTCGGGCTTAGTGTAGATTGCAGGGCAGTGTGTTTAATGCAAGAGAGATAGCAGGGTCATTTAAAGCACCACTGAAACCAGCAGCTCCACTCCCTGCAGCACCAAACCTCTGTTCACACGTTGTCTCTGCACGATGCTCACTCATCTGTCTCTGTGACTCCCTCCCGTCTCTGCTCTTTTCTGCATTCTTTCAGTCGTGTATAGTTTTGTCTGATCCTGATTCATATTCAACTGAAATGCAAATGCAGAGAAAACAATACATCTCCAAGGAGTGAATACACTGCTCAAACACTGCTGATCAAACACATGATGGGCTCCTCACTCTTAACTATTGCATATCCATGTTTGAAAAGATACAGAATTGCTCTGACCTTGGTACAATTACATCTAAGGAGCCCACGCATTTTTTTTTTTCTTTTGACATCAGAAGGAAAAAAGTGTGGGGGCTTTTATAAGTCACAGAATTCAGGGCTAAATCATTGGCTCAGGATATTTTTGTGTTATTACACTTAACTCCATCATAAACATGATATTCTCATGAGTAGCTGGGACACTTTGACGGGAAGTCTCTAACGACATTTCCTCCACAAGAGACGAACTGATCAAAGATGAGGACAGAGCGTTGATGGACTGTATGTATTACATGTATTTACTGTATAAGTATTTTTCACAGCTCAACACAGCAGGTAATGTCCCAGAGGTTGCCTTTGACTGTCAGTCACGCCGACAAATCCAATAGCGGAGGCTCAAAACAAGATTGGATCTCGCTGCCACTTCTGAAATGTCTGCAGTATGCATGGTCACTCAGAAAGTTGTACAGTAGGTCTTTTTGACTAACATCTTTCACAGCCTCAGAAATTAAATTTATGTACAACTATACTGAAATAGCAAATATGATTTCTATCATAATGTTACTAATTAGCTTACCTGGCAAGTCGCAAAAATGTTTATGGTAAACATATTAGCAAATGTTTACTGCCATTTGTTTTCCACCGGAACAGGCAATCCTACAATAAACTATCCACCTACAATGACTACGGCGTTATTTTTGTATTATAAGTCTTCCTTTTCTATTAACATTTCACCAGAATTGAACCTGGGATTCTAGTGTCACAGTCCTGTCCATCATAAGCCCCAATCAACCCTGTGAATACAGCACGGTACATAAATAAAGTGTTTCATTCAGTCAAAGAAACTGTGAACATCACCTAGGCAGCGATTACATTGTCACCACAACCGAATGAACAATCCAACTTAGTAATCTATGATCTGAATTTGTCGGGGAGAGGGCTGCTGTAAAATGCAAATTCTAGCACAACAAAAACTGAGTCCCCTGCCTTGTATCAGAAATTAAAAAATTACAGCTCAAACATGTGAAAACAAAAGTGAGAAAGCAAGTTATTTTGAGCTGCATGTAAAGCAATTTCATTCTTTGAGCACCACTTTTGGAAACTGGGACATTCGTCAAACATATCTCTTGGATAATGTCATTCAGAATAACAAATATGCCTCTCACTCTGTTGACTAATAGTACAGGCAACGACTGTAGTGTAATTGAAAGATGACTGCAATTTCATTCGCCAAAGTTTTCAGTGGTTTGTAATAAAAATGCTTGTTCTTTTGACTTCTTTATTTTGGGACCTGTCCTTATGTCCCCTTATGTTACTAAGGGGACTACTACTAAATCTATCAACAAACAACAGTGTTGACTTTGGACCACACTAGAAAACCTTAGATAACATTAGATGTAACCTTTTTATTAATGGGTTAAACTGTCTCTTTCTACTTTACTTAATGGTATGGTTAAAGTTAGGTTTAGGATAGTGTGTGTGTGTGTGTGTGTGTTAAGTCAGATGTTTGGCACGTCTGTCTTCCCCCCTTGAATAGAGTTTGTTTGACAGTATTTAGACTATTTGTGTCTCTCACATGCACACAGGTGGCAGTATTTTGACAGCATAATGTCCAAACACCTTGGATTTCCTTACAACAATGTATCCACTGAGGGTGAATGGAGACTTAACAACACAGCGATTTTTTTTCTCTTCATCCCACAACAATAATAACTTCCTCCTGCGTGGGCAAGAGCACTCTGGCTGAATGTAGAGGAGTAATCAAGAATAAATGGCTTGATTGCGTTCTCTCGGTTTTAAGATTTGATAATACTGTGACAAGGTTATATCTGCATCTCCTTTTAGTTCAAGTATGTCTACATTTTTATGCCTTTGGAAACGACACCGTAACAGTGGCGCCATTAAGGGTTGGCTGGGGGGGCACAGCCACCCTGATACAATTGCTGCCATTCATAACTGTTAATGAGTTAGCCACCGAAAATAGTTTTGACCTAATGCATGTAAGTCTATAGGTTAATTTTGTTGCTCTTCAGTTTACTGCACCGTGCACCAACTGGGTCGGGTGGGAGCTAGCTAGCAGCATAGATCATTTGGGGATTATCACTAGTAATGCTGTGCCAACCCAACAGTGTTGCTGTAGAAGCATTGTGCCCACCTTCTGGTATTCCCCCAGCTAGCCCTGGTGAGTAAGCGGCTCAGTTTTGAGCTGCAAACCCTATTTAGCACTGTCAACTATGTTATCGCTGTTAGCTTTGTTAGCACCATCAGCAGTGCCAGCATGGCTAGCGGTGCTAACATATTTAACAACGCTAAAGAGGTTTTGTGTCTCAAAATCAGGGCGCTTATCCACAGGAGTGACCTGGAGGGAGACTGGGGGGTGGCTACCAGGTTTAGACAGTAGACAGCACCCCAAGATTTTGGTCCCGTCTGGCCACCCTAGTAAAAGATTTCTGGGGCCCACTGTATAGGAAAAAGTCTACTGGCTGCTCAGCTCTAACAACATGCCACCATATGATGCCTCTGGCTCATCTACCTTCACCATAGATAGGGTAGACTAATGTAGTGGGTGGTTAAGTAAGTCTGTTTAAAGTTGTCCTTGTTAACAAGACTTTATATTAAAGCAAGTTGGTTTTAAAATATGCAGCGAAGTACATTGCCCAGGAAGTGCAATAAGAAGAGTAATGACTTTACTCCTACAGCTTCGTCCTTCTGTGAATAAGACTTCACGCCAAGTCCCAAGCAAAATAAATTCATATGATACTGTAGTGTGTTCACTATCAGAAGAGGGCAACGAGCTGACTGTCTGATTAAGATTTATATTCCACCCCTACTACAACAATGCAGTGTTATTGCTACTGATTTCCTTGTGGTGTGGAGTACACTGACCATTCTCACCCTCACACTCATCATATTGTTGTCACCAATGAGCCAAGAGGGCGTCCTCAAGAAAGTGTGTAAATGATTCCAATTACAGAAAGCACTCCTCCTGACCTCATGAATTTAAACAGGCTCATGTATTCCAAATACAGCCGTTTGACAAGATCAAATGAGAAAATTAAATTGGAACACATGAGCCCCCATTGTAAGGCAACGCAAATGCCATCTTGCTCTCTTTTCCTGCCTTATGAGGTGTGAGCGGAATAACAGCACAGAACGTGAGGCAGCGTAAAAAAAAAAGATGGGAAAAGATGGTTTGCATTATTATGAAAAAGGACAAAAGGAGACGGAGAGGGATAATGGAAAGACAGAAGGGCGGAATAAAGCCAGAGAGACAGATGAGCTATTTGCCTTTGTGCTGGTGAGAAAGGAGAGGGTGGTGGCAGAATGCACATGGAAATGGAGGGAGAGCACGAGGGAGGGAGGGCCAGACAAAATGAAGTGAAGCATCACATGCTGTCTCTAATGCAGTCTGCTGTGAGCTCTAATGAGCAACCCAATGATATTTTGTTAAAAGGAACCAGCACAGAGAAAAAAAGTTAAAGCAAACTCCAGATTTCCTCTAACTGGTTTGATATAAATCGGCCCATCAACAGCAGGGAGGTGGTGGTGCGAGCTGCCCTCATTTACAAATGCAGGAGGCAATTTGCCTCCAAAAAATCTGGCGATTGCCCCTTTCTTATAATCACCATACACATTAATATTGCAGTGTCCCCTGACTATTAAAATGTGATACATAGAGGAATAAGTAGAAAATGAGTCAGTGGTGGAAGGAAGTAAGACGCATTGCAACCCTCTTGTCTATTAAAATTTAATGCTACGCCTAGATTCTGAGCCACAAGAGCGGGCTCTCAGAAAACTTACAGTCAAGGCTTCCCCCCATTTGAGCTAAATATGTAATTAAAAGCAAGCAGCCGCCTGTGCCTAAATCACAGCCAGAATGACAGCGTTGAGGTATTCAGAAAAAGCTGCTAGTACTGGCCAGCGAAGAGAAATTTAATTAAAAGAATACCTTCCTTATAACATTTTTTTTCTACAAATGTTGTTCCTTGCTTCACAGGTGCACTGATACAGTATGTAAACCATTGTCATTCTCATTCAAAGGGACCAGAATCCCATTAAAAGTCACCAGGCAGTGGAAATGCCTCACTATTAAAGGATCCTTGAAGACCATTCTGCATCTCTTTTGTACCTGCCGCCTAAGCTTGCCGCCGTACAGCCTCTGCCTTTTTCTAGCAAAGAAAATGAACCAAATAACTCAATTTGACATTTTAGTGTGCAAAGTGGGATTCTGTCACTTACCTATTTGGTTGTTTTCAAGGCATCAGTGGGAGCAGGAGGAAGGCATGAAAGAGAGAGAGGGAGGAGAGGAATTCTTTAGTTCAAATGCACCTCAATGAGATTGTACATTCATCACATACCGATAAATTCATCACTCATTTATCATACTTAGCCATGGCCTCTCTATAGAGGATAAATGCCGTCCTTTACACAAAGTCATTCATCCAGGACAAAAGAGGAATCCGCGGCAAAGATCAAGAGCAGAGCACAGAAACCAGAGGCTGGGTAAGATCCTTGAGACATGTGTAAAGTCTATGCCAAAATTCTTGCATCCAAAATTAACTGCAATGTGTACCCCTAATCGCTTTTGAAAAACACACATAGAAGCTGAATTTTCAAACTCACATTCTCTTAAAGGCACACTTCATCCTATAACCATAAATACACATTTCTTCCTTTTACCTTAGTGCTAATTATCCATCTAGAATGTTTTGGTGTGAAGATAGTGTCTTTCTACTGAACAACACCTGCCAAACGTATCGCCACACAGATGGAAGCGTGCATCTGCTGCTGGCTCACCTGAGCTTAGCACCACTGAGCTAGCTAAAGACACAGCTCAGCCAAGGCGGTAGCAATTAATGTTGACATCTCGTGCCGTCATGAGCGTGAGCCTTCTTCTTCTGTGTGTTGAGCAGTGTCATGTTGGAACTATTTTCTTTCTACCGACATCTGCCAACCATGTCACGGTGCAGAGAGAAGCATCTATTGATGGACTACAAGCATGTGACAGTGCGAGAGGTGAACATAAATGGCGTTCTTCTTGGCTGAGCTGTTACAGTAGATAGTTCAGTGGTGCTAGGTAAGCTAGCAGCAGATGCACACTTCCTTCTGCGCAATCTGGTTCCATTATATTGAAGAAGGGACAGACTTTAGTGGATATCTCCAACAGTCTGCAACTCATACCAAAAAAATCTAGACAGATAAATAGCGATACAGATAAGAGGAAAAATCTGTATTTTTTATTTGGGGTGAACTGTCTCTTTAACATGTTTTTTTTATTCAGCATAGACTATCCATATTTCCGATGCATGGTCTAATGACCTAGTTTGGCAGTGGCAGAGCAGTACACAGGCAGGACAAACAGAACTGCATTCTGACAGCGTTTCTTCATGCCTGACTATTGGATCGAAACACGCAGCCAGTGTGTGGTGATGTAAATACATCTCCTCACTGTGACGGAGGGTAGGAGAGAGACTGAGGCTTTCTGGGTGATATCGCACAGGGAAAAAATGAGTTTCGAGCATGTTTTTGCAATTTCCTCTCTCCTCAAGATACAACTGAGGTATGACTGTGCAAACACACGTGAGATAAAACCGAAATTCTGAAGTCAAATATTCAAAGCTGCCCTTATTTAGCAAAGGGGGGAAAACAGAAACAACCTATGAGTGTTTGGAACAACAGCAACCTTTGCTATAAATACTGCCATCTGGAAGTGGAAGAATATGCAATTGCCTGTCGAGCTGCATAACAAAAGGCTAGTCTGCAAGACCGTTGAAAAGAATTTTGATTCTGCTGAAGTCATGTTTTTCCATCTCCTCGCTTTTCACAATCTAGGTCAGCCAAGGAAGATATTGAGAGGAAGGCGGGAGGGGAAAAGACAGAAAAGGATTGGGAGTAGAGGTGCAGAGGGTATGTGTGTATTTTCGGTTGTTGATCGCTGCCCATTTTCTCGTCGATTGGGTGAAATGGTGTGCAGATGGAGCAGAGTATTGGAAAAAGAAATAACTAGGTAGAGGCAGTTCTCCAAGTGAAAATTTGGCAAGCGGCGGAGGTTATATTTCATTGTTTATTAGCAGCTATCTTAAAAATTTCCATATCAAACGCAACAAGCAACAACTGCTTTGTTGAGCATTTTGGCCTCCTTTCAAGGAAGCGACAAACCTGTGGGGTGGGTTGGGCTCGACGGAGGCAGAGGAGGTAGGTGGTTGTGATGTGGAGTTTGGGGGATGTGTGTGTGCGCGTGTGTGTGAGGCAGCAGAGGGAGGAGGGAGCTAAGAGGCTGAGGGGGTTGGGCAGCCATGTTGAGAAACCGAGAGAGTGCCAGCTTTCAAATACCTATCTTCTGTCACAAAGGGTGTGGAGGGGGAACTGTTCCATGTTGCACCTCCTTAATTAAAACTACCATCACACACACTCACGCACAAACACACACACACACACACACACACACACACACAGCCATGCACACACAGCCATGCACACACATACACACAGTCTCACACACCACCTGCTTTACTTTCTCCGCCTGCATTAATAGAATCAAGTCTGTGTGCTATCAGATACATGCTATTTTCTCCTGCTAAATCCAATTTGCTGATATTTTCAGAATGTCTCTCCCTCCCCCCTGCTCCCCTCTCCCCCCCCTCCCTCTGGTCCATCCTTCTTATCGGATAACAAACAAACTGTCTGGCTCTGTGCACCCTGATTAGTAACACACTGGCGTAAGGATGGGAAGGTGGGAAAGGGAAGAGAGGAAGGTAGGAATCAAGGGAAGAAGGGATGGAGTGCATTCTGCAGTACGCAGAGAATGATCGTATAAGCCTCGGCTACTGTTTTGACATGCTATCAAGGTGGGTAGAAGCAAGAAGGTGAGGTGGTTTTATACTAAATATCAAAACAAAATTAACACATAAAAAATCTCCATGTCCTCTGTAGTCTTGCGTAGATATGGTCTATATTCCCGCTCTGCACTGCAGCATCATGTCTCCATTTTCCTCGCCTAAATAACCCCCCCCTCACGCTAGCTTATCATCCTGCAGAGATGATACGACTCCATGCCAGGAGAGGCCTGTGTGTCCCTGCCAGCGCCTACAGGCTTCAAAATCACAGCGAAACACCACCCAAACAAAGTGGCACCGGTGGGGCACGGCCTTCTCCATCTGTGTCATGCCAGGAGGGAACATGAGACCATAAGGGAAGCTGGGAATTGCTGCAGAGCCCCCACCACTTACTGGCATTTCGGAGGGAACAAGGCAGGAGAGGAGGAGGGGTGGCGTATGTGTCCGTAAAACACTGTTAGCATGCAAATCAGGGTGTTGTTTAGTGTTCAGTGTGAGAAAATGATGCTAAGTGTTGCTCCATGCTGTGTTGGCAACTGATGTTCTTGCTCATTCAACAGTGCCAGTTTTTTCTTTTTTTTTTTTTTTTTTCTTTTTTAAGATTATATTTTGGGCTTTTAAGCTTTTCTTTGATAAGAAAGTGTTCACATGAAAGGGGGATAGGAAAGGGCCAGGATTGGAATCGAACCTACGGCTGCTGTGGCAAGGTCATGGGACCTTATACACAGGGTGCCCGCTCTACTAGGTGAGCTACGTGGCGCCCCAAATCAGTCAGTTTTTCAATGCTTTTTCCAACAATCCTTTCTGGTTCCAAAAGACCTATAAGTTGGTGGCCGACATGCCGAACACAAAGCTTCAAGATTGGGGTCCACAAACCAATGGGTGGCATGGTAGCTACATCCATTATCTTATACAGTCTATGTTCTCAACATGGAGGTGGCCGAGGCAGTAGCTAGACGGTTGAATCGTCTACCACTACAAAGAACACAGAAGCTCCGAATACAACACACAGAGTTAGCGTGACTTACTTATCTGCTCAGGACGCCAATACTCCACTGTTTCTTTGGAAAGTTTGCTATTACATTAGTGCTGTGAATGTCGCATAGAGCTGCTTTAATGTTTAATTTAATACAAATGTTCCAGGAAGAAGAATTTTTAAGAGACAGTCTTGCAGTTTTTATATATAATTTATACTCAACATGCGCTGGTACACCGGTTTAATTATACGCCATGGTGAAAAATTTTGAATGCAACATCACTGCAGACAGTTTCTATTGCCTTCATCATCATGACTACCACTGCTTTCACAGGTCAGCGTGTACAGCACTCCCTTCTGCATTAGCAGTTTTATTTTGATTATCCACAAGGGTGTGCACATAACCACTCAACCCGTAGCAGAGCAGCCTGTTGACCTACTGTCAGGCCAGTTGTAACATTAAGTATGAGAGAGAGCATGCATTTTACATGACTGATGAAACTTTCTGCCTCCAGATTGCACGTCATGTCCCTCCTCATGGGTCAGCTTTGTTGTTAGTATAGCAGAGGTTATGTGCAGAGGGGTGGGAAATGTTTGTGTCCAGAGCCCAATTAGGGATGGAAAACACTGCCACAGCAAAACCCCATTATGTCTATTCTGCCCTTAATGATTTCAACCATTACCACTCCAATGAAATAAGATTATGTGCGAAAACTTGAGTGTGTGCATTCAAGCAAAACTTTATTCATTTAGAGTCTCAAACCGTCCTAAACTTCCAGGAAAGCGGTATACAGGTCACTGTTCAGCGTTTGTATAATGTTTGTAAAACGACACCACCATGTGACACAAGCACATCTCTAATACAAACCCTAGAGCTAGGCCCTACATTTTGCAGATGGCCTCCAATATCTGCACGCTGCACAGTACCAACACTACATTTTTTTATTAGCCTGTGGCTCAGTCACTGACACACACTCGCCATGAGCAAACTGAGGTCATCCGCACCACCTCAGGTCACTGGTATCTCGCTAATGACCAGGAAATTGCTCAGCAGCTGTCCATCGCCCCTTGACATTCACTTCTTAGTCCGCTATGCAGCTCACATCTGACATTTTGCGTGCCTATCCACGAACACCCCCATTCTACAGCATCCCCCCCACCCCACCTACATATTTATCCGTTTTACCCATCACTCTTTCCCCACCCCTCATGCAACACTTCCACGCTAAATGTCAGGAGAAGCCTTCTGGGGAGTAATGGTGTTTTCATGCCAGAGACGGAATAACTATAAAACCATTACAATGCAGCAATAAAATGGTGCACCCTGCTCCCTGGGGGTGCTCAAAATGCAATTAAATGCTACGATGGTAATAACAAACAGTAGGGTAATTTAGTGTCATCGCTACGCATTGTTCAGTGATAGCTTTGGGCTGATCAGCCTGCAGTGAGGTCATTTGAACATGCATCAAGACCTTTGTTAACTGCCGCTTCACTGGAGTATAAAAGAGAGGGTGGACAGGAAGTGCAGGGAAAACCAACACTGATTCTCCTCCACTGTATTGCGTGTGCATGTTACTTCTTGGCCCTGGAGTTGACTTTGCCCCCCCCACCTTCCCTTCCTACTCCCTTGTATGTCAGCAAAGAAAATATACAAAAACATTAAATGAAATAGTAATGTGGCTGGTGCTCCCATAAGAAATGAAACTAAAATGGCTTTTGTCTGTGCATGTGTGTGCAAAGAGAAAGTCTGTGCATGTGCGAAGCTGAGGGCTCCAGTGTGCAGTGTGTGTGTGTGTGTGTGTGTATGTGTGTGTGTGTGTGTGTGTGTGTTCTTTGAGGTGAGATTGTAAATTATTTACAGTCTCAAGCCCCTGAAACTGCCACCACTGTGCTGGGGAGAGCCAGAGCCTCAGGCAAACAACCCTCCTCTCTTTTTTTACCTTCTCTACCTTTGTTTCCTGTCTCCTTCCTTCTACTCTCACCATTTTCTCCCTCAACTGGTCTCCAATGTATTACAGCAGATAGTGTAACGTGTTTATTCGCGTGATGCCCTTGACTTCTTGTAAAACTGAGCTATTCAAACTCTGACTTCTAGGGTTTTGGTTCAAATTATAACATCAACCTTTGAAACAGTGCAGTGCATCAAATCTAAGTGTCAGTTCCACGGTATTTATGAACTGATGTTGATTTGCTGGAAACAGTTAGTCTGAAGGGATGTAACTATGCATGTTCCTGCAAATGTCAACATATTCTAAAACATGGATGCTTCACAGACATCTTCAACCCGGCAGCACAGGAGATCTCTACAATCAGCACAGTTTAAAAATGGACACCCATGATTGGTGTCGCCAATGCAGCATCTGACCAAATGTCTCCCCGTTTTGTTTTTGAGATATGGCATTGAATTATGGCCAGAACACAATGATGTCACAGTTAAGTTGACCTTAGGTCTTTTGGATATAAATGTCGTAGTTTAACCATTTTATCTTATTAGACATGTTCGTAATTTTGTGGCATACTTAGCCTATGAATTTGTGAGTCCAAGCAGGCGGTTTTCCCAAGGAAATTCCCTCGAGGTCTTTCCTGAGATATTGCATTTACAAGAAAGAGACAGATTTAAAGTGACTGTGACCTTTCACCCAAAAAATCGAATCAGTTTATTGTTGAGGCCAAGTGGACATTGGTGCCAAATTTTGGAAAATTCCCTGAAGGCATTTTGGAAATATCACATTCACGAGAATAAAATGGATTTAATGGTCACAATAACCTTGACCTTTGACCACCAAAATCTAATTAGTTCATCACTGAGTCCAAGTGGTTGTTTGTGCCAAATCTGAGAAAATCCTGAGGGCCCTCTCGAGATATTGCATTTATAAGAATGAGGTGGATGTAAAGTAACAGTGACCTTTAACCAACTAAATCTAATCAGTTCATTGTTGAGTCCAAGTTGACATTTGTGCCAAAGTGGCAGAAAGTCCCTCAAGACATTATTAAGGTATCACACTCACAACAATGTGATGGATGACCCAAAAACATAATGCCTCTGGCCACAGCTATCTCTGGTGCAGAGGCATAAAAACAGCAGTAATTGGTATTGGATGAGCACCTCAACTTGATCAACTCCTCGTTTTCTTGTTACACCGCAGCAGCACAAGGACTATTATATCTCTTACTGTCAACCTCTCTTTCTCTCTAACGGACTCACAGTTGGCACAAGAAACCCAGGAGGGAGAGGAGCGAGGCTGCCGTACAAAATGAAGAGTGGAGAGGCAAAGAGGCGACCAAGTGAGTCTCCATGTTTCTCTTCCAGGCCTTTGATGTGCTGGGAGACTGGAGAGGGGAGAATAGAGGAGGCGATGGAGAGGAGGAGAAGGACGGTTGCTGCGGGGTAGGTGTGTGTCGAGGAGTTGAGGTGGTTTCATTTCTTGCCAGCGTGGGGTTTCTCTCCCAGCAAATTGGCTCCGGCGATTGAAAGTCAGTGAGGTGAGTGAGAGGAACAGCGAAGCTGAGGTGCCTGCAAGATGGGGCGGGAGATTTCCCAGGGCTCTTTTCACTCTTTCTCTCTCCTTTCTTTTAGTTTCTTTCACCCTCCTAAGCATTTTTTTAAAGATATAATACCGCAGTAACATCATACCCTCTTCAGTGAAGGATTGAAAATAACAGACCCTTCCCAATGGACTCTCTCTCCCACGTTTAAGACTCAAGCTGCGCTTAATAGAGCCAGACAAGGATATGCTGTTGCAGCAAGGCTTGCTATCACCTGTTACGATATTATCCCAATGGCCACAACCAAGCGGGATAATTCAATTTGTATGCCTCCCTTTAGATTCTTGCAGGGTAGTCTAACAGTTTCTAGACAGTCCACTCTGAATTCACAAAAGCATTTTTTGACCTTAAACGACTCACTTAAAGGACTTTTGGACAATCAGGAGACTTTGTACAGTTCTAATCTTGTCTTTACTAAGCAGGGTTAAAGAACAGCTCAGGGAGTAAAAGCATTTCAGTAAACTTTTAATATGAATCTTTTACCATGAATCTTCATATCTGTGACCTTTTATAAAGTGCTTACAATCCTCTGCACACTCCATATTCATTTTCAAATGTCAAATAAAGCAAACTTAAAGAAAATTACTGCGTGGTTGGTTATCTTTTGGGTGCACATATTTCTATAAATCCGATTTGGGGCTGTGCTATTAAATGGATTGTTTATCACAGCACATTGGAGCAGTGGAAATCTATATTTAAAACACTGCTTTCATATACTGGCACTATTTTTTCAAGAAAATGCTTTCTGATGTGATGAAAGCTGAGAATCCATTTACACTCCAGGGAACGTCACACAAAAATGATTAAATATGATTCTAAATAGGTGAAGGTGATAGCAAATTAAGTTTCCATTTAAAGTAATGGGTGGAGATGCTCAAAATACATCTGCCTGTGAAGGACCAAAGACATCATGCTATGTTGGCTAATCAGCTAGTGAGGCAGTGGAGGAGCAGCAGTCCCAGCAGTGGAGGAGAGATCCTTGGTTTCAGCACCACAGACAGCTCCCCGGGGCTGCTGCAGCTTGTTCACACTCGCCAGGCCAAACACAGGTCTGGACCGGGATAAACAACACCGCGGGGGATTGGCCATGTCTCCGAGTGTTTCACCACTGCAGCCTGGTACACACAGATCCCCAGCATGCCTGTTTTGTGTGAAGGGGGCCCTGGGAAAGATGACATGGCTTTTCCATTAGGTGAAGTGGTAGGGGGGTATATCTAAACAACAAATCTCCATCTCTCTTTCAGGGGAAACTCAGAGAAGGCAGCGTTGCTTGGCTTGTTAGGTCATGTGCTTATGTAGGAAGCATCTTTGTTGCATACCACAAATTTAAAAAATGCTGTACTGAAATAAAATGACTTCAGTATGAAGGCACTACTACAACAACACCTGGGTTAGCCAAGAGTATTAAGAAAATAAAATAAAAGCTAACAGCATAAGTTTGTCAGAGCATCCATCATATCTGCAGACCAACTGTCCAGTTAAAGTCTGAGCTGCCATGCATGCTGTAGTTGTAAGCACATAGTTTTCCTCATATTACATATATTAAGGTCACTCACTGCTAATTTGACCTCTTAAAGCAGTTTAATTAAAGCAACATTATGCTAGAATTGATATACGTATTTGCAAATTGGTGCTCTTACAGTTTTTGAGTGGCACATCTCTCTCATAAAAAAAACAAAAAAAAAAACAAATTCTATAGAGGCCAAAACCTGTATTTGCACCAGGCTGTAAAGACATTTATTTCTGCTGTAATGTTGGGCAGTTTAATATGGAGACTATTAGGATTGACTTGCTTCTAGAGCCAGCCTCAAGTGGCCATTTGAGGAACTGCAGTTTTTGGCACTTACATGCGGGCTTCGTTTTTCAGCCCTGGAGGTTGCCGCTTGGGATGACGCTGATAAAGTTGCAGCATACATTACAATCTATCATAAATAACACTGGCAGGAATGTACACTTTGCTGTCGGATTGTCATGGTTTTCTACAGCTTACGTCTGGACAGTGTAAACAGCTTGTAACCCTGCCTAAGTCTACTCAATTACAAAATATCATACATCATTTATTGCTAATGATGTATGCAGACTGGATTTTTTTCACAGCAACGATTATTTCGTCAACTTCCTCTTTGGTCTCTTTGCGTCTACCATGATGTTCATATTGTAAATACCGAGCTAACATTAGCTTTGTCTTGTCTTCTCTCTGGTGTAATATATACAATGTGAGCATATAGGTAAAACACAACAGGGGTGGGGGATTAAAGGTTGCAATACCAAAATATTAAACCAAACAAGCTTGCTCTGAAAGCTGATGTTATCTGGTGGTGTGTGTGCTGTAGAGCTGTAAAGCGTCTCTCCCGGGAGATCCTACCCCCTCACTAAGGTTACGTAGTGCGGGAACAGGCATTCAGGGCATGGAGTGGGAATGAAGGCAGCACCACTCTCCCTATTACAAGTCAGTGTACCATCTAACTCATGTTAAAGCTGCTGTTTTTAGGTAAAATGGTGCTAAAATGTTGCTTTAAATGTGCTTAACTGTTGCAAAATGTTTACAAGCTGTCTGATCAGACATGCTTCTGACTTTGTAATAGCCATGTTGCCACACTCCAAGATCACAGTGGTTGGTGTGATGAGTGCAATGTTTTCCTAACTGATACAAATAATGTCCGAAACTTTTGGAAACTTTGCTTTCAGTACTGTAGTAGCCTATTAGAGGAGACATCTGTTCATCTAACAAAAGAGGTTCGGATCAGGTAACAGTACAGGTGGGGACACATATGTAGAACTTTTAAAATAGCTTCTGGTTGAATGACTAAAAGATAACAAGGTAAAGTACACAGTCCAAAGTTATTGCCTGTACACGCTTCACATCCCCTCGGCATGTGTTCTGCATTTTAAAAATGATAGATGCCTTCTGTCCTGATGCGCTCTGGTTGCTGCCTGTACTGTTTGTGTTGGCCTCATTTCTCTTTGTCTCTGGACCTCTGCACATGTAACCACCAGCTGTTTCTTGGTCTCTCACTTAGTCACTACGTGTCTGATTCTCTCCTTCCGCCCATCTGTTTATAATTCTGCACGTCTATCACCCTGTCCTTCGCCAAACTACACACTCATATGGACACACATGTTGGGTTTTTCATTAAATATACCAATGACAGGATATGCCAAGCTCTCCCAGCTTTTTAATTTAGCTCCGGTGTCCGCCCACCTCCTCAGAGAGCTGGTCTAAAACCTGCCACTGCCAACTGTCTAGGGATGACAAGGTAATTAATAGTGTTTCACTACAATGCAGCCAACTCTTTTAGGAGCTGGACGGACCGGATGAGCTGAAAAAACAGGTAAGCGTGTGGAGTGGGGAGAGCTTAGGAGACAAGGATGAGCGGAAAATATCGACAGACGCAGCAGGAAAGAAAGAGAGGAACGAAAATAGTTCTGTAAACCAGACGGATGCCCCTCTTGACACTAATCGCCGGATGTAGAGGATGCTGATATAAATGTTTCCGACGGACAAAACAAACAAGCACAAATCAGATTCAAATTTCACTCTTTCCCGAAGCTCCGAGCAGAGTCTCTCTGACGGTATCCTGTGATTGAAAAGCTGCCTAAAGATGAGGGGTAGCTGTGGACGTTTTATGAAGCCATTAATCAGCAGGGCAAGCACCCTCAGAAATATTTAGTATCTCTAATGCAGACCAAGCTTGCTACTGTGTTTCATCTATCTCTCTTGATGAAGCGTTATCCAGTGATGTATTGGGGGGGTTATATATGCACAGTCTGCAGAGTGGAGCGATCAATGGTGCTAAAGGGCTGTCCCCAACCTCTTTGATAGATCGCTGATGTCGCTCATAAAACAAGCTGCCATGGCTAAAACTAATTCAGCACGGGAGAGGCCAGTGTATTTCGGTGGTCTAAGGCCAAAGATGTGTCAGCTGGAGGGTACGACGATAAATATAATTGAGTTCCGAAAAACACATCACTGAAAAAAAGTTTTTCTTAGAGGAATCAAAGAATTGAAAACTGAGATTTGTCATTGCTATAACACAGTCAAAGCTTTCAAATGATATAGCAGCCTTTTATTTCATTTTTAAAGCCCCATAAGGTGTGTTCATAAACCTGATACAGGAAGATATTATAGTAGTAGTATTACTGCTTCTCCAGAAATGACAAGAAAGGTGATTTACTTACTTCCTATAACCCAGTCTCATACCCTACATTTGATTTCTTCTATGTCTTCCATAATGCCAAATGAAATGAGAAATGGTAGAAACGTCTCTCTCTGGGTCTCACTATTTTTGAGTTTTTCAGTTCCAAGAGATCCGAACAATGTTGCACATCAAAGTTATCTGGTTTCCCTGGTGATCCACAGGAAAGGAAATCACACTGAGTCATCCTAAGTTTGGAAAGGAGGAGAGGAGGTAATTGCCAATTTTTGTGATTTAATGCAAATGCAGAATCACTCAAAATAATAAGTAAGTTAAAGTAACAATGTTGCTTCTGACACTGTTGACCAGATGCAGGGAAAACAAGGAGGGTTATGTGACTGCAAATCCAGAGCCACACACTTGCTTATACACCCTGACAACCTCCGGCACAGACACGCCATGAGGGTTGCAAACACACATCCCCGCGCACGATCCCCCTCTCCAAATGTCACAACATCATTATCATGCAGTATTGATCCCGGCGAGGGTGATCCATTTGAATTCCAATCAGGATGGATGCGACAGTTCTTTGGCTGCCGCGCCCGCTGCTGTCTTGGCTGGTCCCGGCAGTAAACACAATATCGTTAGTCCTCTCACGACCGCAGATGGCCACAAGATGCTGGAATCTCCGTCTAAAAACATCCACTGATTAGGAGCAGAATACATGGGCTCTCTGTGTGTGTTTGTCATGCTGCACTGTTCACCTTCAGGCTGGAATATGTGCAAAAACTTTATCGGATCAGCTTGGCTTACTGGTGTACCTGATGTCTAAAAATCTATATTCATAATCCTGAATGATGTAGTTATATTGACTGTATGATGGCAGTTGCTATGTTATGTAGCAAGTGGTCATAACTGCCCCTCTAGCCTGTCACACACTGTTACAGCTGGGAGCCCCTCCAGGCATGTACAGTAGAACTGGCATGAAGATGACACAAAGGACAACACAAAGGGGGAGCTAATCATCCCCAATTACATCTTGCTGCAACATGAGTGGTGGCCTTGTGTGTGTTACTAAGTGTGTTAGATCAAGCTTTGCAATAGGCGTGATATGTTTGACCTTTAAGCCTGCCTTTCACAATTTCTGCCCATCACGTTTGATCAAGAGCATAGATTCAGGGTCTGCTCTGCCACACTTCTGGAGCATTTCTATAAGCCTTGTGCATGAGAACACTTGTTCTTAGTCTCTTTCCTCCCTCCGATGTTAATGCTTAAAGATATTCTCAAAGATAATCAGGGATAATCTTACCTCTTCTCTCAATCACTGTGATCTTGGGTGTCATTAGCCTGCCCGACTCCCCTGTTTCCTTCAATCACTTTTACTATTTCAATTTTCTTTCCCCTCTCTCTCTCCCTCTCTCTCGCTCTGTCTCTGAACAGTGTATTAGCATCACCGATGCCACTCAAGGGTTCAAGCACTCTCTCCGTCTCTCATTCTTTGCCTCTCCTTTTGTCTCCTCCGGTTCTCAACCACCCTCCCAGCGGCAGCCAATCACAGGCCAAATGAGAGGAAACTATTGTAAGGCAATCAAACTCTGCAGCAGGCCTTACTATCTACACACAGATAGACACATACACATGTGCACTCATAGTCAATCTGCTTAGCATCTCTGCATAACCCAATCACCAGAAATAAGGTTGGCATTGTAATTTTCTGCCATGGATATGTTACATTTGCACGTTGTTATGTCAATACTTGATGTTTCATCAATGCTATGGTTAAAGTGTGGTTAGGTTCAGCCTCTCGAGACCCGAGCTTTTGTCTACTGTGCATTTTTAATTTATCCTATCTATTTGGAAATAGTAGGACCTGATCAGTTTAAAAAAAAATAAGAAATGTCTTTGAACAATTGATAGTTTTTCAAAAAACTGAGATCCTCAAATGGGGGCAATAAGTTTATCTTTAATAGAACAGTAGGTAGAACAGTCTGTAATTAAGGATGAAATAGTTTAGTTCAAACTAATTTACAAATAATACATCATTTGTTAACTGTTTAGCAACTCTCTGGGTTAGAGGTCACTCCTCGAATCTAAAACTGTTGAAAACTGTTCCTTTCAATGCCTGAACATGGGTGTGTAAAAGCGAAATTACAAATAAATGCAAGCCTTGTGATTTATTCATTTTGTTAGTCTGCATGCTTTTTCCTTGTGCCGTACTCCAATCAATGTTCTTTGTGTTCGTAGGAACTGTCTGTCCTAAGTGAAATGCTGCAATGACACAATAATAAAGTTCCAGTGTCTTCAAATTAATACTTCCTTGTGAAAAGCATCTTATCTTGTTACTATTGCTTAAATTAGACAAACATATAAACCAAATTCAACTATAAATGTATATATATAACACATATATATATATATATATATATACACACATATATACACACATATACATATATATATATATATATATAAAGGCCAAAAAACCAACTGGTGATGGCTGGGAAAAGATCATGTTTTGGTTGAAAATACCCGGTTTGGAGGGCACAATCCCAGGAGGGAAAGCAGCAGTGTGTTAGTAAAAAAACACACTAAAAAATACCCACATTTGCTTAAATACTCACTAGAAAAACAGCAATGACTCATTAAATTACAACAGGTTTTGTTGTTTGTGGGTTTCAAACAGTTGTCTGAAGTGGTCTGCAGCTTTGCAGGGGCCGAGCCTAGGTAACATGCCATCCACCACCCCTTTCACCTCCCAATGACAGTCACAGAAATGTTGATATAGTTGATACGTCACGTATAAAATGTACAAATGTATTGTATCCATAGTTTGCAGAAATGTACAATGCCAACATTTTTTTCTGGCAAATGGGCTGCTTAAGTTTTCGTCACGACAAAGCTACAGAAATGTAAAATGTTTATAATTTTTGCCCATATTGACCTTTTTACAGGCTTTGTCAGAGGTGAAATATGAGGTCTGTTGGAGAAAGCTGGGACCGGAGTGCACAGCACATAATACACAGGCATCATGTGAGCTCCATGTTCCCGCAAGAGTGCTTATTTTAATGAACCTTGCTTTCAGGGGAGAAATGAGAAACACTTCTGGCTGCGCGCTAAAGCTAAACTTCTGTCTTGCCGGTGACATATTGTATTTGGGTAGCAATAATAAGCTGCTAATGAAAAATGTTGGCGAGTAATGTTGGGCATATTAAAAATCAAACAACTGCGGCAGTCTGCAGTGAGGCTAACCCACAAAAAAAAGGAAATATGGATAGCTGCATCTACTTTGCATCAAAGGCCGAAGCACGGAGATTCTCATTACGGCTCCTCTTCCGTTTCATCACTTTCATCCCAAGGCCATCCACCTCCCAAAGACAGATAACAGAGGCACCCCAAATATCTCTTTTAAAGAAACTACTTAAAAATCCACAGTCAAAGAGAGAGAGGGGCTGTGAAGAGTGTGAAGATCCTCTCAAATAATTAAGGAGTGGGGCATGCATTGCAGATAATGAGTTTCTAGCATCACTGGCTACACAGTATTCCCCTGTCTTATCACCTGCTGCTGTCACTCACTAATGAAGTTGCTATTTCCAATTACTGCTCCCTATTAGGAATCATTATTAGGCCTGGGCTGTTATTGTGGATGTGTCTGAGGCCCGAGATAGGGCGCACACATACACACGCGCACGCACAACACATCAGTCAAATCACAGTGTCACAAGAGGCATAGTCTAAAATTATTTTAGAGGCTTTCAGGTTTTTTATTTTATTTTCAGAAGTGAGCTTCTTGGTCTAAAGCTTTTGTTAATGCCGAGTGAGAGTGTGTAATGGTGGCATTTCAGCCTGAGATTCCTAGATGATACCTTACCGGCAATAATGTATGTAAAGTTTGAGCAATCCCCAAGCTTGCAGTAATTGTCAAGCTTGAGCGAAGGTGTTGTCCTGCATTCTGACCCAGAACCTTTGTATATTCAGATCTGCATTCAACTGTCTGCAATCTAAAGAATAAAGAGCTTTATACTAAGCCATACTGATCAGAGCTTTAAGAAGTATGTCACTGCTGGATAGATGGTATTTTCATAAAACTGGGCTATCTATGCAGTAAGAAGACACAAATACCTTTGAAATTGCTGCTATATGACCAGAGAAGACGAAGAAACTTGCTGTGACTCTCACTTTTGCTCAAGAGGTAGAAAAACTACAGCTACAAGAACGCACTATGCTGAACCTGACCAATTACTGCACCCGCTGGTGGGTGAGGTAATATGAGTTGATTGGCACTGGCTTGTCCGAAAGCAATATGGTGGCAGTTAAACGGCAAGCTAAAATATAACTTTGGAAACATCTAAGGCAAGAAAAAGGCAACGCGGTCTCAGAATGTTGGTTCATATTTGATCAGCACTGCCTAGTTTTACAGTTTGATCAGAGTCTGGTCTGCAATGTGAGACACAGAGAGAAAGGGATGAGTCTCTATCGATCTGCTTCTATTCTCTTCAGCCCCTTTCTCACATGAATTCTGGGCAATGTCTGCAGAATCTGGTCTGGACATTAAATTTTCCTTTCACATACGTAGCCCACAAGAGGAGATTGTCCTCGTCCGAAGCGTTCCCACATACTGGAAATACTCTTTAGGCTTAGGTGAGGGGTAACGCCTGAGTAGACCGTGCAGGAGGTGGGACAAGACACGGATTGCACTGTGGTTATATAGCCAGTTCATAATTTGCCCATAAACAAATTCTTATAGTTTGTCTGACGGTTTGGCTTTGACCCTTACAGAGGTTCCCAAATCTCATCATCTCTCCAGTTAGATATTTTTGTTGCCATCTTTGTGCAAACAACTGTTCTTTTATACCCTTGGATGTTTGTTTTCTTCTGGTTTTGTGCAAGCCTCAAGGCAGAAATGTCATCAACTCACTGTGAATGCTGCATACAATTACCTGCTCTATTCACACATGGGCTAATTTTGTACTTTGTACTAGGGAGCTGGCAAGGTAAAATCTGTTTAATGTCCAAATTAACTGATTCGGACTTTTGCCTTCTCATATACAACTCCTCCAGGTAATGTCTAGATAATTTCAGGTTTGCAGAGCATGTGTGAAATGGTTTTTAGTGTCCATTGTGGTGGCAGGCATACAAAAATGAGGAAGAACAGTAGTTTGAGCAAAAGCCCTAGAGCCAGTGAAAATCTGCCGGACAATGCATTTCACTGGCAAATGAGCAGGGAGATCTGCTTGCTGGCAAGATGGAGGAGAGTTTACCACAGTTCATTTACACATTCTACCCACATTCTTACGCTACAAATCTGGTCAAAAATAGGCTAAGTATTCCTTTATGAAGTCAAGTTTTGTTCTTCTGTATCTTAGTTATCATTTCGTGTAAAGTTAATAATGGTTATTTACTCCAGTTATAAAAGGCTGAACAAAGAAGAAGAAAAACACAATAGTATTTAAAGCAAGGCCGTAACCTTTAGAGGAGGAAATGAAGTATTCTTTTTCCTCCAAATGAAAGCCGTAAAACAACTCCTAACTCAATTCCAAACACATGGTGGTTATTTTTAGCAAACCGCAGATAGTTCCTGTGTAACCGCCATTTCGCTTCATGACTCTCTACTTGAACCACTGGTAAACCACTTTTAAGTATTCACTATTATTTTGTTATTTGTGGGAATAATGGTAAAATATGGCGTGTTAAATAACTCAGGCACTTTACCTCACATTTCTGGAAGCTTTCTTATGTATTGTGACTGTTTTGAATTGCCCTGTTTAGCTCACTGAAAGCACAAGGCATATTGTCATGTCGAGTTACTTCCAGTGCAGCTACAATGGAGTCTGATAGCAGAACAAGTTTTCAGTGATGTGAGACAACTCTCAACCTCTTTTTTTGGTATTAGCACTACAGACTGCTTCAAACCTCTCATCTCACCACATGTACAGGAAGAAACGCATCATAGGAAAGGCCGAGACAGAAATTTCACCCTGACGGTAGATCGGTAGACCAGAAAATCTAAAGCCATGGGGCTGTTCAGAGCTCACACACAATCTTCATCCCTCATTACATGTTTCACTTTTTTGTGTGTTTAACCTGGCCTTAGCAAGCCAGAAACATATTCTTTTCCCGTGAATGTGTTTCCAACATGGTGCATGCGTGCTGTAGTGTGTGTAAGTGCTTATTTGTGCCGAGCACCTGACATGTGTGATCATTACTGTCTGCAATCAGTGGCCTGTCCGCTCTGATGCTGCACCTGATCAATCTCAATGCCAGGGACTCTCCCTTTGCTCTAATATGTTGCAGTCTTTCCAGTGAGGTGTCACAACACACACACACACACTCACACACACACACACACACTAACCGACACACAACACCAAAAGGACGAATGAAAGATGGGTAAAAGGTACGTTTCAAACGTTTACCTAGAAGAGCAGGAAGCACTGCAGGTCAAGCATCTTGCCTGTGGTAGCCATATTTTTTGTATATACAGTGATACAGTATCAGTGCCAGAAAAGCAGCTTAATTTGCATTAACAGCAAACATAAGCGTAGAGCTGTGTGTGTATGTATTGGCTGGTAGCTACTGTAATTGTTTGTTTACACTGAGAGCCAAATTTGCTAAGTCCTTTTTTTCAAATGCATTGTTAAACTAAGTGAATGTGTGTTGTTTTATTAAGCAGAAGCCCTGTGTGCAATCCGTGGGCCTCTCTCCTTCATTCAAATGCATTTAAAAGGAGAACCATGCAAAAAATAAATAAATAAATAAATAAAAAAAATAAAACAAGATATGATCAGTATGGCTTAGAGCTCTTACTGATGGATTCACACAATTTACAAGAGTAAGTTTTGGTGGGAAAATCCTGGCCTCTAAAAGCAAGGTGCAAATATGTGCAGGAACGCAGTGTCGGGTAGGAGGAATTTAAATTAACCTGCACTGCACATAAATCTCAGTGACAGTAGAGAAAGGGTGAGTGTACTGTAAAAGGTGTGCAGTGAATTAGTAAAACAAAGCAAAGCTTCAGAGAAAGAAAAAGACCACAGATGATAAATCAACATAATGTAAGTATTTCATAACAGCAAACAAAGTGCGGACAGAGAGTCACGGCTGTGCACTCATTAAACTTCAAGCGGAGCCTGGCGTTCACTGAGTTGCTAATCCAATATGGCGATAGCATTAACTAGAAAGCAGTTGTTGCTGATAATGTAATTAGCTGCTGCCTAAGTAAGTCAAACCCTAATTACATGCACAAACAGAGAGAAAGGTGCCAGCCTAAATTTGTACATTTCAGGGACAAAGAAGTGGCTCTAAATTCAAGCTGAAGATTATCAGGAGTTCAAAAATAAACTTTTGAAATCTTGCCCACTTTGTGTTTATTATTCTATTCTACTCCATTTTTTTTCCCTTAGAGAATTGACCCATGAGAATACAATACCACACCTGAACGCCAAAACGACTGAAAGAGAAATTGAGGACAGTAGTGAAAGAGGGAAGACAAAGTTGAATATTCTCCATGAGAGAAGATCCTTGGACTATTCACACTAAATCCAACTCCAGTCAGAGCACTGTGTTTCTCATTCAGCTGACATGAATGCACTCTTACTGCTATTATCACATTTTATCATGCCAGAGCTAAAAATGGACCACGGTGAAGTGAAAAGTAGCGTAGGAGCTGCAAGGTGGTTGGTCAATGCAGTACTCTCAGAGGGTTAACGCTCTCCCTGATATTCATGCCCCTTTGTTTAAAAGACAAAAAGGAGATGGAGTGAGAGACGAAGAGTGAACAAGGCTATGCGACTGTAGTGATGCATGAGTGGCTATTTCTGCTTTCAGTGCCTCCGCCTCCCCTGAAGGACATGGTGGAGGATGTGGAGTGGGCCGAGTGCCCAAGGAAACCGTGGTAAGAGAAATGCACAAGTGAGAGGAATGACAGTGAGCCATTACAATTATCATTTGATTCAGTTTGTTTACACAGGCATTAAGAGTAATGTAAAAGGAATGAGTAAACAGTATTTCAAGGTATTCTTCACGGACACCAGGAGGATAAATTGCTGTTGTTGGACAGGGAATTTGATGTTACTAGTTTGTTGAGCGAGCTACTAAAATTCCATTTATAAGACAGAACTCTAAACCCACAAAGCCTTTCTGTGAATGTGATACGACTTATTTTGCAATATGGATTCAGTACACAATACAGAGACATGAATTACTATAGTGTTCATGTATCGCATTTTTTGCAGCAACACAATACTATTAAATAACTTTACAGTCATGTATTTATTCTGTATGCTTCCAAACTTTTAGAACTGATTTAACCATCTACAGAGTTCAGCCACAGTGTTCAGAATCACTGGATGCATTTAAATTTGGTGCATCTGTGCGGTTACAGATGGGTGACATTGGTGTTTGAAAGTAAGTTGTTTCACTGAGAAATCATTGTACCGTTTTCTGCAACAACAACCCCTTAATCCATGTCACAAACATGTCACAGCTATACACATGACAGCTCCCTGAACACAACAATCACCAGAAAAATGTGGCTCGAAGGCTGCTGGAGACGCAACGATGACTCGCTAAAACAAATCCGGTTTTGTTGTTTGTTGGGCTCGAACAGTGGTCTGCAGCTTGCCAAGCGTCTCACCTAGATGACATGCCATCCACTCCTCCTCCTCCTCTGCATGACAAAGTCCACTCATATAGTATTTCACTTTAGAAATGTAGATATGATACCCAATGTCAGCAACATGTCAAAAAAGAAAGTAAGCCACGATTAGTATTAAAACTCTCTGACAGCTGAAGGACAGAAGTGAGATATGAGACGGTGTTATTTGTCTCAAGTGATTTTTTTCATTTTTACTCACAGTATCAAGGTTTTTTGTTTGTAGAACCTGAAGTGAAATCTGCCTTAATTTGCTTTTTTTTCCCCCTTTTTGTAAAGAATTTTCATTTTCCGTTGCATATAACGCAATCGCTATCCTGTTGAGACAGATTTCTGGGACAAACCCATACATTTTATTTGACTTTTTGACAAATTAATCTGTAAGTATTTAGTATTAGCACCAAATTACTAGCTGGAGGCACCTTCAAATTAAAACTACAAACATATTTGTACTGACTTTCAAAAACCCTCCACCCTCACAAGCATGTGCCCGTGAAGGCAAATATGCAGCATGTGAATGCACATAAACACAATACAAGCATCCACACCCCCACACTTAATCTGCAACACTCTATCTACTCCAAAGAGAAAACACTTAAACAATAAAACAGCGATTACTCTGCTAATTCAATAAGACCCTGCTAATCATTTGTCCCCAATCTATTGCACTACAGCGTGTTTGAAATAAAAGACGCCTGTGTCGGTGAAAGGCAGCTGATGCCACCAAGGACAACTGCTTTGCTAATTTCACAGAGGGGCCGGGTCCATCTGCCGTGTAGCTGCACTGACGACAACAAAAGGATGACCTCGGCCAAATCACAGAGCACTACTGCTCTGTTCCCCCTCCCATTTAATGCACTGACAGACACGGAGTCTTCATTCAGGGAAACCACAATGTCCTTGTGAGCAGAGGAGAGATGGTCTTCAGAGAGGAATAACAACTAGGCACATGGAGATGAAGTGTCTTCTTTTGTGAACAGACATTTCATGAATCACTGAATATGCAACCTCAAGTTTTATAATATAACTTTCTACATTTGAGATATTTTTAGGACAAAGGAAACAACACATTTGCCTGTATCAGTCTTCATTTTGAGATCTCCTAACAGTTCATTCTCCCTTTCCTCCCTCCATCTTTTCCATGTAAGGAGGTCAATAAAACCTACACGGATGACTGACTTCTCTTCTACACATTGTACCATTTGCTTCTCCAGCAATCCAATAATCATTTATACCTGTGAGGGAATCAGTCAGGGGAAGCTAATAATCTGGTCAATACAGGTGATACGTGTAGCCAACACTGGTAGCTGTGTTGGCCGGTCGAATCAATGCAAGCCAAGTGCTCTGACTGTTGTCCACAGAGACTAGAAGAAGCAGTGTCATGTGGTTCCACTATCCACAGCTTTAATGTTCTGGCAGAGTCAGTACACAAAGATCGTTTTTTGGTGTTCTTTGTTTCTGAGTCACTTAATGACTGCAATCTGTATGTACTGTAAATAAGAGGTCCAGACTTGATACAAAACTCATCCTCCACAAACCTACAGAGCCAAGGTGCAGTCACTTCTATCTATGTGAGGGCCCTCATTTATATAACCCATTCCCTCGCCATTACTCTTACCTTAACCATCACAACTATGCCTAACCCCAACGACAATTACCCTAAACTTAATTAACCTGAATCTAACCATAACCTTGAAACCAAGACAAAACCCTCAAACAGGCCTTTAAAGAAATGAGGACCGGCCAAAATGTCTAAACAATTCTCTTGGTTATGTGCTGGGGCCCTTACTATGTAGTACACACACACACACACGCACCTGTGCTTACAATTGTCTTGTAGCTAAAGCCTGTGATAAACGCGCCTGCTGAATCAGTGCCCCCATTGATTTGACCTCTCCCTACTCATCATGCCACTTACTCCTGCTTTCCTATTTATCTCATTTGGATTTCCATTCTCTTTTGAGGAAAGATGCTAAGGAGGAGTCAGGAGCTAAATGCTAACTTGGACTCCTGGCTGTGCACCTAATTAATGCTCAACTTAAAAGCTGCCTGTTCTGCTGATGGCTGCAGCTGCATACAAAAAAACAAGTCTTAACTACCTGAACTTTAACAGCTTGTCTGGAGAAACAGTGATTAGCGAGACCTGTAACTTCATTTAAGACAGCTAAAAAACTTATTGTACAACTTCAGTTGTGGCAGTCTGGTGCTGTTTGAAGTGCTTCTTGAACCGAACCTTTTATTATTTTATTAAATACAATACTTCTGAGCTTTAACTGTGTACATTTGAACTGTTTATCATAACAAAATATATTCAACACAAAATGAATAAAGCTTATTTTGGTATAATAAGACTGGTGCAGCTATTAAGCTATATTAGGAACATGTGGGCATGTTGTATGTGCTTCAGAGGAAGAAAATCTGAGGACGCTACATGGTGGGTGGGTGTAGTCATGCCGTCTGACTGTGTGAGTGTGTGCATGTGTGTTGTTCCAGCAGCACAGCCTCAGGGAGCCTCACAGCGGTCGAGTCCCGGGGAAAGTGAAAGGCCTGCCTCCCACGTTTACAATACAAAGAGGCCGCGCTGTGCACTCCGTTGTGCTCGTTATTGACATCGATGGCAAATCCAGACACTGCACCACCACCACACATCCCTTCACCAGCCCTCTCCGCTCTTTGACCACGCTGTCACCTACGCACTGCTGATGTTCTCTCTATACAAGGGCTGAATTGTCTTTAAAGAATAAGCAGGAATTATAGACAAAGCCTCCCCTGATAGCCGTCCCCCACAGATGTTATGTGCAACTTTGTTTTCTTCTGTAATCTCGAGATACTGCTTTACAAAAACAAATTTTCCATCACATTCTGCATTTCTGAAGCTGTTCTTAGATCATTTATCAAAACCTGGCTCCAGCATTGCTGTACTGGGTATCATGTGACCACCCTTAAAGCCCAACCTTACAGTAGCAACCCCATGCAAATTATTTGAATTCCATAAGATTAGACTGCTAGGCCCAGCTAATGAAAGCAGCATAAATCCTCTAATGGAAGTTAAACCAGAACTAACCTGCAGTGGTGTCTGCATTAGCTAAGGCTTTATTTGCCACCTTAGGCTGAAAACCAATGAAGTCCAAAAGTGAAGTAGCTGTATAGGTCTGTAGCCAAAGGGAAGAGAGGGTACTTGTGAATAATTCACCAAGCTGCTTCAGAGTTGAGTCAGTGGCAGGAGTTGAAGGCAGGACTTTGGCCAGAACTCTGTTGCATTTAGCTAAATAGTTGATGGCTTCAATCAGCAGCTGACACAGTCCTGGGTCGGGCAAAAATGATACATGGTGAATAAAAGAAGCTGCGAGATGAAAGAGAGAGGGAAGCAGAGAGAGAGAGATAAGAGGTAGACGTAGTAGAATATGAGGTTGAGAAGGGAGAACAGCCAGGGCGGCGACTAGACCCAACAGCTCAGCTCAACGATGTGCTGATACGCGTCTTCAAATTGTGTGGCTCGCACTGTATTTTATGTACACACTCAACTGAGAGCTTCCACCTGCATAGTGTTTCGTCTCTGGTTTTACAGTTCTTCCCATTTTCGAATCAATTTCCCTTTTTTACACTGGAACATTTCCTGGTTTATGGGAGCTATGAAGGTGAATAATGGCCGAAGGGTAGAGCCCCTCTCTTTTCGTCTCTCTTTGGTACTGGACCAAAACCCCCTTAGGTCTAAACTGGTTGCTCATTTCTCACTTAGAGATTCTCTTATGAATACACTTCCAGTTAATATTAAAGTCTTGTTCTTACCTGCAGCAAAAGCACACAAATCCATTCATATATGCTGTTTTTTTGTCTTGTAAAAGCTGCAGCTGTGCAATGTATGCGAGATCCTAAGCTGCTGCCTCACTGCCTCAGTGCCTCCTGGTACCCCAAAGCCCCAAATGCATATGCTACGTATTTCCCTTCCTCTCCTTAAATTTCAGTGCTTGCCTATCGATTGTTTGGTGCTATTCTCAGCTGCCCCTCCGTAGCCTCACTCTGTGATCGCCAGACCTGACCTGATTAGTGTTAGCGGTGGGTGAGAGACATGAGTTCACAATCAGAAACCCAAATGCAGAAAGGGATGTGTGGGTGTGGAGGAAAGAGGACAGGAGTACAGCAGTGAGATCGCCCAGCTACTCCTGCTGATTTTAGTGAGGGATGTAAGAGAGTGAGGAAAGAGAAAGCTAGTGACAGTGAGGAAATATATGTGCACCGGCTAATCAGCCAGCTGGGCTAGACAGATGTGTTAAAGAAACTGCCAGAGTTGAATACTGTTGTGCAGTGCAGTGACAAGGATGGGCTAATCCAGCTAAATCCCCAAAGAAGGCATCCAGTGAAAGGCATCTACCAGCACTGACTGCTCAATTACACCTGATGAGCTCTGTGCATGTGACAATTAATGTTAAATAATAATAGAGGGGACATATGCAGTGTAAAACAGAAAATAACAGTCTGATCAGAGGTTATTCAATCAGCCAAGATGTCAGGTGTGTATTAACGGCATGGTGATGTAAAACTGACTGCCTATTTTTTAAGGTGTTACAGGGGATCTGAATGTGGACGGAATGACAGTGCACACAATGGCTTATGTGCCCAATTACCTTCATTGACACGCAATTTTGCTTGAAGCTGGCAGCTATTAGGAAGCCATCACCTTCTGTTGGCAAGGCCGCTTCCAAATAAAGTTCCCCCGCAGAGATAGAGTAAGCGTAGTGACCTCCAGCACACTCAATTATGGAATCATAATCCAGGATGGTGGGCAGCCCCGACTAACTCCTAATTGGTGGTCTTTTTATGTATGAGGTTAGTTTGAAGATGGAGATTAAGACAGCGCTGTGGGGAAATCAAGGCCTCTCGCCAGGCCTGTCACTCAACCGGAATTGCTTAACACTGAATTACTTTCCATCCTCAAACAGATTGGGTCATTACTGTGCATTTCTTCTCTGCACTCCCTCACACCCAACATGCTTACCCCGGAGGTATTTAATCTTTCATTGTGTCCGAGCCTAACGACAGATGCTAAAAAAAAAGTCAGCTAATGCCAGAGCTCACAAAAAAGAAAAAAAAAAACAAATCACGGAAAGGGGCTGCTATCAGTATTAGAATCTGTAGAAAACAGGGATTTTCATAAACACATCTGTTGCTATTATGCTTTCCAACAAAAGCAATATCCTTTACTTCACATCAAAAGATAAACTTTGATCTAGTTGGCAGTCAGTGCTACAAATTCAACAGTGAGCTGCAGGTGTCATACTACCAGTGACAGATAAAACATATTGGATTGTAGAAAATACTATTGAAATACTGCTGGACCTGCATACCAACTGTGACATGCATTACACATCCCATCTAATATTACAGACCTGATAACTGGTGTGACTATAATACCGAGCAGACCACACAGTGTGCTATAACACAGTAACGTAAAGACAAATCACAACATAAATATCTGATATTTGCAGATATATAGTCAGTGCTCTAACTGCAGATGTGCACAAACCACAGGAGATCAAATGAGGCACCCCAGATGCAATAACTCCTACATGTTTCATACTTACATACATAGTTAGTTAGCCGCAGTTAGTGTTGAAGCATCACTTCTGCCTACAGAAGTGAGCTTGAAATAAGCTTATTTCTGCTTTACTGGACAGATTTTCCCTGATTCTGATATGTGTGTTCAGAAATACCCAAAGTTTAGGATTCAGATTTTAGTTCCAGGATCTGCTGGCCCCAGTGGCACCCCCAAGGAGGGCCTGGGGGACCATAGCCACCATGATATAATCACTGCCACCCCCCAGCCCTCTCCACATTTGGAGCCAGTATTGCTACCTTCAAGAGGCTGTGGCATGCTAATTTTTCAAGCTGGCACAAAGGTGTTCTAGGCATTTATTGGTACCAGCCACGCTGGCATAGCTTGTCAGGAAGGAGGCTAAATAACACTCCAATGTTTTGGGGAGGGAACAATGGGCATGGAAATTTCTAAAGGGGTCCCTGAACTCTCACCTCAAGATATCTGTATGAAAATGGGTTCTACAAGTACCTTTAAGTCTCCCCTAAAGCTTGTTGCCAGTAAATGTTTTTTTTTTCCTTACAGTAATGGTGTCTATTTGTTCTTTAAGAAAAAGGACAACCAGATGATATTTAAATCATCCAACACGTATAAAACAGGATTGTTGTGGAACTCAAAAGGTTACCTGTGCTGGCATGATATTCACATCATGCAATTAGTAATATCAACAATAAAATGAGAGTCCAAAATAAATCAGTGTGCAATTTCTCAATTCTCATATTTCACCTAGCTTTCGACTTAAATTAAGTTATGGTTTTTGGTTATGGTGTGCCACTGGCCCCGTCTAGCCACCCCTATAAAAAAGTAAAGTCGAAAGTATTGCCACCAGCTACTTATCCCACTTTTAGCAACATTTCAGATTATATCACCAGCTTAAATGCACTTTGACACACAGTCATGTAATATGAAGAAACACTTGAGGTTCCAGGGATTACTTTGAGATGAATTCTTGCTGTATAAACACAAGTCAAGGCTTTCAGGATGAACAATCACTGGGGGAGTGATAGCAAATATACAGAGTAAAAAGGGAAACCTCTGTGAAGTCTTGCATTTCAGTGTGAGAGACTGACAGACTATCAACACTGTAATCCACCAGGGAGCTGTTCTCATACACCTAACCGCCCAACTAATGGAAACCATCTGACAAGCAAACTAGGGCTGATTCCATGTATCAAGAAAGGGCGGGAAGGTGAACGCCGACAAAATGTCAGCCTCAGTCAAATGTGAATGACAGCCTTCGGTCTTCCGCTGACATCGCACTTGCAATAACCTAGTGAACAGAGCCGAGCTACCGCCATCTGCTCATTGCCACCCTGAGAAAAGATGTATCCATTTGCCACAGGTTGTTATCGTGTTTTACTCTTATCCTCCACTCTGCTACAGGGCAACTCCACTGCAGACACTGAATAATCTGTGAAGTGGCACTTGGCAGTCTGTAACCAACTAGCCACTCAACAGTGGCCACTTAAAGGTATGCTACGGCTGAAAACAGCAGTCCTTAAAGGAAAAATCCACTCCAAATGATACCACTCTATGGCAACATGGATTTGTTCTGTGCATGACACAAACAAAAATATTGTACTCTAACATTAGACAAATACTGCAGTCAGTGAAAAAGAACATTTATGACATATCTGCAATTAAAAATAGCTAAATCATACTAAGATATGGTGAAAAAGTAGTCATTATTGAGGTATAATTAATCATGTTTAGAATAAATTTCCTTTTTGCAGCTTAGTGTCCTCCCTGCGTGTTCATTCCCCAGTGTCACAGATAAACATGGACTAAATTATTGCGCCATTATTAATTCAACTGAGGAGATTCTATTAGTCGCATGCAGTGGGGGGAACAGCTTGTTTATCAAACACCATGCTGCGCTTCAATTAGTCAAAATAGCCCAGCCTACCAAGAGATATACACCACATTAAGCCACAGTGGTGAGTCCTCCCCGTTTTTCTAAATGTGATAGATCTGGGGTAAAGCTTAGCATGACAAAGGCCACGAAGGAGTTCATTTTCTTGTGAGTGCCAGGGGAATTTAGCTCAATAAAACACCAGAACATAGAGAGCACTGTACCTTTCTGTCACTGGATCATTTCAGGATCAAATTGAAAAGGAGAAAAAGCAAAGTGGGCCAGAGTGAAGGAAATGTCAAGGGATATAAAGGCTAAGAGGTAGCATATAGCCACCACTCACTTCACCACACAGATACGTGGTACATTCCTACTCCTATTTTTTTTCTTCAAACTGCAGGTAATTGCAAGCTGGATCATGAGAACCAGTGGCCTATAGAGAAAAGTACAAATGCTTCAGTGCTCTGACATTCCCAGTAAGGTGGACAGGTGATGATGATGATGCGCACCATGTGTCCATATGCAAATGCCCGTGGCTTCGTCAACGTGCCTTGCGGAACACATTGCCTTGGGTTAGATGCATATGCAATGAGGTGTGTGGATGATGCCCTATATACATGTCAAACAGCTGCCAAGTATGAAACACCGTCTGAAAAAAGGAAAGTGCTGTACCTGTTGTAAGTGCTGTTAAGTGCACATATCACAACCCTGTCTTCTAGAAATTGTATACTATACAAAAATGCTTTCATAAGACATTGCCATGCAACATAATCGGAAATGTGTCTTTGAGTTGATGAAGCACTCGATTATGTACTGCGCTGAATTCGCAGGAAGGTGGTGTGGGTTTACGGTGAACAAACAAAGTGCAGGACTGCGACACCAGAATTCCTGGTTAACCTCAAGACTCTTTTATGTGGTTAGGTTTAGGCAACAAAAGCACTTTGGTTAAGGTTAGGGAAAGATTTCAGGCTGACCCAAAAGCTTCAGAGCTTGTCAGCTGACTAATGAAGACAGCTATTACTGAAAAGTGAAACAGGCTGCAGTGTAACCACTTAAGGCATTTTACACTGTCTATTTACATCCACTAAAAGTGCTTGTTTTGCCACAGACAGGCTCAGATGTCTATTGTGTCTGACAACATGATGGAAAGGATCCCTACAGAGAAATAAAAAGTTTTTCTTTCCCTTTCACTTGATCCAGACTGTTTGTTATTGTGTACTACCAAGTCTTGTCAAGGAGAAATCTCGCATGAAATGACTTGTTGCAGGAAAACAACAGTGGAAACGTTAGTGAGAATTGGAGAGAGGAGCACAGGGACGAGTTTGTTGTACTGGATAACAAGAAACAAAGCTTAGAGTTACATAAAAGATTATGTCAAGATTAATGTAATGGCTGAATATTTTGACCTGAACTGATTTTGACAATGTGGAAAAAGTCTGCAAGATTTCAAATGAGACTTCTACTTTAGCAAGATCTGGTTACACAGAATAACAAAAAGCGTTACGTGCGCTGCTCCATCGCGTCAAAAGATGTCGGTTGAGGAGATTCGGGCATCTGATCAGGATGCCTCCGGGGCGCCTCCAGTTAGAACTGTTCCGGGCACATCCTACTGGTAGGAGGCCCAAGGGCAGACCCAGAACACGCTGAAGGGACTACATATCATGTCTGGCCTGGGAACACTTCGGGGTCCCCCAGGAGGAGCTGGAACGTGTTGCTGGGGAGAGGGATGTCTGGAATACTTTGCTCAGTCTACCGCCCCCCATGACCCGGCTTCGGATAAGTAGTTGAAAACAGATGGATGGATAGGTACAGAAAATGAATTCATCTCTCTGAAGGAGCCTTTCCATAATGATGTCAGACACTTATAATAATAATTTGAGCTTGTCAGTGGTAAAAACAAGCAAGTGGACATAAATTGACAGCGTCAAATGCCTCAAGTGGTTAGACTGTAGCCTGTTTCACCGCTGCCAGCTGCAGAAGTCTCTGTCAATATTGGACCACTCTCAAAAACTGATGCCTCCATTAGCCAGTTAGACACAGATATTTGAAAAAATAGGGTCCAAGTTGAAAAATACAAAAGTTTCCCTTAATTATAATGACATAAAATAATGTTATAGTTTCTATGAGTGGACAGTGTACTGCAGGATTGCTTATTTTGGTGGAAAACAAATGAAATACCTTGACAGCGAACATTTTGCTGATGGTAGTAAGGATCAACATTTTTGTGACTTGCTAGGTATGTTAATTAGCAACATTTCCTCATTATGTTAACAGAAAACATAATTTGTTATGCATTTTCTTATTCTCAAAAATGTAGTTGCTGGTTCAAATTAGTTGCATATAAATGTAACTTCTAGGCGACAGGGCTGCATTGCAGACACTTTCTCTAAAATGATGTTATATTATAGTGATCCTCTGAGCCTTTGCATCTGTTAAAGAAAAATGTCAGCAAGATAGGAGTATTTTTTTCAGTATCATTATCTTTTTTGGCATTTCTCCTCTCTTGCAAACATGTAGGGAGAACTGGGGGCCAATAAAAACCTGAAAACAAACATTACCAAATGGCTGTACAGCCAAACACCACCAGGCCTGGCATCAGTCATGACAAATCAAGTTTCTTTTCTGTATCCTCCTTAAGCAGTGATGCTTCAACAAATCCACAATGACTGCACTTCTCTCCAGAGTAAACTAATGTCCATGTGTAGGAGGTGCAGGTTTGCCACTGGAATATAGATGGCACCTTAAATTAAATTAGCTGCTTTATGTTGCAATAAAGCTGTCAAATGTCTTGGATTTATGATATTCATGTAATGATGTTGCATGCATAAACTTTAAAAGATGCTTCTGTCTCTCAGTGGAGAGAGACAGGGAATATGGGAGAGGAGGACAAAGGCTCACAGCTGGATAAAATCATGGGTATTGTGGGCAAAAACCACCAAGTCAGCCTGAAAAACAACAAATGCCAAAGGTCTCTATCCAAGTTTCAAAAAATAAAAACATAATTCTGCATAGAACTTTGCAGGCTGTAAGGTTAAAGAGGGATCAAACTTCAAGTCTTTACTGCTGCTACATTTTTCTCGCATCACAGAAATAGTACCGCAGATGTCTGTGTCACATCAGGGACAATAAGACAGGAGGCAGAATGAGAGAAATAAGAGCCAGAAGAATGGGGGAAGTCAGGTGGAAAGCAACCGCTAACCGCTGGCAGGGGACCGTGCCAAGCCTTGGCCTGGTACATCAGCACATGGATTTATAGGCTGATTTACCTCGCTACTCGCCGCTGTATAGGCCATTAAGTTTGGCTCCAACTCCTGCCCTCCGCATCCACTTTCCTCCATCTCCACCCCGTCACTAAATCTGTCAGCGTGGCATACACTGTCACTCATCCAACGTTTTCGTCCCATAACATTGTCTCTATCCTCTTGCAATTTTTTCTTGACCTCACTCTTCATGAAGATGGTCTCATTCCTCTACATGTGAAAGGCAGCACCAGGTCGCATCTTTGCAGGTTGATACTGTTTGAAAATAATAGTTACGGTTCAAGTGGCACTCAAGAGCTACTTGTTATAATGTGACTGGCTTTTAAGTGTTCATCATGCTACTACCTCCCTCTGATCAAGTGGACTCAAGGGCGCACAAGTAGTAATAAATGGCATGATCTCATCAACAAGGTACCTAACTTGCTGCTAGAACATCACCTCCTGAGCAACCACATGGTGTGCGGTCATCCCTCCCTCCCCGGGTGCCCTTCAGTTCCCAATGGGGAAAAGCATTACTGCAACGATGCCCCTTGCTACTTTTTATTGAAATGAAAATGTACGAACCACTGATTACAGAGGCAGTTTGAAAAAATCAATTCTCATTTCGACGGGAAACATTTGTCTTTGCGCTCAGGCTTGGCCGCAGGGACTTGACAGCAAAATTTAACGTTAAAGGGTAAGCGTGTGAACGGGGGGAGAGGGGATGAAGTGAAGTGGAGAGACATGGCATGAGAGAGAACGCTGTACTGTATGTGGGAACATTAGCGCCATGGTTGTCTTAGATGTGAAGCAGGAGCAGGGGTAGGTGATGAGACGATCGAACGCCTCCCTCTTTATTGATCGCATGAGAAACCACAAGGGGCTAAGGACCCTCAGGCAAGGATACGGACTGGAGGAAACATTCAGAGGCAGAGTAGCTGTGTGAGTATATTAGCAGAGGATTCACAGAGGGGGAAAAACTCTCAGCAATCTGACATTTACCGTGACAGTACTGCTTTATAGAGAGGCTACAACAAACATCTAGTGAGACTATAAAACCTGGTACGTAGCAACAACACAGCCTACCAGAGTGCTTCTATATTTGACCATGTTTTAGTGGACAGCATACCTGCACTCTTGAATGAAAGGCTTTGATTTTATCTTGTGCATTATGAATGTATAATGCCATGTGATTGAATACCGCTCTATAACTAGAAGTCCCCAGTTTTAAAGCCTGCCCTGCTGAAGTGTCCTTGAGCAAGACACTCTATCCTTATCAGCTCTAGGGCTACTTGAGGATTTGCAGTGTCTTGACACTTCAAAGGGAGCATTTTGTTCCCAAACAGCATACAAATTAGAAAATGAGTTTTCAAAGAAAACTCTCCACACGACTGAGAAATCGTTAAGTAATTGTTATTGATCAACAGCCCTATCAGCCCCCTGCAGATATAGTATAGTCATTTTGTGCAAAGTAGAAATTTCTACTTAAAGTGGGACATTACAGGCAGAAATAGGTCAATGAGGCACTTGGTATTTTCATAAGGACACCCAAAGAAGAGCACCTGGAGCACTCAGAGGACCCTTGATGGGACTGGCATTGGCTCATCATGACAAGGCGTGTTTTAAGAGATGTATTTCTTCTGACAAGAGAAACAACCACAATTTGTCCTGGGGTCTGAAACCATCAAAACACTGGTGGGACAGACAGAAAAGAAAAAATAACAAAAGAAAAAGACAAAAAGAAATGACAGCTACATTGGTGCCAAATACAGCGAGAGAAATAGGTTTTTTTTCCTCCGCTTTTGTGTTTCTGGTTCACTTCTTCCCCTCAATTTAACTGTTGGTGGCTGAAGCACAACAGAAAAATATTTGACAACAGAAATCTGCTGATGTGAGACAAACCTGAGCTGGCTGGCTCCTGGCAGGAGCCCTGGGTACACATTTGAAATAGTACCTGGACAAGGACACACATACAAACACACAAGTACCTGCCAAAGGCATTTTGTACCAAGGAATATCTTATTTAGGTGCTGCTAATGTGCATTGCAGCAAATGAAGGATAAAACCTTGGCAACGGGGGGAAATCTCATTTCCAAATGTTCTAGGCCCCTTTTAATGCAAAGCTCAAAGAGCGAATCCATTTCACACACATAACTACGTTCTCCATTTTCCTCAGCTGCCTTTATCAAAACACAGAACACCTCTGCCTGGTTAAAAAAAGGGCCCCCTTTTAACCACCATTATCCAGTAACACCACTGCATGTACTGATAGACTGGGACATTAGGCCTAATGCTATCATGCCTCCTACAGATCACAACTGCCAACAGAGACTCATTTAAATCAAAGGTTGCAGTGCAGTACACTCTAACAGTGTTCTTGTGCGTATTTGTTCTCCTGCTCTGGAAGTAAATGCAGTAAAATGTAGGTGGTAGGAAGACTAAGGAATTCCTTTTACATTCTAAATTAATAGCAGCTTATACTTTGAGCGACATACAGTGGCCTACATTTATTACTTCCTCTCTCACTTTATCACGCACCCGTGTACGTGCGTGTGTCTCAATATGTGAAGGCATGAGAATAACAGAGACTAAATTGGCTGCATCGGCTTAGAGTAATAACTTTTGTGTGGGAGATGGGGTGCGGCATGGTGGGTTGAAACCTGACTGTATCACAATCAAATGAACAGCAATATCATGGGTATGCTTCATTATTATGTATAATATTAGTCTGCCGTATATTCAGGCAAATGCAATATTTGAGTAATATGGCCCAGATGTACAGTATGCCTAGCAGTTTGGAAATGAGTAATCAGTGTCATTTTTGCATGCTGTTCTTTGTCACTGTGTTGCATGTAAGAACAAATCTACTGCTTTGCATAATGAGTGCACAAGTGGTACTGGTGATAAATGGTTGTGAAAATAAGGACACCGATTTAGTCTTTTAATATATATGAAATGATTGAAAATAAAATTTGTTGACTATAGTGAGCCATTGTTCTTCCTCGTGATAGAATTTTATTGAAGTTTGTCACTGAAGGATTCCGCCATCATCACCAGCACGACATTCACCCCTGAAAGTGATATAATGCAAAATCAGTAACAGCTCTGGAATAAATGTGTGAATACATCTTTTTATCAATATGTGTTCATCACAGGCTACAATCACGACAGCCAGGCTATTAGTCAGTCTAATGGTGTGACCCTGGCTAAGCTGCTATTTGGTGGAGAGTTGTAATGAAGTGAATTTGCAAACTAACAATTCTGCTCTAGACTGAGCCGCAGGTGATTCTGTATAGCAGGTCTGTCTGAAATGGTCCTTGTTCATGTCAATTCCTCTACAGAGGACAATAAATTCTCTGTCTCTCACAGTGACTGGTGCTCACTCACCCTTCAGTGACATGTGAGTGTGGTGAATACAGTTGGTTATTTTGAGATATTCTTGCTGGATGTCTTTTTTTGGTTGAGGTAGATTGAGTTAGCAAAGCAATTCTTTTGCAAAATGGGATTGGAGTTCATTTTACAAGTAAATTCAGCTTGTAAAGGCAGTTTTTGCATTTTTTCTTCCCCCAGTACCAATAACTCCATTTTTTAAGATAGTGTATCTTTTAATTCGGACTCCAATTTCATTTAATTCTCCTTTAACGCTACTTGAAGTATAATACATTCCAGAGCCAGGTAATAACAAAGTACATAACCAGGTAATAGCTTGGTATTAACAATGAGTATATCTGGGTAATACTGGACTGAAATGTTTGTAATAGCATAATACGGGGCCAGAAACACAGGGTGATAATAGAAAAAAAAAAAAAAATAAAAATAGCAATGTGACAAAAACAATGTAGCAATAGTAAAGATACAATGTTGGTAAAACATGGTTATATCAGTGTAATATTTTGACTAAAGTGGTAATAAGGTGATATTACTGGATAATAACCTGATAAAAATGAGGCAATATACGTTGATGTTTTCACAAAATTATAAGCTACTATCAGCACAACGCCTTCAAAATCAAAAATTGGTAATTACCACATTATAATGCTGAAATTCAAACCCTGAAGCTCCAAATATTCCTCCTAATTTTTCCAGGTAATACTGTACAGTACAAATTATGTGTAATGCTGTGACTTGTTACCTGAAACTCTTGTGGTAGTTCCTGTTAAATAACACTACATCAGGGCCGTAAAATACCACACTACCTGCTTCTTTTCAATTACCAGATTAAACCAAACACTGTGAGGCATGTTTTCCCACTATAACCACGTTATTACTGAGCTGTAATAGAAAGTGCTAATGAAAACTGACAATAGGCTGTACATTCAATTTCATGTATTTATTCATGGGGATGAAAATGAATTAGCATTTCTGTAAATGTGCCAGTGTTAGCCAGCTGCCTATAATTTCCACCGCAGTCATTTGGAAAGATGTACTGAAACCAATTTAATCAAACTAAATAACATTGCACATTATATTTTCTTAACTTTAGGTGTGCATTTCTTTGCCAGCTGACTTAAACATACTGTCTGATTAAATCGGGTTCATGCCAGTGCAGCAGCTGTCATATCACATAATGGGACAATACCTGCTGTACAAAGAGACAGGACAGGAGCTCGTCAGGATTTTTGTTTTTCATAGATGAATTGCCAGAAGAAAATGTCGGTATTGTACTTTTTTGGCAAACCATGCATATGTTACATTTGTACATCTAAAGTGACATCGTATATATGCTGAATTTGTCATCGGGAGGTGGTGAGGACAGTGGATGTCACCTGGACAAGACAGCTGCCAAGCTGCAGACCACTGTTCAAGAATAGCAAAGAAGTCATTGCTGTGGTTCCATTGGCTTTTTAGGCTTCAAACATGGGTGTTTTGTAGCAACCCCTTGACATGTCTCAATCAGCTTTTTGGCTCAACTACAGGTGTTTTGTAGGGATGGTCAGTGTTTTTCCAGCGGCGTTTTCGGCTCCAAACTTTGGTGTTATTAACTACCTGTCAATGCCTCTCCAGCAGAGATAGCGCCACAGAAGGCATTTTTTTTTGGGTTGCTTTTTTAAACCAAGACTTTGCTCCTTTCCCACACACATTTTTCCCTCTAAAGTGGGTATTTTAAGCCAAAACATTATCTTTTCCTCACTGAGATTTGCCCTCCCAAGTCATACTGCAGAAACATGGTGTAATTAGGTATAACTGTTGGGCGGGGAGTGAGTGCTTGCAGTATTCTCCTCAGCCCATTGCAAGTTAAGCATAGCTACAATGATTAGTGAATTCCTAAGGCAGCTCACCACAACTCTGCTCTTCCTGAAATCTTAACTTTATTACATTTTCAACTCATGTGAGCTGCCAAGCTGAGAACTGGAGAAACACCGCAGTAGAAGACTCATGACCAGCGCAGTGGTTGATTAAAACCAAAGATAATCCTCTGGGATAAAAACATTCTGCTCAGTGGCTATTTCATGAGTTTGTTTACAGCTTGTACTGGTGGTCGTGAGAGACATAGCCCTTGTACTAACAGAAAAACATCTTCCAGACGGGGAAAAATAAACTACTGGGCATAAACAGGAGGCCATTCATTGAATTTTAACAAGGTGTGCCGGTACAATGTTTTCCATCTCATTTCCCCCCAAAATGCGGAGGTTTGTACCCTATCTCACACCTGAGGGAGTAACAGGCAGGGAAATATACCTATTCCTAATTTCCATACATTTCTTTACATGAATCTTTACACTGGGTTGCATTCGGAAAAACAGAATTTATACCGGCAATTTCAGCAGTAAAACTTGCATATAATTGTGCACTGTTGTCAACATTCAATGCACTGTAACTGCTTGAAAAATTATCTTTCACAAAACAGAAACTTCCACCCATCCCTCCTAAAACTGCCCCCTGGCTATAATAGGTATGCTTCTGTAGAAGAGACGCCTGTGCCAGGCACTAATTGGACACATGAAAGGACTTGTGGCGCCCTTGCACCACCCCATCAGTTTCCATGATAGCACCTGCTGTGGCTGCCTATGATTGATCTACGCATAGGTACCTAAGCAGCATGTGTGTGAATGGGCTGTGTGTGCGTCAGGCTGTTCAGTATTCTGATTTTTCATTCACCTGCTCTTTCCGCTGACCTCCATTTTAACTGAGCGATATCAGTGTGGAGTTCAGCACAAGCAGATCCAGAGGAGGAAGCAAAGGGTGGCGGGGATGGTGCAGGAATATAAAAAAGGGGACAGAAAAGAGTGTGTGTGTGTGTGTGTGTGACTGAGAATAGCTGGAGGAAAATACTGGGTTCATCACCTCTCCTGTTTCCAAATCACCGAGCAACCTCATCCAGTGTTAATTGAAAAGATGGGGATTGGATGAAGTACTGCGCGGCTACACGGGGAGTAAGATGCAAATGAGCTGTGAAGATATTTATCAATTTATGTGTTTATTTATTAATCTGTTTGCTTGCTTGTTTGTTTATTTCATTTTGAGGGAATTCTAGCTCATACAGAGGCTCCAGTAGGTGTGATTGATAATTTAAATGTGTTTTCCCAGAGGAGGCAGTTTTTAAAATAACTTTTCTGACAGCAATATTTTGTCATTTCCATACAGAGAGAAAGATGATGAGTGCATTACCATAAGCTGCGGTTTAATTATGCCTGGAGCAAAATCTGGTAATGCTTAAGTATCTGTGCTTTAGGGTTTTTATTAAACTGGAATCAAAACCGACTTTGGGGAAAAATAAAACTAAACAAGCTAGAGGAAGCAAATAAAAGCATGCACGTACAGTACCTGTGCGTACACACAAAGAAGCGAGTCCCCAAATCTTTCTCTCTCTCTCTCTCTCACTCACACACACACACACACACACACACACACACACACACACACACACACACACACACACACACACACACACACAGGCCCAATTATATTTTGAGTGACAGAAACATCATACAAGCCACACCTCAAAGTTTGACAAAAACTTTACTAAAGCATCAAGATGAAACAGCAGAGAGGAGGCATGTGAAGGGCACGCACACGCAACAATGCACACTGTCTGAACACAAGCCAACACCTTGCAACACAAATACGTGTGTGTGCTCTACTCCAAAAATTTACTGTGCGCCTGTGTCATCATCCAGATGCCCAGCTGGGTTCCTGGAAATTTGGCGGGCCAAAAACATGCTGCCTGGTAACAATATCTGTTGGACCGCGCTTTGTCCCATCTACACTAAACCTACCCTGACCTGGTGCGCCGGACCCGTGTCAAGGCTCGGATCATTACTTTTTCTTTTTCGCTGTCTTCATTCCCAGCCTCAGCAGGTGCCCTCTAACACGGCTGAACAGGCAGGCTGCACAGCCTGAAAACAAGCAGCCATTTGGATGGGAGAGGAGAGCGGAGATCACATGGTGGCAAGAGTGTGGCAGAGTTGGCATCTATCTCAGCTGGACTCAGCAGATAGATGGATGGATGGATGGATGGATGGATGGGTGGATGGATGGATGGACTGACAAAAAAGTGGCAAAAGGGAAAACTAAGGGACCCAGCAAATATTCTGCCACTGAAAGGGTACAGATATGACCTGAACTCACTTTGCCTTCCACTGTGGAGTCTCATCGGCCCTCTTCTCTTTGTCCAATGACGTTTTCATCTTCATTGAATAGTATTTTTAACTGTTCCGTAACCTTATTTTACATTCTTTCTACATTACTAAACGTAAAGTGAACAGGGACATACAATAAATATGCCTGTAGATGACAAGTAGAAAATAGAAGGAAATAAATCAGAGGCTGCAAATGAGAAAAAAAAAACTCTACAAAAGCTGTACCTCGTATGATTTCATGCAACAAATAACCTGGTATAAAATATTTTATTTTCTGTGCAGTCAGTGCAGATTTGAGTGGGTATGTTTGGTCTACAGATGCTCTGTGCTCTCGTAGCGGCGCTTCACTTTGCTGCTTTTAATAATCCTCGCGGTCTCAGAACACAAGATGAGACACAGTGGTTTTGAACTACCCATGGGAAGAATGAACACGTAACAGTCTGTCCATTCTTAATTAAAATCTCTATTTTCACTGTCTACTTTCTTTCCTCAAAACATGCCATGTGAAATTACTTTTCCCTGGCTCTCTTGTTCCTCTGACTGTTGTCTCTTGTCTTGGCTCTTCTTTCTGTTTCTCACTCATTCAAGTTGCAATTGTCACTGGAATGCACAGATTTGTTTAGATTAGTATTACGTGAGATGATTTAATGCATGCAATTGGTCTTTGAGTTTCCTGGTTGCTCAAGCAGTGGCACAAAATGCTGCGGTTTAAGTAGAAACGCTCAATTTACAGTTTTATAGGTCTTGGCAGGGAAAGCATGGCATCGTGGGTTTGGACCCGCAGCATGGAGAAAGATGGCAGGTTAATCATCCGAGAACCGTCACCTTATCGTGGTGGAGGAGTTTGAGTGCCCTAATGACCCTAGCAGCTGTGCTGTCGGGGACATTTCGCCCCTGGTAGGGTTTCCCATGGCAGATTGGTTCTGGGCGAAGGGTCAGATGAAGAACGGTTCAAAAGACCCTTCATGATGGAAAATAACCCGACCAGGGACTCCATTGTTCTGCTGGGGGACTTCAACACTCACGTGGGCAATGACAGCAAGACCTGGAGGGCCGTGGTTGGGAGGAACGGCATGCCCAATCTGAACCTGAGTGGTATAACTAAACCATGGGGAGGATGGCACGCAGACCTGGCAAGCCCAAACGGGCAGTCTGATGGGAACGCCTGGTGGAAGAACCTGTCAAGATGATCTTCAACTCCCACTTTCGGGAGAGCTTCAACTGCGTCCCGAAGGGAAAGGGGGACATTGAGTCCGAATGGGCCTTGTTCCGCTCTGCCATTGTTGAGGCAGCTGTTGCGAGCTGTGGCCGCAAGGCCGCGGGGGCCAGTTGTGGCGGTAACCCGCTGGTGGACACCACAGGTGAGGGGAGCCGTCAGGCTGAAGAAGGAGGCCTACAGGGCATGGTTGGTCTGTGGGTTTCCAGAAGCAGCTGATGGGTACCAGCGGGCCAAGCGGAGCGCAGCAAGGCTAAAACTCGGGCGTGGGAGGAGTTCGGTGAGGCCATGGAGAAAGACTATCGATCGGCTCCAAAGAGGTTCTGGCAAACCGTCCAGCGCTTTGGGGGGGGAAGGCAGCAAACTGCTCACATTGTTTACAGTGGGGGCAGGGAGCTGCTGACGTCAACTGGGGACATTGTTGGGCGGTGGAAGGAATACTTTGAGGAGCTCCTCAATCCCACCAACACGTACTCCAGTGAGGAAACAGAGCCGGGGGTCTCGGGGGTGGGTCGTCCAATTTCTGGGGCAGAAGTCGCCGAGGTAGTGAAGAAAATACGCAGCGGCGGAGCCCCGGGGGTGGACAAGATTTGCCCTGGATATCTCAGGCTCTGGATGTTGTAGGGCTGTCCTGGCTGACAGGCCTCTGCAACATTGCTTGGACATCGGGGGCAGTGCCTCTGGAGTGGCAGACCGGGGTGGTGGTCCCCATCTTCAAGAAAGGGGAGGGTGTGTTCCAACTACAGGGGGATCACACTCCTCAGCCTACCTGGTAAGGTCTACGCCAGGGTGCTGGAGAAGATTGTCAGGTCGATAGTTGAACCTCGGATTGAAGAGCAGCAATGTGGTTGTCGTCCCGGAGGCAGAACTGTGGACCAGCGCTTTACCCTCGCTAGGGTGCTGGAGGGAGCATGGGAGTTCGCCCAACCAGTCCACATGTGTTTTGTGGATTTGGAGAAGGCTTATGACCGTGTCCCCAGGGGCATCCTGTGGGGGGTGTATGGGGTTGGTGGCCCTTTGCTAAGGGCCATTCAGTCCCTGTACCAAAAGAGCACGAGTCTGGTTCGCGTGGCTGGCAGTAAGTCGGACCTGTTCCCGGTGAGGGTTGGACTCTGCCAGGGCTGCCCTTTGTCACCGGTTCTGTTCATAACTTTCATGGTGGGGTTCCCTCGGAAGAGCTGACGAAAGTGGCTGGGGAGAGGACTGTCTGGGCTTCTTTGCTGAGACTGCTGCGGATAAGCGGAGGACGACGAGTACGAGTACGAGTTAAGGGGAATGCATTTCGGCCCCCTCAAATGTCCTACTGCCAAGACCTAAATAAAAAAGACGCATTTACCCACTTATTTCTTGTGACATCTACTAGTAACAGAGAATGATTTAAGTTTCAGGGGTCACAAGTACAAGTTTTCTGCGTAATTAAGGTGCAGTGATCCTTTAAATGGGTATGGGCAGGGCAATGGTCGGTTTTGTGTACATCTCGGTGTCGTAATGGCTTAAATGCACCACACACAAGCTTATACAGTACACACACAGATACATTCATATTTTTCAAGAGCCCCTGAAGGTCTGCGATGCAAAACAGCAGTTTATGTTACCAAGATAAACATGATGCATGTATTTGTAAAAAGTCAATATTTCTAATATTCTCAAGATAATTCTTGTAGCTGATACTAAAATTCATTGTGATTGCACATATTGATAAATGTGAGCATTGAATAGAAAAATCTATGTGACACTAAGCAAATAAATAAACCCGCAATAACAAAAGCACAAAAACAGGAATGATGGAGGCACGCTGCAAAAACAAAGAGGAGTTTCTCAGTGGTGCATTAGATCCTTGTCACAATTCATTTGGATGATGGTTGGAAAGCTTTGCCTCTCTGAGGCCTCAGCTTGCTAGGAAATCCGGTGCCAGGGGCTGGAACAGCAAGTGTGGGAGGGTCTGTAACTGAACGGGGGGGGGTCGACACCAGTATATGACTGGCAACAAGGCGGGAAATGACCCCAGCTCTGCAGGCTGGGTTTGGGTTAACGAGAGACCTTACAACCACCACTGGAGGGAGGAGAAATAAGAGAGAGACAATTTTAAAGAGGAGGACTGCTACAAACAGGGAAAGAAAGAGAGATGGAAACTGAGGCAAAGCAGCAGAGAATTTGGAATATGTATTGAAGAGAAATAATCAAAGATGTCTGATGTCCCAAAATGTCTCTATGCTCATTTCCAGCCTCCATTCAGTATGCACAGAGGATCTGATCAACAGATTGAGGATGTAAAGGGACAAGAACAGGACTGGGAGTTCGAGACAATGAAACATATGACACCTCCACCTGGATTTTAAATGCTGTTGTGTGCGTGTTTGCAATATTTCCTCAAGAAAGGAAGTATTTTAGGGCTGCACTCACGCGCTTAATAAAACTGTGATTGTTTTGCAACTCAGCGATTAATCATATGAAATATATATGCTGCTTTTACGAATGTTTGTGGTATCAACACTAAACTCCTGGTCTTTTGAATCTCTCTTAAAAAATCTCAACTCCCAAAGCACACAACCAATAATAGAACAGAGCAGAGGGAGGCACAGAGATTGGACAGAAAACTAAATTTTGCTGAAGAGAAAATGTGTCCATATTTATTTATATCATCAGCCCTGTGGCCTAAATATTTAGCAAATAGCCTGCTTTGAAAGAGGACCTCAAAAGGAAGGCCCTACCCAGGGCTGATACTTGAACCAACTCATTAAAATTAAAATAACCTGTACAAAACATTTGGAGGTCAATGGAGAAAAAAAACAAAACATATTGTCGCCTCACTTTAACAGAACTAGGATTTCTCATCAGACAGGCAGTCATTTAAATGTATTCTTTCCTATGTGGGTCATCCGCTGTGATTATGATGTGTAAGATCTGTGGTAAATATGCAGTTTTATTGGCTCGAGGGGTTGCTACTGAGGACAAAATGTTGCATCTAACCTGGGGTTGAAATTTCATTGCACCTTTCTGAGCCAAGCAATCTAGAATGCAGCATATGCCTATTATTATTTTTATATCCTCCCTCTCTTCCTCCTCTCTCGTCTAGACCTTTGCGATGCCTCGACTTCCTATTTTTACTTCCGTAATCACCTCCTCCCTCTCTATCTCTTTTTTCTACTTGCTTCTTCATTTCTCTTTTGCCCTCCCTCGCTTGCTTGCTTCTTTCCTGGCCCCTGAAAACTCATACATATACATATCATCTTCCCCACAGAGCGCCAAGTGCGCTAAGCACAGCTTGGAAATTAATGGCCCCTAAGCAATACAGCGACCCCAGCACCACCACATGCACTCTTTGGCTGAGATGGTAAGGAGACTGTTGACAGTGGTGTGAACGTTAGATGAAATGGATATACATATCTTTTAGCTTTAGCGATTAATGGAAGTTCTAAAATAAGACATCCACCACTAGAAAACAGAGATAGAGATATAGTAAATAGTTAAAATCTTATGCAGTACCCTGCTCTGGGATTCTTTAGATTATTGTTTCATTTGCAACATATTTCAGTTACTAATGCAACTCTTTCAAATATGAACTGACCCAATAATATCTGGTGCATAACACTTTAGTATTTGTTTTGTGAAACAAATAAAAAATCTTAGGTTTAGGTCAACTAGGTAAATTTCTCTGTTGTATAGTGACTAGCCAAATGTCAGTCATACAAATCAGCTTTTTGGTGATGAAAATGGAGCCTATGAAGTGAAGAAACTTAGTGTGTATTCATTCAGTTCAAAGTCTGGGCTTCCATATTGATTTACCTGTAAAATAATAGTGTCAGCCTTGTTTGGAGCGGTTTTCTGTTGGTAATTTCATTGCCCCAAACGTGTTTGTGAGAAATACGGTTAAGACAGAGTTTCTGAGTGAATATGTATGAATATAGATATTTGTAGTTAAAAAGAGTAGAGACTAATCAGTGTTTGTGGATTTCTGGATCACGTGCTTCACTGCTGCAGTAGAGGGGCTCAGGACTTAGCACTGAATACCAGATGAGCCTGTGTGCCACACATATGGACAGAGTTTAAGGACTAGTTTCGCCATCACATCAATTAGAGGTGTGAGTAAAGAGTATGTCAGTAAAAATGTGTCCTTAGTAAACATCATCGTTTGAAGAACACCTTTAGGCTACAAAACCAAATCATGTCAATGCATACATTGGTGTAACAAAATCACGAACTGCACGACTGATCCCTCCTGTCCTGTTCCTTTTCTAAAATCTGCAGACAATTGCAGACTGTGCATACAACTCAGCATCAATCATAAATATATGCAATCCACTCCCTCAGAGAAGTCTTTTAAAATTTAAACAGAAAAGTCAATAAAACTTAGACAATTAAAAAAAAAGAACTGACAAACAAAAAGAGCAATGGACCCTGCAGTGGGGGCAACAAGCATTAATAGGCTACATAAATTAAATAAACTACCAATTTAACAGCAGAACAAAGCATCACCAAGACAGTCAGCACAAAGATTTAGAGACAATAAAAACTCTACTGCAGCTGAATTCCACAAGCACACACACCGTGTAGAACAAAACACAATGCTACATTTGTAGGTGACACAGTGGTTGTTGACATCCTCCTCTGTACAGTGAGTTACAACAATCAGTATCCAGTCCACTCAGCCTCTTTAGTCCCACTGAGCTCCTCGAATTCAAAAAAAGTGAGGTGAACAAGCACTCAACAGTGACAGCCATGGCAGGGATTGTCACAAACAGCAGAAAGGTTGTGCAGCGAAGTCTTGGCTGGATGATCCACCATGAGCATGTTTGCATCTAGTATTTTCACTTAACCCACACTGTCTACCTGACATTGTGGTAGTGGCTGATTTGGGTCAGTTAGCATGCTCTCTGGGTGGTGCATTAAAGCAGTGACTAAAATAGATTTTTTGTCAAGAATGCTTATCTTAACCATAACTCATAATGATGCCATCCTTCATTTTATTTCATCGTTGTGCATTGTTTATGCTGCTGGGTGTGTGCATTTGCATTCTTATCTTGTGGTTATTGCAGGCACCTGCTGATTTATTGTTATTGTAGCCCCCTTGACAATTCACTTCCTATGCCAAGTATGTTTTCAGTTAATGTCATGTGGTATGGCATACTATACTGTAAAATGAGAATTGAATGGGTAGGCGACACTATTTATGATGGAATACTGCAACTTGCAGCAAAATTAGTCCAGACAGGAGTAGCTAGGGTGCTAAAAATAGCTCCCTCTCCTTATTTTACTGCAGCACCTTGCATACACATGGGATAGATCAACTAAATTGGATGTGTCAGAAAACATCAGCGAGCATGAACGAGCCTCAGAGAGTGCTACATACTAATCTATCCATAAGGGATCACATGTCACTTTTCTATACCAATGCTGCTTTCACATAATCTAGTCAATGTGAAAAACAGTTTTCAACATGGTGTTAACATATTCCCATGTTGATGAGAACTTCAGTAAATGACTCTCGGAAGAAGAATTACCAGCTTTGTGAGACAGACAATAACAGGATTCTTCACATGATGACAGTTTCGAATGGCAGCTGGAATACAGTAGGGATACCACACACCTTTTTGAGAACAATGACAATGTTGTCCTGACAATAGTGGAGCCAGATCAGAAAACGCTTGTATAGGTCCTTTTGGAAGACAGTGAAAGACAACCTTGCCCAGAATGAGAGCGTCCACACCAGACAACAGAATTCCATTTAAATCTGAATCAAAATGGTCTCAATCGTCCTATAGGTCCCATTCAGGCTTTGTGCATTGTGCTAATCATGCAGGTCTGATTTTAAATATGAATCCTCTATGGTGTAGCTTTAAATCCAGCCAATCTGGCCATTACATTTCAGACATTATGTCAGTGTCTCTCTTTTTCTTTTAGCAAATAAGGCAGCAAAAACATCAAAGCAAAAAAAAGACACTGCGTGGGCTGACACTGCAGTGTGACCTAAAGCATAAAAGAAATGGGGGTAAATGAGGACAGAACATATATGTGAATGTAGGAATAGATACAAAAATAACATAGAACACGCCATGCAGCGGCTCACAGGGGCTGGGCCACGTCGATATGAAGCGAGAGCTGGAGATAGACGTGTGATGAAATAAACATTACACTTATGAAATATGCAGGTCTAATGTGAGTTGCAGAGATGTGTCAAACGCGTTAGTTGAGCCAGACATCATGGCGCATTAGGCTAAAGTGCTCCTTTCTGTTGCATGCTCTACCACCTTTATCTATGTACTTTAAACACACTAACTCACACACATACATGCGCACACACTCCGCCGCCCACATTTGATTTGCCCGACTGTTACTGGAATAACAATGAGTGATGGCAAGATGGAGCCCATTGAAAGGAAAGACTTTTCTGAGTGAATCAGTGTCCATAAGAACTCTCACTCTTTCCCCGGCTCTTCTGCATTTCCCCAGGGTCTCTTTCTGAATCTATCTAGCCGGACTGAGGCCGTGGTTCTTTCATTTAAACATTATACAGGAGAATATTATAGCAAAGATGACTTCCTCTCCATCATCAACTTCTTTCTTTACCAGCTCTCTCTTAAATTCCCTTGGCAGTGCTTCTATTTCTCACAGACGCTGGATTCACTTCCCTTCTTTGTGTTTTGCAACCCTTCCATTTCCCCTTTGTCTCTGTCTTTCTTCCAGCGTCTTTATCTCCATATTTTCTGCCTCTTCCCATCTCTCTTTCTCTCACTGAAGCCTTAAAAGCAATACATTGAGAGGAATGAGCCAAATAAGCAACAAGGATGGCATTGAAGGATAACAACAACAAAACGTCATTTCATCTAACACAAACACATCACCTCATCCCCAACCTGCCCCGCCCGCTACCCCCTAAATATGTCTGCGTGTGGAACAGAGATAGCAGCAACACAAACACGGCAAGCTCTGTTCAAGCCATCCTGGGACCGATAAACTGTCTATTCTTTTCCCCCAAAAGTGATAATTGCTATTAAATCATAAAAACTGGCACTTTTAGCCAATAGACAAAGATGTACCACAAACACCTCCTTATATCAAAAGGTCATACGCAGCCCACACTTGGAAAAAATGGCAGACAAATGTCAATTGTTGAGTGTTGACCATCAGGGGCATAAATAAAAACCTTGCTGACTTGTGGTTATTATCAGGAGTTAACAGCGTTACACAAACACTGGCAAAAAGTGGCCGATGTGATTACCGGGCCTGTTGAAAGAGACATACTGCCCATTCAGCCTGCCAAATGCATGAACATAATCAGCAAGCACTATATGGCTGTTTGTATAGATAAGAGTGGTTCAGACAAAGTGCAGTGTGTGTGAGGACTAGTAGACCCTTGCATACACACACACACACACACACACATGCTTTGTTCATTATGAATGCAAAACCACTATACTATTTATTGCACTGGTAATGGCTGTCTGACGTCACTCCCCATTTTGGAACCCACATGCTGCTATATATATATATGAAAAGAAGCTGGGTTCTTAGAAACACGCACACTGACACCTCATACACATCTGACAGGCATCATGCTGCGAACGTCAGCATTGTGTCGAAGGGATATCCTCTTCCTGGTGCTAAGAGGATTGGCTGGCTAAAGACTAGTGACTTTGAAGGCTGCAAAAAGAAAGAGAGGGGCCGAGTCAGTGGAGCCGGGAAGCTGAGAGACAACCTGAACTGGGTTTAATAATCTTCTAAGGTCTGCCATACAAAGCAGCGGTGGAACGTCGGCCAGTTAGCGTGCTGAGTGAAACTTTATCTGCAGGCAAGGCCTTTGCCTTGATCCCTTCACAGTGGAAGGTCATCTTTTTTTTTTTTTTTTTCAGAGCTGCAGAGTATTACATCTTTTAAAGATTTCGAAATGGACACAGTGGGGTGTTTTTTGTCTGTTAGACAATAACAGAATAATCAAGGCAAGTGCTTCACCTTTAGTTCTGACACAATTTCCTCAGGTGGTATCATTTTCCAGTGAATACCACCATCAGTACAGAGACTTGACGTTTAAAGAAAATTGAGATAATATCCTTCAAAATGACATTTGCAGCTGCAAGACACCTTGGCTTTTGTGGCTGTGTGAGGTTCAAAAAAAGAAACGGGGGGAAAGGCTTAGAGAAAGGAGCCGTGTAAAAACATTCACTTGAGCTGCGCAGTGCCCAAAATGAGAGGCATGTTTGCACTGAGCAGCTCCCAGGTGTGAATGTAGAACTTTGGATGTAGCGCAACCTGCCGTCCAACTTCCACTGGACAACTATCTGTGTGCTTGATTGCATACGGATAAGCTAAGTGTGAGTTTTTGTCTGTTCACCGGCTGTGCAGATTCTGTTCTCTCCCTGTAACATCAAACCGTTACCGATTCTCTCCGTGGTCTATCAGCGGTCGCCCGCCTCTGCTTCACCCCGTGTGTTCCTACAGATGGGTGCTTAGTGCAGCCAAGCATTGCGGGCATAAAAGAGACAGGTACAGAGCCACTCCCACAGGAGCGCTGAACCATCCCTTCATGCTATGCACCGCTGAACTAACATCTCCTTCTGTACAAAGTGACTCAAAGCCACAAGCATATACACAAGGACATGTATTATTTTTGAGTGTGATGCATATCTCAAGTCGTACTGATCTCAATTTAAAGTTTGTGACGTGAAGCGTTTGCCATATTTTAAGATCATATTTCTGATCATATTTTGTCAATGTCCTCTACATAGACACCAATGCATATTGCTGTAATCATTTTGTGTAATATCATTGCTAGAAAACACTACAAGCTTTTGAAACCAACACGATATGAAACAGAAAAGAAATGCACTATGTCTATGAATAACCACAGCTGATTTAACTACATCCCTTAGGCCCATTTCTGTCCAAATCTATCTAGGTATGCACGCCATCCCCACATACCCATATTTATAATTCACCATAGATAAGATACAAGAAACCTTGTGCTATGCATTAAGCCCAGATGTCTCTCTGCAGAGCAGCATTAGGCATCTAATGTGGCTTTCTGCACCACAGCTCCGTGTTTTCCCCATCTTCCCCGTCAACCTTCCTGTTCCATATGGTTATATCCATCAACTACCTAGCCATCGATCAGCCTTGGCGTTACTTTCTTCTCTGTCTGCATGCTAGGTCGAACTCATAAAACATCCGAGACATTATTGTGCATTAGACAATAAAGATGTGCTGCAGGGAAAATCCATTAGCTTCTATAGAGAGGTGGCATGAATAGAAACGTCTATGGTCTTGACTGAGATGATCCATCTTGCTCTCTTGGGCCAACGTGCAACAGCTTTTGTGCTTCAGGTGACTGAACATGTGTTACAATGAGAATCAGCTTTACTGGGGTGGATTTGCATACGAGTGTGTGGAAGCAGATAACGTCATGATAGCACACGTGTATCATTAATGTGACACGGGAGGCAGTCATTGGGAGCATTTTTCTCTCAATTGATATCTACATCTGCAAGTCTCTTTCACACACACACACACACTTCACGCACTTAAACACTGTGTTTTGTCATTTACTTTTTTCACCTTGCCAGTGGGGAGGCTTCGGGATGTACAGTTTGGTACAGAGCATGGCGATCTGACCAAAAGCGGTCAAGATTAATTACCGTGTGGCCTCTAGCACTGCCCTCAGGAAAATTTGTACATTTCTTGCAATACTACTGGCTCCAGTGATGGCAAAATTTGGCAAAAAGTTTGCATAGCATCGGGTATAATTAACCACATAGCTTCTACTGTGCTGCCAGCAGGACTGTAGACCTTGTTAAACATTTATTTATGCAGGGACAGTCAACTGAGCTTGCATGCTCTTTTGCAGCAATACTCTGACATTCATACAGCTCTACTGGGAGCTGCCCAGAAAGATCAGAGTCTGCTAGCTCTGGTCACTGCACAGGCGCACTACAGTACATCAGTTGGTTATGTGCCTTGGCTGCCTCTCCCTTGAGAGAAAACATTGGTATTCTTCCTTCTCCATCACAACCGAGCTTCTCTAACCTCAAGGTTACTGCCTGCGCTTACTCACTTCCACTGTCGACTCCCATTCATCCAGTTGGTTATTTTCTCCATCTATTCTCTTTTGCAATAACACTGCGACTCCTGACAAATTTCGGTCTCCTTGGCTCCCTTCTTTCTCCTCTGTGCCATAGCTGGGTTATGACATCATGCTAATGTATGTTCTTTCTTAAACACGGAGTGCACTCGAGAAAAGGGTCCTATCAGGCAGAGGGACAGCACACTCCATCTCTATAGCTTACATCTTTTAATGACTGGAGGCGTATGGCTCTTTCCTTTCCTCCCCCTGTCACTGTTTATCACTAAGACTACATTGAGAGAAAGACTTAAAATGGAACTGAAGGAATCCCCCTCGTTTTAAATTTATAATGTGTATGACAAGAGCAGAGCAGACCACATACATATATGAGCAGAATCAACAACTGAGCATGTATTTACAGTCCATGTTAAGTACTTGCCTGATAACTATTTCAGGAAATGAACTAAGTGTTCTTAATATCTTATTCAGGATTATCTTCTTTTTTATGGATGAATATATACACATTTTCTTGTGGTTCTTTCCACAGTTACAATCCTTACCACATTTTCAACTGACTGGTATTTCTAAAAACAAATATGCTCCTGTGGGTGCTTTTATTGAAATGCACCCAATCAATTCTGACAGTAAAACTCCAATTGAAATGACTTATGAGGCAGTAACCACAATGTGTCGATTTCAGCTGGGCACCTCTGTTGCATGTTTCCTGTTTTTCCTGTTTTCACCAATAAAAGCAAAAAAAAAACAACATACTGATTATAGACTTTTAAACCAAAAAGAACAAACATATGAATCAATTTACGAAACACTGTGCAGGTGCAAAAAATCCTCAACAGCTCTAACTCTTGATTACAGCAGTATCAATTATATATCTAACATATAGAAATATTTCTGTGAGTTTTTCAAGGGTTTCCCCAGGCAGGCTTTGCAGTTCTCCAAGCATCTACCAAGCACCACGTCAACTCTGCAGTTGAAAAGCTTTCTGTCCATGAGGTACCACTTCAAAGTAACTTTCATTTCTCTGATCACAACGAACAGAGTACGAATTCCCTTTCATGCTGTGCACCAAACTTTGACCTTTTCGTCCACCATTCCATCTGATGTGTCCCTTCCCATCACACCCTCATCTGTCTCCCAGTGGCACCTTTCATCAATCTCAGTGGTCAGTGTGCCTGTCAGTCTAGACCTGCCATCACTCTTCATTTGAGTCAGTGGGAGACCCCTGTAAGCTGCCTAACTAACCCTGTAACTGGCCTTGGTCTGAGACCCTCCATCACTCCACAGCTGTCTCCTTTGTCTTTTATCATTTCCTCACATTTTCTTTTCTGAAACTCAGTTGTATCTCCAGGTCTCCACCTCTTTAAACCGGGACCGGTCGAGTGTTGTACTTACACATAAACAGTAGAGAATGGAAAAGATGTCCTGCTGTTACAGCTCATTATCCAGCTTGATTAACCATCCTGAGCACAACATGGTTCACCCTGGAGTAGTGGACAAGCTAAGGTATAGAGAGAGCAACTGACCTGCGGTTGAATAAGACCAGCCATTAGGTTGAGCAGAGCTGAGATGGATCTACTAGATAACAGACTCAAAGCATGCTGTTTGAGAATGTTCCGAAATCTACTCTGGTTTTGTTGCAGTTACACAGAATGAGAAACAGGAGGTGGCATCAAAATGAATGTAAAAGTTTAGATTTTGGTAAGATATGGGTTTAGCTGATTATATACAAGCGGCAATCTCACGGGCTGAAAAATGAAACATAGAAATGCAAGAAACTGCAGTTCCTCCAATGGCGACTTGAGGCTGGCTTCAAGAGTATGTCAAGTCCCATAGAACCCCATGTCAAAATGCCCAACTTTACAACAGAAATTAACATGTTTACAGCCTTGTACAAAAAATGGTTTTGGTCTATAGTTAATTTCTCCCTTCATGACAAATGCACAGAGCGTTAATTTTCATACAACTCACCCATTTAATATTATTAAGGCTTATAGTTGTGCATAATTAAGGGCAAGGCCATTTTGTGTGATGGGTGGACGCCCTCCACTGATGCTACCACAGTGACAATGTTAATTTGGTCATATAACAAGGCATAACCCCAAATTCAGATTGAGTCACATAACTGTAATGTTGTGGTTGCCTGAATAAGTCTTGTTCAGCTTTTGTTGATACTTAACAGCCCTCTATGGAGCTCAATGTTCAGTTTTTCTGGTGAGTAACTTCGCGGTTTTGTTTCTCTAGCAAAAAGTCATATTAGCATCACCATATTTTTACCATCACTGTAAATGCACCATGCTAACCAAGCTAGCAGCCAGCCATAGGGTTTGATCCTCCTTGTTCAAATATGGTCATTTCTGGGTCCAAAAATCCAAGATAGAAACGGCCAAAATGCCAAAGTTGGGGCTTTAAAACACGATTCCACAAACATGTTGTCACAGCAGCGACCTCCATATGATTAAATACATGCTAACTTGACCAAAACACCCAAACATTTTTTTTTTTAATTTCAAGGTTTTCTTCAGAGCCTCACTGGGGCAGAACACAGTGGCCGCTGTTGTTTAGCACAATGAATTAGTTAGTAAATATTGAAAGTGAAGTGGAGCATATGGTCTGCTCCACACAGCTTGCTCTGACAGCTGCTACCGCTGGAGAAAATAAATGGATCTGTGCAGTAAACAGTCAAATGTTGTCAAGTCCTGTAACCTCACTGACCTTTAAAACTGAATGAAAAAAGACCTGGAGTGATTAATCCTTGTTGAAGTAGTTACAAACTGCTGGTTTGTTGGTGAGTTTTAAGTGACCTGACAACTTGATTTAAAACATTCAATTTAAAAAAAAAAACATGTTTGTCAGTGCTGGACCAACATACTGTCACAGTAAAAGCAATGCATATCCACACCATTCTGTGTTTCTGTTGCTGCCACAACAGCTACGTGTTGTTGCGTCTTTAAATGCAGGTGTGTCGGAGCAGGTGCACACCTGCTGTGTGTGCACTGTTTGCTAACAAGAACAGACACGGATGCATAATTCTGTTGCTGTGCTATGAATATGTCTGTGTGTTTGTACAGTGCATGTACAAACAGCCAGGCCCAGTGACTGTATAATTCAGACTGCAGGATACCCGAGGGTGCAGGCCTCTCTCCTCGCTCGGTTACTCACCAGGAAATAAAGGGAAACACACCCCCGATCCAGCGGCAGCTAGGAAACAAATTGAGCTAAAAGGTCAATCACCCCCCACCCCCCACCTAACTTTAATTAACAAATCAGTTGAAAATGCCAGGGAACCAGAGGCTATGAAAATATTACACCGTAAAGTTGCTACTCAGTGCTAATTGGGTACCATTTAATACACCAGTGAATGGATGTTAATCATTAGCTAATACACCAAGGCTTTGTTCCTCTGTTAGAATGGCTCTTATGTCCTACTGCTTCATTAGGTGAAGTTCTTGTGACTGATAACAGCTCTGGAGTTGTACACTTTTTCATCCTGTCACAGCTCAAAACAACTAGCCAAATGACTTAAATGAAAAAGTGAGGTCAACATTGAAAAGTTTGTTTTCAGTGACTGCAGATTTCACGCTGACAGCACTGCTTGCTGAATAAACTTTGAAGAAAAAAAAAAAAAGACATCATAAACACTGCGCCTGCCAAAAAGCCAATCTCTGAGTAATGCTGAGACACAGCCATTAGTGAGATTGGCAATGCTCTCTGATACTCAAGTTATCCCCTCCAAACCTCCCAGATTTTATTCGTTCCTCCTCCATCCCTTCATCTATCTCTCCCTCTGTCAACTTGCATCTCAATTAACAGCAGGAGAAACAGAACCACGCTTTTATTTGTTTGGAGTCCTATAACAATGCCACCTAATCAGTCTCGGCTGGACTAAAGGGGGCGAGAGGCAAAGGATGAAAAAAACAAAAGTGCTGGAATTGCATTAGCGGTAATGAGGGGACCAGAAAATAAAGATAAAACCTCCTTGTTGCAGCAGCAGACAGAAAGGGAAACAGAAAAGGAATGGATGGAAGAAGGATGGTACAGTAGGAGATGCCGATGGAAAGAAAACCAGGAAAAAATTAGGAGGCAGGAAATAAGGAATAGAAGGTATAGAGAGTGGGAATCTAAGCAGGTCAGGAGCATGTGGCATGAAGGAGTGCGGGGCCGGATGGCAGAGCTGAGGAATAAAAATGAGCGAGTGGGAGAGGGGAAAGCAGATGTCTGATTCACCGACTCATCCCTCTGCTCTGGCACTGAGCTCCACAAAGCCGGCACGTCTGAGAAGAAAGGAACAGTCATGAAAGATAGAAGTATATTAAGGTAAAAGATGATATGAAACTGAAGAAATGAAGACGTGGAAAAATGGAAAGGTTGAAAGTTTGCAGCACACCAGAAAGTAATGTTGAGATACTATGATTTCTGCAATGCTGGGAGATCACTATTAGTGTCTTGATATATCTGATTGAGATCTTTAGATTATATGCATAAAGCCAAACAGTGACAGTCAATGGCTGTAACAGACCATACAAACTCCTTTCAGAATACGTCCTGTCTTTGTATACACCACAGCTTTAGGTAACAACAGGGATATACAAGATACGACCATTTCAAACAGCTTGCGCATGGCTGAGCATGCAATTTCTGGAACAGTTGACACATTAGGAGTTGCTGCAAAACTATTACGGCAACCACTCCAAACAGACAATGTAGCTCATCAAATGGAGGAACTGGCATCTTTGAAATGTCTTTTGATGTTTGTTCAGAATGTGTTTTTCTAGCTTGGATGTTTACTCTGCTCAGTCCAATGCATTAGGAGCCAATTTTCAAATTTGCTGCAATAAAAAGTACATTTTAAAATCCATAATGATTCATTGAATAATGACATTATTATATTTCATTACCATATCAAGAGTAGCCCTTCTGGCTAACAGATTGTGCCATCACTGTCTGACCATTCCAGAACAGTAGTATCGTATCAGTATCACATACTGACTATCCTTCTTAATGTAACCATGGATGCTACAAACGACAATAAATAATCTATTTACAAAGACAGCTTTTCAGCTCTTTCTACGCCCCAGCCCTTTTGCTCTGTGCTCCAAAAACAGTTGAACAAACTTTGTACCTGGCAGAACCTCAGTCCAATTTCCCCTTTGGTTGCTGACACAGGCCCATTTTCAAGGTAACATGAATTATTGTTAGCCAGAAATGATCAAGGCTATATTCCTTTGTTTTTGTAATATCTCTCTAAGGCTACGTGACGCCCTGAAGTAACTCATGTAACTTTCTAAAGTAAAGACAGAGTAACGTTGGCCAGCACCATGTTTCAGGTTCATTAATGATTACAGAGTACTTTAATGATACCCAGAAGGGGAAAAGGGGACACATGCCCAGCATGGGTGGATTATGAGAGAACAGGCCTTTGAGCACAGGTATGCAAAAGGTCCCACCACCTCTCCTACATAAGAGAAAGATAAGAGACTTTGTGGTGGTTTCGCATCTCTATGTTGTCATCATGCATCTTTTTGTGTGTTCACATATGTAGTCATTTTCATTGCTTCATGGTAATTATGCTTTTTGTAGTTGTTTTCTGTCTCTTTGTAGTTCATTTGCATCTTTTTGTGGTCACTTTGAGTCCCTTCCTGGACAGTATGTGTTAATATGAGTGACATTTTGTAGATGAAGGCCAGAGGAAGCCTTGACACTTTGGGTTTCCGGGCCAGAGCCCAGTAGGCTCATTCAGTAATCCATCCATGATACCCGGCAGTGCAGGAGCAATGTCGACTGATAGCCTTGTCATCTTTGGTCTCTACTCCTCCCTTTTAGCTGTGACTGGAGGCCTGAATTTGTGACATTTTGCCTTGATCATAAATATGTATGTCAAAATACCCTTTCATCACATCCTGTAGTCCTTGCTTTTTGCTTCTTAAGTTATATTGTCTGACACTCAAAACTATCTAAAAAACAATGCAGCACTTGGCTGAGAAAAACTGGCATCAGTATTTTTCTTTTTGTCAAGCTTGTCTGACTTAGCAACAGTATCTAAGGGGAGTGGGACTCAGGTCTGGTCAATTGCCAACTGAATTTTAAAGCACAGCAATGCAGCCCAGAGGCCTTTTCAGCGGGTTTTTAAACTAGGCCTGCATGAGCTCTGGTTCCCTCCAGCATGCCTCCATAGTTACTGCCCTGCTCTGCTCCACCAAGGGGACTGCCCCAGGGGAGCCAATTAAGAGTGTCCGCTGTGCCGGTGACAGCTGCTCTAGCTGCAGCCCCGTAAGCCTCCCAGCTCCACATCACTGATGGGGAAATACTGTAGAGCTGGCTTGGATGGGGAGGAGATGAAACAGAGAGCGAGTCAGAAGGGAAGAAGGGATCAATAAGGACAGCAGTCATTCTGAGAGCGCCAAGAGATCGTGGTGTGTCAGAGAGGAAACCTTCATGGGGACAGGGTGCTGCAGTGTGACTCCAGGTTGATTACATGCACTTCACTTCCACTGTGCACGGTTAGTTTCAGAGAAAGACTGCTGCATAAGACTCGAAATGACACAAAGATGGACGTCTTGCCCAATCTGATTGAAACACTGATTGTTCTCCTGAGCCAAATAAAATTCTGGCCATTTGCAGAAAAACTGAGCAATTGAAATGTGAAAAACAAAATGTATCTCCTAAACTGCAGCCACTGCTCTGCTAATAGACAGCCAGACTCATTTGGTATGCTTTGGTACTGAGTCCCACAAAAAGGCGGGTTTGATAAGCAATGTCACACTAAATTATTTCTACCCTTGAGATTTAAACAATTTTGATATTTTCAAATGTGCCTGACTGACTGTTTTTTTTCTATTTTCACTACACTGCTTTTTGCTATTTACTTTAATAGATTCTGGCTTTATAGAAGTTTAAAACCCTCTGGTCTTTCTAAACAGCCCAGATTTCTTCGTCTGTCCTTCCATATCCTCTTATCATTCTATTCCGTCTGTTACTCTTCAAACTATATTCATATTTCAACGGGGTGCAGAGTACGAAATTCTTCGTCATCTTCTTGTCAAAGACAGAAGAGAAGAGATCACTGAGGTGAGGACAGTGAGAAGAAGCAGTATGATATTTTCAGAACACAAAAATGTTACTGAATCAGGGGAAGTTTTTAATTGGGGCCTCTGAGATAACCTGTATGATGCGGATAGCCAGCAGGGGTGGTGGTGGAGCACTGATTATACATTCTAAAATGTATTGTTATCCTCCCATTTAAATACTGTAGCAAAAGAATTAAATTCCTGCCCTGTTTTTTTTTTTTTTTTTTCGGTGTTTGCCTGAAACAACCTTGGAGCTCTGCAAAGTGAGATTGATAACAGCATTCTTGTTTCCAAAGAGGAGGTTAAGAAGAAAGCTTTTCCATTTTTTTTTTCTTCAGAATTCCCAGATGCCTGCCTGTTCTTCACCATTGCCTGCTTAATGCAACACAAAGCCTTTGTGGATTTTATTTGGTCTCACTAATTGATTAAGAGCTGCGACTTGGGGAAAGTGCAGAAGTGTTATGCCCATTTTCTTTAGTATATTCTGCTATATTCTTCAGGTAGTGGCTAATTTCTGGAACTCTGACAGAGGTGTCCAGCCTTGGCATTAGTGGTGGCACTGGTTTGAGATTCAGTGGACTGGTGGTGGGATGAAAACCTCCCTATGTCATGTAACAAGAACAGGCCATTCCAGCACTGCCCTGCTTTATATATACCACTGGCAAATTGTCTTTCCTAGGATGACGAAGGTATGGCTCATCCCACTCATCTGATAATACTAATTCCCTGCAGGTCCGCAATATTCTGTAAGGTAAAGTATAAGTACACTCTCACACATGAGCAAAATTAACACTGGCGCATATCTGCCCACTGTTAACTTAATTTTAGTGCGAACAAAGCAGCAATTAAAACATTTGCTTCTGGTGGGAAAGCAAATAAGCAACCCCACACTGCATGGAGTATAACTTTGATGAACTCCGAGTGGCAAACGCAGCCTCAGCTAATAGCAAAGAAGTATGTGTGGAGAGGAAATTGATTGTTGCCGTGTTTAATCAGCCAATATTGTATTATATCAGCCAAAAAAAAATAATACAAACTGCCTCACATGAGAGATGGTGCCTGGCTGGCAGTAAGTGGAGAGATAAGCACAAACATAAGAAACTGGAAAATGAACCAATAACATCATATTTTGTGCTATTTTTTTTTTTTATCAAACTTGCTAACATTATCTTGCAAGCTAGCTTTCTGTGTCTGTCATCACCAACATTCAGCATGAATCGTCCCAGCTTGCAATGGTCACTGAAGTGCATTTGCTAATGTGTGACCGTACCCTAAGTGCATGCCTATGATAGCAATATATATGCAAAACTTTTCTCTGCAATTACAAGGTCAATGAAGTGTGCAAAGAGAAACTTAATACTGGAGGTTTGGGCGCTACCAAAAACTGACCATTATAAAACAGACTTAAAAAAGATATATCTTAGTATCTTATAAAACAAAAGCCAAAGCCTGTAATTTCTGACTAAAAAATAAGGCAAAACATAAATGCATTGCTCTCAAAGTAAGTTCTAAACTGTTTCTCTTCCATGTTTCCAAACCTTTCCTTCATGCATACCTTATTGGGCATCACAGCTGTGGGCTTTTAATCAAAGTGTTAGCTTTCTAATAGCATAAAAGTAATTACCAAAAGAAAGCACTGTGTCTGAGACTGAGATCGAGAACTAATCACCCAGGAAACATTTGTTAATTCAGTATCAACTATTTGTCTTTCTGTTTCAGCCAGTGGCACACACAAATCAGCATGAACAGGGTGCCTACTTGAGTTTAAAACCTTATCAAGATCATTTTCAGTCAAATGTGAGACTGAGTTTTGTACAAATGATTTTTTCATATTAAAGCTTTGCTGGTAAAATAAAGGTTAGCGTAGATGTGGTCCAGTGCAGAGGTAGGTTAGGAATCTTAGAGTTAGGCTAATGTACATTTTTCTAATAGGAAAGTGCATGTACAAAATAAAAACACAGTGTTAGTAGTAGGTTCAAAGATTTATAATGTCAGAAATGTAGATGAGCTTGGCTCATTTTGACAAATAGAAATCAAAATTAGATAAAATGTTACTGGCAATTCAGACCTCACAAATTTGAATGTATGGCCATTTTATGACTTTTTGAAGGCCTAATATTTCTAAAATTAAATTTAAAACTTGACTTTTTAAGGATCTGCAGACACCCTGGTAAGTAACAGTGAAGCAGTGAGACCAGTGATGTGGAAAACAGCAGCACCAAGTCAGGTACAATGAAGTTTTCTCTAATAGCTTTCGGTCATGTGGTTAAAAAAAGAAAACCCCTTCATGCATTGCGATTCTTTACACTGTAATCCCTTGTCTTATTGCTTCTTCATTGTGTAAGACGTCCTTGAGTCTTGAGTAAATATGAGGAAAAGATTATCGGTTATCTCTTGCCACACCTGTAACAAGGTATCTGTTCACTTCAAGCGTGTAGAGCTTAATTCGTAATCAAATAGCAATGAGACACACACGGAGTGGAGTGGATATCCTCCTGCCAATCAAACCTCAGCTTTGTTTGGAGTGAAAGTCACCTTTCCAGATGCCTGGATGCCAGCTCTTCTGCCACCCACACACACACTGCCTACACATACACGTGCATTATACATAACTGCACACGTACCTCCCACTCCGTGCAGTGTGAGGAACCTTCTGTCAGTTTCCACTCATCAAAAGGTATTGGGATGACACTTAGCAAAGCTCTCCTAAATGCGAACAATGTAATATGTGTTGCATGACTCTCTAATGAGCTTGGCAGCGGCTTCAATTTCACAAATTGTACTAGCATGCACACAGACACAGATGCACACTAACCCACGCACTGCAACTACGTGCTTTTCCTCACCTTCAAGCTTCTTCCACCTTGCAAATACATTTATGCAGTGAGAAAACTCATTCTATTTACTTGCTAGTGTTTACTTGCAGGTCTTGGACTATCCCCACTGGTGCAGACAAAGAAGTTGCTAGAAAAAACTGACAACAGTTTCCTGCTCAGCCAGCTCATGTTGGCCCCACCACCCACTGTCCATGGCCACAACCTAATGTCACCTCGCCTTTCACATGTCAGACTTGACAAGCCTCTGACAGCTTTCCTCTAAAGGGACCTTCTGTCAAATCTGACATTTGCTACCATTAAACACCAGCCATGCCTTGTCACTGGTTTCAAAGCTTGAATGTGTGATTTAGAGGGCAGAGTTGATTGCTGGGCAGACTGACTGAATGGTGTTGAAGGTAAAGAACGGAAGGTCTTGTGTGAAAGGGAAAGCCAGTGATGGTCAGGTCTGACAGGTAATTACAGAGAGGAAGTAGTGGTTGAGATGGGGGGGCGGTTCTCTTTACTTGGTAATTAACGACACGGGGAGGCACTCAAGGATGCAAACTGCCCCATCCATCTGTAAGACAGTAAAATCTCTGCCGAGTAATCAACCATACTGACATGTCACCAGTGCACTGGGGGAGATCTGTCATATCCATGCACATGTCCTTTGTTGCCATCATGACAGGTTTGCATATGGCTCCACGGTCACATTTGCTGTCACTGCTTCTTGTTTTATTGGCCTGAAGGCACATGACCATATACCCAACCCACCAATGCTGATACACCACTGGCTGATATGTGTGTGGATGTACATTACTGGTTGTCCTCCATTTTTTCCCCCTGCTTCATGCCTGCCTCACGTAAATGTTATTTATACAGTGTTTCATGATGACCTGATAAAGGCTATAAGCTGAAACGTGTTGGTCTTACAATAAACTTGTTCTGTGCACTACAAGTGTTGCTGAAGCTCTACAACCCAATCTCCATTGTACATTTCTGCCAACCACAGATATGTTACATTTGTATATTATTATGTTGAAACTTTAGGTTTCTTTTCATTTCAACAGGGCTGTGATTAACATGTGGTCAAGTGTAGGCTCAAGAATCACAAGGAAAAGATCATGTTTTGGCTAAAAATATCTGCTTTCTGTTGCAGTGATGTCTCAATAAGAAAACAACCATCTTTCGTGGCACTATTCCCAGTGGAAAAACTGAAAGGTCACTAAAAAATACCCATGACTGGTGCCTAAAAAGCTGCTTGTAAAACTGCAAAGGGTCACTAAAACACATCTATGTTTGGTGCCTGAAAAAGCTACTTGTGAAACTGCAGTGGCTCACTATAAAACACCCACTGTTTGTGCCTAAAAAGCTGCTGGAAAAACAGCCATGGGTCACTGAAATATACCCACACTTTGCTGTTTTTACAGCAGCTTTTTAGGCACCATGGGTCACTAAAAAGCATCCACATTTGATGCTTAAATAGCCACTTGTAAAACAGTGACATGTTGCTAAAACAAAATCACATTTGGTGCCCACAATGGCACTTTAAAAACAGAAACAGATCGCTAAAACGCATCCATGTTTGGCACTTAGAATGCCACCTATGATAATGCAATGGGTTGCTAAAACAAAACCAATGGTGTTGTTCCTTGGTCTCAAACAGTGGTTTGCAGATTAGCAGCGGTCTTGCCCAGGTTTCACACCATTCACCGTCCTCTCCACGTGTAAAATGTACAAATGTAACATACTCATCGTTCGAAGAAACATACAATGCCATCAAGGTCTTCCGGTGACTGGATTGAGTTTCAACCACCTCTTCTTTCCCTTCTCTATGCACCTGAAGTAGGTAAAGTTGTGACTGAAACCCTTACCCTGCATCTAATGCTTCCTATCTCCAGATGGCAACATTATGGACTAAGGTCTAGTATAACAAAGCAAAAATTGAAAGGAAATGTAGAATCAAATGCATGCCTTGGTAATTCATTGAACAAAGGCACATATTAGGTATTCATGATGTGGCAGCTGGCTCTTGACCTTAGTCTTATACAGTATAAAGATTTTCCACTGGGATTCCATTTTCCAATGAAAGGTTTGAAATGTTTCAGTGTGAGACAGTGGTCCCCTCAGGAGGGAGGTCAACTAACCAGTGAGAAAGGATCATAGGTGACATCCTGAGGGAGGAAGCCCTGGACACTGTGGCTCTCCGCTGAGCCTGTCAACAGTCTGATTAATACATGTGGCAGATCAGAGAGAAAGAATGTATAAAAGAATCCTTTTCTTTACTGCCTCTTGTGCACTGCCTACCCACATATCAGACATTAATCAAGGAGGGGAAGAATTGTTTTCTCTCCACAGCATGGCACAAAAAATAAAACTTCATCTGTGTCTAGGGCAAAGGGAGGGGCAATGTTGCGTGACATTCTCTTCATATCGCTGAGCTAGAGGTCACCTCCCGGCACTGAGAAAAAAGAGAGAGGGAGAAAAATAACGCTCTCCATCTCTCACCTGCTCGCCCACTGTGCCCGCATTCATCAATCCTCTCCCCCTCTCTCTGTTCCTGTCCTTCCATCTATCTGGCCTTGTGTGACACACACACACACACACACACACGCACACGCCACACACACACACACACACACACACACACACACACACACACACACAGCGTACTCATAACACATATTGCTACCTCTGCCATCAACACAAATTGACTCACACAGTACTTTGATTATGACATGAGCAAACCAACATCACCCTCCATGATTACTGCATGTGAGCCATAAAGCAACCTGAATATGCACACAGCATACCAACGCTCTCATTTTATTACCCAGCATGCCGCTGGTATTGTAATTGTTCCTGAGCTCTGACACCGCAGAACAAACGTTTTAAAGTTAAATGTACATTGTGTAATTAATTTGATTGGTGAAGGATTAGTGAGACAAGGACTTCATTAAAAAGGTATGTAATTTCAAATGAGATAAACCCATTCAGTGTTAAATGTTTTAGGAAAATGCTCTCATTAAATTCCATTTCTGAAGGTATTTGCAGGAATGGACGTGGTTAGTAATTAGTGTTTTTGGAGCACCAGTTTTATTCGCGCAAATGAAATGAGTCACATAGGACCGATGAAATACAGTACATTTACAGTCTCTCCACATCATAACATGTGAATCATCTGCATACAGCTTCTCTGAATCATTGGCAACCCAGAGTAAAAATAGCAATGGGATCCCATGACTTCCGTTTCTGTGACAGAATTGAAATTATCTCCAACAATAATACAGCGGGATAAGAAAAGAACAAGAACGAAACATTTTAAACGCTCCTGTTGATGATAGCATAACAGTGCATCCATTATCTACCACTTAAAGGCCTCTACCAGAGTCCAACATCCATCTTGTTTATTACTCTCCAATAGCTCTGACCTTTTGATCCCTAAAGTACAGCTTATGGGCAATACCCTCTACCTGTGAGTGAAATACAATCAATACCTGGAGAGCTTTGTTTCTGTGCAATGTATGGAAGACCACAGAGTACATCCAGAAATGAGGATGGTGGCTATGAATGGTGGAAGGGAACTGACAAAGCAAGACGGATGACTGACAGCTAGGGAGCGCACTCTCTCAACGGGGGAAATGATTCAAGTCAAGTGCAGTGCTGGGAACTCCACCTCTGCATAAAGCCGTGTGCATGAGATGGCTATATATCATTGTGGTCACTCACTGCAAACACACTCTCTTTATCCGGCCCTCAATAATGGAAAGGAAAAGAAAATGGAAATTAAAATACAGCAGCACAGCAAGGGATGTTAATCAAGAATAAGAGTAACGGTGAGTGTACAAAAAAAAAAAAAAAAAAAGGAAAACAACACTAAATCATTGGCAAACAGATCAAGGCTCCTGTGCAGGAAATGATTCAAATGCAGACAGACGCAGACACGAAGACAAGTGGACGGCGGAAGGTCAAGCATGCTCAACAGCATCTGAGCAATGGGGTCCAGGTGGAGGCCGTTTGTTTGGCAGTGCCAGGATGTAGCCTTAATTAGCTTCATGCCAACCATCCATCTACCTTGAGCTAGATATGTCTGGCATCTGAATGTCTATCGGTGTAATTCCTCAAATGCCAAATGACTTCTGCTGCCTCCTGGTTACAAATGAACCTTGCTGCAATTTGTTCATCTTCTACATGATGTCAGGGTGTTTGTTTTGGTAACTATAGAGCAAACAGGCCTGCAATCTGATCATTACAGGAGCCGGCAAGACTAAAAATACAACCTAACCAATGCAAGGCCCCCTAGCAGCACAATAATACTTTGTCCCTACAGGATTTAGTTTCATGATGACAGTTAGTTGTAATCTAACCCAGTTTGTGGGTAAACCAAGCCTTCTATCCAAGCTTAAAAAGGGCAACTCTGCTTGTGTGCCGGATAGTTATTATCCGGACTGATAAATATGCAGTAAGATAGCTCTGCTAAAGAGAGCTCCAAGGTTTCAGGACACAAGATACACGAGTTTAATTGAAAATATTTCAAGGAGCCTGAATTACTTCGGAGAGTCAAATTAAGTGTGGATTCTCAGTATTTAGGAGAAGTGTTCGATGCCAGGTTCAATTTATGTGGCTGAGGGGCCATTTAATCCTCCAGCATAAACAAATAAGCAGATGAAATGTCATGTTTCTCCCTGTTACATCTTTCACGAAGACATTCTACACGTAGCTGTGCAGTTGAAAATGGGAGATTCTGGGGAAACAATCCATTTCCAGATTTTCTGCCAGAGTGAGCCTCTTAGCTCGCCCACATGCTCTGCCATTGGCGGTCAATAATCTGCCCAATGAGGAAACATTAGCTGGCGTGTGGAAGAAGAAGAGGAGGAGGATAGGGTGAAGCTTGTAGAGGATGGGCGACTGAGTGATTTGCCTTACATACAGGCCATGAGATAAGCCTCTTGGTTTCCCCCTTGGCAGATAAAGGCCCCCACATTACAGTTATCGTTGCAGACAGATTATAGACTCCACTCTCTCTGTAAGTACAGGATGACGCTGGATAGGCCTCCCCTGCCCCACTGCCATTAGGAATGCTCTGCCTGCGCTGTTCTCCACTGCAATCAATCTAGTTTACAGCCACTTCGAGTTATCGCTTTCACTTGACACTCTCCTAGTAGATGTTGACCTAGACTATTCCTCCATACAATAACAGAACAGGTTGCACCTGGTCCACAACCAAGATGAGACCAATACGATCTCCTATATTGGTCTGATTGTGGAGAATCAACCCTATTCTAGAACTAATGCAACACACAGATGGAAACATTTAAGGTATTTGCAAAATGGCTAGTCTGTTAACGCTTTTGTATTATATCAGGTGCTCTTATTTACTCAAGGCCTTTTCCATCATGTGTAATAGAGTGGTAAGGGATGTAAAGGAAAAATGTCGATGCGCATTTCAATAGTTCCACAGGCAGAGGAGCAACTGGTCTGACAAGCAAAGGTTTATGACTATGTGACCCGGACCTGTGAAGCTGAGCGTGGCTTTGGATAGCCCCAAATGGGACCATCACCTGGGCGTCCTCCTGAATAACCTATTTCGGCGGTGAAATGACTGATGGGTTGGGATAAGATGGCAGCGGTGCAGAGCAGAGTGGAGCAGAGTGGGAAGTAGCGGGGGTTCGCCTATCTCTGGTTCTGCTCCAATAGTGCCTTGGTTCATCTCTACAGCCCCCCAAAGGCCCCGGGGAGGAGATTTAAGTGTGTCAAGGCTCTGTGTGCAAGAAGATGAGTTAGGGCTTCAAACACACCGTACCGAGACTCTATCACTCTCTGTAGTTTTTTCTCCCTTACACTCTCCAACCTTCCCTTTCCTCCCCCTACTGTGCCAGCTCTCCTTCTATTCCCTACTCTTAATCTCCACTCTTTCCACCATTCTCCTCATTTCCGCCTGATATTTCATGTCCCCCTTGGTCTTTCTGCGATATGGAAGCTGCATGCAGGGATGACTTGTGGGCACATTAGTGGTAGTGGCAGGGGGGGAATGATTGTGATGGATGCCATGTCTGTCAGTCATCAGAGCCCTGACACAGATGTGTCGGATGAAGATGCAGAGATCTTTGAAGTTCGCTTGAACTCTGCAAAGTTACTTTCTGCCGGTGGAACATGTGTGGGTGTGTGCATTTGCGTACATGTGTATTTATGCGATACGGTGTATGCAGAGGCTCAGCGGGAGGTTGCTGTCTGTCAAGCTCTCTCAGTAAACCTTCAATTTCACGTCCTGACATATTATTTCAAACAGTGAAAATGCACCGCCTCTGCTGAAGCAATATATCACATTTTGCCTTGGTACACTCTAAACTCCACAACAACACAGTGCAGCTACAAGGAATAATTAAGCCAAGAAATCAGTGTCCCCAAAGGACTGCAGTAAAAATAAATCATGGGTATATAACAAGCGTAGCCAATACACTGCCCGGTCCCATGGGTTGCTTCCTCTGTCAACCAAATGGAATAAACAAAAGCTGACAAGGAAACCCCTGTTGACATCCTGCTTGTTGTGAGTGCTCTCAGTCAAGGATATTACATTTAAATATTTGAAGGCAATGCAACCATGGAAAGCTTTTTTTTAATACAATGAAATGCAGGATGGAGCCAAGCGGGAGAGCAGCTGAGCAAAGCTAGCTCGATAGATAAATGTTTAATGGGCCATACAGTGTTCACCATAGGTGGGGAGAAACGAGGCAGAGAATACTGTTAATGTGGCACTGATTAGTAAGGTACGAACACTGAATTTATTGGAGTGGATGAAGCCTTTCTCTAGATATTCACTTCACAGATGTTTGTGAATTCCTAAACATGCATCAGCAGGTACAAGAAATCATCAGGTGAATTACAGTACGGTGAACAGACGCCATGATGTATGTCTGCCACCGCTAGACTGCAAGATGTTAAAATCAAACACATACAAAATGGTTTCTAAATCATATATCCAGTATTCAAATCCACAAAGTCAAGGTGCAAAAAAATCTATGAAATTCCTACATACTACTGTTCAATGGTTTAGAATCACCTGTTACATTTTCTTATTTCCTTCAATAAAAGCTATTTTTCCAGAGATAGAAATGGTATAATTCAGACAAAAATGTATTATTCATATCTGAAATACTTTTGGCCCCCCAAAAAGAAGAGTGATTAAAACTTCCATCTAGTTGATATCCCCACAGTGTTGTATGACAGGGGAGAATACTGTGAGAACTTAGATTTTGAATTTATTTTCCAGTCCAAAAAAGCACAAGTGACCCTTAATCATTATTGAATCACAATGGTGCAACTGGTCTCTAAATATTCTGGGGAAATTGTCTCTCTTTGGGCCCTCTGTAGTCTACTCAACGATTAGATTTAATATGTTCAAACGGTGATTTGTCAGTTCATATTATGTTCAGCTGACAGTCCCTGATCCAATTTCAATCATGCTAACTGGAGACTAACCTTACATTTCTGTTAAGTTTAAGGAATGGTTTTGCTACAGCAACACATTGCATGTTGATTCCAACTTATTATAGGCATTATTGTGCACTTGATTCTCAAACAGGAACCTGTTCTTATTGATATCTGCACACAATTTGATGCTAAACTTTCAGTTTCTTTCATCAGTGACGGCTGATTTCTTCTATTCTTATTCAGCTGTTGCCTAGAGGGATCTTTGTCTCTTTCTGCCCTTTCAGTTGTCAGTCTGGTTGAACTGTTGTGCAGTATTATGCTCTCCATGTACAAAACAAACCCTCCTTACAAAATAACGTCTATTTGTAAAGAGGACTGAAAGGGCACTTAAAAATTTTGAGTAGCTCTCTCAGCCATCTGACTGGACCAAACAAGCTTTTGTGGCAGGAGATTCCCAGCTTTTCAATGGTAGTGTAGTTTTAAAAATATATCTCGACTTAAGTGCATTGTATATGAATGCCACAATGTTTGCGCCTTTGTATTATGATCTTTTCATGCATATAATGCAGTGCATATCTTATGGTTATTATTATGCTAGTGAGCAATAAGAATATGATGTTCTGTAAATATTGATGCGAAGTGCACTGACAAAGGCATTTGTGTACATTGCCTCGAATTTGCTCCCTGTTATGCAAAGCTGTGTCTAATAAACAAACTCACGTCCCTCAGTGCTGCCTGTGCTCGCAAGAAGTCATGTACTGGAATTTCTGCATGGATCTCTTAAATTTCCAACATGATATTATATATGTTAATATTTTTGCTTATTAGTTCCTGGACAGCTTCATTTGGAAATGGTCCCTTGAAATCTGAGGTTGTATGTTGGGAATGTTAGCCGGTTGCATTCACATAGTTGCAAAGCTGATGAAAGCATTTTCTTCTGCCTCCTAAAACTCCTTGGGGTTGGGTAGAGTGGCAGAGGTGGCGGTTTTTCAAAGCATCAGTCATGCATAATACAAGCCACTTTGTTTATTAATGGCGAGCACTCCCAGTGGAGACGCAAATCCTCAGCGCGGGCACCCAAGTTGCACTGCTTTAATATCTGACGGCTAAATAATTAAAGCCTGCTTACATCACCGCACCATCTGAAGATCTGGCCCCCTCGTCTCTGCCATCTACAAAGCCAAGGCGTTGCCCACACCGTGATGCACTCCCACTGATGTGCCTGCGGTGCTTTCATGTGCTGTGGCAGGGAAGGTGGGTGGATATAAGAACATCTCCGCAACACAACACCGCAGAGTAAGCATGTCACCTCCCCTGAGCTAATGCAAACTTTTAGCACATTTTCAGACAGCTAAATTTCAAAGAGGAAACACTTTATTGTGAGTACGCCAGAGAAACTGTTATTCAACTGCACCTGCTTCTGATGAAGGCTGAAATTTAGCTTGTAAGGACACATTTCAAAATAAAATTCATGAGAAAAATGTACTAAATCAATACCACTATACTTGCAAATAATAAGAGCTAGAATGCTACTCCTATTCATAGTCGTTAGTTTGTGACACATAGATTGGTGCATGGCTTCTCTTGCTTTTGGAGGGGCATTAATCAAACCCAAGGCGGTGGAGGATCCTCGGCACCTCGGCCAAGCAAAGTGCCATCTTTCCTCGCCTTACCCGGTGCTTCCTTTTAATAGAAAAACTATGTATGGCTGTGTTGGGCGGAAAGCGTTTATCTGGTCTCCGCACTTGTGTATGACACCTTATTTCGTGTCGGCGCCCAAAAACGTGAGAGCAAGACAGGCCAAATCAATTTCAGTGGCAAGCAGGGGAGATGTGCTCACAAGCAAGAAGGAAGACTGCAGAGGTGATTCGTGTACTGGTGTGTATATCAAACTGTTCTGAGCTTTATTTTGTCATAACAAACTTTACTGTGCTCCGTCTCGCACTAACAGAGGGACCTGGAACTGAAGACACCCTCAAGAAAATGAGAATGGTTATTCATTTAAACAAGTAAGCAGATTAAAGAAACAGAGATAAAAAAAAAACCCCAATGAAAACACATTTGGATAATGGGTTTCTTTTGAAGACTTCTTGCAAAACTCACTGGCGTTGTAACAGCTGATTTTCAGATGCATATACACCATTTACACCAAAAGCAACTGATTTTTATTCTCTCTATTGTTATTTCAGTGGTAAGCACAATAACAATCTGTTTTAATAGTGTTAACTGATTAACTTTTTTACAGTTTAACTTTTTGGCATATGAAGATAGTAATCTCCAATTTTCCATTTTCCATTTCAGTTTTGGCACTCTTACTTGTTTAGTTAAAATCTACCTAAGCTCTTGGGACAACTTTTTGTGAATTGGCAGTAATGGTTTTGCTACACATCCTGTCACATCTGCTTCCTGACTGATCACCTAACAGCAGGCTGGCTGCCATTCTGCAGCAATTAACTACAGCCAAAACAATGGGAGGACAAGCCCACAGGGCCCGCTTTTAGCCCTGGGCCTAGAGGCATCAGAGGCTTACAAATAATCGTGCAGGAAAGCAAGGCAGCCACCAAAGAGACACTCACATGCCAGCAAGCACATAAACACAAACTAAGCAGCATGAACTTCGAGGGTAGTACAGAAGTGTGTTTGTGGTATCAGACAACAGGGATGTGGATTCAAACTGCTGCTGAGAGCTGCTTGATACGCCCACCTTCCTTCATTGCACTTCATAAGCTATCAAATATGCACCGACCCAGAGCCAAGTATCGAACAAGAGACAAAGAAGTTTGTTGAACTAACTTCTGCAACTGTGGGCTCAAAAATCCAACATCTCTGAACTAACTGAAGTTGATGACACACTCGCTCCATTTTCGGTCTTGGCAGCTGTTTGGAAGACTGTAGTCTGGCACACTTATTATTTTTATGTACATATATATATATATATATATATATATATATATATATATATATATATTACATATATATATATATATATTACATATATATATATATATATATAATATATATATATATATATATATATATATATTACATATATATATATATATATAATACATATATATATATATATATATATATATATATATATATATATATATATATATATATATATATATATATATATATATGTGTGTCTCAACCCCTTTTACAGCAGCACTAATGCTCAGGTGTAAAAAAGGGGTTGGGAGGTTGGGGAGTGTGAGGGCAGGACAGAAAATGTCAAACCAGCAAGCTTATCTTAACTGGCCAGAACACCTGAGGCGTCCTTTCGGTTTCTCATCACGATGTGCGTGTCCGTGCATGTGGTTGTGCGCCTTGGACTTGGTGTGGAGGGAGAATAATGAATACTAATGGCGTTCTCTGAAAGAGAAGGGTTGTGACTTGACTCTCAAAGGAAAGCGCTCAACAGCTCTCCCCCTCAACATCCCTACACACGCAGATGAACACACACACACATTGCACCTGACCTCCCCCTGCAGCCCAGAGATAAAGTGGTGATTATCAAACATAGCAGCTTGCCATAAGCACAGTAACCAGTGATATAGGCCACTGGCAAAAGAAAAGGACAAGACTTGAGAAGAGAGGGCCACACACTGGGCAGTTTTCAGCAAAGATGGTGCTTGAACCTTGGGACTCAGAGAGCTAGTGGCCCTGCTTGTTCAGGATAGGGCGGATGGATGGGTGTGGGCAGCAGCTGAACTCATCAGTATGCATGTGTAGTCAAGCAAAGCAAACAACGCCGCACAGAGGACGACAAACAGCGACTGTTCTCCCGTAGGAAGTGAACCAGGGCATGTAGAAAGCATGGCTCCAAAAGAAGAGACAATGCAAAAAGAAACAGAAGTAGAAAAATACAAGAAGCTTAGAGGATGATTTGGTCTAAATGATGACACAGACTGAAGGTAAAGTGACTGGAAAGGAAACTAAGAACAAAGATGGCAATGAAGAGAAAGTAGAGCAGCTCAGGAACAACACTGACACTGGAATAATCGGTATGGTAATTATATGCTCAAGTAAGTAAAAAGGTAAAGAAATCCATGCCAGAGACGACAGTGAGGGATTGAATTTATACAGGGAGGTCAAAGGTGTGTGAATATACAATATCTCTTCAGTTACTTTAAGGGCACTGTGAGGTGGGTTGTCGTGATTACCAAAGACCAGCAAAAGAGGAGGGGTCAGTGCATTCACCACGACAACCCCGTAATTAACATCAGTACACAATACAAGTCAAGTAAATACCCTTTGGATGCCAGTTGTTTCACGATGTAATTCAATGTGGACAAACACTCCTGCCATCATTTAAAATTGTATTTTAATGCCTTCATATATTGCACATCACATTTTACTTTCGTTCAATGAATACAATTATGTAGAGTAGCCTGTCTATTTTCAGTTTTCTGTTCATTTTGTTGATGCAATTCATATTTTAAATATGACAACCACAACAAAAATGGAGCCTGTTTTTCCATAGCAAAAAAAAAAAAAAAAAAAAAAAATTATTGTCTTTTTTTCAAAATAGCAGCCATGCTGTAAACAAAGCTTTGCTGGAGAGATAACAATGGATGTGTTTTCCTTTGACGGTGAAGTTGCAAGTTTGAACATAAAAGAATTTGAAAAAAAATGAGTGGCGCACAAAAGCTCCTCATACAAACACACACAAACTTCAAGCGAAGCTGAGAGAAGGCCCAGGTGATGTGTGAGCCACTGTAATTATGGTCTTGTTTGAATCATTTGGTGGTCTAAGGTGATCAAGGTCAACTTTCCATTTCCTGCGCGTTTTCCACAAACACACCTGGGGTTGAGGATGTCCTCGGTTTCCTAGGTGACCAATTATGACAAGGAGGGCAAGAGGTGAATGAAGCTTGTGATTCTTGAAATTTTGCCCTCAGCCACTGCAGGAGATGTTTGAACCTTGGGTGCAGAGCATGTGAGCGGAGCGGAGCTGAGCTGGAGTTTACTGTGTACTTCAGAAAAGAAACTGAGAAGAGAAGCAGCGGTACCTTGGAGAACGGTCCCTAACTGCGGGGTGAGGCGAGAGGGCTTCCCTGGAGGTCAGCCGCTTAAACTGGTCTGTCTCCTCCACACTTCGACTTATTTCCACCCTGCCGACAGCGGTACCGTGGAGAACGGCCCCTAACTGCAGGGAGAGGGGAGAGGGCTTCCCTGGAGAATCTACCAAGCTCATGTTTTATTTGTGAATAGAAGATTACAGGTTAGGGTAGTACGAAACATCGACAAGTGGTGAACGAGTGGAATGGGATAAAATTTATGATGGAGTGGACCGGAGTGGAGCGAAGAATGCGCAGAACCAAGTGGAGCGGACAAGTGGCGCAAAGTGACAGGTCTGCGAGCAAGCGGAAATTTTCACCCGGTCCGCTCGGCTCACATGCTCTGTTTGGGAGTCTGTCTATAATATTTGTACTTGTGTGCGTTTGAAGGCACGTGCAGATGCACACACGTGTAGTATGTACACACCGGGCCCACTTCTGGAAGCCCCCAGTGGATATATTCTGTCCACTGCCAAGGACAAAGTGATCCACCCAGCGGTAAAATCTCTTGGAAGCTCTCCATCTAAAACATCAAAGACAGCCTGAATCAAAATTAGCTTTTTAATCCCTTTAGCCCTATGCAGTGGGGTGTTCAGGTATGGATTACCTCGCATGGCAAACATTTCCTTCCTCTGTCTCCAATCCAGGGTCATGCAAAGTGTGCCTAGGTGTGTGTTGTTTGCAAGCACAGATGTGTTGATAGATGAGCAAAGAATGAAGCCAGACACACTGACGAAACCGCTGCCGTGCCACTGGTGCGAAAGAGTGATGATCACACATATAAACAAGCCCTGGGCAGAGCTTATTGGTTTATATTTGGGATGATGTAGGCAGTTCACACCTCAGTGCAATCTCCCTCTAATTGCAGTGCTAGTGTATTCATGCATGTATTGTAAATATCTTATAGGGAACAGAGGACATACTTATGATGCAACACATCAGCACAGCATAATGAGGCACACACTCATAGAAGAAGTCATACCTTGCAGCATGAACCTTCACATTTCCCATGGATCTAAGCAGGTAGCTAATGCAAGGCTGGCTGCATGCATGTGTGCAGGGGGTCACTTATCATCGGGCAGACAGCCTGGTGAAATGCCACAGTTCAGCGGTCAAGACTCTCCAATTAGCCGTAATCACAGCAGTGTGGGTGAGACTTTGCTGCATCTGAATAGACAGTAATGAACTGCTTTACATATCCAAGCCTGCAATTGGTCGCTGTCTTGGACTGACGGAAAGGGCCCTATGAATCGGGCAGCCCTTCATCCATCAGGGCGGATAATGGTAACAGTGGAGAACTTTAATCATTGGCAAGCGGTGGCCCCTGGCTGAGGCCCCTACTGATCACTTGGACATGGAGGCAGATGCGTGCATCAAGCATCAAGGATGGGCCTCATCCAAGATGGTTCCACCTACACACAAGCAAGCCAAGCCCCATTTAATTATTGCATCTGACATACATGCAACATGTATGTGCAATATATTTTCATTTTATATGAAAGACAAAACCAGCCCATACATGTCTTATATGTTTTTAAAGATTGCAGTTTATTTGATCTGCTGGGCAGCTTGTGTGTAGTCATACATGGGTGCCAGCAAGAGAGCCCTGCAGGAGCTCATCCAGACAGGTGCAGCATAATGATGACATTGTGGGAAGACAGCAGCAGATAAGGCCTGAGCCTTCAGTCTCATAGACCTGATATGCTAAAACCCAGCGGTGGGTTCAGGGCCACAATGACAGCTTAATGGATGCTAGATGCCCTGCTTCCCAGCAGACCGTAAGACTTGCTTGGCAGACTGTGGGTCAGGCAGGTGGAGGGCTTTCTGAGGCTTTCTGTGCTGACGTGAGGCCTTACTAAAGTGTGTGTTTGTGTGTGTCTGTGGTGGCAAAGGCTCTACTACAGTGTTGTGACAATGACACCTAGTTGAGAAACTGTCTACCGAAAAAGGCACTGAAGCAAGTGGGCTCTTATCACAGAGTGGGGTATTAGTGTTGGTAATAAGCTGTGCCACTTGGTCGACAATACATGGAGAGCTGGTATTTCAGACAAGGACTTGATATGCCAGGCTGTAATGGAAGTATTTATGATGGCGATTGAAATTGACTCCCTGCACAAGAGTAGCGTTCTAATGTGTGTGTGCTGTCTTATAGTAGATAATGAAAAAGCTGGACGTGTGCTACTAAAAACAACACAAACTGAATGAGAAGCAGCAGTGTTTGCTGTGTAGGCGTACATTAGTAACTGCTAAAGCATACTGCCAGGGGAAAAAAAGAACAGCGGAACGCAGCCAACCAACCAACCAACCAAAATAACTTCTCCATCTTGCTTTTGCTTAGCTGCTTTTCCACTCAACATGTACTTCTTTATGCGTGATTACCAAACTTGCAGCTATGAGCACAAACTGAGGACGAACAGACAGGCCTGAGGAGCCGAGGGCGACGTCCCAGCCTGAGCTTGAGTTCTAAGTTTGTAATGGAAATGTAGCCTTTCCTTTTCACAAGGGGCAAACATACCATGTCTCTTGCAGGCCAATATCATCTGACAGCCATAAATCCACAGAGCGAGCCAGAGAACATTTTTATGTTAATTATGCCAATTTAAATAGCTTAGCAACTCAAGGTATGAGAAGTGCAATCCAATTATCCAAGCTAGACAGAGCTAGACAGAAGAGAAGGCAGGGAAATAAAAAAAGAAATAGCAATCAGAGGAGGTAACTAGTTTGTATCTTCTAAATTGGCAGCTCATACTGCCTTTGTGCTGTTACTCAGTTTTTCTCTTTATAAACCACCAGGTTAAGAAAGGTGTTAACTTTAAAATAACAACATAAAAAGGTGTATGTTGGGATCACTGAGAAATTTATGTGAAAACATAAGAATTCATGTTCTGTTTCAATTACAGATGAGATGGGTCTAATGATTGTTGTTTGTTAACTGTGAGACGCAAGGTCCCCATATGTTGTAACAATGAATTATCTGCTTACTGTGCTGTGATTGGCTAGTACCAGCCCTATCTGTGACCTCTTTGCCCTAACCCTAACAACCTACGACCTTGATGCATTGCCACGATGAGCCAATGACAGCAGAGCAGGGCGGGACCTGCCAAGAAAAGCAGTGGGGATCCATAATAGTGCTCAGCCAGATGAGAGAGAGGTGCTAATAAGTGCTAACAAGCTGATTTGAGTTGTTATCAAAGGTGTAACGGTTTTTGAGACACACTGTACACCAAGGAGCACACAAAAGCTCCTCCTGTATATTTGCCATTACAGTGTTTCAGAACACAAACACATTTCACATTCATCTTCAGGTTGGTGGTGGACAAACTACTCACACAGGAAGGCAGTGTGATATAGGTTTCTACATAAACATTAATCTATTTGTTATCTGATATAATTGTTCGCATTACAAGAGAGTACTATCTCACAGGCTATTAAATTTGAGTATTTGGAAATCTGGTGTTTTAATAATCAAGTCTATCATAAACACCTTTGTTTTAATGGTCTCTGGAAATGAACGACAAAATAACAGAAAATCACCAACTGAAGTTTGACCTCAGTATCAAAAGACAAACAAAGTCATGAAATCTGTGAACCTTTACACCACCAATGAACACCATAACAAGGTTAGGTCATCAATTTGTCATTGATAAGACACCAGGAACACTTTTTCATATCTCCTCTATGACACAGGTTAGCCCTCATTTGTGTGCTCAGTCACACTTTGACTGGGAGGACTTGTGCGCATGCAGCTGCGGGCTGGGAGGAGAATATGGACAGCCATAAATCCAATGCAGTACCGAGCACCAGGGACGAAGTTCTGTGCCGATGATGTCTATAGAAGCTTACCACAGCCAATCGACCGCAAAGAGCTACGTGAAGCTCCTCTGCTCATCTGACACCAGGTTGATTGATACAGATTACAGGTATGCTGAGGCAAGAGCGCAGGAGAGGAGATGGAGACAGACAGATAGACAAACAGAAGTAGTGCTTGTTGGAAAAAAATACTAAGTGGATGCAAATGGAACAACATGAGCATGAACATGGTGAGGAATCAATAAATGCTATTAACGTCTCCTGTCAAAGTAATGTATGTGCAGAGTGTTGAAAAGGAGCAAGAGTAATAAATACAGGGAAAAAGGGAGAAGAAAAATTGCATTGGAAAAAGCTCGGGCTGGGGAACATCAAAGGAATCATCAGAGTGAAACTCTGCCTTGTCCCTGACAGCTTAGGCTAAGAACAGCGCAGCAACTGATGCACCACAGAGCACTGAGCCAAAGACATATACTGTAGGAAGTAGGACAAAATAAGTAGTGCGCAGGCAATTATCAATGGCTTTCCCCTCAGAACACAATGTACCATGACACACAGCATGTGAGATTTCGCATCTCAACAACCAGTTAAGGCCATTCTCTTTTAGTGGCTGCCATCATGCGTCAACAATTACTACGGGTGGTGATTACATGAATTTAAATTGGCCACAGTTCAATACATCAGTAGACCCAAGATGGCTGAGCTTGAAAGGCAAGTAGCGAGACCCAGCTGGCTGGGGGTGTGCAGCAAAAAGCCCAGACGGGAACAGCCTCTGGAAGCATCTTCCGCCAATTCGAGGGCATGAATCAAGACACTGGCCTATGGGGAGCTGAGGCAGTGAGGTTGGTCACCGAGGCCTGGCTCCTCTCAGTCTTTCCAGAGATGACAGAGATCAATAGATGGATGAACCAATTGCCTGGGCTTATGTACTCAACTTAGAGCTCATTGCCACCACAAATCAACTCTTGAAGAAAATTAACTCCTATTGACCCCTAAAGTCCATGTCATTCCCCTACGCACACATGTACTTCTGCAAGTCATTCAGTACAAGTGGTCAATCATTAGCTGGTCAGTTCTGGAAAAGTCTACAAAAAGAGATCTTACCATGGCCCCCACGTGTAAGAAAGGGCATCCGGTTGATGGCAATGGGCACAGTACCATGCTTGTTGTGGAAGTGGTGGACGTGGTGGGTGGTACTGAGGGAGGAGGAAACTCGGGCTGCCACGGCTGGGCAGGGGAACACCAGCAGCGCCAGAGAGAGCACCAGCCTGAACAGGAAGGCCGGACTGGCCCACACAACTGGTGACGCCGCTGCCGGCTGGGTACCAGTAGCAACCCTCCGTCCACCTCCACTTCCACCTCCTGCTCCATGGGGATGGGGCCTGAAAGGAACAGAAGGCCCCTCCCTCTCATACGACACAAACAGGAAGTGATCATCTCAAATGAATCCGGGGCCCATGATCCCCTGCTTTCCAGCCCGGGGATGAAAAGAAAATACAAATAAAAAATAAGCCAAGAAAGAAAGAAAAAAGATCCTTGTTTGAAAATCCCAAAAATGATAGGAAAGGAAAAAAACGAAAAATTACAAAATCCTTCCTGAAAAGAAAGACCCCAAAAATCCTCCAACAGTCTAGTGTCGATATCCAAAAGCTTCTGACTGGATCCTTGAGAACAAAAACAACTCCCACTCCTCTCCTAAAACAATTAGACCTTTTGTAGAAAACGTAACCTCTTTTGTCTAACAGGCAACTTCGTTGGCACCCTAAAACAAATAATCACAGCTTAGCAGCACTGATTTAGCAAACACAAGACTCCATCTTAGCTCCTTGAAAAATATCTTGTGTATAGCTCTTTGAGTTAATTGTTCGACAGGGTTTCCTTCGCCTTGGGGAGATCTTCAGAAGGTTTTTCCTCCCATAAGCCAATCCTCCATCATGGAGAAAAAGACTCCCGACATCCCTTTGGAGATTTTCGGAGACAACTTAAATGGAGACCAGTAGGATAGAAAAATACATAGGAGCAAAACCAGGCGCAAAAGGGAGAGGCGAAGAAAGAGGGGCAGAAGCAAGGGTGCTGAGATGAAGGAGCAGCCGAATCCCGTTTCAGGGCTTTGAATCCCTGAAGGAGCTCCGAACCCGTTCGGACTGCAGCCGAGAGCGGGAAAACAAGGGATGGATGAAAAAATAGAATACAGGACTGGGGGGGAAAAAGGGATGGTGAGAGGGAGGATAAAACGGTCGGCTATTTCCAAGTGCGGCGGTGCTGAATTCCCTCTCCTCTTTTCTGACAAAATAAATCAATATGGGTCATGGAATGAAGAACAGCACTGAGAAGACACCTTAACAGGATTAAACCATAACCAAAGCTCTGAACCAGCATCAGAGTGGTAGATGTCCAGTTCAACAATCCTCCAATCCTTAGACTTGAAACCAAGCTCCGTCCTACTTGTGATTGCTCTTCACCCTTTGAGAATACGATTCCGTTTTCTCTGCCCCTTCAGACACTGCTTCTTGGGGTGGGAGGCAGATGAGAAGCAGCTGCTGGTCCTCTCGATGGGGCTCCGACACGGGGTGCTGCTGCTGGCTTGCTGAGAGAGTCTGACGATGCTGCCGCTACTGCCGCTACTGCCGCTGCTGCCTCTGCTGTGAAATTCATGCTAATTGAATCAGAAGCTGCAGCAACGAGCGCATCCTTCCTGCCCGCACAGTTCTCCCTTCTCCTTTTCTTCCGATCAAGTCAGCCACCCCCCCTGAAGGCACGAGCGCATGGCTCTGTACTGGGCAGGGCAAAAAAACAAGAGTCAGGGGCAGAAATAGAGCCGAAAGGGAAAGGTGGACACAGTCGGATCCTTTGAATGCACAGACGGTGACTATGATACATAGGGCAGAGCAGAGACAGGGAGAGAGAGTGTTTGTGTGTCTGGTTGGAGCAGTGAGAGAGCCAGAGAGCCAGAGAGAGAGAGAGAGAGAGAGAGAGAGAGAGGGAGAGGGAGAGAGAGAGAGGGAGGGAGAGAGAGAGAGAGAGAGAGAGAGAGAGAGAGAGAGAGAGAGAGAGAGAGGGTGGGAGGGGAATGAGTGGAGAGAACTGAAGGAGGAGAGCACGCACACAAGAATGATGGGAGGCACGCATGCATGTTGGGCTTGTTGTTTGCACACACAATTTTTTAAAACGCTGCCAGAAAGCACATCCTCTTGAGTATGTAAAGCAAGGCACACTTGTGTAGGTGAGTGTGCGCATCCACAACTCACACTAAATACCAAAGCACCTGACATACAGTAAAGTGAATTATTTACTAACTGACACATTTAATAAGGCATATTTCCCCTTTATTGTCTGTGCAGACACAATGTTTTGTTTTGTGCTTCCACACTTGTTTCTTCTCATCTCTTAATCCCCCCCCCCCCTCCTTTTGTCTTTTGGCCCCTCTGCACTCATCACTAAGCACACCTTTCAAGCCTGGACCTCAATTTCCCCCCTCTGCTTGCCTTTTATTTTCTCCCCGCACACCATGTGCTCATTTTTCAGCTATTTTTGCCAAAGAGAGGGCGGACTACGTAGTGTGGGCAAGGCAGAAAAACAAAGAGTGACAGGTGGGGACACCAAGAAAACATGACCATGGGAGGAGTGGGAGAAACATAGGGATGCAAAATAATGAGGAGGAGAAAGATGCAAGCAGTGCAGAGAGTAATGTAGACATTGGACTGTAGGAGAAAAGGGAGTATGAGAGATAGAGAGACAGAGGGAAAGGGCAAGAAGGAGAGAAATGGAGGGAGATTGTGTATCAGATAAATCATGGCCGATAGAGATCTCAGCTGGGACGGGAGCTCAGTGCAAGAGACAAGAAGCAAGAAAAATGGCCAAAACAGGAAAAGCCAGTGCAGGTATTCTGCACTGATGGAGAGAAAAGAGTCTGGACTATTACTCATTTACACACCCACGCACACACAAACACCTCTGCCAGGTGGGAACATCCCAGGGGAGACAAGAGATGCTGTGCTTGCTGCTGTCAGGGTGAAGGAGATGTGACACCCAGGGTGACCGGGATACGTGTCCTGATCTTGCACCATGACTGAACTGCTGAACTTAGAGGAAGGATTACAAAATTGCATAAAAAAAGAGAGCCCGCCCCCACAATCCATGCAACAATGCAGTGTCCAAATCCAAAAGCTTGCTCCCATTCTCTAACTTCAAGTTTCTTTCTTTTGTTTTGGGGAGCTAAAAATCTTTAGCAAATCCTCCCTTGCCAGTATTTATTGTACCTCCACAGGTAATTTTTTAATTGCTCTAAAAATTTGTTAATTATACTTTTAACTATAGTGGATGAAACAAAGGGAGCACTGTATAATATAATGCAATCTGATTCAATAACACAGTGAAGAAATTACGACCTGAAACAATCCCCTCCATGTTGTTAAAAACCTCTCTGACAGGTTCTTAACAAATCCTAAGAACTAAAATGTGACATTATAGACCTTCTACACTGGTATATATTCAAGAACACACCTACTCAAAATGTAATAATATATTACAGTGCTGTTGAATTTGACCTTTCTGGCCAGACGAGTTAATGGTCGTGAGAACAAAACCTTATAATAAAGGTTGTCCGTCTGAAATGCTGCATATTATTAAATTAAAAGTAATGAAGATGGTGGGTGGGAGTTGGCCTTTTATTTCACACTCTTGCTTCTTGAGTGCACGGATCTCCACATAATGGTCTGCTCAGGTAATTCTTTGTAGTCTTTACATAATATGTGCAAGTGTTGTGTAAATGGATTCCTTCTTTTTCTTTCTTTATTTTGTTTTCAGCTGCGTAGTATCGATAAAACTGTTGTCCACCAGTGGATTACAATGTAACTTTACATCTATACCATTTATATCTTCATCCTGTCAGCAAATACCAACACTCCATCATACCCTTCTGCATCTAACAGCGATGCACAGGGTCCCCTTTAGTGCCTCTTTGTAAGGCACAGCTAAAACACATTTAGTTGTTAATGTGAAACTATCACAGTTGGGTTTAGGCAACAAACCACTGGTTAGGTTTAGAAAAAGGATCATGTATTGGGTTAAAGCCATTCACTGCCCTATGTAGACATTCTTGCTCTTTATACTACGTTAGTTGCTCTTAACATCAAGTAGGGGGTGGGTGGGACAGTTGGGGCAGCCCGTAGGGACTCGGGTTGGGAACTGGAGGATTGCCGGCACAAGTCCCCATCCAGACCAAGTATGGAGCATGGACCGGTAGCTGGAGTGGTGGCAGTTCGCCTCCTGGGCACAGCTGAGGAGCCCTTGAGCAAGGCACCAATCCTCCAACTGCTCGGGACGCCTGTCAATGGGCAGACCCCTCTCCATTTAACATCTCTCCATTTAATGCATGTATAGGTCCTGCCTGTGCATGTCTGTGTATTTCCCCTCAGGGATTAATAAAGTATATCATAGTCTTCTTCTTCTAAGTATTGGTGTGGATGGGTTTACACTGGAGTTGGTTGAAAGTCCACCGTGGTGTTGATAATACATGCCAAGGAGTCTGACAAAGCGTTGGTAATTGACCACCTGGTAATATGAATAATCTGATATCTTTCCAAACTTTTAAAGTCTTGATTACATCAACTGATTGGTTTAACTGGGGAACAGAGCTGTTTTGAATGCAGCTATACAGGCACATTCAACTGCATTTGCTATTAAAAATGAATAATGACACAAATGCTTATTATTTTACAAAACAGAAAAGAAGAAGTAGGCAAACACGTAGAAGGAGAAGCACAAATAACACAATACTGTTTACTATAAAGTGTATCTCTAAGCATGCTTCGAAGTGCATGTAAAATGTGCTGTTTCACTATGAGTCTGTCACTAACACTCTAGTTGTTTCCTTTAGAGGACAGTGTGTGGACTGGGAACTCATTATGATGAAAGACACAGAGGACTGCCAACACCTGCTGCTCTGCTCCCCTCCGGCACAGAAAAAAAACAAGGAACACAAAGCACACAAATACACACAGGTGAAGAATCGCTGCAGACACATGCGTACATACTAATTGCACTACACACACACACACACACATGGAAATCATGTCAGTGTTACTGCTGTGTGATGCAACACCCGTGGTCCCAAAAGTGAGAGGCCTAGCCACAAAATATTCCCCCAGTGAAACTACAAAGTCCAAAATCCCTCAGGGGAAGTGAGGTCATAGATGGAGGAAGTAGGATTAGTTTGGAGACGTGGGATGAAAGCCTCTTACATCTTCACCTTCCTGCCATTACACACCTAATTCATTATGTTAACAATGTTAAGAAGCAAAAATGACAGAGTAGACAAAGTAAAAAAAGAGTCACTGTGGTCATGTGAATGTTAATGCATAAATCTATATGAAGGGTGCCAGCAGCGACAAACAACACCAAAGTAGAGGAAAGGCTCAGATTTTCTGGGTGAGGTCAGGAAACTAGGACAAGCTGAATCTCTGAACGCTTGCACAGTAGGGGAAGGCGAAACACAAAAAGCAAGTCATCAATTTTTAACTCCCGTCTCCTGTTTGTGCTATTCAGTAGCTTTCTCCCGCACTGAGCCCCCAATGTTAGCCGCTTACGTAAGTGCACTGTTGGAGAAACTTCCCCCAGACTGAGCCCCCAATGTTGGATGCTTATATAAGTACGCCGCTGGATACTGCAAATAGGGAAATAACCTTGTTTGTCTGGCATACTGACTCAAAGTAGTTTGGCATTAGCGTTGTCAGTCATCAACTGTCTTCAGATAGTTTGGTTTCTCAGACTTTTTGCGAGACAAAAAAAATTATCTGACAGCAGAAATCTACAGTTGCACAAGTGGCTGAATACAAAATCATACAAAATGAAATCAAATAAAATGTTTGAAACTAGAATAACAACTGTTATATCTTATCTATATTATAGAGCACACATTTTTTTCATTATTGATTATCTGCACGATATTCCACTCATTATTTTGTCTGCTGCCCAAACAAGGATGGGGTGATTTTCATGTTGTTCCATTGTGCACGGCCTCTGGGAAAAACACTGTTACTAATTCATCAACAGCTTCAACCCAGTGCATCATGGGATACAGCTTGCTTGCCCTCAGTAGGCCTAACAACTAATGACAGATATATTCATCACAGAGATTTTCATAACATAAAAAATCGATAAATAATCACAGAAGGCCTTTATTGTTGGATTCCTCAGTTGTATGAAGTCTCTAAAAAATCCAATGCTGTTTGTGATGGATTCCAAAGCTTCTGAAAGGGATATGCCCACGCTACCAGGGCAATGAAGCAGAAGCCATTTAAAGTAAGTTTTTAGAGTGCAGCACTCCAGAGATATTCTAAAAACACTAATTCAAGCTTAAACAACACGGACGACCTCAGGGAGTTTTAATTAAAGTTTACTTATAAATTACTTGGTATCAGAACGGTGCACAGACTCTGCACGTGTCAATGCCCAATGCAGCATTTTAGGCAGAATTGGAGGCATTTCCGATACAACTCTAGAAAGGGCCATCTACTTTGAGAAGATTTTACATGACAAAACATCTAATATATTATTACAGTAAGAGATGAAAACTGTGTAAATCGTCATTCGAAAAAATGTGATTGTTACTAATGGCATTCCAATATGACCCATATGAGCATTCTCTGATCTGGCGCTGTTGTTGTCAGGATGACAGTGTTGCCTTCCAAAATCGCCCACATAACTATCACAAAAGTGGTTAATATGAGCCATATCTCAAGTTAGAGAAAGTTATGGTCATGGTGCAAACTGCGGTCATTGGTATCAAACTCAGACACGATGCACATGACCGCCCACTGAGGAGCTACCCAAAAGCTTTTGTGGTCCTGTGCTGACATCCCAGGAAGTTTGTTTTTAAGAGAGTACAAGAGGTTTCTTGTCAAGGAAAATGTAAAAATAGATCTTTTTAAGCATTTGAACAATTTCTTTGGAGGACAATCTCAACTATACACTGTGCATTTCTTATCATAAAACATTTATGTTTATGTATTCTTAAGTGAATGTGACATATGCAGTACACAGTGTGGGCATCATACTGTATAGGGCAGGCAAAGGCAGTAACATGGGCCAGCAGCCTGATTGTGGCTTGAAATGTGAGTCATACTGTTTATGTACTGACTTTAATATGCTGCTCTCAGAGAGGTTCGGTAATTAAAATCTATTGGTTTTCCACCAACCCAGCATCAATTATCCTGCCGCTAATCAGATGCATACATTTACCCAACAATGGCTTCAAAGTAAGCCACAAAAGAGAGCACAATGATGAATGAAAAAAAAAAAAAAAAAAAGAAGCCATCTACACAGAGCTGATGGGTGCATTAGAGTACAGCATTATGGACAAAGGAATCCACTAATAGCATTGTGGCTTACCCAGCTTCAAAAACTATGAATATCTATTTAAATGAATGCATCTTCATGGTGTATAATGATACCAGGGTCACAGGAAGTGAGAGGGATAATAATGATTTGGATGCAGGAGGAATTTCAGGAGAAGGGTTAGATAAAAAATGAACGGCTCTGGATGAAAGACAAACAGGAAAAAAGCAGGGGGAGAATGTTTGGTAATTAGAGGGGAGGGATTAAAGGAGAAACTGTGTGTTGTGGGCACAAGAAGCCGCGGCTAGGTAGAGGAGAGGAGAGATAACTAGCAAGAGGGGGTGTCTCCTGTTTCGCTTGGCTGAAAGAGCAGGTTGCACACATCTTAATCATGTGAAATGATATATCCTCAAGGAGAGAGGGAGAGGGAGACAGCAAGGAGATGAGGAAGAAATATAAATCACTTACTCCTCTTTTCACCCCCCTTCTTCCATTCCCCATCACCATAAAAGCCGTTTTCTCGGAGATTCCATTAATGATCATACGCAGAATGACATTGTCTGCCAATCTTATGTTAGCTCTCCCTGTCCTAGTTAATTGGGTGTTTGGTAATTACAAAGATCTGATATCTATCAGTAGGTTGGGATGTTGAATATTTAAACAGCACAGGTATGGCTTGCCCCTGGGGGTGCTGTAATCAGCTTTTTTTTCCACCCACAGTCAAAATAATTTACTGTCTCAACAACAGAGGAACAGATGAAGCTTGGTTCACCCTACGGTGAGGCCACGGTCGATGCTCCAGACAAGCTTTTTGGCCACTGAGTAATCATGTACACATCTCTTACAGAGTTTGCTGGTGTCAGGAGTTTTAAATTTGCAGTTAGTCAGCAATTTATGCTCTCAAATGACCTAATTTGTGAATTCATTTTATTCCAATTCACTTGTACTTTTGAAAAAGTGTCAGTTTAAAAAATGTTGAAAGGAAGAATACAACCTTAATGAGCCATTAACACAGAGATACATGGGTATACTTCTGTCATTGGCATTCCTTACATATTTGACTTTCATTTTCAGTCACATTGACCCTGAAACACATTTTGAGTTTTACATACTGTTAGAAAGAGATTCTTAGCTTGCTAATGACATCGGTAGTGCGTCACATTACATAATGACTGTCACGGAGAATTGATGTTGATTTCTAGAAAGATGCCTTCAGAGTTGGCAGTATGGTGGCTGCAAGATGCGTGGAAAGGGCCATTGGATTCCAAAGTGGGTGTGTTTGCTGTACTCCAAGGGCTATCCCAGGGAGAAAATATACATATCAAGGCTAGAGGACACTGTTATTTTGTAGCCAGATCCAGAGTTTCCAGAGTTTTACAGCGCACTGGACACTGGTTTATTTTTAGCCCAGAAAACCCATCTGAAACAAGTTCACCCGTTCACCCTTCAGTAGCTTATTTTGATTTATTTGTTTTGCTGAATGTCACTACAAATGACTTTACAATTTTGACCATGTGTGAAAGTATGACTATTGTGTGAGAATATGTATGTGTGTGTGACTGGTTGTTTTGGCCTTCTGCGAGGAAGAAGTCTCTTTGTTTTGTCCGCGTATGTACACGCATGGGAACCCACCTACTGTACAAGAAAGAATTCTATGAAATTCAATCCTGCTTGGCACTGGAGCATGCCACATTTAAAATACTTTACTCAAATCATTAACTAAATGGTGCGATCAATGGGTCATGTGCAAAAACTAATTTAGGAGCAAAATTACTAATCTGCGATCTAGATCTCCACCTTTATTCCACCGTTGCAAAAATGCAAAATAACAGCGCTGCTGGTAGGCTGGCAAGCTTTTCCCATCTTTCTCTCTTACCTCTACTTATCTTCTCTCCATTGCTTCCTTCCTCCCCCTCCAGCCATCCATCCATCCTTCTCTGCAGCCTAGCGCTGCGTGGTGAGTCAGCTGTCACTGTCTGTCCCTCCAGCTGTGGACCCAGCTGTCTGGGCCAGATGGGCTCATCTCTACCTCATCCTCCTGCATCCATGATGTCTATGAGGGGCCCCCCTAACCTCAAGCCACGGACAACTGGCCCCGAAGCGTATTACTCTCACTGAGCCACAACAATATGGAAAAGATATGTTTCTGCTGCATTCTAACAGGCAACCGTGCCGTTGATGCAACTCACACTGTGACAGAACTCCCAGCTGCAAGGGCTGTTTATTGTTATTATCACTTGCGCTGAAACATCCCTCTTTTGTTTCTAAGTGATTACTCTTTGCTTTGCAACAACTTCAGACGGTGATTTACAGGTTTACCGGGACCTGAAAACAGTTCCTGTCTACATGCCATTGTGAAGGTAGTAATCAGGGTACATGCTCAAAGGTTGGTGGGAAGGGAGAGTGTCTGCTAAAGCTATTCCAGAATAATACTGGCTCACAGTAATCTCCTGCACACAGGGAGAAATTTTGACAAGGATTTAAGGATTTTAAATACAATTTCGATACGCGATGAGGGCCCAACAATAGCACTGGGGAGTGAGGGGGGGACAGAGTACGGTGCAAGAGAAAAAAGTTCGGAGAGGAGAGGGGAGAGACGGAGAGCACATGAAAAAGAGAAAGAAAGAGTCATCATCTTTCTGGGGAGCCAGATTGCAGAGCTCTAGGGTATGAGACGCCCCAGTGTTTAAAATGCCTGCTGAATCACATCTAATTTATCCAAAGCCTACGTGAAGAGGAACAGCCGTTAATGTGAGTGTGTATGTGTGAAAAAAAAGAGAGATCAACAGAAAGACAGACAGCACACTGTACAACTGCTTATTTAAGACATAAGCCGTTTTTGATGCTACGTTGGGGTCTATGTTCGATAAATGGAAGTGCCTATCGATTTAAACTCCAGATAGGGAGCGCCGAGCCCTCGCTGTTATCACCCAGATTAACACACAACAACAATGGGAAATCTGCAGGGAACAGATTGGGGAGAGAATTCTCTTGGCCTTATCCTGCACATAAGAGATACATGGCCTGAGCTGCAATTTTGTCTACGGCTGATAGCACCATACATGGTTTGCAAACACAGTCGGAGATGCTGCTGTACAAGTACAACACAGACAAAGCCACCAGGCAATGCTAGGCTGTATTTACTAAATATTTGCAGAGGCGCTCGTGCATGTAAAAACAGCAACCTGTGTACAAAAATGTTTTTGCACACGAAACTTGGGTTTTCACCAGGGATTTAAGTTAGCATAGTGTTATTATATTGTCTTCTGGGAGTTGCTCAGCTAATACACTTCAACAGTGGAGGTGTATGATGTACCCATGGAGTGTGCACAGCATTCTATGGCAAGGAGAAGACATGTAAACAGTCTAACAGTCTTCCAAGCCTAAGAATAGAAACTGACCTGTGATCTGAGGCTATACTTTTTTTAAAATTGTATCCATTACTGACCATTTCTTCACCAGGCTAATGTAACACACAGTTGGCTGTGTATCATCTTTTTCTGTTTTCCCACTGGGAATTGTGTATTTAGCTGCAACATATGACACACAAGGATAGGCGTCTGGCACACAGACACAGACACAGACAGAAAAATAAATGACATTTGGAAATAATCACAACTGAACTGAGCCCAAAAAACACAGCCTGTACCAACCAAGACTCAATACATTGGTCGGGCAGCAGAACTCTTATCAAGCCAGATAGTTATTTTTATGGATGTTAGAAAGTGCTGTTTTCTTAAATTACTTTTGGCTTGTGTATTCACAGTCTTTAGAACTCATTTATCACAGTCCAATCTAACATGCACCAACAAACCTACTGAATTGTTAAATCTGTTATTTGTTATGCTAATTGGCTAACAAGGCTGGATTACAAATTCTTAATCAAAAATCTAAGACTTTTTTTTTATACAAATGACCCACATTTTGAATAAAGGGGCCATTGGCATGCTGACTGCAGGAATGTCTACCACAGCTGCTGCCTAATAACTTACTGTAATGTCGTTTCCGTGATTTTGGCTGGACATCCAACCAACCTCAAACACACAAGTCAGTTACAACAGCAGACTGCTGTTAGGTCAAGACCGTAGTATAGATGACAAGCATGCAGATGAGCATCCCTGAGACAGTTTCTCATAGTTTGTGCAGAAGTTCTTCAGGTGCCTGGTCTCTGACGATCTTGCAGGTAAAGAAGCAGGATGTGGAAACCCTGAACTGACGTGGTTACACTTTATCTGCGGTTGTGAGGCTGCTCGGATGTACTGCAAAATTCACTGAAACAACACTACTTAAGAATTTCTGTATAAACTATGAGAAATTGTCTCAGGGACGCTCATCTGCACACTCGTCACCCTCACCACGGTCTTGACCTTACACCAGTTTAATGTTGTGACTCACTTGTGTGCTTGTGAGGCCGGTTGGATGTACCGCCAAAATCAGGGAAATAACATTGACGACAGCTCATGGTTGTAAAATGAACATTTTGTTCATGGGCAAAAGCTCTGGTGGACATTCCTGTATACAACATGCCAACAACACTCTCCCTCAAACTTGTGACATCTGTGGGATTGTATTGTGTGAGCAACTTCACATTTTAGAATGGCCTTTTATCGTGACCACCTCTTGCACCAAATCCACCCCCATTTTGTAGCAAAACGCCTAAAATGACATACCCAATTTAAAATGACTCTAGCTCCTGAACCGCTCTGACTACAGGCATGCATGAGGTCTTGTGAGAAAGAAAACTCCCTGAAGTTTCTTGTGAAAGTGTCAGAAACACTCTAGGTGATACAGAGAGTAATGGGATGAATAACTGTCTGTGGCTTCATCTGAGCAGGTAAATGACACTGTGGGGCTATAGGCACACTATCAATGAACATTTGTGTCACTATCAATGAACATTTGTGTCAAGGGCTATCAGCCCAAAGACTATCAGCTGGCTACGTGCCTGCTAACAGCTCAGCATGAGATCACGAGTAATCCTTTGACTTTTCCCATCGAAAAACGGCATGACATGGCTTGTCATCACTCATTGCGATTTTGGACTTTGTGTGTTTAGGCTGCTCTGGTGCGAAATCCATTAGAGATAAAAGAAAGACAATGCTGCATTCAGGAAGCCGAGAGCTTTCTGAATCCAGTGATACCAAACATCACATGGTTTGATGATGTAGTGCGCCTGTGAGATCCCATTTAACAGAGGAGGGAGGGAGAGCGGACGTCGGTGTCTGAGTGGAGTTAGAGAGGTTAACCTGTGAAAAAGGTAACAAAAACAAGTGTTGCATCTATATATGAACCTTGAGCAGCATAGGGTATGATCAGAAACATGACTAAGCACTGCTGAAACCAAATTTGAATCTCAGGTCTTAATAAATCTTAACTGGGATCAGTTGAGCTCCTTTTTCGCTCACTTCTTAGTGAATACACCCACTTGTAGTGTGAAGTGATGTTACACTGCCTGTTGGAGGCAGTATGTGGGTATATTTTGTGGATATAATGCAGCATATTAAAAGTTCTAACTTGGCGAACTTTGCACTTTGTTGGCCCTGAGTAACAGCAACAGATACCTTTGAAATAAAAAGTTTACAAGCAATCCTGCCAAATTCACAACTTCAGTAAAGAGCATATGGCAAGCAAACTTGTAACTAAAACTATAGAGACATTTATTTATCCAGGAGACAGGGCAGCAATGAGCAGAGAGTAAACCAGGGAATAATGTAATGTTAGGCAGTATTTGTAGATTTCTGTCTGCACATATATCAGTTTGCACAGCTTCTCTGCACTGAGTGTCCTTTCACCAGGATGGCCCAATCTTCTCTTGATATTCATACCTGTCATTTTAATCCTTTCCCCCCCAACACCAGCTCCCAGCTTACACTTTTTAAAGGAAAAAGAGTAAAAAAAAAAAAGCTCTAGTTTTTATCATTCGCTCCCTCTGGGAGGCAGTTTGGTCATAATCCCCCTTTCTGATGTTTGCTCCTTCTTGTGTCATCTCTTATCGAAAGGGAGAAACCCTTGAAATAAACACTTTCCACTGATTTCCCCTCAGAGGGAAAATATTTCCTCCCAGTTCTCTGTATACAGTTTCACTTATCAGTGGCAAAGTACAACTTTTCAAAAAACAGAGGCAGAAAATATCCTTAAAGGGTATGTTTTGGGTGAGTTTGTACATTGAGACAGACTATGTTTGTGTCTGTGTGTGTGTGTGTGTCTATGTGTATGTGTGTGTGTGTGTGTGTGTGTGTGTGTGTGTGTGTGTGTGTGTGTGTGTGTGTGTGTGTGTGTGTGTGTGTGTGTGTGTGTTAGACGTGTGCGTGTGTTTTGTGGGTGCAGCAAAAGTGCAGAGCCTCTGTTGCAGCGTGGCTGACTGGAATCGGGATTTCAGAGTTAATGGACAGGGTGACTGCTGCCTCCTCAACGTGTCAGCCTTCGTTACACGCTCTGCACACAGAAGCCACCGCCGCCGCTGCCCGCAACAGGGCAGCATAGCAGCTGAATATGTTTAAGAAAACCAACATACACAGCAAGAGTCTTTTGTCCCAACCTTTGAATGCACTGTTTCTGTTAAGTTTGATTACTACGTGCAGTGTTTTTTTCCTCTCATTAAATAAATAGGTTAATACAGCAAGCTTAAATTGTTTTCCATTTCTTAACTTTCCCCTGAAACTCCCATCCTTCAATGTTTGCCTTTATGTAATGAGAAAAAATGATTGATAATATTGCAAGTGATGTCTGTATTTATCTTTGCATGTGTGTGTGTGTGTGTGTGTGTGTGTGCGCTTAAGAATGTATTTTCACATGTAGTACTTCTGTCGCTTCTGTTCTTTGTAATGCTTTTTATATCAAAGCCACAAAGTAATCCATAGTGCCCAGCGTGCTAAATCGTTGATGCTGTTTGGCAGCAAAGACCTTGAACTCAGTCACCCGAGTCGAGGTTCCCGACAAAGGCAGGCCTCCACACTCACAACAGGCCCCCAACTGGATTTTTCACACGTACTATTATGGGTCAGAAGCTGGGAATACACAAGGCAACAAAATCCTCATTTATGGATCTATACTGGATGGCAAACCTTCACGGCAGCTTCTCTGTATCACAAATCCCTGCGGTCAACAAATCAATCTTCACAGTAGGTTTTCTCCCACAGAGCCAATAAGATGTAAATAAAAAAAAATTAAAAAAGGTCAAGTGGGGTGCCCCCCAGTGGTTGGAGATGATTGTGATTTCTTTTTAACCAACATGGAGTCATGCTTTGATCTTGAAAATATGTGCAGTAAACAGCAGGCAAAGAGGACCACCTCTCAGGGTGGTTCTACTCCATGATGGTGGAAGAGAGGAAAAATAGTGGTACACAAAGAAAGTTGTCCATGGACATTTCTCATCAATCCATTCTCCCTTGTTCTCTCCCTCCTTTGACAGCTGCTAGAAACCTGCTCAATAGGGGACAGTGACCACCTAAGCGCAGGCATCCTATTGAGTCACTACTCATTAGGGAAGATGCCGATGGAGACGTCAAGTTCCAGAGCTTATCTGTTAACTTGCAGCAGCGCAAGGTTGAAGGGTTAACATGTCCAGGTTATCAATAGGCAGATGGGCATGCCTGCTTTGAATATGTGAACATGACTTTCCATCATGGTATCGACCGCCGCTGCCAATCAGGATGGCAAAAAGTGCTGCGCTGCACATTTTAATGGCCTGGAAATGATTGAGTTTTTAATTGGACTAGAGTCACTGAAAATGATTATCAAACAATAACAAAGTTAGCCTATGGGTAAATACATTAATCTTTAAAATGAATGTCATGAAATGTAACCGTTTTTTTCCTTTCAGTCATTCTTATATGCTGCTCTTTCTCTCCATGCCTCTCTCATCCCCATGCATGACATGAACACATGCAAAGAGCCGAGGCACGGGGTGACATCACTTAGATAGTAATTAGTCATGAAAACATCGTCTTTTTCTCTTGCAGACTTAATGACCTGGAGTGGCTGTTACAGTGATTATTAAATTAAGTCATTTCAAGCCACCATGAAGAAATGGAGAAACCATGTGAAAAACATAAACATATGCGTCAATGTACACACTGCTACTGTAAAATGCTTATGCTATGACATGTCTTTGATAATGGTCATTGTCAGTCAGCGGTCTGGATGCAAACACCAGTCCCTGGATGTAAGTGATACTGATAATGTGATTGCCTTTTATTGGTGAGGTACTGTGTTAAAAACCCAATGGGAAAAATTATTTGTACAGCATTTATATAACTTTTTTCACAGGCTGGCACAGTTAACGACATTGTGTTAGATCCCTGACTGATTTTTCACTGAAACACAAAAGGAAAGAGTCATTTTAAATGGCGTGGGAAAGTACTGTATTATCAACCTTGGAGAGCGAGAGTAAAGGTGAAGAAAAAAAAAATCTTGACGGGCACTTCAGCGGTGAACAGGAAATTGAGCCAGTTGACATTGAGTCTGCTGGGTTGGGGTGTCAGGTAGAGGGGAATTACACGCCAGGAGCCATCCAATAAAATGGGTCAATCACTGAATAATCGAGCCCGCGAGCATTAGACATCTCTGCAGATCTCAAACCAGCTAACAGACATACCCCCTGCTAAAACTAATGTAATACATGATGCTGAACAGCAGTATTGGTTTTCACCACTGGATTGTGGAGTAGCATATGTTGTGTATGATGCATGTAAAAAGTGTCCTTATAAAAATGTCGGGAGCCTTTGACTACCAGGACACATGGCAAGCTTGCAGTGCATAAGATATTAGCAGTGAAAAAAGTCAAAGACGTTTATGATAATAGATAGTGGCAAATAGAATACAGACTTGATATTCTAAACTTTGGCTCCTGACAGACCAAATGCAATGTAACTGTAACCTTAATTCTAGACCCTGAACAATCCTAAAATTGTGCTTGTGGTTGCAGCTGATAGCAACAAAATGTCCTCAACATAAAAGATTGTCTTTGTATGAGAACATTTAGTTCTTACAGGGATAGAATTACAGTTTAGAGAGAGCCAAATTCTCCTACCCAACGATCTCCACAAAATTCTCTCCCCCTTTGCTGTTTGGAAACCTCTGCCCTTTGTACTTCTTTACATGCTCTGTGCGTGACACATCATTACTTATTCATACAGACACAGGCCAAGTAAACACATCACATGTACACACTCAATAATTTAGATGGCGAAAGAGGGCTGTGTGAGCACTTTCTAAGATTGGGCGAGGTGAAGACATTCATCTTTACTCTCAGATGTCTGATGTTTTCATCAGTGATTTCTCTGACATTTCTTCTAAGCTGCCAACACAAGTAAAGCTAAAAGACCACTACCTACCACCGTGGGGACAATACAGTCTAGTTTGTACACAACAAGTGATCCAAAACACAGCAGAAAGTTTAATGCATGCACCCCTAGTATTTCAACCATAGTGCTAGACAGAGCATTTATATTGGCTTATTTTACAATTACAAATTAATTTCAGTGACAAAATATCGGAATCATTTACTGTCACAACAACACTCAGTGACTACATTGTTTGAACATATTTGTTATCGGTCTGTCGATTGGATATTAAGCTTCTAGCGGCACCAGACAGTATCTTAAGGATTCTTTTGTAAACAGAGGACACACGAGCCAAGAACTCCTCTGTTATTTTGGTTAATATCCATAAACAGATATCTGCATACAAATGCAGATTTTGAAAAAAAGGCTAAGATAAAGCTAAATTGTCAAATGGCAATCTCTGGGGCTGAAAACTAAAGCCCAACGTGGAATTGCCAAAAACTGCAGTTCGGACACACCTTCTCATTCAATGAGTTTTCTTTATTTTCATGACTATTTACATTGTAGATTCTCACTGAAGGCATCAAAACTATGAATGAACACATGTGGAGTTATGTACTTAACAAAAAAAGGTGAAATAACTGAAAACATGTTTTATATTCTAGTTTCTTCAAAATAGCCACCCTTTGCTCTGATTACTGCTTTGCACACTCTTGGCATTCTCTCGATGAGCTTCAAGAGGTAGTCACCTGAAATGGTTTTCACTTCACAGGTGTGCCTTATCAGGGTTAATTAGTGGAATTCCTTGCTTTATCAATGGGGTTGGGACCATCAGTTGTGTTGTGCAGAAGTCAGGTTAATACACAGCCGACAGCCCTATTGGACAACTGTTAAAATTCATATTATGGCAAGAACCAATCAGCTAACTAAAGGAAAACGAGTGGCCATCATTACTTTAAGAAATGAAGGTCAGTCAGTCCGGAAAATTGCAAAAACTTTAAATGTGTCCCCAAGTGGAGTCGCAAAAACCATCAAGCGCTACAACAAAACTGGCACACATGAGGACCGACCCAGGAAAGGAAGATCAAGAGTCACCTCTGCTTCTGAGGATAAGTTCATCCGAGTCACCAGCCTCAGAAATCGCAAGTTAACAGCAGCTCAGATCAGAGACCAGATGAATGCCACACAGAGTTCTAGCAGCAGACCCATCTCTAGAACAACTGTTAAGAGGAGACTGCGCGAATCAGGCCTTCATGGTCAAATAGCTGCTAGTAAACCACTGCTAAGGAGGCTTAAGGTGTCGGCAGCACTCTCCAGTGCCAAATTACCTCCGTCTAACATCTCCGCACAGGACAAACGGGCACTGAAAACCCTGCAGAAAGATCCCAACATCACAATCTTACCTGCAGATAAGGGGAGATGCACTGTTGTCCTTAACACAGCTGACTATCACTCTAAAGTCAGCAGCCTCTTCTGTGACTCAGCAACTTATGAGATCCTAAAACGAGATCCCACCAACACCTACAAACTCAAAGTGGTTAACTGCCTGCAAAAGCTGGAGAAAGGTCAGGTCATCAACCGAGCCCTGTACTACAAACTCTATCCGGGCGATGCTATCCCTTGCATATACGGGCTGCCAAAAATTCACAAAGAGGGCGCCCCTCTGAGACCTATTGTAAGCAGCATCAACTCTGTGACGTAAAGCATTGCTAAGTATCTTGCCACCATCCTTTCCCCATTGGTGGGGGGCACCCCCCACCACATAAGGAACTCTATGGACTTTGCTAACAAGATCAGACAAATCAGCCTAGACCCTGAGGAAACTATGGTTTCATATGACGTGACATTGCTTTTCACTTGCATTCCCACTGGAGACGCAGTATAGACAGTAAAGAGAAAACTGCTGCTTGACAACACTCTGTCTGAAAGGACCAACCTCTCTCCTGAACAGGTGGGTGACCTCCTTGACCTTTGCCTCAGCACCACTTATTTCCAATACATAAACGGTTTCTACAGGCAAAAACACGGCTGTGCCATGGGATCACCTGTATCCCCTATTGTAGCTAACCTGTATATGGAGGAGATGGAGAGTGTGGCACTGAGAACATTCAGTGGCCACTCCCCGAGGCACTGGTACAGATAAGTGGATGACACATGGGTCACCATCAGGAAGGGTGAAGTTGAACCTTTCACAAAACACCTCAACTCGGTGGATAAAAACATCAAATTCACAAGAGAGGATGTCAAAGACAACTGTCTGGCGTTTCTAGATTGCGTGGTATGCATTGAAACTAATGGGGAACTCAACATTGGGGTCTACAGAAAACCCACCCACACGGATCAGTACCTCCTGTTTGATACACAACACCCACTGGAACACAAGTTGGGGGTGATCCGTACTTTAAAACACAGAGCACAAAATATCCCATCTGAAGCAGATGGGAAAAGAAGGGAACACAAACACATTCACTCTGCTCTTCAAACTTGTGGCTATCCAAACTGAGTTTTTATCAAAACAGCGAAAAAGCCCAGGGAGGACAAGAAAGACGAGGTCCACAGGAAGAGGAACAATATTGTCATCCCCTATGTGGCAGGAGTTTCAGAGAAACTCAGGAGGATCTTTAACACCCACCAAATCCCAGTACACTTCAAGCCCAGCAACACTCTGAAGCAGAAGCTGGTCCATCCCAAGGACAAAATTCCTAGGGAGAAACAAAGCAATGTGGTGTGTACGCGGTGCAGTGCAATGAGGAATGCTCTGACCTGTACATGGGAGAGACTAAGCAGCCATTACACAAACGCATGGCGCAACACAGGAAGGCCACTACCACAGGCCAGGACTCAGCAGTCCACCTCCACCTCAAGGAGCAGGGGCACTCCTTTGATGACCACAAGGTGCGCGTTCTAGCCAGAGAGGACAGATGGTTTGAGAGAGGGGTAAAAGAAGCCATTCATGTCAAACTAGAACGGCCATCTTTAAACAGAGGAGGGGGCCTCAGACACCACTTGTCTCCCACCTACAACGCTGTCCTTAGAGCCCTCCCAAGGAAGTGCAGCCATCGTTCCCACCTGCAGTCACGTGACCCCAACGACCCTCCTAAGAGGGCTGGGAGGGGTAATGACCGCCCATCAAGGCCAATGACTCACATTAACACTTAACGAGTCTATTGGTTTCAGGTCATATGACCACTTGTTTTTTTGCCACCAGCCTCCGGGTGGATAAATATCTGGTACTCCCCACCAGACTCTTTTAGAACTGAAGAAGCTTCTTGGATGAGAGGCGAAACGTCTTCTACTCACGAGGTTAGTCCAGTTGCCATATTTTATGCTTGTTTGGGATTTATCATGACCTGGATGACTGAGAATATCCACAGATTCACTGCTAAGGAGAGGCAACAAGCAGAAGAGATTTGTTTGGGCCAAGAAACACAAGGAATGGATATTAGACCAGTGGAAATCTGTGCTTTGGTCTGATGAGTCCAAATTTGAGATCTTTGGTTCCAACCGCCGTGTCTTTGTGAGACGCAGAAAAGGTGAACGGATGGATTCCACATGCCTGGTTCCCACTGTGAAGCATGGAGGAGGAGGTGTGATGGTGTGGGGGTGTTTTGCTGTTGACACTGTTGGGGATTTATTCAAAATTGAAGGCACACTGAACCAGCATGGCTACCACAGCATCCTGCAGTGACATGCCATCCCATCCGGTTTGCGTTTAGTTGGACGATCATTTATTTTTCAACAAGACAATGACCCCAGACACACCTCCAGGCTGTGTAAGGGCTATTTGACCAAGAAGGAGAGTGATGGAGTGCTGCGGCAGATGACCTGGCCTCCACAGTCACTGGACCTGAACCCAATCGAGATGGTTTGGGGTGAGCTGGACCGCAGAGTGAAGGCAAAGGGGCCAACAAGTGCTAAACACCTCTGGGAACTCCTTCAAGACTGTTGGAAAACCATTTCAGGTGACTACCTCTTGAAGCTCATCAAGAGAATGCCAAGAGTGTGCAAAGAAGTAATCAGAGCAAAGGGTATATATATATATATATATATTCACTACTTTTTGGGTCTACTTAATGACTACTAAAATGCAGTAGTCCTGCAGTACTCATTAATAATTTAGGTACTAATTTCAAACCAAAGCATTATCTCTTTTCTAAACAAGCAGTTTTGTTGCCTAAACCAAACCAAGGCTGTTCCAGTATATGATTGTCCCCTGACAAAAGGTTCGGAGACTGTGTTTAAGTCAGTGCGTTTCCTCTCATGAAGCATTTACCTACCACTCAAACATAACTGGTCAATACTACTCAGAATACAAACGAAACCAGAACACTTCTGATACCAAAATCTTGTCACATTGCCTACAGCTGCTGCATCCACATGCAGATATGTATTTATAAAGAAATGATCTTTGACCCCAGAGGTTTGGGACACACCTTCCTGTAGTCACAGATGACTACAAAATAGAGCAGGCTGGCTCCTAAAAATATCTGGGCATGATGGTAACTCAAATGGAATGAACATGTGGACTTTCTATGCAACAAATTGGCTCAGAGATTGCATTTTCTCTGCCGACTCAGATTGTTCGGTGTTGACAGTAAAATTATGTTAACTTTTTATAATGCTATGAGTATGAAATATGAACTCCTGCCTTCGGGTAGAAGATATAGAGCCTGTAGGTATAAAACTAACTGGTACAGGTTCTCCTTCCTTCCAGCATCAATTGCTCTTCTGAACAAAGAAACCGGCTAAATCTCAATTTTAAATACAAAAACTGTACTTGGTTCCTGTCTGTGGTTTTATTATGGTGCTTATCCTATCTTTGATTATTTGATCACTTTTGAACTTGTGCAATAAATTCCTGCTGGGTCATGTGCAATAATCTTTTTTTTTGCAATAAACGTTTTTATGTCATGTCATTGCCATGTTATCTGTGTACTGGTCCCTGCACAGGTCACTTTTCGAACTGTGCAATATATTTTGGCTGGATCATGTGCAATACTCGATTCCTACACAAACCACTGTTTCTTTATTGGGTCATGTGCAAAAGAATCGGATGGACTATCGAGATACCATCTAACCACTGAACTGTCCTTGTATGTTCTTATGTCTTGTCTTGAATGCTGTTTATAATTCGAATGTTAACGTCGTTTGTACTCTAAATTGTGAGCCGCAGCTGCGTTGTTGTCCAAGACAAATTTCCTCTCTGAGGACAATGCAGTTATTAAGATTCTGATTATAGAGATTATAGCAACTGTAGTATGCCCCCCCCCCCCATCATTGCCATAAAAAAATCATGCATTCCTGCCCTGTTTGATAAATGTTATGTAAATGTATTTTCTCTCAAACATGAATAACAGCAGGTTATTTACTGCCCATGTTGGTGAGGAAAGCTGTGTGTAAGCAAAACTATGACTGCATTTTGTTTCTTGCTGTAGTAGTGATGATACATGGAGACAGTTGGCTTTTGGTCCCCTCTCCCACCATCAGGCTCTATAGCTGGCAGCTATAATGCCCTGCTGGGCTTATCAAATGCCAAGATGACACATTTAATTAAAGACCCTTACACTCTTTATTCAGCTCTGCCCTGTGTCTGGTCTCGCTTATGCACTGTGAGGGTTTACAGGAATCATTCTGTGACAGGGTATGATAAAGTCATTAGGCTTCCACACTAATAATAGGAAATGGGCAGGGATGTCCTTTTGTTAGCCAAGAGATAGGCACCACTGCTAGCATGTAACACGAGAGGATGAATGCTTGTGGAAATGAGAGAGGAACGTGTAATGGAGGATCGCTAATCTGGGATGATTGGAACTACAGAGGGAACAGTAATGTAAAAAAAGCACATAGGATTAATGGCACACAAAACGGCAGAGTTGATATTTAATCAAGGGAGGAAATGAATCTCTGGCCCTCTGGAATTGGCTTGTGAGGGAGCTCCAACTATAGATTACATAAATGAATCTATGCATACAACATACATACCCGAGGCAGTGTCATGGCAGTTATGCTTAATGTCTTGGCCTTTTCTATTGGCTGCTGTAGTCCAAACATGGAGTCTGCTCTTCTAGCTCATGGTCCAAGGACCTTTTTTGCTTTGCAGTGCAGGCAAACCTTGCATTTCAAATAACTTCACTGAAATAGCATATGGTACAGAGAGCTTTGGCACATGCATGGTTAAAACAATGTGTATAAGAATCTCACCGTGCACACAAGCCTGCATTTTTTCCTCTCCGTCTCCTCCATTCTGGTTCACTCGCTGGCTCTTGTCATTTTATTTTCACTTCCTTGCCCGTGATTACAGTGCGTACATTTAAATAATTCAATTTGCAATGCCCAGCTACATAATCATATTCTTCCTCCTCTGCCTTCTCCTTTTTTCACTGATGCTCCAACTCCCCGGGGGTAAATTGTCTCCTCTGTCTCTCTCTTTCAGTTAACAAAAAAAAAAAAAAAGACTGGTTTGTAAAAGACACACAACTTTGATTCAATGACGATTATCCTCTTGTCTTTCTCCTTGTGCCAATACAAACTTAACACTAACTGCTCCTCCCCTAGCTCCTCCATGAAGGGCTATTAATTACCCCAATCCACTCGCCAGCATTTGTCTGTTAAGTGTCCATACTCATTTCTAATCCAAATCACTTTTACTTAGCCGTAATAGACTTTCTATTACTTGTTTGTAAAAAAAAAAGACTGATTAGATTACCATTGGCCTTTCCTTTGGCCTTAACAAATTTAGATCAATCGAATCAAATGGATAGGGCAATGGCCCTCTGAAAACTCAATAAGGCTGCCGAAAGTCTGTTGCCAAAAAAATCCAGCCCATTCTCATTCCCAGGTTGTCAAATACATCAGCCTTTTCACACCACTCAGTGTGTAATATTAATGACAAAGGCCCCCATTTAGCGTCTTTTCTGAGTTTGTCGCTTACTCTAACTACTCTAACGTAAACCCATCTGCAGCAATACTTAATGCTGAAAACAACTCACATAGTGTAAAGAGCAAGAAAGTCTGCCAAGGGTTGGGGGGAGGCGAAATGGACGGGTCAAACCAAACAAGACTTTCACCCAGGAGACAGCAGTGTGTGTCCTGTGTAAAACCAAAATTCAACGCTATTTTATTTATAAGTAACATTATGTAACTTGCATATGGTCATCATGCACTGATGTCACTAATATATGATATACTTACGTCACCTTTTGTCATTGTTATGTAACAAACTTATTTACAACCAAAACATAATCACGTTATTAAACCTGACCAAATATTTTTGTTGCCTAAACCTAGCTGTGACACTTTCACAACATTAACCACTTGTTTCAATTAGTTTCAGCTGTGCAGTAAATATATAGACGCTACAGGGTGCCCTGTGCACTGCTACGAGATGCTGAGGGGCATGACAAAGCATCGGTATTTGACAACCTTGGAATGAAAATGGTTTGAATAATCACACCATCCATGCTAACTAAAGTCAACATATATTCAATACACTCAATAATAATGGGGACAATACTATAATACTTTCTGAACCAAACTGACAATAATGACAATAAGGATTAATGACAATGTCATAATACGTTCTCTTCATTGTAATCACCCAGTAGGTTTTACAGAGTCATGCAATGGTTGATTATGACAGAAATGGTGTCACCACTTTAATTTCACATCTAAATTTGCATTAATTGAGTAAAACTGGTGATTCCCTATAAACACGTTTCAATGTCTGACAGCTCATGTTGCTTGCCTTGGACTCAAGCTGTGCATCAACAATTTTGGCATGTACTCTCTTTCAACAATGTTATTCTTACCATTAACATTAAACTTCATGTTGAAACTGCTAAATTGCTAATAAAACTCAATTCCACTGGGAAAAAGGACTGACAGTTTCTTAATAAGACCAAGACGACACATCAATCTTTAGAATCTCTGCAGGGATTGGTGTTGGAAAACTGTAAAAAAAAAAGTAAAGTCACTTCACTGTCCCTTTTTTATTCTGTGCCACCAATGAACTGTTTCCTGCAAGGTATCACATATGATTCTAGACATTAACCTCGAAACCAAATATTTCACAAAGGGAACTGGAAAGTAGGACACATACTGACACAAAAACATTCACAGATACAGATGATGAGTAAACCCTTGCGAATACCAAAAAAGCAGAGACTTTAAGAACACCTGAGGTTGGGTTTACCACCTTTGCAATTCCAGTTCAAACACCACCTCAGAAACATATTTCCTAGTAAGAGGAGTCAGCAGCTGTCTGTAGATAGCTTACCCGTACATTATGCACTGACAGACCTCGTTAGCATGCAAAGCAGACAACGCTGTTTTTACATGGGAAACTTCACTTAACCTTGTGCAAGGACACCAGGTGCCAAGTCATAGCAACAGCAATGTACTACTTGAGCATTTCTCATGCCCGTGGTGAGTGCATTTGGATTTACTGTCGCCTCACGTCCTCCAGGATTCAGCCTTTCTGCTCACATTACTCTTAAATTACAAGTGGTCTCCACAGAGTTTGGACTCCAAAGCAGTGATAGGATAAGGGAGGACAACAAGATACAAGTGAGTAAACAGAGAGAAAGACAGAAAATATGGCAGTCAGATTGTGCGCTGGCATCGTGCTATTGTGTTGGCACAGCATCAACAGCCTGATAGCCAATTAGCAATAAGAAGTGGGCAGGTGGAGACCTATCCGTCTGCAATTTCTCACACACACACACACACACACACACACACACACACACACACAAACTCTTCCTTTGCTCCCTCCTTCCCTCTTCCTTGTCTTTTTCCCACCACCCACTCCTTTTGCACATCCCTCTGAGGGCCCCGGCCCCTCCGCAGGGGCCTGTGAAAGCCAGATGGCATTCACAGTTGTTTTAGTGTCTGCGTTTGTATGTTAGCGTGTGTTTGCTCCTTCCCAGACAACCGGCCACCAGGCCACCAGAGCTGAGGGGCTTTGCAAGAGCTATTGGCACTGATTAAGACATGTTGGAACGAGCCAGGCACTTCACACATACACTCATCCACACACACACACACACACACACACACACACACACACACACTGTTCTCATCATGACTCGTCTTGTCAAGTTTTAACATTAGCTTGGAGTGATGTTCAATGACTTCTGGTGAGGAGAGTGTGAGAAAGGGCACAGTATACTACATTAACTTTATATAAAACACAATGTCTTTCAAAATGCAGGAAAACACTCTGTAGTTCCTTTCCAGCGAGACTATCTGGCCCTAGAGACAAAAGCCTCAAAGATTATCCAGGAGTGGTGAACTGTACGCAGAACATTTTTCAGTGGTCATTGACTTGTGTATCCCCGAGCGCCCTTTATGATTGGACTGTTTCCTGGTATGATCTGTGATTTTAGAACATAAAAGCCTTCCCCTTTCTTCCTGACTTCCTGGCACCCTGCAGCCAAAAGAGCAGCCATTGCATTCTACATTCATTAGGCCTATAATAGGCTCATTTTAATTTGGTTTAATTTGATTTCGGTATCAGGTGCTATAATCTGAGGATGACTTGAGGCCCAAGCAGTTACCTGTGTTGAATACATGATTATTAAGAATGAATGAAATGTAGTTATTCAATTTATAGTGGGCAAGCCACTGCAGAGAGAGAGAGAGAGAGAGAGAGAGAGAGAGAGAGAGAGAGAGAGAAACAAAAACAAACAAAAAAAAAAACACACATAGAAAATTATCAAATATCTCATAATTCTCATAATTCTCCAGTGGATAAGCTTACTTAAGTTTTTAAATTGGATTTAAGATTTTGTTTAGGGGCACTTTTTCAGTTTAACAAGACTAAAGAGAATGAAAACAGTTTAAAAGATCCTTCCTTTCTTCCCCCATTGTGTTACATTGTGCCAGTAATGTTTAACTTGCCACCTCTGCGCTTTCGCACTGGCTTTGTGACCATTAGTGCAACTCCCCCATCAGTCTAAAGACAATTCCACTCTTCTGTTCTTTTATTCCAAGGCTGCCACGCACTCTGTCTTGTTTTACAGGAAATGGTCGTCATCATAGTAGGACACCATTCTGAATTTTCCACCCCATTTGCTCACCTTGCCACTCTCATCTCTCAGTACTTGTAGACAATGCCCCCAAAAATTTAGATTTTTGCACCATTTTATTGGGAGTCTAATTTAAAGCAGTCAGTCTTCTTTTTCTCTCCACCAGCATTTTCTCAATGGCTTTCATTTCTCTCTCAAAATGCATGTAGGCGTCGAGCTCAGACAGGGCAGCCACTGTGTCACACTAATGACAATGTCATTGTGGGCCAGCCAGCCACATTTCAATTAGTAATTGTGGAATATTTGTCTGTGGTATCAATCAGACACTTTGGGGCCTGTGAGTTCTCATCATCACATGGTATCAATCAAACTCAGCTTAACAGTGGCTGGACATTAATCAAAGGAACATAAGAATTATCGAGGCTCACACGCCCACCAAGCAACTTAATGCACAAACAGGCTGAATGTTCCTCTGACAGACAGTGAAATAGATTGACATAACAGCACAGTGCATCCTCTATAGTTTGACTTTAGCACAATGTCTGGTACACTGATGTTTATGAGACTGTTTCATGTTTTGCCACTGAATCTGATCACAGATACATATAGTGTAAAATCTCATAATGACTTTCAAATGAATCAGCTCATATTTAAATAATTATGTGCAATTATGCAGGTTTGTCAGTTCAAAGTTAGGTTAAATATCACAGAGTCTACAATCACTGGTTCAAGCCTTGTTACTGAAAATGATGAAAGGACTTGACAACAGACTTTGTTAGGTTATTAGATTATTCCCCAATGTATTTGGATTCAAATGTCTAAGATAAGAGATTTTTCCGCAGAATAAAAAATATGAACATGTTTTTACACAGCAATATCAACACACATTTATTGCTACATGACCAGAGGAAATAGAGGAAAAGGGCTGTGACATCCGCTCTTGCGCAAGAGGTAGGTGGGTGGCATAATGTAACACGGCAATATGGTGGCCGGCTGAAAACAAATGATCTCAAATCACAGTTAAACAGTGCACTCAAACATGTTTATGTTTATTACAGTTGACAAATAGGCAACGCAGCACCACAATCTTGGCTTATATTTGATCCGTGTTGTTTAGTCTTACTTTTTGTTTTTTCAACAGAACAAACAGAATGCCCACAACCAATCTGTTCACAAATTATTATTATTATTATTATTGCCTTTATTTAACCAGGTCGGTCCTGTTGAGACACAATGATCTCTTTTTCAAGGGAAGCCTGGCCAAGACAGCAGCATAGAAAATTCTCATATTACAGCCAAAAAGTGTACCAAAATATGTTTCTAAAGACACTTTAGGAAAGAAATAGGCAATACAGTAACAGAATCTTGGTTTATATTTAATTGTCACTGCCTAAATTTACAGTGTGATACAAGTTTGGTCTGAGTTTCAGAGAAAAGGGAAACCACTCTCTCTCAATCTAAATCAATGCTTCTATACTCCAGAGATACAAAGTTGCAGTGGTACAATCTGTAGGAGGAGCAACAGCCCTAAAGCAGGAGAAAATCCCCTGCATGACAGGTTTCATACTGAGAGATGTGCAAGGAGATCTGGGTGCTGGAACGATTGAGCAAGTTTTTATGATACAAAGCTGAATGAAAATTGCCAAAGTATCCCTTTAAGCATGTTCCATGCTGTCCTGAACACCTACAGACACATACAATCTGTACGTTAACACAATCTGACAACTGAGTGAGTAGAGAAAAAAATAAAAGGCCCTGTGGACAACACAGCTGAAGCTCTTGGTCCTCTCTATATCTCCCACCACCCCCGTCCTCCTCTTCTCCATCTTCTGCACCACAGGCAGAAGAAGACCTTTTCCAGCTTGCTCAAGCAGCACAGAACCTTACCTCTCTGTGTGGGAGAGCATCATATCATAGCTCTCATTTATGTTGACTTTATAGCCGCAGAAAGTAGCTAAGTATCATCAAAATAAAATGCTGTTGTTGGGAAGTTTTCATGCACCAAACTCAGCCAAATCAATATGTATGCAGTAGCTAGGATGTGATACAATGAGTGAAGAGGTAGTTAGTCTTGTAGTTGTGCGAAATCAATGCCCCTTTCTCGGTCTGTCTGACCTACTTCTATTACGGACTCCATTCATGAGTGTGTGCGAGAGTGTGTAAGCTGTTTGCGTGCATGTTCATAATATTCGCTCATGTCTTTATAAGCATTCCTGTCTGAATGCATTGCTGTGCGAGTGTGTAAATGTGTGTATTTCTATGCTTGTGTATGCATCTGCTCTGCATAATGCTGACAGCGAGGACCCAGTGCACAAACACAGACAGTCATCCGCTGCATTGTTTTCGAGTCAAGTGAGGTATACAGTATGCACCGCAGCACTTCTTTCTATGGTATTCATCATATCAACACAGGGCTTACAGATCAATCAGGAGGGCCAAACTGATGCAATATCTATTGTATTTATTCATGAAATTACTGTCTAGACACTGGGCCCAAGGAGGCGACTACAATGACTGAATGCTAACCAGAGCCAAGTGTGTGAAGGTGCTGCTGTCAGTGCAAAGCAGTGTTTATCCACAGTGTGAATAAGATACTTCATAAACACCAAATCTACTCATAGAAAGAGGATATTTCTTGCTTTAGAACAGTTCATTTTCAAAAGATGACTACGACTGCATTGTTTTTTGATCTATGCATCTCATCCATGGGTGTTGTTTACACCTGTTGAAGGGATAATTCCAAATTTTTTGAAGTAAGGTCACTTGGGGTACTTATTCATAGACAGTATATTACAAACAGTCATTTGGCACACACCTAGTTTGGAGAGGTAGGCTGAACACTGATTTGGGAGCTAAGCAATCTACTGCTGTGGCTGGTTCGGCAACAAAATTTATTTCAGGCACCTAAAAAAGATAAAATTAGTAAAAGCGTATGCTATAATGAGAGTATTTTTTACTGCTTTACCTGGATGTCAGACAGCAATTTCCAACAAGGATATGAAGCTGCTTTATTGATCTCTTCAAAGACAGACTCTATTGCGAAAAACAGTGATTTTACGCTGCTGAACAAAGGAGCTGCTAGTCTACTGCTGCCTTAAGCAGTTCATATTTTTGTGTTGTGTGTGACACAAATTAACTGACTGAAGCTAAATAAGCTAAAGCTAAATTTTGGTTTTTACTTTTCAATGGATTCTGGTGACTTTGACGAGAGCATAGATGGAGAACTGAAGCCGTTTAATGGCTTCCCCCTCAAAATGGGCTGTCTGATGGAAAGATTAAGTGGTGAAAATACTCTAAGCATAACATACATTTAAACTTTTATTGATTTTTTAGGGGAAAATTAGGCAACCTAGCTGCCTCAGAGAAGGTTACTGGGCTATTCTAAGTAAGAAGCTCAGTGTTAAAAAGTTTGCAAAGTCCCATTTTATGAGTCCTATCTACGTTACGACCAACTATTTTTACACCATGCCTTTTAATGCATGGCGGAGCTTTGATGGGGACATTGGGTCCCTGGGAAGGTTAGTGAGGTCACAGGGCATCAGAGGAACCGATAACGAGATGAATGCTAGCAATTCACTTCCTGCTTTTTGAATGAAAAAGGCTGTCGCTGTTGACCCCATAATGGAGAATTGCCCAGAATGTAATTAAGGGCATAGATGTCCTTCAGGAAATTACTCCTTGAATTCTACACCAAAAGAAATCGTTTTAATTTCCTATCAAGCCTGGGTCAGAAGTTATCTAAAGCATAGTGGAGGACTGATTAAACATGGCTAGCCAGAAGTAATCACTTTGTTTTTTTCTTCGCCCCCTGTCCGCTAAGCCTGTTTAGCAGTGTTCACGAGGTGTGGCGCGCACCTGAAGAGTTTCTGAAGACACTGGGCTGATTTGCCGTGATAAGCGAGGGGAACGGAAAAAGGAGAGAGACATTTTTCTCTGTCACTTTGCTTTTTGGGCGTCATATTTCACCGCCTCACAGTGTCCCAGGAACCAAGTGCGCCCATTCCCCCAGCTCCTTCGCCCATCCATTACACCTTTAATCACTTCTCTCTTCCTCTTTGTCTTTTTCTCCCCCCTCTAACTTTAAACTCCCCCTGGCCATCTCCTTTAAATTTGCTCGATCATTATTGTTGTGCATTAGACAGGTGGGTTGAAATGGCAGCCTGAAGAATTTTTAACACTGGCAGTTCTGAACAGTGGTGGCTTTAAATTGGTTGAATTTGGAGATGAGGGTCATTCTGGGGTGAAAGAGGCTGGGGGAGGAGATGCCATTAACATATAAAGATTAGATCTGCACTTCATCACGAGGCTGGACACACACACTGATTCCTTTAAGAATTAGAGCGCGAGTTGTTTACACTGCCATTCATCATTTGACTCCATCAGCACAGAACATGTATTGAGCTCCCCTCTTTGACCTCTGGTAATCAATGGCAGCACTTTTATCCATCTTTTTTATCGCCCATTTTGCAGTTAAAGAAACAGCTGAGTGAATACTCCTGTTTTATGACCCGTGCTGATTTTCACATCAGCTTCTTAAGTGAAAGTTCACGTCAGATTCAAAGCTACAAAAGAGAGCTAATCAACTGCCACGGGTCACCCTCCCGTCTCTGTTGCCCTCCCCACCTCTGTCTGTCTGGGTCATGCTTTGGAAGAGCTTGGTAAAATTGGCTGCAAGTGAAGGACTGTAGGTGATAATAACTGACCATAGCGCTCTGGCACAACATCTCAGCAAATAATAAGGCAGGAGGAGAGTTCAGAGCAGACCAGCTGTCCCATTTCTCAGATTCTTTCTTCCAGGAACTGATTCACAATCGAGCACATGCACCAGCATCCAGCCACACGCACAGTAACTTTTTGCACAACCTCAACCTACACACACACACGTGGAGACACACACACACTGTGCCTCTCTTCTGTATATTTTTCTGAGGAACTAAAACCTGCAGCAATCAACACTGACCCCTCTGCAATCAAACAAATGAACAAAGATGTTCTCTCGAGCTTGGCTCTCTCTTTGAACATCCTACGCTACCAAGCCAAGAGCTGGTGGACATAGACAGAGAGGGAGACAGGAGAACAGAAAGACCGACATCATGACCATGATTTTTTCCAACTTTAACCAAGTGCCTTGAGTTGATCAAACGTAACCTCTAGTTTCCAGGAATGAATATTGCAGGGAAAAATTGTGCAAATTAATTCATGTATGAATTACATTTTTAGGAAACAGGGTTTGACTGACACGTAGAGTGCTGACTGCCCAAGTCCTTCACCTGCATTTCCTTCCTGCCCCTGCTATGCAACCACATGAATAAGTGAGGGAGAAGAGAACAGAGACCAGGAAGGAAGTAAAAAGGGACAATGGATTGAGTGAAAACATGCACGGCCGAGCATGAAATCACACATGCACAGCCCTACCCTGGCTGACATAAGAGATGTGCAATTGAGTGTGGTGTCTGACTTTCAACCATGGATCCTAACCATCACCATGACTGCAGAGCACCAAGATCACTGAACAGGCAGAAGTTAAGGGGTGAGGCTGCAGCTGCATGCATACAAATGCACCTAAAACACAGCCAATGTTATTCAAGAGATCAACACGGCCTTTGACATCTAAATGCAGTACTGCAGTAACGTATCCTTGTATAAAGGTTTGTATTGTATCTTCAAAAGGAAAGGGTAGATTAAAAAAAAGAAATGCTTTTGCAAAGGAAAATGTGCTTGCAGCAAATATAAAACTAGAATGACTGCCTCTTGGTTATATGACTCCATGCAGTTTAGTTGCAGTTATAGTTTACATCCATGTCTGTGAAAACATGGATGCTTCTTACACATCGTACCCTCACAGCACAGATGATCTATATAACCAACACAATGTTAAGGTGGGCACCCAAGATTAGTGTCACCAATGGGCTCTGTGCACCAGAGTAGGCATGAGTATATCCTGTCCTATACTATTGGATTAAGTGATTAATCAGATGTGTGCTGGGTGTGCCGCACACCTGATTAATCACTTAATCCAATAGTATAGGACAGAAAATACTCATGCCTACTTCCTTTCAGGAAGTAGTGGAGCTGGTGCACAGAGCCTATTCACTATCTGACCAAATGTCTCCCCATCTGTCCACAAGTTATAATGTTGAACAATAAACAGAAAAGTGTTTGTGCAGAACATTTTGATGTCACAGTGAAGTTGATCTTTTGGACATAAAGTGTCATCACCAAAACATATTTTGTAAGGTCACAGTGTCCTTGACCTTAGACCACCAAATTCTAATCATTTCCTTGTTAAGTCCAAGTGGTTGTGTATCAAATGTGAATAAATCCTTTCAAGTTGTTTTTGAAAAATTGCACTAAAAAGATATGCAAGGTCACAGTAACCATGACCTCTGATCTACAAGCCCCTAATCAGTTCATCATTGAGTCCAAGTATTCAGCTGTGTCAACTTTGGGAAAAAAAATCTCTTAAGGTGTTCTTCAGATATTACGTTCATGAGATAGGACAGACCCAAAAACATAATGCCTCCAAACAAGGCTTTGCCAGCGCAAAGGGATATAGAGGGTTTGGTGTTTAGCCTCAACTATTTCAATAAGTACAGTATCTAGTATCTCTCTTTGCAATTATTTACAGTGTATGTAGAGTTCTCACAAAAGGTCTTAGGTATATATAGTATGAGAATTGAGCAACGTCTTTTATTAGGTGTAGTGCCTTAAGCTCCAGCTTATGTAAAAATGTGATGACTGAAATAAACCAAAAAGGGTCCGGTAACATGCTTAATGCAGTTAAATACGAGTAAAGGTGCCTATCTAAAATACAAAAGACCCTAACTGCAGTAATACATTATGACCATTTAAGCACAGCTTTATTCAAACAGTCTTTACCAAAAGGTAATTTGGTGTGGATACACATGAAATGTTTGAATTTCTTAAGGAAAATATATATAATATTCCATATGTTATGGGGAAGGGAATGCAAACAACATGAAAGTACTTCAAGATGTGAAAAAATCCATCACAAGCCCCAGTGACAGGTGATGCTGCTGAGCTATGTGTCATGAGTAATTGACATCCCTTCAAAGTGACGTAACGGAGCATGGGTGTCATCTGTTTGACAATTCATGTTCCTTCATCCTAACATCTCTTCCTGCTGGTCTTCAGAGGGAGGAGCTGAGGCACATAGTGCTTTCATGTCTGTTTTCACAGCTTCACTCTGTAACTCTGTTTCTCTTTTCAGTCTCTATTTCATCACTGCCAGTCTTCCCCCTTCTCAGTCTCTATTTCTTTTACTCATTCAGCCTCTGTCTGCTTCCTCTTTGTACTATCAGTACTGCCCTCCCTCTCTGTTGCTCTCAGCCTATCCTGACACTTTTTTTTCCTGAGCAGAGGTCTGAGGCCAGCTGTTGCTGTCTGATTTGAGCCATTTCAAGTGTTCTCACAACAGAGAGATAGCAATGGTTGTGGCAGGGCGTGTGTGCGCTAACAGCTAAAGGGATGTGGATCGCAGAGCAGAGGGTGAAGAAATGTTGGAGGCTAACAGAAATACGTATTTTATATCTAAAGTGTAAATAGAAATTTCAGGCTAGAATACAGAAGAGTAACCAATTTCCTTTAACTGAGAGCATTATTCTCTTTGTTTAGATCAACTTCAAGAAACAGACTGGGTCAATGGTGGGCAGACTTATTGGCGCACAAAGGGTGATAAACAAAGGCACAATACCCTGGGTGAAAAATGTTTTTTTTTTTTTTTTTTTCCCCTTCGGTCAATTTTTTTTCTGGTTAATTTTGAGATTTTGGACTATTTTGCTGCAATAACATTGTCTACTTTGACGCTAGCTGAAAGAAAACAGCCAGAAAACACATTAAGGCATTTTAGTTCAGATTTCTGTTCCAGAGATGTATGCAAAAAGTGCATATTTCCTTAGATAGTACTTGACTTGCGTATCTAAACACACAATTTCAGAAAACGTATACTACAAAAAATAACTTTCAGTAAGTAATCAACTGGGAAAGCTCCATGGTCAAATCTGTTAGCTCAAATGTTTAGAGTTGAGTCCGGAGTCTCAAAATGAGTTTTTCTCATACTCTGAGCCAAAAATCTCAACTTCAGTCGAACTTACATGCACCAAACTTCACAATTTTATTCCTATCTATGATCTGAAGGTCTTAACAGAGTGGTTTGTTTATATATTATTTACAGCCTGATTCATGGAACATTTTCTCCCCAAAAACATGGTAAAAATTGATTTATTTATTTTTTTCTTAAGGCAGTATTTTCAGCGTTTTGGAGTCATAAAAAGAGACATGCAAAATTTGATTCTAAAATATCAACAAAATGTAACAGGTATTTTGAATCTGGCTTTATCAAATGTTCAGGTTTTTGTTTAATTAGATAATGCCAAATTTGCATATGTAAAGATACAGAAAACCTGAAATGTAAAAAAATAAAATAAATAAATAAATAAAAAATGCCATACTATAAATAATCAACTGGGGAAGTTTCATGGTGATCCTATTCACCTGGGGTATCTCCCCTTAAATAGGCAAACACTTTCATAAACAGCAACAAATGAGTGAAATGGAGAAAGTATGGGTACACACTAACAACTTATGACTTCCATGCATTGCTCTGCCACAATTGATCAAATCCATTCAGAGATCAAATTCAGGTGAACAGGTCCTTAATAAATACTTTCAAAAATCCCAATCCAGTTCTCTTGCATTGGCATTTGAAGTCACAGTGTGTGCTACACCTTTAAGAATTCAAGAGACTTTAAATATACATTATGAGAGTCTTCTAAGGGCCTTCTTAAAGAGTGGATATGCGTTCTAGAGTTTTATTACTCATTTGAAGTTCAAATATTGGTTAGTATATCATTATGTATTAATATGTGCACAGTTGTAATTGGTAGCAAAGGTTTTATTCTAGGGTGTTTCCTGTTCCTCAGATAAAAGTGTAGTGATACAAAACTCAATCCCAAACTTTTGAAACCAATCAAAACAAAGTTTTCTCCCTCAAGCCATTTCACCTTAAACAGATAAGAAGTCTATAAACGATGATTCCCCTGACACAAACTCGTCCGGCAGCAAGATGGATAGAGCGGGTAGTTCCAAAAAGAACTCTAATTTTCTCTTTTAGATCAGTCTGGGCATAGGAAGGCATTCTTGGCACATCTTTTCTAATTTCTCAACCTTGTCTGCCTTCATACCCACCCACTTGCTCACAGGGGTGTAGGTCCCTGCAGTGAAGGGGGGAAATAGCTCAATGCTAACACACTCATTGTTCCTTTTCATTATTCATGGAGGCTAATGGAGGTTTGGATAGCAACCACCGGCAGACACACTCAGGAAAAATGGGGCTGAGAGCAGGACGAGTGTTTTGTCTCACCTCTGTTTTGTCTATTGCCCTCTCTCCCTCTCTATGTCTCTCCGCTTTCCGCTCTCTCAGTCCGTCTGTGTTGCTGACGCAGGGCTTTCACAGGTTTCAATGAGTAAGATCTCTCAGGCTGCTGCGTGAGTAATGGGACACTGAGAGCGTCTGGAATAAATAAAGGGGGGCAACCGGAACAGCCCTTCTCGCTCCAACTCATCCTCCACCTCACCTGCTCCTTTGCAATTCTGCAGGTTGCAAAAAGACTTCCTGGAAAGTACTTTTTTTCAAGGGACAATCTCTCTTTCTCTATCTGTCATTTGCAAAGATTAAAGTTTTTATTTCCACTTTATAAGTCCCTTGACTCGAACTTGATCTTGAACTCTGTACCCATGCTACTCTAGGATGAGTGCTGACTGCTTTCTATCCATTCCCCGCATCAGGTAGAAGAAAAAAAAAATCTGACTAAGCAGATACTTTCTCTGCATGAATTATTCAGTGCTGAGGAGAATGCTCTGATTCACAGTCATAATGGGAGGTCCTAAAATGGCGCGGCGTCCTGCACCCCCTCATATATATTTCAGACCTTGGCAGAGCCTCTGTCATGCAAGAAGTAGAAAGCCTGCCACTGTAGGGAAAACCTGCAGGAATGGAAAATGGCTGGTTTGGGGTACAGGCAAAGATACACACCCTCCCCTTGGCTGGAAACTCAACTTACTGTTGATCTTTGCCACTCAGCATGTTCACTTTCATAAATATCAATGCCAACACAACATACAAACAATATGAAAATGATCCTAGTTGGAAGAAAGCCACATTTTAAAATACAGCAGAGAAGATCTGCTTTGATAGCATCAGAGTAAGACATGATTGAAGGGTATGTGGGGGGCATTTTCTCCATCTGCTCTCATTATATGAGACGTGTCACCACTTCCTGGAATGTAGAATATGTGACCTGAAAAAAGAAGCAATGGTAATTTTTTTCTCATTCCATTACGGAAGAAAAAGGCAGCCTCTCAGATACTCTTAAAGATGTGGCTGTGCACCATCATTCCAGCTTCCAACTTGCCATTACTATTGGCAGAGTGATACATCACATCACAGCGCCTTTGGATATCTCCTTCTCTTTTTCCACCCACACTCCAATACTCTCGTTTTGCAGCCTATTAAATTGGCCCTTTTAGTGTTTTCCCTCTTCTCTTTCATTGCGACCAAAGACAGGGTAGTCAGTCACAGAGCGGCTCTGGCTCTGATGAGGACTATCCGACTCAGAGAACATGGTGTTGTCTCTGTCTAACATGCCTTTCCTACGGTGCAGTGCTGCTTGCTGACTCTCAGGCTTGGATAATTGCTGTCTGGATCCTCCCAACTCAGCAGATTCCTCCAAGTCATAATGAGGAAAAAAGTTGTGTGTTTGTGCACATGTGTGTGTCTGTGTGTGAGTGAGATAGGCAAGTTGGGGGTACAGTAGGCATGAGCAGAGAGACATAAACAGAAGCACAGAGCACCAAAGCTAATCAAAGGATCCCAGTGGATTCCACCAATGCCAAAGAAACACATAGCATTACAGGCTGTTATTGAACTGCTAATCTGCAAGACAGCAGAGGCAAGTGTCTTGGCGTACCAGGTAGATTTCCAGTGAGGTGGAGAGTTCAGCATAATTTGAAAAATAAAGGTAATTTCTTTCTATATATAGCAAGCATACACTGAGGTTAACGCTAATTTAGCTTCACGTCAGTCTGATATGTGGAGGCCAATACTGAAATAGCTACCTAGCAACCATTATGTTCTACAGAATTAAAGCTGAGGTTCGTTGCGTCTATAAAACAACCAATCAGAGCCAACGAGTCTCCAAATCAGTGGTCAATCATGTCAATTACTGCTCATGAACTGTAGTCAGACTGTCAAACTAGGCAGTGATCAAATATGCCCTCACTTATGGAACAGCCTGCCGGAGAGCATCAGGACTGCAGAGATTGTTGATGTTTTTAAAAGGAGACTCAAGACTCACCTTTTTAATTTAGATTTTAACTGATTTCTTTTACTCTTTTAATTCTTATATTATATGTTATCTTAATTTCTAATTATTTTAAATGATTTATTTTTAATCTTTATGCATTTTATTATTATTAAGTTTCTAAATCTTTATTTATTTATTTATTATCATTTTATCACATACTTGTTTTATCTTATCATATTGCCTTTTAGTCTTTTAGTTTTTAGCTCCAGTGTTTCTTCATGGGGGGCCTCCACACTGAGAGGTGTGTCTAGTGTGCCCACGGGAGCGTCGTCTTGGAGATCCCTCAGGTTCGAAGGACTGGGAGGCTCTGCAGCATGTGTGGAGTCCACCCCAGTCTGTCTGGCTCAGGGTGGTGTCTGTGGCAGCGCTCCCTGTGGCCGTAGGCTGTGACACCTCTCTCTGTGTGGATGAGCTCCCCATAGGTGGTTCTTTTCTCACCTGGTTCCTCAGTGCCCAGCCATGTTATTGACTATATTGACTGTGTGTGTGTGTGTGTGTGTGTGTGTGTTGTGTGTGTGTGTGTGTGTGTGTGTGTGTCCCAAACGTCCCAAATGTTCATTCAACTGCAGAGGATTCGTCAAAATGCCATTAGGAGCACTAAGAGGAGGCAGAAGAACATGATTTTTTTTCACTGCATGTGTGTCTCAGGTACTACTGTGTGAATATAGACTGTGTGAATATAGTATACTATATAGTATCTTTTTTGTTAGTTACAAACTACAGCTTTAATGTAAAATACTGAGGAATGTCATTAAGCCCAATAGCAAATGTCAAAAAATGTATTTAATTTTCAATTTAAAAAATAATTTAGAATAACATTTGCCAAGAAATCATTCTGTTCACTACATTCACAAGTCAAATCAATCAAATGAAAACTGGAATATTATCACTACAGACCTTAATAACAGTACACTTAGAGTCAGAACAAAAACAAATCCAAGTGTGCATTGCAATACCCCTTTATTCCTATTTCTATTGAATGGTCATGGAATGCTGTTAACGATTGAAATCCTAAAAACCAATAAAACTGTCAGCAGATGTTATGGACAGATGCCCCAGACATGACCTCCAGAGAGATGGTATAAGTCAATTGCAACAATGCAACCTCACTTTGTCCCCGCCATATTTTGTGATTCCACCTCACTCCCCTGTCCTGTCTCTACATCTGTAAACTACTGTCTTCATTGGTCCACTCATTCCTGTGTATCCATTAGTCCAAAGCTTTATACGGGCTTGGCTAATGGGGGCCTGATTAATGGTGAGGACTCGGCTCAAAGCCATTAGCTTTCTGACTCCCTGAGGAGAGAGTTGAAGAATGGAGAGAGGTAAAGACGGGGAAGCAGATAGGCAGGAGGAGGGAAGTTTAGGGCGAGGCCAGGGATACACCAGGCATGAGGCCAACAAACAAAGAGAGTCTGTGGGGGAGTGGAAAGAGGATGGAGATGTTTACACTGTTGTCGTAAAGTCAAAGTCACCATGGCTAAATCTAGGAGGTATCTAATTATGTCTAACAGGCACAAAGATGTAGATGGAGCCTTCTGGCCTCACAAGACCCACTAATTCCCTGCCTAAGAAGTTCACTTCCAATCCTCTCTGGCTTAATATCATGAGATGATTTGGAAAATTCTAAATGAAAGCCCCATTAAAAATTCATAGTACTTAAGATAGTGCTTTCATAGTCCAACTACTCTCAGACGTCATAACCAAATTTATCAGAACCATTTGAATTTTGAAATACAGCAGCAACAGTTAGAGAACCACAAATCAGCGACAGTGAAAGAACATATCTGCAGTTGTCCTGGACTGACACAAATTCATTTCGATGACTACCCCTTGGCCTAACAGATGCTTTTCCAGCTTCTGCAGATGGTCTCATCAGATCAAGTTGTTTTTGACATCGTCTCTTTCCTGTTATGAGATCCATCACTTAATGAGCACAGCGGAAAAGATTCATCCCTCCAAACTGTGCCCCACCCAGGGCAAACTGAGCTGTCCTGCTGTGTTAAAACATCGTTCATGGAGCACACAGAGGCCGTTAAAGTGATTTAACACAATCACAGGACAACAACAGTGTGACTAAGAAACAAGCAATGACTGTGAAAGCACAGAGGGTTGGTTGGAATAGAGCAGATATATAAGGAAGCATGTTGGAAGACGATGTATTATATAACATACAGTTCTTTAGGTTGGCTTTCAAAGTGGTCATTTTCCAACCACCTACTGGGTCCCTTTCATCTCTGCTCACTTTGCGCTGCAATAAAAAGCCTGCATTCCCCATAAGAGGACTATGGTATGTAAGAGTCGGCAATTGGTTAGTAAAGAAATCATTTTGGTTGTTTTCACACCTATAGTTTGTTTACTCTGATCCAAATCAGGGAGCAATATGTTACAGTGTGGCATATTGCCTTAAGTTTGGTTTGTGTTCACACGGCAGTAGTTACAAGCCAACCAAACTCTGTGATGCCCAAGGAAACCAGACATGGTTATTTTGGTCAGCATCCCAGTGCAACTGCCATCATCACACCTGTTCAAATGAACTGCATCGATGAGGTAAACGCTCCAGGGTTCAGTTCAACCCAACTGAACAAGGCAGGTGTGAACATGCCCTTAGTCTGTGTGAAATGTGGTTCTTCATTAAACTGTTCCCTATTTATAAGTATTTTGTTGTATGTAGATGACATTTTTTGCACACCGTGGTCATTTCATTTGCTACATTGGTCTGATCAAAATGAGATGCTGGACTGAGAAGCAACACAGAGACTGGAGAAGGTGACTAAACAAAGCTCTACTGCTTGTCCCCTCTCATCCACTGTAATCACTCTTGGGTGAGAGTGGCAGCAGCGGTACTGATTGCAGTGTCACTCTCCAATGACAGGAAGGGCGACGACATTGATTGAGGGGCTGTTACAGTGTAAACTTATATCACATTACCCATCTCACACATGAATCCAATATTGACAAAAACATGATATGAAAGGCCCTCCCTGTCCCTGTTGGTGCTGCACAGAGCAAGGACTGGTCAGGACATGCCTCTCCACGCTTGGTGGGGAGTGACCAGGATCATCCATTACTGTCAGTGAGGCTAGGTTGTAGCAAAAAAAACAACAACAACCCAAAAGCCTTTAGATCGTGCACTGTGTTTGTTTTGTGATAATTCATGCTTTGGAAAAGATTACAGTGCACCTGCAAAATCATCGTGAAAGCCATGCACCAGAAAGTGAGATAGACGGGAGCATGCAGATGATAGAGGCAAGGTATGAGACAAAGAGAGTCTGGAAATATAAAGGCATGGGTGGGAAAATAAGAAGAACATAAAATGATATATAACAGAGATTATAACAGCTGGCATGGTAGGCACTGCACTGTTTATGTTTTTATCTGAGGTGCGAGCCCACTGGTATAATGGCGTTTAGAGACCTCTGGAGGAAGGAGAATGAATGTGAGCTGAGGGCGCACACGATCCATCAATTTATTTTGTTCATTTGTGCAACACATCCCATTTCAAATGTCTGTATATCATCGAAACAAAAGGAGACATGGTCCACATAATGCCAAGTGACATACTGAAAAAAAACCCCGATACTGCATGGGTGGAGACACTTATGGTAAATCATTGAGATTAAACAAAACAGGAAGCAGTAAATCACTGAAAGATGGTGAGGATGAATGGGATCATAACATACATGTGAATAAAAATCAAATGGCAGGACAAACTATTATTAGAATTATCCCATATGGAAATATGAGTTCATTATGGCTGTCTGCAATGAAATTGAAGATATAATATGTAACTTTTCTGTATTTAAATTTCCAAAAAAAAGACTAGACCAATGATATAAATATATATATTTGAGTTTGTACTTACATTATCGCAAAAGTTTCCAACAAAGTTCAAACCCAGAGAAATCTGTATTTTTAAATCAAGGACACAGCAAGTGTCATTTGGTTGCCATCACCTGTTGGTGACGTCATATCCCCTTTATGCATACTTCAGGGTTGTGGTTGTCTGCCAGGGGTCCGTTTCACAAAGCAGGTTAAGTGAAAACTCAGTCTGTTAACCCTGATATGACGGAAACTCTGAGTTTTCCGTTTCAAAAAGAGAGGTAACTCAAACCAGAGAAAGAGGGGTAACTCTAGCCTGTTTCAGAGAGAGAAGTAACTTAAGCTCTCGGTGAGTTACTGTAGTAACACACTCTATGAATCTAACCTGGTTGGGACCAGGTTTTTCTCAATGAACCATGAGTTTCTCTCTGTCTCCGCCCTCTTTCAGAGCCACACACTCCATCTGATTTCCTCATTCATTCAGTCAGCAGGCGAGTTTTATTGAGTCAGTATATTAGAAGTCCATTAGGCACAGTAGGTGGCGACTTTTTTCACTAACATGGCATGTCCTTTTGATAACGATCCCATGGATGAAGGTGCAGCATTACTGTGCAGAGAATTAAATATTCGTGGGCAGATAGTGTGTGTTGCGCTGCGTTTCTTTGCAAATGGAAGTTTTTTGTACAATGTCAGAGATGCTGAGCACTTGAGTAAGGCAACTGTATGCAGGGCGGTCAGAAAAGTGTGCTCGTTTTACAGGCATCTGCCTTCTTTCTGTTGGCTGAGTAGAAGTCTGTGTTAGTTTAAATAGGCTTAATTATTTAACAGAACATGATATAGATGAGAAGACATTTATGTGTGTGAAAACAGCATTATGTTGCGGATAAAACAACTGCACAGTCAAACAGCCACTTAATATTTACTTTACAATGTAACATGATCAATGAGGTACCCCCATGAGATTATGCCGAGGTCTTACCTGTTTGAACAATGTTTTTATATTTCATCCTAAGCTGCTGCCAAGTGCGCTTCTCCCCCGCGGGATTGCACCTAAATGAAATAAATTAATAGGCTACCATTCAAGCAGTTTTCCCAAGTAATATTATTGTGATTGCAAAGGACTTCATTTAAACTTATGCACTGACTCGAGCAGCAATGTTCTCCCACGCCGTCTCCCTCTCTTTTGCAGCTGCAGCAGTGTTGCACTTCTTTTTGAAAACATGTGCAAACTCGCCATATGAGTGCATTAAGATTTCTAATTCTAGTGGGGTGAAAAACACAGCCCTCCTCTTCCCGTTGCCATGGGGACTCGTCGAATTGGGGCTCCATTGATGCTGGCTTTTTGTAGTTCTGGTGCACGCACTTAACTCCAGGTGAAACTACTCCGAAGAGTTTCCTATCTCAGAGTAGATCAACTCAGAGTTCAAGATTAGACTCAGAGTTTGTTGAACCTGCTTTGTGAAACGGACCCCAGAAGTGTATGTAATGTATGAAATGTATGTAAACAAGGAACAGAAAATCAGTTCCAGGTTTTTAAATTTGTTTATAATAAAAATTGCAAATGTCAATCAAATAAAAATCACTGAAATTAACAAACTTAACCTGCCTCAGATAATGTGTAGATTAATTAACCATGCTACCGCAACTAATTCTTCTTTCTCTCTTTATGTCTTCATATAAAGAAAAAAAATATCTGTCTCTCTATTCCCTGAAAACCTTGCTGTCTAATCAGGATTAATTGGCTCACCTTTTGCCTAATACCACCTGGTGAACTGTTCTTCTGACATTTGTGTGGAGTGACAGCTCAGCCTGTTCCTCTCGCTGACCTTTCCCGATTTGTAACTTTATCCTCAGTGTAGGCCCATCTCTTTGTCTTACCACCATCTCTAGAGGTTCATTCATGTTGGGGCTTAGAGTGCCAAGGAAGCTTATGTCAGAGTCCACATTACATAGCTGTGTTGGTTCAGGTCACTGTTCTCTAAACAAGCTGCACAAACAAGCAAGCAAAATGCCCATCTGATTAGGTCATGAACCCAGAAAACATTTAAGCAATAAATAGATGATATGACACCCTGAACAAATGTGGAAAACAACTGAAATCCAATCCGTTCCCCCTCTGCTAAATGTATCATATGGTGGATTTGTTATCTGAATATCACCGAGCATCTCTCCCACTGTTTTACAGGCTACATTTGTTTCTGCTGTGATGGCATTGTACCCTCATAAGCTCTGCTTGTTCCCAAAGAACAAACACAGAGATCTGCACAGAGATAATGTTTTTGGTAATTTGGAGCAATCACTTGTGTGAAATGAGTTTCAATAGGGTTTTGATTGCGCTATCTATCTCAACAGGTCAGTCATTTACCTACTTGAATAGAGAGCCGGAGGAGAGAGAGGCATGCATTCACAGTAAATAGCCTTCCAGCAGTTAAGGGGGCCAAATCAATTCTCTACCCAAAACACCCTTTCAGTTGTATGAATTAAGTGCATTATATTGACTAACAGTTTTTTCTGTTAATCATCATAATGACTGTAGCAAAATACCACTGCGAGTCAACATGGAATCTGACTACAGACATGAGGCGAGGAGGAAACAGTGAAGGGCTTCTACTGTGAAACAGAAAAGCAGGATGTTCTTGGGGTAAGTACTATGCTTAAAAGGACGGTTCATCCATCAAATCGAAAATACATATTTCCCATCTTACCCATAACACTATTTATCAATCTAGATTGTTTTGGTGTGAGATATCAGCCATAGAGATGTCTACCATATCACCAGTATAATGGAGCTAAATAGCACTCAGCTTGTGGTTCTCAAAATGCCAAAACTACATTCGAAAAACTCAACAGCAATGTCTCTTTCAAGAAATCATGACCCGGTAACTGAAGATAATCCACAGAGATTGTTATGAGCAGTTTTTTGTGGGGACTATTTCATTTCTACTGAATGTGTTATTATATTGGACAGAAGGCAGACATCTCTATGGCCAATATCTCAAACTCTTGTCATCTCAAACCAAAATGATCTCAGCACAGGTAAGAGGAAAAACATGTCTGTGATGTTGGAGTGAGCCGTTCCTTTAATTTGACTTTTAAAGCACTGATAAAGGATATAAAAATAACAATGAGGCTCTACTGAACTTGCAGAAACAGGAACAGAGATGAAAATATTCATATTTTTGGTTGAAAATTATATTCCGACTGTATTTGTATACAACATTTAGCAAGTGCTGTTTGTCTATATGTGTTTCTATATCTTCATTTTTGCCTGTTCTCTGTGCTACTGTAACACTGAAAGTCCCTTTTGTATGTTACTGCATGTGTCCTCTGTTACTCACATACAGTCACATACATATTCGGTGGTTCAGTCAGTGTCTCTTAAAAACACACTTAAGGTAGCCCTCGATGGCGACTGAGCGAGTTATGACCCTTTCAAATGTTCAGTGAGTGATTGAGCCGGGATCAGGCTGCTATTTTCCACCACGAAAAGACAGGTGTCCTGTAGTACCAGTAATGTTTGCTGTAATTTTACCATTTTGTACTTCACTGGCTCAAATGGACAAACCCCAGCAAAGGAAAAAGAAAAGGGCATGGTGGTGCTTTATACCATGTCGTTCACAGACCAAAACTATCACCAAGCTATCACGCAAAAACTCTAAGCCAAGTAAAATAACGACTACCTCTACAGCCAGCTCCACATGGTTGCATGTTTTGTGTTTTATAAAATCAAATGCAACATGACTTTTTGTCCCATGAATCATGGAAACCAGTATAAATACAAGAAACTATTTCAACACAATTCACTAATTAAAGAGGAACAACAGAAGTTCTCTCTTAAGTCATGCAACTACTGTGATACGGTAAAAAAAGCAAAAAAAAAAAAAAAAAAAAAAAATGAATTGACTTATTGTTCTCTGAGTCTCTCTGAGGGAACAAAGTTTCTCAGACAACAAAGAGAATACAAACATGTAAAAATGAGAGAAAAATAGCATTCTGATTAGGAAAAAAGAAAACCATTTAAAAAGTTTAACGCACATAGTGAAATTTTAATTTAATAGATGAGTAAAATGAACAAGTGAAGAAGTGAAGAAAAATGAGAATAGCTAAGACAGAACCAGAGAATAAAAATCTACTTTAGTGGCTTTTTTAAAATCGACCTTTACTGCACAGTCAATTGTTGCCCTGTTCCTTTTTATCTCATGTTGTAAAAGAGAACAACAACACATCAGCTCAAGACGCCAATACTGTCCAATTAAGTAATCTGAAAGGGCGTTTTGAAACACATAGTCAGTCATCCAAGTCTTAGAAGGAACTGCACTCATGGTTATCTGTGTACAAAGAGTGAGTGTACACTACATACTGTGTCATCCTGTGTATCTTTATTTAGGCTAGTCTTGCATGTGCCTTTTGATTCCAAAGGAAAACAAATTACTGTTGCTGTGTCTGAGTCTGGCAGAGACTCTGTTTAAGTTTGCCTGCAGGCCTCTAATGCAGATCCGCTGACTGTTTGTCTACAGCTTTTTGAGGAGGACTGTGTCTGCTGTGACTAAAGCGTATGTATGTGTGCATATTTGTGAATGTGCATGTATGACTGTCCATGTGGTCCAAGCTTAGATTGTGAGACATATGCCACTAAACAGAAGAAGGGCTGTGGAAGAAGCACAGTGCAAGCAATTTCATGGGGATGAGCGGGGAGAAGGCCAGCTACTATAGACATCAATGCCTAAGAGATAAAGGTTAAGGTTTAAGTCTTCACTTTTCTGTTTTGGCGATTTAGATGAATGTGACAATACATATCAAGAGTTCCACTGGAAAAGACATACACCAATCAGATAAAACATTAGAGCCACAGGCAGCTGAAGTGAGTAACACTGATCATCTTGTTACAATGCAATGTTCTGCTGGGAAACCTTGGGTCCTTGCATTCATGAGGACACCACTTGATGCACTCCACCCACCCAAACACCACTGCAGACCAAGTACATCCTCTCATGGCAACAGCACTCTAAGATGACAGTGGCCCGCCCAGCAGGACAATGTGGCGTGCTACACATCAAAAACTGCTCAGGAATGGCCCAAGAAACATGAAAAAAGAGATCAAGGCATCAACCTGGCTTAAGAAATTGCCCAGATCCAAATCAGTTCAAGCATTTGTGTGATGTGCTAGTAGGCCACCTCACAACCTAGAAGACTTAATGGATCTGCCACCAGCGCCCTGATACCAGACACCACAGAACAACAGAACGATCAGACTGGCATCCGGGGAATTTGAAGACCAGGTTGATGCCTTGAACTCTTTGCCATATTCCTGGAGCCAGCCGTTTTTGTGGTTTGGCATGGCACATTATCTTGCTGGGAGGGCCACTGCAATAGGGGTTCGGCGTTGCCATGAGGGGTGTACTTGGTTGGCAATGGTGTCTGGGTGGGTGGAGCACTTCAAGTAGTGTCAAAATGAATGCTAGGCTCAAAGGTTTCCCAGCAGATTGCATTGTAACAAGATGATCAATGTTATTCAGGTCACCCACCAGTGGTTTTAAAGTTTTTGGCTGATTGGTGTATGTTGAGTTCGTAAGACAAATCAGCCCAGCTTCTGAAGGAACCTACTAGATGACTCTGCTGGACATCATTTATATGGAGCACCACCATATACTGCCATTTACAACCCATCTCAGAACAGCTATGAGAGTTATCTTTTTTAAATACAACTATAATGATTAAAATAATTACCATCATGACAACATACATAGGTGTAGGTATATAGGTAAAATTACTTGCTGGCATTAAATAAAGTTCTAATGTAAAGTTCTAATGTGTAGGCTTTAGTGGCAGTGGCAGTGAGGTCACAGACTGCAACCAAATGAAACTTCTCCTGTAAGCCAAGAGTGAGAACTACAGTGGCCTATAGCAAAATTGCATTTTTGTATTATTAACACAATAACAATATCTAATTTTTAATATCACGGTTATCATTAATATTGTATTAATAGTATATTGCGACATCCATTAACTTAAAATATATCTTGTCTGAGAAGCTAGACCATACAATTTATGCTAAAACCCTCAAACTATCTGGGTCCAAATTATGTCAGACCCCTAATTCTACAGTCATGTCATCATAAAATGTTTTGAGGATCCAGCATAATAAGACATAACATTAACATTTAACTTTAATTTGGGGCACATTCAGCTAAATATCACAACATCTCTAACCAAAGCAACGACCCTGGTCAATAATGCAAAAATGCACAAGGTACAACAATCATGCCATGGCAGCCTGCGTGATGACAATGATTCCACATAATGGCTTCACAATTATCTCCAAGGGTCACAGATTGCTGAGAAGAGCAAGAACACATTAAAGAGAACCACAATATAATGGTTGTAGCTTGCGGTTAGCACGGGGAGAGAGAGACTAGCTTCAAACAAATTCATTATTTAGCGGAGAATGGCTGCGGAGGGGGGGGGGGCACAGTAGGGGATAGGAATCATTGGAAAGCAAACACAGTGCTGGAAGGGTATTAGAGGAAAGGCAGAGCAATTAGATGATGCTAAGAATACAGAGCTTACAGCTTGCACCAATACACGGTTGGTGGGTGGTCATTACCATGTGCGTATGTTTGCATACATAAATGATGCAAACAAGCAAGACTTGTGCACCATCTACATGTTGCAGAGACATACCTTATTGCAGCAAATCACAACTTCAACACCCCCTATAAACTTTACTCGTCAGGAGGTGTGTGGTTGGTGGCTGTGATAGCTCTTGGGAATCCAAAAGCACCCCTGTGGCTGTAAATCTAGCCTGCAGCCACAAGGTGTGACAACTTAGGACGCAGCCCTGACAGACAAATTCCCATGTCCTCTTCTGAATTATTTTCTGAGATTGAGGCGATGGCTGAAAACAGCAATGAATTATTGGTGACAAAATGTGTTGCAGCATATACAGGGGCCTAAAATGACATGGGGGGTGTTAGATGAGGGGTGCAGCAGGAGGCATGTGAGAAAAATGCCTAAAGCTCAAAGAGATGACTCTTTATTCAGCTTTATACTTTAGTGCCATCAGTGTAAACTATTGTGCACCAGGTAAAAAGCTCCAGCTTTAAAAGGCTGCAAATGGCACTCAACCAATGCCTTGTTGCCACCAGAGACTCAGTAGCCTCTTCTGGGCTTACATCAGAGATTTATGGTGCTGAGGAGCTGTCACACAAAAAACGGTAGACTCTGCTAGTTTGAGTCTGTGTGGAGGTAGTATGTACAGTAGCAATTCCCCTTATCCCCTCACAACCATATAGGAGTAATTTCACGAGCGTCCCAGTTAACTTCAGACAAATTTCTCAAGGGGAAGCTCTCAGGCAGACAGAGGGGGATTTAAGCTGAACTCTTCATAACCATATTGAAATTTCTTCCCCCTTTACTATATCCACAAGTCATCATGGAGATCATCAAAGGCTGTAGTGCCAAAGATGGTCATTGAATATACCATTAGATGGGGGATTTACAGTGGCTACACATATGTCAATAGAGGGAGTTAGCAGTGAAAGGGCCATGGCACATTAGAGGGTAGCCCCTTTAAAGAAAAAAATCAGTAACAAGACTAGCTTGTAAGTTTGTATATGGCTGGACTGTGTTTGATCAATATGCTAAATTGTGGTTTTAAATCCAAGAACTTTCCCCTATGTCATTTTCATTAGATGTTCAATCTTTATCTTATCGGCCACTAACCAGATTCAGAATTTAAGAACAGAAAGAATAACATTTGGGTATTCCATTACAGGGAAACACAAAACAGGGTCAGACAGAGAAAGAGAGGCAGAGACCGACTGACCTCATGTGTCTGCACCACCACATACTGACTTCTGCCAGTAAGCCAGCTTGAATAAAGAAGGGTTAGCAGCCCTGGGGCTTAGGGTCCCATTTGTAGAGGCACTGATCTGGGCTTTTAGTCCAGCCAGCTCAGCCTTCATCCAGCCTGAGTGAAAGGGATAATCATGGAGCTTTGGATCTCCAGTACTCCCAAGACCCTTTGCATGATTCACCGTCTGCCCAGGCAAGTCAAACCAATCCCAGGAATGTTGCTGGCCAGAGTCAGCCTAATGATAAAAAAAAAAGGGAGAAAAAATCTTGCCGATGAGTGATGAAGTCATTAAATGAAGCCGTGGGGAAGAAAGAGATTGAGGTGGGCCCCTGTGAGTGTAGCACAGGCCTTGCAATTTGTATGTGTGCATATCAGTGACAAGGGAACAAGGGTAAGGTTGAAACCCATAAGCCTGTTCTACTGTGACAGGCCACTGAATGCTTAATGGAGTTCCCAGGCAATGCTTTACTATGGCTACCTGAAAGTGCTTTATCGTAAGCAAAATGCAAATATGTGAATAATCTGCTAGAGGATATTTTTCAATGTACAGCCAGGGTAGAGGCAGCAGTGATGGCCTAAGCTGACTTTTCCTTCAGTGACATAAAGAGTTTTCCCTCATACCTTGACAGGATAAAATACTGCATCACCAACACTAGTAGAACTATCAAAAATTTCCGAAGATTAATCTTCAATAGCATACTGAGACAAGACTTCTTTTTTTTGCCAAGGGTACAAAATATGTTTAGCTAGAGGTTGGTCAAACCAATTCCCAGGAAACTTTGTGACAATACAACAATTACTGTCACAAAATTAATATAGCAATGCTTACACAAATGGCAAGTACAGGTAATTCAATGTGTGGACATGCCTCTCATGGTAAAAATCATTAAAATGACAATTACAAACAGAAAAGATTTATTGAAGGTTACCTCAAGATGTGTGTCTTATGGCCTGCATCCTATTTTACAGGGCTTTTCAAAAGGTAACTGGCCATTCGGAAACTTGGCCTGACCAATAGTATTTTGGCAGACTGTGATTCTTTCACCATCCAAAATAAACGGCCTCAGATAACCACTGGAAGGCATAATCGCAGAGGCGGAGAGGAGTGTACTAGAGCGAGCAGGGGGGGTACAAAGGGCCAAATCAATTGGGAACCATTCCTCTGCTCTAAAATGAGCATTTAACAAATGGGAGTGTGACAGAGAAAAATAAAAAAAGCAAAACATCTTGGGAGTAGTGAGAGGGGGTGTGTCTCTTCTCAGCTGTTTGCTACAAGTCGACCCCTTGAATTCCTAAAGCTCAAGATAACAATATTTAACTTCTGGAACAAAGTTTGCTAAACACGGTGGCTCCCTATTGACATAAATAAGTTTTGATGGAGTGATGATGTGAATTTGTTCTTTTAACACTGAAAAGCAAAACTAACTAGAGATTTTGCCATGAGAGGTTGATGATTAGTGAACGAAACTTCTCTCAACTTGACCAATATTGCACAGCTAAAAATCTGAGGTGTAAGCACTATTCAAATCTCTTCCTGAGTAAAAGTTGCTATGGTAAAAATGGGGCCAATTTAAACTACCTAATTTTCTGCTGCGTGATTTGACTTAATAATAATATATCATAATTTCCTGTGGATTTATATTTTGTACTCCTGCTGTGGATCTGCAAAGTCAAAAAATCTATCAAATAAATGTAGTGGAGTAAAAAGTACAGAATTTCCCTTTCAAAATGTAGTGGAGTAGAAGTATAAAGAAGCATAACATGTAAATACTTAGAGTAGAAGTACCTCAAAATTGGACTTAAATACAATACTTGAGTAAATGCACTTTGTTGCACTTCTCTACTACTAAAAGCATACATTATTCAACTTGTATCTACAATGGTATGCATGCAAATACACGAAAGCAAAGGCAAAAAAGGCTAACAACAGCAATATCCCTTCAAGGCCATTCAGCTTGAGTGAGTTCATCCATTTCTGAGTTTCCTCCATGTGTCATTGAACTCTGAAGATGAAGGACTGTTCTAAGTCTGCTTGAAATGTGTGTGCTTGACGGTCTTGCTGTCTATGTCAGCTCACCCTGTGCGTATATCACACTTTACAAAAGAATACCTGTCACATTTCAATGCCTGCACACCCAACTTTAGAAGCTTTCACCCTGGACAAGAAACAGCATTATGGGCTGTAGCTTTACCTCTGTTTGTGTGTCCATTTGTGTGTATGAACAAGAAAAAGGTGGGCAATTGAGTGACAGTCTGAAATGTATTTGTGCTGACCTGCTTTGAGAAGGACATCATTACAACAGCACGACAAGGTGCAAGATAAAATAAATAAATAACTCGAAATTGAGGGAAGCTCTTCTATACTGAGGAAAAGACAAAAAAAGAGAGCTAGACTTCATCCTGTTTAAAAAATCCCCAAGACTACTGGACCTCCCTCGTTCTCATTACCATAAAAGGCTGACGCGGCAACATGTAAACGCATTGAAATGAGCAGAAAAATATTAACACGCTCAATATCCATTAGTTCAAATAGCCCTGGAGAACTGAAAAAGTGCTTATCTTTAAATAAGCTGGGAGAACTCAAGTAACTGTGACAGGCAATTTACTGACCATAAGAATGCAAGTGTGAAACATGACACTGTAACTGTAATAGCTATGTGACGTCTCAAACTGACAGCTTTATTTATATCCCGGGCTGAGTTTCGGAGGATGACTATTTTCTGACCAGTGTTCTGTTACTTTGAGAGCACAGAAATGTCAATAAGATGGGTTTGGCTGGTGGAAGCCATTGATCCAAAGCAGACGAGAGGAGGAAACGAGAGAAAGACACAGAAACAGAGAGGGGAAGAGAGAGACATCGAGACAGCCAAACATGGTAGAGACAAGACAAAAAGTCAGATAAAGGCTGTCTAAGGTAGAAATCTGTACACTCCCTCCCTCTGATTCAGAATTTACAAGTTACTCTTTGACAATGAGGTGATGGATATAAAATGAAACAGTTATCACAATAATAAGGATATTTTCCAACACCACTCACTAAATACTGACTGTATCCTAAATTGTATATAAATAATGAGAACAAAATCATCACGTGTAGAAAAAGTACCAATAACTTCTCAATATTTGTATTAGTGAAAATCATAACCCAGGACATTTGGACTAGGTCGGAAACTTGAGCCATCACTGGTCCCTGTAGTGGGTATCAGGCTATGTCCTCATAAATCTATTGAGTCCTCTGACAGGCAGTACCATTCTCCAGCAGTGACCTACCTTAACATACCATTAAATCCAATTCTCACCCAAGTAAAGAGCATATACTTGATGGCTTAACCTGACCTTATATCGACATTTTATCTGACATGCTGTATATTGGCTGGCCCTACTGGCTTAATTAGCCAGTGTCATCTAGCCCAAGCAAAGAGCAGATACTCAGCAGCATAATCCAGCAATCTAATCCTCAGAATGTTGGCATTGGACAAACCAAGGATGTGTATCATTTGTACATTATTGTCTAGCAGATCAGTTAAAAGTTTAGGTTTCAACAACATTGTGGTTCACATGCGGTTATGTTTAGGTATAAAACCACATGGTTATTGTTAAGAAAAGGTCATGTTTTGGTTTAAAATACCCAGTTTTGGTGGCACAGTCGCCGCCGGAAATGTCTCACTAAAAACCCAAATGATTGTTTGTTTGCCTTGAATAGTGATCTGGAGCTTGGCAGCCATCTCGCCATGGTGCAACACCATCCGACATCACCTCCTCCACCTAATGACAGTCAGCTCACATACATGTTATCTGAACTATGTCACTTAAGAAATGTTGGTTTCAAACATATGAAATCTCTAAATGTATCTGTGGTTTGCAGAAATGTACAACGCCAACACTTTCTTCTGGCGACTGGGCTATATCCAGCCTTATATCTAGATAGCATTTGCTTAGGCCAAACAACAGTGGTCGATCCCACTAGCTTCAAAAGCACTTTCATCTGAATGATATGGCTCACTCACTAGTCAAAACCACCATGACTGCACTGAATAAAACTCTAAACTCAATACTTTTGTTTTTGCTCCCATTTTTCACGAGTGGAAATAAAAGATCTAACACTTTGTCTATGCACACAAAAGACTTAGCTCTCTCAAACTTTGTTCACAGATTAAATTCATGTGCTGCCAAAATTTGGAAATGACACTGGAGATGGCTTATGGTCGTGAAATAAACATTCAGCCCCTGGACAGCAGCTCTCATTGAGATCCCTGCAGTCAGCATGCCAATGGCACGCTCCCCAAAAACTTGCAACATCTGTGGCATTGTGTTGTGTGAACAAACTGCACATTTTAGAATGGCCTTTAACTGTGACTATCCCAAGCCACACCTGCTGCTTATTAAGTAACTTGATATGCCTTGGTTAGCCTGCTGTCCCCACGACCAGTTCATGGACGATAATGGATAGATGGATGGACTAATATGCCACACCTGAGAGGTGGATGGATTATGGACTATATTGGCAATGTACCCACTTACACAGATTGAAACACATTTGTGTATACAGTTCGAGAGAATCAAGTCTTTTGTGTGCAGAGAAAATAGAGTTAGATCTTTTATTTCAATTCATAAGAAATGGGCGCAAAAACAGAAGTGTTGCATTTTTGTTCTTGTTCATTGTAGTTCTGCTAATCTTACCAATTCACTAGCTAGCAACCCCTCTGGTACAAGGAATGTGTCATGAAACATGCCCTTTGACCTGTCCTATCAAAGTAAAGTACATGGTCGTATTCTGAAAAGACAAAAAGCCTCCAACTCTGACAAGCCTCACTGCCAGTGTTCTTTTTAACTGGTGTATTAGCCCACAGCAGATGGCACTAAAATTGCAGCTCACTGGCCAAATGTCTGGCGATGGATTCTTTGTGTGTGTGTGTGTGTGTGTGTTTTCAAAGAACCAATTGTTCTCCCTTTAGAGACACACGCCAGACAATAATCAAAAAATACACACACATACACAAAATGTGAACAAAAGACAGCACACTTTCCTCTTTTAATTTTCCGGAAACTCTATTTTAGTTTAGTTTGAATACTCCCTTACAAAGTAAGATGGGTTAGGTGGTGCATATGTGTTAGTGCAGTGTGGGTAATCATCAGTCCTGTTGTGACTCAGCATTTTTGGGGGCTCTGCTACCCTTTAATACAATCCTTAAACAGCATCCTCCCTTAAAGCCACCTGATTAAATTGGTAGTGCTGTGTTGCTCCATGTGTGATTAATATAACTTAACCTAGCTGCCCCAAAACTTACTGACTCATCCTTTAATTAATGTAGTTGAGGTGGCAACTGTGAATCATACCAATAGCAAAACTCTTTGCTTCAGGGGCTGGTAAAAATAAAACAGATTAGATTTAAAAATATATGTATCTGCCCTCCCACGTTTGGACTGCTCACAATTCAAGGGAGAAAAGAGGGAAATTCAAGTTGGATCTGAACTACAATACTAAGCAAAATAGTTTACTCATTCCTCCCACATGTGCTCAGCTTTTTAACCAAGTTGCGGAGTGGTGACTCAGTTGAGTTTGTAAAGCATAGAAACCTATTTCCTATCATCTCCTTGTTACAGTGCATTGTGCTCCATGTGTGAAAATGCTTTCACAACTGTGATGAAACCAAAAGAACTGATAAAATTGTTACAAATGCTGCAACAACACAGCGGCAACAATAGGGGAAAGAATCCCAATCCCAGTTTCAAAATGCTGAATTTAGGGGAGAAACAAAAAACAAAATTGCACAAGACAATGTGAGACCCAAGTTTGTGACCAACCCTGCAAATACAAGCATGTATTGTAACTGTACAAGAGCCGGATGCTGGTCAGGCCTACATGTGACCAAACATCCAATACATTACAATACGAAGAAGAAGAAGAAGAAGAGGAGGAGGAAAAAGACAAAGAACACAAGGAAGAGGAGGAGGAAGAATAAGAATAATAATAATAAGAAGAAGAACAAGAAATCCATTTGGGGAAATTTCCTCTTTTTCCCACTCCATTGTTATTGCACACACAGGCCCAAGATACACACTTTCAGTATAAGAAGCAGCACTGTAATGTCTTTGTATTATGAGCCGTAACAGATAGCATGTTGATATAAATTCATATATCCATAGTTCATTTCATAGCCTAAACAAGCAAATAAACTTCATAGTAACTATGAGTTCCTAAACTGAATAAAACCACTGAAATCAGCTGAGGCATTTGTCATAAGCACATCTACATGGATGATCTCGGACAGACACACACAAACGTTGACAACCTGCTGTCATTCCCATGGCATCAAATATAGCAGCCTGGTCAGTGGCCCTTTGATTCTAATACCAATCCACAAGGCATCTGATAGCGTATGTTTGAGATGCACCAGACAGTCAATCAACTGCACGGCAATGATGTGGTGGAAACTGATGCTAGATGGGTATCAGAGTGTCTCAGTTTGAAGCACAGGCCACTGACCATGTTGACATTGAATACATGCATACACAACAAGGCCCATGGTGTTTCTTATAACAAGAATCAACAGCTATCCTTAAAGCCATGTTTTAATGCCTCTAACAGAATGATATGGCTCCAAGCAGAACACACCAGACCAAGATATTCACAGAGCAATGCAGACAGTGTTATTGTGTTACTAGTAAAATGTGTAAAGCAAAACATTTTGCCCCTGCTAGTAGGAGCTGTTTCTTTGGTGTGTACGAGGAGCTGCTCTCTACTACGCCATTGTGTTACTGATTCCCCTCAAGGCATGGCAATGCTCCTGGCTAAACAGTATGTACCATTGTTTTGATTGGCGATGGCTGGTATTGTTTCTGCCTGTAGTTCTGAAGACACCAGTTGTAGTGGGAATTACCACAGAGGCCATTCAAGGACCCACATTAATTGAAGTTGGAAAACTGTTACCTGGGTTTCAATCAATCATCCCAGTCTACTCATCCACGGCAATCTAAGAAGTATTGAATACATCCGGCACAGTTCACCTGATTGGCCAAACCCACTTATCTCATATCACGTGTTCCATTGCACTATACACATGGATTTGGCCTCACAGCTGGTGTGATCCCATCACAAGATGATCTCTACTTAATACTGTTGAATATCTGCACAAAACTCCAAGACACTCAAATGATATGTCTGGAGGCAAACATTTTTAACGAATCAGTACACACACAGATCTCTGACACACAACGCGCGTACACATTCACACTAAGAACACAGCACAACGAACTGCACACTTAACCTCACACGTACATCTGACTCACTGAGGTGGGCAAACCAAATGGATCGTCTGTATATGGAACCATGGAGCATCTTCCAATGTCTCATCTGCAGAGGATTCTATAGAGTCTGATATCTATAAAAAGCTTCAGCAGTTTGGTCCAAGTTATGCTCCAGAATAATACTCCTTGTATCACTCAAATTACTCTTTTGACGTAGTTCCTTGACATGTAAAGTAAATTAAAGTATTTTCATGACTGATTTTAGAATGCAAAGCTTCCTCTGCAGACTAAAAAGGAAATCATGCAGAAGTAAAGCATTTCATGGCAGCTGCGTCTCTGTTGAAATCTGTCAAGTTGATACAAACACAACACACAGTCATGCTGTCTGCATTGATTAACCTGAGCACATGGCAGAGACAACCTATTCATGGCTGGGGCTTCAGTATAAGACGTGCAACATCAATAGAAACCATGCTGCCTGGTGTTTGTTGCTTTTGGAGCTACAATATTGAGTCAGGTACCGAATGTCTGCAGCTCAGAGGATATCCAAATGGGTCTGAACTCTAAATGGACATGATGCAACTTCTCTCATTTTTCAATTGAGTGCAGGCACACTTCCCTGGGCTGCGCTCAAGCGCTTTCCCTGGTGGATTTATTATAATGCATTCCAATTCTGTCGTCTAGTTTCTTTCCCAATAGCTCTCCTACTCTGAAGGTGTGTGCCTGCATCATCCGCTCTCAGCTGTACGATCCTAGCCCTTTGAGGTCTCTGGGCTGCAGTACTGTAAATAAATTGGAAATCTTTAAACGCATTGGAATAATTGTGATCCACAATGAATATGATATCTGCTTAATCATCCATCTATCCATCTGATCTGGCAATCTATCAGGAGAGGGAGAGTAGTGAGAGTACATACAGTAAAGCTTCTTCTGCAACTCCCCATATGTTCCTCCTCCTCCTCCTCCTCCTCCTCCTCCTCCTCCTCCTCCTAATGCTGACAAATGGACAGCGTATGCCAGTAGTGGACTAGAGAGGTGCTGAGACACCAGCTAGTCATCCATCTGCTCTATTCCCTCGGCACTGCCTTCACTGTGGCGAAGGTCACATACTCGCTGGCTCAACTGTTACTAGAAAACCACACTTTCCTGACACATGCATACTTCCTCTGTAGCTGCCTCACATGCATCTCCCTCCCTCCCTCTTCTTCTTCATCTTTCTCTTTTCTGTGTCAGTGCTGTTGCTGTCTGTCATTTTCACTCAAACAAATCTCCTGCTACCTTCCTCTCTGAATTATGCAATGCTGCCATCCTCCCTCCCTAACATCCTCTTCCAAATATCATCTTAACTTTAGTCTTCTCTTGAAACTAACAAGAGCCAGTAGGTTTGCAAGTGAATTCAGCACCAGGGACAGCTCCCTCCTTCAAAAACTCTTCAGTTCCTTTCCTCTCAACTGAAGGCAGGTTCAGCATGTCTCAATTACAGAGGATAACGCAAAAACAAAAACAGATTTCTCACATAATGCAATTCATAAAAGCAGAGTTGAACAATACTTTAGGAACAAATAACCATAACACACAGCAGGAAAGGCTGATTTTTTTTTTTTTTTATGATTATATATCTCCTACCGAGATGTGTGTCCAGGTATGTGGGTTTTTGTGAAGTTCATTGCAGAAGATTTTAAATTAAGATGTGTTTAGTTTCATTCGAACTTTATCTCAAGAAGTCCATAATGAAGATGATTAAAATGATCTCTTCACAATCTGTTACAGGTGAAACATTGTGGTGTCAACCTGCCCATTACTGTGAAGCAGTGAAGGTGGAGGATATTGACTTCATTAATTTTACTATGAAAATTACTTATATATCTATATTTACAATTCCTATTTTATTATAAATGCAGTGAATTCTGTCAATAATAGCATACATCATGTTCAGCAAGGATTTTTTGATTTAATAATCATTCATAGCTACGATTTTATTTCTTACTGTTGTGATGAATAGAGCCTTTGTTAACACTGAGATTAAAACTAACAGGCCAATGTTTTCTTTTGTTAAAGGTATACTTTGCCATATTTCAACCAGCTTTGAACAGTAACACTGTGGGAAGTATGTGTAAATTAGCTATGGTAAAAATCCCTTCCATCTAGCTAGTGTCCAGTCTCTCTGGTCCTCTCCCAGCGAAACTCGAGCAGAGCAGAGCAGAGCTCTCTCTCTGTCTCTCTCTCTCTCTCTGTCTCTCTCTCTCTCCCATTGCCTATTTTGCTCCAAAAATGTCTTCAGAAACATATTTTAGTGCCCTGTTTAGCTGTGATAGTGAGAATTGTGAACAGATAGTGGGTGCCATACTGTTTCCTTCACAGTAAAAACAGAAGCTGAAAAACAACAACTGTAAAACTAGGCAACACTTGTCAAATTCAAATTAAGATTGTTACTGCATTGCCTATTTGGCTCCTAAAATGTCTTCAGAAACATAATTTAGTGCCCTGTTTAGCTGTCATGGTGAGAATTGTGAACAGGAAGTGGGCATCATACTGTTTCCTGCACAGTAAAAATAGAGGTTGAGAAAAACTGAGATCAAACAGTAAAACTAGACTGCACTCATCAAATACAAATCAAGATTCTGTTATTGTGGTGCCTTTTTCTCACCCCAAATGTTTTCAGAAACACAAGATTGCTTGTTACCTGCCAGCCACCACTGTGACAAATTGATGGGCTCTGCATTCTGACTAGTTGGTCTGCTACCTTTTGAGCAAAAGTGTGACCATGGCCCTTTTTCTCTGTTTTCTTTGGTCATGTAAAACCAACTACAAAAGTCTTCATGTCTTTTTACTGCATAGAAAGCCAAGTTTTAAGAAAAGACCATCTTACCAGTAGTGAAAAACCTTCTAGTACAGGTTTAAAATACATTTTAAAAATTACCCTGGTTAGTCAAATTAAAACAGATGGAAATACCAAACCAAATTTGAGATCTAGTTTTATTCAGAGTACAATCTACATACATCTACACAACATCTATCTACATCTATATTTACATGTATACATCAGATGTTAACAGGCATCTTCTGCCTTGATTCTGTGCCCTGAGGTCTCTCACAGTGTTTCATGTTTGTGTTTTTGGTCCCTTAATAACTGTTTGTATCGCACTGATAATGGTTCGTTAAAGGCCATATGAATAAATTTCACTTGACATTAATGAGACTTGCATTTCACATTGAGTTCATTTCACTTTGCATGCGAGCCTGATACCTCACTGCATATATGCATGTGGTTGAGTCATGGAAAGAAAGACACACAGTGATTTTGCAGAGTTGCTGCAGTTTGGCAACCGGCTCATAATTTTCTCCCTATCCCAACAAATTCCCTTACGCACACAAACACACACACTCTCTCTGTCTTTCAGAGCCACACACACACACACACACACACACACACACACACACACTGAACTCACTGGGCCAGCTGCTCCTGACTGACAGAATAATCAGTGATTAAACACTTCAGAGATGGTATACACTGGAGACTAGATCACAAAGCATACCACACACAAGACTGATCAAAACACAAGTTACAAACGCAGTGTGTGTGCGTGCGCGCGCGTATCCATGCCTGTGTGTGTGTGTGTGTAAGTCAGTACAAGCACCTAAATCTCTGCTACAAGCAGGGGAGTGTGGGAACAACAGGGGTTCTGATTAATTTTCATTCCAATTGCATTTCAAATTGAAATGAGAAGTATTAAGGTTCTTATTCAGAGACTATAACATCATTAATGGGTGATACCTTGTGACTTGATTCCTAGTATGTACCATCTTTTTCCTGTTTCATTATCACCTCTCTTCTGTGACGAGAAGCTAAGAAGCTAAATGAAGAGGTGTAAAGTCTTCAACACATTATATATTTAGGCAGGCAGATAAGAAGATGCATCTCTAAAAAAAAAAAAGTTAAAAAAAAATGCACACATGGTGACAAGGAAAACCATTTAAGGCATATTTATTGCTTCACCAGTTTATGATAAATGATGGTAGTGACTTCTTTGCCCTTAACAGATTGTTCTTATGAGCCCATGGCAGACAGAATCAGTTAAGAATGAGAAACCCTCTCCATGAGATGACAAATAACCTTGGCTTTGAGGCATCACAAAACAAACAACTCTAGTTGCATATTTCATCATCAGTTTCCTTGGCTTTTGCTGTGTGTGGTTTGGGGTTTTATTAGTATTCCGGAAAGCACGGACTGTTGGAGAATGCAAAATGGCTTCCCCTAACTAGTGCGCCCACAAACTGCTATGTGGTCTTTGCTTCTATTTCTGTCTCCCTCTCTCAGCCACTTTCATACACACACTTGTTGTGGACCTCTTAATTACTCTCTAGCTGTCTAATTGACATGCAATCAGTGGCTTACCTTAGCCTCCAACATGCAAACCCAAAAAACCCCTTGTGGAAAGCACCACCTCCAGGCACCAAACACTGCTTTTGAGTCATCAGCCTGCATCACATGGCATGTTCCTATCAATTAAGAAAGTTGTTTTCCATGTCCAAGGGCAAGGGTGGGAATCATGTGGGAAGCTCGCAACACAGTGGGGACATGTTTTGAGTGTAGAGACTCATTGCACGCCAGCTTGCCTCCGTCACCAAGGCTGGGACGTATACTGCAGGGATCTTTGCTACCTCTGAGAGCAGGTTTGTTTTTTTTATACAATGGCAAACAAGTTTTTTAGCATCTTGTGGCTCTATGAATCAAAGCAAGCCACACAGCACTCTAGGGCTGTGCTTAAAGGGAGATGCAAAATAACTTCTGGCAAAACAAATACTGGGAATGTAGTGGTGTCATTTTCAAGGATTAACCAAGCAAAAGAAGAAGCACTCACTGGACATTAAGTATCAACAATCACGTTACATCTATATTGTCACTGAGAAGAAAGAGGCCCCACAGACAAACACAAGTTAAAATGTTGTGTTCATAAGCCGAGATTGCGTTTGATTTATAACCTGCTCAACTGATGCACAAAATTCAGAAATCACAGATGCTTATTGTCTTAAAAATATTAAAAAACTATCATTAAACAATGACACATCAATGGTCCGTATAAAAGCTGACTGCTTTTCTGATGCTAGCATATAGTTTGTTGTTGCTGTCTTCAATAGCATCCACCCATCCACACTGTTGGGGTCTTCCCTCTGTAAGTCCTTGACAATGCAGCACAGATGTTGTTTTAAGTCTTGACTTGACATGACTTGGCAATCCAAGTCAGAGAGCGATTGAGATCAGTCCAAATCATGCTAGTCTTGTCAAGTGAACTTGATTCTAAAGTTCTTGTAGGTAAAAAGCCAAGTTGGATCACAAGTCTGCATAAGCCAATTGCATGTCTACCACTCTACACTGTTGTATTGATGCAATGGCATAGGATTCGTCGATCTCTAAGTTAAAGAGAAAGGGTGATGACAGAAAGAGAGAGAGAGCAGTAGGAAGGTGGGTGGGGAATGAAGTGGTTCGGATTAATGAGAAGTGTCTGATCGGACATTCTCTGAGTGTGTTAGAAATGTCCCTGTTTGATCCGTTAGAGGATGTAAGCCAGAGCTGTGGACTTGACTTAGAAACATGGACTGGATTCAGACTAAGCCACTAAAACAAGGATTTAAGCCTTAGCATGGACTAGCCTGATGTGAGTCTTTAGATGTGAGTCACTTCGCATTTCGAGGAAGACAATGGAGTTTCATTTTTAACTAAAATATACCACCATGAAACTTCCCCAGCTGATTATGTACAGTAAGATGATTATGTTAAATATGCTAATGAGGTATTATCTTACTAAATATGTGCTGATCAGCACACATTTCCAGAACTTTAAATGAACATTGGATAAAGCCAGGTTCATTTTCTTATCATATTAGAGTCAAAGGGTTTTTTACTGAGGGAATTTTTGTTCATTTTTTATCACTCCATAAATCAGAAAAAACCTTCAGCAGCCATGAACAATCTATTTTCCCCATGTTTTCAGGAATAAATGTTGTATTAATCAAGCTATGAATGATATATGAACAAACCACTCTGTAAAGGCCTTCAGGATATAGAGTGGAATAACACTGCAAAGTTTTGTGGACATAAGAGCCACTGAAATTGAGAGTTTTGGCTCAAACTATAATAAAAAAAATCTTTTTTTGGAAGATGTCATTTAAAGATGTCTTGTGTTTAGACAAAAAATAAGACACTAGGATAAAAACATTAACTCATAGATATTACCATAAAACTTCCCCAGTTACAACATAAAGAAAATAATTTTTGATATTACAAGTATTCAGACACTTTTTACCTTGAATATGCAAATGAGGTATTTCCTAATATTCGAGGCCTTGTATAGACACCAACAACTTGAACATTTAACCATTAGATCCTGATATTGACAGTACTAAACACTGTATAAGTCTTTGCAAGAAAAACATTAGAATGCTGGGTAAAAATAATGGTTTGCCACAAGCTAACCATTTGCTTATTAAGTCTTGCCCTGACTTGGACTTGTCTTGCCTATTCCAGTGGAGCAATCGACATTCCAACAAACAAGCTACGATTGTCACACGGGCCATTAATGCGTGTGCTGTATTTCACACTGGGTTATATTCTCTGTGACAATGATGTATCGGAAATGTCACCAGTGTCGACAGGATCATGTCCATCCTCTTGATAATTGGGATAATAATCCCTAGTGCTCAGAGCATTAGATTTCCATCACAAACACCCAGCACCTGATCACACATACACACACACCACATCCATTTCATCTGTCACCCATCACCATGGCACACCTCCATTTGTGATGGATCAGATAAGTAATGGGTGATTAGCATTGCTTCCTGTGTTGGTGTGGTTGCCACGGTTGGCTGAGGGGAGGGTGTTGGGAGGAGATGGGGTGAGAAAGGTGGCGGCTGTGGGGGTTGGGAGGTGTCTTGTTAGGGGGCAGGAAGGAACAGTGAGCAACGTTCCAGGACATTACTTACACAAGGCCTGACATGAAGAGACAGGGACCATTAATATAACTCCTTGAGGCTGTTTACCACAGGATTGGATGAGCTGCACAGGGACTGTTATTATATTTAAAAAATATTGTGTTCTGCAGCATTAAAGACATGACTTGATTTTTTCAGGTGGCTGAATAATGTTCTGTTTGTCTTCTCGCCATGATAGATTTTTTATTTGAGTTTTATTTATTACTCTTGTCTGCCAGTGTTGTTTTGTGAAATGATAGAGCACATGCATTTCTCAGTAATTTACATCCTAAGGTATCAAACCATCTCAATGCTATCAACTTTACCTCATCCACTGTGCATTTTGTAACTCAGTTCGAATAAATGGAATGTGAACGTCGGTACTTTCCCTTTGTAAACACTGCCTTATCGTCCTACTCTGCTGAAGCCTCCCTATTGTTTATCTCCAGCGCTGGTAATGGGACAGAGTAATTTCTCATTTGTAACAATATCAAAAAGCAATTACAAGCCTGTGACTAAAAGCCACAGAACAATGTCCACCATCAATCATCTGAGAGGAAAAAGGCAGAGTGCGCAGAGGCATTTCAACCCGCTTATTTCCCCTGCCTCATGCTCTGGTATTTGTGCCCAGCTGAACTTGGCCCCGGCTTTATGGCTGCTTGGGTGCCACCGTGAAAGGGCAAAAACCTGTTGCAGATAGCTGGCTAATTATCGGTCTTATTTACCAAGTTAAAATGTCAGTATCCAAACCCTGGAATCCAATTTTTCTGCTTTAAACACACAACTCTACCTGCTTACAGCAAGCCTTGTTCTTTATGTCCACATTTCTTAAGGCGAGGCGGCTTGTGCCTGCCTCAATTACAAACTTAACTTATTAATTAAAGAAGCAGACACATTTTACAGATTTTTCACTATGGAGACAGGGAAATACAGCGTTGCCTGAGGTGTCATTTTGAACTTGATATTGACGTTTCTTTCAAACTTACGCAGTCTAAACAAACCAAGTCTTGGAGAGATCAGGATATTAAATTAATCTTGATCTCTGAGATTGATCGGTGCCACTTCAGGCAAGTATTGACACCGGCAGAACATGGTAGCTCACATTTTCAGTTTGTATCTGGCATTCATTTCACATTTCCTTACAGGAAACACACCGTACACACACACTAAGCCCCGCGATGCAAAGGTCAGCCTCAACAGCAGGTTACATCTTTAACATGCAATACTTTGACTTTGAATCAGCCTTGACCGAGGGCTATTCTCGATCGATCGGCGAGGCAGTACACCGTGAAGAGAGCACCCAGTGTCTCTCAGTCCATCTGCCATGTCTGTCTTTGACATTTTCTCAGCCCAGAGCAAGTATTGACAGCCTATTTCCTTTTTTTCCCCCGCCTCTGCTAACCCTCCACCTCCTCCACACACACATACTGTACACCCCTGCAGGCCAGGTGAGAGCAGGGGAGGGTTAGTTGATCGGTAAATGTTTTTGTGTCCTTCTGTGTGGGTGCGCATTTGTGTTTCCGGGAAGTGGCACTCTTGCAATGTCCCTTTAGGATTCCGGGCAGGTACAGTACAGGGCAGGCAATGAGGCTTACAGAAAGAGAACAGAGGTGGAATGTGAAAGAGAGAGAGGAAGACAGGGAATACAGGAGGAGTATAAAATCATAAAAGGATAAGAGAGGGAGAGGTGTTTGGGATTGACCATGGGGGATTCTGCATTAGAGTGAGGCCAGGTGTGTGTGTCCAGTGTCAGCGGCAGTGCTTTATGCCATTAGTGCCGGTCAAAGGGTGGCAGCACTGAACACAAGGACATAGAGTGGCCTGCAGGAAGGTCAGACCGCACACACTGACACACTCACACATGCACATGGAGCTCCATGAACAGGGCTTTTGGATGCGGTGCTAAGAACCCCTGCCTGCTATATACCGTCTGCAGTGATGACTATTTGATGGAATTTGATGCCGGTGTATTGTGAGCTTTATCGGAACTGGCAAGGGCAGCCATGCATTTTAATGTCCTGTCTCCTTCCTACTACTTTGCGGCTGTGTCTCTCCCATTCCCGCCCCCCTCGCCCCCCTCTGGCTTAGTTTTTCCATTTCTCTATTGAACAAGCAAAGACAGAAGGATTATGCTGATAAATTCAACAAAGACAAGCTGAAAGACTGAGTCAGAGGACACAGGAGTAAATGAGTGTGCACGTGTGTTTGAGAGAGTGTGCGTGCGCCTGTTAGACGGTGTGCGAGCATGTGTCTACACTTGTACACTTGTCTTTGTTTATGCATTCCTGAGTATACGTCCCTCTGTACAGGGTTTTGCGCTCCCTCAGCATTCAAACGTGAACCCTCCTTTGAAGTCTTTGACGCTGTCACCCAACATTTCTCACTGCCGTGGTACCTGTGGGAGACCAAGACGGCAAACTTGACCGACTTAGAGATTTAAGCTGTAAAAACAACACGCCACACACCATCATCCTGCTGACTCTGAAGGCAGTGTGTCATCTGACAAAGCACAATCTCAAAGAAAAAAAAAACAACTTGCTGGAGCTGGAGACGATGACATTTTGATGTAAGACAAAGCTCTATCCATAGAACCTCTCTGCACAGCAGGGCGGCAAGAAGTGCATGGAAATAGATGTAAGGGAAGAATACATATAGCAATACCTAGTGGTGGAGGAAGTATTCAGATCCTTTAAAATAATAAAAGAACTAATACCACACTGTAAAAATAATCCATTATAAGATCTGCATCAAAAGCATTAAGCAAGTAAAAGGAGGCGAGTCTACTTGGGAAAGCATACTCAAAAGTAAACATACTAACCACAGGAAAATGGCCTCTGTGACTGTCACTATACCATGTGACTATTATATTTGAAAGCATTAGTTAATCATTTTTGATGTTTGAGCAGCCTTCCACTGATGGTTGAATTGAAGCTAATTTTACTATTTTGTGTAGAACTAATGATCATATCCATTAAAATTTTCATAGCCTAAAGTTACACCTTCACAATGCTTGGTTTATAATATATAAATGAAAAATAACTGCAACACTGAAAAGGAAAAGCAGCCAGTCTTCAAAGTGGAGAAGCTGTTACCATGAAATGGTTGGTTGTTCTGCATGAAAAGTTAGTCAGTCAGTTATCAAAATATCAACTAACCCATGAATCAACTTATGGCTTATGGCTGCCTCTAAATCAACACATACATCTAAATATATTTTGGGATAAGACTCATTGGCTTCTCCTCAGGAATAGCAATTTTTTTAGTAGCATAGAGCGGACAAACCAAACGCTGGCTCCGATTAGGAGCTAGTGTTTGCAAAGGTACATAAAGCAAATACTTTATGTACCTGCACGTTTAATGTATTAAAAACATCTTAAAGGCCTTTCTGAGTTACATATACATTATTTGAGTAAATGCACTCGGTGACATTCCACAAATGCTGATGCCAAAATGTGTTTGAGCCAGTGCTGAGCTTCACATTACATTACAATGCAATAAAAACGACCTTGCTAATATCTTCTGCTCCAGTGTGTAGGATTCACTGGCCTCTAGTGGAACATTGCAACCAAATGAAACCTATCCGGTGCGCCAAGCATGTAGCAGAACTACAGTTGCCAACACGAAAATGCAAATGACCATAATCGGAGCCAGCGTTTGGTTTGTCCGCTCTATGCTACTAAAACAAATTGCTATTCCTGAGGAGAAGCCTATGAGTCTTAAATATATTTAGATGTATGTGTTGATTTAGAGGCAGCCATGATAAAATATTGCCTAAGGTTCTCCATGTGCAGTCATCTGAAAATGATAACTGCCTTAGGTCCTGTTGCAATTCTTAAGAAGGGCCTTCACAGTATCAAACATAAGCATTTCAACAAAACAAGACATTTCAAAATGCTTAATCTTTCATTAACTGATTTTATATTGAGTCACTATTTGTTGTTGTAGCAGTTGGACTGAAAGTTTTTATGAAAAACATCTCAACAACTCTCTGCCGCTCTCTCAACATCCCCCTTATCCCTCTTGTGCTCTATTGCTTACAATTGCCAGCAGGGTAAATCTAAACTCATGGGTGGATGTTAGTGCTGTGGGTCTATGGGTCAACAAACACACTTCAAACACACTGAGAGGAGACCAGCAGCCAAATTGACTCAGCTGAACAGGAGACTGCTGTCTCTCTCTCCCTCTCTCTTCTTTCACTTTGCCTCCCTCGGGGGACACACAATGTTTTTTGGCTTCCTAAACAGCCTGCGGTACCAAAAAATGGAGGTGACACAAAATAAAGGGACAGCATGCCAACAGTTTTCACGGAAACAGGATGCACATATTAAATGTCTGTCTGTGTGCATATCTGTGCATGTGCCATTTCGTGCCTTTTGTATCATGAGAATACTGATTATGTTTGCAAGTATGCCTGTGTATCTGCGGTATGTCTGCGTGGCAGCATGTCAATATCTGCATTTCTTTGGCTGAATGTATGGATATACTGTATGTGCTTTCATGCTCTTTTGCACGTCTCGATCAAAATGAAACAGATAACCGTGTATTAAATGAGCAGCAGTTTCCATTTGTAGGAGCTCATTATCCCTGCCCCATGCCCTTGCTATCTCTCACTCTGGCCTGGGGACAGCTCCACTCCCAGGACATTCTTTCACAATCCTATCTCAGGATCTGCGCAATCAATATGTGCTGGCTACTTTTTTAATTATGCAATTCATCCTCTCCACATGCCGTCTACATCCCAATTTCCTTCCCCATACCATCATCCCTCTCTATTTCTGCAGCCATTTTCTCTTTGTTTCTCCAATTTCTTTCCCTTTAAATAATTATCCCCGCAGTGACTGAATGCAGAAAAGCGAGCCAGCACACACACATAGACCTCTGCTTTTCAGCCAATGACTAACAGTCTCATTTAGGCCTATTATTAATAATTTACTACCCGTTTGCCGGGCAAGCCTTGGCATCCTGCTGTACAAATAAAACCTCCTAGGAGCTACAATGATGGTTTAGGTATGGAAGTAAAATATGCTACAAAAGGGATCTAAATCAGTTATCAAAACAGAGATACAAGTGCCAAAGGGTCAGCAATATTGGTAAGGTGAGATGGGAACTTCATCAAGTCTGTTTTGGACAGTGAAGTGGATTCTACTATAGCCCAGCTAAGATGGATTTCAGAGCTGAGTGCCTCGCAGTCTTTACTTCCCATTTGCCGGGCAAGCCTTGGCATCCTGCTGCACAATCAAGCCTTCAGGGAACTACCGTAATGGTTTAGGTATGGCAGTAAAATATGCTCCAAAGAGGGGACTTAATCAGTTACCAAAAAGGCTTTTGGCTGAGGTGGAGATACATGTGTCAAAGGGTCGGCAATACTGGTGAGATGTGAACTTCATTAAGTCTGATTTGACCTGGGGTCAGAACACTCTGCTTGTGAGTAAAGAGGGGTCAGAGGAGACATCCTGCCTAGGCCAATGAGTTGAAATTTAATTTAATAATTTAGACGGATAGGGGAATGGTTTACCTCTGTTCATTTTCTTTAAAAACAAACTACCAAATCACTGTTTACCCACTTAACATTTCAATTAGTTTAATCCAAACCTCATCATTATGAGAAAAAAAGTATTTGGTTTAGTTTGACATCAATGAACCTACCACTGTTGGGCTTGTTATTCAAAATCAAAGCAATGGGAGTATTTCCAGCCACTAAAGGTAAGTGTTTCCATCGTCCAGACTAACTTGCTGCATTGTGACGTGCATGTGCAGCATGGCAATCACAAAAATGAATCTACTGATGGAATACTGCATTTAAAATAGTAGTAGTGCAGTGGGGTGATGACAAAAGTAATATTATGGAGTTAAATGGTTTTAGGGTAACTATAATATTGCTACTGAAATGCGTTACTCCCCTACACTGGTCACTACACAAACAGCTACATTCTCAAGTGCTGCATATAAAACAGTTGTCACTTATTGTTTTTTAGATGCCTGCAATTACCAAATCAACCTTTAACCTTAGTATAGAGTTCTGATTCAACACTCAGTCTTAGCCAAAATAAGAGTGAGGGAAATATAAAGAACATTAGGTGTCAAGAGGGAAAGCCAATAAGCCATGTTTTTTGGAGCAAATCAAATCAGAGCAGAAAAGCAATCAGCATTTGCTGCTTTGTTCCCTTGTGATCAAATACAACAGCACAACTGAATGTCTGTCTCTTCAGTTGAAACCTTTTCAGAAACGATTATATCATGTCAAAATTGTATAAATGTCAAGTTAAAAAGACTTCCTATCTCAGCTTTTGCAAAGGTGACAGAAAGATATAAGGTTATCACCCTGAATGTAGAAAAAGACAAAATACAGTCAAAAGTCAAGGCAAAGGCAGATCACTGATTACCTGATACAAGGAAAGTAAGTAGGAGTGATATGAAAATGAAGACAGTGGAGTGGATTCCACTAGAGCCCAGCTAAGATGGATTCCACTAGAGCTGAGTGCCTCGCTCTCCTCCTTTGCCCCGCACACGCAGATCAGCCTTACTTATCTCTCTCTGTCTCCCCCCTGCTTTCTTCCTTGTTCTGTCTGAAATTCTCTGAGGCATGCACACACACACATGCGCACACACACAAACACACACGGCTACTTCATGAATTAAACTAGAGTAAAGACAGGGTTCAAAGCCTGAGTGATTTCTCAGAGCTGGGCGTACAGACTGCATCTTAAACTCAAATCACCTGCTCTCTCCTCTTATCTGTTCTCAACCTGACTATTAACTTGCCCCAACACACACACACACACACACACACACACACACACACACACACACACACACACACACACACACACAGACCAGCAATACTTAATAAATTGATGCACAAATTTTCCTCTTAATGTCCCTCTTTGTTGCCTCCTTGAGACCTCCTGCCCCATCTGTTTTACCCTTTTATGTCCAGATAATTTGATAAGGCCTTGTGACACCCAGGGGTCCCTGTTGTAGTCCAATGTTAAATTGGAAAAACACAAGGGTAAGATCTGATAAAGAGGTTGAGACAGTGATGGTATACATGTAGGCAGGGGTTAAATTGGGTTTTGTTATGTGTGTCTGTGGTTTCAAGATTGCCATTGATGCAATTGTGTGTGCAAAGTGTTTTAAAACAGAATTCCCCGCTTGATGTAACAGTTGGCTATCAAATATTAGAGGCAACCTCCTAAAACTAACTTGCTTTTAAGTTAAAGCATCATTTTGTTAGAACGAAACATTATTTTAGCCGAATATTGTAACAATTTACACTCTGTCAGTTTCTGAGCTATGTTGCTCCTACCACTCTCTGCCATCTTTGCTGTCTAACTGACTGACAAGTACACTGAGGTTGCTCTGTCTTCTATTTTTCCATCATGCCATGTGGCAACCAGTGTCAAGGTGCATTACCGCCACCTAGACTGAGGTCTCTGCTCTGCTAGCTAGCTTTTAAGGAAACACATTGACAGAAAATCCAGGAAACCCTGTGTGAAAGTTCCGATGTTCACCAGTTCTTACATCACCTCATTTATGTACTCTACAGCTACAGGGGAGTACAGTGGAAAGGAGGGAAGGAGGAAAAGAGAATGATGAGCAGGGGAAAATGGAGGGGGGAATTCAGTGAGACGAGACAGAGAAGAAAAGATGGGAAGAGGGAGGGGTAGAAACAACATGGGACATGGAGAGGAAGCAGAGATAAGAAGGGATGAGGAAATGTATGAGGAAAGTATTAAAGGTGGAACTGAGTCACAGTTGGGGTGGGAAGAGAGAGAGACGGCGATAAGGAGGAAGCGAGTGTGTAAAAAACAGTAAGGAGTACGATTTAAGTAAGGATGTATAGAGAAGAGGAGGATAAGGCATGGGAGGGATAAAAAGAATCAGGGAGATGAATTAGAAAAATATTGGGGAAGGTTTTAAAAACTCTGCTTATTATCTAGAAACACTCTGAACATGGTGCGTGTGTGTGTGTATGTGAGTGTGCTCTGCTGATTCGTGCTCCTCTTTCCTGCTGCACTGCTGGTTCTCTGGAGACCACTGGGAGTGAGGAAACGATCTCCTCCTACAGTATGGATCCCCTTTTTTCTCCTCTCTTACTCTTTCATCATTCCTTCTCCACTTCTTTCCCTTCTAGTCTGCATACTTTCTCTCATGTGATTTGGTGTCCTTTATAATCATTTTTAAAAACCAATAAAGAAATGACACCCCCACTGCCTATTTTATAATGTATCATTCAATGGTTAAAGAAGTATCTTATTTTTCTTCTATTAATTATTTGAAAATATTGCACTCATTCCAATAACTGCAGCACTAAGTGTAAAGTGTAGGTCATGCTTTCACAGATATATTTCAATGTATTTTTACATTTCATCATTTTTCTGTGCAAAAAATAAATTAAGAGAAAACAAAAGCTGTACAGCAAATTACAAGAAACCATTCAACTTGATCACTATAGTGGGCATGATCAGTTTCTGTAATGCTCTTTTTAATGATAGCCATACGCCAAGCTGTCACATTTCATCGCCTCTAAATATCTGTTGTGGGGCAAGGGAGATGGTGGCTGCTTGCCATCAGAAATAAAAACTATGATCCCATGAAAGATGGCAGACATCTAGAGTTTGTAACAAAATGACAATGTATGGAAATTTAAAAACATAAAAATGAGATCTAGGGCGGCACAGTAGTGTGGTTGTTAGCACTGTCGCCTCACAGCAAGAGGGTTCCTGGTTCGATCCCTGGTGTGGGAGCCTTTCTGTGTGGTGTTTGCATGTTTTCCCCGTGTCAGCGTGGGTTCTCTCCGGGTACTCCGGCTTCCTCCCACAGTCCAAAGACATGCAGTTTGGGGATCAGGTTAATTGATAACTCTAAATCGTCCGTAGGTGTGAATGTGAGTGTGAATGGTTGTCTGTCTCTATAGGCCCGTTTCCACCGCAGGAACTTCGGGGTAGATTTACGGGGCCGGGGCCGTTGGTGCGTGTCTCCACCGCAGGAACCACCCCCGAAGGACAGAGTTCCGGAACTTTTACAGGGGCTAAAGAAGTCCCTGCTTCGGGGTAGGTACTCAGAACGGCCCCGAAAGACTCCTGGCTGGGGCTTGGGGTTTACTTGGTGCTGATTGGATATACTAAAGACGGGATGTGACGACAACAGAAAGCAACAAAATAGCTGGCATTATTAAAACTCAGCAGACGAAGGTTAGCATGTTCATATAGCTTTCCCCGCCATGTAAAAAAAACTCACTAAATGGCCCGTGAAAAAAATATTCTTTCCAGCGGATATCTTAGTTAAAAGATGATTGAGCTAGCAAAGCAGTTTTGTGTTGATATGTGTGGTATTTATTCAGTTTTGGGAAATCATGATGTCTAGAAAGCATCAGCTGACAGGGACAGCAAACAGCAGCAGCAAGCTAACATCAGGACGTCATCTGTTAAAAGCCTCCCGTTGTCGGATACGACATGAAACTACTCCAGTTAGCTCAATCATGTTGTAAGACATATTTTTTTCACGGGCCATTTAGTGAATTATTACAGACACCGCTATCTAACCTACGTCGCCCCGGTCAAAATAGTCAAGCAACGATTACGTCACATCCAGAGCCCGTAACTTTACAGGAACCTTCCTCGTACTTCGCTCTCTCAGTGGAGACACGGCGGTTGAGAGGGCCGAATGAAAGGACGTTCCTGTAGTAGTTCCTGTCCCCCAAATAGTACCAGGAACTTCTTCAGTGGAAACGGGCCTTATGTGTCAGCCCTGCAATAGTCTGGCGACCTGTCCAGAGTGTACCCCGCCTCTCAATGTCAGCTGGGATAGGCTCCAGCGCCCCCGCGACCCTCAAGAGGATAAGCGGTTAGAAAATGGATGGATGGAAAATCTGATCTGAAAGCCTATTTGCATATTTCTTTTTAACAAGATAAAGCTACACTAACTTCATGTCCATCACTGGCTATTTATTATGTATTGGTCATACTGGGACTGGCCACCTGAAGCAGCGGGAGTTTTCTTGCTGGGCTGCCTAACAAATGGACCGATGCAATGCAAAATATAAAAATAACCAGATGCAGTGTGGTTGACTGCCCCAGACGAGCCCACAGTGGTTGGGTATTACATCTGTCAGCCTCTTTCTCCAAGCCAATTACTCCAGCCCTTTGGGCCCGGTCCCTTTCCAATCTCGCTTAGAGGGTGACATTTGAAGAAATCATGGAGTAGAGCAAGATGGACAAACAAAAAGAAAAAAAAAACTGAACAGCTGAGGGAGTCCCTTGAGGTTAAGTCAGCCAAATGTTTTAAAATAACTATTTATTCCTTTGGAGCTGTTACCAGTCAGTCATCTTAGCCGAGTGAGTCTGAAGCCACTGGCAGCAGAGAGGAGTGAGAGCAGAGAGCACAGCCCAGTGAGCGCAGTGATACCAGTTCAACTGTTAGTCAACGTTCTGGAGCTACAGTGATAAGACGGAAGAAAACAGGGATGAGATAACCAAGGTTTGCCTTGCTGGCTTTTTAGCTATATCAGGTGCCTTATGTTGAAACCTATTCAACTGTTCATAAAGTAGATGTGCTTATCAGTGTCACTTTATGTGGACCTACCAATCACAGCCTTGATGGGGTGGGAGACTTAAAAAAAAAAAAAGTAGCAAACTGAGCGGTTCTGGTTATTGACAATTAAGTATTTTGCATTAACAAATTAGGGACTAACCACAAGTGTAGAGCATTTTTCTTGCATAGGGAAATGAGGAAATAATATTAATGAATTAATATCATACTAACATTATTCTATTGTATAAACTATTACATTGTGCTTTTTATTGAATGTTATTATACTAATATAGTAATTTATACTAATTACTCAGCCAGGTTGAGGGTAGTCCATCTGCAATGGACAGATCTGAGCCAGAGCTAGGATCCCTGTGCCAATATGTGCTCCCTCTAGCCAGCCTTCTCCTATTGGCAACACCTACCCCTTGTTCTATTTTATATTTATTTCACGAAAGTTATTGTTAGAAATGTTGTTTAGTAATCTTATGTAAAGTGTGGTGTGGGTTATGTGGGTGGTGTATCGCTGGGGGGGATTGGTGGGCTGGTCTGAGTCAAAAGTCCAGAGCCATTTTTCATTCCCAGTCCATCCCTGGTATTAAAGTATGGAGTCATTTAGAAAGAGTGTATATCACCATACAAAGTATAATTTTACCACTGCTATGCACCTCAAATATAAAGGATTGGTCAGCCAATGCATGGCTGGCATCAACTTAGGAGGGAACTTGTCTTATCAATCCGACTTGACAGATCACGTGAATTTTAAAAATACTTTAAAATACAACAACAACAAAAAAGAAAGCAATGAAACCATTCTCTATCTCCCTCTTTTGTCTGATTTTTTTTAAATAAGTGCCAGCTGCAGCTACCATACGCTACTCACTGGCCAGTCGGCCTGTGTTCACAGTTTCACTGCTGTGATGAATCACTGCCATATGGGAGGAGGAGGGAAGAGAGAGAGGGACAGACAGAGAGATTGAGAGTCAGATAGGGGGGGAAAGAGAGGCATAGGCATGAGGGGAATTGAGATTGCTGGTTCTTGCCCACAGCCTGAAGCGCACACAGCATTGTCAGAAAACAAACGAGCTGGAAACATCCAGACTGTGTTCACATCCTTCTGAGGTGGATTACAGTTCACACCTGGCATCAGCGTGTCGCCAATGTCTCTCGAGTGACCACTTTTGATTGGAGTTAGCTTCCAAGCGCACATTCTGTCTCAGGGACACTGCTGTCATAGTTTACGGTACACTGCATCATGTTATTACCAGCAAAGATGGCCACATTTTAATTGCCAGCACATACAGAAAGAGAGTGTCTGCGAGTGGCTGTAGATCCAACACCGTTCATTAAAACACTTGAATTGCCCTGAATTCCAATGCCATGCACATGGCTCAATGGGCAGTCCTTGCTTGTAGTCAGGGACACATTTCAATCAACAACACAGTAGACACACTAGTTGTAAATGTGGCGCAGTGTGTCATTTAAGTGGAAAAACACGTTCACTTAGAAATCAGCCAAGATGCACTTAAAGGCTTAGTGTTACAAATAAACACACGTACGAGCTTATAAACCGGGTAGTGTGACAAACCATCCAGTTATTATTTGTTATAGTGTTATTCATGCTCTCTCTTTCACTCTCTCCCACAAAGACAGGCAGAAAATATGTGTGCTAGGGCAAAAACAACTATGAGACAAGGTGAGCGGGAGACCAAGAGAACAAGTAAGACAAAGGGGGAGTAATTGATGAGAAAGGGTGAGGTGAAGTATGGCTGCAGTAGGGGGGTCAGCCTTTTATCTCGAAGCAGAATATATCTAAAGAGTGGCGACTGCACTGCGAGCTGAAAACCACTTCAATATTTTATCACTGCAGCTAGGCCAGGCATCAAAAGTTGGGATTTTCTCCCTTTTTCGGTCCTTGACAGCCCCAAATGCCACCAATGACGGGTGCGGGTGGGGTGTGAGATACTGAAACTATACATAGTAGCAGTTTCCTTTCTCCTTAATCATCTCCCCCGTTTACCTTTTGCATCCCCTTCCTTCATCCACTACACTGCCTGCGCATTGGAAATTATCTCCAAAAAACACATACAGGGAGTTACAGGTTTGTCTTTAGCCTGCGGATCTTGATTCTAAGCTAATTCAGATGCAGTCGAACACATTTTAAACCAGTTCAGACAATTCCCAATGCGGCATAACTTCAAAAAGGTTAAGGAAAAAAAAAAAAAAAAAGAATAAAAAAAAGGTTGAGAGGAGACGGCATTCCTGCTATTTTAGCTCCCTAAAATGACCGGATTTCTCGCTTCAGAGCAGGGGACTTCTCTCTCTGCTGTGCACTGCTGCCGTGTGTTTACACAAAGCTGTGGCTGGGCCCTCAGGGGGGACCTGTAGGCCTGCACTTTTCTTCTACATCCCCTGTTTCTCCACCCCCCACTCTCATCCTGCTTTCCTTCATGTGCTATATTCTAAATCAGGACACTGAATCATTTTTCCAATGCTGGCCTTTGATCAAAAGCCTCTTCTGCATTCACCTCTGATATAATCAATGAATCGTTCTTCAATCATAGGGTTATTGTAGAACTGATCAAAACTGCTTTTGCTTTCAATGGAAAGCCCTTAACACAAGAAAAATGAGAGGCAAAACATACTTTAAATAACAAATGAGACTAGAATTATTTTTGTGTTTTCATTAGCAGCTGTAGTAGCAGTAATTAAGTCACAGATGACTATGATGTCAGTTCAGCTGCTATTACATATTCTACTGTATCGAGGCATCTCAATACTCGGGGCATTATGAGTCATGAGATAAGACATTGTTTTTGAATATGTATGCAACTGGGAGGGGCATCTAATCTCCAAGTATGCTTCAGGTTTACTCACTAGTCATAAGAGTGCAGGCTACAGAGGGCTGCAGCTGTATTCAATCTAGTTGGACTTAAATGGTTCCATATGACCTTTTGGCCTTTTCCCAGCAGCACATTATAACGCTGCAGACGGAGACTGGCTGTGCAAATCAGGGCTGAGGCACTGTGCACCTTGCCAATGAAACTTTCTGTGATATACAATCAAATGCAGAGGACCCCCCTTGCCTGCCTTCCTGCCAGATTCCAACATGCGGGATACTGGGTAATTGATTGAAAATGAAACCAAATGAGATTGATTGGAGCTTTTGTGCTTTCTGGCTATATGCTCAATATGAGAAGTAATTCAGCTAGGAGATCAGAGGGAGAATGGGGAACTGAGATATGTGTGAGATGTGCTGGGAGCGAGAGACAGAAGGGGAGAAGCAGAGAGAGAGACTATTGATCAAGCAAAGCTGTGCTGCCTGTCGATATGGGCCTCTCTCCGGGGAGTGGAATGACACAGAATACTGTTGGGGGGGGGGGGGGGGGGGGCAATATTTATTAGGCTGTTTGTGTGTGTGCGTGTGTGTGTGTGTGTGTGTGTGTGTGTGTGTAAGGAGGGTATGGACATGGGCTTGTGTGCACATTTGTACACTGAGGAGAGTCGCACTGATGGGCTTTTAGATCGAAACGCACTTAATGCCTGTATGCAGACTACTCATGCATGCTCCATTTGTGCCAAGAAGCAAAGATAGGCCAATTTAGGAGTCTGGAAGCCATCTATTGGAAAGTCAAGCTCACCATAAAACAGAAAATCATTGAGGGAAAGCAGAGGGATATTTCTTATTGAGTAACAGCAGTATTTTTACGATTGTCCATAAAGAATACACAGAAAAATAAACTTTTATGCCCCCAAGCAAGTGAAAGTGTTACTAAGGGCAGTGGAGGTGAACATGCCCAACATTACTTTCCAGTATTATGGGCATGAGATGATGCATTGCCTGATGTAATGTCATTTTAAATTACTTTTAACCCAATTGCTACTTAAAGAGCGGGTCTTTTCTGGGTTTTTAAATGGAATCACCCACTTAGCCCGTAGCAAAAGGAGTGATGTAGATTAGAACAGCCATCACTATTAGGGCTGAAAGATTTGAAAAAAAAAATAATAATAATTGCAATAATTTTGACTAATCTTCTAATTGGGATATCAGTCATGATGTTAGAGGATGATTTTCATAAAAAAATGTTTTAAAATGATCATGGAGCAATTTTCTTTCAGAGGATCTGTACTAAATACATTTTTTCCTTAAGTTTGCAGAATATGATTTGCAGGCTGGAACATATTTGCAGCACCACAACACTTCATTAAGAATGGTGTTTTGACACGTATTTTGCCTTTAAGTATTATCACACCTGCTGCGATTTGGATATCGCACCAGTCCGTTTTGCAATTTTGATAAAACTCTGATTAATTGCTCCTAATTGCTGATAATAATCATGATAAAAATAATAACAATAACTGAATGTTGGTGCGAATTTTTGATGTGAGGCACTTATCCACAGTCAGTGTAATATTTTCACTGTCAAATCTTGCTGTCAGACAGCCCTTTCTGACATTGAACTGAAGCTGTTATATCCAGGCTTTTACCAAAAACAAAAAAAATGGCCACTTCATAATGCTGAAGATGTATTTAAAACTGCAACCATTTGGATTGTAATGCATTTTGGGATCATATATGTGGAAATTAACCTAATCTGTCGTTTAGGTATGCAAGAGCATTGGTTATATCGCTCTCCTTAAAGCCACCAAACTCCTCTGAAAAACAATGCAGAACAAGGAAGTTACTGGTCTAACACTGCTTCCTTTGAAAGATTTATAACACGCAATTTAAAAGAAGGCTTGGCTAAGTCATGGAGCGGTACATAAGCTGGACTAGAGGGCTTACAGTATATGTAGCAGTATTATCATGCAGAAACATGTCAAGTCGTGGGAAAACGTTTTAAGAGGAGCTTTGGGAAACAGCTTTTTGGCGCTAAAACATACAAACTTTCAACTCAGATCAAAATATATAAGGAGCACCACTAAGAAGCTACAAAATGATATAAACACCTCAAAAATAAAAGACAAATAAATAATGCACATGCCCTTTACAATACATTTTCACCTGTGCATCTTTATAGACAGTGTATGATCGACTGATACACAACAAAGACTGAATTTGAGGTTAATATGGAGCAACCGTGGTCCTTTACTAATGAGGTGCAGTAACTAAACTATGCTGGCTTCATAGATAACATAACATTTATACCAATGCCAAACTGAAATGAGTAACAAAAGAGACGTGATGGGGGGAGGAGAGTAAAGCTACTGCTATTGGCAGAGAGTGGAGAGGTGATAATAGGAATTAGGACAGCTAAATTTAACTGCAGGAACCATGGGTGGTGGTGGTGTGCGTGGGTTGGGGTGGAGGGGTAGGGCGAGTAAGAGAGAGAAACAATTCAAACTCCTCTCTCTTGTCTTTCACAGCATTTCAATGTGATTTAAATGTCCCTAACAAAAATCCCAGAACAGCATGTGGTTTTCCATTCATCTCCCCTCTAGGTAAGTGGACAGTTATTCTTCAGCCTGTTCATTCATGGAATTGAAAGGTGAAATGCAACCTCACTCAAAGTTGTCCCAGGTCAGGGGTGGTCATGGACAGAGAGGTTTGCAACAACATCTTTGGCAGCCACAATGAAAGAACCGCTAATGCTGATGGCATTCTGTAATATCATCATCATCATCATCATAGATTGGTTGTTTTCTATTGATTTAAAAATGTGAGGAAGGTGGTGATAATGTCCTGATTTTGGAAGAGAAGTTTGAATGAAATCTCCAATTTGCGATGTACAATGGGAGAGTAATATCCTGAGTGTGATGAATTACCTTAAATTAAGTCCTATCATGTATTTGTATTATTCTCACAACAAAATAGAAATTCAGCTCTATTCATAGCATGGTCTCCAGCTCACTTGAATTTTAAAACACTGATAAGTTCTGAGTGAATGGAATGAATTAAGAAAACAAAGCACCATACACATGAACTAGCGCAATGCAAATAAATTATTCAACAGCGTTGCTGCTGTAAGCACATTTTCTACCATTTGAAAGGGTGCAGGGGTAAAAATGAGCTCTGCGATCTTGTTTGTTTCGTCAGGGTTGTCTAAGGCTTCTGGTTGAGAGTGTGTGTGGTGGAACTGTAGCCTTAATGTTGATACAGCATTTCGTTTCACTGGGTTATCCTGCTGCTAATTTTCCTCCCACCTTTGCTTTTAAAAGCTCTTAGAGTGGAAAAGTTTTGCCAGGCCAGCCCATGGTCGCCTCCAATGCACGCCAGCTGAATGGGCCGCCTGAGCTACTCCATTTACAAAGGACAGCCTCACCATGAATAATACAGGAAGGGCCAAGTACAGAGTTGGAGACATGGGAGGGAGGAAGGGGTTCAGGCTTATTTCAAGCAGGTCAAGTAAGAAGGAGCAGTTGGAAAACACAAGACAGATGCACGTGTAGTGAGTGATCTGTCAGAGAGAAAGCAGAGCGTGGAAAGTATTAAGCAGCAACATGATTCATGATGACAGGTTGGATGCTCCGGTTGCATCTTCCTCAGCATCCCAAGCACAACTAAAATTCTTCTTGATTCTCCAATGAGTGCCAGGAAACCAATTTGCAGAAACGCATGCATTACAGAGACGCATTTTCGGCTACAGTCAGAACGGCTGCATTCAGAGCGAAGTGGGCCGTCATCACTGGAGGTTATTAATGCAGTTTCTGCTCTGCTCAAGGACACTTGTCTACTTTGTAATGCTCATATGCCTGCCCCCAATCGATCCCTGGCCCTCCGCAGATGCACTGTGGGGTAGACTTATGTGTCTCTGCGTGTGCATGTGTGTGTGGCATTAGAATAGTAAATAAACATAAAATATGTATATTATCAGTCTGCGTCTGCCTGTGACCTGTGTGCTCACACCAATATCCTTTTCATTTAATCTTGGGTTTACTCTAAGGAGTTTGGGAGCATATATATTTTAGAGTGCATATAATCTCCTTATGGCCAGCGGTGAGCTGGTAGCAGCTATAAAGGTAATACTTCCCCCAAGAGCAGGGAAGTCATGACAATAACAAGAAAGGAGGAAATAATGAGGAATGACAGAGCAGTGAAACCAAATGTTTAGGCAACACATGCAAAACGCAATGAACACCAGTGCATTCTAAGAACATGTCTGCATTCGATGTCTTTTCTTATCTATCAAGCTATGTTTAAAGGGATATGGATTTTCAAATTGGGGTCATATGAAGTACTTACCCACGATCACTGTATTACATATAGTTGACATCAGTCGGCACGACCCCAGGATGGAAAAGCAGGCTGGAATCCGATATGGAAGCTATGCAATGTACCGCTGTGCATAGGGGTCAGACAGTCCAGGGACAGGGAAGTCATTAACAACTTTAGTCCCCTATCTTTGCTTTCATCAAGGCCACCAGACTCCATTGACAAAAGTGGTAATTTTAGCTCACTTACCAGGGGAGCTGCTTGTCTACCGCTGCATCAGTCAGTTATGTTATTATGTAACTTTGGTGAATCTGAACTAAGCCCCTCTAAACAAAAAAGTCACACAAAAGAAATAATTGATCAAGGCACTAGTAGACCAGCACCCCCTGTATTCAGCAATGTTAAATCACTTTTTCCCCTCAATGGAGTCTGGCACTGAGGACAGCAATGTAATAACGGCTTCATTTTCCCAGTATCACTGTCACTGTCAAAGCACTTGTCTGGCATTTAGCAATGAAAATATTCTAAATATAGCACGCATTTAAAGTAATAGACTTTTTTAGGTGGCCAAATTACATTTTGTTACTGAATTTTCTAAAGTAGTAGACTGTTTAGCTTTCACGACTACACTACACTTGATTTAGGGCAGAGATGGATTGTCATTGCGACTAAAGGAAACCAGTGTTAATTGTTGGTAGATGGGATGCAAACCTGGTATCAGATGCTTTCATTAACATGTCTGTGTGGCAATTTTACATCCATAGGTCTACGCCATCGTTTTTCACTGTCCTGTGAAAATCACACTCTACCTCCTGCTTCGGCAGCTTAATTTATACCTGTATGTGTGTATCTAATCTGTATTACATAATGTGCATTTTCTAATTTAACTTTTTCCTATCATATCAGATGGATCGACACGAAAGAACATGCAGGGCTCAGTCCACACCTAGGGGGATCCCCGAGGAAGGCTCCCCAGGGGAGGTTTTTTTTCCTTCCATTTATGGCAGCAATACACACTATGCTTCAAGCCTTTTCAGGTAATAAAATGCCTAAAAATGTGTTCATCATTCAGGAAAACATAATAGTTGCCAAGGTAATAAAAATCATACAGTAGAGTCTGCATCCTATTTTGTGTCTAACTTCTCTCCAAGTTACTTTATTTTTCTGAAACTATAATGTGACAAGTGTTGAGGATGACTCATTTCAACTGCCACTTACAAAGAGGCAAAGGATCTCTAATGTTACTACTTTTAAATTAGAGAACATAGGTTGAGTAGGAATTTGGCACAGACATCATTACGAATCTTGAAACCTATTTTTGTTCTGCTATGCTAGAGAAGAGTTGAAAAAATTGATGTTTAGCTGCTACATCTGAATCCATGCCATAATGATCTAGTCTCTGCTCTATGTGATAGATCCCCTGCTCTACTCCTGCTGAAAATATAGAATAGAAAATGAAAATTTGTACTTATATAGCACCCCTTATGGCAAAAAAGGACTAAGAGCAATAACCAAAGAGATACAGTAAGGGGGGATGTATGCACTGATCTATGTTTGATATGATGCAGCTGTGGGGGTGACGTATGGGTACACTATTGATCAAGATTTCTTCAATCAATTTTAATAATGGTGTTTTACAGAGTCAAAGTCACTGCCTATAAGCAACTGAACTTCAATGATACAGAAATGAAAAAAGTAAAGCTTTTCTTGTGTCGGATAGTGATGCGGGTTGTTTTAAAGGAAAAAGAGAAGGCTGACTTGTTTATGCATTCCAACTGTGAAAGTCAAACTTTCCCTCGACAGCTCTGAAAAGAGTGTCATCTCTCTCTCTCTCTCACTGCTTCTGTCTACATCTTCTTTCGCTCTTTTCTCAGTTGCTCTCATCTCTACTCGGCCCATGCTCATGTCAGCCGTCGTAGTACAGAAAACAAAGGCATTGAAATGAAGTGATAATGTTGAGAGAGTCTCAGCATAGCTCATCCCAGTATAGCAACACACGGGAACACAAGCACATACACCATGTCCACATATCTTCATTAAGTCAAACACTGTGAGTCAAAAGATCTTAATCAAAAGCACAGTGAAGCACATACGCTGAAGATTAGGTTTTATAATGCAGCTCTGTCAGAGAAGTGAATCTAAAAAAAAAGAAAAAAAAAAAGATTGTTCTTCTTGTGAAGCTAAATATCAATAAGATCTCTCTGGACACAACGTAATAACCCCGAGATGATATAAAATTCCACGCAGGGCTTTAACAAAAGGGGTTTGGGGAAAAGCGAGAGGCAAAGAAAATCTATTAAATTGTCACAGTCTATGCCGTGAAATGCACCTCAATGTATATTAATTCTTTAGGGAAGGGGAATGAGGGATATTCCTGATTTATCGCCCTCTTCGGCCACCATCATTTATCACCTCACTGACCGCCTTATTCAGCCCTGCTTTAAAATGGCCACTGCGTTTCTGCTTGGGGAGTTCCATTACTGGTTTGGGGACGGAGAGGAGGATGTGTAGGGAGTTTTTGTCCAACTGAGTACAAAATATAACAGACAGTGTTCAGGAGCAAGTCAGTTTGCACTACACTGATGCTCCAGATTGGAATGCAAGCACATGAATACAAAATACATGTTTTACTCTAACATATAAAGATCACATGGACATGAACTCTGTTGGAATATTACCACCCACAATTACAAGACGTACATGGAAGGACCAATTCTATGTTCAATCAATGAACAATTGTCATGGAGTAGGATTTCATCACAGGGAAAATGATGAACAATTGGGGATTTGCCACAGAGAATGTACTGACTGTTTAAGACGTGTTGCATAATTCATATGGTCAAACCATATCCAGTTCACATAGAGGTCTTTCAGTCAAACTTATGTACAGCCACTTAACCACTGCCAAAGTTCATGGAATGTATTGCTACAACTCTATTAAAACAATCATTCATTCAAGGAAAAGAGCAGCCTATTCACATTGCCACGTGTCAGATACCGTCGCTTTGTCAGTGGCCAGGGCGTAAAATAACAATGCAAAAAAGTACCTTTCACGACGGTATATTATGCACCAGGTTGACACTTGGATAAACCAAACCAAACCAAAGTTGTCAACACCGGTGTTATGTCAGTGGACATCTGTGTAAGATACCAATGCACAAAGGCACCTTTCACGGCGTTTTGAAACACAGCAGCTGGTGGCAGTGTGTAATCCTACCAGCAACTACCTTAGTATAAAGAGCGAGAGCAAGTTGGCATGAGAACGCATTGAAAAGTGGTGCTGCGGAGAGAGAAATGTCTGATGAGTTAAATATTAGTTTCGGTGAAGTGCATGTTTTTCAAAAGCCATTTTAAGCTTCTAGCTAACACAAGATCAATTGTTATTTTAGAGCTATTATGGGACTCTTGCTGAAGTATGCTTTAGGAGTTCATGGACATGCGCTGCATCTTTTAACAAGAACCTCAATCTATATTAGTTTCCTGAGTCCTCTCAGCATTTTGGTTGTATTTGGATGTCGTTGCCTTGAAAATCCACACAGAGAGGGTTTTGTTGTTTTTTTTTTTCTGTTTATAATTGGTGATTTCAAATGCTTTATCATCATCCTCATGTCTAACAATGTAGCATGATGTGTATAATGAAGCATATAAAACAAAGTGTAGCTATAAAACATTGCCAAGTTAACCATCTAGACATTATCTCTTCCTTTATCCACATCTCTGATCTAATCAGACTTTTGTTATGGCAAATGTTTAGCATGTTAGCATGTGTTATCACTACTGCAGTTATTTAGAGATGAAATACCCACAGACCCAAAAGACAAGGAAAGAAATCGAAAACATTTGTCAGACTCTTACTTTATAGCGCGACACAAGAAGATGTTGTCAGTCCTTTTCATGCATCATGTATGACAAACGAAGCAAACTTTAAGAAAAGGAGGGTTGCTGCACACTTGTTTCCCTGATGCAATAAACTTTGTTAAATTCTACCCTGGTTGAGGACTTATTTAAGCTCTGGCTTGAATAGACTTCAAAGACCACAATTCATTTAACATCATCATTCTGATGTTTAAATTTCTCATGCTTTATATGCTTAAGCCACCATTACCGGTAACATGGGATTCCCTCGGCCTACAGGGAGCAGCAGTGGGAGAGAGACTAATGGGAGTTGTACAGGGAATAGAGGGCAGGGAGATGGAGGAGTTGAGAAAGAGGGCAGGATGGAGAGGGAAGACAAGGTGAAGGGGAGACTGTCAGCTCAACTTATCGACAGCTCGACCCCCACAGGGATAAATACAAGGAAGATGTGTGTTTGTATGCGTGCGCGTGTGTTCGCGTCAGTCCTGATGATCTACCATGTCAACTTGAGTAAAGGTCTCTCTCCGTGCTGATGCCCTGAGGAAACATTGACATTCTCAGCAGAGTTTCCTGTGTGTTTGCCTAAGTGTGTGTCTAGAGGAGGGCAATCAGGCACAAAAGACAGAAAGCGAATACGAGGGAGTTTAACTGTCTAACATAGCAGTATTTCCTCCCACCAAATCCTATGTGTGGACAGTACTATCCAATATGTGATGTATTCTGGGAGTGCAGTCATCCCTAAAGCACCAGCTATTATTTCAGGTGGTCAGCACTTCCAATGATAAACTCTGCGTCTGCTTGTATTGTAGCTGCCACTCACGCTGGCAAAGCTGATACCTTCCTCTCAAGACAAACCTCTTCACCAGTCTCATACTTAAAAGTACTGCGACAACAAAAGCAGCGCATGGCCAAAGGTAATACTGCTGCATTGAATCAACACTATACCTATGACATGGGCTCTGCATAGATACGTACCCTATGACACAGGCAAGCTTTTTCCCTGGATGGCAATATCCTGACTCTGCCTTTGATTGGCTTACCCTGATAATCTTACTCAGCCTGACCAACTCTTGCCAAAACCTAACCAATAAAACCAACAAAGGCAAGGAGTACTAGCTTACCTGATTAGGGTGGCTCATACCTTCACAGTCCTAAGGATAAAGAAATTGGCATGGCATAGCATAGACCTTAGCATGACGTGTACCTCCCCACAAAATTTAACTAATGAAGGCGGTGCAGCAGATCTCCTGTTTATTATTGTGATCCGAAAAACATTTCCCTTTAGTGGAAACAAAGTTGTTGTTTTTTTTTACTTTTGTTTCACTGATAAGACAATAACTTGTGAAGAAAACAAAGCCCACACAAAACAGCATCTGAAGTCCTGTGTGTGATGTATCCTGGCTTTAGGGATGATAGAGAAGGAAAAGTCTCCCTGCCTCTTGTGTAATTTGAGTGGCACAGAAACCCCACCTGCAAGAAGCGTTTCGAAGGTGTAATTCGGAGAAACGCAGTTAGACTACTGTACAAATATAAATGCTCACAATGGTGTAGGCCACATGTGTAGGCTGCAGTGGTGGCTCTGCGTAGTACCTGCCTACAACTATATGTGGCATCTATCTCACTTAAAAATTAAAAATGTGGTTATTGTTTATTCTATCCTATCCAGGATGATCCTGACTTTTGCTGCTTCATGTGTTTGACATGTTTTTTGCAGCAACGGTAAAAGTAATGACTTATGTTCTAATAACTGTAATTTTTTGCTGTAGTTGAGGACAATGCTTGGTAAAAGAAAAAAAAATAAAGCTCTTGAAACAGACTAACATATCCGTGCCATCTGACCAAGAATCACAGGAAGTAAGAAAAGGGACTGGAAATTGTTTAAAAAAATGAGAAGGCTGAAAGCCTTTTAGCACCTGCCTGTGACCACCATTTGTGTCATGCTAACACTGTGGCAGCGCTGAAAACGTATCACACACACACACACACACACACACACACACACACACAAAGTACATCTCTCCGAGTCATGTTTGATTGCAGAAGGTGTGTATTGTATTTGCAAGCGCATTTGCTCCACTGAATTCAATCAGGTCCAGAATATTGACACTAGTCAGATGTGCTGTGCTGCTATTTACAAAGTGTCAACAAAGGAATTGACGAATATGAAATGTGTGATCTGAGCACCTGTGAGAAATAATTGCTTTCCCCTTGTTTTTCACCCTCTTTTATATTTTGATTCTTTTTCCCAAGTCTGCACACGCACAGAATATCCCTCCCACCTCTCTTGTTCTTATTCCAGCGTACAGTGAAAGGCTTCTGATAATGTTTGCAAGTGGCTGGAGTGGTCTCAAAGCAATTACAAAGCCCCATTAATTGTCCTTTAATGCACATTGTGGTTTAAAAGCTCACCAGGTCTTTAATTAAAACCAAGCAAGGAGTGGAAAATCTGCACCGGTTCAACACAAAATAAAAACTCATCAAGACCAAAAGAAAGTTTCCTTTGGTGTTTTTACCCAAAGATAGAGACAGATAGCTACCAGGCCTGGAGACAAATAGAGCTTAAAGCTAAACAGATAATGTAAATGCTCACTATTAACAAGGAATCCTCATCTCTACTGCACATGTACTGAGTCTTGAAAACTGGCAAACTGATTGAAAATTTCAATTAATACAAGTGAAAAGTGCCATTTCCAACTAAGCCATATGTGGAGCCAAGCTATTACTTTCACCTGCCACCCTCAGCACCACAGGCCAAAGAATATGGCTGTCCACCCTCGACCAATCCCCTTCAAGCTCTTGACATGGTGACTTCTAAAGTCCAATGGGCTTAGCGCTGCCCTCTTTTGGGGGAGCCAAAATTGCCTTTGCATGCCCAAACCCTATTTCATTCCCTTACTCGCGCTCTCTTCTTTTCACTGCTTCCCATCCATCCTCTCATTTCTTTGCCCATGCTTTCACTCACAGGGTCTGCAAATGGAAAGATAGCTGCAACCTCCCCGCTCTCTCTCCATCTCATTTGTGGAGCAGCCCACAACTGAGAAGTAGAGAGGGCTCTCGTGTGTGTGTGTGTGTGTGTGTGTGTGTGTGTGTTTATGGGCATGAAAAAAAGCAAGCCAAGTGATTATTCAGGATTCACACTGCGTTTCTGGCCTAATGAGGTGGCGGTTAATTGCTAGGTCCGGACAAGCAGCTCTTTGGGGCTGGCTGGCAAACGACGCAGAGAGAAGATGGGAGCCACAGAAAAGGTGGGAGGAGTGAAAAACAACAATCAACAAATACGAGAATGGAGAGTCATGGAGAATATGAGCCAAGAAAACGAGTCAGCCACCTTCCATGAGTTGGCTATATGCGCGACCACGCTCGTCTTTCTCTCAGGCGGCTTCTGGGGTGAAAACAGTTGATTTCCCTTATTGGATCAGGGGGTTTGAGGGGAATTTTCTTTTTTTTTCTATCTCCCTCTCTGAGAGGTTTGCAGCTCTGCTTACTCATTCCTCCTGAGTTTGGGCTGAGTGATTTCAGTTGGTGATGAGAATCTGAGAGGGCTAAAGCCTCCCCTTAAGTCTGTCCTGATCCACGCTGTGTTGAGCACTGAGTCCATGTTGGAGCCGGTGTGACCTTCATCACAACAAGCGGCCTGACAATCGATGTTAAGCCTAAACCAAGTGCATTACACTCACAGTGAGGCTGGATTCGTGAGGCTATTTAGCTCTAGAGACCAGTAGCCATCTTTGATTTTCTTTTCTCCCCTTTTTTTCTTCATTCCAAGCGATGTAGCAAGCAAATGATCACCTGTAGAGCTGCTGTTCAGGATGAGAGCGAATGCATTTCAGTAATCAGGTTTCATTAAAATTTGGTGGGGAGATAATACAAGAAGGGCTAGGCATGACCAATGCCTGCTGAAACCTATCAAGCCTATTAAGCATTAACAGTAGGCTAGCAAAGACAAGGAGTACAGCACTTAGCGAGCAGCACTTAGTCTTTCAGAATTGTTGAAGTCAATTCACTTAGTGTTATGGCCCTCCCATGACATAAATAAAGGGCTCAGTAAACAAAGAGCTACAGTAAATGCACACTCAAACAAAGAGATCCATTTCCTATTATTAAACATAATGTTTGATCCAAAATAAAGTTTCCAAATAAAGGTATTAAGTAACATGATATTTGGCACAAATTGAAACATTTCACTGCAGAAATATGGTCTTATCACAAAACTTGGCTGTTGATATGGCAGAAACATTCCAGTATATTTGAAATTGGTGCTACATGATTAGAGAAAAAAAGAGAAATAAGGGCTGTGTCACTTTTGCTCAAGAGGTAGAAAACCTACAATTACCAGAACGCACAACAACAAACTGGACCAATAACGCTCCTGCTGGTGGGTGACGTATAAGTTAGAGCTCTGATTCTCTGCCTGGCCCACTGGGTTTGGGCTAAGCCAGGCTGTAATTTCTCATTCATCTGCCCGGGCATGAATACAGTTGGGTTCTCACCAATTTACTGGTGCACTTTATTTATTTTTTGTTGTTGTTTGTTAGTGAAACTCACATGTAAATGGCAGGTGTTTTATTGGGGTGAATCAAGAGGGAAAGAGAGGGAAAAATAGGGGGACTGCGACTAAGAGAGGGAAAGTGATGGAACAACAGGGCATTATAGTGAAGTACCAGGGAGAGAGGCAGAATATGCCTCCCTGGCAGCGAAATTGTGATCATCATCTGCGTGCCACATAGCCATGGACCGCTGTGTGCACTGGATGCATCTAGAGACACATAACAGAAGGAAGAAAAGAAGGAGAAGTGGTGCAGGGAAACACGTCAGCTCTTAGCTTGTTATAAACGTTTTTACATAAAAAAAAAAGTAGAATATATGAAATAAAAAAACATATTTTTCACAGTAGAAATTTGGGTTTTTAATCAAGCTGGGGACCAAAACTGCTGCTGTGGGTCGGCTTGAAGAGAAAGTGTGTGGGTTCATGTAGGGTCTTGCCTGATTTGTTGGGCCCAATCAGAGCCCTAATGCAAGTTGTCCTTTAGAAACGAAATGGCTGCCGGCTGGCAACAAGGATTTTGTATTACAGTCTTCAGTAAACTAAAATATGTTTAAGAAAACATTTTAGGGGAAGGCAATGCAATAACAGAATCTTGGTTCATATTTGATCAGCACTGCTTAGTTTTTGATCTGAGTTTTTTCAGCCTCTATTTTCATGATACAGAAAACAGCACAGCGCCCACTTCCTATTGATAAACTCTCCTCATTACAGCCAAACAGTGCACTTCAAATATGTTTCTGGAGACATTTAAGGTGACAAATAGGCAATGCAATTACCGAATGCTGGTTTAGATTTGATCCTTACTGCCTAGTTTTACTGTTTGATCTGAGTTTGAGCGAGAGAGGAGTGGCTCTCTCTAAATCCCCTTCCATACTTGTGTCTGTGGTGGCAGACATACAAAAATGAGGAAATACAATCTGTAGTTCAAGCAACAGCCCAGTACCCAGGCAAATGAGCAGGGAGATCTGGGTGCTGGCAAGATGGAGGGAAATTTAACATTTACACATAGTGCCTGATACAAAGCTGTGTATCACTTTAAGTCTCTTCAACATGCAGCATATTGGGGCCACTGGTTGATGCTTTCGTATTTTTCTGTGGGGACGGTTTTAGAGAAAACAAGAAATAGAGATGAGAGATTGGGAGAGGAGGCAGATCGAAATCAACGCTGTTGCTGCAAACACAGTGGAACTCTGCACTCAATTAGTATGCCTGACAGCACTATGCACCGGCAGCTGGATTCATTGTACACATGCACGTGCTGTGCTAACGCCCAGTGAATGCACACAGTTAAACAAAGAATTGCACAGACACAGCCTGCTCCTCCCAGCATCTCCCTCTCCGTCTTGTTTTCTCTCCGTTGCTCTCTCACTCACATAAACAGAGAACGAGAGAATGTGCACAAGAGAGAGAAAGAGAGAGAGGGAGAGAAACAAAGCCCTCGTACCGCACGCACTTACACAGCATCTCTGTCTGAGTTGGTTCCAGATGAATAAGGCAGAATACCAAGTGGCCCACTTATACGCTACGCAGAGACAAATAGACCAGTCAATCACCGCAGGCTGCTGCTGAATAACAAATGCTCTCTCTGGTGTGTGTGTGCATGTAAGAAGGGTTATAAGACAGCCTTTTTTTCTATTTGTTGTGCCTTAAATGCGTCTGTGTGCGTGAACATAGTGGTACAGTATGTGCAACAACCTCCAGTTTGAATTACAAGTGATGTGTTTTTCAGTGTAATAGCACCAGATGTTTCTGCTCCTAATGAGAACAGAGAAGAAGAAGCTGTTTTAGGAAAGGGATACATTTGATACTAAACACTGTTGGAGAGTACTTTTGTTTATATGTGGCTGCCAAGGTCAGTAGACTGTGTGTGGGAAGGAGGAATGCCACATTTTATTTGTACCAGCCCCTTCCTCAAAGCCACGCTTCATGGATTAGCCTCCCCAGAGTGCAGCGCGGTAGGCCTGTCAGAGCAAACTGACCAACAGAAAGGGTCACTGAGGAGGTGCAAACAACACCATCCAACAAAATGTGAGCTCCTCCACTGGGATTTGAGCTTCTGAATTGCTTCAGATATACAAAGAAGCCCACCCACCATAGCTTGAACTGTAGCACTACTCAGCGGCTTTACTACATAGAAACTTGACAAACGTCAAGTAGGAGTCAGCGGCAGGCAGTGTCCATTTATCCACGGGTAAAAGGCAACAGTGTTAACCCTGGGCTGCGGTGATCACTTTTAATCCAAACTTTATGCCAGTCAGGCTGCTGGGTTTCCTCAATGGTGTCTTTTCTTATCTGCCATGTCAGGTGAACACTCATAAATAAGCAATGTCAGTTAAAAAAAGGAGACTGCAGTCCAGTATGACATGGGGATGAGGGTAAGGCAATTGGTTTCAATTCAGAGAGGGCAGCTCTAAAAAATAGTTTCCTGGACCAAGGAATTTAGGAGGTAAGAAAATATACAGTTCAACTTACGAACCACTGTGTACTGCAGTATTGTGGTAAATGCATTTGCACATGGTCCACTTTTTTTTAAAACTGTAAAAACTAATTGAAAAAGCTTCGAAAGACCATTTATGAAAATAACAACTCTACTGAGCAGACCCTTTCTTAACTGTTAGTGGATGCCCAGAAGGCAACTGCATAATACAATAACAATACAGCTTCAAAAACAAACATCTGAATTGTTGATGAGACAGGGGAGGGAAAGGACATGGGAGAGTGCTTTAAATAACGCCTGAACGAAACACACTTTAGTGTAGCCCTGAGCATGGCCTCATCAACGCCACCAAACAGAGTGGATAACCCCGGGATAATCCTGTTTTAGTGCCAGCTTCTCAATGTGTCACACTTTATTTTGTCCCCTGCCCTCCCCTCTGGGCGCTAAAATGTGTGGCTTTTAGAGAGGGTTCGAAACAATGAGGAGACAGTGGAAAAAAAATAAAAAATTAAGGATTCTCAGATGCAATAAATTATACCATTAAGTGAGTTTGATTATTAAATAGCTTTTATTCTTGGCAGAGTAGAGAGGGGTAAATTATGTGACACTAAAAGTCATTGAAGCCAGAGCTAATGGAACGCTTTAGTAAGCAGCTACTTAAGGCCGATTGACTCATCCTCCTATTCAATTATGCGGATATGGGACTCAGTGACTTAAAAAAAATAATAAAGCAATCTAATATGCAAAGACAACCAATACCTTTTACCACAGGTTTGATAGAGTGTTTCCTGTAGCTGTGGACAGAGTTAACCTTCACCACATCGCACACACCCAGCATGATTGGCTGATGTCCAACAGGTAATAACAAGACAAATCACTTCAGTTTATCTGGGATGAAACATCGATGTTGAAAAATGCTGCACAATTGAACCTTTTCTTTTTTTAATATCTACTCCACTCAACCGTGAATCTGCATTCATAAATAATAACTGTGGTGTCAATAATTTTGACAACCTTTCCACCCAGAGTGAAACAAATGAGTGGGCTTAAAATGAGGAAAATAGACTAAAGCTTTTCTCTATTGAACAATGTTTACCAAATGAAACTCCATTCTTAGTGTGCATTATGGCTGTATGTAGATGTAGGAGGGTGTGTACTAAGGGTGCTACAGAACCCCCGATTGACGAGGGGTGGAACAACACTCTGTAAATAGTTGCCTATTTTACCATAAATCATGGACTGCATCTGCACATTTGTGTTGAATGTTGAACAGCATATAATGAGGTGCCTGTTGGAAAATATATGACGATCTGACGTGGCAACATCATCACGCCAAGTCAAAGTGCAAGGATCAGGGTCAGCCAATGGGTCAGCTAAGCTAGCGCAGACATGCTGAACTGGCTGAGAAAGACCTTAAATTTAACAGAAAAGTTTGGAGCTGCTTTTTAGATCCATAAAACATCTTGGGACTTCCGCTGCTGGGGCTCATCCACTGGGATGCAGTTTTATAGTAGCTAAGGACTGAGTGGCAGGCAAGCAGATGTTACATTATGATCTGCCCAGAGGACGTGAGTGTCTTCAGCAAAGAGACAACTGGATGTTCGACACCATTCCAAAGGAAATATTGGATATTTTGGCACATGCAGACCAGAGCGAAATTGTGTCTGAGGTGAGGTAGTGCACATTCTTTGGACTAACTAAACCACTGATGTACAGTATGTAGTCTAGGTCTGAGCAGTTTTCTTGAGCTCCTTAACCTAGTTGCCAGAATAAATGTTTGAACTGTATGTTTCTGCACACAACTGATATATAACAACTGTATGTTATTATATAGCGGCTATGTTGAAACTTTGTGTAAACTTATGTTTGCTGTGGTTAACGTGGTGATGTTTACGCATCCCACTTGGTCATGGTAAAAACAAAAAAAAGATCTTGTTTTAGCTTAAAATACCCTCTTTTGGTGGCACAACCACAGTTGCCAATGCTGCCAAAGTCTTGCTAAAAACACCTGGTTTTGTCTTTTATTGGTCTTGAACGGTGTCTTCAGTCGGCTCAGCTGTCTCGCCTAAACGCGTGCACATACGTTGCCATGCATGCAAATGTATGGCAGCACCCCTCGGTGAAAATATGTTTGTCTGTTTCCTATGTTAGGATACGTCTTCAGCAGACTTATTGATGTTCTAACAGAGCAGTTTAGTTCACACACACATGGACACACATGCCAATTACACTCCACTATGCTTTGCCTATCACGGCCACCTAGGAAGGCCATCCACAAACAGCAGTGTGAGCAACATTGGGAGAATAATTATGCTAATTTCTTATTCCACACAGAAAATGAAAAGCAGCGGCAATCACTCTATTCAAGTCGTTCCTTCTTCTTTGAAAGCAAAATTAGTATTATTAATATTTTTTTTTTAAAGGGAAGCGAGAAACATCATAAACAGTACAGGTGGGGAACCAGTGTGTGCCTGGGAGGTTCCACAGAAGGTGTGTGTGTGTGTGTGTGTGCGTGCGTGTGTGTGTGTGCACTGTATGTTTATACTGTATTTGCCACAGTATGACTGCTGAGTGGGAGATAAAGAGTGTGATCACGTGGCAGGCTGGCTCTTTGTGATTCATTTTACTGCCCCTATTTCCATCCCCTCTTTTGATGACGTGCATCCGCACCCTTTGTAAAGCTACAAAGAGATGCAACCCATACACCTGTTTATCACAGTCTCATTCGCATTATGCGTGCAGACACAGAAAAGTAGGATACAAGCTATTTGATTTTCGTGGCTACGGAAAGAAATTCGACAAGGAATTATATCATTTCAAAGCTGTCCATTTCAGATATGTGGAAGACAAATCAAGGGCACATGGCAGGGAACAGGGGAGCTATTTTGCACTGGAGTGAAGAGAGACCCTGATGATAGGGCTGTGAGTTAACACTGCAAGTCTTTCGTGTCCACAAGAAAAACATAAAAACGATGCAATACTTTCTCGGAGCATTGCTTTCATATGCAAATTAGGTCCTACCTTGAGATTCCAGAGAAGGCTCAAGGAAATTTCCCCCAAGATTGGCATGTTCAGATAAATGTTGATTTGGTGATTGCGCAAGTCCAGAAAAAGCCTCAAGGATACAAGCTCAAGGATAAGCTGCTTCCATGGCGAGAAGGACGGGAAACACAAAGAGAAGACGATGAAGACAAGGAGCCAAGAGTTCAACTCAGGGCGGGCCGTCAAGGTCAAGAGATGTGAAATGTGTTTTTCAAAGTTCCAAGCTGGCATAGATGAAGAGGGCAGGCCTCAAGATGTGCAGCTGCTGTAAGAATTTGCTGCAATACAAACCAGCTATAGCAATGCATGCACACTGTGAAAGGGGCTGACAAACTGTTGTATAACACATCTGGAAAAGTATATGTAATGTACACATTAATATCACAGTGTTGAACACTAAATTTTAAATGAATTTTGACAGCAGTTTGCCCTTGCAGGCTTATTTTCTAATTGGCCTCGTTTAGATGTAAAATTAATTCTCCACAAATGTGCCATCAGCAAGTTAGAGGTTCTGACCGTTCTCTCAAATACTGCCAATGTGTTATACTGTAGTATGGCAATCCCTCACTGAGAAAACATTGCAAAAAGACACAGAGTGAGGGAGGGAGTGGACTTTAAACAGCGGCCAATGAACCTTTAGTACTTAATGTTCTGAAACAAAAACAATAATAAGCTAATTTCAATGACAACATTTACATGCACAAAATATGCCCTTTACTTTGATAAATTTGCTATCCCTACTGAGCTGTTTCAATGGCAGGGATGCACCGTTTGTGAAACTCTGTTCTCATATATGGGAGATTTTCATGGAGTTTGACCTAATTTAGAACTGACTGCTTAACAAGACTACCTGTGTTGCAAACAGATAGTAATTTAAATGCTTCTTTTTGGCTCTGCAGTCATACAATATCTTTGTTCGGGCTGCTGGTGAGGTCCTTCCCCTCCACTCCACACACTCTCACAAATCAGACACACATCCTTGGTCTCTCCACAGAACACATGTTGGCTTGCTCCCTGGTGCCACACAGTTCCTGTCATCTTTGAAGCCAGCACAGTAAAACAGCCAACGCTCCCCACAGGCAACAACTCGAATGCAGGAATCAGCACCCCTCTGCTCTCTTCATCATTTGCTCTCCTCTCTCAAGGAGCGAGGGGATCTCTCCTGCTTATCTCGGCATGGCTGTCACGCCGACAGAGCAGTTATTATCGCCTTCTCCTTGCTGGAGTCTTCCAAGAGCCAAAGGAGCACCTTGCTAATCATCCCCTTACTGTCATGCCCAATCATATTCTGTCTAGCTAACACGGCAACCGACATAACAACAATCAAAGATAAACTCCATCACGAATGGAACATAGGGTGGTTTACAAAAATAGAGACGAAGGTGAGGGTGATACAGCTTAACTCAGCGCCCACCACTTAATAAGCAAACAAAGACTTATGCAAACAAGTCTATTAGCCTGTCACCCTGCCTCTGCCCCTGTTTAAATCAAGCCTGTGAGGAGTGCTGAATGCTAATTGTACTTAAGCTTCATGTTACCGGGCTGGATTCTTAAACACTGCAAAAAATAGCCATCTTACCAAATTTTATGTTGTCACACGCAGTCCAGTGCAGTTTCACCTGAACACTTCCAGTCTTTACAGTAGCCAGCTAGCTAGATAGCTAGTTCACATCTACGCAAGCATGTAAAATGTAGCTTCAATGGACACTCAGTAAAAAGCAGTGGCCACAATCACATTACATCAAATACAGACTGTTGACCTAAAACAAATGAACATTTAAATCAATAAGATAAACAACACACTTAGGATAAATCTTTTTGGCCCTCTCTCCATACTCTTCTTTCTGAACTCCCTAGCTGCCAGCCACCCAGCAGGTGACCACATGGCTGGTACACAAGACTTTAATCACCGTTTCTCCTCGCAGCATGTGTTAGCGGTGTCTCCGGAGCTGAGGACCCAATCCCGCAGTGGACTCTGACTTGTGCAATCTGAGGTGCTACAATGAAAGATGTGCGAGTAATAGAACGTGAATAGAGGAGTGAATGTTCATTGTAGCACAATCTGTATGGCCCTGCTGAATTGAGGTAATGGAGCCTTGTCAACTAATATTTTGATTTTAATATTTCACTTGTAGGCTGTAGTGCGTTAACAAGTTTTCCTCAATCCATTGAGGAGGAAACAGCGGCCTCTCAGTGCCACTTAAACAGCAGAACTGCAAAGTTCTCTGTGCAGTTTACTGTAAGCCCTATCACGAGCTATCAATCTACCAACATCTCCACCTGCACCCCTTACTGCAATCACACACACTCAAACCACGGCAGTCGGCTTGAAAAGTTTCACTTACGGTCGTTGCAGAATGAACCTCCATAGGACGTCATGGTGCAGTCGCAGGTGAAGCCCTCCCACTGCTGGAGACACACCCCCTGATGGTAGCAAGACTCCTCCGTACAGGTGGTACTGGGTCCTGAGGGCAAAATCAGAACATATGAAATTCACGAGGAAAATGATGCACAGGGTTTACTAATGAGGTTGTAGTATCTAAAGCATTTTCAGCGGACCCAGGGAAGCTCTGCTGGCGGTCCACTTCTCTTGTAAATAACAGCTCAAGAATTCTATTTAACAGTATAAGATATTTAGAAATTGTTCTTTGCCAAAAAATAACCCAATAGGTTGTTTGTACAAAAAGCTTATTAGAACCCAAATATATGTTTATTGTTACCTAGGCAGGGACCTCTAGTGGCCATAGTAATTAAGACAGGAACAAAAGTCCTTGTCGGGAGGAAGCGGGTGGATGGATGGGCGAGGGGCACAGAGGACACAACACCCTCAATATGTATGTTGTGCATATGCACCCCCCTATAGAACTATGACAGTAACAAAGGATTTTTATTTCAAGAAGTTCATAAAAATTTTCCAGAGGACCCCGCCCCCCCAAGCCAGATGGACGGAGTATCTACCTGCTACACAGACTCTGTCTTTGTAGTGTATGGTTGCTGCTATCTTCACTGTGTCCATATTGAGTTTGCCAGGTGGTAATGCAGTTGGTTATGCAGGGTTTAAAGTATAGCCTATATTAACTGGTTCTGAATTAATTAACTTAATTATTTTCACCACAGGATGCATTGATTTGATTGATTCATTTAAATGTTAAATGTAATGACACCCAAAAGGATGCTCTGCTGCTTCACTTTGCCTCTTGCATAATAAGGTATTCATTTGAGTCATTTTTAAACAGACTGAATTTTTTTTTTACAGAATTCTATGTAGTTTTTACCTGTTGGAGGGCCGCAGAGCCAGGCATACAGGGAAAACTAGAATAACTGCCTTGTGATTGTATGCCCCTGCATACAAGTCAAGGTCCACTTACAGTTTACATCTATCTCTGTGAAAACATGAATGTGTCACACACCATCTTCAGCACAGAGGATCTATACAATCGATATAGTTTCAAGGTGGACACCCAGGATAAAAGTCACCGATTCCATATATGATCAGATGTCTCCCCTTCTGAGATATGACAGTGAATAATGGCCAGGAAAGTGTTTCTGAAGAACATCATGATGTCACGGTGAAGTCGACCACTGACCTTTTTGATATCCTATCAGACATTTTTGTGAAATTTTGTTATAATTAGTACATGAATTCTTGAGTTTTGGCCAAAAACATGTATTGTGAAGTCACAATGACCTTTGACCACCAAATTCTTATCAGTTCATTGCTGAGTCCAAATGGACGTCAATACCCATTGTGAAGAAATTCCCATGAGATGCTCTTGAGATATGATGTCCACAGAATGAGATATACAAGGTCACAGTGGCTTTGACCTTTGACCACCAAATTCTAATCAGTTTATATTTGAATCCAAGTGGATAATTGAAAAAAAGTCCCTCAAGGTGTTCTTGAGATATTGCGTTTATGAGAATGGGACGGACAACCCAAAAACATAATGCTTTCGGCCACAGCTATCACCACTACAGAGGCATCAAAATAGACTAGCCATGTAAAAATAGCATTGAGTAGCGTGATGTCCGCACATGCATGTGTGGCTTCCATGGTCAGTTGACAGTTCAGTTGATCATAATGGATGCGCTTTGATGTGGGCATGTTACAGCAGACATGTCACGCTGTGTCCATACCCAGTATATTTCAGCCATTAGAAAGTAGGAACAAAGGACCTATTTGATCGTAAAGGCTGGACAACTTGTTGGATAATTACATTCAAGCAACCGCTTTACTGTGAAAGGTTTTCTACTACTAGTACCATAAATCCCACATAGAATTAACACATTCAGCTGCCTCCAGCTCACTGTGAGGAACATGAATTTATATTCGTGAGGCACTGAGACCCATGCTGCTTTTCTGCTGGATGTGTAATTACGCAAGTGGTTATTAATCCATTAGCAATTTGAACTTCATAAACTGATATATCAAGAATATCTTAATGCAAGCTTCAGGTAAACCTCTGAAAACATTTCTGCACAATACAAGGACTGGACTTTGTCCTCCATCACTTCCATTAAAAGTTCATTAGGAAGGGATCTCTTAATGGCCAGTATGTACAGGAGGAATGATTACAGCAAGAAAACCCATTGTAATGTCCATATGGGGATCTGGCTACTAGATTAAAGAAATATTATCAGTTACTCAGTACTTGTTATCTTGAATTAGTGGGGAAAACTTTGTTTCTCTCGCTTGCCTCCACAGATCAACATTCTTCATGAACTGAAATACTCATGCAACACATGCAATTTTCTCAAGGTTACAATATAAAGCAATTCTGCCAAGGTTACAATATAAAGCAATTCTGCCTATGTAAGACATGCATTGAGCATGCCTGGGCGTGTACGTATGTTCTAGATATGCTTAAGCAGAGTTTAAAACCCAGGCACACTGCTGTCCATGTGTGAAACTGTTTATTCTAAAGTTTCAGCAAAAATGCACGTTGTTTTTTTTGGATTCTTCACTCACTGTGGATGAGATATAGTGAATGAGATATACTGTACAAGTGGTGTATATGTGTATTTGTGTTGAAAGGCCCGACAACTGCTTCCAAATACAGTAGCTCCTCACCCACAGCCTAACATTGATTTGATTTATGTTGCTTAAAAATGTATTCGGATTCAATTTGACATTAATTCAAGGTTGAAACCCGGTGTAATTGCCGTGCTAGGGGCACATTTGCATTGGAAATTAGTGTTGGTGGTGGAGTCAGTTCTTGTTTAGCATCTCCATTATATCTGTGTGTGATGTGTGTGTGTGGGTGTGTGTGTTTTGGGGGATGCTGTCTCCTGATGATCCCACCCACTGTCATGAATGGCTAGAGACATTTAAATTGTCAATTAGAAACTCCAGCTTTGTAATTTCTCTGTGGAATTCCAGCCACTTATTCAGATTGGTAATGTGACAGTCTGCTTTCAAAAATCATATTGCCACATCAGATTATACATTCCACTGACCCAGCAGGCATTGTCACATAAACTGACATGATATGGGAAATAATTTACCAAGTGTATGCCTTTGTTGCCTCTATTATTAGAAGCTAATATGTCTGATGGAAACGAAAGTAGATAAGATCTTCATTAGTTTTTCGCCCAACAAAACCCGATTTCAAGTAATTGTTCTCAACATTAGATGGGAATGAAGCTGAATGATAGATAAGATTAGGATGCAGATCAAGTCTAAGGCAAGAGAGAAGGTCTAAAAATAAGGATGTGCGGTAGCTGTCGCATTGGTGTCGGTGGTGGTGGGGATTCTCATTAAAATCTCAATTAAACACAAACATTTCCAAAGAACCATGGTTCAGTGCCAGACTAATTTGTTTCTGCATAGATAAACAGACATCTCACTGTGCCATTTACAAATGGCCCAATTAAAAACCACCCCCCTAAACCTTCAGGAAATAAATAAGAAAAAAATAAAAATAAATGAATCACTGATCTACGAGAGATTTTACTTTCTGCTGCAAAATGTCCACTTAAATTCAACGTCATTTCCTTTCTATGGGCTCTGTAAGTATACCCTAACCACACTAATTGCCCCATTAATTATTCGCTAATAAAAGGGTCCCTTGAGGAGCTAATTAAGAATATTGTCATAATTAATAACCAAGTCATATAATTGCTTCCTCACTCTCCCTTCAAGTATTGATCGGCCAAACGCTACCTTTCCATGGCTGCCTAAGAACCTGTTATTAGGAGCCTTGTGTTTGTTGGGACATAAAACTCCATCTGCTGTGTTTGCTCCAAATGCTCAGGGAAATCTTGCACGATATAGGGAGCCAATAAGCTTAACGTCACTGTGAAACCCAAAGTGAACACACATCTACACTCCTTGCTGCTGTCACCTGCATCTACGACTAACAGCTGGGATACAACTGGAACATCTGCTCACATTTTAGCAGTGTAGAGTAGACCAGAGTGCTCAACTTTAGAGCCAGCTAAGCTCTCAGTTCATAATAAAATACTTATTTGAAGGAAACTTACATTTTTTATTGGTGTACTTTTAACTTTTAAGTCATGTTTTAATTTTGGATCTAAACTCTGCTACTACAAATATCAGGGTACCTGCAGCTGCTAGACACTTTAATGCCTTTTTTTGCTGTCCTGAAACCCTCATTCTGAGTCAGCTGAATGTAATGTGAGACAGATAAGCTTAGGGTAATGGTCTGGATGGTCGGGTCAGCAGCAGGCTTGAAAGAGGCCATGAGGTCAGGCTACTTGACCTCCGTTGGAGCTATGTTTCATCTGTGATCTCCCAACTGATGGAGGGAGCACAGCTGCCCAGAGGGGTGCTGGCTAGCTCTGTTACTATAGCAACCTAGGTTGAAGAAAGGTTGTCCTGGGCCCCGGACTCAGCAGACTAAAGCCCGGTGTAGACAAAGCATTTGCAACAAGATGGAACCGTTTTACAAGGTTGCGGAGAAAAGTTGCAGCGGTGTGAACTGGCCATTCTGCTAGTTTTAAACGTAAAGTATGTTACCTGCCAATTGGCTTGTAGTGAAGTCTGCTGGTCGAGTCAAAATGACCAGCCAGCATATTTGCTGCTGCAGCAGGCGGCGCTGTAGTTGTCAACTTGTCTCGTCTCTAATCTTTGGTCTGAACCTGGCCTTAGGTGGGCACACTTTTTTTTCTTGAAAGTCAGTGTACAATAGCATCTTTACACATTCATAGATTGGTACATACCCTCATCCAGGAACATGGAGTGATTCTTGAGAAAAGTTAAGGTTACGTACAGGTTTAGATAAGGACACTCTCAGAATCTCTGGATGGCATACGCTGTGTTACACTCGATATGTTTAACTGTGATTTTCCTCAATCCACCTTTCATTAAATACTGTGTAATCCATCAATGTCTCTTGTGGACTTCTTCTGCAATTTCTTTTTATCACCTCAAAACACCTTTAAGTATTTTTAATCAAATATAAGATTTATCTTTGGACAAATCATCTTTTTCTTATTCAAGCATTGCAGGTAAGTATAAATGTTAATATATATGTGGTCCCATGCAGAGGAAGGTTTTATATAAGAATATAATTATTACAGTGAATGAAAGAAAGTGGATAAACCTCACAAATTCAAATTTAGAACTATTTCATGACTAACCGTCATCAAAGAACTGGTGGCAACGAAGGCCAACAGTTGTCTCACCTCCAGACGCCTGTGTCTCAGCCAAAAAGTTGAAACTCAACACACTGCAAAGACTACAGCCAACAGCCAGCTAGCATGTAATTTTTGCACCTGCATTCGAGAAAATAACTCTCCATACCAGCAGGGGGCGGCCATGTGTATTTGTCATTACAAAAGGGAAACTGAAAGACCAACAAGATGCTTAGTAGCCAGTTAGCATATTACCAACACAAACTGATACTGAATCAACAAAGGATATGTGCCGTGACCCAGTAAACAACACAATCCATCACAACATGTTTCTGCTGAAGAATACAATGGCTGAAGATAAACAACAAGTTTGTGTTGATCTTACTCCATCTTGACTTTTGCTGCTTGTTTACTTTCCTCACTTAACGTTTATCTTCTAGTGCGCTGAGCTGAACTGCCAATCAGAGTGATTTAATTTAACAACAACCTCCACCATCTCCAATGCTAATTCAACATGCTGAATAAGGGCTTACAATATGGGACACACCGCAACAGACGACGGCCTAGCGTGAACTGACAGATGATTGTTGGCTTATTGTGTCAGGGTCTTATATTTTAAATTAATTTAAGACATTTTAAGACTTTTTAAGGACCTGCAGATATAATTAATATATGCATACTCCTACTACTGATGCTACCTACTACCTACTAATTATTTCAGCCATAAAGATGTTTTTCCTCCATTCTTTGGCCTTATTACCTTGTTACTCTTGAGCTACAGTGAGTCAGCAACACTGCTATACCTGCACTTCAACTCTCCCATTCTCCTTTGTTTTCCCCCGTCTTATTGTGTGTTGTTGTGATCCGCCAAGTCAGCACAGAGCTACAAGAACAAGCTCACTGTTCTGCCCTTTGCTTGGCCTTAAGTCTACCGAGACCGGACCAGCAGCCACCTCTGACCACTTCACATCCCCAGTCCACCGGCTAACAATAACCTCGGAACCAAGTCGGTCAGGACTCTGGCGGTGATCCATACCCAGGACAACACTGGATTTTAGAAAAGTCCTCTTCATTACTTTTGTATTAGTCAACCAGGAAATATGAGATTGAGTCTGAGCTGTAGTAGAGAAGATCAATCAAAAATATTAAATATAAAGTTGTAATTTTACTGATTTGATGTAGGCGTCTGGCTTCACTGCTACATGGTGAGGAATAATAGCCTGAATTTGATTACAGTTGATTAGATAAGTAGTCAAAAGTGTTTTTGATGTATTCCTATAATATCAGCAAGGGGATACATGGATTTGCAACAGCCGCAGGTCTAGGTATACTATTATTTGTCAAAAAGGTCCACACTTCCAAAACTGGTCAATTACAGCTGTGCAGCTCCCTGGCACCTCCAATCATTAACTAATATTAGCATCCGTGTTGGATGCCTGGGGGAGTCAATATGATAGCTTAATGCAGTTTTAAACAGTGTTTTGAGCGAAGTAATTGTGGTGTATAACTGTAGTCAGGTAATAAGGCGGGCTGGCAGAAGTAGCAGCGCTAGGGATTGAGGGGGAGAAGAAAAAAAAAAAGCTGGATCAGTGCCGCATCGAGTCGGCCAGTGCAGCCCTCAGGGAAATCAAGTCTGTGCTCCCCGACACTCAGCACGCCATTGAGATGTGGTGGCGGGGGTGTGTAAAATGTGGGGTGTGCGGAGGGGGAAATGGTGTAGCCAAAATCCACTGTTATACTCAGGATTAACTACCCGGCACAGGAGCCATGCAGCCCGAGACATGGTGGCGAACTGCGCACAGCAGAGGTAAAAACACAACAAATGCAAGATTGATGAGGGAAGCCAATGAGGGTGGGGTGTTGCTGAGATTAGCCACACTGACAATAACATTAGAGGAGAGAGATACCTCCCTCATGCAGGTTTTATAGGGCAATAGAGAGGATATACAGAGGACAGGGGCTTAGATTGTAAAGACTGCCCAGAGCTGAGGGAATCTGGGCGCGGTTACTGGTGTAAATCAGGGAATAACAGCCACGGAAAAAATGCACCGAATTACCGCACTGGTGTGTCCTTACTGAAAGCTCTGTGCTATGCAATTGGCAGTCTTGTGTGTAATCAGGCCATGAATTTATGAGAGTAAATAAAAACAGAAAAGGCTTGAGTGGCTATTTAAAAGGACAGAATCACAGTGGTGTGTAAAAATGTCCTTGTGTACTTTGTTAAAATCCCTTGAAAATAATGTTTTTACCTTCCTAAGTAACAATTAAAACATATCATCACTGTCGAAAACATGTAGCAATTAAACACGAGATGTTTTCAATTTCTGTCTCTAAATGACAGATTCATTAAATTGTACAAAAAAAAAACACTCAATCCAACTTTTGACTTGTTCTCTTTATAATTATCTGTAATCTTCTCAAACTGAGCTAGCTTTAATGAGAAATTGTCAGGAAGTTGGCAGTCTCTGTGAGAAACTGTCACTAATAGCAAGGACACTAGATTACACACTGTGTGTTAACACAAACACTTGAAATCAATGTTATTTGATTTCCCCTGTTGATTCACAGGAGAGATAATAACTTTTCAACATGGATGTCAGTAGTTATGGAAGGTAGCTTCAAAAGGTATTAAATAGTACTGCTACTTTTGATTTGATTGGTGCTACATGTTAAAGTCCGTACATCCGACATCTGTTTTCCCCTACTCACCATCGCAGCCTCGTTCCACCTGACCCACCCTGTGGAGGGCATCTGCGATCAGGTCGGGGAGTCTCCCATTCAGGTCCACGGAGGCCAAGCAGCCCTGGTACCCGTCCCGGGATGCGATCAGCTTGGGCAGATTGCTGTACATGTTCTTCGTCACGCCACCGATGTACAGCTCCCCTGAAAAAACAAATACATAGGAACCACCTGTGAGAAAGATTTAACATTTTTCAACACTGATTCTGAACTGTAATAGAGCAAATTAAACCTATTTAGACAATGACGTTCATTTAAGACTTCTTTAAACAACATTAATATGCATATCCGTGTTAAGCAGGCTCAGATGAAACGACTCATAGCGAGATGATCTAACATCAAAGCAAACAAAAATTTAAATGTCAGTGGAAGGAAGCAAAAAAGGGCTCCTAATATATTCCACCTTCCATCCTTGCAAAGTAATTCATTCTTTTGTTGTTGTTGCTGCTGAAGCAAGCAGCTAACATACTGTAAATCACAGGATTGCTCTGCCAATAAATACTCCACTGTGAAAGGGCCATTGCTCGACAAGCAACAAACTGAACAACTGTATTTGCAGCATCATTCAACGCAGTATCATCTGAATTCGCCACTGAAAACACAATGACACAAATCTCAAATCTGAACAACACATACTTCATTGTAGGTGTAGCACTGCCACCCCAGATAAAGGGATGATGTTGCTCTGCACTGGATGCTGGACTGCCACCTCTTCTTTCCCTCCTACTGCAGTGAACAGCGTTATCTCAGCCTAACCGAATTGGAACCTACCACCTGCCCAGGTAGGGTGGGCTGAACGGAGCATCAAAATCAAACGGAAAAATTAACAAAACATTATAGTAAGATTTCTCAGTTCCTGCTGGTGCCACAAATGATCTATGAGCACAAAAACTCTCCGATGAGCACACCAAATGTAAGCTAATGTAATTTCCTGCAGGACGATCTCACCTACCATCTTACATCTTAACAGGGCCCAGCCCCTCCCTGCTAAGAGAAACTAACGAGGCAAACCTGTTTTCACTCTCCCTGATAGAGCAGCAATCTACTCCAACATCCAAGTGTTTGTTTTTTCCTCCCAGTCAAAAAAGTCAAGTCATAAACATTCACATGCTGGTTACAATTCAAAACTATCAAGCAGGTTGTGATAATTGCAGGAAAACGAGTTTGTCATTTACATACTGCTGAACAATCGAGTACAAGATGCAAAATGTGCCTTTTCATGTATAAACACTCAATGTTCAAACATTAAATAACATGCAAATAACATGAACTTCAATTTACTCTACAGAGAAGAGAAGAGTGCCAGTCAACAAAGAGACAAGGGCGGGATCACACTGACTAATTAATTACAACGCTAGATATCTTTTTGATGGTTAACACAGCAAACAACACTGTCTGTGATTAATGTGCTCAATGTGAAATGTCTCCTTAGTGTGGCTGTTGTTAAAGGCTGAATGAGCAAGTCTCTGACCCATTTGTGGGGATATGAGGTTCCTGTGAATTAGTTTGCTGCTGATGCGCTGTGAAAACTGTGCATGTGTGTGTGTGTGTGTGTGTGTGTGTGTGCAGGTAGCAGACAGTAAACATTACTGTCACCAAGAGACAGAGAAATGACATTTTAAAGCCAAGCGGTGTGACTGTTTGGAGGTGTGCTCCTGAGAGACGTCCCCTGACAAAATGCTCCTCATTGCAGAGGCGCTAACAACATGTTTTGATGATTGCATGATTTAAAGACTGTTGACAGGAATGGATTGCACAGCATCAAGTGAGAAACATTGGGAACGGCATTTGATGCTTTACATCTGATGCTTGGAAAGATTTATTGCGTGAGCCTGTCCACATAGTCTTCTGGGAGGAGATCAGAACATACACAGCAGCACTTTCTCACGAAGGAAGCTGAATGTGTGAAAGCACTGGGATATCTCAGTGCTCAAGCACAATTAAGGTCTCTTTACATTACAACATAAAAGGAAATATCCATCCACTCTTAAGCCAAATTGTTCTCTCTCTCACTCTGTCTCTCTCTTTCTTTCTCTTTTCTTCTGTTCTGTGGAGTTATGGAGAAAATGCCAAGTGAAATTATGAAAAGCACAAAGAGGCCTTTGATGTAGGTGCATATGAATAAACACGGTTTGAAATGCTTCGGGCATTTCTCGTCATCAAAACTCCTACTTTATCTTTAAGAAGGCATAAAATGAGCATCCAGCAAAATCTTTTCACACATGGGGGAGATCCTGCTACAAAGATGGGGCCATCGGAAAAGCTTCTGACTCAGAAAAAAATAAATAATAAAAATCATTTTCACAGCTGAAAACCAGAACTTTCAACTTTAGCACTCTGAGAAGCAATGAGCCACGAGGTCAATTATATGTGGACTTTGTGTAATGGAATGAGTCAATGATGTTTGCCAACTTCTCTCTAGAATTAATGAGCACTTGACACTTCATATTTCCCAGCTGGGGCTCCCGGGCATTACAATCAATACGACAAATTCATTAGCTGTCCGGCTGACTGATGTCCTGAAATCGCGGCTGTAAAGAACCATTTAGCAAATATGAAATTATCGGTATGGAGTTAATCTCCAAAGAACAAACCACGCGTTTCCTGCAGGAGTCAACAGCGTGCTTGAGATTCCACTGCCTGACTGCATAACTGGGGTAGACGAGAGAAGAGTGAGGGCTGTGCCAGATGTACTGTAAAAATTAGTCATGTAAGTTTTGTTTTCTTTCAATGGAGTAAAGACGACAGGAGATGAATAAATATGCAGAATGCATACACACACCCACTCAGGCTCTCATTGTGCTCAGTTTGGAGTTGAATACTTTCATTTGAATTACAGATTTCTTTGGGTAAAGTTCTGACTTCCTTGTTCATTTGGGCCATGAACAGTTTGTACTGCAGCATACTTTTACAGCTTATCCACCTTGTTTTTAAAAGCAACGCAGCTGCAGCGCCGCTAGAGAGATGCTTACTGCAGAGATTCCAGCTCTAAACATCTTAAACCAGCTAGCAGTCATGTTAGCATTGGAGAAATCCACAGAGTCATACTGGTAGTTATCCCAGTGGTGCTACATACATGATTTAAAGGGATAGTTCAGGGTTTTCGAAGTGTTGCTGTATGAGATACTTATCTGTAGTCAGTGTATTACATACAGCCGATGGAGGTCAGCACGCTCCCTGTTGGGAGAAACCGAAGAAGCTCAGAGCTGCATTGCTGTGGATAAGGTAAGCAGCAACACACATTTTAACCACTTAAAGGCCTACCTAATGAAATCAATATCAATCTAAGTGGATACTAAATTCAGAATATTTTCTCCGCTTTACCTTGGTGTCAGACAGCCATTTTCTCAACAGTGTAACTTCCATATTCCTACACAAAAATACCAAACTGTGCCACTCACACTGTATTATGCCACAGTCAGCTGCTCTGGTCAAACCTTTTGTGGTTTATGAAAGGGACAGCATGTACCAAAAAAAAAAACAGAAAGAAAAGAGTGATCATGACAACTACAATAACATGCCATTCACTGTGGTGACAAAGATGTAACTTTATGAATCAGAGTGTAGAGATGAAGAACTTTTGCAGAGGGAGACTTGTGAGGAAACTGGAGGCCCAGAGAGAGCTGAAGCTAACTGTGAACTGCAAGTGCATGCTCACGGACCCAGAGAGCTGCTGCTGCCTGGACTTCGTTACAACACAACCTCAGGATCTTTCTTAATCAGAAGATGCCAAGATTCACACTTAACTGGTCGTTTGGTAAGTAATCTAATATACTTGTAATGTGTTTAGCGTAATGTTAGCTACTGGTCGGGTACAGCAGTGCTCTTCAGCAAGTGTCTCTGTTGCTTACCTCGGTCGGTGTCGGTGGTTTTACACAATTGTCTGTAGAGAAATGTTCACTCCAAACGTCAAGGTGCAAAAGTCACTGCAACTGGGCACAGCTGTTTTCATTTCTATGTGACCCAAGTGTCCAACATTGCACAGCAACAGCTGGACTTTTTTGTGTAGGAATGTGGAAGTTACACTGTTGAGAAAGGAGTGCTAATTGAAAGGATCATCTGACAGCAAGGTAAAGCAGTGGAACTACAATAAATATAGCAATCACTTAGATTGATATTGATTTTTTAGGTAGGTATTGATTTTTTTTTTTTAATGACCAAGACATGTTTTGCTGCTGACCCTTATCTACAGCAATGCATCTCTGAGCTTCTAGGGTGGTAGTTTCATCTGTTTCTCCAAACAGGGAGCACGCTAACCGCCATCTACAGTATGTTATACACTGACTATAAATAGGCAGCTCAAACAACCCACTTCAAAAAACCTGATCTGTGCCTTTCATGCAGCTGAGAGACCCAACACAAACTTTCTATGCACTATTCATTTTCTTTTTATAGTGTAGAGCAATTTTATTTCACAACATTTAAAAAAAAAGGTAAGATAAGATAAAAGCAGATGATATTTTTGTACACAGACCATGTTTATATTTGTGGACAGAAAAAAAAAAACCTCAAGGTTGTTTTTCCATGTAGGTATCTAGTAAATAACACTTAAAGGTGTTTTAATATGACATGCTGATTTATCTTTTAGCAGCAGTGTTTTATTCCACAATGATGGTGTTAGTTCAGTATTTCACAAAACTTACTACGGACAGAATATTTTGAGTGTTTATACACAGTAGCTTGGTGCTTGTGTGCTGATATTTTTGAAGCTATACATCACTAATATGGATGAGACTGATATCTGAAGGTGCTATAAGATGGGTTTTTGCCATTTATACAACTTGATCTATGTTTTTTGGCTCATAGTCTTTGGAGCTGTTCTAGTGTGGGCAGGTTAGAACGATGAGTAACCATTTTCCTCCCAGACAGAAACTGTGTCGTAGTCTGGCTCTGCTGTCCCAGCAGTGATGAATGCCTGTGCTGCTGAAGAGCTCAGAGCGATCGACAAGACGGGACCAATTACAGCCTCCCAGACATCGCCAGAGACCACCACCTCCACATCTCTATGGTTACCATAATGACCTCTCAGGGGCAGATGGGAGGAAGTTGGGATGCTATGATATGGGACCCTGGAGAGCCTCTGACAGCGCAATCTGGAGGAGCACATTGGCTTAACATTTGCACTGGACAATCAGGGTTTTCCAAGGGTTTTGAAATGAAATATACTATATCTCTGTGATGATGGTTTCATTTGTCTTCCACAGTGTGTAAACCTCATATATCCCGTTTTGCTGATCCGCAAATTTGATCTGTGAGTCATGTGGGAGCTGGGTGGATGACCTTAGGAACCACAGCAGCCGCTCACAACTTGTTCTTTGATTTCTAGCAAACAGGAGCGCTGACTGGAAAATATTAGTCATTTTTTTGATACCTTGGAAGTTTACTTTCACAGAGGTGCAATGTGCACATCCCTTGGCTGTGTTATATATATATATATATGTATATATATTATTTGGCCAGGAAAACTATCCGACAAGAGAAAAACCTCATAGCTCCAATTTCACTGTTTTCATTATATTTGAGTTATCTGCAAGGCGAATGAATTTCATGGGTGTAAGACCCATGACTCCCATCTCAACATCTAAAAATAGTGTTTAAAAGGCTTCAGCTGCTGTGGCAAAAATAATGGAGTTGGGATTTTTCTATCATGGAAAAGTTTACTTTTTTGTAGATGTTTAAATCTAATAGCAGTGGTTAGCCTATTAATTTTATTCGGTCAGTACACCTTGTCAGCTCAAGACAAGACCTGTATTTCATCCTCGCCTGTAATTGGCTCCCAAGTGAAGTGATGGTATTGCAGTCTTTCTCCATATCTAGCAATACTGTGATATACATTATTTATATCCATCATTAAGGCAAGTTTGATCATGAGAACAGACCATGAATGCACAATGCCCGGTCTCATCTCCAAACAATAATCAGCTCCCTCTTACCAATTCCCTGGCGAACACAAAGCCGACCATTAACTTTCATTAAATGCTCTATTAACAATCTCTGCCTCCCTCTCAAGTCCTCACTCTCTCCTGTCTCTGCCGCTTGTGTTGCTTCGCTCTCATGCTGGCTCTAATTGACAAAGATTGAATGATTGCTGATGAGAAACACAAGAACACATGCAAATGCACACACATATGCTGCGGGCTGTGCAAATGAATGGCTGTTAGGCGGTGGCGCTGTGTGTTATAGGCAGGGGCTGGGACAATGGCAGCCAGCAGGAAGATGCAGGGATTGTGTGATTGCTAATTACAGAGGCGCTCCGATCTACAAATACGCCACAACAAGACGATTGGTGAAAAGAACAAATGTTGTTGCTGCCTGCGTGTTAATTGCTGATGCTAAATCATAAGTTGTATAATTACGCTGTGTTTTGGTTGTGAGTATATCTGAAAGAAAATGCTATAGCAAGAAATGTTTTGAATTCTGCGCGGAAAAAAAAGACTGAAGGCAACTAAACCCGTAATTATTTGATACTGTAGTGGCATGTTTTCACTAACAGGTGCATGCTCGCTCACTCTCTCGCAGCTCTATTGTAACCACAGGTGGTGTAATACATTTTCAAAGGCTCGCTCTCAATGTAGGCAGCTAAGTGAGGGAGACAAACCTGTAAACAGAGTAATTGGAAACAATGAGTGAAAATGCAATATTTAACAATTACAATGAGGTAAAATTGACTGTGTCTGCATATATTTTGCATGCCGTCACCACAATCAAGGTTCTTTTGTAGCACAAATTAAGCAATGACTCATCAATATTCAGGTCCTTGTTTGCCTGTGATGAGGAACATTTAGGCAAGGGAAAATTAACCTGCCTTACACAACTATTACTAAAGCACAAACTGAGCTTCTAATGTTTGTGTTAATCATGTACTCATTAGCGTTCTTGCACTGCATGTTGTATGAAAATCATTTTATGCACTTGGACATTTTGACACAGGCAAACTGAGCAAGAAAAACAAGGCAGAGAGAAAGAAATGGAGTAACTCACAATTGATTAGCTCATTACTGTTCCTTCCAGCAACAAAAAATCTAGTCTGCCTAACTTTAAAGCAGACCTATTGAAAATATTTTTCAATACTCATCTGTGTGTTAATTACTAACGAGCAGAACCTTCCGCCCTACCGCTCACGTGGGCGGGGTGGCTGCTCTAACCTGTTCACACAGGCGACGGAATAAAATGCCCCTTGATGCACATGCGCTGCTCACACAGGCTGTATGGCCCAGGCGTAGGGTGAAGTATAGGGAAGGTTTTGACTTTGCCATCCTGGGAAAAAAAAATACAATATAATAAAATAAAATGTGCTGCCTGCATTGGAGCTTAAAGAGACACACTTAGCAAAGTGTTCCAGACAGAATGTGAATACAGGTGTCCCAGCACAGACAGTGTGTGGAAAATAATGAGTTTTTTTGAACATTAAAGGGTGCAAACATGTTCTAGCAGAAACTCAAAATACAACTATTAACCCAAAAATGAGCACACTAAGTCCTCTTTAAATACTTACAGAGCAAAACAAAATGGTCTGCAGCTGCCTTCATAAGCAGTAATTATGCATTTTTGACAACAACCATGTGCTGAGCATTTATACTGTGATACACAAAAGGTTAATATCATTACCAGAAATCACATTATACGCTGGCACTCTTTGCTTTTATGAGATGTATTGCAAATATATTATTCATCTCTTAATTAAGCACAGCATTATTGTTTGATTTGTTCATCTCCATCAATTCATGTTAAAGCTGCTGCATATTTAGTTAATAAACCCCTCGATGGCGTGCTTTACAGCATCTCTAAGGTCTCTTAGCTGCTCTATAATCATTTACGGCATAGTGTTTCCTGTTGCAATAAAATTATATAAGCTGTAACTAGCCCATAATTTAGCAGAAGGATGTACAGTGCTGTATATCTACTTTGGATGGAGGAAAATTTCCTGAATTCATTATTTCAGGAACAAAAACAGAGAATGAAGCATACAACATGACAAGGTTTGATTGACCTAAACACAATCAGTCGGTATGCGAGTCCTTGAGAGGCCTCCGAATATGTGCCAGTGCTCACCGGTGACACTTTCTGAAAGATTGTATAGTGACACAGACAGGCATCATTACACACTTTCATGCTTCCCTTCCCCCTCTATGAAATGTCACTCCGAATTGAGTGTCCTTTCGCTTTGCCATGGCTGCTCTCTTTCCTTCTCACCACACTTTAGTTTTTCTCGCTTTGCTTGGTCACTATCTTTTACTCTCCATTTTCCTCAAATTTGTGTTCGTCTCCCTGCCCTTTCCCTTGCCACCCTTGCTGTTGGTGTTCACGATATCCTCACCTTGTATTTATTTATTTCCTCTTCCTCTCCTTTTCTCTTTGGTTTACTCAGTTCTACTACCCTGATCTAGTTTTGAAGCTGGGATAAGTTGACTATGCACATACTGCACTTCTCAATTGATGAATTGAGGTGACATTTTTGAAGATGGAAAACCTGCAGTGACTGACTGTGTGCTCACAGCTGTTCAAGATATTACAAAGAAGAGATTCCAGCTGTGAGTTGGACAATGTGCCCGTATCCTGCAGTAAAATCCACTGCTGTTACAGTGTCCTATCAGTTATTCTATTACTCACTGTCCATTGAACAGCTCTTCAGTTTCACTCCAATCTGCCTATAATGCTATAAAAATAATTTGTCGGTCTTGAGTTATCTTAAGAACCCCACTGTTCTGTTATTTCTGCTCTCAAGTGGACCCTCATGATGGCCTCCACCACAGGGAGGGCAGGCTTTTCTCTTTCAACCTCTTTCTCAGTCGTTCTAGGATGATGGAGGAGGGGACCTGTGTGTGTGGAAAATAAACAAATGCACTCATGACAATAACCCATTCATCAGGGGGCATTATTACTGGTCGGGCCCCTGCCAGGTGAAGGCAGGCAATGAGGCCCCAAGGATTTATGACTGGCGAGAGACAAAGCCAGTCCCAGTGTCTCATAAATACACGACTGAATGGGGTAAATTTATCTTCATTACTCATTTGTTGAATTGTGAAAATCAACTAACTGTAAATGGATGGGACAGTGGGGGGATTCTTAGCCTTATTTGTGTTCAATCCAAGGCAATATAACATTTATTACTTGAAAAGTTATTTTCATATCTCTATTTTTCAACTTTTCTCACAAACCATCACCATGTTCTATAGTTTCTGTATTAATTGCACTATCTTTATTTTTCCTTTGGAAATGGCTCTCTTTTCCCAGTCTGCTCACCTGACAGGGACGACATTTAAATTTTACCTGGCAGTTCTTTCTGGTCTTTTGTTTGCATGGAGGTGAATTCCATTAAGTGTATGTGTGTAATATTAATTAGTTTGCCATTTCTCATATACAAATGTTACAAGTTTTGTGGCAGGGAAAAATCAATACAACTTCATACTTCATATTTTGCTTGCCAATATTGTACTGGTACACAGAGGCCAAGTATTGATATTTTATTATATAAATTATTAAAACTGCAAAAAAATAAATAAATAAAGACTTGAATGCTAGAATATTAAAATCAGTTGCTTTTTCAGTCCACTGAAAGGAGCTATACAGGGAGTATACTGCAAAATTTTTAAAATTGCAATATCATCATAATGTGAGCAATGTATCATGATCATATTGTATCATGGGGCCCTTGGTGATTCCCACCCCTACAGTATTGTATTTTGCCCCTACCATGTATTTTAAAAACAGCCAACTAATCCAAGAGCTACTCACATAAAATGCTGACAAAATATTTTTACTATTACTATGTGTGTATTGTTACATATGTCAACTAGCACAAAAACATTCCAATAATTGGGTGCATTTAATATAAGAAACTGACATTTCCCATGACACTATGATTACAACTATTTAACACATTATTCACTAATAGAGCTTTTGACGTAATAAATTACAGGCATGTTAGGACTGCAACTATAGCTGGTTTTGCTTAAGAATATTTTTTCCATTACCTGATTGTTTGGAAATTTTGCTTGATGATTAACTTATGATCATGATTTTTATTACAACTGAGGTTGTTGTTAGTTTTATTTCAGTCAACTGACTATTCACTAAAAGCAGCAGTGTTGTAAGATTTAGGGGGATTTAGTGGCATCTAGTGGTGAAGACTGCAGATTGCAACCAGCTGAAACTTCTCCCGGTCAGAATTCCTTAAGTGGTCTTTGATAAGGATGTTTTAACCAGGAGCTAAATTATCCGCAGAAGTCTCTTCCTTTCTAAAACAAACTGATCAGGTGATTAAAACCCTATCTCGAGAGACACTGTTTTGTTTGTCTGTTCTGGGCTACTGTAGAAGCATGATGATCGCCATGGTCGAGGACCTGCTCCCTATGTAAATATAAATAGCTTATTCTAAGGTAACAAAAAGACAACAATTCTGTTTTAAGATGTTTATAAACTAATAAATAAATAAAAACACACTAGTTATATTTTATTTATCTCTGCCAATATACCTCACAAAATCCTACACACTACACCTTTAAAAAAATAATTTAGAGAACGTATTTGATAAGTTAAGATTGTGACAGAGAGAATTAAGGATAAACTGTACACACATGCACGTGTGCAGACACAGACACACAAATACATTCACTGTCAGAGAAACGCTGCCTCTACATCAGTTCCACCTCTACCGAGGAAGCTGGCTTTTTGATAAAAGGGAGAAATGAAGCGGGAGAGAGAAGGGAGGGTGGGAAAGTGGCCAAAGCTCGGAGTAATGCCAAAGTAAATTGTAATGTAAGACAGGTCAGTGGGAGGAAAAAAAAAAGCTAAAACACACTGCTCTATTGCAGCACTCAAGCTACCTAGCCCATCATTTATTGAGAGAGCACTGACACTGAGCAGAAAAATAGAGGGGATAGAGAAGGACATGGGAGGCAAATGAATAAAAAGGAAACAAAAAAGTGTCTGGAAGGCAAGGTGAGGCTGTATTGGACTGAGTGAAGGACATATATATTTAGGCGGATTTATACAAACGACTTGACACTTGCTATATTGACTTGTAAACACCTTTTAGCTGACTTCAAAAGAAGTGACTATAATTACGAGGTGGTTGTAAAAAGACTTTGTTTATTTAATAAAAACAGTGATAAGGTTGGCAGATTGAACTTCATAATTAGGAAGAGGTGTTGCTGACTGAAAACCTAAATAATGAGGAAGATAAGAATAGTGATCACATCACCAACTGTGCTGATGTAGATTGTGATAAACTAACGGTGCCACGTGGATGAAAATGACGTCCTCCCAAACTGCTTCCACTGTCTTCACGCCCCCAAATCTTCCAATGCAGAGGTGCGAAGCAAGAGTCTGAAGAAGCAGACATTTATGCTTTCTGACGTGAGACGCAAATCCAGTTATGCTGCATGTGATTTGTTTAGTTATTATTATGCAAATGGATTCAGGGGCTGCTTTGGCAGATCTTTATTACATTGCCTCTTCCCTCTCTGCCACTCACAATCCTACACCTGGTGCAAACTGAAGCAGCATTAAAAGGAGATTGAACAAAGTACACATGCTGTAAACACACGTACTCAAACTCACATTTCTCACTTCGCTTCCCAGCAGTGTAAGATTGCAACTGAAACCTTTCTTGCACACCTGGTTTACTGTTCGCACTCACAACACTCGCAGCTAACAAGTCTCGAGGGAACGCTGGGACTGGGAACATCTTCCAGTCTGAATGCAAAAGTAGTAATCTAAGCAATTTTTGTTATCGAAATCAGTCTGAAACTATTTTAAAAAGTTCACCAGTGTACTTTCTTGACACTGATCTGCCTGATTAGTTTCAAAATGTTGATATTTGTTTCAAGAAAAATCTTTGAAAAAGAATAACAAATACTACAGAAGAATTAAAGAATATTAAGTTATACTAGAATTACCACCTTGTGTTGATATGCCTCAATGTTTGTCAATACTTGGATATTTAACACACCTTTAGCCACTAAAATTTTATCAGTTTATCCTTGACTCAAAGTAGATGTTTGGGGGCCTTGGTGGCTTAGTGGTAGAGCAGGCCCATGTATAAGGGTGTTGCCGCAGCGGCCCAGGTTCGACTCCAGCCTGTGGCCCTTTGCTGCATGTCACTCCCTCACTCTCTCCCCCCTTCACGCTTGTCTGTCCTGTCAAATAAAGGCTAAAAATGCCCCCCAAAAAAGTGGATGTTTGTGCCAAATTAGAAGAATTTCCCTCAGGGTGGTCTTGAGATAATGCTTTCAGGTAAATGGGACAAATGCAAGGTCACGTGATGTTGATGTTTGACCACCGAAATCTAGTGAGTTCATCCTTGATGCAAAGTGAACATTAGGGCCAAACTGTTGTTAAATCCACATGGACATTTGTCTCAAATTTGAAGAAAATCCCTCAAGGCGTTCTTGAGATATTGCATTTAAGAGAGTAGTGCAAACAGACTGACAACCTGAAAGAATAATGCCCATGCCTATCACTGGCTCAGAGGTAAAAAAAAAAAAAAAGTTTTTCATTGTCTGACTCTGAAAGCATAAACCAGGGGGAAAAACACATATTATCACGGCAGAGCCATGACACATTTTTGCAGCGTGCAAGGAGACTATGTGCTGGGCTCAGACATCAATGAAATAAACATGGCTCTAAGACACACCTCTTAAAGCCTTCATATCTTTGTCATAATAGATGATACAACTTCCAAAACATAAGTTTGGAGCTGTTGAAAACATATCTTGTGTGGACAAAACGTGTCCTTGCATCTAAGTCAAACAACTCTCAAGGATTCTTTCACTGAATTCAAGACGTAGGCTTCACAGTGCCAGCACCTAGTGGCCAATATAAAAGCTGTAGGCTGGAAAAACACCCACAATGACATTTGACAGCTTAATACGATCTTAAAGCATTTTTAACACTTGAAGCTCCTTAAGCTATAACTGTATAGTCTTCTAAAGATTAAAAGGTCAAGAACATTTAATGGAAAAAGATATGTAATCAGCACACAGCACTTTGCCTCCAGAAACAAATTATTTTCTGTGCTGTGTCCATGGTGGCTGCAGTTGGGATGAATAGGATTTCAATTTTCAATGCTGGACAATAGATTTTGTCTGTGTGATCACATCTCTGCTTGTCCTTCACTTGATAGATCTGTACTGGCGCTCCAGAGACGCTGATTTTAAAGGCTATTCACACTGACGTGGCGTTATGTAGGAGGGCGATAATAAGAAGCAAAAGAGAGGGAGAAGAGAAATGTATTCTTCTTGCATAATGGAGTAGACCCTGGCATTATGGTAATGCCATTTCCTCTCAACACAATACAATGGAAGGACAGGAAAACCCTGAGGATGTAACAATGCATGTATATCGTCACAGGATGAATAGATTATGTTTTATGTCCACTCTGACAAAGACTCACTTTGAATAAGTGAAAATGTTAATGCACTGGTGACAGTGTACTAAAGAGGACAGTGGTTCTGATGATGTGCCGCTCATGAGGAGTCACCGAAGCAAACCAGTGTTGGCCTGACAACAGCGTCTTCAAGGCCGAATGCTACACAGATGACAAAAGGCAGTGGAAAACATAAATATTGGTGAGATTGTAAATAATGTGCATACAGGAGCTGAGTCAGGGTCATAAGACATTATAGTCGTGCTCTTTTTGTCAGAGACTCTGGTCACAATTATCTTTTATACCAAATATATAACATAGTACTGTGTCCTTGAGCAGGACACTGAGGCCTTGTTGCAGCTTCAGAGTGGCTGTTACTGTTGCACATCTTGATCCTCTCTACAAAGAAGGGTATCACAAGAAAAGCGTCCCTTGTAGTGAGGGGTTGCGGGGCTAAATTACCTATGTAGTACCACAACAACATTATGATTACACATAATATAGACAACCTCCCAAATAAGGCGATAGAAGCTGCTGGACAACAGCAGGAAAACGCCATTAACGTTGCATTGAAATAAATCAGTGGATATGTGTATGGATGGATGGATGGATGGATGGATGGATGACGGAGGAGACGAGGAAATAGCATTTCGCTAAATTTTAAGGGCCACTCGTCAATGTGATGTTGATTTTATGGTTTGTGGTCAATATGGAAGCTGGTGAACGTGTGGACTCTGTATGGCCACCACCATGTAAACACATCATTTCACTCAGACTTCATTCACCAAAATATGCACATTCCCCAGGGTCAGGAGTTTAGATATTCCTAAGGATACGAACATCTAGCATGTCAACCAATTCTGTCTGGAGATAGATACCTGGTAAAAATAAAAACTTGGTTGCCTAACAAAGAAGATTTGCTATGGGAGTCTGGGTTGTTGATGTATACAGTACACTCCGGTGAGTTCCCTTTGACCAAGGCACTTAACCCACAGCTGCTCCACTGAAGTTGTTTACTGGCAACAGACTTGGCAGGTACAAGGCAGGTTGGATATATGTAGCTCTACAATGCTGTTCTTGCAGTCATTATGTTCCTTCGGAAAATATTTGCATAAATGTACCTTAAATAAAAAGCTTCCGCTTGGTGCTGCTTCTCTCTTAGGAATCTCTGTTGTACCTTACAACACTCTTACCAAATATGGTTCATACTGCAAGCGCTGTAAATGTCAACCTCACAGTGAAAATCCACTAATCAGTTCTGTCTCTCTGTCACCCTCCCCTTGCATGTGTGTGTGTGTGGGGGGGGGAGATCAAGTTGACCCAGACGTTTACCTGTGCAATTGATGTGATTCAGCCTATTACGCGGTTAGGTTTAGACAACACAACTACTTAGTTAGGTAGAGAAAAAGAGATCGTTTTTTGGGTAAAATAAATGTTTGTCACTTAACATAAATATGTCTCGTGAGTGATGCACAATGACCACATGTAAATTACGTAACGTTACTGACTATTTAGACGACAGCCACAGGTACTTAAAGCTATAGTGCGTAACTTCTACATGTCCGTAAATGTCCGTTTCACCCAAGCCACTACTAGAGGAGATGACACAATGCTGATTAAGCCGATTGGCTCCTCTAACATCTCGCCGTATTTTTCAATATATATCATTTTTAGTTTGCGTGTCGACCGGCGACATTCCCGCGCTGGCGCACAGGAAATGAAGGGCAGGGGGAGGAAGAGCGGAGAGTCTCATAGCAGGAGGCAGAGCGCAGGTAGAAAGAGAAAGCAACATGGCGGAGGAGCGGCCGAGACACGGTTCAGAAGTGGATCCTACCACAAAGAAAAAGCCTGGCTGTTCGGCTGAAGGTCTGTCGGCAAAGAAGGAAAGTGACCGACGGAGAAGGCAAACAAGGATTTGTATTGGCGTTGCTTTTCGTCGGTGGAGAGCCCTGAAGGACGAAATTGGGCTGAGGGCAGACACGGATGTTACCTTGCTGCTGTTGGATAAGTAAGTGACTTGGTTTATAATTACGAGTAGTATGTGTTGCTGTTACATGTACTGGACCTAGTACTTTATTATTTTCTTGGAAATGGTGCCATGAACATAATATAATGTTAGCAGCCTGGTGTTCGCCACGCTGTGTAACGTTGTGTACACGGTGTGAAGCGAGTGTTACTCTGTGTACACGGTGTGAAGCAAGTGTTACTCTGTGTACATGGAAGTGCCGGCTTATTTGTTGTAATAACACCTTATCCGCTGGGGGGCGACAGAAGTTACGCACTATAGCTTTAAGTTACAGGTTAACATTGGAGTCAGTTGAAAGCCTGATGGGTCTCCTAAAGACGCTAAAGGGTGCCTTTGGAGTCAGAATCACATGCTTAGAAAAGTGTCAGTATTTGATGACCTGGGGATAAGAATGAGCTGGAAGTCTACCTAAAATGGGCTGAAATTGAACAATGTTAGCACTAGATTTAGATGGCAGCATACAATGTCAAAGAGCAAATGTTATTGTGCTGAATATGTATTACCTTTCTTTTTTGAGATTGTACTAAAAAAGGAGCATTATGAGAATGACTAATTCCACATGCTGCTTTGTTCACCAAGTTCTAAATTCTAACACAACTTCTCCAGTCAAGATAATTACCCCACAATTTATACCTCCTGCAAAATATCCCAACAGGTCTTGTGCCCAAAAAATATAAAAAAGGTAGACCAATCAAACCATCAAGAGGGATATGGACCAAAAAAGGGGTTATTTAACAACTTCCACCTTATCTGTACTTACACGAACAAGTCTGAATGCTCGCCCCAGGTTATAATTAATGTACTGCCAGACGTTCTTCCATTACAACAATAAGCACTGATTATCTTTTGGCCTTTCACATTTGTGCAACTAAAAGACTTAAAATTGAATTCCAGGAGACACTGGGCTTCATGTGGTTTGGTTTCCCTAGGGATGGCCTGCACTTTCTATTGTGTAACCTACAGCTTTATAATTTAGGGAGTGTACAGGATTAAAAGAGCGACTAGTTTAGCTTGGTTTGTCAGACACTGATAGTAAACCACAAAGCAGAAAGAAATGCTTTGGTATGATCAAACGGCTAATCTCAATTTCACCGCTGGCAAGAGCACAGCTCGTTGAAAACTATGTACCTGTTTGTCTTTCTCTCCTCCTCTCTCCCCTTTGCCAAACCTCTCCTCCATATTGTGTTTCAATTTGTTCTGCTTTAGTTGAAAAAATGGAACATATTCAATGCAATCTCTTTACAATTCTAAGCAAGTATGCCTCATTAGAAAGCATCTTCAAAAGAAAGGGACAGGCACTGTCTGAATACTGCACGCCAAATTATCCCTCCTCCTTGCATTTCCTCAACCTGAAAAACTCTTCATTAGGTTTATGCTACTGTTGTTGCTGTTACTCCTCATTTGCCATCACTGTATTTAATAATGACATTAATATCTTTGACATTGTCATATTCTTGGCATAGTAGAGCAGGGTATTCCCTTCAGGGCATGGTTGTTTGTGTTTCCTTCCTCTTCCACATGACCAACACTGTTTACTTCAACTTGAGCTTGACAAGGAAAATACCAGATGCAAACCGAGCAGTACTACAAAACCAGACGGCTGCTAAAAACAGGCAGTGCTCTGTTGTTTGCTTGACTAACTTTAATAATGCATCGCTCCAGTTTTCTGAATTTGCATTTTACGTTTGTAGCCTGGGAGAGATCAATCACTGATTTCCAACATTAGTAATTCTGCTCAAAACTGAGACTTTAATTTGTAATGTCATGATATGCTCTGTACAGTTCTCTTTGGTGCTGCTATGTAAACAATGTGACAATGACTAATACTGTGAACTCTAAGACTCTAAGCTCTATGATATAGGGGTTCCATAAATTGGTGAAAGATGAAAGAGGATATGGCGAAGGACATATTCTCATTGGCTTAAGCCAGAGGACATTCACTAATTAACACGAAGTGTCCTTGGTGATGTGTAGCACTAATGAATTAATGATCAATATCATTGTTAAATTAATTGGCATGTTTAGCATAAACAAACGGGGACAACTACCCTCTGTTCACCCCAAGTGGTATTTATGGTGTGGCTGTACCTCAAAATGAAGACACATCATATAAACCCTATTGCTTCCTGTCACAAAGGGGATGCTGCTAATTGTCCGTGCTATCTTCCCTAGAGGGGGCTGCTTGTCTTCTGGCTGATGGTGTTGTTTACTTTTTTGCTAATTATACTGAGGCCTCAAAATGAACATGGTAATTACTAATGTTAAAATGCTACACGCAACACCTGGCGAGCATTAAAAAAAAGGTATCTGTGTAGGGGGAAAAAAAACGATTTGTATTACACTGTGGTTAACAGTTGAAACATTTCACACCATAAATGTGAAATAATGAAACCAATGCCCCATCAGGGCCATGTGGCAAAATATCAAAAGCCACTACTGAAACAGGCAAAGCAGCCCGCACAATATGAAGCATTAAACAACAGGCTGTTTGATGCTTTCCTGCAGAGATAGAGGGGATGTGTTTGATGAAGGAAATCCTTTTGCCGGCTTTGAATTTATTCAGTGATAATTAACTACATTTTTACTGGAGCAAAGTAGTGCCTGGGGAGGGGTGTTGGTAACCGACAACAGTTTATACTGCTTAGGATCCCATTGGTGAACGTCTTAGGCAATCATAAGATCCCCAAAATAAACTTATTTTAAAAAGCCGCAGATGAGATTCCAAGACAGAGAGTTAACACTGTGTTCATTGTCTTGGCTTCATCTGATGATGTCACCAGTATATAACAGCCATACTATCATACTAAATATTACTTAACATAAAGACATAATAGTTAATTCAATTGATATAATTAAAATAGAAACAGACTATTTTTAAGAAAAAACTACAGTAAACTGGTAAAACCAGTACACTGGCATTGTCATGCATCAAAGTGGACTCAAAGGGTTACAGTACTTCACTTGCAAACTATTTGTATATCATTTACTCAAGTGTTTTACTTTAAATTCTTGAAGAAAACTTTGTTTTTCTGGCATGGTAAATGGAAAATCCAAAAAATTCAAACGTTCTTCATGAATAGCAGTAATCAGGGTCTGCATTTAACAGCAGAAAACTATATCAAAACATCCATTTACAAACTCTCACACAACTCTTGCAGTATAATCCAAGTCTCATTCATCCAGTCGTAAAGTACTTCTCAAAGACATGCTTTTAGCATGGGGCGGCTATGGCTCAGAGGTGGAGAAGGTCGTTCACCGATCGGAAGATCAGCGGTTAGACCCCCGGCTCCTCCTGTCTGCATGTCGAAGTATCCTTGAGCAAGATACTGAAACCCAAATTGCTCCCGATGATGCTTCCATCCGTGTGTGAGTGAGTTAAAAACTGAGTAGTAGGTGGCACCTTGTATGGTAGTCTCGGCTACCAGTATATGAATGTATGTGTGAATGGGTGAATGTAACTCGTAGTGTAAAAATCGCTTTGAATGGTTGGATGACTAGAAAGGTGTTATACAACTGCAGGTCCATTTACCATTTACCATTAATGTTAGCATGTAACAGATTAGTCCAAAAGTTTCTAGCACAGATGAGAAGCATGCCTGGGCACACATGCATTTAAACTCAAAATGCACATTATATTGCACGAGTAGTTTGAGAGTTTGTAAATTGACGTTTTGATGGAGTTTTCCCTCATTAAATGTGGGCACTAATTAGTTCATCTCATGACTAATGTTCCCTTTTTTTTTGGATTCTCCATTCATCATAGAGGTATATGAGGAAAATATTTTCTTCACGAATTCAAAGTAACACACTGTGTGTATCTGAATTAAAATTACTCAACATTCAGGAAGACATGTTTGTCTCCAGTGATTGGTTAGGGGGAAAATGGATCTCCCTCCTCTACGTAAATCAGTTAGAGTGGAGGCAATCTCAGACTGAAGATGAAACCGATTGTAACATGTTGGCAGGTCTGTCTGATATCGTGCATGAGATGGCAGATGCCAATTAGTTTTAGTTTGGCATGCCTGAGCTTATTTTGAGCTTAAGAAAGACTCTTTGACAAGGTCTTCTTAATAACCTCAGTGACAATTCAAATAGAAGAAGCTCCGTTCTTACAGTGGAGCAGGAAATTTGTTCTGACCCAAGTGAGAACAAATTGACCCGAACAAGTAGTCCTAGTTTGATAATGCTATATTATGCAAGTGAAACATATGCATATGGACTAAGGAACACTCTCTTCCTCACTACTTTTTTAGCATAACACTGAACAATAGCTCCAGTAAGCTATGATTAAGGTCTGCTGGTCGTGTGTCCTACTTTCCATATCCAAACCACAAGCTCTAAGATTCCACACTCCCTAAATAGTGGTATCATATTAAGCGTATTGTGATTCATGGCATTTTTTAACTGAAAAAATTCTGTAATTTCTGTTTATTTACAAAGCTTTTGATAAGAATCCTTTCATACGCGTTGTGCTGCACAATCAACAATGCTGTTTTAGGGCAAGAGGGCAGAAACCTGCTATCACTGTATACTGCAGGTTGTCAACAGGATGACGAGGCTGCGTCCCCTGTACATTGTGCGTTCAACATGTCTCCTTCTGAGACTGCCATTCACTATACAGAACTAGATCCACTCAGCGCTATCCTCAGGGACTGTGTGTGCTGCTCCCTCGCCATACTTGAGCTGACAAAGAGGGATGCCTTGAAGATTTTTTTTGCCTGTCCAAAAACAAAGAGAAGGAAGACAGAGAGCACAAAACCTATTTTCCCCATTTTCTCTGGGCAATTACACAGATAAAGCTTGGAAAATTGGGTTTTTTTTCTTTGAAATGCAAGCAGAAACGGTGTTAAAACAGAGCACAGATATTGTGAGAAATGGCTTATTGTTACCATTTCTTCTGTGTTTGATTTGCAAAGCTTTGTGTGTGACTGCTGAACATTCAGAAAAAGCATTAATAGCATGCTGTGTGTGTGTGTCTGCGTGTATGCAAATCTAAGAGGAGAGAAAAATTCTGTCTATCATGTTTAATAGAACATATGTTTACATATTTGTCAAGAGTCTTTCTTCACTTGCATTCATGTTTAGCTTTGGTGCTTTGCTCCAGTGTTTATGGCACTACAGTGTTTGAGCCGTGTATGATATTTTGGCAGGGGAATGGTCACAGCACTACAGAGCAGGGTTTGAATGCCCAATTAGACGGGGGAATTGCGGATAGAGACATCTTCTCCACACTAAGGTCCTCTGAAGCGAGATTTACAACTATTATTTTTTCCCGCTAGCACCAAGCTGCCTCAGCCTCCATCCCCTGCAGGCGAGAGTTGCTCTGATAAAGAAAACGACCCTAGAAAATAAAGAAGTTTCTAAACAGTGGCTCACAGATTAATAACACAGATGGAGGTTTACTCCCCAGCCATGTATACTGTGTTGATTGGGCACAGAAAAGGCAAAACGGCTGCCTTCTGTTTCATTTGTGAGGGAAGTCATTCAATGAGGCGTCTGCACTATTGAATATGCAAATGCAGCCATTGTCGCTGCATGGCTCTGCGGCGGACAGCTGAGGGATCTTGTCGGTGCACGCTTGGTTGGTGATGTTTTATAAGACGGAGGTGCAATTGTCTATTAATCACTCAAGCTGAGTGAGGGAATGCTAACACCAGTTGTATTGCTCGGAGAACAATGTTTCTCTCAATAATGGGTAGACACATTATATTTACATTGTGTAAACTATAATAACATAGCCTGGCCTCTCTCCCTGGGCATCAAAATACGCTCCCTTCAGCAGCCAGAAATACCCTTTAGCTCTATATGAAATGCACCAGGCTCTCCACCAACTCCAATGTAAACCCATTTGCATCATAATTAGATGCTCAGATCAATGTATGTAGTTTAAAGAGCATCAAAGTCTGCTTACTGTGGGTGGGGGTGGAGGTGGATGGTCAGGTCCAACAAACACCAGACTCTGACCCAGGACAATGATGTTTGAGACCAACAAACAATAACATCTGTTGTGGCATTCTTGTCATTTCAAGCCTGGTGTTAACCATAACCAAGTACTATGTTGCCCAAACCTGTCGACCCTGTCTTACCACTGCATTTATGCCACTCACAACTGGTTGTTTTTTTGGCAACATCTGTAATCCTTTCCTAACCATAACCGTAATTCCTAGACCCCTTCTTCCCACAATGTTTGTGCCACTTGAAGCCAGGTGTTTTTTAAGCAACATCCGCAAACTTTTCCTAACCATTACCAAGTACTTTTGTAGCCTAAACCTATCGAGCAACCCCTTCTTACTACCGACCCCTTCTATGTCAAGATACAATGCAAAAGGCTGCCCCTGGTGCCATTTCAGTAACGCCTGAGCTTCTGCCCAAATATGACAAGTAGGGATGAGATCATGTTGAGTGACAGCAGAAGGTGTAAGTTGGCTATGAACTTCTGCTCATAGACAGTATAAAAGAGGTGGAAACAGCCACCATGGCATCACCCATTGCTTTGTCGTCCACTGCTTTTAAGTTTGAGTGTGGCATTTTGGCAATCGCCATCTTGTTTTTTTTTTGGAGCCAAGAGAGACCATAGTTGGACAAGAGGGTGGAGCTATGACGCAATGTTGATGACACATTGCTATCCTCTATCCTGATTGACAAGTTGCAGTAGTACCAACTTGTGAATCATGAGATAGCCATGCCCTAAGGCATACCCTGCTTATTGTCCATTTTACTCCAAGTGGGACCATTATTTACATAATGAACATCATGCCGTAGTGATTGAGACCATAAACTCACCATGAATATCTGACGTAATGAATCAAGTGAGACAAAGAGGGATTGTGTCAGAGACATCTATACAATTGCTCTTCTTTGTGCAAGCAGTGGAGTTGCCCCATGCCGGCCATTAGAAAGAATGCAGGTTTAAGGCACCTCTGCATTGGCTTCACTTTCCGGAACTAGAGGCTATGTCTTTTAAACAATCTTTGCTTTTATTTGTTCAGACAGGACACAGTTGAATATGTCTTAATATGGTGGAAGGGTTTGAGACGAGGATGTGGGGTAATGGTCCTGGCTAAGACATAAACCTAAAACAGCACTGTCCAACACCTACATGACAGCAGCACACTCCCTTAAAAGCCTCACTGACTGTCTGACTGAGAGTTGACTGACAGCAGCCTTTGCCACAGCCTAGACAGAAGCAATCGATCAAAAGAAGACCCTCCTAATTACAGACATCAGTTATTACATTTACTGTAACGGATCTCCAGAGGAGATTAGCCACAAAGAGTGCATGGATACACAGGAGACTAGTTTTATCTATAAATCACATACAATGTGTAATGAATGCATATTAAACTGCAGCCTGCTAAACTTAGAAACCTTGAAAGCAAGCATTCATTAAATCAAGTAATTACAGATTCCTCTATTGACATTGCAGTCTTGTGTGAGATGAGCACACAAATAATGTGACAATTATATTTCTCCTACAAAGCATATGTGACAATAACATAATTGGCCATGTGCATGATGCACTTTATTTGCATTTCACCATTAAATTTTGTGAGACCAGGCTGCTAATTATATGTCTCACTGCTAAAACCACAGGATCTAATTTTACACTCTTCATTCCCTATGTCTGCTTCTCTGAAAGCTTGTTCCGTCTTCAGTACCCTTGTCTATAACCCAGCATAAGGACACTGGCACAGTGCCATTCCTCTATAACCCCCTCCCTTACAATTATCCTTCTTAATTGCACTTCACATACCCCAAAGGAAACAAGAAACTGAAAAAAGTCTGTCTATAAATCATGTCTTCCGCCAAAAAAGCTTGGGGCCTCTTTTGATCTTTTGACTCCTTGCATCCTTCAGTGGCCCCAGGGACTCACCCTGACTTCTGATGTGTCTTACACAGCAACCCACAGTAGCCTCAAGAGCATTCCGAACTCTGGGGCATGACACAGACCAAATCAAAGCGAATCATCCAAAGCTAATGTTAATGTTACGACAGACACTCGAAAGACTTTAGAAAGAAGCTACCATCTGTCCACACTGTCCACTATCAACATCACAAGGTCTTTCTGCTGAGTAAGAATCTCTTTCCCTTTGACTTTCTACTTTTATTGTATTGCTGTCACTCTTAAGCTCCACAGGCAGCCACTTTCAAGCATCCAAATAACACATCAGAAAACCTGATTTCTGAGGTCTGAAGCTGACAATTACCTGAGCTTCCAGTCCCAGTCTCACAGCACACCAGAGATGCCTATTCACATTTAAGTGCCTTGTAACCACAGCTATTATTCCAAGATGATTCACGAGGGCAGGGTAGTTTGAAGTCAAAGAAGTAAAGGTGTCTCCATCAAAAGATAGTCATCATACTACAGCTAAAAGTCAAGTGTGTCCAATTTGACGGTGAAAAAAAAAAGAGAGAGAAAACAAAAAAGAGCAAAGCACAGAAAGGATGAAGTGATAAGCTGTTATTGTTTCTGGTACAGTTCTTTTTTCACCTTGGTCTGTTGTTGCATTTTGGTCATATTGGGATACCAATCGGTAAAGGATATTGCTTGTATATATTGCCCTGTCCCTGTAAAGCCAGCCATCTGCTGAAAGAGGTGGTGGTGGGAGAGAGGGGGTGGGGTCATCTTTTCAAGGTGAAGAGGATAGGCTGGCACAGATGCTGCCAGGCTTTTGTTACATTTTATTTCACCCCCCTGTCCACTCTTGTTTGGCAAGCACATTTACAATTGGCAGCATCATTTAGTTTTCTCTGGTTATCCTGGCCAATGAACCGAAATGTCCAACACTTCAGGAATTAAAAATCTAGAAAATGCAAATCCTTGTAAACCTGAAATTTTATGAGTGGTTTTTCTGCGGTATGGGCAGAAAAAAGTTAATACCTTGAATTGTTATTTTGTCAATTATCTAAAATTTAAAAATTTCAGAAACCAGAAAAGTAAGAATTCCTCAGTGACTTAGAAAACCAATCGATGTAGAGTGGGGCTATTGTAGAAGCCGCTGTGATCCTGGAAGTGGGTCTAATTTAGATGGATTTGAGCTGGCATGTGTTCATGGCCACCTTCCAACAACACTTAAGGGACAGACCAAGGATGACACTGGAATACTTATTCCCTGTCAGTGGTAATGTTTTCAAGAGGAATGCATCACTGAGGCCCAGACAAGCCTGCTGTTACCTTTGAGGTCCAGGTTTCGGGCTCCATTGGAGTGCTGCGTGACGGTGCGTGAGTCGATCTTAAGCGTATGTACATTGTTGGCGTCCCGGGACACCACCACGTTGTGCCACTGGTTATCGTTGAGCGGCTTGTCCGAGTTGCCCTTCATCAGCGACGGCCCATTGCCGAGATCAAAGACGTAGTGGACGTATCTGCGAAGAAAGACATACGAGTATGTGTTTGTGTTGTCATTATTACAATGCAGCAGCTGTTCTTGAAGGAATGGAAACAAAATCATTTCTGGAAATGATGACAATCAACAGTACAACATGTTTTCTCTCAATAACAGGCACTGATGACAGGTCACAGTCAACAACACTCAACCTCCAATTGTCCTGATGAAATGAAGTGCTCTCCTATTTTGTCTCTAATGTCTCCATCCTGTTCTCTGTCTAAGAAATTACTTTCGATATAGATAATACGACCAGTTTATGTTGCTGCACGAAGTTTGGATTTATTTTTTGTTTCCTCACCAGTTTGACAGGCAAATATAGAAACCTGTTTTTGTCGAAAAGCCCTGTTTGCCCAAAGGCAGACAAGGTGGCACAGTTCCCCCTTTCTCACAAATATGGCTGCCTTTTGTGTTTTGGGTAAAGGCTATTGTGGTTGTTTCATTCAAGGTATGTAGGGTTTTTTCCCACCTTGATTCCAATTCCTTTATGTAGCCTCTTGTCTTTGTGTGACAGAGGCAGCTCAGGCTTTTGTGTTGTAACAGTGCTGACTATAGAGCACAAGAGGAAGAGAGATACACACGCAAAAGCCTCTTTTTGATACTCTAATTATGAACAGCTTTTAGGGTGATACAATTCACAATTTGAAGCAGTTTATTTTGGGTGTGTGCTAGCTTCTAGCTTGTAGAAAATTGGCCAAATACTTTACTGGCCAGAGAAATGCATTATGCTTACATTTATGCATTAACAGTTATCGGTTAATGGATTGTAAAATAAACACCTAAGAGAGAAGTTTTCAAGAAAAAAACAGACATGAATATTTCTCTGAGTTCTGTTTTCCAGCGGTATGCGCAGCGTTCAACTGAGCTTTTAAGACGATTGATCATGATTACTTGTGCTAAAGTCACTTTCATCCAGCCAGACCTGATTCATAGCAGTATTAAATGACTCACTGATCTGGGTTAATGCTAGGAAAAAAAACAACCTATAATTCAGCTCATGTATTGTTTTGTTGCCAAGAACATATTTCTAAATTACTTGATTTGTGTGGTGATCAACTGACTATTCACCAAGCTCCTCACTGTGTTTCAAATAACGTGCAACTGGTTTAGAATTAGCAGGAAATAGGACTGGAAATGGACTGCTTGTACAAAGAGATATCGCGTTACAGCAAAGGAAGGTGTGTGACTTTCAGCACAAATCACACAGGACTCACCCCTTCACCAGTTCCACGACAATAAAGTCACTCCCGTCCCCAGAGTTGAAGAGCATCAGGCCGTCAGGTGTGGTGGTTTTAAACTGAAAGAAGAGGTGCATGGAGGCGTAAGCTTGTAACGTTGCTAAAGCTAAGTAGCTGCCTTTCGTTCGAAACGTCACCGGATCTGCGATGATGTGGCGCATGCCAAAGCGGGCGTTCAGTTCGCAGTAGGAGATGTCGCCGTTTTTGCACTGGTCAAGGTAGGGCACCCCATTGAAGGTCAGGCCCTGGAGATGGCCGATGAAGTTTGAGGGCACCACGGATATGAAGCGCCGCTCGGTCATGATGCCTGTCTCTATGTTGTGGAACTCGAGACGCGTGTGGGCACCAGTCATCTGGCCTGGAATAGTGGAGGGAACAGAAAACACAGCGTTAATTCAGAACACAAGTGGCAACACATTCATTGCTATGTTCTCCTTGAGGCAGTAAAAGGCATGCTGGGAAAATGTGAAGGATTATGTCACATTGACATTGACTGACAGGATTATAACCATTCTAAGCATTTGACATTTTCTAAAGCGCCATATGTTAAACTTCTGGTTATTCATAACTTCTGTTGAAATTGTACGCCAAACTTAATTTCATCATGGACATATTAAAATGCATTTATAATGCATTTCACTGTAAAGCAATGCAAATAAACTCTAATTTACTGTATCTGATGTGAAAATTAAGTGAAAAGTTCACGTTATATGGCTTTGACAGTTCTTTATTATGCTTATTAGATCTTAAAATGGATTTCAGTTGCTTTAGAAAACAGTGTGTGTACAGTATATATTTTTATTGTGCAGGTTCACAAGGTTTGAGCCTATTTGTCTAACCTGCTGTGAAGGAAATTATACAAGCATAACATTGCAGAAAATCTCTTGTTACTGCTCTACATGCCACAATTTATATTGTGTTTACTGGGAGATGTGGAGTAATGAGCTTGGCAAGCTGCCGATTTAAATGCCTTCCCTGCTGAAGCCTGGCCAGCCTCACAAGGACTCCCCGGGTGCTTCCTATTTTCTTCTCTCCCATGAACCAGTTTGTGACCAGTCAGAACATCACAGGGTCATTCTTTGCTTCTGGCCTCAGCGTGCCCACGCTCTTCCCTTCATCTAGCTCACACCTTTTTCTCTCCTCTTCCCTCATCCTTTGCCCTGCCATCCTTTTGCCTGAGGCCACAATACTGTGAGTGCCCGTGACTCCACCTCGTCTCCTGACCTTTCATTCTTCTCTTGCTATTTTCTTCAGACGTTGGCAGAACCTGTACCTCCATACTTTGTACACAGTTGATCACGCACTGCCGGTAAATGCTTGAAGAACTATCATATTGTCCAGCCTTTTAAATGAGACATAGGTGGGTTACACTGGAACCATATCAAGGTGTACTCTTCAATCGGTAATGAATTTTCATCTTCGAAATATTATGGCATTTACAGATAAGCACCTTTTAGCTCTGTTACTATTTTCCTTACATGTAAATATCAGTTTAATAGTAAGTGAACGAAATACATGCCACCTCCATGTCTGATTCATTATCATCATAATTAGTCACCTTCCACTTTCAGGTGAGTTTTTAATGACAAATGACACAACAGTTGACTCTATGTGGGTGGATGCGTTACGGTGGAGAAATACATGTGGATTTGTGACTGCATCCTCACACTCACTGAGGTCTCGATCACTGCCCCTCACCCCAAATTAATCCCTCAATGTAGCAAACACAACTAACCTTCCACTGTGACATTATCCACAGACAGCTGCAGGCTCTTGCCTCTTCGCACCACCTTCACCGTGTGCCACTCATTGTCGTTCAGCTTCTGCCCCGCGAACAGTGTCTCAGGTCCTTTGCCTGTGGTAGTGGAGTGGGGGGGGAATCAAATCACAAACAGCACAGCAGGGAATGCTGTGCGGGCCCACTCATGCACCCACACACACACAGTTCATACACAGTAGGTGACAGTGCCAGTGGAGAAAACCTGCATGTTTTCGAGACACATTCACACTATAGATTCTCCCTGTATAGTGGAAATGAAAGGAATCAAATATCCGGCCTGACAGACTGTAAAATCGAATGTCCTCTCAAAAGCTCACAGTGTTGCAGCAGGATGTCGTCAAAGGCAGTGGGAGAAATAACCAGTTGAAGAAGTCAATTAGAACAGGCAGGCAATGACAACTGGAGGTGCTGTGAGACAGATGTTATATTAAGTCGTGTTTAGGACAGTCTGGATGGGTGAAACTAGCAGTTTAACTGCTCATCCCCCAAAATGCTTTCCCCCTTCCTCTCTCCTACAAATACCTCTCTTGTTGTTATTTTGCCTCCGCCACTGAAAGAAACAGTTTTATGCATAAGGGAAATGCTTATTGAAGCCATATTTACATAAAGCATTTTCAAAGTGGGGAACAAGCTATTTATATCCTGCCAATGACAGGGCTTATTACATCTACATTAGAACAAATTGTTGACGTTAGGGAGTGACAGCAGGGGAGATTTTGATTGAGACAGCAGTCATGAAATTCCACTTTCATTGACGAGTTGACGTGATTCACGGCTAAAGTCAGGGCAGTGGCTGGTACTGGTTAATAGCTGTCAAAGTTTGTTTAAGGGCTCAATAATAGGCATACAAGAGTGAGGAAGTATGTGATGTGACAACAAAGAGGAAATCATCTCTCACATGGCTTCAGTGGCTGAAATGACGGCCTGCCAGCAGTGGGCGTGCACAGTGTCATGGTACCCAGGTGAAAGTAATCAGTGATAAGAGGGAAGAAGGAGGATTCTGTAAACAGCAGCAAGGCAGACTGAAATAGCAGAATGCCGGAGGAGAGTAGTCACTTCCATTAAGCCACCTTCTGTACACTGTGCACTTTTAGGCAGCTCTGGAGTGAAGCAAGGGCCATTGCCGCTGGTAAATAAAGAAAAGTGACATCCAAAGACAATGGCTTTCTTACACCATTAGAGCTGATGATTTGTTTATTGCAGATCTAATATTAGAAATCTTACTCTGCTTCCAGGGACCTTTTCTGACTAGTTGGCTGGCTGGAGCCTGAGTGTATTATACCAGGTGCTCGACTGGATGATATAGAACAGCTTGGTGAAATATGATTGTCCCCTTTCCAGTTGTGTGTGGAATTATGTAGTCTAGATGAGAAAAAAAAAAAAGTCCCATCAATTGATGGCCCTGCCTGGCAAGAACATACACATGGCCCACTGGAGAATTGTTTTCCCATTTACTCCCGTTACTTCTTTTTTATTATATTGTTTTTTTTTCATGGGCTTTTTGTCTTCAGCCACATGAAATTGGAAAGAGAGACTTTTGATCACACCATGTGTGAAGTAAATATAAAGGAAAAGGCTGCAATATTGCTGCAAGGAGTGGCTAAAAGTTGCCAGCAGAGAAGTTAGAGCTGATACAAAGACAGATAGGAGGACAGAGGGGGAAATATGAAAACGGATGAAGATGAAATAAAGAAGAGTGAAAAGAACCCAAGAGAAGAACTAAAAAACGGAGGAACAAAGTGCAACCAAGCAGCAGCAGCAGCACAGACGGCTGGCTGATGTAAGATTGTAAAAGTTATAAGAGTCTAGTGCAGCACAAATGAGGGGGAATGGCTACCCTTTAGAATAGGGTCCATGTAATATTTATTTGGCTTGGCTGCTACAGGCCGCAGGAGAGCAAGGGCCACTGCTGCACACCTAGCAGGAGCCATTTGGCTATAATACCACTAACAATGGGGGGCTGAAGATATATGGGCTGCTCTGGATGGGCTAGCCAAGCAACAAAAAGCTCCGGGCAAAAGGTGGTATAAAAGTGAAGCGAGGGACCTATTAGGTTGTAGGAGCAAAGCGTGACACAGTAACAACAACACTTGAGGAAAAGTTGGGGATGCAAGTCACACACTTGGTCGCAGGGGTCAAAGGTTGACGGATAACTTGCTGTGTTCAAAAGTATGACTCTGAAATTAAAACATTACCTTTTGGCATATTTATTCATTGGCTTTACGCCCAGATCATTATGCCATGGGTGTTACAGCAGAACAATGACTGCTTCGAAACCACATATTGATGAAGCACCTGGTGTTGGCTCAATGCGGTGTATTGCTGACAGCAAAGTGAAGCCTCACTTTACTGCCCAGGTAACACTGCAAACAAGGAAGTTGAGAGCAGGGTTAAATGAGCCGCTAAGCCTCTAATTCAGCCACAGGCAGAGGGAAGTACTCACTGCTGGAAAAACAAAGGGGGACGCAGGGCTCATTAATAAAAGAGCTGGCGATTATTAAAATGCAATTAATTCTCATCCTGCCACTTGTGCCCTCTCACTTTGTCTCAGAGATCAGCAGGGCAAAGGGCTGTGATCACATAAACAGAAGCTCCCTCTCTTTTCATCTCTTTTATTCCCATCCCCTCTCATCCTGTCACTTTTTCCTTTGCACTTTCTAAACATGTGGGAGCTGAAGAGGTGTCAGGGAGATTTCTTAACTAGTGTAAAAATAGCCAGGACTGTGGATTATCTTCATTGACTGTGTCAGCACACCATAAATGAGAGGTGTGATGTTTGCGGGCTGTTGCGTAATTACCAGCAGTCATCCATCATTGGTGGCTGTGTTCTCTCTGTAAACAACCTTGATTAATGCAATCGGATCAATGGAACACGAGCCGTCAGCCATTGGCTGTGGGTTGTTGCCATCAGTCTCTATTCAGGCTGTGTGGTTGCTGTTGCAGCAGTGAGTACTTGAACACAGTTGTATAATCATTATGTCTAAACCCTAATCAAAACAACTTCAGGGAGTGAAGCTGCTCATCAGTCAGTGATGACAACATTTCCATCATGACAATCAGGAAGTGAGAGATGAGAAATGTTTGTTTGCTCTGACTGTGTACAAGTGGCACAGAGATCAAGATGTCTCTCAGATTAATGCTTAAAATAGGAGCATTTCACAAACTGAATATGTTGCAAAGTAAAAACAGGACTAAAACACTACTTTGAGATAGGTTTTGTTTTGTTTCAGTTGCATCCTGCATGAAACCAGTCTAATGTGTGGTCCAGCTTACATCCCCATTGTCACTCAGAATCATCCTCGACTGATTCTGGCCACACAGCAAACCCAGTGAGCTTCCCAGACACGGTTGTTAAGCTAACAAGTGCGCTGAAGTCTGATGCTGGCCAGAGGGCTTGAAGCCGGCCAAAGAGGAGTGATCAGTGCTAGCCAATGTATTGGCCAAAACAACAGTGCCACAGCATGATAGGGCCACGGGCAGTCCCTGGTAAGTCTGCTGCTGGCCCAACAGTAGACAACAACAGAGCCAGTCATGAGTCATGCAGCCATACATGGGGGCAAGTCATTGTCAGGGTCGCTCAGGCATATGTGGTTTGTGTTGAGATTGTCGGGTCCAGGGATAACAGCAAGGGGTGTCAGCGGGTCAACATTTGCTTGGAGGGAGTGGATGTGACGATGTATCTGAGCTAACGAGACAGTTCATGCTCCGATCAACTTAGTCACACTGGTGGCTGGAAAAACCTACTGTACGTTCAAATGCCACTGAAATTAAGATGAAGCAACACAGTTGCCAGAATAAATGATGGCATTGTATATTTCTGGAAACTACAGATACATTACATTTGTACATTTCATATGCAGTGGATGTGTTGAAACTTCAGTTCTTGTGAAATGGTTAACTTGGTTAAGTCTGAGCACAAAAAAGCAGCTGGTTAGGGCTGGAAAAGATCATGTTTTGGCTTTACACAGCCGGCCACCAATGTCATTAGACGTCGTTATTGACTTTGGGTTGACTTTAGGGTGAGACGTTGGGTGACGTAACCAAAATCCACCATCACTCAAACATCTCATACCAACGTCACCTTGACGTAACATACCAACTTTTAGCCATAAGGGATGAAAAACAAAACCCAATATCTGCAAAATGTCAAAGTCAAACCAATTTTCATTCCAACCTAAATTTAGCATCTATCCAATGTAAGAGTCCAGTGTCTCTCTGAGGGCACTGACATTCAGTGTCAGTTGGTAGCATATTAAATTTTGTCACAACAAACATGGCTGACAATGTGTCGTTAAAAAATACCTGGTGTTGTTGTAACGAGCATGGCAGAAAATGCTGTTTGTTGTTCGTGTACCGTCGTTTGCTACTGTCTGCTGCTTGATCTCACCTAGGTGTCATGAGATCCATCCATGCCCTCCACCTTGTGATGAGAAACTCAGTGCAAATACATGTAAACTGATCTATGTCACTCTAAAAATGTTGCTATGATGCATATAAAAGGAACCAATGTAACATATATGTGGTTTGCAGTAACATACAATACTGACATTTTATTCTAGTGATGAGGCTGGATTTTGATCAGTGGTAAAAATACATTTATCTTCATCCCTGTCACTTTGGAAAGTCTCTAATCTGCTTTCACAGATCAAAAGAAAATGTAACATTGAACAGATAAAAATATCCTAGAACAATGCTTTGCCCTGAAAATGCCACTGACTAAACTGAACCCTAACTACTATGTCCAGTTCCACAACAGCCTCATATTCCCTCTTACAAGGTTTGACAGATCGTGCCATCGTCAAGTATGAGATACAGTTACGAATGCAAGTTCAAGCTCTGGAATTCAAATTCCCTGGAAAAGAAAATAATTATGAGCAGCTAGCACTCAGGGACTTTTGAGGTCATGAGTTTCTGCAAAGCCACACACATTCATGCATCCCCACTCGCAAGCACACATGAGAGAAAAGAAAATATAACAGTGGACTGCAGTCCAATTAAAATGGCTCAAGAAAGAAACACGGTACAATGTTTCATTCTCGGCTCAGCAGCCCCACTCTCAGGAAAAAAGGGAGGACGCTGATTCTGTGGGTTAAAAAAAAGAGATCTTGAAAGAAAGAGATGGAGGAGGGGAAGAAGATAACAGAAAATGTGGGGATGAGGGTGGATACCAGCTGATTGAAATGGATTTTTCATGCAGAACAGCGGAGGAGGATAAAAATCCAACCAGAGGGACCAAATGCTGACCAGGGGGAATAGTAATGCCTGGCTTCTTTGTGAATTCATATGGAAAAGAGGGGGATAAAAAAAGATGTCTCCAGAAAATTCCAGTTTAGCAAGAAGGGCATATGTTGTAATCGAAGTGGGAATATGTGTGTGTGTGCAGTATAAGCATAGGACTTTATTTATGTTCATGATTAGCATTTCACTACCAGGTGATAGACCTCAGGCAACCCCCTGCTGTGCACCCATCTGGGAAAGCACAGTCAACTAGACACACTGTACTGTACACACAGATGTATGCACATACTTGTGCTAGTGCAAACCACTTTGAAAATGTGTAAAGAGCATGCACTAAGTTCTTTGCAACTAAAATCACAGGAGACATGCTGCAGGGTTGTTATTGTATGTTTTGAGTGGCTGCCGTTGAATAATAATGTTCATTTTGCAATTTGAAAATGTCAGGAATCAGGAGTGGGCCATCAGCAGTGGGGGGGTGATGCAAGTGAACTTTCATTCTTGTCAGAACTGCATTGACATTATTCTTAACAAATCCTACTAAACTAAGCATTATTTGGAAATAGGTTTAAAAAATGTCTTCATGGATAAGTATATTACATTGACATTTTACACAAGGCAATTTATTTTGCACAAAATTAATTGTGTTATTCTCTATGTATGTGATTGTGTGTCAACTAATCATGTGTCAGACAGGAAACTGCAGTTTAAAATTAATTGAAAAAGATCTAAAATGTGTGTACTGTTTCAACAGAAGCACACGTGAACCAAACACACTTAATTTCAAACAGTTATTGCACAACAACTGCCACAAAATAATGTAAAAAGGTATTAAAATAAGGTAACCATATGGCACCATCACCTGGAAGCCATTTCCTTCTCTGTACATGTGCCTAGGGCAAAAATCTTATTTGAAATGAAATTTGAAAAAAAAAAAGCCCGAAGCTAGCGGATGCAAAATGTTCTTCCAGTAATCATTAAAACCATTAATCAATGTTTTTCTTTTTGGGGGCTTTCAAAGTTATTAAATATGATGGAAAAATGACTTTCCCATCCACTGAAAAGACAATTTTAAACTTGACAATGCGATAGCAGCTGCACATTTGTTTTTGCTAACAATCGATCAACATTTATAGATGTTTTATGTTCTATAGTCCATATCAAGCCACGTATCCACGGTAAATGATGTGTATAAATTTAAAAATGCATAGCTGGTGTTGGAAGATGGATTTTTACGCAACAAAGAGCATTCAGCTACAGTGTAAGAACAGGGAGGTAGTAGGCGTTTCTTAGGTGTATTGTAGGTACTGTAGGCTATGAACTGAGACTACATGGCTTTCTTGCTTCCAACTTTTGTGGGAGGTCTGTGTGTGTGTGTACATGCCTGTGCGTGAGAGAGAGAAGTAAAGAGAGAGTGTGACTGCTTGCTCTTCCGTTCAACCTTGCAGAGGAGAGCAGTACATGCTGTGCACAATAGATACATCTCCCACACACAAATATGGTGCCCCGCATTCCTGCCGTGCAAACAGACCAGTGCTCCTAATTGGACCATTGGGGGTCTCAGTGTGTGTGCGTGTGAATGATGGATAAAGAGAGAGACTTTTTTTATTTATTTATTTTAAAAAGGTGCTGTTAAAATGTTAAGTTAGGTCTTAGGTTATAGCATCAGTGGTGATGAGGGGTTGGAGAAAATGGAGCGTGATGGGACAGTAGTGTGTGTGTGTGTGTGTGTGTGTGTGTGTGTGTGTGTGCTGTTAGACAAAGTGAGACTGCCAAAAGAAAAGGAGAGAAATGCAGTGTCAGCACAGTTGCTGTCCCGGCCAAAAGACTGGCATGAGAACACCCCAGGATGGCTTGATGACACGTGTGTATGTATGTGTGTGTGTTTGTGTGTGTGTGTGTGTGTGTGTGTGTGTGTGGGCAGTTGATCTTGTGGGCAATATCCATGTGAATGTGTTATTTGCTATACCTGAATTGTATATCACAATTGTAAAGACAGCATATTGAGCTCTGATGACTTATTCTGTGGATTTACATATTTTTTTTTATGTTGCTTTGTGTGAATGTATGCGGTGTGCAAGTGTGTGTTGCAATTTATGTGCCAACCTCAAGCCCCCCCTCTCTCCTCTGCCATCTGTGCTCCTGGCATGGCTCCTTAGTGTCGGTAATGAAGAGGAACCCCCCCCCACCCCCTCTCACACACACACACACACACACACACACACACACACACACACTTTCTCCCTTTCTGCCGTATCCTTGTACGTCTCTCTAACAATCCTTTCCTCCTCCAACACACTCTCCTTACCCTCAAATGACTTCCCTGCACTGCAAGCTACTGTTAGAAAACACACACACACACACACACAGAAATCCACAAACACCTGATCTGTCCCAGGTATCTCTGCCTTAAAAACACCTTCCTGAACTGTATCTCCTCTGAATCCGCTTGACTTGCTATCGATTCTTTTTTAACAGAGCCTCACAGTGTGTTGCCTCTTAAGTTCAAACGGCTGAATGCTCTCCTCCCACCCAAATGAACAAATCCTATAAATACTGAACATCTCATTGCAGCACTGAAAAGGACCCCTGATGTGTTCTGAAAGACACACTGATAACCTGCTCCAACTAATGTTACACATATTTTCAATCATATTCGCACACATGCCCAATGGTCTTGTGTGACTTTGAGGACACTGCATAGCCTTGATGTATTCTTTGGTGGCTTTAGCTGAATTGCTACAGTCCAAATTAAGGATGTCAGTTTCAGTTGATTTTGTTTTTGGTAGCCCAATACCTATTAACTGATAACAAACCAGTTAACTTTAAATGAAAATATACATGAAATACAAGCGCTCTTTCCCTTGGACTCATGCTCCATTGACTCAGTAAGTTAAGCGTCACATTTCAGGTAGCCACGTTAACATGTGGAAACATAGTGCCCACTGCCCACTCTCTGGTCTCCAATGGTAAGCTAACGCCTTTTTTTTTGGAGCCAGAAGTGACCATATTATTGGCATTGTGGAGGAACAAGAGGTGGATCTGACAGAGAAGCTGAAGATACTACCGGCAAACAGCTGGTCACTGACAGCAGCCCACCCTTAATTATGTGCAATTTTAAGCCCGAATAAAATGGAGTTTATAAAATTCAGTTGTCATGAAGGGGGAATTAGATAAAGAGACTCGAACTGTTTTCATGCCAGGCTGTAAGCATGTTTACTTTTACTGTAAAGTTGGGCATTTTAATATGAGGATCTATGGGGACTGACTGGCGTCTGGAACCAGCCTCAAGTGGCCATTCAAAGAACTGCAGTCTTTGGCAATTCCATGTTGGCTTCATATTCCAGCTCATTTCACTAACCTCAATTACACAAAAGCACTTTACATCTTATGTATAAAGGCCAATCATTATGTATTGGAACATTTGTGACCAAATTTGGCCTACACCTAAGACATGCAAACCTGCAATCCCACTCCCAGAACCCACACACACACATTATCAAACGCAACCTTAATCCTACAGCTCTCCACCTACAATAAATACACCTCTATCCCGTGATGTAACGAGACACAAATAGGTGAGTAAACCATGACATTCAGTTGGCGATCCCCATGAGGAAGACATCCACAAACACTGTAAAACTGCATACTTTATTTTCATAACAGATTGCATCTTGGTTTGATTTTTTTAATTCCTTTGACTTCTTTGTCATTGACCCAAAAAGAAAACCTCAGTTACAGTTTCAGGAGGGAATTAATTCATGAAAGCACCACTCTTGATAATACTTTCATAATATGCAAAATTAATTTACATAATAAAGACTTTACCTGCAGTTTCAGGCTGGTGGAAGCCTTCTACAGCTAGTAAGGTGGACAGCTTATCCACTTTTCAAAAGTGTATTTACTCGCTGACTGAAAACAAACACACTCACACACTCCATCACACCCTTGTTTATGCTCTGGACCGTTTTGAGGGCAGTAGTTCAGGAGATTTTTGGACGCCATGCCTCGCCAAACCCCAGGTCCAATGCCCTTTTTCCTCATGCATGCCTCCAATGAGTTCTCCCTCGTGCCAGCTCTGCCTGGAGCAGATGGGTTGGTTCAGCATGGCATCACACCAGCCGACACAGTGGCATGTCAAACAGGCGGTCGCAGGCCTGGGCGTGCCAAGCACAGCCACACTGTACCGCCATATGGGAATAATGTGCGCTGAGATCATATTGGATTGGCAGACAGTGTGGGATGCATGGCCTGATTTGACCACAAATCAGAATAAATAGCAAAAACTGCCAGAGTATATATGTGAAAGTCTGAAAGTACGCCAATGAGTATTTACCAGACTGTAGTCAAGGCCTCAAACTTGCATGCTGCAAGCACCATTGCACACAACCAGATGTACACACACACACACACACACACACACACACACACACACACACACACACACACAATCCTCTCTACCCAACTGATGACAGTCCCAGCTGCAGACAGGCACCATGCACTCATCCACTATCCACTCTATCCATCAGACAGCAATAAAGGACACACACACAAAATCCTATACTACACCCTGGCACTCACTCTCATTCACATACCGACAGTGAAAATCACACACACACACACACACACACACACACACGCACACACACGCACACACACACACACACACACACACACACACACACACACACACACACACACACACACACGCCCTCCCCTCTGTCCTCTGCAGACAGCGATGACGGCCTGTGTTTGGGAGGTTAATGGCTGTTTGCTCCTCACAACCTTCACACTTGATTACTCCAACCGACTGGTGTCTGGACGGCGGGGCCTAAATTCCGGGACACAGAGAGCCCGTTCTGCCACGGCTCTCACATACTCACCACATTCATTAGAAATGTTAATGCGAGATTGAGGACACCATGTGCAAAATGGTATGCGTCATATCCTTTATGAAAAGCAAACATGACTCAGAGAGTGTTTGCAGGATGCAGGAGAAACCCTCAGTATCCTTGTATTATTTGTTACATTTCCAAAACAAACCACAGCAAAGGAAATAATAAATCACAAACAAACAAAGTACATCTTGATATGTGGGAGATCAGACCATGTTACCAAAAGGACTTAATAATATGCAGGTCACATGTTTATTCATAAAGTAATATCGTGCAGGTTTTCCACTGCATATAATCAGTGTCTGATTACCATTTGAAAGTGAGGTTATGTTACGCTTATAGCTCATTCGGGGAACTACAGTATAAATGGCAGAAAATGACACTCATCTGCAGATAATAGCCTAAGTGCTAGAAATGTATGAAATATCTGCACTACGATGGTGGCTAGCTATTAAAGCAGCACAATCAGTCAAAGCAGTCACTCTTGATTGGATGCACAGACTGAGGCAATACAATAAAATGAGACTTAATTTTACAGTGTAACAGTGCCTGTCATAATTCAAACTCACTGGTAAGTTGCTACAAAAGAAGGCAGCAATCTTTGGGGCTGAAAAAAAAAACAAACAAAAAAAAAAACTGCAGTTCCTCTAATGGCCACTTGAGGCTGGCTCCAAGAGCAATCAAATCTCCATAGACACCCATGTTAAAATGCTCATATTAAAGCAGAAATATAAATGTGAATAGTCTGGTACAACAAACAATTTTGGTCTGGAAATCTAATTGTCTTGTTTATAACAACTGTTTGGGGGTGAATTTCTACATAACTCTGCTGTTTAAATGGTATCATGGCTTAAAGTTACATAATTAAGGGCGTGAATACTTTGGATGACAGTTGGGTGCCATCCGTTGATAAATTGTTACCACAGTGACAATTATTATGTAAACCATGAGGTAACCTTAATGCATACATTTAGCCATAGCTGTCACTATTTCAGCAACAAGACTTAGCATTAGCATTGTCACACTAAACCATAGCTGTGAATGCATCATACTAACTACGGTAGCAGCTAGCATGAGGGTTGTCTCCCCTCTGTTGTCCAAATATTGTCATTTCTGGCTCCAAAATTCCAGGATAGCAACGTCTGAAATGCCAAACTTAAAAAAACCTTTAGGAGTTGGAGGTTCATTTTTTTTAAGGCTTTAAGCCCATTTTATGCTAGCGAAAATTAGCATTGCTATCATCAGAGTTAACAATAGCTGTAATTGCACTGTGGTAACCATGCCAGCAGCTGGCAATGTGGATTGCTCTGCCTGTTCAAAGATGGTCACTTCTAATTCCAAAAGTCTATGGTAGCTACAGCCAAATTCCCAAACTCAAGGCCTAAACGGGGGTTTACAAACCAAAGGGTGACGTCACGGTGGCATTGTATGTCCAATAGGTATGTTACCATAATGTACAATACAGTAAATTAAAATACCACATGGGAAATAAAGGTTGGATAAATCTACACTGTATAAGTGAATGACTGAGTGACAAGGAAAGAATATCATATTTATGTTGTAAATTGAAAGACTAAAAGTGTCACTGTCACTTTGCCTTCCAATAGTATTTTTCTGTCTATATCTGAATACAATAAAACTGACAGTCAAAATAATGCCCTGGAATGATGTTTTTTCCCCACTAGTAAAATGGCTGCCTGGAACTTACAAACTAAACCAGCAGGCCATGAGAATCATTCACCAAGGGGTAGCATCTTTGGCTTGTTTCTGTAAAAACCCTTGTCTTTACATCCTGAATAGATGCAAGCGAGATAATGGAAGCTCTGCTATTAAAGCAGTGGGTTACTGATGGTGAGCGAAATTACATTTTTCATGCACTATAATCTCCTGCCAGCTTTATGACACACAGATATAATAACATCTAAGAAATTTCACATTTAATTATAATCTCTGGTGCAGAGGGAAATCTGTTAAACAAGCCAGATAAAATACTCTCCCTTTATGTTAATCTGTATGCTCTATGAAACGCTATTTGTTTTGACTGATGCATGAGTCCCTATAGTCAACTGAAACTTCCCATATGGAAAGATATAGATAAATCTTACAAAGTTTGTATCTCTTTTGTCTGAAACTTGTATGTAATGCATATGACAGTGAAACCAGATATAATATCCTTATTAAATTTGTACAAAATGAAACTTGTATGATTTGGGTACTTATAAGAACATTATATGACAGTAATTCCACATACAATATCCTTAGTAGATGTGTAATATCGTAATGTAATATCAAACTTATATGAGTTGGACAATAATCAGTGAAACTAAACTCTTACAAGATTTAATTTTGGTGCCACAAACATGAAACAACATAATCTCATAATAAAATTGAAGGGAAAAGCATATGAGTTGACTGAAAGCAGGTTTGTAATGACCGTGGACTGTTAAAATGTTGCCAAGTTTAGCATTTTTGCAAAACCAGGCATCATATTCTTATCTCTAAACGAATGAATTTTCCTAAAATTATTACATGGGTAATATTGTTTAACATTTTAGGAGCAATTATATCCATTATGTTAGGAAAAATGATTAAATCAACACAGCAAATATTCAAAATCCCTGTTGAATGTATTCAAAGTAACGCAGAGATCGAAAGAGACTATTCATCCCATTCTTGGAGAAATAGTTTTAATTTTGCACAAGATCAGCAGATTACATAAATTGCACATTTACTTAAGAAAGAAAAATGATGATGGTGCTTTAATAATTGTTGTACCACTTTAACACTATTCTTTTGGATTGTATATTGAAATACATAAATATTGATAACACTGCAATAGAGCTGGCACCATTAGACATTAATATAATGTAATGATCCTTCTTTTATTGTTTTTCATTGGTTTCATTCAGACTACTAACTGTTCAGTTCTACTAAGTTCTTTTATTTTTTGCCCTATTTTTTGTTTATATATACTGTAGATGCAACTCTTGAGAGGAGGCCAGGGACCCAACCCTCCAGCACTGGCATCACAATCATTGCCAAGATCATAGAGATCCGTGGCAAAAGTAAAGCATCCCCTTAAATTGAGCTTTTTTGCCGTTTGTTGTGTAATTTCAGTACTCAAGATTGTTGAAAACAAACTGTGTAAACAAACACAAATGTGAAATGATTATTGTTCAACAGTGGTAAATATTAGTCAATATAAGTGACTAATTTGTTTTGCGAATAAAGTTTGTTGAATTAAAAATTTGCCTAACAGCCATTTTTTCAGTATTACAGGTATTGAAAGACAACATTTATCGATTATTTATTTATTATTTATGTAATTTGAATGGTAGAAAGTAGTTGTTCTGGGAGCTGACCAAGCAGTTAGTGCATTGCTAGTTTGTTACACAGTTTGATCCAATTGCAGTAGTAAAGGGACAAATTAATTCTTGTCACTTTCATAGGAGTCATGTGTTTCTTATGACAGAAACTTATATGAAAATGACTGTATAGATTCATATATATATACATATATATATATATATATTAGGGGTGTGACGAGATCTCGCGAGATTAAACTCGACGATATTTCTCATCGCATTAAAAATTTGTCTCGCGAGATTTGTGAGCTATCTAGGGCTGTAGTCAACCAAACAAAATTTTGGTCGACTAAAGTTGCGCATAATCTTCAACTAATTGATTAGTTGTGGGGAAAAAAAATCTGCATGTTACTTTTACTTCTGCAGTGATGTCTGTGTCACTCTGCAGTTACACCTCCAAAACAAAAGTCGGCGGTGGAGGACCGTGTTAAGTACTGTAAAGTTTAGTTCAAATCAAACTTTATTTATAAAGTTGATTCAAAACACACATTAAACATGGCTTAATAGAGACAATTTCAAACACAAGTACACAAATCAGCTTCACTATAAATTGCAGAACTGACAGACAAACGCTTGTCTTTATCTGGACACATTTCCCCCACCAATACAACGTGCTAACGTTTTTAGCACAAGTCTATGGCATTTTACATTGTATAAATTAGCCTAGCGTCTAGCGATCTTTTCCTCTTCTAATATAAAGCCAGGGACAACAGCAACATGTAACAAAGGTAACGGTGCATAATTTGGCTCCATTACAACTCACAACAGTCACCGACAAAACAACTGTCTTATACTAAACATGTTTTCCAAGCATACACAACACGCTAACTTATTAGCGCCAGCCTATGGCATTTTACATTGTATAAATTCGCCTAGCGACTAGGGCTGCCACTAACGTGAATGTGGACATGCTAATATTCTTAAAAAAGAACATGGCTGTGTAGTTGCAGCAAGTTGTCAGTGACATACTTGGTCAGGCTCTGTTTGCACTATTTGCACTCTGTATTGACAGAGTAGAACTTTGATTTGGTTTTGCACATAATATTGTTTGCACTTGAAAAAAAAAGCAAGAAATATTTAATTTTATTTAATTTATTTTAACTTTTATTTAGTTTCAATTTGTGGAAGAAGTTTATTAAAAGGTCATGCTTACATCATGCATGTAAAGAGTTATAATAAAACATTTCAAAATGCATGTGCAACTTGATTAAATAAAAGTCTGTTGGTCCAGTCATATATTTTGTCATTGTAGTTTTCTTAAAATCTCGTCTCGTCTCGTTCTCGTTAACCCAATATCGTGTCTCGTCTCGTGAGCTGAGTGTATCGTCACACCCCTAATATATATATATATATATATATATATATATATATATATATATATATATATTAGGGGTGTGACGATACACTCAGCTCATATATATATATATATATATATATATATATATATATATATATACATATGTAATTTTTATAATCTTATTTAAAATTCCATAGGCTGACATACAAAAAAAACTATATGTAATGGTACATATTGATATATGTCTTTTTACTGGTTTTCTTGGTTTTTATTAAATGACATATAATGAGCTTATATAAAGCATATAAATTAAGCATATTTCCCCTGCAAAATATATTGACTTTACCTACAGAAAACATATATATATAATGTTATTTGTTCATATATGTAAAACATATGTCTTTAAAACAGACATATAGGAAAAACTGCAAAAAATTACATGTAACATATATGGAAAACATATTTTGACATGAACTTTCCTTATATACCGCATACATAGATTTCACATGATTCTTATGTATTTTTTTTTATTTTCTTGTATGAAAAAAATGCAAAAGTGGCCACTTTCAAGAGTAAATCATATAAGCCTTATATGATGCACAATACATAAAACATACACTGAAGGTGATGGAACTTTTGATGGAAGTTTTTTCTATTTCTTTTCCATATTGGTTAACCAACAGGGATAAGAATTATGTATAGCTGCAATAAAGCTACATGGCATATCCTTACTGGCCAACAAAAACTGTTGATTGTTAGTGACAAGTAGAGCTCCTCTTTCTCAGTCTGTATCCATCCATCCATCCATCCATCCATCCATCAACATCTGGATAACGTGTCTTTAAAAATATCTGCATTTCCTGGGTTTGAAAGGAATAAGTTAGTCAAATTTTTGCTATGGGAATCATACTTGGATACAAGCTTTGACCGAATACTATTGGATAGAGTCTTGTGAATAGGTCTAACCTTCTCTCAGTCAACATCTCGCCATTCTCTGGCTTGGACACTAAACTGCATTTTTCTTGTGGAAACAGCACTGCAATGCCTGCATTTCATTTAATCAGTGCTATCGCAGTCTGTTTTCGCCTCTATTTCTGCCTTTTTTTTTTTCTTTTTTTTACCAAAGCTTGCTCTGTAAGGTTGTAAAAGGAGAAGTTGGAGAAGCCTTCCTGACATGCTGTATAATTTCATTCATTTAATCTGTTTTTTAGTTTTTCCAGCATTCTTGGCATCAAAAAATAACAACAACAAAAACCTTTAGTTTGTTTAAAAATAATCTGACAGCTTCATTTGCATGTTTACCTAGTATAAATCAAGGACAAGCCTTTCAGAAATTACAAACATTGCTCTGTAGTACATGAAATATGAATCACACTGTAAGGTCTGTAGGTGATTTGTTTCCCGGTTTGGTCTTGCTTCAAAATATTTGTGAATTTTATAAAAGTGAATATATTAGTACAAGTCATGGTGTGCACAGGCAGACAAACTGCATGCCACAGATATACTTCTCATAATCTTTAGAAACAATTTTGTTTCTTGGGTTTGTATCTGATATCTGACTTTGCCTGAATAAATCTACTGCCTCCTCTAGGGGAGGAAAAAAAACTTTAAAAAGTAAAGATACAGTGAGAAAACTAAAGAATGAGGGCATATTGAAAATGATGTAAATGCACATACAGTAAAATGATAATTTATGGATTTTCCTTCTGGCAAATGTAGTTATCATTTGGCAGTTTTCAACATATGGCGATGTATTGCACAATACAATCAGGTTATTGTTCACTGATTTTAAATATTATACATTTTTCCTGACGGAAATAAGTCCTAATAGATTTTCTTAGCTCCGTGGTGACAAAATAATGCTCCTCACAATCCATCTGTTTCCTATATATGTGGCTAAAATTGAATTCACAGTGGTAGGACTATGCAAATGATGCCCTATTCTGAAACCTAGGTGCTATTTTATGATTCTTGACCAGTAACTGTGTTAACTGTCTTCATTGACTTTCAGATTTGGAGGTGTGTAAAACTGAGCCGAGCAATGGCTGAATCTGAAAGTATGCTTTGCCCGAGCCACACAAGCCAATAATATATACATTCTATAGTACATGTGTGCATTTGGATGGAGTTTTTTTATATCCTTGTTCGCTTTTTTTGCCTCAGTCTCTCACTGCAGGCAGTATTGCTGCATCATTTACCAAATGGTTATTGCATACACACACCATATGTGAAAATGGAAGCAGAAATGACTTTTCTACTGCTGTGGAATGTGCTTTATGAGAAGGCTGAGAGTTCTTCGACGGAGTGACCCATATGGACTTGTTATTTTTATGTAAAAGCAAAGGCAGATAGCAGCAATAGTTACATAAGGCTGCAGAAGCTAATATGGTTTCTATGGCAAGAGACAGGATTTACTTTGCTCTTCAGAGTTATCAGGATAAGACCTCTTTTGACGATAATGTCATTTGGCTCCCATCTTAAGATATCATATTTTCTATCTCAAAAGGAGCATGGGCCTATCGCTGCAGATCTAATGAAAAGCTGGGTGTGTTTCTGAGTGTGCGTATGCATGTGTGCGGCTGTGCCTGCACGCATGTCATCTAAATGGCAGCCATCTGCTAACAGCAACGATGCCGTGATGGAAGTGAAAGATATGAACAGATAACGCTGATAGAAACGCAAGGAGACATCTACATCAAGGCCCCTCCTCTGTCTATGGCTCTTTTCCTTTTCCTAACTCCTCATTTCGCTGTTGCTCCTGGCCATCTTCCCTGTTCCTTCTTTCCCCCGTTCTAACCTACATTTCTCCACCTTTAATCTATCAAGTTCTGCCCCCTGTAAAGCTGCTCTCCTTGTTCCGCTGTTTGTGTTGTACTCTGAGAACAGATCTTGGCGTAGGGTGGAGGGATGTATTTGGGGGGAATTGGCAAGTGGTAAGTGGGGGGTCCGGCAGTCAGTTGAGGACACTGTCTCATGCTGACATGACAGTGAAAAAGCCCCCCTGCAGCCTCATCCAAAACATCTCCAACATGGCGCCACATCACAAACGGGGACAATAAAGACGAGAGATGACCGAGTTTGTGTAAAATGGCAAAAGTGTGTGCGGGTGTGTGTGTGTGGCTATGATGGTGAGGGAGGGGTCTCTGAGAGAAGAAAAGTAAGGAGGGAGGGGAGCGGCGAATAGATTATGGCCCCCAGCCATGATTATCTACGCCTGCCACTCTGACCCCCCATGCCAATTATAGAGATAAGGCAGCCTGTGACTGTGTATGTGAGCGTGCACAAGCATTGACTCTCCTTTTTCTGAAGCAAAATGTGACGTCCCCACTCGCACACAGACATTTGTATTCAATGCTCACTATAAGGGGCCACACACTTTCTCTTTCCCACTGTTCTCGGCCCTGTGTAGGAGGGCTGTGTCGATGCTTTAGCATCCATGACAAGATAACCTCTGTCGATATCTTCGAAAATTGCAGATGGCCACTGCAGGATGACACATTTGAGTCAGTAAGACGTTGAGAGGACAGCAGATGATTTTGCAAAGCGAGAAATGAATCATACATTTTACCTGTCCTCTCCAGAATTTAGAATTCCCTTGGGAGCATCAAACACAGGCGACTCCCTTCTTCTCTTAGGTACTGCCATCTGCATTCCCCCCATTTTGCTTTCTCTTTTTATGCTTGCCCTGCATTGCCTTATCAGTTTTCTTCATCCGCTTGTTTTTTAATTTTTTTTCCTACCCCTCCTTGCATCTTTCTTCCTCACTCTTCAGAGGAAGGTCCCGGGGGGATGCTGATTTATGATTTGAACGGCATTTTCCAGCATGCTGTGGCAGTAGGGTATGGTCCCACGGGATAGCCATCAGTCCTGCAAGGCAGTATGGGTTTCGACAGCTCCAGGCTGCTGCCGGTTCTCTCATTAGAGTTTCTGTAATGAGTCCACATCTAACCTGTCGCCTGTGCCACGTAGTGGTGAAAGGAGGCAGACTGATCATGGACTGAGGCTATGCTGGCGAGGCAGCCACATCCAAGTACATCAGAAAGGTCCTGTCCTCTGTGCAGTCATTGAGGTCTGATCAATTTCTACCACTGTGTTGACAGGAATTCCTGTGAAATATAGATGTAAAAGGAGTCTGTACCCCATGAGGACATGGACAGTTGTTGTTTTACTGATGGAATAAAATGATCTTTTAAAAAGTTTTGTATTCTACATATGTGCAGAAGGGCAAGTTTACTTTTTAAAGCAAGCTCCCCTTTCACCTTGCCTTTATTGAATTATATGTTTAAAAGGCAGTGAGTAGGATTAATAGAATTTTGTGGCATCTAGCAGTGAAATTTGATGATTGCATCTGAAACCTCTTGTATGTGTCAAATGTAAACTCCTGGTAAGAATTCCAGTTTTTACCAGGAGCCGAATTATGCACAGAGGTCTCGTCCCATCCACAACAAATAGACACAGTGATTTAAAACCGTGAAACACTGAATAAATCAGTTTCACGTTAAAAATCCTTGTTTATCCCCACGCTATTCAGCTCGTTGCAGAAGGGACTGCCAACTACGGTGGCCAATGCAAAAACAAATAAAAGGCAAAAATGCAAATGGCCCTAGCTAGAGCCAGTGTGTAGTTTGTCAGCTGTGGGCTACTGTACGAACATTGCGCTTCAACACGGTGGATAAAGACCAACTCCTCTACTCCACTACTCTTATTTTTAGGTGACTATGCACTAAGAAGAAAAAAATACTTAAGCTTTTGCTGTTCCGTTTCTTTCAATATATCTCCCTAAATCCTACACACTGGACCTTTAATTTACTACAATAAACCCAGAGTAAGTTTATACTACCTTCTGTTTAAAAGCTAAATTTCTGTGCAGAAGTAGATCGTCATTTTTTTAGTATCAGGAAATCTTAAAACAACTGAAAAGCTAAGACTCAGCAGCAATAAAACACTGTCTAAGATCCACAATAAGTTCTTGCGTATGCATCATATAAACCTCTTTTTTTCTGAATAATGTACAGTCACCATCACCATATATAGGCAAAAGGTCACCAGACATGCATTAAGGATAAGAGAATATAAACATGTCTATAATCAAATCTTTCCACAAGGATTACAGTACACGACACAGGAATAAAGAAGAACTCAAACATGAAGGAGAACAGCAGCGTAGCATGTTAGCAAACCATTCACCACAATAATTGTGGCCAGGAGGGGCTCAGTAGGGGGTGTCTAATGGATTACTACATCTGCTACTTATGGTAAGTAATAATGTCCTTAAAATTACACAAAGCAGCCAGCAAAACAGACAACCCACCACACAACTGTGCAGAGTAAACCCAGAGGACTGAAGTGTTCAAGACTAAAAACTAACTGGCCTCTTCACAGATAATACCTAGTTTGGGTATGTGCAAACACAACTTGTTAAAAGTAAAAATGGCTTCCAACAATTGGCTGGCAAAACTGTGTCTCCAAAAGGGAGAGGCTACTATCTATGCGCCGCTGAGGTCCCAGAGGGCTTTGAGTGAGACAAGCATGCCACCCTCCTGCTCAACATGCTCCACAAGCTGTTCAGTGGACCACGTCGTCCACTTAAACATGCTGGCTCCCAGCACTTGACCGGGTCCCAGGTGAAAAGACAGAGAAAGCACCTTTCCTTTTCTACCTTTTTCAAGTAAAAGAATTGAAATTGCGGCCAGAGCACAAGTAGACAGCGGAACATTGGTGTGGACAATTCGTATTAGACAAAAAGGACAGGAAGGCAATCTCCTCACCTGGTTAGGTCTACTGAGCAGATTGCCTCAGGTTTCTCAAGTTCACAGAGAACTGAGGCAGGAGGAGGGAAGAGGAAGTAAATTGGGGGGGGGGGTCTACAGTGCCATCCTTGTTAGACCTTCTTCATTCACTCTTATAACCCCCGGCTCCTCAGAATTCTCTTTTTTCCCCTCTCTTGTTCTCTTTCATTTGTTCATTGGCCACTGGTTGTCCGAGCCAAGCAACAACCTCCTGGGCTGAAGAAAGAAGCAAACTTGCCTAAAACTGGAGTTCCTCGAACGGCCACTTGAGGCTGGTTCCAAGAGCAAGACAATCCCCAGTGACTCCCATATTAATATGGCCAGTGCTAGCAGTTGGTATTAAGGTTTGCTCCACCTTCTTGCTCAAACATGGCCTCTTCTAACTCCAAAAGTCTAAGGTGATGTCATGATGGCTACATCCATTATTTTATACAGTCTATGGTCAGAGCCCCTCCTTATAAATGCAATTATATGCAATGGGAGAAATGTTTTGGCTGACTGCATCTTTTCTGAGTTGCCTTTAATGGCAACAAACCATTAATGTATTCTCTTAAATGTAACATCGTATAGAAATGTAATGTTTGGCCACTACAACTACTACACTAATAATAATAATTAAAATGATAATATGCACTATTCAAAACAATTATGCAATGCTTACACAATGAAAAATGAATAAAAATATGATGAAATGAATAAATGAAATTAATACAATACAGTGCATGTTAGTAACTGCTACTAACTACCAGTTCAAAAGGTTTATCTGTGTCTCTCTGTCATTCTTGGTGTCACAGCAGCAAATGCTCAATCAACACCACATGGATATGCCATTTACTTTAAGTGATAAATAAATCTTGCATAATAGTCAGGGATCTGCAAGTGAAAAGGTTTCTTAACCTAACCTTTATAAATTGTTTTCAGAGTCATTTATAATAATACATATGGCATTTAGCAATTGCATACTCTTGTACTTAAACTTTTTTCCATAGCAACTGGCCTTGGGTATGTGACAGACACCGGCCTCAGTTGACAGAAATTTCAACCAGCACATTAACAATATGCATAGAGACAGAGCTTAGAGGTCACAGTACATTGCACTGTAAACATTAGCAGTGTACATGTCCAATTTATCACGCATGGATGTTCCCATACAAACACATTCACCCTCGCACATCCCATTCCAGCTGTAGTTAGGAAAATGCTCAGATTACATATTCCTTTGAAGTTCATATAGGCTTCAAAGCACTTCTTTATTAGGTCATTTCTGTTTAACATTTTAAGAAGCATTTGGTTCACTCCCACTAAAAAATGCAAAGAGCAAAATATGGTAAATTGTGTGGAAATTAAATGAAGTTGCATCCATGGAGGAGATATTTATGTGTGCGGTTTCCGTCTTGAAAAGATGATTTGTGCGTGACAGCACGTTATTTCTAGACAACTGCCAGGAAGGCTGTTTATGTTTACATATTGTATGTTTTCTCATTGGTGCTTAACAGTGCACCACCATCACAAAGACAACTGTTAATTATATTTAAACTTGTTAACTACTGGGGAATGTGCAATTAATTTCTGTTGTCCATCGCTGAACTGGATGATTGCTTTTAATATAAATCTATTTATATCAAATGACGTACATATCTCTGAGGGTGCACAGATCTTAGGCATTATGTTAATAACATACTCCTCTTTTTGGCTCATTGCATCACATTTGGCCTGGGGTTTTGAAGGATAAAATGAACATTAAATAAAAAGGGGCTATCCTCCATTGGAGCATTAAATTGCCTTTAAAAATCAAATCCCAATCCGAGCATCTCCAAAATAAATTTTAAACAGTCTAACTCTGATACATGATCAAACTTCATAAACTGTAGGATGGTGTGCCTGCTGAGGGCAACTTCTAGTGCCTACTGCATATCCATCTTTGACATTTATTTGGCTAAGATAGGATGTGATGAGTCAGGATTTAAGTGAGCAATTGGAAACTCATTCCAATTCAGTATTTGTGATTCACTGAGAACGTAAGCAAGCCATCTGCTCAGAGACAAGCAAGAAGGAGCAGGGGTGGCCGGTAAGAACTTAAAACAAATTAGACCAAACAATCCAGCCATTCAAATGTAAAATGGTCATGACACCTGCAGCCTCTGAACACATGTAATGTATCGGCAGTGATAACGGTTACAGAGCTACACGGAGTGTGCTACATATCTCAGTGGTCGTGACTCTGCAGAACACTTGGGGGATGAGTGTGACACCTGACAATGTCGGTGGAAGCAGTTAAGACTGAAGAGGGTGACAGCTTCAGTGACAGAAATACAACCCGTTTGTTTGTGTGGGCAAATCTCAGATTCATTTCTCTGCCCACAATAAGTGTCAAGTGATGCATGCATCTGTGAATGTATGTGTGCGTAAATCTGTGTTTGTGGGCGTCCACATTACTGGCAGAATTGGAGAGAAATGTACTCACGTCGTGGTGCAATTAGCTTTTATTGTTGGTCTATGGTATAGTTAAATAAAAAGCTAAAATGAGGACCTGCATTTGCTTATCTGGAAATTTGCTCAATTATAGGATAAGGAGTAGCTCAGTGGAAAAGTATACTGAGGCATTTAGTTGCAACTAAATGAAAATCAATAGCATTTTGTGCATGCTTCCAAATGTAATAGTTGCTCTATCTTGGTTTGCCTCCTGCAATCAATTTGATACCATGGGTTTTGTTTTTTTTTGAGCAAGGTTAGTGGCCCAACAATCTCACACCACTGGCTGGTATGCACATACAGAACATTCTTCTACCAGGGATTTCCATCCTGCATGTAAAGTATTTGATGTCACATATTTATGCACTCAAAGTGATGCACTCAACTCCAAAATCATAAACACATATCTTTCCTCTTACCTGTAGTGCTATTTTTCAATTTGGATTGTTTTGATGCGAGTTGCCGATGAGAGATATCAGCTGTGGAGATGTCTGCCTTCTCCCCAATACAATAGAACTAGATGGCACTCAGCATTAAAAAACACATTTGAACTACATTTGAAAAACTCAACAGCGGAGAACGTGACACAGTTACTTAAGTTAATCTGCAACCTTTGTTGTGAGCAGTTTCATGTAGGAACTACTTTCTTTCTACTGAACAACACAACACCATATCACCATGCAGAAGGAAGCGTGCATCTACTCATAGCTCAGGTAGCAGCACTGAGTTACCTGTTGGTAGAGCTCAGCTAAGGACAATTGCATTAATGTTTACATCTCGTGCTGTCACAGGCATGAGCCTCTTGTCCATGAGTAGTTGCACGCTTCCTTCTGTGCGATTATCTTAATGGCTGGATCATGATGTCTGGAGACATTGCTGTCAAGTTTTCCAAATGTATTTTTTTTTGGCACTTGGAGCACCACAAGCTGAGTGCCTTCTAGTTTCATTCTATTGGAGAGAGGGCAGACATCTCTACAGCCGATATCTCCAACACTCTGCAACTCACACCAAAACAAACTAGATTGAGGGACAGTGCAACAGAAAAGAGGAAAATGTGTATTTTTGGTTTTGGGGTGGACTTTCCTTTTCAAGAGTAGCTTAACCGTTTTGCTAAACTCTAGTGGTTGACCCTCAAACCTTGCTGCAGTGATTTAGAAGTGCACTCCTGGTCCGTGTTACATCACCAGGGATGTGGTTACAAGGTGTTAAAGAAACAACAGTGGAAACAACGTGGTTTCTTCATTTTAAGTGTATTTCACCTTTGGGTGTGGTCAGTAGAGCCACATGACCTTTGGGTAGGTAGGCTAGGTATTTCAGAAGGCTTGACTACTGTATCTACCACACCAACAATGATGTCACAATAAACTAATATACCCTGGTATACACACCACAGTAACAAGGTAAGAAGTGAAACTACTGGAGGTCAGAAAAAAGAAGATTTTCATGGGTTGTTAATTTAATCTTTAGGGTCTAGTGGTGCTTTGCCATTAACTGGTAATAAATGTATCTCTCTATTCTGGCAGGTAAAGCAGGTAGAAGACGAAGTATGTCAGTTTGAGAGCATAGTACAGATGACTACCATTACCCCATGGAAAAGGCTTATTTTACATCGTTGCATTCACAGATATTGGAATCTCTAACACGCTTGGTATTCATACTCAGAGATTTCATTTCAGTGCCATCCCCCCTGTGTCTTTTAATTGCTCTGTGATTTTAATGCTCACAAAAGTCAGCAGGTTTGATTTAAATACATAATCTGTGAATGAATATCAAAACAAATTAGCCAAAGAGTCAGACAAAAACTGACCCTTTCGGTCATATTACACTGAATGAAATATTAAACCTGGGGTGATTTTGTGATCATTTCAGACCCCGTTGCTCAAGCTGATTGAGAAATAGCTTTTAAAGCTTTTTAACATTAGCTACTACCCAAGTCTCTTTGGAAGCCTAATACCATCCAATAATTTCCTGTGCAGTGCAGTGTTCTTGGGTTCTCAAGTTGTAAACTCACACTTTACATCCATTACTAAGTCCTGTTCCCATTAAGTAACATAAATGAGATGCACTGCTAACTACCTGACTCTACAGTACCTGGTTACATCTGTCAATAAAAACACAGAGGGTGGTCCATTGAAACAGCCAATGATTGAAATACAGTATTTTTTAAGTGTTGCTCTGTTTACATATGCACACATACTGAATAATCGCTTTTCATCTCTTCTACACACACAGACACAGCGTGTGTCTTGGTGTGGTCTGGAGTGAGAACTCACAGGTTGATAGGCCAAAGGGTATGCCATTAACAGACGGAGTGCTTGCGCCCCACATGCTGGCCATATGTCATGCCAAATCTCATCTCATCTAGTGCTAAGAGAAGGTGCTGCTGGCTGCTGAAAGGCCACCTTCCAAACAGATATCATCAGCCTGACACCCTGACCCGACTGGAGCTGAGGGCTACAGCTCTGCTCCGTATCATATCCAGTCGCATTAAGGTGGGAGAGCAGGGTCACAATATAGTGCAATAAAAACACAAGGCTGAGCTTTTACTTCCTGAGCCTCCCAAAGCCCAGAAATAAAAAAGATCAAGTAGAACTCCTGTAGTAGAACTCCTGTAGTTTTAGAAGTAGGAGCAGTAGTAATGCCACAACAAACAAGGAAACAGTGGTGTATGTGACTGCCAGTGGTGGAATGTAACTAAGTACATTTACTCAAGTACTAACAGTACTTAATAAGCACAAATTTTACTTTACTTAGTACAATACTTTTACCTAAGTTAGGTTTTGAGTTCAGGACTTTTACCATTAGTGGAATACTTTCACAGGACCTTAATACTTCTTCCAACAGTGGCCAATGCTATCAAAGTGCTAATGCAATCAGTATGCTAATGATCCAGTAGAACTTGCTGGGTCCATCAGTGTCCCAAAAAGCAACCAAATTTAAAGCACCCCCTCTATTTCTGATTATCGTTAAGTCCTACTGTTCCCATTTTTCCTTTGGTTTGTAAGTTCTTCCCAAAAGCTATGATGCAGTCATATGATTTTAAAATTACAGATTAGGATTGCATTCAAAAATGTATACAGTGTTTTAGCATGTTCTCATCCCAACTCTTCAAATACCACCACTTTGTGAGTGGACATAAACGTTAAAATATGATGTGTTTGGTACCCTCCGGCATCTGTTTTGGATGTTTGTGGATGCAATGTCAATTTATGCTTGTTACATGGACTGTGTTTTTTCAAAATACACTTCCATTTTGAAAGGAAATGTACCGTTTTTGTTTATTACATGCCTAATTGTCTTTTTGACACAATGAAATTACATTGTAGATAAAAGCTTGATTTCCTTAGTTTTAAGCAACACAAGCACATGGTTAGGGTTAGAAAAACAAAACATGATTTAGCTTACAATTTACTCAGGAACCAAACAACAGACTCCTGGAAGTTTAGAGTATGTATGACACATCCACCTCCCCTCCCATCTGCCCTACACAGACTTTCTTGCCTTTTTTTTATTACGATAGTTGCCAAAGGCGTTACAAATTCTTGCTTACCAGTGCTTACCATACTGCCGCAAATGGCGCCTCTTTGTGTCCAAGTCTGACGCCTGTGTCCACTGACAAAGTGGCGGTATTTGACGACACAAATTGTTGCCCGTTACCTTTGAAACTACACATCATACCTCCGCAAAAGGTGCCTCAGTCTGAATAGCTAGCAGCTGAGGACATTGTATTTTGACTTGTCCTATATTGTAGAGACATGGATATACGGTATTCAATATTCTATTCCACCGCTTGCTGGCCTTTTCAGTCCATGCGCAATCAGGATATAAAATATATTTAGTGAGATATCAATAGCACTGCTTATCCTGCAAGAAAACCTATCTGCATGGGCCAGCCAGCAGAGAGACTTTGGTAGCTGATTTTCTTACTCGAAGTCAAGGCTTTAGTTACTGTAGGTCTCCGGAGGAGGAATCGAGCGGGAGATGTCATGGCAGTGAATAAATTGTTGTCTGTAGCTTTACCCTGCTTTGCTCCCTCTCTCTCTCTTTTTGCTGATCTCTCTCTCCCACACAGTCTCTCCCCCTCTTCTAAAAACTCAAATGCTCATATTTTGGGATATTTTATAGAGAGCAATGTGTGACTGAGTGGCCATGAAGCAGGGCACTGCTGCACAAGGGTGCTCAGTCAACCAGTGAATATAAAGGTTAGATAAACTATTCCTTGCAAAACCACTGAAAGCCAGTGCCAAGTCTGTGACACAGATTGCTGCTCATGCGGAGAATACCGCATCAATATTTAAACACACACCCTTAATTAAAAGAGTATCAATGACAAAAGGCGCCTTTCCATCATAGTGGTATGAAGAAAGACTGGCAGAATGTATAATCTGTGAAAAACTGTAAGACCCCTGACATTTTCGGACTGCAACATTTGTCACATCAGAACATACTAATCTGCCGTGACCTTAACCATCATATAAGGTCATATACAGTAAAACAGAATCCACAGCAGCTCCAGAGGAGTAACTGAGAGCCCTGTGGTGGGATAAAAAATAAAATAAAATAAAATAAAATAGCTTCAGTCGTCATGTCCTCCCTGCTGCAGGGAGAACACACAACATCCCCAGTGCTTGTACGACATCTAGTGGCAAACTGCAGGTACAGACATCCTTTAAGCAATATTTGAATGTGTGTCATGCCAGTGGCTCCACACATAATAAGTGGTGTAATTCGTCATACACTGAGACCACTTCCATGCCTGGTGGAGGCTTTTGAAGTTTTTGGATTGCGTTCCATAAAGTCTCACATAAACAGCGTTCAAGTGCATTTTAAGTGCAGGGACGTGATACACATGCAGCAGAAGCATAACAAAAGTGTGGTTCAAATACCAACACATTTGTATGACTCTACAGAAGCAGCTTCCACTGACAACACTGATTATGTTACCATCAACAGTACAGGATAAAGCAGACATTACCAATGTCTAATTTAATGCCAAATACAAATCTTGATCACTAGCCAAAAGTCTGACTGCAAACTAATGCTATGTACCAATGGCTAAATAAATATTTAAGTTCTTTAAAATGCACATTTCTAAGGTAGAAAAGCGAATGAAACAAACAAACAAACAAAAACACTTTTTTTTTGCTTTGTGATGCTACCACCTCTGTTGCTGAAGTTAATCAAAGTCAAGCCCCCATCCCTCTACCCTCACAAAGACAGCATGGGAACTGAACATCCACACAGACACAAACATTGTGGCAAACATCAGGTTTTCTCCATTTTTTTTGTCACCGTGGCTGGCAGCACTTACCTGTGGGCTAGTTGTTCAATTGTCAGTGGCCATGATAGAAATAACAGTTTGCTATCATTCTGTCAGCATGGGGCAGAAAAACATTAGCTTGCTCCGAAAACAAGCACGCGCCAGGTGGTGCCGTCTCTCAGTGGATAAGCAATTAGCTTTCTGGGGGCCAAAACTACAGTTTGTCCCACATAGAAAACAAGCAACACCTGTGTGTGCAGCCGAGTGGAGCCGAGGCTCAGCGCCGCATAACAGAAAATAGGAACATCCAACAGGGGTGTGTCAAGTTGCCCTTTTCTGAATGCGTTTTTTGGAGGAGGTTGACAAGAAAATGAATAGAATGGGTAATAAGCATGGGAGATGCAATGAAATAATTTCATAGAGGAGTGTGGGTAGGCAAGTGAGGAGGATTGCAGGATGAAAAATCCTGATAATTATGCGAGTGAAACATTAATTAAATCGGTGACAGAAAAAGCGAACTCAAAGTGATGGAACTTATGGAAAGAAGAAAAATATGACTTAGATCACGTACTTGAAAAAGAGGTGAGGAGAGACATACAAATGAAGCGGTAAGAAAAATACAAGTGAGAGATGGCAATGAAGGAAAATGATATGTATTGGAAAAGAAAAAGATGCTTATTCAAAGGTAGGAAAATGGGCAGAGTGACATGGGTAATGAAAGAGGTGTCACTGAATGTGAGGTCAGGAAAAAGCAGAAAAGGGCCACTGCACAGAATCAAGATGAGATAGACAGATACATTTTAGTCAGAAAAATGGATAGAACCACTTACTGAGGCTACAGTCTATCCTGATACAATCTGGCGGGAGAAAGAGCGAAATGGTGAGATTGAAAAAAAAGAAAAAGAGAAAGAAAGAGACAGAAAGAGGATAAAAGAGAAAAAAGACATTTTACATCCTTCAAGGTACATTCTGCAGACAACCAAGCATTGCTCTGGGGCCACCATCCGGGGACAGGCTCTGAGTCAGGATCACCCTTTACCTCCATCAATCCCATCATCTATCCACCCTCCTTCCACCCGATACCCCCAAAGCACAGCAGAAGGCAAGACTCACGCCATGGGGTCTATACAAGGAGAGGATAATGCTATGTCACCATAATGATGATGCTTAAAAATAAACCTTAATGCTCCATTGTTGTTGTAATAAACACAACATCAAAATGCAAAATGTGCACTTGGAATTATAAGGTTCTATCCGCATAGTGTGCAGTTATAAAGTAATGTTGTTTTTTCCCCTTTGTAAATCATAACAACACTATACAAAACATGCAATACTTTAAGTATTTCAAATATATTATGAAGCATGTCAGATAGAGCCTGATAATTTCAACTGCACAAGATGTTTTGGCCAAGTTTAGACGGCCTAAATAACTTCAGGCGGTTTCTTTCTTATCTATGAAACACCATGTAACTGTTACGCTCCCACTGTGCACAACTACCCCTTTTTTCCTACATCTGCTGTGCACTCACTAGAGCAGGTGCAATGCCTCGCACCTTTAACTTTAGCCGCTCTTTCCCAGCAATTTTAGATGCTCTTGCCTTCTGCAGCACTTTGGGCATGAGAAACCCAACAGTGTAAATGACAAGAAAGGGTGATCTGCACATCCCAGCCACCTCACGCCTGGTGCACACAAACCACAAGAAATAAGACCCTACTCTGTGCTATTTGCTACAAGTGGTGCGGCAAAAACACAGTGAAAAGTGTTATCATTTTACAAGCTGTGTTGCCGGGATGGTGGCGTGTTGGTTAAACAGCTTTGTCCTTCAGCTTGAAGACTACAGTCCAAGCAGGTTCAGTAAGCATCTGCTCTGCTATTTTACAGCGAGAAACTTAACTTAAACTGACCTTTAAACCCCACTTGGGATGGGGCTTACATAAACAGGAACTTACTTCTCAAGGATCTTTAAAGTATGTCATTACTTTTCCTCATCAAATATTTTATCTTGGAACTAATTAATTGCTGTTCAGCCCCATCTAGTGGCTGTGCCCTGCGTGTGCATGTGGCGGCGTGGTTGGGTTGTGGTCTCGAGCTGTCAACCGCTACAGAATAGTGGACACAAACAGCCAGGGACCAGCGTCACGCTGTAGAGAGGTGGGGAGTAATACAAATCCACTTCTGTTATATGTATTGAAGGGCCAAATGTGTTGCTAAGCAGTGACATTTCATGAACAAAGCCACATTTGTCCAAGCATTTTGAGAGAGGTAAAAGTCGCTCTCCAGGATGTGGATTTTCTTTTGAATTGATAATCAACAAAAATAATGTGTGATGGTGTTAAACTAAAATGAGCCAGCTGTCATCTGTTAGAGTGACAGACTAGCCTTCAGCTGACATATTGAACAGGTTATCATCATTATCTACAACTAATAAATATCATTAGGGCTAAATCTGTCCAATTATAGCCTTTCCTGGTGATTCATTAGCAGGATTTTAATTATCTTAACAAGGATTAAAGCCTTCACTGATATTGAGGATTCCCAGCTGATGTGTTTCACATTAATTGTTAATTAATTCCCTCACAAAAGAGCTGCGAAAATCCTGAGCAGAGCTTTAGTGTCAGTCAACTGTTTTGACTTTTTTGAGGTGTCACTTAAGCCCCACTTAAACGGAGAAGTGGGGATCTCTGTGGGGAATTCAGCGTACAAATTAGCTTGAGGGTTTTGCTGTTATGGATTAGCCACAAGTGTGTGCTTGGGGACTGCCAGCAGGTCAAGCTGTGACCCAGTGGACAATAAGTCCAAATGCGTGTGCAACTTCGGACAACTACAGCTGTGAGCCGGTCACTCTGACTGTTTGATCCAAAGGGCCGCAGACATACAGGCCATTGAAGGGATGAAAAGTTCCATCTTTCGAAGTCTTGGCCAGGTGGAGTGTTTATGATTGACAGAAAATGAGAGAGGGAGAAGGTAGAAGAGAAGTGAGAGAGAGAGGGAAATAGAGAAAGAGAGAAGAGTGGCCACCTCCGCCCTCACTTCCTGTCTCTATGGTGGCTTAAAGTCCCATATTCCTGGGTGCAACTCTGTTATGCTCCTCCAGGTTCACCGCTGAGAGTCTTTTCCTCCAAATGATTAGAACAGATTTAAAGTATCCAGAGCTGGAAGGTCATACCCATCTTCCCCAGAGTACTAATATTCATTGCAATGGGATATTAATATGTCAAAAGGTTTGCATTCCTGCAGCCAGTTATTAGAGGGAATGTCCTTCTATACACCCATCTATCTTACAAACTGTACCCTACAATTTCACTGACCTTCTCCCTCATATGATTGCCTGCCAGACCTTTTTACACCACCCTCTTCTTTAAACTCATCTGTAATTACTTATGATGAGGATCTCTATCTCTTCTTAGCACCGCCGCTGGGCAGAAGTGGAGCCAACCAGCTCCTCAGCTAACTCCGCAAAAATGGGAAAAGAGCAGAACCATGAGGAGGAGCGACACAGGGGCAAGGCCACCTTGAAGCTGCTAGAGACAGGTTAGTGGGTTAAAGCTCAGGATTGGGCCAGGGTTTACTGTTAGAGATGGAGCTTTTAAACTGAAGGAGGTGCTATGAGGCTTCACAGGGAACAAAAGTAGATGGATGAATGCAGAGAGGACAGGGTCAAATAATATGAAACAGAAATGACTGCAGGGTGGCTCCCCACAGAGGACAAAATGGGGGATACCTTAATATCTTTACTTGTAGTCTAACTTTCCTGCAGCAAGCACTTTATCAGTTTGTGGGGGAGAAGTTTCTGTACTTGTACCTCAGTTTCCTCAAATAAATTGTGTTCGAATACTGTTGGCATTTCTTATTTCAAGGCAGGGCAGGGATGGGCATAACCTAGCTGGTTAGCTTACTGTACTGACATCCATTAAATGAAATACAGAGTGCTCTGTCATACAAAACAAATACTGAGGTACAAATTTAGAAGCTTTTCCCCACCTGTCTATTTGACAATGAAAAAAACACTGGGGTGAAACTCAAAATGTCAAACAATTTTTCTAAGTTCTGCAGTACACAATGCTAAAATACAGAGTGAAGATGAGGAGACAGGGTATGCTAAGGAAAAGGTTAGCATGAACAACCACGATGAACCACGGTGGCCTACCAAGGTTTACTGTGAGCTTGACGCGGCCTCCGTCCAGCTCCAGTCTCAGGGTGTCCGCCGACTCCTTGGAGGTGGTGGCCATGAGCAGGCCATACGCCCGCTGAGACATGAAGCGCAGCGCCACGTCTTCAGCCTCTGTGTGCATGGTGACCGGCATGATGATCTTCAGGTACATGCTGCCGTCGTAACTCAGCACCGTCGCCTCTGGATATGGGCGTGAGGGAGAGAAAAGGAGTGTGACAATGATGAGTAAGTCACATGTTGCACAGGAGAGTGTACACACAGAGGGGTAGTGATTCATATAAACTCAGAACATAGGCGGGAAGATCAACTGGATATGACAGTCCAATATCGACAGCCAAGCGAAGGCATCTGCCAAATTCAAAGTGGGTCTAAACAACACTGACAATTGTTTTTCATTATCTTTGGACAATCTTCCCATCTGATATAATTCAATCCCAGTTTCACCAAACATTGCACACCTGGTTGCTCAACCCAAATCTAGAATACATATTTTTCCTCTTCCTTGTAGTGCTATCAATCTAAATTGTTTTGGTGTGAGTTGCAGATATTGTCCGGAGAAATGCTTTCTTTTCAATATAATGGAACTAGATGGCAACAACTGCCCCTCCAGACAAAACCCCCTGTCAAAATAGGTGTATTAAGACGCCATACCCACAACAGAAGATCAAGGGAACGTTCAGTGAGAATGATGATCAAAGCTGCATGTGTCTGAAAACTCGTTACAGTGATCAAAACATGCCAATCATTACATTTTCATCAGATGAAATCTACCACCCAATACATACAATGAAAGCATTCACTATAACAAAAGAAAGGAAACAGCATGTAATATTCATTATGGATTCGATATGAGACTGTCCTCAAGCTTAGATACTTGTCATTAAAAGTGCTGCTGGCTTCTGAGAAATCCTTATTCACACTCGGCACAACCACAGTTACTCTATCTAGAATCAACCATGCCATAAATAGACTGCTGTGTAGAGTGACAGTTTCCTGAGTACTGCTCTTATTGTGCGGTGTTGGTCGATGTGCGTCACCACAGGCTAACATGACTCACTGTCATAGGGCAAATCTGATGTTTAGGGTTTGGAAATGATGCTAAAAGATGCAGAGAAATCCCGGCTAGGCAGGCAAACAGGTAACGAGCAGTGACGTTTTAACAGAGATCACATCCAACATGCTGGACCAACACACATTGTTTCAGATTTTTTCCCCCCTTTTTTTATAAAGACCCCACTTACATAAAATGTGATATACTCCCAGTACAGCATTATTGTATTAATTAATAAAAACAACCGATAGCACACAAAGAATATTCATTAACGCCAGCTCAAAACACCATAGATGTGTTTAAGTTTATGTGGCCTGGAGGCGTCATGTAATAGCCTCTGGGTTTTCTTCATCTGTCAATTTCATTAATTTTCCCTGCACACTGTTAATCCATTCGCTCAGTCTATTGACACAGATAAATATGCGTCTGCTTTTAAGAGACATTCCCTGTGCCATATTCCTGCAGTTACAGAAAGCCCCACTAGATGGCAAAAGAGCTTCACTGAACCCAAACATGTCATCTGAGCACCCAAAGACAAAACTGCTAAAATATCACCCTTCAAAATAAAGACATTTCATCCTCTACCTCCACTGTCCTGATTTGAATCCAATCTCTCCTTCCCTCATTACCCTCCTTGTCCCTCAAAATCCCATACTGTCATGGCTCACTCACCCCCACGGACGTGCAAAGACAAACCATGGAGCGAGGCGCCTGCAGCTAATTGGAATGAATCAGACGTACGTGGTGCTATTTGACTGGCTCACCTCCCCTCACCGTGCCGTATGCGCCACCTGGGTTTGCGTGACTGACACAGATGGCGGCGGTAGGCCCGGCTGCTCTGTCACACTGCTGTCGGCCCCTCAGTGCTTCAGCCTCCACCCCCACCCTCCCAGCCGGCGGGCTCTAATGCCACCCAGCCTCGGGTGGCATTTGGTTCACTCCCTGCGGAGCTCTCACTCTACCCATACAGCAGCTGCTTGGTTGTGTGAAATACAAGGAAGCACATTGTCGAAATGCTCGTTCTACACTTGTTTTCCTGCCCTGCTGCACCGGATGGAGTTTTCACAACACTACATTGTAAACATTGTGCAACATTAGCGTTTTAGCAAGTTTTCATCGCTTCATGTTTTCACCATCTGTAGTTTATGATGCCTTGATTATGGGAAAGTATTTTTTGCTTCACTGTAAAAAGTTACAGTTAAAGTTAGTTAAGAAAGTTATTTTGCAAATTTGTGTGTCTTGTTTGGGATAACTCAACACTATTATCCCTTCCTAAGTCCCGTTCCTTTTTGCTATGTGCTTTATTAACAGTTGAACAAGCTTGGGAGACAGAAAAAATTTGTATCAACTTTCCAGGCTAGGCTCGTCTGTGTTGAAAAGAAAACCAAATTTTGTAGATGGTTAAAAGATGTGGCTGGGTGACTGTAACAATTTTCATGGAGATACTGCGTTGTATGAAGACACATAAGTTGACTAATGCTAGCAAAACATTAGCTGCAAAATCACAAACATCACTACAAAAAGCGGAAAAACAGCCACAAAAAGACCACAAAGAGACAAAACAACATGAAAAAGATGCAGAACCACCATGAACTCTGTGTGTCCTGCTCCTATGTAGGACAGGTGGTGATTCTTTTTACATATTCGTGCCCAGGGACCCATTCTCTCATAATCCACCCATGAACGCAACTCTACAGTAAAGAGAGACTGACGTTCGGTCAGCACTATGATCTGTATTCAGTAGCAACAACATAGAGTACTTTTTTGATTCCCAGAAGAGAAAAAGAGGACATATACCCGGCAGTGCAGGAGTGATGTTGACCTCGGTCTCTACTTTTCCCTTTATCGCTGAGACAGGAAACTCAATTTATGTCATTTTGCCTTGTTCATAAAAGTTAACATCTTGAATATCCCCTTTCATCGCATACTGTAGTTCTTGCTGTTGGATTTTTTAAGCTATATTACCTAATGCCCAGAGACTAATACACACTGTGGCACCCGGCTCAACAGAAATGGTATTGCCATATTTCTCTTCATCAAGTGTGCCCGGCTCACCAGCAGTAACTAAGGGTGGTGGGACTTGGGATCCGTCAACTTTGTACTATCGCAAACTAGATGCATGTATTGCTGTTCAGAACCCAGACTGAATTCTAGTGCAGTGAAAACCCATAAAGACACACATTCCTTTCAAGTCAGCCTCCTTACCTATCTCACAGTTGGTGCCGAGGTATCCAGTGCCGATGCAATCACAAATGTAGCGGTTCCAGCCTTCTTTGCACAGACCTGCATTGCCACAGGGGGCGCTGCTGCACCTCTTCTGCAGTTCACGGGTACAGAAACTGCTGACACCAAACGCGCTCTGGATCTCGGCAAGACGGCGGACGTCACGGCTCTTGCCGTCGATGAAGAGGTCGCGGACGCAGCCAACGTAGCCGTAGTTAAGCAGTGCCGTCCAAACCTCTGGCGGCAGGATGAGGTCCGACTTAGGCTCAGGCAGCCCGCCCAGGTACATCTCACTGTCGAGGTCCAGGATTTCACTGCCCTCCGGGGAGCTAAAGGGCATACTGCGGCTGTTGACTGAGATAGATCCTGAAAGACAAGACGTTACCAAGTTATCTATCAAATCTAAAAATATTTCTAATATAGGGGCAAATTGGTCTTACCATATCTATGTTAATACCTATGGAGTGCAACTTATGTGTTTGCATATATCTAGACATGCATATTGTATTAAGTGAGAGATTAAAGTGTGTTTTAATGACTCAATGACACAGTACAGAATATTAAAGAAGTGTGTGGTCTGGACAGGTGGGTGAGTGGATGGGAGGTCAAGTGGCTGAGTGAGTGGGCAAGTGAGTGAATGGTTGGGAGGGAGGAGCAGTAAGTGGATAATTTAGGGACATAGAGCACAGACAGAGGGACATACAAGAGACAGGGAGAATAGATGACAGTGGAGTGAATGTGTGTGTGTGTGTGTGTGTGTCTAATGTGTCTGTAATAGGCTAAATGGAGGAGAAGGGAAGCAGAATGCAGCAGGGAGTGGGTGAAACAAAAGGCCCTCTATCTTTCTGTGATTAACGACTCCGTCTTAATTTTCTATTAAAAGCCAATTACAGCAGGAGCAGCAGCGAGATCACATGCATGCGCGCACACACATATACACACTCATTCACACCCTTCCTCATTATAAGACGCCATTAGGGGGAGATATAATGTCCTAGGTGCTTGCCCACCTACAGATCATTCATCAGACACCAGACACTCAAGCATGCAGATGCCCCTGTTTGTGCCCACATTCAGACGAAACGTCAGAGCACAAGTTCCTCCTCAGGTATGAGGAACAAACTTGCATCAAGAAAAACCACAGTATCATTAATAGCATGTGTAACCATTTCTTAGCTTTGGTCTTAACATGCTTGGATTAGCATGGAGAGCTAGACGGTTTTAGACTGTGTCAAAGCCGATTCAGTCTCCTTTTCTGTGACAAATTTGCGACACTATCCATGTCCCTCTAATCCAGTGAACTCTTCCAATCAGCTGCTTAAAGAAGCTACAAAATACAAGGGAATATTAATAGATTAAGTACATGTTTAGTCCAAGTGCACATTTATGGTTTTCTATAATAGTGTGGAGTAACCAACACATATCTAACCTCAATTGTAAGGCTGCTAATAACAAGAACCAGTGTACTTCCAAAATACTCTCACTTTAAAAAGAAACTTCTTGCTTCAACTTAAAAAGAAAAAGTTAGTGTCCAGACTGACCTAAAATTTTATGTTGACTGAATTTGAGAAGACAGATTGAGATAAGGGATGGGCATCAATTTGATTGATATTATTGATGATTGATTGTTAAGGATTTTGATCAATCACAAATAATTTTGCTTGATAGTCGCAGTGTTTCCCCTACAATGCTACAGGCCCGGCGAGCCACCATGCCTAAGAGATCCCCTGCCGGAGCTATGCCGGGCAAAAAATCAGAAATAGACCCTTGAGGCCTTTGAAAACACTACGCTATTGAAAGAAGGAGGTTTCGCTGAAAACTGAAGCCTGTAACCCCTGGCTGGCAAATGGTTGTAAACACCCAGGGGTGAACTGCACATGAAGCTCAAAACTGGGGCAGCTGTGCTCTCTAGCAGCAACAGTCTGCACTGTACTCTTTTGTTTCCCTTCTTTTGAAATACTGGCTTATTAATTAATCGATAATTCATCATTAATTTTTTTGATGATCGAATAATGAATTTTGATAGTTTGCCCATCCCTAGTTGTACTGTATTTTGTAATGATTCAGAGCAAAATTTTCTCGTTAAATGCACTTGATCTTGATTCAGTTGTCTTTAAATTTAAGACAAATGAACTGAGTTTATTTGAGGGGAAAAGCTTATTTGTTTTGAAGCAATACAAGATTACCTCAACTTGTCTTCTTAAATAGCCTATACACTAACTTTTTTTAAGTTGAAATAATTTTTTTCAGTGTTGGTTGTTGATTGGGTGGATACTATTAGCTACAGTCAAAATTTTACTTGTCTCTTAATCATGTAAACAGAGTAACAACTACTTTGGTACAGGTCACTAAATCCTACTGATTTGTGACATGCTGCAAATTGTGAACAGGAATTATTCATAGGTAAATGTTGGCATGAAAATAAGAATGGATCTGGCTTTAAATTGTGGAGAAATAATAATCCAGCAAAAACAAAACACAGTGTGCACATGCACAGTTGAATTCTACATCAGTTGTTAGTTTTAACAAAACAAGCACCCCTCACCTTTCCTCCCTTCCCTCTGGAAATCTACATGGCACCATTCCCCGTCATTGACCTTCTTGTTGCTGGCCTTCAGCTTTGTTTTTCCAGAGCCCATATCGATCAGCAGGTACAAATACCCCTCCAGCAGCTCCATGGCAAAATAATCAGTCTTCAGCTCCCTACCGGGCTTCTGCTCTTTGGGACCCTGGGGGCGGCCGTGGCTGAAGAGCAGTAGCCCGCTGGGCTCCGTAGTGCGGAAGTCGAAGGAGATAGATCCTGTCTTCTTGGTGTTCCACTTGGGCAGGGAGATGTAGGACTCGGGGGTCTCAAAGGTGACGGGGTCCAGGGCTGCCACGTCCTCGCAGCGGAACACCAGGTCGCCATTCAGGGTGATTTTAGGGTCACGCTCAATGGCCAGCCGTGAGAGCTCCAGCTTAAAGTCGTTGTTCTTGTACACCACCTGCAAAGCAGAGAGGCGGAAGGTAATTACAAGGTTATAAATATTAGTATTAATAACAGGAGTGTATAAAAATAGAGACGACCACATCACACTAATCCTTGCTGCTATTCACTGTGAGTTTTAGAATGTATTTTAAGGTCCCATCTAAATGAATGAAGATATGATTGAAAACAGATACTTTCCTCTGTGTTTTGGCCTCTTGTCAATATGCACTTTCATGTCACTACAAGGGAGGATTTTGAAAACATCTGTCAAGGTGCAGATTTTTCAAAACTATGATGTCATCACCTCAATTTGCCAATGCCAATCACTGCTTTGTATATAATCAGCATGTGCCAGAACAATTACAACAATGGGGGACTACTGGTTTGTTTACTTTCAGTCAACACTGCTTGGTCTAAGGGCTACGCTACACCACTTCACAGCTGAATGGTGGCGTATGCTGCACCTCAGTAATGGTTTATAGTCTGCCAAAAACGATGGGTCTGGATCAGGCCTGGTAGAACCGGCAGATTGTGGGGCAATTTCAAGAGGAGTGGAGGCAAAACCTTTACGTTCTAGATATTACCCATATCATGCTTTTATCTTTAAGTGAGCTCCATTGCCCTTACAATGGCAGGGAATCAATGGTGATGAGATCTCCAGTTAGTGTTCTGAAAAAGGTAGCTTGTACTGTGAGGATTTGGAGTAGGGTTTATTTTCAAAAAAATCTGTACTTGAATAGACAGGGCCTGATATTTTAGTGCTTCTTTAAAAAGCCTTGAATGATCAGGCTCCTGCCTGTACATGTGACCTGCTAACTCCCTATGAGCCTGATCGCTGCTTGAGATCATCCAGCAAGGCTCAACTAATGGTTCCAAAATCTCTACTTGTCACTGAAGGTGATCAGGCTTTTGCTGTCTGGGATCCTCTGCTGTCGAACTCCCTTCCAAATGATCTAAGGCTGACAAACTCAGTAAAGTCTTCTCAAATGTCCTCTTAAAACTCACTTTATCATTTGGCTTATTCTTAACTAATGGTGCATATTGGAACTCTAAACTATTTTATCCTCTCGAATGTCTTGTTCACATTTTTTTATTTAAAAAAAAAAAGAAAAAAAAAAGATTAATATTCTAAAATGGCAAATCGCAATAGCCTATAACACAGCTGCAACAGAGAAGAACATTCCGTCCATAATCCTGAGATCCCACAGATGCATCCTAATTGCCCAAATTAATTTCAAGTGTCAGTTATAGTGGCTGCTGGGAAATCTTGTCTGCATGGGGAAATGATGAATCAAGTCATGAATGAAATACATGACGTTCTTTTGAAAAGCAGTGTTTGTACTAACCAATGCTTACACAAACATTTTACAGAAGCTGTTTTTCTATCTTTAACTATACAACAGTTAGTTCTGACTGAGTAATTTGATTGGAAAACAATAGAGTATAACATCACTGGGACTTGTAACAGTAAAATCACTCCGCTCACAGGTATTACAAATATAGAAATACAACCCTTAAGTAATCAACTGTCACACTCGCTACATTGACACAAACTGACACTATAGCGTTACATCAAGAAGATGGATGTTTTCCCCCAAATTACATATATATAAATTACAAAATACGTTGTACTGTATATCGTCACAGCTGTGATTGTCGATTGTACGACTGAATCACAGCTGTGACAATCCCGTAACAAACTCCTAACTGAGAAATTTAGGTCAGATGAGTGCTCAGTTTACTAATGTGTCATGACGTAATACGGCAGTCCGGAGCGACCACTTAGAACCACTGAGTTGCACAGGGCGTGCTTCCATTGACTGTGCATCAAACTCTGTTCAACACTGTATAAACTCCTAACTCAAATCCATAAAGCGCACAAAATAGTTGTTGTACAAGAGGTGTAGCTCAGAAATGTCAGTATGTACAGTACGCACAATGAATGGAACAAACTTAAAAGGCTCCGGGGGATAGTCAGGCATAGGGAGGAATGAGCTTTGCCCACGGCCTTAATGTAAATGCCTCCGACAGCCTTTGATGAAATACGGCTCTATTGTTTCAGCTCAAAGTGTGTGTCTTTGCCTCACTATATGCATTCATAATGGATTAAGTGCTAAAGGCAAAGTAAATTATCCTTGTCTTTCATAGTTTCTGTTCTTTTATTTGTCGAACAATCCGTAGACAGCATTTTGAAGAGGCCGTCCTCAAGGTACTACTGTGAAGCAGCTAAGGTCTTCGGATTTGTTTGTGTGTATGTTTTCCTCTCTCCTGATTGTAGTGCTCTTCACGCTCTCTCACACACCAACACATACTCCCTGACAGGTAATAGGAATGTAGAGAAGCCATTTCCCCTATCTTTGTTTTCTGGCGCCGGCGCAGCTATGAGGTTAAGCAGAGTCTCGGGTTTGATTCCTGCTGCAGACATGTTCTGTGGAATTGTCGGGTTAAAACACAGAAAAGCCTTCTGCTCATTGTGTTTGGAGCTTAACACTCTTTCCATAGCATCAAGACAGTGGTTTTCTATGCTTTTGCCTGTTAAGTACAAACTGATATTATTAACCCTCGTTCTTACCACTGTTTTCTTACCTTCTTTATAGCCATTGATTTCTGTTCCTGTTGATAGACTATAAAAAATCAACTTTGAAGAAAAAGTAGTTCCAAATAAATTTTGTCAGGATTCAATTATAAAGGTGAAAACTAGGCACAACCTGAATGTCTGGCTCCACAGATAAATTACTGAATATTCCCTTCAGTTGATTCTGAGAGCTTCGGCTTAGCCCAAGAATGAGGGCTGAATAATTATCTGTGCATTTAGTCACCATTTGCTTTTGTTTGCATTGGCCTGTTTTCGTATTTGCACCACTGAAAGGCTCATCTTGTGCAATGCGGTTCACTGTATTGGCTTCTGACTATCTAATTTCACCAGACTGCTGCTGTCATTCCTCATTGTCTTTCACGGTATCTCTTTCAAACGCCCTCCGATCTTACCTATTTTTTTTTCACAGCTCTCTCTGTCTCTCCCTCTCTCTCTCTGTACCCCTTCCTCTCTCTCGTCCTCTCTATCAAACACCACACCTACGCACAGGCACAGGATGAACCGCAAGAACAAAGATATGCTGGGTTATTCTTGAACTTAAGCCTTCTTTGGTTATCTCCTACCTTGGCCACGCTGCCACATGTACTGTACACCTCATAATGTCGTCATTAGCAGAGATTAGTCCTGGTAATTAGCCATGATAACGCTAAAACTGGCAGCTAATAAGGCGTGAGCTCTCCTGGCTTAAGGTGTTAGAAAAAGAGAGGGGTAGGTGAAAGAGAGAAAAGGCAGTGGGAGGAGGGAGATTTACTTCCATTTCATTTATTTTGAGGTATTTATTTTTGTTTATCCATGCTGCTCTGTTTCTACATAAAATGCAGCCTGCTGTTCTGCTTTTTTTAATTTATTTATTTTTTTACAAGGGATCATACAACATGTAGGGAAGAGACGAGGCAGGAAATAAAGCTGGCAACACGCTGCAGCAGATGACTTTAAGAGCCAGTCAGTGTCTGCAATGTGGCCCAATATCAGACCAAATCTAAGCTAGTGTTGGATGGCTATAATGAAGAATATCTTTGAGGGTTAAAGCTGAGGTAGGCAGCGTCATTCTAGCGTCTGTCCAATAATAAATTTCAACCATATTGTAATTAAAATGCTCTGAAAGAAAATCAGACTACTGCTTCTCCTCCTGGCTTTGTTTTTGGGCTGAAAAAATCAATATTTCTGTCAATTAATGGCCAAATTATCATGAAATTTAGTGTGTGTCCCCAGGGGGATATTGGTGGAGTCAAATTCCCCCTTTAATGATATCTGGGTAAATGACAACACTGATGATGACCAGGTTTTCCAATATTGTTGCCGTGGTAATTTGGTTTCCTAGCGGATGGATCCTTATGTCAGCTGCATCCAGACAAAAATCCCATATAACCTGGCACAAAATGAACATCGATATATATATATCTATATATATATATAGATAGATATATATGTTATATCTATCTATCTATATATAGATAGATATATACATATCTATCTATCTATATATATATATATATATATATATATATATATATATATATATATATATATATATATGTATAATATAATTTTGTGATAAAAATAATGCACTGGTCATGAGTGGATGAGCCTTTCAATTTTGCAAACTGCACAAGCTTTCGTCTGGCATTGCCCGTGCTTCTTGAATCTCGCCTAAAATGTCAACAGTGTACAAAAGACAGCTGCATGTAAAGAAACACCGCCGCTTAGGGACTAGAAGCTGACGTATGTACAGTAACAGTAAGTGCATCTGACATCACAAAAAGTCTTTAAATTGAACACCAAACAATGCATTTCTCAGAGATTTGGTTTCTTAGTCATGACTGTGCTCAAACTAGCTGATTAGGCAGAGATGGGACATCACAAACATGACAGATTATCACGCCAGCTTTCAGTATGTCATTGAAGTCAAGACTCATGTTGAAGGGATTTTGTGCCATCCAACTAGACGCAAATAGAAGCCAGACTGAAGGCAGACGACCAGAAATAGCTCGCTGTAATATCAACTGTGATTTCGACATTGATGTTACTGCATGGGATCTTCAGCAAGAGCAGAATAAGTGGCAAACGTGTCTGTTATTACTGACCTGGTTCAGATGATCAGTGATCAGTGTGTGTGTGCCTAGGACTAGTTTGGTGTTTATCGTCTTCAACTCAACAGGGGCAAGACATGAAAATGCTATGTTAGCCAGTCATTAGGTGTGTGACAACATCTTTTCACATGCACTTAAGACCTTTGGCAGCAAAAGAATACATATGCAGACCTGCCAACCGTGAAGAAAGGTTATGAGTACCACCTTGTGCGTGGTCATGGACATATGTGGACACAGCCGCACTTTTTTTTTTTTTTTTACTGTTAAAGTCAATATGCACATGTGGCAAACAGAAGAAACGAGCGTACATTTACATATTCATATCTATAGGCCTACTGTAAGCCCCACATACGTCCATAGACGCACAATATTTGTTTTACAGTGCAGATCAAGGTCAATTTCATCAATCTGATAGTATTGATGGTAGTATTGATCATCTGCTTAAAAAAACACAGTAATATGTCCTGTTGTAACAAAAAGAAAGATTTCAAGTGGGATTTGGGGGTTCTCCCCCAAGAAAATTTTGAAACATCACATGGTGAAATCCTATTTTCATGCAATTTCATACAGAAATAGATAATAGATCATAGACGAGTGCATTACTTTAGCATTCCTCAACATGTTCTTGTGTAGTACGACACCTATTAGAACTACTCTCTTCTTATTGCCTTGTTTTTTTCTTAAAGAAATTCAGCAGACTCATCAAATAAAAAGTCTTTTTATCATAAGTGTGTTATAGTTATTCATGCAGGGCACATGGTTTCATAACACAGCTGAATGTAAATTTGCCTGAAATTTGCTTACCTTGGCACAATTCTCACCAGCAATGTATCGACGACAGGCGACTTTGACACTATTTACTTAAGTGTTTCCCCTACCATTATGCTTTTTCATGCCATTACCCCACCCCCCTTGAAGGTAAAGTTAATTTTATTTATTTTCTATATAGTGCGAGATCACAAAAAAGTTATTTAAGGTGACCTTACTTATAGAACAGGTCTATACCTTGTCCTTTTATTAAACAAACTAAATAGCGGCGTTAAAAAAAAAAAAAAAAAAAGGGACTCGGCGACGGTGGAGTGAGATTTCTTAAACGGGCAATCTGATTGGCCGAAATCTTTTCGTTCCGCCTACGCGCCTATATTCACCAGGCATCAACTTGATAGTGACAACTCGCATAGACAAATACACCGAAACTGGCGAAATGCGCGATCAATATGCGATATGCCTACTTTTAGAGCATTAAATCGTACCAGCGTACTTTGATGTCAAAATGTGTGCCTGGTACGCAAAATGCGTACAGGTTGGCTGCTCTGCAAATGTAAAAGGAGAGGAGTAGCTGGGGGCAATGAAAAACAAAAAGCAGAATGCAGAATAATGTAGGTTAAAATGAGGGAGAGCTGTCCAGCAGTAAGGGAGGAAGGAGAAGATGGCAGTGAATGACAAATGAGAGGGACAGTGCGATGCAAGGGAACACCAGCTTGTGTGAGGCATGCGAGGCTCACTCCGAATGGTGTATCAAATAAGCTGTGCCCTTGTAAATCAAAGGACCCGAATGATCTGTACCCAGTCAGGGGTATAAATGTATAAATGCATGTGCTGACTCAGCATCTTGACCATATGCCTTTCTCACATATCTTCAAATCCTTCAGGGACTCTGGCTTTTTACAGACATTTGTAATATGTGACTCTTCAACGCTGGGAGGGCAAGTCTCAACTGATCATCTAACAAGCTAAAGTGCCCGCAGAAGAGAAGCTCGCTGGCTTTGCCCACTAATTAAAAAACTGCTGTCAAAGGTCTTAAAAAAGTTTGACTTCTTGAGATCAGTTAATAATGTTCAAGCAACACAGTTTCAGTCCCCTCTTTTCATGTGATTATCACTTCCCTTCTCTTCTGAATACATTGACTTGTGCAGCAGAGCCACGGGGTGTTTTTTATGTTGGAATAACTTCAGTTATATTTCTAAAACCAGAATGTGTGTGGGCCCCGACATGGACTGTGACTGGGCCAAAGCCTTCCTCAGGGGTGACTGCATTGATTTGTTTTGTCATCGAGAAACTCTGCAAATGTAACACCCTGCAGGTCAGTATTACAAAAATAATTATTTTTTCCTGATGTACATGGGGTTGTGTATCACACAGTTTAAGCCTGCGTTTGCACAAGTGTTGCCAAAGATTCAAAGACAGTCAACCAATATCTCCTTAAAGATGTTACTATGAAGTTACTAAACAAATGTATACCTATATAGGAGTTATGTACGTTATGTGGAAGGACTGGTGCAATTGTAACACTCTTATAACTGTGACAACATATTTTCTCAAACTAAGGTGTGACAGTGAAAATATAAATAAATACACACAATATTTCAGTCTAAGCATTTGATACTTGCATATACAATATGTATACGATAATAAAGGGAACTTTTTTGTTTTTTCAATTTTATGAGAGCTGTATGTGAATTTCAGAGCCTATTTATGAGTGCGTTTACGGGGCATCGGTAGCGTAGTGGATAGTGCCGGTGTACAGAGGCATTGCCTCGCTGTAGCGGCTGCGGGTTTGATTCCAGCCTGCGGCCCTTTGCTGTGTGTCAGTCCCCACTCCCTCTCTCCCCATTTCACCCACTGTCCTGTCAATTAAAGGCAAAAAAGCCCATAAAAATGATCTTTTTTTTTTTCTTTTTTTTTTTTTTAAAGGAGTGTGTTTACATGTAGTAACATGTTTATGAGGCTTATCTCAGTTATGATCATATCTGGTATGTGGTGCTGACATAAGCACAGAGAGATAGGGTTATTCATATTCCCCTTACACATAAAAAATACCACTACGGTGGTTACTAAAAACTGGACTCTATGTGTGCAGGCACTGTGATGTTTCCAAAAAAAAAAAAACTAACAATGGGAGATGAGAGCAAAAAGACATATGAAACACTAAATTGTACATTTGCTACCACTTGACAACTTAACAGCAGATTTTTCTTTGCTCCGATCACCAACAGCTGTTTCCTCTGCCCTCCATCGTCTCTCTCTTTCTCTCAACTGCACGCACACACACACTACATAGTTACTCACTTAAGGTTATTCCTGAAAGCAGCTATGCTTACTCTGGTAAGGATGGTAGGACAGAGCACCAGTGGAAGGACATACACAGCCTCTTTCATTACTGTTAGAAAACTAGAATTGCCCCCTCGCAGTTGTATGCCTCCACGAACCAAGCTGAATTGACCGCAAAGTGAAGTTGCAGTTACAGTTTACACCAGTTTGCCCTTTTTCAAATATAAAATGTCATCACTTCATCATTTTATCCTTTTAAACATTTGTGTGAACTGTTGTTGTAAGTAGCATATGAATTATGACCAAAAACATGTTTTGTGAGGTCACGGTAGCCTTGACCTTTGACCACCAAATTCTAATAATTTCATCCTTGAGTCCAAATGAATGTCTGTGCCAAATTTGAGGAAATTTTCTCAGGGCCTTCTTGAGATGTTACTTTCATAAGAATGAGATGGATGCAAGGTCACAGTGACCTTGACCTTCTAACACAAAATTCTAATAATTTCATCCTTGAGTTCAAGTGGGTACTTTTGCCGAATCTAGAGAAAATTCATCGAGGCGTTCTTGTGATACCACATTCACGAGAGTAGGACAGACGGACAGCCCAGAGACATCATGCCTCCAGTCACAAATATCGCTGCCATGGAGGCATACAAACTCTGTTTCTTTATCGCTCTAAAAGGAAAGCACTGTTGCTGCTGCCACTGTTTATATTTCTGTTAAGTCACTTGACTGCAGCTGCATCTGCGCAGGTCGTCAATGGCTCTCAATAACCAAGATAAGGCTTACACATACCATAGTAACCTTCATCAATTGCAGTACTCTACCCAGCATATTCTATCCACTGTACTATCAAGGGTTTTTATTTTGTAGACAATTTTAACTTACTTTGGAAACGCCCCTCCTTTTATCAACACAACGGACTTCACCCGAGCAAGCTAGGAAGGCGCACGTTAGCTGCCAATATACAGCGCACTGTACACACCATACCACACACACATGCGTGACTGTTTACATGCCCTCCGTGGACATTGCCTCCCGTAACTACTCCCTCTACAGGCTCCAGCTGTCACTAACCTCAATAGACAACAACCTCTCCCGGCCTGTCCAAACTGGTCTTGTCCCTGCTGTCAGAATTACCAACAACAGACCAAAAAAATGCACTCTGCCCTCTGCTGGCCAAATAACTCGATTTCCATCATACACAATCAGGCCCTTCTGTTCCACCACGCATACCTGAAAAGATTAGCCATTTAAATGTAAGGTCCTTCAACAACAAATCCTTTATTTGCAAAGATTTTATTACCTCTAATGACACTGATATTTTTTGTATGACCGAAACATGGTCAAAACCAAATGAATACAGCACCCTGAATGAAGCTACACCTCCAGCATTCTTATATGCACAAAAGCCCTGGCTATCTGGCCGCGGGGGAGGGGTCACTGTCATCTACTGAGACAATTCCTTTTATAAGCCTGTTCCCTGTGGGGAATTCTCCTCCTTCAAAAACCTAACATTTTGTGTTAATAAGCACCAGCCGATTTTATTCCTTTGAATTTACCGCCCTCCTAAGCCCAAAGGCACTTTTGTCTCTGAATTCTCTGACCTGCTCTCTCTGCTTTTACCTAATTATGACCGGGTCTGCATAATCGGTGACTTCAACATTCATGTTTATTGTCCTGGTGATGCTCTTGTAAGGGAATTTCTTAATCTTTTAGAATTGTTTAATTTTGTTTTATATTCCACAGGGCCCACCCATGAGAAGGGCCATATCTTAGATCTTGTTATTTCATATGGTCTGAAGATTGATAATGTGGAACTTATTAACACCTGTATATCTGTTCATTTTAGTATTGTTTGAAACTTGTACCCCTCTCCTTCGATTAAAGTCTCACCTGCCCCCACTCGCTCTCACATCATTAACTCAACAACAGCAGCTAAATTTTCACATGCTTTTTCATGCCTCTCTTCCAAACTACCTCTCTCCCATGATACCAACCTCCTGGTGAATTCATTCAATGACTTCTGCCTGAATACAATGGACTCAGTAGCCCCAGTCAAAACCTGAACCAAAATCACTTTCTCAGTCTCTCCATGGTTTAATGACCATTCCCACTCCTTAAAAAGAGAGGTACACAAAATAGAGTGTAATTGGAAGTCCTGCAAACTTCAAGTTTACTATGAGCATTTGAAAAGTCTAATGAATAATTGCAATGCTGCAGTTAAGGACGCACAAGCAACTTTTTTCTCCAACTTGATCTCCCAGAATGTTCAAACTCTAAAGTGCTGTTTCAAACACTCGACCGAATTGTTGGCGCCCCACCAATATTACTTTACATGCATCACCTGAACTCTGTGAGCAATTTTCATCATTTTTCACTGAAAAAAAACAACAAAAAAACATCTCACACCATCAGCAGTCAACCCCACAATACACTTGTCCCGGAACCACCAACTCACCAATCCTACTCTATGTCAGTCCTCTGCTCATTTAGTTCAGTGTCACTAACTGATCTCAAACAATGATACGCATGAAATCTTCCTTTTGCCCTTTGGATGTGGTTCCTACCAGACTATTGAAGGAGATTATGCCCACTTTTGGTCCCTTCATTTTATCTATTGTCAATCACTCTTTGACCTCAGGTGTGGTTCCTGCTTATTCTAAATTTGCTCTAATTGAACCTCTGCTCAAAAAACCCAGTCTAGACCCATCCATTTTGAACAACTACAGACCAGTCTCAAAGCTTCCTTTTTTGTCAGAGATCCTAGAAAAAACTGTATTCAAAAAAATCATCTATCAGTCAATAACTTATTCAAAAAATTCCAGTCCAGCTTTCGATCACTTCATAGCACAGAATCAGCTCTCCTTGAAGTTTGCAATGATCTCCTGTTGACTCAAGATGCCGGCGAGTGTTCCATTTTAGTTCTCTTGGACCTTAGCGCCGCATTTGACATGGTACACCATGACATTTTAATTGTCTGCTTAGAGAAGTGGGCAGGAATCACTGATGTGGCCCTGAATTGGTCCAGGTCTTACCATTTAAACAGATACTCTTTGGTATTTATAGCTGGCTCCAGGGCAGGAATTTCACGAGGACCACAAGGGCCATGGCTCTCGTGCCCTCCTAATTTGGCCATGTGCCACTGAAAAAATATCTGCCCTAAGGCCACAGTGGCCTTGATGCCCCACCCGCACTGCCCCATGTGATTTTGCGTTTTTTTCCTCTGCCTCTTTCCTGTCAACACGGCTTTGACACCTGCGTCTTTTGAGAAAAAAAATGCAATGACATTCTGGAGTCTAACTGAGCAACATCAAATGAGATGATGCGTACATCACCAGTGGGGAGTTTGATTCAAGCCTGGCATGAAGCGCTCAGACGGGCTATAACAACAGTTTGACACCAGTCTATCACCTGTCAACCAGGAGACTTCATCAAACGCCAGGGCAGGGATTGGTACTGAGACTCAGTATCAAACAACCCAAGGCGAGTTTAATCAACACTGTAATAACAGTAAGCTCCGCCATTATCGGCGTCACTTTTAAAAGTTTCGGTTTCATGTATCATCATTCTGCAGCGGTGGGGCCGCGGTGCAGATGAAGGGAATATAACTTCAAGATTACTCTAGTTAACGACAGCTACACTTGTTACTGTGAGTAAGTGTGATCATCTGCCAGTGAAGCCAAACCTTATAAATACATGTGATCAGCATGTAGAATATTTCAATCCTCTATGTTCGCAGTCTGTCATTCACCGCGATTATGATTTATGGTCGCAATCGAAAACTGTCTGTATGTAGAGGCTAACACTTTATCTGAAGATGTACCTGAAGCAGCCGACCTGCAGACAGAGAGTGTCCTCAGAAGAGGAGGGACAGAGAGCAGGATGAATGACCGATACTGATGTTTGTCTTCATGCGGAGATAATGTGACTTTCTTCACACAGTATTGTGATGTCAGGAGGAATATTTATATTCCAGTGAGATGTTATTGGGTTTTAATAGTGACTGTTGTAAACACAACTGTTGCTGCCATGGACTGTATAAAACTATATCCTGTGTAACTGACCTACAGTATAAGGAAAGCATCAGGAGGTGAGGTGTGTGCATGTGTGTGTGTGTGTGTGTGTGTGTGTGTGTGTGTGTGTGTGGAGGAGAGGAGAGAGGGAGATGATGCTGGTAGAGATAGTGTGTGTTATTAGATACTGTTAATGTCACTTAATGCTTCTGTGCATTGATAGCTCTTTTTTAGTCTGTTTCTGCATCATGTTGAGGAGGGCCACGCCTTTATATAGCCATTATGCTCAGAGTGGGACTTAGTTTCAAATTTGGCAGGGTAGTAACGTTAGCAAAGCGCCTCTTGCTCCTCTCCTTCAGCTCCTCAGTCGCGCAGTGCTGGCCTGGCTCTCAACGAAAATGCTGAAGGCGGTGCTGTATGTCCCTTGCTGGCGGGTGTATTCTCAAGATGGCAAAACGTAATGAAACCCCATGGATGACTTATCCACACAATGTACAAACAAATCCAAAATTCTCCTTTTATGAGAATAAGTCAGATTATTGGTGGAGGTAATAGTACACCAGTAATGACATATTTATGAATGCAGACATCAATTTTTGCCAATAAACAACTGAAAATGTTTCACAATGTCCCTTTAAGGCCAGATGTGGGCTAGCCCCTGCCTATATTTCAGACCTTTTATCCTCACACAAACCAGTCCGCAGTCTGAGATCCGCTGATAAGGCCCTGCTAGCTGTTCCATATTGCATATTTCTGAAAATGGGATATGGTGCTTACGTGCTGAAATATATATTACTCCAAAAACCCGATCATAAATGGGTTATTCAAGTCCATGTAAATGCATTCAATAATTCATAGTCTTGGGGGACACTGTCTGCACATGGTTTTCAATATGGAGATGGCTAAACCTGTGGCTGGCAGCTATTTGTGCAAACTTTAAAAAAGATGCTAACAGTAATGATACCAGTGGTAACCACTGTATGAATGCAGTGCTCTTCAGTGCGGAGGTCAGTGGGACACACTCATGGGGACTCACATGCACTATGATGCGCACGCCACCACACAGTCTACCACAACAGAAAATAGAGAAGCTTGTACTACAACACACACAGTGTGAGGTAGCATGACTTAATGCCTGCTCAGGACACTATTACCCCACTATTTCTTTAAAGACCAGATAGTGGTTTTACTTCTGTATTAATGTTCTGAATGTTACATAAAGCTGTTCCATAAAGTATTTGAAATTTTTCCAATTTATAAATACATAATAAATGCATAGCTGAGATGATAAGGCTTCAGCTAGGCATAGCCATATTTTGACATAGTTCTAATACTTTGGCAAATAAGCCCAGACATATGCAGTGGCTGCACTTGTAGATTTGAATATCATAGAAGACTGGCCTTGGTGGTCTGCGCTCTCTAAGTGCCCGTCTACCTTTTATATTTATTAACTTTAATGACATTTACTGACAATTTGTGATGTACTCTCAGTATCACTATAGATTGCATTGACTGCTGTTGCCTTAATGATAAGGAGGCACTATTGGAAAGGGCAAAGGGCATGTTTTACAGCAATGCCCTTCAACCACAAAGTCTCGAATGAATGTTTACTTGTGGTAGGTGGGATGTGAGTGGGGGCGATGGACGACTCCAGAAGATTTTATCACATAACAAAGGTGAGACGAGGAAGAAGCTGCAGAAGAAGAGATAGAGCATCAATATGAAGTTGGGAGGGCAGGACGGCAGAGAGAGTGAAAGAGAGTGAGGGCGAGGAGGAGGGCCAGAGCATTCATCCAGTGCATGGAATCAGTCGAAGAAATCAATTTTTAATTTGGCCGTCAGGATGGCAAAGCTGGCGTGCCAACAGCGCTACCATGGACTTAATTACACAAAAGTGCCCCTGAGAAAAGGGAAGATGAGAGTAAGAGCGAGGTGGAGGGAAGTGATGAGAGAGGTGGGAAGAGGAGGAGGAGGAGAGAGGGGGAGGGACTGAGATGGAGGGAGGAGTGTGAAATGGGCGATAGCAAGGTCACTGTCTGGGAGGAAGATGGAGAGGCGGAGGTTGCGGAGGAGAGACAGATGGCGACGTGCAGAAGAAGAGAGGAATCTGTGGAAACAAGACTAGGGGGCTGAGGAGCAGAGAGACATGATTACACACCCCAGCACTTTGACTGGGAGCCTAGAAAACACACACATACATCACACAGTGTATGATCATAGCATGTGGGTGACTTTGAACACACACACGTATGAGCACAGACACACACACACACACACACACACACACACACACACACACACACACACACACACAGCAAATAAAAACTTCATAGGGCTTCAGTGCCTCTTTTGGTGCCTTTTTACTCTTCTTCTGCTGCGCTCTTCCTTTGGATTCCTGCTGCCTGGAGGGTACTGGCCAAGCGTATCAAAGGCGTTTGACCACGGTGGCGGCATGAAAGCCTTGCCCCGGACCATAACACCACTGATAATCCGAGCTGTGCCACTGAACTAGCACAGGATGAAACACACTGCTGTCTACCCCCCAACCACTCACTTTCCTCTTTATTTTCAGCTACTACTGTACTACTCTACCTGGCGCTCTCAGTTACTCTCGATGAAGGTTTTCTCAGTGCTTTTCTGCGTGATTACCTTCCTGGCTCAGTTGAACTGATGTAGTCATTAGAGCTTGACCGTAGGTGGAAAGTTGAGCCCATAAAACACAAGCAGCAGGAAAAACAACCAGTAAGCTCCAGCTTCAAGTAAGTTCAAAACTGCTACTGGAACTAAACACACCTTCAAAAAGTAACAAATTAGTGCATCTGGTATAAATATCTCTTGTAGATATCATACTCTGTATAGACCTTGGCTGTGCACACACCATTCTGACTAAAGCTACAGTCAACAGCAGGATATGGAAATAATAAAAGTCTATCCACAGTAGGCCCACAGGAATAGTGAGAGACTGCCTCATGCTGTCAGCAAACTGCTTCCCTTGATTTGAGGAAAACAAGATTTTTGAGATTCTATACTTGACTACACAACATTTGAGACATGTTTTGCAGTGCTGACCTGAACCCAGCCTGCTAAATGAAAGATGCAGCCCTTGGCAGAAGGTCAAACATGAATGCCAACATCTGATGTTTACAGTACCACTTCTCTCACCTCTCCTGGATTTTGTCTCAAACACCTTCCCCTCACTCTCAACTGTATCTTATCTCTACTTTCAAACTCTCATATCTTCATCCACTTTTCTTTCCTCACTTTTGTCTGCAATCCAATAAAAATCGTGACAGACAAATGCAAACTCCACATTTCTGGAAACAGTAGGCCTCAGGCAAGAAATAATATATGAAAAAGTGTCCTCTTATTTTTGTTCATATCCAGTTTGCTCTTACTTTGTTTGTACCAAATGATTTCTGGGACTCACCAATTTTTTGGTGGTTGAGAGCACTCTCAGCAAGATAAGAGAAAAACATCTCATTTTCACAGTACACATATTAGCATAGTGGATAAATGCCTTGCTGCAGCGGTTGCGGGTTCGACTCCGGCTTGCGGCCATTTGCTGCATGGCATCCCCCCACTCTCTCTCACTCCCCCATTTCACTCTCTCCTGTCCATACCTGCGTTTATAGAGTGTCTACGGGGCACTCCCTACGCTTAAAGGTGACTTATGATCAAGGAGGATTAATAATTCAGCACACCTGGGTAAAGGCAGCTTTGGATTGGAAAGAGCATTTGGTGCATCTGGAGTTCTCTTTTGGTCTCTTATTTTTTCCTCCTAACAGAAAATTAAGCGAAAACATGAGAGAACTTTAGGAGAATATTGCTGCATGAGGTCCACTGTCTTTTTTTCAACACTATACATACCAAACTTTTAATTCATTTCTTCACTTGCAGCTTTTTCTCCCTCATTTCCTCCGTGCAGCATCTCCACTTGCTTTGCTTCTTATTGGGAGATCACTCAGTCTAACCAACAGTCTTAAATGTTCTGCTCTCCAACCATCTGCTCATTTCATTTCCAGCACTTGGCTCACATTGCATCTTCACATTCACCTCTATTTGTTGTCGTTAGCTCTCACCATAGCATGCGTTTCCACCGCTCACACCCCTCCTCCACTTCACAGTTCTCTGTCTGTACGTTGACTGTAAATCCAGCCTTGTCTTGAGAGAGGATAGTTAAACGCCTTGGGAAGTTTAAGACCCACTAGGGATCCTTCTGATAGCAACCCAAATAATGAAAATGTAATTCTACAGGCATAATTAAGTTAGAGATAGGGCGATTACTGTGCGATCCATTAAAAGTGATGGCAAAAGTAATTACTTATTCAATCAGCGTGGTTTTATGAGGAAATGCGATGGCACCATGTTGCGTCGCCTCTATACAAGTCATTACATTTACAAGGGCATAATACGTTAAGCTGTGATTGGTCCTCTTGACAGCTTGTTAAGCTGTGAATTAAAACCCTGGTGAAAATAAAAGTCATTTTTTGGCAAAGATGAAGTAATAAAGCTTTTATAAGGCAACTGTCCTCTACACATCTATCCATTTCTACTGTATATGCAGCTGTGTATGCTTGCATGGGTATGAGTATAAATGTGAAACTTTCTGTTTGATTTCCTGCCATCCTATCGTGGTGTTTGCTGTGCCTATTGGATATGTCTGGTCTGCAGTGTGGTGAAGAGGAGAGGGAGGTAATAAATACTTGAAAGAGATTCAGAATACTGTATGTCTGACACCTTCTGCTCTCACATATGGGAGTGATGAAATGTGTTTGTGTGAGTATGGTGCTATACCACAGTTGTACATGCTGGTGTTCTCACTGCAATGTTGTGATATTTGTGTATTTTTCCCCCCACTTCGTTTGGAACAATAAATTCTTCCCAGTAGTTTTGAAACACACTTTAACTGATGCAAGCGAGTAATCAGTGGACAAAAAAATGCCCACACTTTGCAATGATGCAACACAGCTCAAGGGTAACATTGGTATTTTTTTTTTTTTAACTTGACCCTATTTTCCCATGTTGTGTGCCTAAGTGACTAATGGGAACAACAATTTTTGAGATTTGTCCAGTATTAAATGACAGGGCTGCAGCCGACAGCTGTGAAACAGGCTGTAATGTAACCACTCAAGGCAATCATGTATCGTCAATTTACATCCACTAGAGTGCTTGTTTTTGCCACTGACAGGCTTCAATTGTTATTTTAAGTGTCTGACAACATTATGGAAAGGATCTCTACAGAGAGAGACCTTTTTTGTTAAAGAGTAAGATCCTTTTTGTTAAACCAGAAACTGCCCAAAAATCTCCATTTCTACATTTAATTTTAGTGTGAATAGAGTCAGCATATTTTTACACCTAATTGGGTGAATTACGGGTTCATTTCAATCAAACTGGAGTTGGCGATAGACGGACCAGATTTGCTTTTGCAAGTTGTATTTTGTTTCTGTCAATTCTGAATGAGTGTGTTTTACGATGATAAAATGACTATTTATTTAAACAGGGTCTGATGAGTTTAGCGATCACAATTTTGACTCTGCTTTTGGTTGGAAAAAGCATCTTAATCCTAAAATTTGTCTCACAGCTGTCAATGGCAAAACAATTACTTATGGTGGATGCACAGTGATGATTCATGATTGCCCAGAGTGGTTACATTGCAGCCTGTTTCGCTGCTTCTGGCTGGGGCCTTGTCACTCAATGCTTGACCAATTTCAAAATATGTTGTTCCAATTGGCCACTTGGACACAAAATCATAGGAAAATACAGTCCAGAACACTTAAGTTCCCCTTTGAATCAACCACAAACTGCGGGCTAAAGTGGTCGGAATTGTTTTCATAGCATATAACCAGCTAGCATGAGGCAGGGAGATACACAAAGAACGTGTGCACGGTTGCATGTTTGATCAACTACGTACAGTATACATTCACTGCATAATCACACAGAACAACTCACATCTTTAAGGCACCCCATGAAGTTGTTGCTGACTGGCGATCCGGGCAGGTCGGCGGTGTTGGGGCTCCCTCCAATGTAGAAGAAGTCATCTGAGCCCAACATGGTGTAATCCTCCTGGGTGTAACCAGTGGTGGTCAATATACCATCCACTGAGATGGTGACCTGGCATAGGCATGGCCCAAAGAAGACAGACAGAGAGAGAGATAGAGAGAGAAGGAAATAGAGCAGGGATAGGTAGACATAGAGAATGATGAGAGTGGAGAGAAATTAGAGGAATGAGGAGGAAAAACAAGGAAGAAAGTGGATTAAACACCAGAGATAGGCGGGCTTGTCCCCTAAATGGTATCGCTTGGTTGGTTGGTTGCTTTTGGTGCCACTCAGACTGGGGGCTTTCACTCTAAAGTGCAGTTGCTAAGAGAAAACCAATGGAACAGCGCTGTGCTCGCTGTGTAATCACTGACTCCTGATTTAATTGAGTAATGGCTAAAGTAGGCTTTAACTGTATCCCACACTGGATTAAGTGGACCGTAAAGACATGTACAAATCAATATAGCAGCCAGGACAAAAACATGAACTTACAGGTAACTACTGTTTTTAAAATATCAACTGGGCCTTCACTGTGACTGACATAGATATTCCTTTGTTGAACCAGCTCTCATTTAATGAACTACCAGTTACAATAAATCCCGTTTCAATATTCAATTGCCTCGAGTCTTCATCTTTTGTGCAAGGTTACACATATTGTGCCGCACGTTTGATCGCTAACAGAGCTGAAAGTGCCTCTTGGAATCAAACACACAGCTGCAAGCTGATGGTATGAGATAGTCTTAATATCCCTGCAAAAATTTAAAAACAGATGCATAAAGGGTACATTGTGAGGCTCCTCCGGGTGTTTCTGTGAGATTGCACTTTTTTTTTTGAACCTCAAATGGTATTTTGATCTTTGCACAATTAAATCTCAGTGCCCTTGTATAAATGGAACATGACTAAGTTGATCAAAAAGAGCTTTAACCTGAATTACAACAGCATATGAGGGGACTACTTGTGCTGATCTAGCTTTACACAAGGCCTTACAAGATGACGTGAAGCAACTGTTTCAAATGTAACACCAGACCCTACCTTGTCGGTTCAAAGGATGCCCTTCAGAGTGAAGAAAATGACACAGATATCCTCACATTAAAATAGAATGCATCTCACATGACGATAAGGATTTCCTCCACTTGGTTCTTCCAGGAGCATTCTTATTACATAATACTCATAACAAAGAAACAAATTGCAGCACTTGATAAAAATGCTAATAAGTATAATTTGGCTAATTATATTATATCCTGGCTGTCTTTGCTATCAGTGCTGCGGCTATGCTGCTACACAAACATCCTGCCAAATAATGCTGTTTGATTCGGGGGGAATTTTTGCAGTTAGTGACCAATTTATTGTCTAATTATCCTAATGGAGTTGGCCTGGGCGAAAGTGAAGTACTCATGTCTCTGATTCAACATCTGTTATTCTGCATAAATGTACACAGCTTAAATACAGGACTGCAGGGAGCCGTGTACACAACCATCTGTTTTTCATTACCTCTGCACACTCAGAAGTGATGCTAACACAAACTACCTGCGTTTCATTCGAGGCCTAACTTCATATTTGTGGCCGTTAACAAAAATATTTTGATTGTGGCTCTATGGCATTTTGCACGTTGGATCTCAAGACGCTTCTCTCCTTTAGTGTGTGGTGTTGATCGGCATAATTGCACCCTAATAGCAGGCTGTGAGCACATTTTCTTTGCCTTTTAAACAATGCACAGAATTGATTTCAGGCTGCAAAAATTGAAAGAAATAAAAACCCAACAAAAAAGCCTGAACACAGTATGAAATGCAGCAAACATTCTAAAGCAAAAGGCTGAAAAGAAACCTTAGCAACTGCACTCGACAGATCATTCGCCCCAGCTAAGTGCTCGTTTTCTCTTTTTCTTGACTACTTTTTTTTTTTTTTTTCAATTTGCCGTACTTCCCTTCTTAACAGGGCAACCCATTTTTATGTCTGCTGTTACTACTTGGAGATAAAGAGCGATCGTATTGGCTAGATATATCTGGCATGAAGACTCAGCGGTTGACAGTGCTGGTGTGTTGGGGTCATCTTTGAAGATCTCGCACGAGGCTTTCAGCAGGGCAACTTCATTTATCCTTTAGTGACGAAAGAGACCCTACAGGTGGCTAAGAAGGAGAAACAAGGTGGGAGGGGGAAGTCTCATGATGTATCCATTTAAAATGGTCCTACAGACTTTGGCCAAAGCCATCTACCAATGGCATGACCTCTTCTTGAAGTAAGGAAATAGCATTGGGAGTCAAAGGGTAAAGATAAAACCTGTAAACTTTCTGAGACTAATGTGGTAACTAAAGTGCCCAAAAACATCTTTAATGGCCAAGCTAGATCTTTTGAGGCAACATTTTCTGGAGGGTCATTGATGTTACATCTTCAGGGCTGGATTGCATTGGCTAGCTGCCAGACACCTGTAAAGTTCCCAACTAACAAGGGAAAAATTCAGAGTGGTGAAGTATTTTTTTCAGATTTTCGTTCTCTTGACATCTCTATCATCCCAGATTCCACCATTTAAACGAAAAAAATCCCCTTAAGCAATCATATTAAAGTCACTGATCCTGGCCTACAGTCAGAATGGCGGGGCATTTACTGCCATTTAAAGAACGCATTATTCAGAAGCACCTACATAGGCAGCTTGAAAACGCGTGTACACTCTCCTTGTTACACACAGGGATGTGCAAATGGGTTGCGGGTAGATTGAGTAATACATCATTAATGAGGAAAATTTTGATTATATTACCAAAAATGGGGCAACAGCTCTGCTTTCTGCTATGTTCACGACTCCCTAATAAAAGATACACTTTGTGAATTAATGCATGAGAAGACATACAGTTACTATTTTTGCTTCTTAAATGTCCCATTATATTTGCTGTTGACATTTCTGCTCTTAATGCATTACTCTTAACAGAAAACTGTTTCTCCAATGCACTGAATCCGCCACATAAAAAGCAGAGTGCTAGGAGTAGGCGCACATTGCTTTTAAAGAGAATGGGAAAGACACTGATTAATTAAGACAGTAAATACATCTCCTTTGCCACCTAACTTTGCGCCCAGGTAATGCACTGTTTGACTAGTACAAGTTGATTTGGACAGGCCCAAAATGGACTTGCGTCATGCACTTCAGACTATGCACTATAGATCGTTTAAATAGGGCCCAATATGTCAAAGATGCAAAACATGCACATGCATTATTAGTCAAAAACGAACCGAAGTAAAACAAATTTCCTCCTGTTTCCTCTGAAGTGACTTTGTAATTATTTATAAGAACTAGCTAGTCTTTGCTTCAACCAGACTGCACACTCATCCCATTGGGTGACATTACAAGCACTTGCATCACTGGCCAGAGGAAGGAAAGGGTGATGATATCACAGGTTGCTGATGGAAATACCCTGATGCTACTGGCCTGGAGGCCGCTATACAGTTTGGAGGGAATCACAGTGTATTCCTATCTCAAAATCTTTGCTGGGAAATGCAGACAGATTATTCTTTAAATAAAAGAGCAAAATATTAAGATTACCCAGAGTGATTTTGGCTCCTGTGTCATAATTGCTATCATTCAGCATGGGGAAACACAGCTTGAAAAAAAAAGACTTAATTATGGATATTTTACTTGTCACCAAGACAAGGCGGACCCTGCGGTGCAAAATGTTGGATCCAGGTCACAAGAAGTAACACCACCTGTGTGTGTGTATTATTTTTTATTGTAAATGTATTCAAAGAAATTGAAGTGACAGGACCAAAACAATCATTAAAATTAAATGGCAGCTTACCCCTTTATTTACTTCATGAAAACAACTGATTTCTCTGGCTTCGAAAAAAAAAAACTGTCTGAGAAAGCTGAGCATATGCAATAATATGGCCTGAAAATAATTTCGTATGATTGTGTGATCACAGTTCCCTTCTTGAAACAGCCTGGTGTGACAATCTAAGAACAATGCCTGATAAATACAAAAATATAACATTCTAATTAACACATTAACACAACGCTTCCTTCTCTGCTCCTTTTCCAGTGAGAACTTCCCCCCTACTGGATATATTAGAACTAATAAAATTGACTAGAACTCCCCTTCCTCCTTCCATATGTACCTTAAACAAGCAACCAATACACCACCACTAAAACAAATAGGACTATTTAATCCTCCTTGCTGCTTCTATTGGATCCCTTGATTTTTACCCAGCTGCTCTTCAAATGCTTCTTTAGCCCAGTACAAACAGAAACCAAACAGAGCTGGCTGATCTGTGCTGAACTGTGTCCCAGATATCATAGAAAACACAGACTGGAGCTGTTTACAGATGAATATACTGTGAAGGGATTGACACAGCTCTGAATTCAAATCATTGGGGAGCATTCTGTTTTACCCATCCACATGCCTTGATGGTTCCATACTGGAGGGAGGGGGGGGAAGGGGGGGGTTCCTGTTATGTTATTAATCCCCCCTTTATTCAGTCAATCTCTTTTTTGCTTGTTCCTCACAAACCACAAACTACCTACAGAATGACAAAGCAGTGCACAGTCAACTAGAACCATTTTGTGTGGAGTCCTGCTGTGCGCTCAGTTGAGCGTGTTACTGGCTCATTGACCATATCTGGCTCAATGACTGCAGGCTGCTGGCAACTCAACGCTCCAACACGCAGATCCCCCTCTAATCAAGTCAACAAAGGTCAACATGATTCCAACTGGGATTACACTGACCGCACTTAAACTGAACAAAGAAAGTCAATAACAATACTCGAAATGATCATACTAACTAGGACTGTATACACTACAGCCAAGTGTTATTCTAATGTGCTCAGAGGTGTATCTATATCATGTCTTATGGCCCTGACACACCAGACTGACGGTTGCCAGTTAGTGGATGTCGGGCTGTCTGTGAGCATCTGTTGCCCTAGTATTTGGTGTGTGCCCTGCACTGTTGACACTGGTCAGCTGTTGCTTTTCTGCCGATTCAGCATGTTGAATTATCGGCAGAGCCTGTGAACTGTTTGCAGTTGAGCTCAGTATATGAGAAGAGAAACAGAAGTGAGGGAAGCAAAAAAAGGGGGTATGAGCCATGAGCTTTTTGCAGAAACATTTTGTAACTGTTTCTGTTATTCAGTCCCTCCAGGATCCCGCAGCACAAAAACCTTGAATTTGCGGCTAATTTTGTAAAAAATGGCAAAAAATTGTGCAAAAATTGTGCCGAATGGTAAAAGGAGAAGAAAAATGTTATATTTTGAAACTACTACCTCCAAAAAAAAAAAGGACTCATGTAATCACTTGCTATAATAATCATACTGAATATTACAAAAATTGCTGCAAATGTTTTTTTATAGTTCTCTTTAGTTTTATTTAATTAGTTTCAAAACATGGACTCCAATAATGTTGCAAAAAATCCTGAGTGAATATTGTAGCTCTCAAACCACACAATGTGACTGTAAAACAACATGTAAGCTACATCTTCTGTAAACATTTTAATACATTCAACACATATTGTATGCATTTAAACAGTGCAAATTCTCATGTCAATATAGAGCGTTTCTCCATACTGCAATGCCGTTGGCGTGATTTGATGACGTGTCTGGTGACATTTCAAATAACGCAGCATGCGCGATGACTTCCCGTCAGCCAGAAAATGTGGAAAAATCACGCAACATTTGAAAAGTTTAAAGCCCCTGCAACTTTCATTGAATTTGTGTGAATAACTGCGATCGCAAGTTTCTGGAGGGACTGGTTATTGTACACTAGCATACAGTATATATGATTTTCCTTTCAACACCGGGATGTGTTGTTAATGAACAATCTGTCCTGTTTGAATGACAAATTGAGACTAGTGACACCTGCTGGTATGGAGAGTTATTTCCTTTGATGCAGGCACAGAACATATGTGCTAGTTGGCGGTTGGCTGTAGACAGTTTCCTCAAGTACAACTTTTTGGCTGAGACACAGGTAACATGAGGCAATGCAACAATCAGCCTTCACTGACATTAGTTTTTCGATGTCAGTTTGGTGTGTCTGGGCCTTTAAACACTTGCACACAGTGGCCATCATACTATCACTGCTCATCCAGTGTCTTTATTCATTTTCAGAAGTCTGGTAGCCACTCACACGCTGATAAGGGTCAAATTAAGAAAGAAAATATGACAAAAAGTACCCAGAAGGTAATACAAGCAGGCTCTACTTCCATAAAGTCCTATATCAGAATGAACCCAGATGGTACTGAGCGAATGATGAGACGAACCAAAGTAAGTCTTGCAGCTTATGATATGTTCACAACAGCTCCAATATGACAGAAAAAAGAAAATAACTTTACACTCTATGATATCTGAAGCTACAGTATATCAGGCTTTCACCACATACAATGAAAAATAGCTCTGTGTGACATACTCACTCTCACTGCACTCACATCTTGTATTCAGGACTACAGATCATGTTCTAACTTCAATCCCGAAGGGAAGTTGTGATTTGGAGCATCCAACTCTTTATTTCGAGTGAGAGTCTGTCATTTCTTTGTCAGCAATTTCTAACCTACGCAGCACAGTCTGACCAAGTATAGACATCTATCAGTACCTTCAGATATTTAACATCATAGTCGGCGCAGAGAGGAGGCAATGAGCTTACCTTGAAAATGTATCACTTACCCTTGTTGGCACTACATTTGATCTTTTGCAGGGAGAAACAAGGTGTTAAATTTTGGAGTTAACTTATTGCATAATACAGTTAAAATATATCATCAAAGATCACACACACTGCCCCTCCTGTTAGCTCAGGTTAAATTCAGACCCGCAGGAAGGAAGGATGTTCAAGAGAGAAAGGGAAAGAAGGCTTTCCATCCAGCGTTGGACTTCAGTAGGTGTCTGGCAGCTTGTCAATGTGTATTAGCCGGGAGTAATTTATTGTAGGTGGACAATCTGTCTTCCAACACTAAATATGGAGTCTATAGTTTTAACTAAGCTACACATCTAGGTTAGTTAATGAGGGAAGGTTGGGAGGCTCGGGGCGAGTGCTGTTTTGGCAACAGTTGTCCAGGGGGTTGGGGTGAGAAAGGAGGGGGAGTTCTTTAGTTGTGTGCCGAAAAGAGTTAAAAGGGTTGGAGGGTGAACAAAATCGGTTAGTACTTTTGTAAGTAAGGGAAAGTCAGACACAAAAATGGTTGTTAGTACAGTTACAACAGAGGTTTGATTCAAACAGTAGATTAGTAACACTATCTTAGTAAATTTAGTCAAAGTGATAAGTAGGTGAGGATTCTTTAAAAGTCCTCTGAAATTTGATTGCTCAAACCAGGTCCAAATTTGGACTGAATGTGTTATTTCATGTGCAAGGGTTTGTTTAGGTTAAGAGGAAACAAAATGAATCCATCCAAGCTAACGGGGTGACACACAAGCCATGCATTTAAATGGGAAGATGACAGGAAGAATGAGGATATGGGAGGGGAATTCCATTAGACACAACACAAACAGACCAACTGTTAAATAAATCAAAACTTTTAAACCATCTGGCAAGATGCAGCAAAATGGGGAAAGTAGTGGGGGAGTAAATTTAATTGCAGGGCACCACGACACCAGACAAATGGGGGGAGGGGGGGAGGAGGGGAAGGAGCTTTCAATGTTAAGGTTTGGACAGGAATGCAACAGAAAAACCCATCTAGACACGTGTACGACAGACTTGACACGTGCTGGGCTAGAGCAGCATTTGAACCCTGTGAGTATGCTGATGTGAGGACGTTCTAGCCAATAGAAACATGCAAACAGGGTGCAGGGACACAACCACTGGATACTGTCAGTTTGGAGGTGGAAGTAGTGGGACAGGATGGGACCAATGTCACCAATCACAGATGAAATCAACGGGAATGAGAGGGTTTTTTAAAGAATAGGGAAAATTGAGAGGCGAGAGAGGACGTCCCTGTCTTGGTGAATAGAGCAATTAGTATTCCAATGATGGAGCATGTCATATCATCACTATCTCTGTCCTATCGGACACACACACACAAAAAATCTGTACCCAGACATGATTGCAGTTCTCATTATGCCCCCCACTAGAATTTCACCACACTATTGCTGATGTGAGCTCAAAATTGCTTCATCACTTTTGTCAAATTTGAGCCATGACTGAGTGAGTCACTAGATACAGTGGCTTTCTGCGCACTCATAACAGTTTTCTTCGACTCCTGCGTTATGATGGATTGGGCAGATTTATTTCTTGGGGCATCAATCCTCTATTCACCAAGAAAATGAAAATCTGTCTCTCCTCTTTACTTTTTCCCCTTTTTTGTTTCAGCAAGATAAGATGTGAGGTCATTATTCATTTTAGTAAGTAATATTTTGAAGATAAACTTATAGAAGTAAAAAATAAAAGTAAAAATAAAATAAAATAAATAAACAGCAAGAGGGTGTGGCTAACATGTTTCATGGCCATATTGATTATATTAGGACAACTGATATATGTATGTATATATGTTAGCCATGATATATACATATACATATATACTCAATGCAATCTGTATATAAAAAACAAACAAAAAGATTGGGAAGAGGGGGTCAGGTCTCTTCATGCAAGGGGTGAGGCCAGTAAAGTATAAGAAATATAAGTTAGTGTTAGTGTTAATGAGGGTTTGATCGCACGCAGTTCAGAGTTTCCCAGGCACTTTCTTTTATGGTCTGTATCAATGGCCAGACTTCTTCATTTACTGATTAAAAAATCCAGTAAAAGCAAGTAAGACTGATCCCAACTAGTAAAATAAGATCTAAGTCAGAGAGTCGAAATGTCTGCAAGTTATTCTGGCAAACTTCCCCCGGTTTGCAGCTTAATAAAAGTGCAATTGCCATTTTATTTTCAATTATGAGCTTTTACCAGTACTCTTGGTTTCATTTCTGCACCTGAGTTCAGGGGACTAATGCCATATTAAAGTACTTTATTAAGTGTGTGCATGTGTGTAAGAGCGGGTGTGTTCAGATGCAGGTCTTGGAACAGCCCCATCTTGATCATAAATCAGCCTAAGGCCACTAATGGGATCAAACCCTCATTTGAGGCCTACTTTACAGTGAGGGCTTTGGCCGCTAAATCAAGAGTTGTAAATACTCTTCATGACTCCATAAACCACAGGATGGCAAGCCTGGATAACAGGACGCTCCATAACAGGCCGAGCAGGTCCATCTGAGGCCACATAACAAAATGGTCTCAGTGCAATTCCTCTCATGTTGTTAAAATGTTAGAGAATTAATGAACTGATTTTCCTTTATTTATTTTTTTACTTCCTCTCACTGGAGTTGCTCTAGTAGGTTATTTGTGTGCTTGAGAAGTCTGCTGTGTACGCTCACTTCATAGGGTTCTTCTTAGGAAAATAAATCAGAAGGAAACAGGGTTTAACAAAAAAGAAAAGGTAACTATACAGCTTTTTATACTCAATTCAGAAAATATCTTGCATTATGATTCTTTATTTCTTCATACGGATAGTGTTTGAAGTAAAAGAAAAATAACAAATAAAAAGGGACTGAAAATAAAAGACCAAAACAAATAAAATCTTAAATTCTAAATTTATGTAATTTCTATATCTTTTTGGGCAGACCTCTTTGGATGAACACGTCAATTCTTTTCAGGAAGGGGGGAACTGGATGGCAATAAAAAGCAAAAACATATATAGAGAGAGGGCTAAAAGAAAAACAGAGAGGTGGAGTTTTTCAGCTACCTTGGAATTGATGGCGGATTGTACTTTCAGTAAAGCAAACAGAATAGAAAGAGGTAACGGAAAACCCAGGGCAAACCAAAGTATAAGACAATTAGAATGATATCTACCATATAATGCAGTTTGTTTACCATAGCGTGTCCAATGCCTGCGTGCTTCAGGAGAAAACAGGGGGAGGAGAAAGAAAAAAAAATAATGACAAACCTTAAACTCAAGAAAACACACCTCAACCCCAAAAAAGTGGCAAAGAAAAAAAATCGCCTTTTGCAAAACCAGCTTCTCCTTTCAATAACAAAAAAGATCTACTATGAAAATATAATTAAAAAGAAAATGTCTTTTTTCCCCTATTGCTGATATAGTAAAACATCCAAATAAAGAAATAAAGAAAGCAATCGTATAATTCTTTTGTTTTTCAAGGGTCATCTATAAAATAAAATGTAAAAAAAGGAATAAAAGGATAACAATACATTTGTTAGTATGTAAGTCGCAAGTTAAGTAGAGAAAACAACAGATGGTTCACATTCCGTGAATGACACAGTGTTAGTCGTTGAAATCATAAAAGGTAAGGGAAAAGAAAATTCACCAATGAAAAGAATCAGATTGGAAGAATTCTGAAGCTTGTTGTTAGTAAAAGAGACAAGAGTTAGCAAATCAACTTTCACAGAGGGGATTTGGGTCGCTTTGATGGGGATGTTTGTTTTGAGCAGGGAAGGGGATGAGGGAGAAGTACATCAGTATTCACTCTGACAGCCTAATGTGGTCAGCGGCCATGGCTGGCGGTAGGGTCTAGTCCATTTCAAAATAGCATCTTTTAGTACTGGGCAAGGCCAATCATGTCTTGGTGAATTCGAAAGGTGCAAATCTCTAGGCAAAATATCCCCAAGTAGTCATTAAGGGAGTAATGTGATATATGCAAGAGAAAAACCAAAAACAAATTATTGCATTGTAAAAATGGACAGTTGTGGTAAAATCTACAGTGCAATTTCAGTGATGGGACATTGAGGGAAACAGAATAAATTTAGCATATTCTTAAGCATGAGAGGAACGGATAGAGAAAGTCAGAGAGAAGGAGAGACGGATATCATTGAGGGAACTGGTGTTTACAGCATCCTGAAAGTGAGAGAAACGGTCATTCAGCAACTCAATACAGTGCGGGCCCTGTGGAGAGAAAAGCATGCAAACTAGAACATGAAATGAAAATCAATAAATCAATAAATGAGGAACTGTGTCACACAGCCGGTCACCTGTTCGGTCAATGAACCCCTGTGTTTGAAACACCATGACAGGCTTGCAAACTCCAGTAGAATGGAAAAGATGACAGGTCTGAGAATGGGGTCAAACGTCGCTTTACGAGAGGAGGAAATGATTTATTATTATTATTCATGATTGTCACCCCGTATAAATGGCAAGGCATGGTTCACTTCAAAAATGTGTAAAGATCTGTCAATCCATATCTCCTTGGCACCTCGGATGGAAAAACAAAGTCATATATAAGCGAGATTTAGTCCTCTTCAGAGGAAGTTAACCAGGGTTCCCACACAATTTATTGGAAAATATTTCAAACTTTTCCATGACTATAATAAAAATTCCTTGACCATTCACAAAGTATAACATAAACGCTGCCCCACCTCAAACACGTAGTAAAATTTTAAAGTAGTAATGGGGCATAGCATAGACAGGGAAGCTGGGATTCATGACCCTACATGTTAAATCACACTGTCACCATATTTTCTATTCTTATTCGAAAATATCAGATTCAAAGTTAATTCAAACACAAGTCCTGCTAGCTGGCATACATATAGGTAGAGACCAAACATTGGGAGAAAGTGAAGAAACAGGCATGTTGGTAAACAAAATGTCACAGCGATGCATATTAGAGAGCTATGTTATGTCACAGCTACAGCAAACACATTTACTGTTATGTTACATTGCATCAAAGGTAATTCACAGAAGACTACTGCAACAACTAATTTCAATACACACACAAAATTCCATGACTTTTCCAGGTTTTACATGATGGTGGGAACCCTGGTAAACACAACACATGCGCACACAAATAACACGCAGAGCTTGAAAATACATATGGGGCTTACATAAAGTACCAATAACCATTTTAATTGGTGTAGTAGATCCACTAGCCGAGCTACAACACAGATACCCAAACAGAAACTGTCTGAATGGGACATGCATGTGTTTCTAGTGGCTGTCAAACATCCACCAGACTCCCTGTCTTTCCAGCAGAGACACAGAGAGCCTGACAGCTTCTCATGGCTGCTAAGTTCTATGTCACTGCCCATGCTACTGAGTGGTGGTCAGTCATTCTCCCCTGTATCAGCACTGAGAAGGTAAAAGATGTTTCACTGAGATTTGCCCTGAGTTTCCCCTCAGGATGTGAGTAGACATCTAGAGGACATCTTAAATCTTGATCTGAAAGTCGAAATTGTCCCCTGCAGTGGGTGACCATATCTCACAACAGAATTTAGGCATAAAAGGATAAATCTACAGGGTCCTTCATTTTGGAAATGGGGTTTCAAAACTAAATTCATGACTCAGGCTGTTAAAACAGATTGTACATAAAGATATAATCTAGACTGGTGCTGTTTAAATATGATACATTTCAGCAAAGCTCCAAGACAGACAGTTAAGATACATACATGCATACGGATACAGACTAAAACCACACTGTCTTATGTTTGCGTAGAGGTTGGCATTTGGCGAGTGAATCTGCTAGTCTGTCCTTGTAGCATGTACAGTACTGTGAGTGTTTGTGTGTGGGATGGCTTACTATGTGTGTGTGCCATCTGCGTGGGAGTTGAGTCTAAGTTGTAACCATAAACAAAGTCCTCCCCATGGGCTTACTATTTCAAGCTCTATGCACACCCAATCTTTGAGCTGGGGTCATGCCAAGTGCTGTCAACGGTCATCTACTCTGGCTAATGACTCCTCTTGATCCATTATTTAGGTAAACAAGATCCAATGGTGGATTTGAATTTGTGTATCCACACCACACTGTATTTTTTTTTTTGAGTTTAGAAAAACAGCAGCTCACATCAAAGAAGTGGATATGATGGATAGGAAGCTCCAACAACTGGGAACCTAACAACAGTTTATTCAAGGTTCAGTGTGTAAGAGTTAGGGGAGTTTAGAGACAGCTAGCAGTGATTATTGCAGATTGCAACAAACTAAAACTTCTGTTTAGAAATCCTGCAGTGTTCATTGTTCAGGAGGCTTTAACCTAGAGCTGAAATGATCTGCAAAGGTCTTCTGACGTTATATTACAAATCAGTGTTTCTCCAACACTGTTTGGCATGTTAGAGACGGGCCGCTAACCTAGCACCTACGAATCCACACCTACCTTTTTATTATATATAGTTATTAATAAAGCTCAAGATATCCAGGACATTTTATCGGGAGTTGAGTTATCGGCCATAGACTGTATAAATAATGGACGTAACTACCATGACCTCACCCATGGGTTTCTTTTAGTTACCCCCTTAAATCTGTGTAACTTTGGGTCTTAATAAAATGTAAACCGCAAAGTTATAAAAAAAAAAAAATGAACCCCCTATACAGTTTCCATGTCAATATTAGCCATAGAGACCACAAATGTTTTCGTTCAGGCTCTAAATATGTTTATTTCTGCTGTAAAATTGGGCATTTTAATATGGGGGGTTAATAAGGATTTTGGAGCCAGTCTCTAGTGGTCATTTAATGAACTGACGGTTTTTGAATAGTGTAAATGGTGAAATCATTGAATAAAGCAGTCCCAGGCTAAAAAAAAAAAAAAAAAAAGTTTTTCCAAATCTGCTTATTGCAGAAGGGCTGCTAACTACATGATATGAAAACAAAAACAGCAAACAGCTCTGTCTAGGGCCAGTGTTTAGTTTGTCTCTTCTGGGCTACCATAGAAACACAGCAATGGAACATTGTGACCTTAATAGAAGACAACGCGATCCTTTTGTAGATACATATGGCTCATTCTAGGGTAACGGAAACACAAGGATTCTTATTCAGGTGAGAAAAGGCGAAAGAGTACATACTTATTATATTATATTACACTTCTGCCAATATGTCCCCACAAATCCTATACACTGGACCTTTAAGTTAGACAAATGGAGTGGTACAAAGGTGACAATGATTGTGGGCTTTTTTACACTCACTGAAAGACGTTCTGTGATACAGTGGGGAATAAAATGAGAGATTATTAAGTGCAACATTTTGAATTCTGTAACTTTTACATCCCTCACAGGCGTTTGATGTCTGGATTTTGAACTTATCTCTCTATCAGTTCTTTGACAGAGCAGCCCTGGGATGGTTGTGAAAAATTTATCCTTCAAAAATTGCTGATGATCTTTGAAATTACACGATAAAGTGACGGCAGCGTGTGAAAGGATGGGTGGTGGAAATGAAAGGAAGAGATTATATTTAGAGTTCTGTATGCATGGTGTCTGCTGAATCTAGTAGAAGAAGTGAGCATATGCCTGTCAGTGTTCTATTAGTAAGCAGCATATGCATATGAGAAGAACAGGTTATTTTTGATTCTCCTGAGCAGGTCTCTGCCAGGATTAGGTCTTACAAGGTCAATGCAAGCAGACAAATGGATATTGACTTTTCATCAGACAAAGGAATGAAGGAGATGAACATGGATTTAGACCTGCATAGAGACTTAAGAATCTGTTTTTACCTTGTTTCATTGATAATTAAAATACATGAATTAAAATGGAATGGCACAGACAGACAGACAGGCAGATAGATAGAGGTCTTGATTAAGCATAGCACACAGTTTGAAGTGATTATAATTTCTTCTCAGTTTTCAACACCATAAATATAATAGTCTACATAGGGAGTTAGATTGGGTCTTGATTTGAAGAGTAAGACGTAGAAAATGCTGGGTGAAACTGGCAGACTAGAAAGAAGTGTGGCGAACTGAGCCATTGAAAGTGATTTGAAGATCTAGAGGCGTAGCTATTATACAAGTCAGACTTTTCACAGCTTGAGAACTGTAAATACTGCCAAACGGCTGCTCCACTGTCAGGATCAATCGTGCAGAAAATTAATGTTTTGTTCTATTTTTGTTGTCAAACCATAAACAGAATGGTCTGGTAACCAGAGGAAATATAGTGGGCTGAGTATCAAGGATAGACCAAGTCACCACTTTCTTACTCCTAATTTTACTGTCTTACACCGTATTTCTTTACTCCATACATTGTGCTTGTTTCGACTTTGCCTCGAACCCAACATGCCTGGAGCCCCTGCTGTGACAGCCCATCACCCTCTCTGTAATTGACCCATGTGGGAAAACGAAGGCTGCAAATGCCGATGTTTGCTGATGGAGGATAAAGCTCCCAGTCATGTAAACAACCACAGGCCCAGACAAACAACTTTGTGTTGCATCTGTCTCACAGGGCCCCCTGGGCTGTGAAATCTTCATGTATTAAATACTCGGGGATGGGGCGGGAAAGAAGGGAAATGAGCTCATGCAAATGCTGCGAACATTGTAATTCACTATCTGCGTTTTGTAGCTTTGTATTTCACAGACAGGTGGAGACCTGCAGGATGCCAGCCAAAGTTGGCAAAGCTGTAAAATTATGTTTTTGTTGAGTTGCTGATCTTTTACACACTTGTCACCGTGGACGTTACTGAACTGCGGCAACCGGCGAATAAGCCGAATAAATATTTAATGACAAATGGATGGTGCAGTCAGGCCAAGATTTCCAGTCCAGATAAATTTATCATTGTAACGTAGAAAGGTCTAAGACTGATGACCGTTCTTATATAAATTTGGGCCTTTAGAAATAAGTGATGAAACTGATATTGTGGAATGGTATTATGGGGTGGGTAGAGAGGGAATTGGTGCCATTTGTCATCAGGGGAAAATTTTTCAGCCTGAATTAATGATTAGAGACACAATTCCATATTACCTGTGTAAGCAGAAGCTCAATTTTTGTTGCTGTGTGAATGTGAGAATCCATATCATATAGATTTAGGTGCTTTGCTGTGTATTTGTGTGTGCATGTGTGGTGTATTAGGCATTCCTCTGTAACACAGACACTGTGAGTGACCCTGTCAGATGGAGGGGAACTGGGCTTCGATTCAAAATAGTTCTTTCAGGTACATTTGGTTTTGCGTTCATTCCAATCATCCGCCATTCACTCTAGTCTGCCTCTCTCTAAATCTGGCTCCAAGTAATGGAAACTGGCAGACAGGCTTCAGGTGCAAATATAAATGTCACTGCAATTACAGCGGAGAGAAGTCTGCAAACAAACAGCTTGCGAGGGTGTGGGCTTCTGTATAGGTGTGTGCGCGTGTGCACGAAAATTGCAGTAGAACATATTGTGCATTGCAATGCAGACGGCCATAATTCTCTCTCCTTTTTCTGTTGTGCCTCCCATCATCCTCACCTCCATTTCCCCATCTCTGACTGACTGACTGCCTTCTTTCTCTTTAGATTTCATCAGGATGAGCTCAATGTCAACCTGCAAGTAAGACTGCCGAGGCTGTAACATGTTGCAGTAAAGATTCAAGCTACTCTAAAGCTCAATGCTTGAATGTCTGTGGAATCAAGGGGAAATACACTCAATCTTTTCTTCAGACAGATGGCTCATCTAACTAAATTAGGCATTGTAATTTCGGAATTCACAACAAATTGGGAAAACAAGATTAACTACATAGTTAACTTTTATTTCTACGTCTTCTTAACCCATAAATTTATATCCAGTTTGGAGCACACAGCTATAGCAGCTGAACATGAATATGCATGTTTTACAGGCAGTAGTTTCAGCTACCTCTTGTTTAATTGTTTTTAGTTGTTTTTTGGACTTTTGAACACACTTAATGAAAAAAATGGTTAAAGCTAAATTAGGGTACAACACTTCCTAAATTTGGATGCAGCTAAAAGCTAAGGAAGCATATGAATGTGGTCTAAACAACAGGTTTTCAACTCTGATGTTATTAAAATATCTTTACAGCTGGTCTCCCTCCTCTCTTTACTCTCCTCCGTCGTTGCTGTCTTGTCCTCTTCTCTCCCATAATCTCTTCCTTGATCTCTTACCTGTTTCTGTCTCACTAGCATTTTATTACCTGTTTGAATGTGCTAATGGTGCAGAGATTTGTTATCTGATTATAGGTCTCCCAGACAGAGGGATGAATAAACATGAAAGTGCTCGAGCAGGTAGCGGCAAATGAGGCTGATGAGTGAGTGAGTGAGTGTGGGAATGTTGGCGGATATGCTAATGCAGTGGAAATGTGATGCAAATGAGCTCCCCCCCTTTAAATGCACAGAACCTCTCGGTGTTGGTATCAAACAACTGTGCCGATGTTTTTGGCACGAGGCTTTGTAGTTTGGGCAACGTACATGCGCACGCTGTGCTTGGGGCGTTGACCTCTGATCGGCACGGGTAAAAAGCACAGGAGAAGAAGGAAAAGCCACATCTGCTCACACACACGGTGACTGCACCCCCACCTCCTCTCGGCTGGTGGATTACTTAAAATGTCATTGGCGGTAAACTGAGAAAGGATTACAGGGGTGTTAGCATGTCATTATGTACATCAAACAAATCCACTACCACTGCCTGTCTTCAATAGCAATTTCTACCGTAACCATATAAGTGCGTTGCTCTGTGTGTTGGCAAAGCTGAGCACTCTAAATGGCATTTTAGATTTGGCCACAAAAGGTTCAATCTGTCATTATGCTAAATGCTTTATGCTGACATCACTGAGATGCTAACGTGAATGGTAGGAGCTAATCCACAAGGTGTGGGGGCATAACATATAAGCCTAGGGCTCCAGAGTGAAAAAGTTGAAGTAACAAGTCACTTTTAAAGTTTATTTGTTATTTTTACTCAGTAGTTGAAAATAGCTTTGCTTGGATCATTTTGTCCCTGCATACACAGCAGGTCCAAAGACCACTACGGGCTTCAAAATGCTTCTGTCATGTAATTTAGAACTTTTAAGACATTTTTTTAAATCGATAACATGATGTTTAACTGGAGGACCTAGCTGTTTAGAAAGGGTTAATGCAACTACTGGAGTACTGCGGCCATGGACGATTCACTTCCCAACAGCATAGCAGGCACCGTTGCTAAGTGACAAGTCGCTAGCAAGAACGGGCGAAGGAGAGACAGAGTGAAAATGAGAGAGAAAGGGAGGGGAAGAGGAGTGCGAGAGGCATTGATTGGTTCTCTCTTAGGAATTCTGACTGCCTCTTGGACGTACGTTGGATGAGAGGAGAGGAAGTGGAGGGATGGAGTGACGGAGGAGGAGAGAAGGAGGGTAATTGCAGCTGATCATGCCTTACAGAAATGGATGATAAATCTCAACAAGTGAGAGAGGCAGAGACAGAAAGAACGACAAAGAGGCGGGGAGCGACCAGGCACCTAGTATTGATTGAAGGGGGAGGGTTGACGTCCTCATTCTGTCGTCTCATATGAAATAAATGCGATTGTTTCCTCAACATGTCTTGCCACTTAAAACCTGGGTCTTAAATATGGTGATGTCTTAGTAACTGGGATTACAACATATCAGTGACTGAATGATGAATGAAGGGTTTAAAACGCTACAGTAATTTTAAAATTCCTCATTTTCAAAAGGAATAATGCTTTTAGAAGATCACACTGCATGTAGAAGATCTTACAATGCTAATACATGACAATGAGTCTCTCTGATTAATTTTGCAGTCATGACAGCAAGTGAGCTGTGACGGCTTTTCATTTTGAAGTCACACTTTTTTGGACGGAAATTCTTTTTTTTTTTTTTGTTTTAATCTTTAATCAAAGGTTTTCCATCCCTTGACTTAGCCTATCAACCATATAGAGAGGGTGTATGCAGGTACAGTGTGTGTTGTGTGTTGAATGTGAATGCATACAGTTGGCTAGCAGTGATTTTCATTATGTATGGGAGGCATGTATTGAGGCTTGGAGAAGTTTAGAATTTGATGGGGCGTGTCCGTGCGTGTGCGCTCAACTGAATAACTATGTTTACCTTATTGGATGTTATCTTGAGTCGTCTTGCTGCTTGTAAAGTTTGTGTGCGTTAGGTTTTATTATCTATTATTGACTGTGAGGGTGTGCTTCAGCCTCCACAATCATAAATAACCACACGCATGCCTGTGGATTCACAATGATCTAAACTAAACATGCCTGTTTTCCCCATGGACAGGCGTCTTGATGCCCAGAAAAGTGTTTTTCTTAGACATTAAGATGCCACAGTGAAGCTGACCTTTGACTTTTTGGATATGTAATGTCATTACTTCATCATTTTATCCTATGTATCCAAAATTTGTGTATGAATATGATATGAATGTTGATATGATATGTTTTGAGAGGTCAGAGTGACCTTGATCTTTGACCACCAAATTCAAATCAGTCATTTCTTGAGTCCAAGTGGACATTTGCGCCAAATTTGTGGAAATTACCTCAAACCCTTCTTGAGAAACTGCTTTCATGAGAATGAGATGGACGGAAGGTCACAGTGATTTTGATCTTTCTTTTGCAAATTCTAATGAGTTCTTCCTTGAGTCCAAGTGGATGTTTGTGCCAAATTTAAAGAAATTCTCTCAAGGCATTCTTGAGATATGGCATTCACAAGAACGGGACCGATCAACAGACATACATATGAACAGATGGACAACCTGAAAACACAATGCCTCCGGCCATGGCTTTTACCATTGCAGAGACTTAAAAACAGTTGTTGATACTTGGGTTACTTATGCTGACTACCTTCTTCATTTTTACTTATTCAAAGAAAGTAAAACCCTACTGCTGTTGCCACATATGCAAAATGCAACACTTCTGTTGGCAGGGGATTGCAAAAGGAAGGATTTCTTGCAGAGGTTAAATCATTAGTGTTTTCTATTAATCTGAGTTACAGCAAAACAAACATTTAGTTTTAAAGCTGTGTAGTCCCTGAGTAAATAAGAAAAACTCACTTTCTTAAAACTGCTATGATTCATAGCAGTCATGACCTATGTGTAAAAGATTATGGTTCTTAACGTGACCTTTGCTGAACTCAATCGAAATACAGATCAAAGCTCGTCTCCTCCAACTGAACTCTGCACCAGGAGGTGCACCTCCAGGCTGTGCATACAGTACTAAAAACATGAAAAAAAAAATATGTTTGATCTATTCATTAATCCAATAGCCACATCCAAGGTCCAATTATGGAAAGGAGATGTGCATGGGTGGGGGACTTAAACAACATCAAGGTACAGAGAAAGAGAGACAGCAGAGACAAGAGAAGGACAGATCATTCTGTAGGTGAGAGTAAAAAAGGAGCAAGCAATATAAAAGGGAAAATGGGATCGGAAAAAAAGGAGGTATTGAGTTCAGAGGTTTCTCTCTTTGGCTGCTGGCTAAGCTACTGGCCCAGTTCTGCGACACACTGGATGTTGAATCGTCTGGTTGTAAAGTCACACTGGGGAATTAAAAATAAAGCTTGCTTCTGTTTTCCTCTTTTCGTAGTAAACTGTCATCTCTTCCATTGCTCGCCCAATCCTCCCACTGGTCTGATATTCCTTTAGTCTCAGATAGCGGCACTACACTTCATTTTCCACTCTCTATTGTGCGCACAATCATTGTCTCACTCACTCCTCTTCTCATGAACAAACAAAAAACACGGACGTACAAGCGCACATTTCCTCTCTCCTGCCAGTGTGTGTCTCATGTTTCCTCTAACTGCCTGTGGTGTCCTGTGGGACGCAGATGCCTGTTACAGAGCCCAGACGGGCTGTTCTGTCGCAAGGCCATTTTGATTGTTCCAATGATCGTGTGCATGGAAAGTTAGCCCTCCAAGAATACATTATTATATGGATTAATGTATTTCTGTATTCAGAAGTGTGGTATCAATGTTTTTTTCCTGGCATTGCATTGCTATAATACCAACAAACCATGGACGAAAATTAAGCCATTGACAATTTCACAGAGGTGAGTGAATGGGACCCACAAACACCATTACAAAGCTGTCCTATAGTCAACTACAGAGCAGCAGGGTGAAATATTCGCCTGTCATGCATAGCATGTGATTCTTTTACAAATATTTTATTACTTTAACTGGGTGCATGCATGTATACATGGCAGACTTCACTGTGATTCCACAATGGCTACTCCATGTACCATGTCTAAAGAAAAGATGTTGCTTATTGCTACTGTACCTTTATAAAAGATTTCCACCAACAGAATTTGAACAATAGAAAACTTAAGTTGAAAAGGCTAGGAGAATTACTGCAGTCCCCTCCCTGTTTGTATCCTGTCTTCAGAATACAAAGTGCTCCAATCAGGTAGACACTATCGGGTTCCAACTGATATCTGAATAAGTATAAAAACTATATCTCTGTCTATCAGTGCATCTCCCAAACTCAGGACAAAAAGAGGGTGTAAAATGAGGGGCAGTGTTGCATGTATTTGATGGACTTGTCTGTGCTATGTACTTTACTTCTGTTTCTGCACTATGTATGTATTTTTATGCGGCAGCCTTTATGTCTTAGACAAATTTCCCTAGAGACAAATAAAGTAATCTTCAAAACTAAATAAAATAAGAGCTGACAAAGTGAGTTCAACTAATCACGTTACCTGGAGTAATTCTTGATACCGGCCGGACTGGAGCAGTATCCAATCATAACTAAGTTGGGCCTAAGACATAGGACAGTTGCTCCACAGTTGTTGATGCTGCTGTGTTTGCTGGTTGAACTTGTTAATGCTATGGAAACACTGAATATGCGCCAGGATAGAGAGCTGATAAAATTAATCTGCTGACTGCTGTTGGGTCTTTTATTCGATGCCCCCGTCTCACTGTTGGCAATGATATCAGAATCTCTATGTGAATCTGATGTTTAACCAACAAACATGCATCAAGAGCCCCACAGAACGTGAGCCTCTACCAGATCTGCACTTGCTCTACTGCTGTGCAGTACACACACACAAACACACACAGACACTGATTGATTGACTTTCAGTTACGGTAATAAGTGTAATGGGTAGGGGCATAATAACACAGGCGCCAGTGGTCTTTTTTTTTATTTTCAATGGAATTGTGGCCGCCTTTTCCAGCCGTCAAAGCTAAAAGTTATCCCTACAAGGAATACAGCAGTGTGTGGATTAGTCCGCGTGTCTGCAGGGCTTCTGGAAAAATCAGAGTGGGATTTAACAAGATCAGAAAATCAATACTTGTGGAGCATACGGTACAGTGAAAAATGAGCAGTTTTTATTTAAACTAGGCATTGTGCATGAAGGGCTTTAACTGCCAGATTTATGCTGACTTGAGTGTCATTGCACACTTAATACTTGACCTATTTTCACAACGTGTTCTATTTTGGTGCTGTGTATCGGGTATATCTATCATTTCCCAAGACACTCTGACATGAGGGTTTCCATCTTTGTCTTTGCCCTTCTTCTTCCTGCAGTGTGTTTAGTGATCCCAGAGGAAGGAAAGGGCAAGAATGGTCACCACTGCTGAAGTCTACATGATGTCCATGATGGTAGATCATCATGTCAGGGAGAGCAGAGGGAGGGAGGAGGTGAAGGAGAGACCCGTTGCTGCTTATGCTAACTAATATGTGCATTGAATCACGTAGAACGCGTTGGGATGTGCATTATAGGGAGAGTCTTGCACTGATGAGAGGTCAAGGCAAGTGTCCTTGGCTGCCTATCAACTGTACACTACAGGGATTAGCCAAACTCTTCAAACACACACCACTCTCCACATACACATTTGCAGTACTGCCAGATGCCACTAAGGGGAGCTCTGAATCTGTGATCATGTAGACATGGAGCATACCCATTCCTCCCCCTCCTCTCTCTCTCTCTCTCTCTCTTGGCGGAGAGTCCCTATCACCTCACCTAATTCTGTCTGCTTCATTTTGTCCCGCACAAAGCTGACAAATTCATAGGTTTTGTGGAGAAAGACGGCAAATATACACATTCAGAGGGGGAGAGAGTCAGAGAGTGGGAGAGAGAGACGGGTTTGTGAGAGCTCACAGGCTTTACTTATTTTGGAGCTTACTGATGCAGGAGTAGATATGCATGACGTTGCAAGACCCATTAAGAACAACAGACGGAGAGTGGATGAGACTTCGGAGACCACTGGGGCTGTACGATAACCTCAGCTGAAATCCAACGCTTGTCTTGTAGACTGCAGGCTATTTTTAGTGCAAGATATCATGTTAACTCCAACGGGAAGAGTAGTGGAAAACAAGTATGGTGTGTTTGTGTGGGTGAGCTGTTTACATTGGCAGCTGTATTAAAATTAGATCACGTAATTAACAGTAACCAACCAACTACAAGGGAGGGACAAGATGTGCATGTTGATGGTTTGTTCATTGTCAGTATGGCCACACGCAGTCTGAAAAAGAAAGTTATTTAGTAGAAAGGATGGAAATATTGTGATTATTTAGTATTGTAAGGTCACTTTGCATGATTTGATTGTTAAGACATTTGTTGATGTGAATATACTGTATTTGGAAACTATAGGGTGTGGGCAAAATAGGCAAAATACGGTGTGATCTAAATTAGCAACTCTGCAATAAATACAGTTTTATTCAGATTAAATTGGTCATATTTTGGTAGACTACAATGGAGGTGTTAGTCTAACTCTGGCCTTTTTTTAGAGGGCATCTTTGTACAGAACAGCATTACATTATGAGGTGATCCTGTTATTTTATCAACGCTTTGTAATTCCTTAACAAAGAATATTACTTCTAAAAAACATATCTGTATATGTATGCAGAATCTGTACGCTATGGGATGAGAATTTGGTATTGGAAGTGTCCTGGTTTTTGTTTGTAGTTTGTTTGTAGTCCGGGCAGTATTAACCAATAACATTTGAGTAGGCTTTGGTTGCATGCAACAGTCCGTGTAGAGAGCAAGAGAGGTGGAACATATTAGCTGAAATGTGATTTTGGAACCAATCGGCTATCATCGGATCTGATCATCTTAAATCTGCATTCATATGCAAATATTTGTTTACGGAGTGTTATATTTCTGTAAATAATCAGACTGTAATCCATAAGCAAGCATAAAGGAAGAAGTCTCGGCCCTGACATCCACTGGCTTTACAGAAACCCTTAAAATATTGGCCGTTGCCCCCAGAGGCTAAATGGTCATCAGACTGATAGCCGATGGGTTCAGAGATTGTATAAATCATGCACAGAATAATGGTTTTGTTCTTTAATCTTTAGCTTGCAGTGTCTGGCTGCTGTTACAGACACCATGTGCAGTTATTAAAAAAGCTCAAACAAAACAATTTCTTTTTTTCGATTTCTAATATTTATTTTGACTTAAGTTTAGAAATCTTCAGTACTATACACATTTATCCAGTATACTATCATACTATAACTACAGTATATAAGGAATACTTTTATTGTGCATCAACATAGTTTTGCCCAATGATCAAAACAGTGTTATCTTATTTTGAGTGTTACTGATTATTGTTAAAATATGTCACATAATTCTCAACTTGTAACATTAAATAACTGCTAATGAGAATTTTTTCCCTCTTTTTTGTTACATTCAATTCATTTATATATATGAAAAAAACAAACAGCTTTTTATTTGACAGAATAATAATCAAGTAATGCAAATAAAAAAGAACCATAAACAATGTTAGTGTTTCCTACAGCGTTCGTTTGGTTTGTTTTTTTGTGTGAATGCACGGGTGATCTCTGGGACCTTGAAGCATGGAAGTGCTCATTGATCAGCTGGATATCAGCCTGGGAGTAAACACAGGGTCAGAGGTGGTCAATGTCATCGATACCTCTGTCCCTGTGTCTGTCAGTGGGGATGGTCCGGGGTAAATCTAGAGAGCTCTTTAACACTTAGGCCGCCTGTTATGTCAATTACAATGATCCACTGTGGATTCAAGCTGTTATGTGAGTGAATGGAGATCACATGGACAGCACAGGATGTGGGTGGTTAGTTCTGGGTCGAGGCATGGACTGAGTACAATACGACTCACAAATAAAGTGAAATAACATCAAGACTACTAGATGTGCCGTCTAGTTAGCAACAACTGTTAATAAGTAATTACAGAATGAAGTGATTTAAATGTGGATGGAGGATTAGATTTCTTGCAGAATTCTCACTACTTATTTTAAAATGTAAATTCAAGTAAGCTCTTTACTTCAATACACTCAAAACTACATTGAACAAAATTGCATAAGTATTGTTAAGCAATGATTTTGCTCCAAACTGACTTAAGTTGAGAGATGTATTTGATTTTACACACAGAATCCTTGCAGTTACAGCATTTTTTTTTTTTAAATCGGAAATGCCAGTACAGACAGACAGATAGACAGAAAGACAGACAGACAGATGGGTAGACAGGACAGGCATATAATAGAGTCTCAGTTTAGTATGTGTGTATGTGTTTTCCTAATGGTCATTACGGTGCAGTTGGTGGTAGGTGGGTTGGCTTATGCTGTAAATCTTTAAAACCGTGTTGGCTTCCCAAACTCATTAAGCTAGTCTCACTCTGCTGATCGCACACAGCTCCGCAGCATAACATATTTGATCCCCACGATGCATGTATATGTGAGTGTGTGTGTGTGTGTGTGTCTGAGATTCTGCATCTTGTGTGTGTCAGTGTGTGTGTGATCATTTGGCCTTATCCAATCGCAAGCAGAGCATATGCTAATAAAACAGCAGCTCCACAAGTCTTGGACTATTTCCAAGTTACCACACTGAAATATATAATAATATTATTGCAAAATGACAGAAATTGCAGAGTCTGGTTGGCATGGAAATTTCAACCTATAATTTAACAGCACTTAGTTCACATTAAGAATCACTTTGCTCTCAGGTTTTTCTTCTTGGGTATATCAGAACACAAGAGTTTGATGCTACTAGCTATCCCCCACCACCATCTTTCTGCAGATGTTTTTTGCAGGCGCACACAAAGAAGTTGATGCACCGTCTTTGTGTTAATGCATTCACATTTAGCTTTTTTGCATTCGGCACCGCTTACAATGCCCATTATTAGGTCTGACAAGCCATTCATTGCAATTACAATTACCAAAAAAATGTGAAGGAGTAAGCACAGCTTGTGTAAGTGAAATTGATTGTATCTCACTGCGAGTAACTGCAACTGCCAACTGATGACCTGGTGCATTCAGAAGTGTTCAGAAAGCGTACTCTATGTACATGTGCTAAGAGCTTTGTTGTGCATGTGTGTATATGATAAAACAAAGTCAATAGAACAAGCACCTATTCACACGCAGCCATCCAGGTTGCTGGGGCTCTTTTGTTTTCCATTAGCTACGATTAAAGGTTTGTAAAGATGTGTTGGGTAATTTGTTCAGAAGGGGTTTAAGTGCATTGTCACCTTTGATAAATTAGGGTGCATTCCATTTGTGTAGCCGAGTACATTATGTGCATACATACAGAGCGGAGCACTTTCTTCACTTGCTCATTAATAACAACGCAAAACAATGCCCTTGGTAACACGCTAAATGTGTGTAGTTGCTTTTGATTACATTATGATGTATGCATATATTATATTAACTATAAATTCACTGTAATTGTGATTATAGTCATTTTCACTTGCACTTTGTTGTATTCCCACATTTTGCCTTGAATGACCTTTGAATATGAAGGTAAAATGGATCTTTGGTCTTTAAGGAAAAAAAAAACAAAGCCAAGAAAGAGGGAAAAAAAACAGCACCAGCCTTCTGTTCAACGTCGACCTAGAAGAAAAAGAAACTTCTGTTAAGGTTGGGCGCGTGCAACAGGAGAGGAGAGAAAGAAGGTGAAACAAACACTCCCTGTGTGCTCTGTGTGCAGAGAGAAAAGACGTAAAGATGGAGAGTCAAAAAAAGCAGCAGGGTGGGTGGCAGACAGAGAGGCCCCACTCCGCCCGCGGAGGCCCTGGATTACCCGGGCAGTGTTTACCTGGCGCAGGTTGCGGGTGACGCGCACGTCATGCCAGGCGTTGTCGTTGAACTTGCCGTTGACGGGCTCCACCAGGGCCTCGAACGCCCCCGAGCCCAGGTTGATGACCAGCCAGACCGCGCCGCTCTTCAGTGAAAGGTTTACGTAGTCTGCCGACTTGCCGGTGTGCAGCATGAGGCCGTTGCGTTGCAGAGTGCGGAAGGAGAGCGTAATCTCATCTGTGCTACTCTGGATGGGCGTCAGCGACAGGTCATAGCAGAAGAACTCGTTGCCCTTGAAGGTGGCTACTGACTCTTCTTTACCTGGAGAAAAAAAGAAGGGAAAATAAAATAAAAGGTAAGTTAAAGAAATACTATGTGAATGCAGATTTTTTTTGTTGAGTTTTGGAAAAACCAAGGCAAAAAGTCCTTGAGTAGAACTCCTAAACACTGGTACTGCTCAGAAGTTTCACTTAACCAGCACCAACAGTGACATAACACTCCATTACTTTACTGTGCAAGGATCCCATGGGTCAAATATTTTGAAACCGATTAGCTGTGGTTATGGATTCCAGAGCTACAACACTGATTGTTGCTGCAGCTTTTATGCATGCAAGACATGTTTTTACCATCAAAACTTTACGAGGCAAAAATAGAATGTGTTTAGTTTAAAAATAAATGAACAACACAAAATAAATCTAACACATAAAACACCTTCAGTGTAGGGTGATGCATCTGCCACAGAATAATAGAGCAGTATGAGAGTGTCTGAGAGTGGTATGAGAGACAAAATGGAGGGAATAACAGGAGAAGCATGAATGCCAAACAGAAAGGCAAAAAAAAAAAGGTACTGACAACTTTGCTAATGCCTGTCAGTCCATCCTTAGCACATGGCCACCTTCCACTGCGGTTAGCTTCGTTCACACACTACCAGTCAAAGCAGCCAGTTTGTACAATGGACACATGTCAAACAGCAGCCTAACAGCAGCAGGGGAGGACAGCGTGTGCATCTGTCAGGAACTGAACAAACACCTGCAGCTGTCACAACAGAAAGTACCACCGCAATGAAACTCATGAAGCAGTGACACCTCAAACTCATGTGTCAAGGTGTGGACACTGAAGCCAAGGAGCATAGGATTAGCTTTACTCGAGTTCTCCATATTATTCCCTATAATTATATTTACATACAGCCTATTTTATTTAATATTTCTGCTACTAGATTTACTGCCTTGCAGCTGTATACCTCTGTTAACCTCTGTTAGCAGTTAGAGTTCACATCCATGTCTGCCCAGACACATATGCAGCCATGACAGTAGACAATCCTTTAAATATGAATGTTGCTGCAAAGAAGCTATGAATTCTACAATGTGGATGCTTCACACACATCTTAAACCCAGCAGCACAGAAGATCTAGACAAACAGCAGTTTAGAGGTGGACACCCAAGATTAGTGTCACCAATTCAGTATCTGACCAAATGCTTTTGAAAAACATTATGATATCACAGTGAAGTTGACCTTGGACAACCAAAATCAAATTAGTTTCTTCTTGAGTCCAAGTGGATTCTCAAGGCCCTCTTGAGATTTAGCATTCACAAAAACAAGATGGACCAAAGGTCACAGTGGCCTTGACCTCTGACCACCAACTTCTAATCAGGTCATCTATGGGTCCAGGTGGACATTTGAAAAAAAAAAAAACCCTCACAGTGGTCTTGAGATGTTGAGATGATGTGTTCACGAGAACGCGATCGACCAGATCATGGTGACCCTGATCTTTAGCCTCTGGCCGACTAAATCTAAACAGACATGTGCCAAATTTGAAGAAACCCCCTTCAGGGGTTCTTAAGATATTGCATTCACAATAATGGGATGGACAGACAGACAGATGGACAGACAACCCAAAAACATAATGTCTCCAGCCACAGCTATCGCCAGCGCAGAGGCATGAAAAGGATGATCCTTGAACTGAATATCACAAATCCTACAATATAATACGTGGTACGAATCAGCGTCTTCTTGGTACCAATAAAAAGCAAAAGATACACATGACACCACCAATTACAGCAAGATCTCTCAACTCTCAAATAACTCTTCCCCACTCAGTGGTTATACAAATCAGCTGCTTTCCCAACATGAACTGTGATCTGAAGTGACACTCCACTTCCTGAGTTCATTTTTCCCCTCCTCACCTCTGTTTCCCTGGGGAGGGACCAGATTGAAGAATCAGCCTCAGGTAATGAGGTTTAGGGCTGAAGCAGGAAAGAGAAGGGGGCAAACTCAAACCGCCAAGAGGCCCCCATATGGGTGGATCATCAAATCTAGTTTATCCTGAAGTTCCATTACAGCAAGATCGCACCGAGACCCCGGTGCATTTCCCTGGGGACAGAGGCTGGGGCTGGCTAGAAGGGGTGGTCCGTTGGCAGACAGACTGAAAGCCAAATTTCATGAGCGAGCGAGTTCGCTGCTGGAGCAATCTTAGGTGAGAGGAGAAGAGTGGAGATGGATAATAGTGTGTCCATGTCATAGCTGAGCACTTCATACTGAGATACGACCATGGACAGCCTACATAAGGCTGTACTATTTCATTAACACCAAGTTAATCAATAAATGCTGCATCAAAGTCATATGGAAAGGAAAAACAAAGCTATACTGAGAGGCAGAAAAAAGTGCTGTGTTAAGTGACATACTAACCACTATACTTCTGGAACATTAAAGGGGATGACAGAGCTCACTTTGAAACAAACATAGCTGCATATCATGGGTGCATGCACTCACATAAAAGAAAAACATTTCATGTGTGGGGAGGAAAAAAAAAAGAGGAAGTGAGGGACGAATGGCATCCAGACAGAGACAGCTACTTAAAAGACCATTTTGGCTGAAATCGAAATTTCGAGCAATCTCAACTGAAGTGTGAATTGTCATCGAAAAAAGGCATCAAAGGAGGACGAGAAAGAGATGAAGGGGAAAAATGACACAGAGGAGGCAAAAAAAAAAAAAAGCAAATCCCCCCAAGAGCAGCCTCCTGGCGGTGCCTGCGTTGCTGATGTAGGAAGAACAAAAGCGTAGCAAATGGACCACGGCGACCATTTTCAATTATGTATTAAGTTGGACCCCTTCCCAAAGTATGGGCTGTTTAAGGGTAAGCAACAAACAGCTCGTGATTGCTTCCATGAGCTCAGCGAGATGGAGCCGTGTGTGATGGAGAGGCACGAGCTGCAAACAAAAAACTTTCTTTTGTTCATGTCTGTTTAATGAATGGAAGGCTGAGAGGAGGAGATAAAGCTGGTGAGGATCAGGGAGTGACAGGAGAGAACTAGAGGGGAGAAGGTTTTCACTGTTGCACTCTGGTCGTGATGCCAGCAATACCCCTTGATAAATTATTTTAAATTATCAAAGTGAAAAAAACTATTGACAAGCCAGTAATACACTGTTGTGTTATCCAAAAAGTGACACTGATCCATCTCATATTACCAGTTGGGTAAAGTCATCCCCTGTGTCTCCTGTGTGCTGCAGGAAGTTGTCGTTCCTCCTCCACACTGCAGGGCACTTTAAAAGTTTCCCAGGAGAGAGAGGAGGATCACTTCAGCCTCAACTTTCAAGACACGTAAACTAATATAAAGAACGACTCTTTTCTTTCCTTCACTGAGAACCCTTCAGCTCCATTGAATATGTGCTCACACTATACATCTGTTCCTCCTTTTACATCTACTGTACATCTCTATCTCATTCTCTTCCTCCCATGATAGCACTTTTGTGATTACATGCACATACACACTTGGAGTACCGGTGTACGCTTTTCACTCAGATCAAATCTCTTTCCATAAAGCCCAAGAGCCGCCACTGTAGCCAGAGGTAAGACAAGACACACAAGCACGCAGCAGAGACTTAAGTGCTGTCAAGGTCTCAATTAACCTCGCAGAAGGCCCTGACTACATTACAGAAATGAGTCATTTGAAATTTAGCCATCCCTAACAGCATCTTTATTATTAATTAAATGCTGAGTTCCGCCGGTATTTGATGTCATTGCGTTTGGTGGACAGACCTTTAGTGCTGGGTATTTTTTGGGGTCAAACATTATACTCGCTGCGTCTAGGCAGAGCAATCTATCCAACGATTGCTTCATGACTAAGCAGATGTAATGAAGTGTTTATCATCTGCCCACATGTATCCAGCAGCGGCCTTTTATGATGCTGGCACTTCAGGCTGCTTCTCCTACGCGTCAGATTCATAAATTCGGTGGCTTAAAAATTATACCCATGCAAACGCCACAAAGAGAAAATGGTAAAAACAGACTGAATGATTCCCCTGATACAAAATGGTATTGTTGGAGCTTTTGGTAGTAGTGTAAGAACAGTTCTTTCTGTAATATCTAAACATAAACCCCTACCAGCTTTTGAAGTGTTGCTCTCTAGCTGACATCTGATTTCTCTGGAAGAATAGAGTTTCAACCCAGGAATCAGTACAAGATCACAACATCTTATATTTCAAATGCTCCAAAGTCTGCATGGCTCCCTATCCACATCAAGTCAGAGTTTAAGGTGCTTCTGATCACTTACAAAATTGTAAAAACACCCATGTTCAGTGGCTAAAAAGCCGCTGGAAACAGCAATGACTCACTAAGGCCCTATTTCCACCAAACACTTTCGGTATGGAACCTTTGGAATCAAAACTACTCTTCAGACATGGTACCAAGACCCTAGCGTTTCTATCCCTTAAATGTGGTGCTAAGTCCAGCACTAATTTTATTGCCTCATCATCACAGATAAATAGAAGTCTGCACCATTTATAGTCTACAATACAAGGTTGCACGCAGTGAGTCTCTCTCCATGGGATATTCAAAAATAGCAGGTTTAGTCCTTCTCAGGCAAGCTCGGGGGTTTAGTGTTGCCGTAGCCTGATGCCCTGCAACACTTCTTTTTGTTTTCCTTGTCCTCAAGTGAGGATTAGAATATACACCACTCACATAATCCCGCTGAAAATAATATAAACACTTGAAGATCCACTCATTACTAAAAGTGTATGTCACATAAAAACTAAAGTAATGGTCAGACTTGTCATATGGAATATTTAAGGTGCGTTGATTGAGTCATGTCTTTACCTCATGAAGTGAAATTACAAGTTCACGTTCCACCTTAAAGTAGCTGGCAGTCGGCCCAGTAAATTAAGTTATTTTTTTCTCAGTGTACAGCTGCTGTGAGGTGCAGCAAAACATTTTCTTCATTTTATAGTCACAGTCTACTAATAAAACTAAGTGGTTGCATGAGCCTTAAAATCCAGCCACAACTCAGCCCAGAGCAGAGTGACCATCCGCTATCGATCAATTAACAGACTGTAGTGTTCATTTAGGACCAGATCTGTGTTCTAAGCACTCCAACAGAAGGGGTACCAAAAAATGGGAACAGTACGAAACGGTTACATTGGTACCATCCACAACTTTTTGCAGTGGAAACAAACAAAAAAAAAAAAAAAAAGTACCAAACTGAACTGTACTGTACCGCACTGCCTGGTGGAAACGGGGCTTAAAAAAGCAACCAGCTATGTTGTTTGTTGGTCTTGAACAATGTTCTGCAGCTTGGCAGGCATCTTGTCAAAGTGTCACACTATTCCACTTAGTCTCTTACAAAGACGCTGATGATGTCAGCACACTGGCTGACTCTGTTGTCTGTGGACATTCCCATAGGAAAGTTATAACAGAACTAGCACTGGCTCCCAGTGGCAATGATGTGATTGGATCCTAATCTGTGTACTTCCGTACTTCCTCGACCAACAGCTGATTCGCTTTGACTTACACCTGCCTACACCGGAATTGCTGTTCCCCGTAGTGCAACAGAAAAGGAAGAGTTCAGTGCGTCGCAAGAAGAAATTAAAATGGATATGATTTCATTTGATTCAGCTATATTGCAGACCTGCAACCTGTAGGCACTTGTAGGACATAACTTTAGAAACCTTGATATGATATGTATAAAACACAAAATGTATAATGATACAATGTTGCCACTTTACATGGCTCTGACCACTTTGTGTATTTTAAGCTCACATAATGTACAAATACACATGTGAGGCTAAAAGTGGGACCTATTGCCAGCAACACTATCTTTAAATAGACTACACTAAATAATCCTCCTAACCCCATGAATAGCCCTTCTCAGGGTCTTTTGCTCTGGCTTAAGTTTGATAAATATTTTAGTGTTATAGTCTCATTGGAAAGGGCTGAATTTCTCTAAGATGTCAGAATGAAGGATATGACATGACCAAAAAGATATTATGCACAAGGAAACCATATGGTGAAGAACATAGATTTATAACAATTAATAATATTGTGCAAAGTATGGCACAATGATCAAATGACAAAGAAAGACTGAGGGAGCTCTGTTTAAATAAAAGTTAACATAAAATAGTTCATTAGTCCAGATTTGTGACTAAACCTTGACTAAGAGACTATAAGAAGTGACATCACACCCATATATTGTCTGGACACACTCAGGTTGCTGCTAATATATGTGCACATGAACGCATAATCACATTACAAACAGTTGTATTCTCCTCTCACTTTTGACACACACAAAGTAACAGAACACAGCCCCAGAAGTGACTGGCAAACAAACAAGACAAAGACAGGCCGGCACTGCACAGCTAACGTTTACAAGACATACAGACTTGGGAGATGCAATGTTTGCCTAATTGCTGTTCCCACAATTCACTCTCATGATGTTATTTTCTCTTTTTGTCACCAGAAGGACAGTTCTGCTTCATACATTCATTGAAGTTGCAAACACCAACACCCATTTTGAAACGAACAGGACGTGGGGCCCTTGTATTATTTTTCGAATCCCTACCCAACTTGTGTAGTGAGCTTGGGACATTTCAAGTGCTCATTGGGAGGGCTAAGCAGCTGCTAAGTTTGCTCATGTGCCAGGTTGGCTGCTCATCCTCTCTTTTCACTCAGACTCCTCTGTGCTGGACCAGAAGCCATCCACTGGGACCTCTCTCAGTCTCCCCTGATTTTTTGAGCCTCATTTTAGATGCTTACGTCTGGATTTCAATCCTCCAGGAGATTCAGCCTCTCCTCATGTGTCCTATCTGTTTGGCAACACCTTTTTTCTTTCTGTGCTCTGCCTTTATATGTTACACAAAGTGGATTCAATCACCTCAACGGCCACTGCCACCTCTGTCACAATCATGCTATCAGCAACAGCAAAGCACTTTGCTGCAGTCATTGTGTCAAGCAGCTTGCTCTCTGCAGCCCCTGGCCTTCGATGTTCATTGGCAAAGCTTCAGTTCTGTGAGCTACGCAGTGAGAGCGAAGGGGAAGGAGAGACAGAGGAAGAGGACGGAGCTCCGGCCTCAGTGGAATCAATGGCATTGACTTGGACCACCACACACTCCTCAACTCACACACAGACACAAGCACTGTGCACGAGCCACAAGCCAAGTATGAGCATCAAGATGTGTGAACAAGTATCTTAACTTGCCTGCAACAGCAATGCCATGAGTTATGATCTATTGATATTTATAACAAGTGTCCCCACTCTGGAAAAACACAGCATCATAAATGGTGATAAAATGTCACAAGAACACAAATACAATCTGTGTTTGTCAATGGTGCCCCGAAAGTGCCATTTTAGGCCATTCTTTGGTGGATATTACAGTAATAAAAGCGCAGTGCAGCATGTGTTATTAAATTGGATTCAGCTCAGACTGAGAGAGAGGGAGAGCAGGTTTAATAAGATGAGCTGCATGAATAGCTCCATCCAAACTTGTGTGGTGCATTAGTCAACGCATAATGAACCTTAACATACTGCTTTTTGGCCGATTGGATTACATATTGGGAGTAATTAGGTAGTTTTAGACGAATTAGAAAAGAGAGAATGGAATAAGATAAGTGTGTGCATGTGTGCATGTGCATGTGAAAACATCTGAAATCTATGACCACATGCTGGCAAATCCACTCGTCACATCACATTACCTCGGCATTCTTACACACACAAACACACATGCATACAAACACACCCACATGTGCATATACAGTCACCCTCTATTAGCTTCCGACGAGTGCCATCCACCCCGCAGAGAAAGTATCAGACAGCTTTAGAGGAGCGATTCAACAGCGAGATGAGAGAGAGCGGTGGGAAATGTATGGGGCATATGAAAGCTTTGATGCTGCCTCATGAATCAAACAGGCCTGCTGGGTCCACAGACCGGCTAGTGTCCTGAGCTAGCTCCGAGGCACATGCAAAGCCCTGTGAACTGCTGGGGAAATTGTTGGTTTGCTTATTAAACGCTTGGCCGGTGATAAAGAACTTGCACACGCACAAATGCTCGCAAAAAATCCCACGCCACATAAGTAAATAAATAGACATATGAATATGAATACACCAATTGAACTCCTGGGCAACAATAAAGAGCTGTGAGACACACACAGCATATATTCCTCTTATATACACAACTGTTAAGCATGCGGCCAACCGAACGAAAGAGATCAAAAATAAACAGAATGACAGAACAAAAAGCAAGACAGAAAGAGGACAATGACCGAGGCAAAGTGAAGAAAAGAGGACAAGACAATGCAGATTTTTGAAAAGTGGGGCGAGTTCCAGTGTCACATGGTGGTGAGGTGGGGTGCTGAGAAACTGCTGAAGTGGGATGACTGATCGATTGCTCAGAGTGCCCCCGCCCCGCTTTATGTTTCACTCCTCATGGATTTTAGCCTACCTTCAACCGTCTCCTTCACACATAAATCTGAACCGTCACCGTTGCTAACAAAAACACACATGGTATTCTAAGCTCGGACAAAAACCAACGATTTATTCCCTTGGCAACAACCAGTCTCTCAAGACCCTGCTGTTTACTGGCACTGTGTTGGGGTCTGCTGGGTCATCCCAAAAATAGCTTCACATGTATAGATTCTTTACATTCAGACTGTAATACAAGAGTGTTCAAAAATGCTTGAAGATACATTTTCCTTCAGCTGGTCAGAACTACCTGTGTACAGAATATGTAATGGTCATCAAACCTGTATGAACAGCCTTCAAAAAATTGATATTATAGGATTTCAGTCCAGTGCAGTGCTCTTCACCCCTTAAATGCAAACTATGATGAATGTTTAAATACATATACAGTTTATATTATTTAAATTGCATTGATCTTGATATTGATCCACGATCTAGCTGTACTGGACCATACACCAGAAGACTTTGAAAAGACTTAAGTCTGATAGCCTCTCACATCTTAAGACAGTGTGAATTTTTAGTCACGCACTATAAGATTTAGCAAAGATTTACATCTTTCAGAGTCACTATTTGTAAGACTATAACTAGATTCTTGCTCCTGGTGAAGAATATTTTGCTAAACTCCAACTGAGAAAATTAGAATTTGAGTTTTAACATTTCCATATGCGAACGCAAAATCACATAATTCTAGAAACACAGGATAAAAGGTGTCAGATTTTGATTCTATTAAATTTGGCATCAATATAATCTATAAAGATAAGCCGTATTTGCACATTTTAGATTATGTGGCCACCAGCCTGCATTGATTAGCTATGCTATTTTAGGAGACTGGGGGAATGAGACGCGGACTGTTTCAACAATCAGGATTTCCCACCAAAATATGTGCTGGTTGGAACTAAACACACACTCTTGTTCACTCCATATCTCTACCAGTTTCTTGCCCTTTGCCTCAGTTAAAGCAAACTGAGACTTATTCATGTCCTTGCGCCTTCCCGGACCCTCCATGTTTACTGACTACCCAGTTTGCTGCTTCTTGTTTGGTGCTGGAGAGAGTGCAGCTATTGGTTGTTGACAATGTTTACATTACTGAACTTGCATGCACTAATTTGCATGAGTCAAAATTAAAAAAATGCAATATTATTAAATGTTTGATTTTGTCAGAACATCAACAGAAGAAGGAAAAGACTGAGGTTTATGACCACCTTACACCAAACATTCGAGATCACAGGAGTGTGCACCATCCGAGCTTAAACTCTTATTATTTTTTTTCTGACACTGGAAATGTATCTGTGTTGTCTGTGTGAATTCTGTCTATTGGAAAGCTGTTTGGTGTGAGGCTGGCTTTACACTCTCATTATTTTGCTCTGTACTTAGCCTTACATGCAGGTCTTAGCCCCACACTATAGCCTTGTTGAGGTGAAAGACATTAGGGGAAATGCTGCATTAGACCGTCAGCATTCTTTAGTTTAATCTTGCTAAACAGAAATGTGTGCTTTGACCCTGACCAGAATGCAAACAAGGATAGTGTGGCACCAGGTCTGTCGGAGTTAAATTGGGCTTTCTTTTTTCTTTTCTTCAAGTATATACATCAATATTATATACTATTAATAGCATAAGGAATGTGCATGTATAATTAAAAAAACAAAAAAACAATTCCCCATTATCTGTGACTTCTATCGCTATGTTTCCCCCATGTCCAGCCCTGACCTGGTCTTTGATACTATCTAGTTAGCTGTATTAGTAATTTGTGGGTACATGTATGGATATCTACCTCCAATATCTTATAGAGTCATTGACACAACCCTCTCTACTCTCCTTTCTGCACAGCTTGTGATTACTGTACTTATCGATCCATGGACTGATTGCAGTCTTGTAATGAAGGAGCTGTAATTTGATGTCTGCTCAGCTCATTTGCTGGAGGCCAAAGTTCTTTGTTGCACTGGCCGTACCCTCCCAGTTAAGAGGGGCTTGTTGAGCCATAGTGAATGTGCTACCTCGGCATTCATAGTGTTTCCTTTTGTTCTAAGGGTTGCTGCCGAAAGAGCTGGGATGTCAATATTAAATGAGCTGTCCACAGTGAGGTAAAGTAGAGGAACATTCAAGCTTCCTCCATTGCCTTCTTTTATCTTTTGAGCCTTGTAGACTAAAAATATTCATACCCGAGTCTGGGTGGGCCAGGTTGTGGAATGATAAAGCCTCACATTCCTTGGAGATGATACAGGTGGATAAAAAGCTACAGGATTCAGAGACAGTATGTTCTATCATATGAGGTGAATTGTAGTGTGAGGGGAACTCTTCTTGAAACATTTGAGTGACTAGGTGTCCAAATTTATCTCAAGATTAGCCAAACTCACACAAGATGCACTGGTCTCAAATAGGCTTATTATTTTATCAGTTACCTTAAAATGGTTTCATCTTTTTGACATTGCTATGAAAAATGTACTGGTTCAATTTGCATCTGCTGTTCTGATCACCCACTTGACTTTATTAGTAAAATTTATGTCTACAAGGTGTCCATAGACTATTCTAACCCATGACTAAGTGCGCAGGCGGACGACATGCATTTTAAGAGCCCTTGGCATAAAGACACTTGATTAGATTCCTTTTGCTTCTCCACCTTTAAATGTTGCTGCGGGTCACATTTTTAAGAGTGCATGGTTCGTTTTAATTTAATCCCCTATGCCGTTGCTTTGATTGACAGAATTTGAAGGTCGCTGGAGGAGTATGCAGGTAGCAAAGGAAGAAAGTAAATCTTTCCATTGAGCTGGTAGGAACAGAATCGAGCGTGATTTGCATACTGAATCTGTTCTTCACTGGTAGACTGGTACAGTTGGGGTCACATAACCCTGACGTGACACTGAAATCAAGGTGTGTCCCGGGCTGGGCTGTGTCAGCATTGTGTGCTAAGGAGCAAGGCGGCACTTTGGTTTGACCTTTTTGACTCACTCACTCACTGTCAAGTTTACATGTAGCATTTTCATGAGACAGTACTGCCTGTCCTCTTTTCCTCACACTCTTGTTCTTGAGGATAATTTGAGGTGGTAAAGGATAAGACTTAATGGGGATATAGCAGTTGTCTTTAATCGTCTGTCGCCTTGGAAACAATCCATTTTGTATCCGCAATATCAGACAGCATGGCAGCCGCCTCGTGACTCCGCACCACCTCTTTCTCTCTCCCTGATTTGCACTCTTTCTTCCACTTTCCCCTCGTTCATTTTTCTTCAGTCATTTCTTTTCTTTGATACTGTGGGTGTCTGACAGGTGACTATTATCACAGCGGAGGGCTGTTCAAGTTTCTGGGCTCAACGGGGACACAAAGAAAATGTCAAGTAAACTGACACTAACGATAGGCTCGTGTGCTGCTGAATGGCTGGCTCCTTAGCCAACAGGGGAGCTCACTGCAAGACAAGAAAAGTACATAATAAGCCCTAATAACTTGAGCCAGAACATGCCCTTTACTGGAGCAATGTGAGCCCCCCCTATCATCAGGTTGTACTCACCAACACACCTTGTACATTGTATCAGATTACAGAGTGCCATGCCATGTTAGTAATCACCTACAATGAGAATTGGGACAAAATCTTTTGAGTTTCTGATTTTTATTCTCCAACACATTCTACAACTAATTTTTTTAAATCCTTATGAACATTTATTCAATGATTATGAGAGATAAAAAATGCATCTTCACTACGACAGAGTTGTCAGCCAACCTGCAGAGCTGATGTCACATATATAAATATGTATGAAAAACAGGATGCATGCAGAAAGCCATTTTAAACATGAAGCTCCTCTTTTCGATCCAGATTTTTAGAAATCAGCTATTACAAAATGAACTTCTGGAAAAAAAACATCTGAGGAAATGTGAGACTTTGAAACCAAACTGACAAACTTTTCAAAGAAAATAACTGTTAAAACTGTTTTTTGACTGTCAGAATTCAACTGACGCTATCAATTAAAACTAGAGATGGGACAATATATTGAAATTTAATATTGCAATGCAAAAATGTAACAACAAGTATAGGTCAGGCAATAATTCAATAGAATTTTGAGTTTTGTCAGCTTAGTCAGCATGGATGTCAGAGTTAAGATCTGACTGAGTTGACGTCTTAAGCCTAGTTCAAATTACATGATTTTCACTGCGATTTTAACGTCGCAGAGGATCTTGAGAGCCACCTTGGGTCGGAGGAGAGTCGGCAGATAGTCTGCCATGACAAGTCCTCATGTGTGAACAAGCCTACAAGAAAGTCGCCCCCTCGTCTGTGACTGGGACTGGATATCTGGCATGCTAGAAAACTGGAGAAATGTGACTCAACTGATAAAGAGCATCAGCCAGTGAGAGGCGGTATACGTCCCACGTCAGCACACAGGAGGACAGAAGAAATGTGAGGAGGACAAGTCGCAGGGTTGCCCCACTTGCCAGGTCTGCTTGTTTCTAAAGTGGAGTTGCTTATTTGGGCTTGCTCTCTAAACATCACCTTTGTCTATATTCGTCTAATAAGTTATTTAATTGCATGATAGTCGCTTCTTTTGGGCTTGTTTCCATAGCCCTGGTTGCTTGTTTTTCTCCCAAGATCTGGCAAAACTGACCAGCCAGCAAACAACAACAACAATGGCCGTGTCCACAGGATCACGGGGAGTGCGTTGTGTTTGGACCCAGGCCCTAGAGGCAGATCTGATTCAACACTGGGAAGAATATCCATGCCTTCACGATGTGTCGTCTCCAAGTTAAAAAACGTAGTTTGGGGACATCACTACGTTATTTGGGGCTCTGTCTGCAAGGGATCGGTGGAGAAATCTTGTGAGAGACTCCCACTGACAGAAACACACGTTGCCAGGTTTGAACACTCAAGATCACGATAGTCTCCGCGACACAAAATCAGAGTGAAAATCGTGTAATGTGAATTAGGCTTTACAGAGTTGACAAAAGTTCATTCAAAAGTAACTTCACAGCAGTCGTAGTTAGTAGCCATTTTATTTGTCAGAGTTGGTAGCAAAATATTAATTTTAAGAAACATATTTTTAATTTAGTTATGGGCTACATAGTTTATGGTTTAGACACACCTGTTAGCAATAATATTTAATGAATTGATAAAAAAAAAATAAAAAAATTGAATGCTGATCGGTACTTGAACAGCATGTCATACTTTTCTGAAACCAGGGAGTGAGACACGAGTCCTAAGAATATAGCTAACAAGGGGTTAGCTCTGTTGAATTACATTATGTTTTTGTAGAAATCTGTCAGTTGACAAAATATAGACATATCTTAACAGGGCCAACATTTTTATAAGAAAAATATTTAAAAACAAAGATGATTATACTAGTATATTTTTAAGTTTACATTTTGAAGGCTATTAACACATTTTTAAATTGTTTGAAGTTGTTGTAGATGTTTTCTGGCACAGGACAAGTTTAGGGGTTACAAAAATTAAGGTAGGTCAAAATATTCATATATCATATTTATTTCATACATATATGGAAATCGAATTAGTGTGTTCATAAGTTCTGATTTTTAAGGGTTTTTTTTGTTTTTTGGTTGGACATGATTTGTCTGAACATACACCCAGTCTCAAGAATGGGTGTGTATGTTCAGAGCTAGGATTAGGAAAGCAAATGACCAAACATTTCATGGTACTCACATTTCTAGGAATAAGATAAATAAACTTTATTTAAAGAAAATCCATTCTATTCATGATACCACTGTAAATCCTGTGAAGAATGACTTAAGGATTCATGTATGGGGAGAAAAAGCCTTTTCAGAGTTCTGTTTGTTGGTCGATTGCAAATGTAAAGTTGAGGCTATTACTTCCCAAAGGCCCAATATTCTACACGAGTAATACAACTTATGTCCAGGATAACTAACTGTACACTTCCTATTTCACACAGATGGCTGGTCACGCTTTGCAACAACGATCAGGCTAATGTCTGTATATTTTACCTCAGTAACATGGAAGAGGCCATGTGAAATACAGAGGTATGGATTCCCCTCTTCCTATGGCTCCAGTGAGCATTGGTTAGACTTGGCTCATTAACTCTATATTGAACTGTGTTGAAAATATCTAAGTCAAAGGCACAAAACCCAAGTGAATATTTCTATGAAGACACTTTTAAACACAGCAAGCACAGCATATGGTCTGCAATATAACATAAGATACTCTTTAAAAAAGAAGATTATAGTTGTATTAAAATGTTAAGTTTGAAGAGAAGTATGCATTAAATTTAATGAAATGCTCATGCTTGCACAATTTATCACAGATTACTGTCAATAAAGCAGAGAGAAAATGAAGAACAATGAGGTGTTTATCTGGAAGGGTGCCTGATGATGTTCTACGTGGCTTCTTTTAATTGTATGAGAATCCTTGGCAAATTGCCTGAAAAATTACCCATTGTAAAATGCTTTACTTAATATGTTAATGTCACTGTGTGCTGTAAAGTAAAGTTGTGTGGCGGTTTAGTGTGTTTGTGCCCATAATAACATTAAAGCCAACGAGCGCTGCAGCACTGAGTTGGCCTTTTCTTTGGAAAGACAAAAAGAAAAACAAGGGTTCAGTTCCCAGTAGTGGTACCTCCAACACTGGCCATGCATTCCAACAAACACAATTGCCTAACTGGGCAGTAGGTGTTTACATCTTGTTGCTGCACTAGCAACTCCTACCAATTGACCCTTCCCCACGTCCCAACCCCTTGGTTACTGTTGCCAAATTGTAAAGCTTTTGCACCTCACATGGCATTATGACGCCTCCAACGATACCATTGGGACATAATCAAAAGGAAAACATAACAAATTTCTAAAATAATAATTCTGAAATATCAGCGAGACATAGACACAAAAGACAACAAATGCATTTATGAGCTACACTGACAATCTCTTACCAGTCCCAATTTCTACAGAATACGGCCAGTTCCGTTTTTGTGTCGACTGCTGTAGTTCTCCTACATGCTTGGCTCACAGGAGAAATTTCAGTTGGTTGCAACCTGGAATCTCACCACTAGATGCCACTAAATCCTATACACTGGACCTTTAAAGAGCAAACAGCCTCAAATGATATATGACTACCAAAAGTTGAAACAACAGTACTTTATAATTAATCTTTTATCATCTTTGTTTGCTAATGTGCTAAACTAGATTTCGTTAATTAGTGTCTTTGTTGAACTTCTATCATCTCCAAAGTAGACACCGAGAACAACTACCATTGGACGTGCGGGTTCCTTATGCACTCTGGTTTAGGTATTTGTCTTTGTTGTGACAGCTTGACAGACCTCTCGTGCCTGGTCACAGTTGCTAACGTAAGATTGGACAGTGGCCCAGTTTAGCGAAGGGTCAATGTGGGGTTGGACTCAAGGGAATTAGTGCGCTCTTCCCATACATTATAACCACCTTGTGAAGTTTAGCACTGGCATGTGAAAAAAAGAGGCTGGTAACACATTTGTATAGCAGTAACATAGACTACATGTGCATAGAAAATGCATAATTGGGAAAACTATGGTAATGCACTGATAAATATAGAGAAATTGTAATGGGTAAGATTGATAATTGTGGGAACTACACACACACACACACACACACACACACACACACACACACACAAGCACACACAGAAACAACAACCTACGTTAGGTAATATTTGAGTAAATGCCAATGTTGAGAAAGCCGATACATAATCCAGTATGTTGAACCACTAATAAGGCATTCGGTCAGCTGAGGAAGAGTTTTAATGAGCGGAACCTGTTGCTAAAGGCGTTTGACCCCTTGAACCTGCTATCGACTGTGTAACTGCCCACAGAGGAGCTGTAAAACATGGCTGTTTGCACACAAGCACAGAGTTTGGTCAAGGGAAGGAGGATTTGGTGTTGTGCATGTGACAACTTTTAAACTATTAAGCAAATAAAGGTGACGTCACGCGTCAAAACTGCATGGGCATCCAGAAAATCTCTCAATGGCAGACTTTTTTTCCCCTCAGCAGCTTGCACCCCCCCGTGACAACAATTGAATCTTAATGAAGCCTCCCAGTAAGAAAACTGAATGTTGGAATGAGTCACTGAATGTAGGTACAAATAAAATGTGCAATGCATGTTGTCACCCAAGCCAAATTTGGTTTAAAACTTTCAAACATGGCCAATAATTACACTGATGCTTAAAAACGAATGTAAAATGATCATCTTGGCTGCTTCACTGACTGGACAATAAACAGACTACAAGAGCTGATGTATTGGTAACCCTTTAGCTTTCCTCTGGAGGCTTGCCAATGATGAATGTAGCAACATGAATCAGCCCAGCATTGAGACAACTGCTTCTTAATATTAAATTATAGAGGGGTAGAGAGTGTTGTTGCTTCTGTCTGGGAAATGTTAGGACTTTAGATCAAATGGCTCATGAAAATCAACATCTTGAAAGGTCGTATAAAATTCACAGGAAATACAAAAGACATAAAAAAAATAAAGTTCTGTGTAAGGTGTAACATTTCCTCTGAGGTCAAATATTAAGTATCCATTTCCAAAACCAATACACAAAAAGGCCACAAATATCAGGTTCAGTTATGTCAAGACTGCTGGTTTATTCCCCAAAATGCAACGTTTAAGACGGGAAAGTGAATGAAGAGCCCTTTTGTCTCCATCAGCAACTACATGGTTACCACAACCTTGAGCACTTATTTCGGTTATAATATGATTTTATAGGCTAGCTCCAGTATGAAGGTTTGCAAAAACCTCTGTAGACATGGCTGAGTCATAACTACAGCATGCTAGTTGTTTAAAACATGCCATGCAAAAACAGAAATTGCTTTTCAGTTTTATAGATTAAAGTACACATTTGTGCATTTCATATGCAGGTCATATTACAACATATTGCATGTCTAAAAATAATGGTAGGAAAAAGGATATACAGCATATAGCAGGATATAGTCAAAAGCAAAGGAACCTGCTTTTTAGTTTTAAAAATGGTTTGCTTCTCATCCAAGAAGCGTCATCACTTCTTCCGGGCGAAGGTTAAAGGTAACATGCTTTTATGTTACATAGGAGTTTTTGAGGTTACATTGTTGTAGTAAGAGCTATTTACAAGAGGTATGAATAATGAATAAGACAGGCAAAGATAAAAGGACAGTAGGGTGACTAACAAATAAGTAGTGCCATGTTTCAACCATCTGGGACGGTTGCTCTCAAGGGATGCAGTGATGGGACCATATCTGAGAGGGTAACAACTACTGCCCAAAACCTTGTTTGTGACACAGCTCCAATCTAAACCCAGCTCCAATAATACTGTCACTAATCACCAAAAATGTCTCAAACTAAATGCAACTGTAACACATTGATTGACACTTTATCACTGAAAAAAATGAACAGTTTGCAAAGCATCGATTACTCATCCACTCAGGGAGACAGAATGCACATCTGTTGTCAGTTTGACAGCTGTTGCTTCTGAATTATTGAGTGTGTGTGTTTCTAGTGGGACACCTGTACAGCAGCGCTTTTACTATTTTACCCCTTACAGTCACCGACCGTACAGGTCCTTACAGGCATGCTATGCTTTGCTGACAGTGAAGCTGACGGTGTGAAAGTGATGGAGGAAGTGGAGACACTCTGATCATCTGGAACTGACACATCTGTGATAAACCTCATTCAGTTTGTCCAATGATTGTTGTTGTCAGTATACCATCACTACCTTTTAGGGCTGGAAATTGTTTAAAAAGTTACAATACCAGTACCGTTAAAGTGGTACCAATACCAAGAGAGTACTGCATTTGATACCTATAATCTGTTGCAGTTGGTGCTGCAGGAGTATGAGCTCCACACCAAGGAAAGTTGTGCAAGTCCATCTGCCTGCACACACAGTGACAGGTAACTGCTAGCATCACACTATTGTTGTTACTTAGGGGTTATAAATGGGTTTTATGACAGAGTGCAGCCATTTCAGTGTCAGTGTGAGTTTGTTCAGACCGCATAATGGATGGATATTGGATGTTATTTGCTGTGTTAGCTTGTGCTAACCAGGCAGACACTGAACTGACCATTTGCCAGGAGGAGAGTGTCCCCAAAGACAGCAGCAATTGATTGGCAGGGCATGGGAATTCGAAAAGGCTTGACTGCAGCTATCATTTGACTGGAGACATTCTGATATATTAGACTAGACTAAGACAATCAAATGATTCACCTGTGACTCTACTGCCAGATCTAACATCAGTCACATGATCAAGTCTTCCAATGATACAACAGTAGTGGGTCTTGTCAGCAATGATGATGGATCTGCATACAGGGTGGAGGTAAGCAACTAAGTGCATGTTGCAAATCCTACAATCCCTCCCTTGACATTGACAAAACAAAGGAGATGGTGATTTACTTCAGGAGGGCTGGCAGGCTCTATCATTTGCTGCTGACCATCAGTTGCACTATTGTGGAGAGGGTCAGTAACACCAAGTTCCTGGGAGTTCACCTGGCAGACAACCAGGCTTCAACCATTAACATCTTGGCCGTTGTTAAAAAAAAAGCCAAACAGTAGCTCCATTCCCTCCCGCGACTTAAAAGGGCAAGCCTTCCCACTCCAGGCCTCACTTCCCTCTACAGGGGCACCTATGGCCTCACTGCCTGCTTCAGTAACTGCAAAGCGACCAAACAACACCAGCTAAACATGATAGTAAAGACAACTAGCGAGTTCATTGGTGTCACCCTCCCGTTCCTGCTGGAGATGTACCATCAGTGCTGGGCCTCTAGCATGATCAAGGGTCCCCACCACCCTTCCCACAGTCTGTTTGTCCTCCTGCTGGCTGGGCAGAGGCACAAGAGCATCTGTGCCGAATTCAGCAGAATGCTAAATAGCTTTTACAAGCAAGCAGTCAGGATCATCAACACACTGCCCCCCCCCAGGACATGCCCAACCTTCCACTGACCCTCTAACCCCCCCCCGATCAGTGCTGGTCACTCAGTGACATACACCAGTTGTCAACATCAAACTGAAACATGGACTTTCTTTCAAAGCGCACTACAATGCATTGTGCGAGGTGTTTTTTTTGTATTCAGATGTTTTTGGTTAGATTGTTTTTGAGGGAATTTTAGATATATACATTTGTATGGTTTCTTGTTGCACTGATGTGGGCTGGGAGAAACATTTTGTTTTTCTACGTATGCAAGTACACAAGAATATGACAATACACAATCTTTAGTCTTAGATCTCGAAGTTCTGAACTGAGTGAGTACAGTGATCATTCATTCAGGAGGTTTGCAGAATGTAAAGCTTTTTTGGGTATGCGATGAGAAATTGCTAGAGAAGCAAATATCATTCCGTTTCTCTAAATAAAAGGTTTTCTTTTACTTCTAACTGGAGCATACCAATATTAAATTGATACAGGTGAAACCCTGTCAGCTGTGTACACTTGCTATACTGTAGATTCATATTTGTAATACTCTGTCAGCGGGTTAATAGATTCAAATGGAATATTTAACCAGAAGTCATGTTTTCATTTGTACTGCTGCTTATAGGATTAATATATCACACCCATGTAGCATCGGCAATGTAATGATGGCACCCAAGTACAATCACACACACACCCCTACACACATCCACCAGTAAACTTGCATGAGCGCTCCCGTACACATAAGCATACACAACATGCACAGCTCTTCTTAATCAACAAATGAGTTGTGTTGTTAGTTGACGCTACAGTGGCTATTGACAGTGAACTAGCAGTACGGGTGATGGGCTGTTTGTCTAATAACCAAGGCTGCATTTCAATTTCACAACTCACTGAACAGCCTGCTTAGCCACACAAGACTGATATGACACCGGGCTTAGCAAAAGGCTCTATTTGTGTGCGCCTGTGCTGCTGCTGCTGCTGCTGCTGCTGCTGAAGATGATAATGGCAAAAAGTCACAAATTAACCTCATGGTCTACAGTGATGACTTCAGCTGTTTGAGGCAACCTTGGAACATGTTGAATATGGGGAGACGGTTTTTGAGACGAATACACACTTGCATGCACGCACAGAAATAAGCCAAAAAGAAAAAAAAAAAACATCAACCCCCTGCTTGGTCCCACGGGGGCCCCATTATATTAGTGGAGCTTGAAAGTGACTTTCCCTTCATACTTCCCCTTTAGGCCTAGCCTGTGTGATACAAGCAGACAGCACTCTATGTCTGGTCTAATTAAAGACTCTAATTCTCTGCCTCCCCTTGCCCCTGCCTCTCCATGTCTTCTTGCCTGACTTCTGTGTCTTAGTGAGTTTGTTTTTCAATCTCACACAGAGTGATTTTCGCAGTCATACTAGCCGTCAACACTCGCCTTTCTTTGCTTTTCACTAAAAACAAGTCTGTGAGCAAATACTGTAGACGTGGCATCGCGGGGAATTTCAGTTCAGAAAAGGCTGAACCTACAATGTGAGCAAATACCCATCAGGTGTTTGCATAGCATGCAACATTCACATGGCGCTGCTCTCCCCAGAAATGCTTGGCTTGAGCTTCCATGTCTGCGACTGCTGAAGAGAATTCAGCCTGTGGAGGAGCAGGACACTGTGTGGAACATTTTCTCCTCACGTAGGTTCATCAGGATGTTTCCGGAGATGCTCTTGAGTTATGTAGTGAGACTTTTTTGATAGCTGCTGCTGCCGACACGGAAAACATGACCACCACAGCCGGCACATCCAACTGCATTTTCCTTTTTTCTGTTATTAGCCGTCATTCTTCAGGAGAAAACATGCTTAATATACAAATTAATCAGTGTTTATAGTACACATACAGCACCTTTCATACGAACTACAGCAGCACTTTCCATGCCTTAACATTCTCTTATTCTTTATCACGGCACCCCTTCTCCTATTCTCTCTCCCCTCTCCCCAGTGGTCATCATTTGCCTTGGAATTAAAGAAACACACACATTCTCTGAAGGCAGTAAGTTAATTAGACATCGGGCCCTATCTGTCCCACTCATTCCCTGTCTCTCCCTGACTGTCTGTAGGCTTAGAAGAGCCTTGCTGCTTCAGTGAAACCACACACACACACAAACATACACACAGACACTTCCTCTGCGCAGTAGCGTGGGCAGTCGCTGAGCGAGTGTATGTGGGTGTTTTACTGTGTGTGTGCTGCAGTGTGCATGTGTTTCCCCAGGCCTGTGAGTATTTAGAAAGATTGTTGGGTTTCTTTCTACGTGTAACATCCACTTAAAAAAAGACTTCTTTTCGCCCAGGCCCGCTTTACATTGACGACAACGCCGCACGTTCTGTCCTTAAAATGATGCTAGACTCATCACAACCTTGTCAAATGTAGGAGACGTGACTCCACTGTGACTCCTGTGTCAATGTCACAACTCTTTAAGCTGCAGACATCTGAAGTGTTCCCTGAGGCTCAGCTAGCTAACCTTGAATGAAGAACTAAAGAGATAAGGTACGTTTGACACCGCGGGGTGTACTGTGACAACTCCAGCCATTGTTAACGGTGAAGAAACAGTGACAGTCTATTGCTGTGCAATATGGGAAAGTTCATGTGATATTTATGGGAAAAAATAAAAGTGGGCTCACAGTTGCCACTTCTTTCAAAGGAGCGTTACATTTTTTCAGTGTGTTCTAAAGTTAAAGACTGGATTTTTAAAGGAATATGTCACAGAAAAGAAGGGGTGCTGGTCACACTAAGAGGGTATAAAAGTGGATTTACTGGCTTTTTGGCCACAGATAACACAGGCATTATTCTCTGCCACAGCTCAGGAAAGGAAAAAAAAGGTGCATGCAGCCAAGGCAAGACTGGGAGTAACAGATTATAATTGTCTTGTTCCTGCAATTAAGCAGGTTTTATACAGCCCTTTTTGTTTAAGGAGAATGCAATTAAATTTACCATTTTATTGTGGTGCTATACTAAGTGAAAATTTAAATTACATGTGCTTCAGTTGTAAGCTGATGCTCGACTCATTAAGAGTTCAGAAAATACTGAATTTTCAAGTGCGTGGTTAAATAAAGAAATCTACCTTCATCATACTCCTACATTGTTTAAGCTGTAATTATACACTTTCACTTTTTTTCTGTTTATCTTTAATCTCATTCAGATCTGCATTAGATGTCACTGTTGCAACAGATACTCTTCTTGGCTTTCCCACACAATGTGTACATGCAGTTGTTTTTTACTAAACAAATTACAAAAGCAGCTGAAGTGAGTACAACATTCATATTGTTCACCACAAAAAGCAACTGAACAGCCCTGGAGAGGCCAACAAGTGTTAATGCATCATGACAACAAAGACCAAGCTGGCAGTGTTAGTTAGACACCTCCCACTCAGGGAAGTTAGCATCTGCTGCTCGACAGTATGCTAACATGCTATTCTTTTCACTTCAAGAATTGGACAAGTGGGGATTCCCTACTGAGTTTCTTGTTGATTGTGGGTAGAGGAGGAAGCAAGGAAAAACAAAAAGTACACCAATATGGGACCAGGTTATTTTGATGTATTAAGCATAAAGCCAGCCTTGTACTAGAGGTACAAAGGCCCTGCCACATTCATTTTGTAGGTATAGATCTAATCAGAAGTTTATTTCCAATAACGTCTGGGTAGAAAACCCTCATGTGACACACATACAAATCAAGCAGTGCTGAGCAATTGCTGCCTCGATTGGTTAGTTTGAAGCCACCTAAAAAGGTCTACCGGAGTTCAATACCAGTACAAGTGTACACTATATTTTAAATATTTTCACTGCTTTATCTTACTTTTATATCAAAGCCATCAGACACAATTGATAAAAGCAGTAATTTTACTTAGCAGAACACTGGAGTTGCTGATCGACTGCAAACTCAATTGGTCAGTGCGCACGGTAAAGCAGAGCAAATGTTCACATACAGCACACACTTACAGTGATATAGATTTTTTTAGGTGGCTAAAATGCATTTTGCTGCAATCACATTTCACAGGAGAACATCGCTTAGCTTTCGTCCTTATCAAGGACACTAGCAAAAGCATACATAAGTGAGCACAGCAGAAACATAAGATATCGGACTACCATGTTTAACTGTATATCGTTTAAATGTTCCAGTTACGACTGAAAATGACGACACAAATCAACAAGTTTGCCAATTTTACATATCTCTGTAACGGAAATAAACTACCAGTGTCTACCTGGAAGTGATTGTTGTTGATAGCACAACTTCACAGTGATCGAGTTTATATGAAATTGTTCAAACCCTGATGCTAGCATTTGAGAGTAATATCAATCATCAATTGATCAATCAATTTGTTACATTAAATCAAAATATGGCCTGGTGTAACCGTTACCTTCTTCCCAACCTCTGCAGGGTAAAAAAGCTGTTATCCTGAGGTCTTTAATTATTCTCCCGGCCTTATTTTTGCAGTGTCTGGTAGAAATATCCTTTATGCAGGGTAGGGCAGCACCTACAGTGTGTTCAGCCGAATGAACCACTCTTTGCAGGGTGATGTTTCCCGTCAGGGCGCTCTCAGTGGTCCAGGAGTAGAAATTCCGCAGTATTTGAGAAGATACCAAGAATATCCTCAGACAGCTCGGGTAAAACTGTTTCTGCCTTGCTTTTCTCACCACTGAGTCACTATGCAGCACCCAGGTGAGGCTCTCAGGGATGTGGACACCAAGGTATTTAGAGCTATCCACCCTCCCCACCGAGAACTCATTAATATTAAGGGGAGCATAGTTCCTTCGCTGCTTCTACCCAAAGACCACTGTCATCTCCTTGGTTTTGCCGATGTTCAGGAGTAGGTTGTTGTCCTGACACAATTGGGCCAGGTCTACTTCTTTCAGGTCTTTTTATCATCATCTGTGATCAGGTCCACCACAGCTACTATGTCGTCAGCAAACTTAATGATGGTGTTTGAGTCTAAAGTGGCTACACAGTGTTGTCCTCCACGTCCTCTTCATGGAATGAGGACATGGAGTAACAACCTCTGGCGCTGAAAAGTGAAGCCAAAAAAATTCAGTTCTCCAAGAGTGGCTCTGAGAGTGAGTAAATCCCCAGAGACCCCCATGTTAAAATGCCAAGCAGAAATAAACATGTTTACAGCCCAAAACAGATTTGGTCTCTATAGCTAATTTCCACATTCATGGCAACTGTCCAGGGGGTTAGTTTTTATATAGATCACCACTTTTAATGTTAATGAGGCTTAATGAGGCTTATGTGTATCTAAGGGTGTGGTTCATGTCCAAATATGGTTACTTCTAGCTCCAAAGAAAAAGTTGGAAATGGTCAAAATGCCAAAGTTCCACAGACTCTAGATTAGATTAGATCTAGACAGATTCTGTGCTTGCAAAAAATGTAAGATGAGGATGGACGGTACAGAACTGTGTCACAAATCACATGAGTATACCACTCAAGAAGTGTGATCTAAACACAGCAGAGGAATGGGGAGGAAGGAGAGGAGGCAATGTCATAAAGTGAGGTATTCCCCTGAATGAGGGAAGAGTAGAGGAGACTGACAGAAGAGGAGGGCAACACTAACAGGGACACAGAGGAAGCTTTCTTTTTTTAATGAAAACTAGAGTTCATATGGGAGTTGAGATGAGATGTTGAGCGAGAAGTACGTGCATAAGTGAGAAAGATGTTAACCTTCTATCTTTTCCCTCACTCCCATCCAAAGTTGCCCCTAAAACCAAACTCTCAGCATCAATATTACAGAAGAGATGTTTCCATCACAGTTAAGCCCCCCACCCCCCCTTCTCATCTCCAGCTCCCCCTCCCCTCACCTCCTGTATCTCCTGTCATTCATATTCCATTAATATTTTAGAACTGAGACTCCCTATCTCGTTGCCTCTCCTCCTGTTCTCTCTCTTCTCTGTCTTGCTTGCTCACACAGCGCAAAATGATCCAAAGGAGCTCTGACACCAATAATTAAAGAGTTATTGAAATTAGCATTGACTGGCCATCTTGTTGCTGCCGAGTGCCAGCAAGGATTCTCTCTCTGCTTTGATTGCCTAAGCTTTCTCTTCATTCTATTAAACTCCGCTATTGCGATTGACTCAGTCACACAGATAAACACACACATACACATACACACTCGCCAAGCCTCTGCAGTGCTAACAGTGTGTCAGCGCACAGTCCAACGAACTCAGATGCTGCCTGGGAAATTGAAATTGGTGTGCTTTAGCAATTAAACATTAAATGTTGGGAATGTTATGTGCAATTTTTAGACATGATATGTTAAACATCAGTCTGTTTTTGTTTTGGTTTACAGTTTTCACACCAACAAACATCCACATGAACCCTGTATAAATACAAATACAGGGCGACCCCCTTTGCACCTCGTATTAAAATGTCTCTTGAATCCAGATTGTATCTAGATATAATTTAACCTGATTATATCTAAATCTGGTATTAACTCGCTAATTGGCTAATGGCTGCTACCTCCTTGTTCTGGAACAGTCATGCGTGATCATGTATATCTGCTCACGTAGTTGTCGTCTCTGGATTGAAAACACATGTGCTTTTACAATTGTGTTCCATTTGGTCACAATATGTTCCTGACTACCTTCAGAGGTAGTTTGGCCAAGTGGATTACACTCCGTCCTCAATGCATTTTGGATTCCTTATCTCCGCTGGGTGTAAGTCTGGAGGGGATTATTTATCTGGTCATGTGTGTGCATGCATGTGTGACTGTGAGTGTATGTATGTATCTGACTGTCCGCAGCTTACCCGTCAAACTACTGGACTAATCAGCCTAATATTTTGTGTGCACATTTATGACTGAGTGGTCAAGGACCTGTTGTGGTTTTGATGATTCCTAATTGCTGATTACCATGTTTTACTGACTGCTTTATACTATCAATGACTGCTCTCTCTTCACTTCTCTCAACCAGCCGGGGCTGCAAGTCTCCCGGAAATCAGCTCAGCTAAAGACAACAAATCTTGCCGTCTGTCAGAGGCCACATTTTGGCCTTTGTCATGGCTCAAAATTTATATCCAAAGAAAGGTTTGGTTTTATTTCCATACCGGATATGTTCTGATCCACTAAAGCTACCCATGATATAAGATGAATAAATCACCATTTTTGTTCACTTCGCCATTATCATGACTGTAAGGGAGCTGGGGAAGACAAATCCACTGGGCACAGCACTCCACAGTCTGGCTGTGACCCGCTTTAGTCTGTCTTCTGCATGGCATCATACCACAGTAAGAGTGTTTCAGTGTTGCAGATTGCCTGCTCAATTTTGTAGACTTGCAGATTTTATTGATTTTATGATTTTTTCCTTAAAATTTGTGCTTCTACCATTAGTAAATGATAAGGCTATGTAGTAATATGTGTTCTTTATCTGTTTTAACTGTGTTTACTAACTACTTTACTGTGCTTCAGGATACAAACAAAGTTAAACCCAGTCCAGGAAAGTTCAGGTATGAATGACGTGGATCAAAGATTTGTGGCAGTTTAACTTATTAAAAATACACACATACATGAACCTTCATGGGGTCAAGCAGGATCAAAATGCATGGAAAAGTAAGGTGTATTATTTGTGTAAGGAACTATACCTATGAATGCCATGCTGATACTAAATATACTGTAGTAGCCCATCAAAAAGATGAAACATGTCCTGTGGCATGACATCTCCTACTCTCCACCCACACAGTCTTCCACTCAATCTCTATGGCACATAAATTCTCCCTCCATTTGCCATGCCAGCATCCCTCCATCTTCCTCTCCCTCTCTGCATATTCACAAGGACTGACACCTCTGATTTTGTGTCCCATTCTCTACAATAAGCCACCCCCCTCTTCCCTTGCCCTCTACACAAGATGCCCCGTGTTTTGAATCCGTCCAAGCTGGTTCCCCATGCATCCCTGCAACCTTTCCTCCGCAGCCCTCACTTCCTCCCTCCCATCTTTTCTCCCCGCTGTCAAAGCCCATTCTCTCCCTCCTCCACCAGCTGCGTGGAGCAGAGGCCTGCTGTGCCAAGTGCCATTTGATGAGCCTCTTTCTGGCAGCCACAGTAATTGTGTGGACATTTCCTCTCTTCCTTCTTTCCCCCGTCCATTTCTCTCTTTCTCTCTTTATCAACTGTGCTGGTGATGCATCATCATCATCAAAATCACCATCCCTCTTGCTCTATATCTCTTTCTGCATTCTCTCCGTCATCTCTCCCCCTCTCTTACTGAATATCCCTAGCACTTTCCCCCGTGACACTCTCTCTCTCCTCCCACACCTTCCTTTCTCTATGCCAGAAAAAAAACCACATGATTACTTCCATCTCTCTGGCAGTCTCATATTTATTTCCCTCCATGTCCTTCTTCCTATCCATTTTTGTGCTCACTTTTCTTCTGACATTATCGTACTATTCCATGAACATCCTGTCCACAAACTTTTCATCAGTCGAGCTTAAAAGCGCAGAAGCCATACGTTCCCCAGATATGAGGCAGTGATTGAATTCAGCACCTGATCACACTGAGCCCAGCGTAAACAACAGCATGTGCTGCGAGATGGGGAAATTCCAAAGGAAATAAGGATAACAGGGAAGGGACAGAGCTGGGGATGAAAGAGCAGGGAAAGAGGAGCTGTTGGACAGAGAAATGGATGGTGATAAGATGTGAGGACGAGGGAGTCACTGATGGGGGAAGATGTACAAACAAATATTCTCAGGTACAAACACTTGCCCACCATGTGTCTCATGAAAGCTCTGCAGTGTCAGTGCTGTCTCTTTTGTTCCTCACAGGCCTCTGGCAGGGCAAACTGTGGCACACATATTCCCCAACAACTCAGCCAATTCAACAAGCACACAGACTCAAAGCACACGTCCGTGCAGATAGGTTGGAGCATCCTAGCACAGCAACTGTCATCAGTCAGTGTGAGGGCTACGGATCTTATCATACATAGTTATATATAGAGTCATGTTGTAACACAATGAATGGTTAACTGTGATTAACATGGACTAAAGTGATCACACTATGTGCAGTTTCATCACCAAATCACAGCTGGTGAGCTCTCGGTGCAGCAAAAGCTGGACTTTCAGGAATGGAGCCAACTGTGACTTTCCAAGAAACTGCAACAGCTTGACTGTGAGGTGGATGGAGGGATGAATTTATTCGATGTCACACATCAAATTCAAATGCTCGGCAGGTGGATTTAGGTGCGTGCACTGATAAGATAAGAAAGATAGATGGAACTTAACTTATGCAGGGGGAAATTGTTGTGCAGCAGTTGCAGTACTGAACCAAATAGATTCCAAATATACGGTATACAATGCAAATATGAAATATCAAGAAGGTGCCAATCCGAAATATAAGTAATGCCAAAATATAAACAGGCTGACGGCAAGGATCACTCTTTGTGGGCTGCATTTAGATACGAGAGATATATGAGAGATACTTTATCAAATTTATCTAATTCTAAGTACAGGTGAGTCAGTCTATAATTAATGTTCATACGTCAAATTATGTGCCGTGAATCAAAGAGATGTAATGATTGCAATCCAGTGATTAAATAAACAGAGTGAGACTGAAATTTCATGCAAGGGAGGAGAAGAAGATTCAAGAACCACTTGTTAGTGAGGTCTGCAGAAAAAAAGGTGAGAGAAAGTGTGTGTGTACAGAATAACAAAGATGTCATTTGGTCATTAAAGTGAAAGGGAGTTCAGTTCCTTTGAGACACATGCAACTTTATGACAAATATAAAATGTCTGGCAGTTTAAACCAAACTCTCCTGGCAATGATTTGTTTCTGTTTTTTGAAGACATTTTATTTGACTTAACCTTTATAAAGTGTATTATAGACCTTGATAGATGTCCAAATTATTCATTTCTTTTATAAAACGTCACACATGCATGTACATGCCAATCATAAGTGCTCAGCTAACATCTGACACTCAGTGGTCTTGACATGACTGACTAGGAGCAAAGCTTTAGGAGCTTTAGGAGCAAGGGATGACCGAGGGAGGCTTCGTGAGTAAGCTCTCCCTGTTTTAATCATCAATCTCTTACTTCTTCATACGCACTCCTTTATGCACACACACACACACACACACACACACACACACACACACACAAGCTCACATTTGGACAAACACAATGTCACCTCTGGCCTGGAGCTTCTAAACTGTACTTTTGGCACTCTGGTAAGCAAAGCAAAGCGTGCATTTTTCACAACATAGCATTCGTTAGTCAAGCAAGACTACAAACTGTAATGTTACAGTAACTGTAAATGTAATTGATTTAAACCCGTAAAGTATGTTTACACATCTATCAACACATCATATGTGTCAGATATTTGTCACAGCTCACTGGTATGTCAGCAATAAAACGTGTAGATGTTTTTAAGAGCCTCCTCCTGTCTTTCTATTATGGGAATTCGTGGCTGCCTACAGAAAAAATCTGATGCATGCAGAGGTAAGGTCATACAGGCCGGCCGCATTTCTGTATTACTTTGCCAGAATTATGTGTTTAACAGCCAGATAAGTGGTAAAACTTTTTGTATAAATATTCATATAAAATGAAAATAAATTAAAAAAAAAACTGTAAAAGGTGATGCTAGAACATGGTCACTCAGCGAGTGGGGAAAGTTTTAGTGTCACCGGGTCTAAGGGGGGGATTATATTTTGGCATTAAACAGTAGAGAGATGTAATAGTAAGCTAAATCTCACAGCTAAATGAGAAGCCGTAGATGAACAGAGAGGTCTGTCTACTGCTGAAGGCGTGCAATTCAGCTTTTAGATCAGGTGGGGGCATAGACCCACAGTTCATCCAGAGTTAACCTGAAGAGGAGATCAATGAGCACTGAGCACAGCCACAAGCTAAGGCTTTAGAAACACTTCAGTAACAAGTCTGACCCCCAGACACCCACAGTATGGTAATGCATCCAGGTCATCACAGACTACAAAACCACCCTCCTTTCCCTCTTGACCACCAGCCCCTGACACTCTTCCCCACTGATGTGTGTGCTGCACTGAGGAGGATTGATGCACGTAAATCTGCTGGCCCTGATGGTATCCCCGCACGTGTGATCAGGGCAGCTAACTGAGATCCTGACTGACATCCTCAACCTGTCACTGGCCCAAGCAGCTGTCCCCACATGCTTTAAAACCACCTCCATTGTGCCTGTGCCTAAACACTCCACTGCAGCAAACCTGAACAACTTCCACCCTGTTGCACTCACCCCCACTATCATGAAGTGCTCTGGGAGGCTGGTCCTGGCTCATCTCAAAATCTAACAACCAACCACACCGGATGACCTCCAATTCACCTGTCACCAAAATGGAGGATGAACTCTCCCACCTGAACAAAAGTAACCCCTCTGTGAGAATGATATCTATCGACCTCCATTCAGCTTTCAGTGCCATCACCTCCAGATGGTCAGCAAACTTTTGACCTTGGCATTGACATCCCCCTCTACAACTGGATCTTGGAGTGTTAGATTAGACAACTACACCTCTTCAACCCTAACCTGTAACACCAGTGTCCTACAGGAGTGTTATCTGAGGCTAATTCAGTAGGATGGAGGAGGATATTCTGCATTAAGTGACCTTTCACCATGAATGGCTCTCTGCAAACATCTGTGCACTGTAATCAATGTGACTGCCATTGAAGTAAGCCTCACTGCTTACCTAGTACACTACTAAAGCACAAGCGAAATCTCAGTCTTCACCCGAAATATTTAAAAGCTTATAATTAAAGGAATCATAGAAAATGTATTTAGCAACCCACACACTTGACTTTGCCCTGTGGTGGTTAGACTCTGCCAAATCACCAGCACACAAACCAACCAACAAGCTGACCAAGTGACTGGCTGGCAGAGCTGGACACCGTCGCCTGGCTTATTCTCACGTGTCCACCCTGGCATGACGATTCATCCGCCAACCATCAGACGGAAAGGCTTTCAGATGCCCAGCACAAATCGCCACCTGCCATCAGCCCCATTATCCTGTGTGCAGGCCTCTCTGTGCACCACCAGCCAGATGCAGAACAAAGACCATGACACTGCCGCAGGAGCCACACAACTCATTTGTATAGTGTTGGCTAATTATGTCAACATATGCAAAAAGCTTTCCACAGCTAAAACATGGCACATTGTTCAGTGTTATTTAAAATGTGGCAGTCATTCAGGGGTATTCCTGTGGTTTCATCCCTCACAGTGGGACGCATTTTTTGTGAATTCTCGACAAATGAATCAATGCCCTTTATAACTGAGGTTGCTAACATCAGGAATAACAGTTACATACCCTCTAAACACATTGCAACCAGTGATTCCTGATGTACAGATATGCAATTGTAATGTTGGTCAGTGCAGAGAGCATGAGGAATCAGACATGAAGCTGAAACAGAGAGACAAATATTGTGTGCCTTGCCACTTGCAGGCTTACATAAAGTGCGACCATGTGGGGTGCCTTCGGCTCTGGGAAAACACCAACTTGTGAGCTGGTAGCCATTTAAAAAAGGACACCCCATCCATTTTTCAAAGCCGAGCAGGCCTCACTTTTCTGTGTTCTCCAGTGACAACCAAAATAGAAATCAATGTGTCTGGGGCAGCGTTGGAGCCCGATGCGTTAATGTGGAATCGATAGCTAATGTCACAGTCATTTTTCCTCATCCACCAACCAATAAACGCCAAGAGGAAGGCGAGAGCTGGTCTGCACCACTGGGGAGTGGCTGAGGGTCAGTGGGCTGAGAGAGAGAGGAGACAGCAGAGGGCATGCTGGGATTCCTTGCAAACATATAAAAAATAACCTCTCATACACTTTTAATGATCTCTCTCTATTTCTCATTCTGCAGTCTTTCCGTCTGATACTCACTAAATTGAGATTTTAGTCTACAGCATAAAGTTAAGAGGCTGCTTGCTGTTGGTACATCACCCCTGGGTGGTGATTTTTTTTTTCTTTCAGCCACAATAAGAGGTAGTTCACTAAAATTATAATAAAAAAACCCCAAACAAACACAAAAAAAAAAAAAAAAAAAGAGACCCCCATTGTTTGGTGTGCGTTCTTAATTTCTCCATCTCTCCTAGCTATTTGGGATAAGAAGGACCTGATAAATCAATAAAAACAAACGCATCGTCTTTGAACAATAAGTCGTTTATGAAAAAAAAAAAAAAAAAAAAATCTTCCTATGGAGACAGTGGGTGTCTTCTTAATAGCCGTAAGTGTTTCGGCATAAAACTGTTTATTTCAATGGCTGAGCATTGTTGTGCAAAAACAAAATTACAAACAATCCAACATTTGTTTAATGCTTTGTAACCCTGTGGGTTTGGGATCACTATTCAAGTCTACAGCTACGCAAAACTATTTCTTTCAATACCTCAAAATGACAATGCAAAGATAAAAGGAAAGGAAACACATCTAAAAGCTTCGTGATTTGTTTGTTTTGTAACTGTATGAATTTTCCTTACTCTATACTCCAATCAAGGAATGTCCTTTTCGTCTGTCATACCTATGGTACGATAATAGTTCCAATGTCCTTAATCAAAACGATATAACTAATTAACAGCATTTTGGCTTGTTACTATTGCTAAAGTTGGTAAAATGTGTGTGCCATATCAAACTACAATGTGTTATTTAGCATAAATGAATTTCAACCATAACATTTTATCAGATGTTTTACCTTGTCCACTTTTGCGCTTGAATTGGTTGTAGACTGACTTGTCCAAGATGGCTGCCATCTTGTTTTTATACAGATTAGTGTACTGTGCCTTTGCCAATACTATGGATCATAAAAAGTGTCCACAAATGGGGACAACAGATCTAACTTTAGCAGAATATACGATTCAGCAAACCCAAAATGTAGTGTCCTCATATTAGGATACAGGGTCACAGGAGGATAAATAAAACGATGACAATAAAGCATTTGCGACATTGCTGCCTTGTGTTGTACCAGTCCAACTATGACGCTCTTTGGGGTCCAAGTTGTGAAGAATACTTGAAAAGAAGTTCTGTCAACAACTAAAAAGGTCTATTGCAGATCACATAAAGGCATCACAAAGACAGTGAGGTCTTGATGTGCAGTTGTGAGATTTCTGAGATCATAAAAAGACTAAACAAAACCATCACTAAGATGTTGGCAAAAATGTATAAAGCATGACACCACGGGCAGCACAAATGTGCGCACAGGCACACATTCACAATCCCTCCAAGCCACAACAATCAGAGTCGAGGCTTCCTATAAAACCCAACTCTGTAATAATCCTCCAGTACTTAAATATTTATGGGCCAGCGCCTACAATCCACCACCTCTCCTTTATTATTTGTCAGCAGAAATGATTTAGCCTCTGGAAGTCTGCTACATAGATACATTTAGAAAATCACAGGGGCACTGCTCATTGTTGGTTATTGTGCTCTCTATGGTTACCACTGGTATAAATAAGGTAAACAAAAATCTTCAGAGTCTATACAATTGCAAGCAAACCAGTGTTTGGTGGCAGGCAGACAGACAGACACCTCTCCACTGTGATTGTTGGGGGGAGAAAACATATACTTGTGGATGGGATTTGTTGCTGTGCTTTGAATGCAGGCAAACTGTTAAGCCTGTGTGCACTGCAAAGCTGGTGTCAACTATGGCTCCATGGAAGAGAAAAAACACACACAGTCTGGGAGGCTTGATGCAAAGTTCAAAGGATTTTCATTTTTTAACCAGCACGCTTTTATTCTAACCCCTTTTTGGGTGACAACAAGCAAATGCCATCTGTGGCAAAGTTGAGGTGGAAAAATGTTCAGAGATGATAATTCCCAGATATGCGACCAAAAATAGCTTTGTTTTGACTCCAGTTCCTGCTCATGTTTCCTTATCACACAAACCTACAGTAAATACCAACATTTAGTATGGAATGAGAAAGTATCTTAACAACGCATTTCCCCAAAATGACACCGTACCCTCAAGGAAAGGAGAAAAGTGTGTCTGTGTGTACGTGCTTCCAAGTCCACAAACATGCAATGTGTGTTATTTGGCAGGACATGAGCATGCGCATAAAAATGTGTCTTTTGAAGTGGCCCACAGATTAAATTACTTTCGGCATGGACGGCAGGGAGGGGGAAATTGAGAAAATGATTAAAAAATAAATGGAAAAATGATTTCCCATTCTGGGCCCTGTCACAATGGAAGGAGAAGGCAATGGGGCGACTGCATGCTTGTTTGTCTGGTTGGGGCCAAAGCATGCCTGTTGTAGCTGCTCATTATAAGACATTACCAATTTATCCTCCTCTATCTCTCCCGACCACTGCTGGCTGGGGACTCCTGGGCCAGATTACCTAAATGAAATAATCCTAATCTCTATTCGCAGTTAATTATGTCCACAGGAAAACAATCCGAGCTAGGCCGGCGCCCTTTCAGCAAGCTGAATTGGCCCTCGTGTGATACCCAGCTTGTGACCTTGAAGCTCTCAAGCTACATGCCGTTCTAAGTATGAGGGTGAATGGGTGTTTTGTAGGTTGTTTTCAGGTTAAACATATCTCAGGTAAACTAATCCCTCTCTACCCTCACAGCAGGGGTGTAACAATAAATCACTTTGGACAAGTGTATCACTTCAATGATCAACAATCCATTATCATGAATGCAAAGTGAAAACATATATAAGCATATCATCATCTTTAAGATATGCCCTTATTTTGAAATTTCCATGACACATATGTGTCACTGTCAATCAGCGCCAGGGATATAATGCAAGACATTCTCACTCCCAAATCATACAATACCGATGCTTCTTCTGTCAAAGTTTTTAGATGTTCAGGGACAGTGTATCAATGTATCAATACATTGTATACATATTACACAATCTGGCCTAAAATAATTTTGATTTTTACTAAGGTATTGTAGTAGTATGCTACATATACTAGTGCACTATGTTCCTATCAAAATAACTCGATTGACTCCTGGTCAAACAACGGTCTCGAGAGTATATTTTTTTTACTTACTTTTTCATTTTTTATTGGAGTGATTTTTATTTCTGAGTATATATTTTCAGTACTCTATCCACCACTGCTCACTACAGCAACATTAACTGTTCTGTCAACAAAGTCAGGCTGAGACAAACTTGCATGCAGGCTGAAATTCAACGGTGCTGTTCTGTTGGGTGAAACAGTGAATAAAAACAACGGTGAGTTAGAAAAAGTATAAATAATACATGTGGTTTGTTAAGCTATGAGTAGAGGAAAAGTCAGCTAGCTGCCAGGCTAACTGATGTGCTTAAGTTAATGATAGGTGACTACCTAAGAACAACTCTTGTCTCAAGTAAACTTAACCACACTTAACTGGTTGTAACAATTAGGCTATTTCTTATGTTGTTAATTTTTCTTTTATGGATAAGAGGAAAAAAAGGGGGTGACATCTTTTGTAGCAGACTGTGTGAAATTTGCATGACATCTTCTTAGATCGACTGCAGAGCAAAATCAAAATCAAAATCGTAACGTGACTTTGTGATATCAGCCAATATTGTATCGTTGACCAAAAAAGTTATTGTACCGTTAAGAGACTAGTGATTTACACCCCCTACCAAACAGCAACATGAATAGCCATGATATTGCATCATACAGTAGCTGTGACATCATGGCTTGACTGGCCTCACTTTCCACCTAAAACTGCCATTTGTGAACCTGTGAATCTCTCATTAGCTTCAAATCTATATCACTGACCCTGAATCAGAAAGACAGTATCAGCCAGGAGATCAGTCACACACACAATATCCACACTGCCCTCTCCTTGTACCGGGCCATGCACTCATCGCCTCAACCTCCATCCCTCGTTCATTCTAATCTCTATCAGGGCCTTGGAGTGTGTGAGGGTGTGTGTTTGGACTGGATGGAATGGCTCAGTTGCCATCCATTAGGACTAAGTCGCCCATAAATTGCCACATCCCCATCCACACTTCACCAATCGCCACATAATTACATTTCAAAGATGTGGCGTGCGCTGACCTCCAGGAGGGGCTCGCCGCCATGAATGATGCTCGTTTCTCTATGAGCTTCTTGACATCCTGTACGCACATATGTGAAGCAGAAAGCACACATCCAGGGCTCTCCACTGCATTTGTAGGGAGAAACACAGGTGTTTGAATGTCTTTGTTGGATGTGGAATCATATGTCTATGTACATGTTAGAACATCATCTCATACACAGACCTTTATATCCTTCAGCTCCTTGTGTTTTCTCTCCACAAATGTTATGTTATGGCATGGGGATATGGACACAAAACATGAGACCTATTGGCACTATAAATTTAAAGACATCACAAAGAACTAATATATGTCCAAGACTGGTCCAGATAAGTCCATTTGATCCACTCTGAATCATAACTACACATCACATGTCATGTCAAAACAAGCTGAAAGATACAAACCAAGCAAACCAGCTAAGAAACCATACATCCAGTCTTCAAAGAAGGCCCACTGGTGAGCATTCCACCATCTTCAGCAGCCGCGTGTGGAGGCTGAGACAGAGCAAGGGCAGGATACAGAAGGGAGCATTGTTTATGTCCTGGTGCTCCTGTCCCTCCCTCCGCCCTATCTGTTTGCCATCCATCAGTGCCTGACAACCTTGACAGGTTAGAGAAAGATAGCACCTCAATACCACTGGGATAGGACAGGGAAGATACAAGCAGAGACGGTGTGTATTTGTGTGTCTGCGTGTGTGTGCGTGTGCAAGGGGAAGGAGGGGTCATGCCTTGCCACTTACCACTTCACATTCTCATCCCACACTTACGATATGTTGACAGACCAAGAGAGAGAAGAAAACAAAGGGCCGAAAAGGGCCAAAGAGCACTCAGGGAATATGTGTGTGTGTAAGTGTGTGTTGGTTTGTGTCTGTGTGCTGTGTCGCTGTGTTAAGGCAGTTAATATGAAACCTTTTTTTTCCCCCAAAGATACACACATAAGCAATCTGAAGTCATATATTTCAAACATGGTAAAAATACAACATGGGTATCAGGACGCCAATAGGGTTTTTCCAGATAAGAGTAATATACACTAAAAGTGGTATTTCAGTGATTTATGCAATAGGAAGACACACATACTGTTAAAATTGGAGCTACATGATCAGAGAAAACATAGGGAAAGGGCTGAGCATTCACTTTTGCTTATGAAGTAAGAAACCTAAAACTACCAGAATGCACTGTGCGGCACCTGACCAATATACACTCCCAATGGTGGGTGACCTAAAACGAATTGGCCATCCAAAAATAATATGGTGGCCGGCTCGTAACAAATTATCTCATATAACAGTCAAACAGTAAGCTAAAGTATGTTTCTGAAAATATAGCCAAAAGATAGCCAAAAGACAGAAAAATAGGGATGCACGATATCAATCAAGCCGATAAAATACGACAGATAATGGGACATTCTTATATTAATGCATCATTCCGATAATTAAAATTATAGCCGATAAATATCGCCGATAATATGACGCCAGACTGCTGTCATTGATGTAACAAGGGAAGCTTTTACACACCCAGCAAAGAGGGTGACGATACATGTACCTTTAAATCTAGTTTGTGAGCTGCTAATAAAAACAGAGAAGAACAACGACAACTGCAGTACACTGTCAGGAGGGAAAAACATGCTGTGGTGTGAACGTCTGTCACAGTTCCATAAGAAGACAACAGGATTGCGCCGAGGGTCTGATCTCTGACCACCCGTAACAGGTTAGACGCAGCACCGAAGGACTGTCTCCAGAGTGTTAGCATGAGCTGATTAGCAGCAGCAGCTTATATCCAACACCCAGCTTTTAAAGGCTCGACTGTTGTTAAAACCTATTAATAACCGCTATCCATGTCATGCTACAGTTAACTATTATTTGTATTGTTACCTGGCAACCCAGTCTGGAGTATGTCTCTGGCTGTGTGTGTGTGTGTGAGACACAGCCGCTTGTTTGTCTAAATTCAATGGCAAATTGCTATTCTACTTGGTAGTTGTAGGCTAATCTATGCTGGGACAGTGAGATGGCAATATGACGATATAAACATTTCATACACCAGATGTAACGTGCACATTCAACCCATTCATACCCATTCATACCCATCAGCTGTCACTGTTTTTCTCTGTTAGTAGAGACCCCACTCTGCAGTGTAGTTTATACACTTCACTTATACACCAGAGAACTACACAGAAACACTGGACTTTGAAATCCCCCTTTCTCTTACTTCTCTTACTTCAAAGGGACACAAAATGACAAAAAGATGGAAAAACAATGACAAAGAGATGCAAATTCACCACAAACTCTGTGTGTCCTGCTCCTATGTAGGAGGGGTGAGTGGGCCCTATGCATGTCTGTGCCCAGGGGCCCATTGTCTCATAATCTGCCCATGGCAGTACCAGAATTTTGATTCATATTTGGTCAGCACTGCTTAGTTTTACCATTTGATAATTTTGTTTTTTATTTTTTGTTTTTCAGCCTTGATTAAGAAAAAAAAACCCAACAACAAATAGTACAGCTCCCATTTCCTATTCACAAACTCTGACACTACAGCGAAACAATGCACTAAAATTGTTTCTGAAAACATTTTAGGCGAGAAGTATATTTTGCAGCAACAGAATCTTAGCTAATGACTGATCACCACTGCCTAGTTTTACAGTTTGTGAGAGTGAGTTCTATAGTCTTTGTGTCTGTGATGGGAGCAGGCGTACAAAAATGAGGAAGTACAATTTGTAAGATGAAGCGAAACGGAAACGCTGAATTTTGCTGGCAAATCAGCAGGGAGATCTGGGCACTGTTAAAATGGAGGTAGGTCTACCACAATTCATTTACACACACCTCCCACATGGTTATGATACAACGCTGGCTGAACATCAGCAGTGTCCTTCTACGAAACATTTTCTTGTTTTCTGTGATTTTGTAAAACCACAAACCCACAGTGGGTCCCAATAGGATACAAGGATGGATTTGACTTGACTATTCCCTGCAGCAGGACTGTAAATTATACTAATTAGGGTTAGAGCCATTTAAGGACATTAGTGGGTAATCAGGAGCAAAAGCATTAAGAATACTGCAGTAAAAATAACCTTTTAATAGCACATTGCCACAAAAATGTTCACTATGTAGTATCACTGAACACATATTTTTTAGTAAATCTAACTTTTAGGTGTATTCACATTTTTCTTTACAGCCTATTGTAAGTCAAAAGCTGTCAACAGTGCTGAAATATGTATTTTGCAGCCAGTACTGAATGATATTTTCAGAGCAGCTACCATAACAAATAGGGATTATTTTAAATGCACAAAAACGTCAACCGGTGGTAACACCCATCACATCATTTCACTGCTTTTTAATAGCATGAGAAGCGGATGAAACATAGGGAGAACAGTTTATTACACTACATGCAACATGGCTCTAAAAATAATTCTTATCAAAGCTTGTACCAAGTTAAACAAGTTGTAGCAGTCAGGCCCCAGAAGCACAAACAAGAGTAAAGAAGCAGATGTGAAATTTTTGCTGAAGAGTGCAAAGAAAATCCTGAGTGATCCCAAGGGAGATTTTAGAGAGTCTGACCCTCTGAGAAGGATTTCAAAGTGTAGTCAGGTACGAGGAAAGCCAAACACACACACACGCTGCAGGCACTGAAGAAGAGACGTGGCAGAGCCATATGGACTAAATGGATTTAGCGACAGTGGATTGAGCTGGCGTGCTGGGCAGGTGAGTGCACACTACGAACTGAGCAGATGCTTCACAGGTGGGGGTTGGGGTGTGAGTGTGTTGAGGGGAAGGAACATGGGATGTTGAGGGTTTAAGAACAATATACCATCAGCTCTATATGTGTATGCCTACATGTTAATATGTTTGAGTGCACTCAAACCTCTTTACACGGGCATTTATATGCTTATGCATGTATTCACACTGGATCCCCTTCTATATCAAACACATATGCCTCACTCAAGAAACACTGAAAACCACAATAACAGACATACAAACACTCCTGCACCCTTGAGATGTAGTTTCCAAATCCATTACCTTAACAAATAAATATGCGCCCAAACTCTGAAAGCTTTTTCCGGCATGGCATCCGGAAAGCCCAATCACGGCTAATAAAGGAGGCTAATGAACTCCTCTCATTATGTAGATGCTAATCATGTAACACAATCTTGTAATTTGACACACTTGATTTATGGAGGAGGAGCCCCCCCCCACCCTCCCCAAAAACACCCTTCACCATCCGCCTACAATCCATCCACCCTCCACACGAACTATCTTTTACCATTAACAATCTAAGCATGTCACAGTATGAAGCGTGTACTGCTGCAACATGCATAATGAGGTGCTCAGGCGACTTATCGCACACTGAGACGATGTGAGGGAGAGAGAGAGAGAAGAGAAGGAGAGAGCAAGAATGGAACACAGTTGGAGCTGTCAGTGTGTGGAAGAGAGATGACACTGTCAAGGTGATGTTTGAGTATATACGTGTGTGTGTGTATGAAATCAAGCACACTGAATAGAAGCATTAAAGTTCATTTTGTGTTATGGATGGTTGTTACACTGATAATGATATTACTGATCATGACAATGGTGATAAAGATAATAGTAAAGGAGAACTAAAGGAACTATTGATTATATGAACACAAGCCACGGTGGCAATGATGTTAATGGCAACCGTTTTCATCTGTGCCAGGCATAAGCCTGGAAGAGATGAATATCTGAGTCTGTATGCTCAAAGATGTCTCCTTGTTCCGTAATTCACAATTAGTGAGAAACCTGTTTTATTGACTGTTTTATACCGACATTGACTGCTGACTCTTTACTCCTCTTAACTGGCTGGTAGGGGGTGCAAGTTTTCCAGAAATCTACTTAGCTGAAAACAACAAGCTTTACCATCTGTTACAGGCCACATCTTGGCTTTCGTCACGGCTCAAAAACTGACATCCGAAGAAAAGTCTGGTCTTATTTTTGAACCGGAGCATCTGCAGATTATTTCCATATTCAATATGTTAGGAGTCACTAAAGTTAGACATATTACAAGATGAATAAATTCCCATTTTTGTTATCTTTGCTGCCATCTTGACTGTAAGGGAGTAGGGAGTGACAATTCCACCCGCGCAGCTACATGGATTTGTGCTGTTCACCACAAGGTGTCATAAAGCACGTGGTGCATTTCAGAAGCTGAGTGTTCTGCGATTTTGTGGGACTGCAGATTCTGTTGATTTGGTAATTTTTCTTGATATTTCTGCATATATCAAAAGGAAGTCAGCAGTTAAATGGTTTCTTTTGTCTATTTCAACTTTGTGTTATTTCCTGATTTGTTGTAATTAGCCAAAAGACGAAATTAATACCACTAAAGTCCAGTTATAAATGACAGGGATCCAACATTTGTGGTCATGTTTTGGTTAATAGATGAGGCATGTATTTCTGGGATGCTTCTGGGATGCTTCTAGGATGCTTCTGAAATGCACTGCGTTGCGTCTTCTGGAATTACATGAGTTGTCTAGAGTGGCCCAAGCGGCTGCTTAGTCCCCTGCTGGAGGTCTGCACCCTACTTATAGGCAAGGCAAGGCAAATTAATTTATATAGCACATTCCATACACAAAGGTAACTCATAGGTCTGTACGAATAAGTCAAGTCAAAGTTCACTGCAGCCCAATCCCAAAGCATGCCTCCAAGGGCTGAACAAATGGTGATCTCAATTCAATTTCAATATTTCAATTTGATCTATAGAGTCCAATATTACAAATCACAATTAGCCTCAAAGGGATTAGCAGTCTATAACATCCCGCTGTCCTTGGACCCTCACAGCAGATAAGGAAAAACTCCACCCGAAAAAAAAAACCCTTTATCAGGAGGTAAACAAAGGTAGATCCCTCTTGTTTTTATTTTATTTCTTCTCAAATGTATTTATTTAGCCCACACTATTGAATTCATGACCTTAATCTACAGGAACATTCAGATGTAGCCATCATGTGTTGACAGCATCAAACAGCTATGGGAGTATAACATAATGGTGCTCTGTAGGTGACGGAGGAATGAAGGTAACAATCGCTATTATGCAACAAAAACTGCATTCAGCTATTGTATCCAATCCAGCCTCATAATCTGCCATTACAGGAGCAAATCCAATTTCATGTCAACAGAGCCGGCATTATCCCACACCTTTCAACATACTGTCACAACAGACTAGACATTCGCCAACATCATGTTTCCCTTTATATGTTTTCACCCTTAAGAAGAGAATTTTCTATAATATAGGTTGAGTTTATTCTAATCTTTTTGTTATGAACGCAAAAAGATTAAATCATCTGTTTGTTGCCAATGCAAAAAGGTCAGGACCAATTTTTCATGTAAAATAAATACTGGATTATTAGTGTTATTTAGACTAAAACTAAAAGTATTTTTTTCAGTATACATCAACCTACATATATCTCAAATGATTTTAACTGATGTGATGCCTTGTTTTTTGTTTTTGGCCAGCATTCCAAAACCCCAGGGAATTCAATTTACTATCATTTGAGACAAAGAAAAGCACCAATCCCTCACATTTTCAAATCTGGAACAAGTTTTTTTTGTTTTTTTTTTTGTTTTTGCATTTCATGCACACCCCTGAGAGATCCCACATGCTGTTCAACTGAAGTAAATGGGAACATTTCAAACAGTATTTGACCCATGCTGTTGTATATGTATGTCTGATATCAATTTCCCCATCTGTGCATCCGTTCACAAAATGTCTTTAAAGCCAACGACAGCCACATCACACCATGTCAGAGCCTTTAACATGCAGCTTAGCCCTGAAGAAACCCAGACACCTTACATCTATTGCACAACCAGAGGGTGGCAGTAGGCAGAGGCCAAATCCAAAAAGGAAAAGTTAGAAAGGAAGCGAGGAAGAAAGGAGGGAGGGTAGGGATACATGCTGTAACAGATGGAACAGTTACAGAGACTGAGGTCATCCTCATTTATGTCAGAAATGAAACTGTGACTCTAATGAGGAAACTGTCTCCCCTTTTATCTATCCATCTCACCTTAGGAAGCTGATGCAAATGACATATCATACACAAACATGTCTGTTCAGAGAGAGGGGAAGACATTCAGACAGGTGAGACCCTGATGATGGAGTGACAGGGAGAAAAAAGAAAGACAGCAAAGCTATTCAAAGTGCCTTGCTCCAAGTCAAAGGCAGAGGAACGAAACTGCGCTTGTTTCAACACAGAAAGCCATTCTGTGTGTGCTAATGAGGACATGAATAGGATTGTCATAGAGTCAATATCAAGCGCTGCCTTTTATCTACAGTTTGGTGGGAATCTGCATCATTGCTGTTATTGTGTTAAGATGTTGTTATATTCTTATTAGGGAAGCATTCGGCACAGACAGAAAAGACACGGAGTATAGACTTTATAATGTCTTTGTTAACCTGCCATCATGCATTACATTAGATCAGCATTGTAAGATGAGATATTTACCGTAGACTTTTCCAATCTCTGCTACAGCCATAAAGGGGCTAGATCCACTGAATACATTTTCAGGAAACAGTGCCAGAACTATATGTGATATTCTATTATATTCTATTTCAGCGCTCTTTTCATACACCTTGCCTTGAAGTGTACAAGTCTTTGTGTGCTGACCTGATTATACAGTTGATTTGTTAGAAAGAAAACTATTTGATCGCCACTGCTTCTAGACTCCCACACACTCCACTCAGACTGTAATGTTCCACCTGTGCATGAAATCAAACTATTCATTTATTAAAATGTACACTGTTCTATGAATTAAGAGTGTTTAATACAATGAGACTTTAGCAAAACTTATTAAAAATCTTATTAACCTATTCATTGCAAGGCCTTGCAACGGCGAAATCACACCAAGTAGATCGACAAAAAAAAACATCCAATCCAAATGTGTTTAGCATCTCTTTTAAGAGAGCAATAACTTAAATATTTCAGCTTGTATGCTAGACTGCTGCTCCTTTTTAGCACTTTTCCTAAAAGAATAAGGCTGTGCAGCAGTTGGATCATGGTGTCGGCGAAATGTAAAGGCATGTACATTTGCCTGTGCCCCATGCTCGCTGATCTGCAACACACTCTTGCATTTTCCTCTATGTTTTGTGTAATTTATTAATTATATTTTTGTGTCTATAACTGCTTGTATTTGTCTTTGTCTCATCAACACACTACATTATCAACCAGTATTACAGCATCACACCACAACACATCATCAAAGAGATAGTGCACGCACACCAGAATTAATTAAAGAGAACTAAATTTCAGCTAAAGTATAGGCCTATACAAAAAAATTCAATACAAGAAAGAAAATAAAGAAATAACATTGGATACAACCGCAAAGCCACAACATTTCACCTGCGGATATCCTTCAAAGATGTTATGTATTTATATCTATAGTCATCAGAAAATGACCCAAGTCAAGAGGACATCAACTCATTTCTAAACAGTACTGACTTCGGACAGCTTTGTGAAGAAAAAACCCAACATATTTGATTCAGCAATAAAAACAGGATGAACTTTGCACAGCTCTCAATACCATGCCCAATAACAAAGCACAAGGACCTGATGGCTTCCCTTTTGAGTTCTATGAACTTGTCTAGTCTGTTCTAGCACCACTGTTTAATAAATTGACAACTGATATAAAAAGAAATTCAAGACTACCAGTGAACAAAGCTCTCCCTAACCCTATTAAATACCCAACCTTGCCATCAAGTTACCTTCCAGTTTCTCTCATAGAAATAAAATGGATCTAAAATTCATCAGCAAAGCACTAACTCACAGGATAGAAAAAGTCATGAAATCCATAATCCATCTAGAACAAAGCGATTTAATCAAAGGTAAAAACCAGTAACACATGAAGACTATTTAAATGAATGCATTAGTCATCATTACAACAGGCAAGAACCACCGCCTTGGATGCAGAAAGCCTCTGATGGGGTAAACTTGAAATTTCTCTCCTCTCCTTATCACAAAGCTTCATACTGCACAGAAGGACGAGACAAAGATGCCTACCGAGCACCTAACCTCCAAACAAGATGCAGAGAAATAAACTGGCTACTTTGCAAAGACCAAAAACAAAGGAAATCTTCAAAGTGCCACATTTTTACCATTACTTTCTGGCACCTTCAAATGAATCTACCCCAATCAATCAGGTAACATTTGGTTATATTTAAAAAAAAAAAAAAGAAAAAGAAAAAAAAAAGTTTATATTCATATTTTGGATCAACCATTACTCAGCCTATCAGTTCTATCAAACACCATCTTTGTTTTATCAGCTCTGACAGCCTAGTAGGAACTCCAAAAAAATCACAAACACCTTACTTGCACCATCTAAATTTACCCCAATCACGAGTAAAGATGTTTTAATTAACAAGAAACTGCTTATCTTCCACACATGGATTAAAAAGGCATCACACATCCTAAACATATCTTCCACCATAACACTCTGGTTTCATTTCCCCACTGAATCTCGATGTAGAACATTGGGGTTAAGTTTTGCAACTAAAATAATTCATCTGCCAACATAGACTTTCCTCCCCCAAATGTACAAAACAAATTTTCAAGACTTAAAGTACTGGCCTACAATTTGTACGGATAGGGACACTCAACTTCACTTCACTGGGCAAAGTTTTATTTTGTAATGGGACAGAAATCTGTTCGCATTACACACAAAATAGCCTGGATGGGTACATCATGCCACCTGGGAATGCACACTCGCTAAACACTGATCACTGAGTCATTATCCTCCTCTATCCTGCTCTGCTTACTAGGTCACACATCTACAATTTGCTTGTTGCTTGACCAAAAAAAAATAGTACATAACTGCTTGCAGTTCTAACAATCACCGAGAAAGCTATTCTCATTAAATGGTAAACAAGGAAAAAATACTACCCATTAAGTAGTAATGATATTGGTAGTGGCATCAAATTAATACGATACCCGGCAACTGTCATCACATTGTCCTTAGACTTGACTTTTATTTATAGTTCTGTATTGTTTTATTCCCTCTTGTTTACCTGCTTTTCTATAATGTTCTGTCTTTGTCTTGCAAATAACTGAAGAATTAAATAAATGCACAGGCAGTGTGTGGATGTGTACAGGAAGTGTGAATTTCAATATTTGGGGCAAAACAAAAGTATGTTTTTGAAGTCAGTTATAAATGTGTACTATAATGCCAAACACATTCAGAAGTCAGGTGTAAAATTCACTACAAAGCTGCAAACACTACTGTGTGTCAGTCATGGATTTAACAGTTTTGCAGTGTACAACACATTGGCACCTGCAAAGAGGCAGGCTTGGCAGCAAGCCCGAAAAACAGCAAATCTCTGGAGTGCCAATGCCAGGCAGTGGCATGGACACCCCATCACCATGGAGACAGGGTCCTGACTGGGAGACAGGCAATATTGCAACCACAGAAAATGCATAGTGGTGAAAGCACAAAAGATGAAAAGAGAAGGAAGCAACAGATACCCAGAGACTGGAAGAAAGGCACTGTCCTTAAACATCAATCTGTATAGAGCTGCAAGAGAACAATACAGATAATGGAATCAGACTCAGTTTTCATTGGTTTCTATGTGCACATACATTTTTTTTCTATTTCTATTTCTATTTCTGTATTGTCGGACCTTGCCATGAACTTGACTTTACTGTGTCATAAATGGTCATCAGCACACAGCTGTCTGTATGATACGCTAATGCATAAAGCTTGTGTAGTCACGTCCCCTGTGGATGTCAGAAACCAGCTGCTGAATTCTGCCAAACCATTTCTGCAGGTCCAGTAAGCTTCTGTTCTGGCTCTTTATCAAATATCAAATTGTCTCCTCAGACCACAGTAACTACATGTGCTGCCTCTTTCCACACGCCAGGAAGATATGTTGGAAGACTCACTGTAGTGATGTGTTCTTGCCATGACAAGAACATGCCATGTGTGGCAGGTGGGTTGCTGTTAAAAGGGAGGAAAGACTACGATTTAATCATGAATGACAGCCACTCCCCCACCACACCTACTAGTAATTACCCTTAATAGCGCAGTATGCACCACATTTTCATTTGGGTCAATGATGTATAAAAGAAGGTCTCTTATGGAAGTGAGACACACCTGTCTAATGTAGTGTGTGCACTAAGTGGTTTCAGCACCACCGACAGTACCAACAAAAAAGAAAAAAAAAAAGAAAACCTCTAAAATGAAAAGCGACGAAACTATCAAATATATAATTGTAAGTTAGTGCTGGTTAAATTTGTTTAATGAATTGTGATGCATTTTGGGGCAATCTACTTCACACTGCCTTCAATCTTTAACTCTGAGCCTTTAAATGAGCTCGGATCAAAAGAGACAACAGTTGTAATTAACATTTCACCTTATTTTGGCTATTATGATTCAACTATAATATTGGGTAAGAATTTATGAGAATAAGATTTTAATTAAAAAACTAATACCATGCTCAGTGTGAATCTTTCCTTTCTAATCTGTCACTGCAGCACAAAGGAGCTCCATGTGGTTTGAGTTAGAAAATGACACAACCACAAAAAAAATATATTTTTAAAGAATCCATTTTCATTGTGACGAGGACTAATTTGTGCACACGACTTTGTGTTCGCAACACCTCAACAATGACACAGTATTTTGCAGCAACTTTAATAACTAGTGGATCTATTGAGAGAGACATGGAGCTCACAGGCTTCAAACTAAACATAGTTAAGTCAAACTGTGATAGTGGACTGTCCCTTCAGAAAATAAGTTTTACTTTAAATAAGGTTATAACACCTGACTCAAATTTGCAGGGTTCCTACACATTTACATTTCAAACTTTCACACTTTTCTGGCCTCAAATTTCCAGACAGAGATTTTTCACATTAGGTTGCCCCGAAAACATTGTGACTGTGGGTGCAGAGGATGCTGTGACAAAATGACAGGTCTTTTGCCATTACGGCTTACATTTGCTGCCTCCCTCATGCTGGAGATGTCAACCAATTTTACACAAGTTTGCATCTAGCTTTTTTTACCCATTTGAAACCAGCCAACCAGGCTTTTTATTTGGAATTGTCAAGCCAGCCTTCGAAAAAAACTGCATTCGCCCATTGTGGCTGTTCAGTTGACACTCTTAAACAGCATTCTACTGACAAATGTCTCTGCCTAAAGGGGGGGTGAACTAACCAATGCTATACTCATATTATTTTACTTAATGTATTCAATTAATATTATGTTATTGCTCCCCTCATATTTTTAAGTCTCCTTTATGAATGAGAAGTGAATCGTTACATTTTCACAGCATTGGTGCAGCCTTGTTCATCCACTGTCTCCATGAAATCGATGATGAATGCAGCCATGCAGGTATGGTTTCCTCATGCAGAGAGGATATTTAGTTCACATTTCTTACAACTGCATCACTGCATTACTCATGAATGTTCCGACAGGTTTAATGCTAGGTTATTTGTGATGCTAAATATACTATATATAAGCAATTTCTTTCAAACTAATTTGGTTGCAAATGTACAGATTTGGTACAATTATACAGCACTTATGTTTTGCAGGCTGTGACGTACAGGTGCAGAGACAGCTTTGCGTAGGAGTGTACATTAAGTAGACATGCCATGCTTCCTTCCTTGCAATCAAAGGCATCATCTGGACCACACTCTCTCACACAGTAATAAGCACACTGGCTGTACACACCGAACGCCATGAAAAAACTCTGCTAGTACGACTTATCTATTTTTAATAATTCTGAATCTTTTATTTTAGAGAACAGAATCGGGGCAATAGACTGGAAACACAAATATTTATCCATGCTCTCTTTTCTTTTTCCGTACTTAACCAGAGCTGAAATTACTAAAATCAAATCCCATACTTTCCATACTGCCTATATGAACCCAAGAAAAACATATATTTGTGGCTGTAAGGTCAACTTGTAAAAACACTGGCTCATTTCTATTCATGTTTATAAGCATATTAATATGTTCTGTACATAAAGACTACAATTAAACATATTTCCTTGGTTGTTGAGGTTCAGTGTCTGGTCACTGCGTCGCTGATGTTACAAACTGGTTGTCCAGGAATAATACCAATGCACCAACTGTAGCACATTTTAATGCAACATCAAAATCATAATTGTCTGAATTGTTTTGATAACAAGAATATGGTATTTAACTGCACTTAAGTAATCCTAAAATTAAACATATGCAAAACAGATTCACGCAGACATTAAAAAAACGATGTATTGTTTACAGTGCAGATACTTTTTATAATACACTCATAGCGTGCCAAGTGCCAGCTGTGCTGCTAAAAACTATTCCCCAGAGCAAGATGCTGTGCAAATGAAGGTCAACAACACTGTAAACCAAACCACAAAACTGTTTAAAGTGGGAGAATATGATACGGACTTTATTTGTTACCCCTCTGTTTTAAAAACCAAAGCAGTTAAAAGCAAACCAATCTGTCACAGCTAAACATCAACACAGCGACCGCAAAACAGCTCACCAAACCCATAAAGCTTTATGTTGCACGTTTCTGTATTAATTTCTAAGTGAGACACATCCCTGTCAAATTCACTGTAATATTCACCACAAAATGAAGTATTGATTTTTCATCATCATCACCACTATCACCACCGTAACCACACTGTAGATGATTTTAATCAATTATGCATACACCATTCAAACACGATCTGCACATTTCTAATTGCCTCCCCACTGATCTCCATGGCAACAAAGGCACCAAGCACCACAGCAAAGTTTCCTCTGGTACAATCAGTCTTTTCTCCCTCCCCTCGCTCTAATTTCCCTCATTAACTCTAAATCAGATATTATAAAAAGCAAGTAATGCCCTCATCCATTTTTAATAATGCTTAACTAAGGCTGTCTTTTCGCAGTCTACCCACCACTCACTCTCTCTCCTCTTCCTCTTGATGCATTTGTCTATAGAAATAAAGCTCAAACATATGAAGTGTGTCAACAGCACTTAGGCTGGCATGGCTGTGGTTTAACAACAGTTTGGAGATTTAATTGGAGAAAAAGAAGAAAGATGTTTGGAGATTTATTTAAAAGTTTTTCTGAGGAGGTAGAACTTTTCTTGAGGCATAAATAATCTAGCTACATTTAAACATAGTTTGGTGCACAGAGTCTCTGTGGAAGGACAACACTATGCAACACATAATTCCACAGCTCTTCCACAGCATCTTCTGATTTATTTTATGTCCTTCAGATGTTTATATTTTTGTTTAGCAAAAACAGTACCACTATTTAGCGCATTTGTGTCCAAGCTCCAGGAGCACATATGCTGGCAGACAATAGTGTCCAACCTGCTCTTGAGGCCTGTACTTGTTTGAACATGAAGGCATGCATTTATTTGCATTGAAAGCCAACTGGCCAGAGTTCCCCACTTGTAAATTTGATACAGATTTTGGGTCATGCTGCTAAGCAATACAGAGAGGAAACTCTGGCAACAGTACCAATAAAACTGTATGAATTGGGAGAATTTGTTTCATTGAATCAAAAGCAAGGTATTCATGAATTTGAAGCAAGCATTTACATTTATCACCGTACCCAGGGTTTGTACACATTTTTACTAAAATATTTCCATGACTTTTCAAACGTTCGTTTATAAAGTTACATGAAACATATTTAAAACCCATGTCAAACCAGTCCAAAAGCACATGTACTGTATATGAGAACTTAGGTTCACCACTGGGAGCTACCTGGCAACTCAGGTCCCATGTGTGACATTACCCATGCATAACATACTGTTAAGTGACTTGACTGATCCGCCCAAACATTAACATTACAGATACAATATATATACATATACTCTAGTATACAGGTGTCTGTCAAGCACAAACCACTTTTCCAGGTCTCAAAATTCCTATTTTCCAATTTACAAGACGTTTTCAGGTTTTCCATAACCATATAAACCTTGAACACTACACCCTGATAGAACTTGAACATAGGGTAGACACTTCTGCCTACTGAAATTAACCATCATTGGCTTCCTTAAGAACACAATCCATCACAGTTTACACTCATTATACATGATCGACTCTGTCTGTTTCCATTTTATTGTAAATAATGTGGAGTGCACCATTCTAAGAGCATATCAAACTGCATCACAGAAAAGCACTCAGACAGTGAGATGTCCTACTTTTTTAGGTTTCTTTTTTTAACATAAATATATATTTTGGGGGTGGATTGGACAGACCCTGGGTATGCTTAATTAGTAAAATTCTGACATGTTACTATCATTGACTACCGTGCCTGACTGATGTGGTCACAACTTTTCATTGGCATTGTTACAGACAGGACACCAACCTGACCAGCTTTCATCCCTTGAGTGTGGGTAGCTTTCTATTTTAATTGCACTGATCTATGTTTCCAGGGCATTCCCAATGTGGAATTGAGGTAGAGCAGCGAGTCTGAAGCCAAAATCTGTGTTGGTACTATTTTCATAACTACATTCTAATGAGAGTTACACTAGGGAGCGTGAGACTGACAGCAGGAGTGTGTGTGCCTGCATGTTCTGGCACATGTACATTTTTTTCCTGCCCTTGCTTTTATCTTCTTGCATTGACATTTAAGACTAACACACTACCCATCCATCCACTCACCTACACCCTTACACCATGAAGGCATCTAAGCAGTATATGGCTGCTAACAAGCTCTCCCTTCGGTTCTGAGTGTTGATTAGGCCAGGTAGTCAATAAAAACCACAGCCGGGGCCCTGGCGTGCCACACACACTCAGGTGTCTTTTATCAGCCTTCCCCCAGCCTTCAGCTTCGCCAGCAGTCAATAGCTGGAAGAGACTAATCCATAACTGCAGCAGCAGGGTGTCTGAAGTGTGCCCACATGATTAAGAGTGAACAGTTGAGCGGCGTTAGCACCAACATCTGCCGAGCCGGGAGCGACACTTGTGCCCCGATATCGTAAACAGGACGACCATAGAGGAAACAAATGAATGGGCTTCAGTGCACACACACACAAGTGTGAAATGCACATTTTCACATAAGACACACACATGTGGCTCATTTGACACGCAGCTGGGCTAGTGTCAGGGCTGTGCAGATTAATGCCTGCCCTGCAGTATGTGCAAAACAACACTGTTCCCTTTGAGGATGAAAAACTTGCAATGGAACAGAGAATGCAGCCATATGCACACACAGATATGAACACATGTTCCTGTGTATGTGCACGCACAAATCAGCACACATGGGGTGTGAAGGTTTTCCAGCTCTCAAACCACTGCTTCCACACTGACACTGCTCTCTAATAAACACTTTTTCTCAGTATCATATCAACATGTTCAGGACTCAGTCACACCATCATTTGTAAAAAGCAAAATTATGAACTAAATTCTATTTATTTTGCCCCAATTGCTGCAATCAGTGTAATCATAGTACATTTGCGTTTGTGTTTAACCTGGACTGTGACACAAAAATCCGTGCTGTTGAACATTTCCTTATTGTCTCGCAAAACCTTTGAGGGAACCGAGAATATTGGAGGGTCCAAAATTGCGGCAGTTAGCATATTAGCTGAATTGCAGAACCTGAAAGTAGTCACTATGGCTGCATTTACGTCATAATGCTTAATCCTCAAATAACCCCCATTTTTCCCCCCAGTTCCAATCTTTCTGCCTAGATTGTTCGTATTCATGTTTGATATGTGAACATCAGTGTGAACAGAACACTGGTAATTCTGAGGAGAGGTGTGGGTGTGGCTGGCAGAAGAGTCAGGAGTGGTGTGGCGGCAGTGTGGAGGGTTTCACAGAGGAACACTTTCTCCAAACCTCACAATGTCTAGACCAGGGTTATATTACAATATCTCTGTCGACACCTCACAACAATGCTGTCACAGCATGTAGGCAAAGTGTTTCAATCAGAAAGCATATGGCAGTTGGGTTCTACTGGCTGGTGACTGGGGCAGCATACTGCAGCCGCAATATGGCTTTGGCAGCATTCTGTAGCTTTTGATGGAATGTTTCTACACTGTATGGTGAGTAATCCGCTCCTGCACAGGAAAGTATGACATGGTCAAACAACGGACGTATAGGAAAAACACACATGGATTCCAATATGACCTTTCTCGCAGTGGTCGCACGGCCAGTGATCGAATATGTATCAAATTTAGGACCACATATGAAAATGGCCCAGATCTGATCCAAACAAAAAACGCTTTCTATGCCCACGTCATTCTAAAACAATCTGATCTGTGTTATATGAGAGCAAAAAAGTCAGCACTGTGCCATATTTGCTTGTGATGTGAATGTAGCCTAAGTCAACAAGATAAAGCACCACCTGTTTTGCTATGACACACAAATAAGGTTTGTTGTAACACTCATTACGTGACTGGATGCAGGCGGAATGTTTGACACTTTCACTGTGACCCAAACGGGCATCGTTTTTCAACATGTTACTTGAGCTTGCTTCTTTACAATTAATGTGTGCTTTTGCCATGACATGTGGTAATATGTAATACCTTTATAGGTATATAATGGAAGACAGAACAAAAACTACTAACAGACATAGAAAATGACTAACACAAAATACATTGATTGATGAAGATGATGTTGAACAGAAGCACTTTCTTGCACCCAACCTGCACCTTAAAAATGGTGCAGTGAAACATCTCCACACACTTCAGGGTGTAATAGAGTTTACTGGGTGATGCACAGTAGCCCCTGGCTGTGATTACTGTGCCCTTTGTGAGTGTGAGCCTAGTATGTGAGTGGTGTGTTTCTATGTCTGTGCATTTGTGTAAAGCACTTCCGCCTGCCTGCGTGATGGATGCCCCTCTTTGTAGCACAGGTTAGAAGGCATCCTTGATGGGATAGGCCAACTGTTCATCACTCCCCAGCCTCTACCTCTCTCCCGCCTCTCCTTCGTTGCTCCCCTGCGCACCTCCATCCATTCTCCCCTTCCCATTCCAGCTGTACATGACGAATGGCCTACACAAGAAATGCGCTCGCCGATATCTAGCCATTTTTCCTCTGCCACAAGCATTTCTTCACCCTTTCATCTGATTGCTTCTTTTTCTTGCTCTACCTCTTTTTTGCCATCTTCAGCCATCCATCTCTCATGGAAGTTTGGTGGTTAATGAATCTCCAGTGTTTTTTCATTTAGTTTCAATCTATAGCCTGACAAGTTAGACCCGTCTTTGCTGAACTAAGCCAAATTACCTACCTTTGTTCAGTTAAGCCAAAGATAGCTTAAAGAAACACTTTCTCCTATCAGTTTGAGTGAGCTTTAGGCTTATTTATTGGCACTTCTAAGCCTGGCTAAAACTTTTTTTACTGCATCGTTTTGTATTTTAGACTTTTTTTATCCAACAGGGACAGACAAATCTGATCCCAGATTATTAGAGGAAAACTTTGACATGAATCCATCTGGACAGAGGCTCAATATTCTGAGTATGTCTTAATTATCTAAGCACACATCCTCTCTGATGTGTCGGTCGAACAACATTAATCTGTGTTTACCCGCAGCTGCCAGAGAAGATACCCTGGGATTTATGCACACTCTCGCTTCCTCACTTTGGTGTAACTGCTCCTTCCACTGCTACTCATCCACTTATCTAACCAGCGAGATGTTATGTGAAATGCATTAAGGTTCAGCATCACACCTAGCCATTACCACTGAACCTTATTGCAGGTTCACTTTTCACTCAGGCGACGAGCGGGGGAGGAAAAAAAAAAAATCTTCAGGATCCAAATTACCATCCGCTGAAGCCAAAGAAAACATCTTCTGGGATGGAGACAGGGACGTCAGCAGGCTCGTTAATGGGGGCGACTTGATAAACGGAGTAATTCATCATCAATTTCCTCGGCAAGACACTGCGGAGACAAATTCTCCGCTCTTCTGGCATGGGGAGGGGGGGTGCCCTGTCCTTGATGATTAATTTGAATAAACACTGCAACACCAACATTAATGTTGATTGCTGATTAAGTTCAGATCCATTATGTTCCCCCAACAGAGATGCCCCCCTCTATCTTTCTTTATCCATCTATTTCTCTCCATCACCTAGTCATTATCCCTCTGTCTCATTTTCTCTATCCACATCTTAAATCTCTGTGCAGCCATTTGGGGATCGTCAGGAGTGTTTGTTAGCATCAGGTGCGAAAAGGTCTTGTAGCAAGGCACTTAGCAAAAAGCCACAATAATAAGCTGTACACATTCAGCTCTCTGATAAACGCATGATCCAATAGCTACAGTATGCCTTATTATATATTCTCAAAGCCCCAAAGTCCTAATACACTGGCTGGCACACGCTTGTGTTTATTCTCTGCCAACTAACTGAACTGGAGAGAAAACAAGTCAGGCGGGCCTAATACGAGAAGCTAACAGTAAACTGTAAATCTTGATATGACTAAAAAGCTACATACAGTTGCCCTGGATTAGTGCTCGTCTAGTGGACGCTGAATCCTATTTGTGACAACAAAGCAGGCCCTATAAGGAATTATGTTACATGGATAAGGCCTACTTACACGCATCCCAAAGGCCCAACACAAAGCATATCCAACACTGTAAGCACAGAAGACTGACTTCATTTGAAGGAAAAATCCATTCTCATGCTGAGATTTTTTTTGTTCTGTCCGAAACCCAGATTAGAGCTACTGAATGCATTGCCTCGAAGCTATGAAAAACAATGGCGTAAGTCATTAAAACCAATACCACCTCTCTATATGAGGAGCCTGGAGGAGGGTTGGTAAACCAGGTTGAGTAATACTGGCAGTCTCACAGTAAAAGCCAACTGGGTTGAAAATGTCCACACTGAGAATGCTGCCTTTTACAGCGGAGCCAGGGTATTGACAAACAGACAAATCAAAGAAGTAAACTGCAGGCCAAAGGTGCACATAAAACTAATACAGAAGGCCAAGCTCACCCCACATACCCACAGACACACACACATGAAGCTGCCGCTATTTATGTGATAGAGGAAAAACATTAAGTTCCCTACTTTTATTGAATGGGCTTATTTGAGCCACAGTTTCATGATCACAAAATTAAAGACTTGTGTTAATAGGCTGCCAATTGAACAACCATAAACAACTTTCAGAGGATACATTTTGAAGAAGCGGATTATGGGTGTACTTTACTCTATAAAGTAAATCACCCCTTCTCTCTTTATATATTGCTGTGTAACATCTTTCCCTTGCTCTGCCTTTCCTAACTAAGATATTTCATGAAGCATCGAAAGTGCATCCTTCAAAGTAGCTACGGCCCCGTTAATAGTTAGGTGAGTGTGAGGGGCTATTTAAATCAACCGCGATGTGCTGTCTGAGTCGCCTGTTTATCACACTGTCATGTGGCAGCTAGTGCTGATCACTAGGACCAAAACATGATCTCTTCCCGACACTAAAGCCTCTCCGGGTTCTTAATCTCCCGGGTTAGCCCACCCCGTGACAGCCAGAGTGTTTCTGTGCATACAAATTGCTGCTCCACTCTGCTCTCATCCCGTCAGGTAGATAAGTGGCTCTGGCTAGTGCTGCAGACAGACAACTTTTATTAGGGTTTCAAGGCAAAGACAAGCGGCGCTGGGGCCATACATAGGTCACGGCAATTTGGAACGCCGCCTATAGAGAGTCTCTTCCCACGTGTGTGGGGAGGTATATATTGTATATTTGCACAACCTTGCACAGACACACAAACATCATTCTCAGCACGGCACTTGTAGATACAGCTGCACAAAAAAAAAAAAAACCCACACAGAAATTCCGCAAGATTTTTCAAAGTGCCTGGGAGACGAGGACGCAGAAACAGGCAGAGATGCCCTGAGAAGTTTAATTCTTGTGTTGCCATGACAATGGCACAGTCAAGAGAGTCAAGATGTGCCCTAGCCCTAATGAGCTGCATGGGCTGACATGGAGGGCAATGAGGAGGTTTGCAAAAACAGGAACATGTGCAGAAAAGCAAGTTTGCGTACATATGAGCTCAAAAACACGAGTGGACACATGAGCACTCACAAAGCAGAAGCAACCTCTTTCTGCTTTTTTCTAACCAGGAGCAACAAGCAAGATTAAATTTAAACACTGATTTAAATAAAACAAGCACTGCATAAAGGCAGTATTAAGGTCAAACCACCAATTGTGCATGCTCTAGAACTACAGTAATGTCCACTCTGATGCATGTAATTAATCATACGCTTAATCATGCATGCACATCTACATGCATAAATTGCAACCCTAAAAAAGGTACATTAGACTATAGTAGTGGCTTCAGGCTTTGGACTTCATTAGGCAGGATGGATACAATGTGATTACAGACCAGTATTTGGCAATGCCTCAGATCGGATGCTGTTTGCGATCCAAGACCAGGTCCTGCAGAGTCAGACCACCTGTGGTCCACAGTGTTAATATCCAATCTCCCAAAGACTTTTTTTCTGTAGTCAACAGTATAGGCTCTACAAAGACTAATGATCTATGCTGACGAAATGTTATTTCCTTATGCACAGTTGGCCAACAAACTCCGTGAGGATCTCAACTTCTGAGACTCCAAAAATGTGTTTTAAAAGAATAGGGTGAGGGTAGAGCGGGCGTTTAACAAAATGCATCAGCATTTTTTACTTCATTTACTCCTTGGAGAGAACTTATTTTATCTCATTCCTATGCTGCCGTTTGCCGTAGAAATCCCCAAGCAATTAAAGTGATCTGGACAGAGCCTCCTTTCAGTATCCAGCAGAAGGACTGGTCAAACACCAGGTTTCCAACAGTCACATACCAACATTGCAAAGGGTTAAGAGCTAAACAGTCTCAACTATAAATGGCTGGTATGTATAGAAACGTGTAAATTTCTGTTGGCAAACAGCAGAAAGAAATAAGAGAGAAAGCAGTATCAGAGAGGGAGTGATCGCAAGCTTGTGTACACCAGATATTGAGCTGTAACAGATGATTGACTTTGTCAGGACACTCATGAGCCAAATCAAGAGGAGACCCCCTAAAGTTTCCCTTCAGACACAAATGTCATTCAAAACCTGGACATTTTTTGACAGATGCTGTCAAGTTTCAGATTCAAATCTGGAGACTGGAAGACTGGATACAGTTGGTTTCAAAAAAAAAAAAAAAATTGTCAGCAAATACAAGGAATGCAAACTTTTTTTTGCCGATACATTTTTCGTATACCTTTCTATACAATTAGGGTTACTGGTTAAAAGACAGCCTAACCACCCTATGACTGGGCTGGCCTCATTTCCATATGGCTTTGTGTACATAGGTGAGTCAATCAGATGTCCTTTCATTCCTATGAGACCCATAGACCATGCTGTCCAGAATTTGCCCCAATTGCATTAAAAAAGAAAATCTATCTTTTGCAGCAGATTTCAGACAGACCATTTGCACTGTGCCACAGGAAGTTAGCATAAAAAACGAATTAGCGAAGAGAATGCTAAATGTAATACAGCTCTACTTATACAGTTCTAGTAAGTGAAAAGTTTGCTGGCATGCTTAGCTATCTAATATTGGTAGAATGCATAGTGGATCATATGTCTTTTAACAAGCTACTTAATAAAACTGGCAACACACCTGACAGGCAAAGCTCCTCATGTATTTGTTACCATGCATCATTCATCCTGTTTGGTTCAGAATATGTTCCATGCACATATTCTACAAGACTGGGTGTCAATACTCAAAATAACTTTTGTTGTTTCCGCAGTTGTGTTTCTATACATCAGAAAAAGAAATTCTCTGAGACAGAAAAACAAAACTATGTGGAAATGAGATGTAAGGGTCCACTACAATGCTTTCTGGTACAAAAAGAGAGTGTGAAGTAGTGTTTTTTTCTTAATCTCAGAATAAATGGCAGTAAAATTACAATATCTTTAATGGATGGCAGACTGCCAGCACAAAACCACATATCCCTTAGACATCTGCAGCTGAAGTGGCACAATTTTCTTTCAAGTTAATAAACATTTACTTGTCAATTTCAGTTTCAGTTATCCTAAAGTGCAGGTTTTCTTCTCTTCCACATTAAGGATAGTAAATGCTGGAATAAACTCTTCAAATAGACTTCTGAAGCATGTATGGAAAACATCACTAAATTCTATCAGCTTGAGAATAACAAATATTTAATGTTTAATTCTTCATGAAAAAATAAAGCCAAGTGTTGAAAAAGAAATCCCCACCCGCAGCGACTAAATCATAACAAATTACTGCCAGCTTTATGTGTTTGCATAAGTCTATAGCGTGACCACTGCTCTCCTCGTCTTCATGATTAAAAAAGCAATAATAGATGCAGTGGGGTAAGAGTTTATGAATAAAAACACATCATCAATGCAATCAACAGAGATATTCCTGAGAGATGTCCAAGACACTGGGGCTAAATTTAGCCACGGAGGACACCCTAATCAAATGAAGCACAGAGACTCCAAACATACTCTCTTCCTCTCCTTTTTTTTCATGAGCTCTGTCGGGCTGGATGAGTGGATGAGCGTGGCCTGAGGCAATATGAGAATCTTAAGATGTAGGGAGTCTTCAGTGCTGCATTCTCACTACTCCTATCAAAATCCAATTCCCGAGTCCATGTTGCATGCCAAAGTTATATTTCTGTATCCATTATCAAAGAAATATGGACCCCACCATGCAGATACACAGTGACAGCCATGGTGAAGTCCTTCATATATCCTGCATTAGCACTGCATCAGGCGGTTTTTATTCTGCGTCATACACTAGAGGCAGCCTTAATATGGCATTCCATTACACTTTTAAAGAAAGCAAAATCCAAAATTTCAAAAACAGTTTCTGCTCGAGTCTGGAGTATGATATCTACTTTCATATGCATCTTTTTACAAGGATTCCTCCAGACAATTTCACTTGGCAGATCATTCACATACAGTAGGTATGCATGTTCAGAGCACGAAATTTACTACGGCTGGACCCAGAACAGCTTCACTCGATCAAAACTGGGCTTTAAGCGCCTTCATCAAAGGTATAGTACAGAGAGGAAAGTGAGCTAATTCCCATGGCCTAACCACAATTTAGTGCAGTGCAAAGCAGATCTGGTGTGTAGTATTTCTTCAGACAAATATACTAAGCTTTACATAGTCCCTCTGAGCCGTATGACTGATGTGAGATTGTGATGGTTAATGCTGATACTCTTGCACTGAAGTAGCAAATAACCAGTCATTCCAAATGTAATGACCCAAAAATGACATGGTTTCAACATTTGTCTTAAACTATTAAATCCCCTGTGATGTGGAAAGGCCTAACAGCTCTTATAATCTAATGGCCATAACGGCTCCTTTAAAACATACTCATGAAATTCATTTAAACTTATTAGGGGCTCAGTAAATGAGTGAGTTAGGGTTTACTGAAGGTTTTAGGAAAATCCTCCTACAGAACTCCACATGCTGGAGAGATTCCCAGGGTCAGATGTGAATAAACACACACACACACACACACACACACACACGTCAAACTTCTAACAGTGGACTGTCACTCTAAGTTGCTAAGAGGGGACTTGTGTTTCCAGTCATTTTGAAAAAACAAAAATAGAATAGAAAATTTTCTAAGGTCTTTTACCATATTAACACTGTTGGATAGGTATGCGAGTACACACATACATATACATATATATGTATATACACGTATACATATATATATACATACATACACGCACACACACACACACACACACACAAACACACACATATATATATATATATATACATATATATATTTATATAACATAAGGAAAATTGATGTGACAAACAAAAAAACTCTCTTGTAGTGGAATTAACACATTACTATGTCTACGTTTATAGTCATGATCCACTGGCAGATGCAGACATATAATACAATGCTTTTTAAAATGTACATATTTATTGGGCAAAAGTAAAAGGCAACTGCTTCAACTTAGGTTACATGTAAAGCACACCACTTTTTTTTTTTTCTCCATGCAACATTTTTATTTAAGCTGTGAAATGTATCCTACAGTATTTTAACAGGCTTGGATAATGCTCTCCCTGAGAGGAGCCTGACAATAGCCACGATAATTGCAAATTTGACCTATTTTGACTTATTAAAGTCCATAATGAAAGTGTCATCTTATCTGCCTGTCGTATCCACAGAAATGTTCATTTCAGGCCGATGCCCATGTTCCATTTTAAAGCCCGAGTCAGCGCTGTAAATTACTGCAGACAGCGCTGATGGCAACCTTAGCATAAATAAAATAGCAATGTCAGAGGTGATACAGTATGCTGTTGTATCCATAGCCTGGCAGCTGCACCTTTGTTTCTAGCATGTGCTGTTAATTGAATCAGATAGTGCGTATGTTCTCCTGCCCACCTCCAGCCCTTTGCTGCTCTTCTACCCTCCTCTTCAACCCTGCCAAGAGAAGAAAGCTGCTTCACCCTCCTGCCATTCTGTCCTCCTCCAACGCAATCCCGCCACCTCCACTGCTCCTCTCTCCTCTTTTTCTCTACCTATCCACTTCCCTCTCACTCTCTTTTGCTCTATCCATCTGCCCGCCCACACAAGCTTCCTACCTGCAATTTTATCATTCACTTAACCCCAACCATAATACACGTTTCATATCGTCATCTTGCTTGATGAATTCCCGATGTCTGTAGGTTGGTTTTTCTGCTTTTCAACCAGTATTTGCATATTTGTAGCAGACACAAAAGCTCTCTCTGGGGAGCAGCCATTCTGTTGTGATTGAAAGACTGCACTGGTAATAGAATAGCACACAAGGTGCACATTTACCAACAGTGATTACTGTTTGAATGGAGCACTTTCCTCATAGTTGCCCTGGTATTTTGTTTTTTTATTAGTAATGTAAATATAAGAATAAAAGGCTTGATTACTATGAACACCCTGGGTGAAACTGCATGCAGTCATGGTACGTTAAAGTATTGTGAATAAAGGAAACAAGCTTTGCATGATGTTATTGTTGTGTTTGGATCAATAAATTTAAACTTTAAAATACAAACAAAAACACCAGTGTGAAACTGCATGTTGGCCTCCTTTATGTCTCTAGCTGTGAATGTAGATCAGTCAACCCTGAACTCGACAGGCCACAAACAAAATGCTAAGTCAAGTAAGATCAAAATAAAACCTCACATCCACTGAAAATCTTTTTTGCCAGGTTGCTGTTCTGTGGACCAAATGAAATGATGACTCCACATTGCTAGTCTGCTCTATGCCTGAGCTCCCTCTGCCAGCTAATTGATGGAGAAGATGATAAATCTCTTCTTTTCATTGTGCCCAAATGTCCAACTTTAATTAAATTGTCTCTCCTTTTAATCACTTCTGCTGAACAAAGCACTGCCTTCTGTCTTTGCCTGCCACTTTCTAAAAAAAATACTACCTGATATTTTATGGAAAAATCATATATACAGTGGAAAGTAAAACAGGAGTGGGATAAGCGTGCAATGAATATTCATTTTCAGCATCTGTGCCAAGCTACCTGTATGCCTGTAGTTTGGCGAGGCAGCTGAACAGATCTATCAAATGTATCTGTCTTGCAGTGTCTCAGTGTGTTTTGATGTCGGTGAAGCTTGGAGGGAAGCCTCATTAGTCTGGAAACTTCAACACATGCAGGCTCAAACGCATGCATGATTGCACTGACGCCCGCACAAACACTTTGTGTCTCCAGCTCAGTCTGATTTCATTCAGTCACAACTTCAATCTGACTGGGTGTCTGTCTTTGCGCCATGAGAACAGAGACATTAACAAACAAATATATTGGCTGATTAGGGCTGAGATTAACTGGTTCAGGCCAGCAGAGAAAAAAAAAAGTCTTTGTTATGAACTCAAGTTGTGGAGTTGAACTGATTAGAAATGGCTGAAAAGAGGAAAGCTGAATGGGGAGTGATGCTGAGCCAAAGGGGCAGCTGTTAGGTGTGAGGCAGGACACTGTCCCTGATGGGATGCCATTTGTGAGTGTGTGTATTCATACTGACCCGTTCTTGTCATGACAAAGAGGGCCAACAGTCATCTATCACTCTGTCTGGCTGAGTGTGTGTCAAGTGTCCAGGTCGCGCCACCTGCTGCAGGTGGAAGCAGTGTAGAGTGGCGGGCGATGGCCAGATACTGAGCTCTCGGGCCTGGCAGGGTTTCATCTGTCGGCTTCCTCTTACCCACAGCTAACGGATCCGCCTGACCCCCTGTCCTTCACTCTGACCTCAACTTCTAGCCCACAGAGCAGGGGCTGGGATACTGCTGCAGTCGTGGGACAATTTTCATATTGCTAGTATCTAAGCAAGCTAGCTTAATTAATTAGATAGCTTAATTTTTTAAAGAGGTAGAAATGTAAGTTTCACTGCTTCATAGTGCAAAATCCTGATTTACCTCCAGTGGCTTATCAATTACTTAGGCAGGTACTAGGTAAAATCTGGAACAGTCTGTCTGAAGATGTGAGACAGGCCTCGACTCTGACAATTTTCAAATCTAGGCTCAAAACAGCTCTATTTCACTGTGCATATGACTGAAAGGATCTTATCTACACTCTTCTCTTTTAAAGTTCATTTTATAATGATTATTTATGTTTTTATTTGTATTGTGATTTTAATGCATTTTCTGTAAAGCACTCTGAATTACTTTGTGTACGAATTATGCTCTACAAATAAACTTGCCTTGCCTTGCCTAGGTATGTAACAATCCATCAATCTGGGTTTATGTATTGATTCTATGATCAATAACCCAATATCATCAATGCAGTAAGTAAAAAATGTCAATCCATTCAGCAGAATCGCTGTGTTTTCCTCTCCTTGGAATGAGCCTCTTATACCTACACAGGGACCAGATCCTTGTCTATGGAGATCCCCATTTTCACCGCCATGTTTTTACAGTTGCCCAGAACAAACAAACCAAACACTGGCTCTAGACAGGGCCATACGCCTTTTTGTATTGGAAACTCCAGTTGGAAACCCATCTGCAATGACCAGCGCTGGGAAAACAATGACTTGTAACATGAAACTGCTTTGTTCAGTGTTTTTACCAGTTAAATCACTGTGCCTGTTTGTTTTGGAGAGGAGGTGACCATTGCGGACAATTTGGGTCGTGGTGAAAACCCTCTGAATGTCTGGATCCTAAGTTAGCAGAGAAAAAAAAAGGTGAGCACGCATTAGCTTGCGGTGGGTGAGCCGTCCATCTCTGACATGCCAAAAAGCATTGAGCAAACACTGATATGTAAAGTGAAACTGCTTTATTCAGTGTTTTTACCAGTTTTAATCATTGGGCTTGTTTTGTTTAAGAGAGGAGGAAACCTCAAGGGATAATTCAGCTCCCAGTAAGAACCACCTGAACAAAGACCATTGAGGGCATTCTAATCAAGTAAATCAAGTTTCGGCTGGTTGTCATCTGCAGTCCTCACCATAAGGCACCACCACTATATCCCAAGTCAAAAGTTGCAATAGCTTCCAAAAATATCTCAGTATGTGATCAGTGGCTACATAACCCTGTTATTAACCACCAGATATTTAAATTATATACATATATATATATATTTACTAGACAGGCAAACTGAGAGGCACATAGAGTTTGTGCACTTGGATCAAAAATTGAAGGGTTGATAGAGGCATTTCCTGGAGAAAAAAGCAACATGAAGAGAGTGTGAAAGAATGAAAAATGCAAACAGCCACCCACCCACAGACAAACACAACCAACCCCAACTCTTGAATGGTTCATGAGGAGGATGTTGACGTTGTCCCCTGCCATCTCCATCACAAGAACACAAAGTCACAACGTCTGCTCTGGCAGCAATCACTGGCCGAGTGGCTCAAATCAGTGCGCAATTGTTTGTCCAAAACCACAATCAGAGCTGTATTGTCAGAAGTCCTGTTGGACAAAAAGGCCTGTGGCTGCCTAACACAATTAAAAGCCTTTGGATAGTGAGCTACAGCATTTGTAACACTGTATCAAACACACAGGAGCTTTTTTTGTTGCCGACAATGACAGAATCCATCTGAGGTGGCCTTGCTGTGAACAACTCAGAGGGAATGGACTCTGCCACTTTCAAGAGCGCACTGTGAATACTAAAGGAATAGCAGTGAATACTCCGTGTCTGCGTTTGTCTGTGTGTGCAGCAAAGAGACAGAATTTCAAAAAGCCTAGACAACAAATACAGTATATAATATTTAAAGGCTAATGGAAATACCAAAGCTTTTTGACTACAACTGTCAATATTTGCATGTATATGATTCAATTTACAGGTATTTTTCACATAGTTGTATCTTGGCAGGATGGAGTGGATAAATTAGGCTAAATATGCACGTTAAAGTTGCTGCACAATAAACTTTTTAAACTGTGTTTTTAACTTGTAGTAAAATCAATTTATATGGTTTACACCTAAATCTGAATCTGTTGTAGACATGTCAGGGCTCAACAGTAATGGTTGTTGGACTGCCACTCGCGACCATTTTGCAAAATCAGCAACCAGTGGTGTTACATGCAAAAAAGCGGAGGTACAGCCTGTAGTTCATGCGACAGCCCGGGGGAGCCAGTGAAACACAGACACTGAAAAGGCAGCAATGGTAAAGTATTCCTTTAATAGTTAGTGTTTAACCTTTTGTGTTTTTAATTTGAATAATCTGCTGACTGTACTTGTGTTCCCATTGTATGCATCACTGTAAACAAATGCTGTGAGTCTTTAAAACATAACTTTTTGTAGTGGACCAACCACTGTATGCTTGTGAATAGTAGTTGATGCCCCTTAACAACATCGGCCTGATCCTAATTCTAGCTGATCAAACATAAACCAATAGAGATGTCTATCTAATAATTTTACGTCTGCAGCCACTAATCTAAGGAAAGGTAAATGTGCTAACATAAAATACTCCTGCAGCTGACTTTGAAACCAATAAAGGACACAAAGGACTCCCCAAAAGTAACATACTTCGACCCAAGAGAGCCTCCAGCTAAAAGAAACAGCCTGCTGAGAAATGGCAATGAGCTTACAACCTCTGAGGCGAAAGGGAATAGACTGATGGACCCCACATCAGAATCTACAGCACTTACTGTAGCGCTGTTATAGAGGGAGAAAACAACAGAAAAACACAAAAATGAAGTATGTAATATGAATTATTTCTTTTGTTGTCTCCCTAAGCTTTGTCAAGTTCCGTTTTGTAGCAGTACATTGTATTTATGTTTTAGGCTTTGGTGTTCCTGTCAAGGTGTTATTGATGACTAAAGACAAATGTAAAACTGGCATCGTGTTGGATTTTTTTCTGAGAATGAGCAAGATCAGGACCAGCTGCACATTGTTCTGTAGCTCACATGCTCATTATTTTTCATTCCTTGTTGCTTTTGATACCTAATGTTCATTTTATAAAACTCACATATTCACATTTTCTTTGGTCTTACATTTCAATATGTCCATTATTCCACTGTTAGAATTTTTAATAGGGGAACCCCCATTCCCAGCATTTTTAATATATACCGTGTTTCTTTTCCTTGGCCAAGAGTAGGTAGTGAATACAAAAAGGATTTCATATTAATAAAAGTGGCCCTGCCATCAGCTGGGAAGCTGACATGTTGTTGTTCCCAATCAGAGCAGAGGTTTGAGATTCAGCCTCTTCCTAGCCCACTGATTACAACCTGTTTAGAATGGTGATTACATACAAACGGGGAATGTCAGGATGCAAAGCAGAGGCAAAACCAAGAGCTGGATAAGTGTCTAGAGTCAAAATGTTGCATGTCTATTTGAGCATCACTAAAAATAGATATTAATTTATCATGCATCGTTGTTTAAATGTGTTGTTTTCTCAAAAGTATATAAAGATGAAATAACAGACCAGGTTGTTGACTGAAAAGAAAATAACAAAAACTAGACAGCACTTAGAGAGCACTTGCCATCTCCAAGGCCTCTAAACTTTGCAATGTTAGATTTATTTTTATCATTATTATTATTATTATTTTTCAATCTGTATCTGAATTTGCACAAGCATTGAAGTGGTAGACAATCATACCAGACTGCCAGTGCCAGTCGTGGACTTGGGGTTTGGAGTTTTAGAGAATACCTTTATCCCGTCTGGTAATATTTGGACCCACTGCATTGTGCAAATTTGCAGCTGAGTCAGACTAACATAAGATCATTGTATGAGCTACGGTCAATTCAATCTGTCACACTGCAACACAGCCAAATATTAGAGACTTGGACAGACTGACCGTAAACTAAAAAAATGAAGAAAAATATAGAATTACCCTGCTGTTGTATGCCTCAGTGCACCAGTCAAGATGCACTTACAATTTATATCCATGTCAGTGAAAACATGGATGCTTTGCACACATCATCTCCCGGCAGCACAGTTGATCCATACAATCAACAAAGTTTCAAAGTGGGCATTTAAGATTAGTGTAAGCAATGCAGTGTCTCCCCTTCTGTTACTGAAAGAAAATATGATTACTGATAGACTGATGGACATTACTCATGATGGCCGGGTGGGCAAACGACTCACATGTGACCTCAATGACTCTTAAACTTAAAGCTCACATGACCTCAAAGACTGTTGTGGTTTACACCCACACAGAGTTAAAAGCCTGCGGCTCTGCACCAGTTCTTTAAAACTAAAGAAGCCTCTTGGATGAGAGGTGAACGTCTTCAAGAAAGTCGAGCAAGTCCAGATTACCATGAGTTAGACAACTGAGAACCAGTGCTTAATTTGTAAAATTAGAAGAAGGGCAGCACTTTGGGCCTGTGAGAGAGCAGTGTTCCCCCCCTCCCAAAAGAGAAGGAACACTTTTTTAAGCGGCACCCGAGCCACCTCACTGCGCGATTCTGGATGGAATGGTTGTGACATCTAGTGTTGTCACGGTACCAAAACTGGGACCCACGGTACGATACCAGTGAAAGTATCACAGTTCTGAGTAGTATCACAATACCACAGCAAAATGAGGCAGATGTGCCTTTTGTCATTTATAAAAAGATAAATCACTTTTCTATAATACATCAATGATATTTCAATGGAATAAATTACTTATTGACTTATTCATACTTCAGAAGCAGCATCAATAAGTGATTAACATAGGGGGGATCAAAATAAAATAAATAAATAAAATAAAAATCAACCAGCCACCCTCCTCCCCTGACAAGTAAAGAAGAGTCCCTTCATAAGTAAAGAACAGTCCCTAAAGTGCGGTGAGGTTTGTTGACCATTACCTGCCACAAATACCTGTGTGCCGCCACGACTCGGCTGTCCAGGTACTACTGGGCAGTCATGACGCCAACTAAAGAGGAAATTACTGAACCTGGAGTCGGACTTCTCTGTCGAGATGCGAAAAGTACTGGACCCATGCAAATTAGTTCCGGAACACACCAGGGCCTTTTCTGAAAAGATCCTCATATGCGTTCCAGTACGTTCCAGTTCAAATTAAGCACTGCTGAGAACCCTCTCTGACACTGACAGACAACTCTTAAATTCAGCCCACCAAGTTTCAACAATTCTGTACAATTATGAGAGACTTTCAGGATTAAAATCTAAAACTCTCTCATCACTTGCAGTGAGTGCTTTGCATATACAGTATTTCAAATGTTGTATGTTACTTACATTGTATCATAATATAAATGTGTTGTCAGTAAGAAAGCTATGTACATAAAGCCTACTAAACTTTGTATCCACACCAGCAAGATAACAACCAGGAGCATGTTGGTATGGTCCTAACTGCTACTGCAGGGAACCGTTAACCGTCACCTACAGCTTAGTGTTGCGTGATTAGCTTCAGTAGTGATGCTAACTGACACTAATGGTGTCTGCTGTGCTGCAACATTTCCCTGCAGAAACAAATAAGATGAAGCACTGTATACAACTTGAATCACAGCACTATATAAAATGTAACTCCTGCACCTTGCAATATTTTAACCAAAAAAAAAAAAAAAAAAAAAGCATAATATTTCAGTTATTTAATCTTCAGTTTGACAGCATGTGCATACATTTTGCTCCAGGCAGTGTTGCAACCTCTGTTCTGAGGAAAGAAGCTGATGTCACTTCCAAAAGCCTTTATAATTTGTCAGAGGACATCACACCCTCAGTAGGATTGCAATATTATTTGCTAACTGCAGCCTGATGACCACAGAATTGGACTGCATTGTGCCATAAATGTATCATTTATTATATTACATCACTGTGATATATATATATATATATATATATATATATATATAAATGTACATTGTCAAACATTGGTGTCCTGCTAGGAGCAGAGGAAGTGGCCCCGGCAGGTATCTCTGCATCATATCCACTTGCTTCACTGCAATAATTTCATATACACCACCTACTACACTAAATAAACAAGTGTTATTATATTACCAACCAATTCACTTTATCGGGCATTTATCACAAGTCTACATTATTCTGTGCTTCGGTGACATTAAACAACGGCTCAAGAATCATTATGCATTTCCCTCTCCATCCACTGCACATCAATAAACTGAAATTCATGCAAATTGTAGCGACACTGTAGACACTGGATTGCATTGTGGACATCTGGGAGTAACAATGCCAGTCTCTGTAGAACAAAATCCGAGAAATGTGTCCATTGCTATTCACTGTGCACTCTCAAAGACAATGAAAACCAGGCAATATAGGTGCAAATGCAACTGTCTCTACACCGTTCACACAACCGGGACCCTCTTAATACGCAGACAAATACACACTTGCAACACTCACAATAACACAATACAGAGCCCACAGTCATACTATGATGAAGATGTTGTGTAAGGCATGTGGAAGGTCGTCCACTCTTATACCCATTAAACCATGTTACACAGTAAAGGCTGTTTGTCACCGAGGCCCCTGTGAATCAGAGCAGTCCTTGGTTACACCCTCAGGCATTTATCAACGGTTCCTTGTGGATGGCACAGTGTCCTTGGAAGAGAATTCATTCTAAAGGACACGATGCACAATGAAGGTCATATTTAACTACCTATGTGCATTTTACACATTATTAGAATGAGTAAACTGAAAACAAAATGTGTTTATTGCGTACCTGTACAAATGGATGCATTGTGTTGTGATTTTCCAATTACATATCTGCATCAGCACAGTCACCATAAAAAGTGGTGATGTTTTTATGTCTGAAAACACAGATACTTTATTTTTGCACAATCCGTTTATGTAATGTATACAGTGAAGCTTCGCTATATGTGGTTAAAGTTGGGGGTGGTGGGGAGGTGGGCACAATTCTGGCAGGAAAAGCAATGATGTCTGGGCGAAAAAACTACTGCCTTTCAGGCCACTATCCCCACTGGAAAAGCGGTGATGTCTCTGTAAAAAGACTACCACTTTTGTGGTAGTAAAAAACAGCAATGTCTCGGTTATCAATACAATCAATTTTGGTGGTAATATCCTCGCTGAAAAAAACAAAAAAACAAAAACAGCTACGTCTCAGTAAAAAAAAAAAAAAAAAAAAAAACGGTTTACATGTATAAAAAGCTGTTAGAATGATGGGGACAGGTTGCTTTGGAGCCGCTGGAAACACAGCAATCACTTGCAAAATCACAACCTGTTTTGTAGTTTGTTGCGCTCGAATAGCTGTCTGCAGCTTGGCAGGCATCCCCCCCTTGGTGACACACAATCAACCGTCCCTTCCATCTCCAGATGTCAAAGTCACCTCATATACTACCCAACGTTAGTGTTGAAACAATACTTTTGAAATGTACAAATGTAACGTAGCCATGGTTTGCAGAAACGTACAACCCTAATCCTCATTAAAAAAGAAATGGTTAAAAAACATTCCCACAGAAATCCACTGGATTGGGACCTAAAATATCATTTGAGCCATCGGTGTGTAGTTTCAACATTTCATTGTCCTTTTCTTATTTTTTATTTTATTTACAAGGTGTCTGGTGCATACTCAGCAGCCTATTTGCATCTTTCATTTTTTCCCCTTTCACATTCAATTACTCAAACATTCTGAGCTGTGTTCATTACAAGAGGAAATCAATTACAGTAAACTGGAGTGGACGGGACAGTGACGTCGTGCGGCAGCAAACAACATGTTTGGGAGGTTGGCAATACAACAAAACTTTTGTTGAAATGCGCAATTAGAAGCATGGTAAAAGCTTGAAAACACTGCAAAATCTTATGCAATCCACCATTTTTTAAACTGGATCCCAGTCTGCTTAAACTGGTCGCAAACAGCAAAAATGAGTGAGAGTCACTCACAAACACCAAACTAACACATAAGTTACCATCTGTACACTGTTTGATTGTTTTTCCTTCTTTGCTGTGGTAAAATAGTATATTAAATATTAAACTTTGAAGCATTGTCACATTTGGCATTTATATTGTACTTAATATGTTGTTTAACAGCTGGCAGCTATACAAATCTGAGTGCATATCAAAAACTCGACATCACTGGGAACGTGTTGTCCCAGAAAATCAGCTTTACTACACAATCAAATCAAACAAGTGGGCTGCTGGGAGGGACAGAAGATTTCCTTTCCTTTTTTTTTTACTCCAACCAATTGTAACAAAAAGGGGACACAAACACCTGTCAGCATTCTACATGACATCCTAGCCTGTTTTGAATTCCAGTCAAGGCAGTGATGGGGCCAGAGCAAAATGGAGCTATATCGCTGTCAGAGGCTGTCAGCGCTTTAATAACTGAGAGCTTCTCTGCCGTTCCTGCACGCTGACAGGAATGCAGATATTTCCTTTGTCTGTTTCTTTTTTTTTTTTTTTTTTGTCGCCCGTCTGCTTTTTTCTCTTGCCCCTCCTTTCTCCAATGCCACCATCCATCTTTTTTTTTTGTTGTTGTTGTTTTGTCCATCCCACCTTTGGGCCTTGCTGAAATATGATGTAATCCCAATTTTTTGGCTCCATTCCTCCTTTTGTTTTTCTTATTCCAATTTTCTTCCTTCTGTCTCCTCCAAACTACTCCTTTATTACCAACCTCTGACTAATTTATGCCCCTCCCTTATTTTCCTCTCTCTGGCCCCTCATGCACTCTCTCACTCTCTAGCTCTTTCCTGATCTGTAAGGCTGCTCATGTCTCTTAAGTCACCCTAATCTTACAACATCAGCTCTGTAATGCGTCTCATTATGAGTGGTGGGCATGGCAATCAGAGCTATAAACCCTCGCTCTCCTCCAACCCTCGCCTCCCTTAAATCCACTTTAATTCTACCTCCCGAGTGCTGCGCAGGGGGGTTGGTATATGCATTCATGGCCAAGACTCGCACGCACACACACCATTCAGCTACACACAAACCATCGGGGCAATTCCTTGAACGTACCGTCAACCTGCATTCTTCACCCCTTAAAAAAGGTGACTTCCTATATCTTGTGTGAGAGACGGACTGTGCGGGATTTACACATTTGCACACGCAGATAGAAAAGAACTCACTGCCTGTGACAATGTCTGAAGCTATTGCTGGTGTTCTGTAGGCTGTTAACTACATACATATTTAATTAAATTATCATACCCTCTGTTTTTTTAGCATCCATAGCCAGCCATATGGCTCATTCTCCCATGTGACAAAGGGTAAATAAAGCTTTCTGCTTGTACGTAGCGTGTGTGTGTGTGTGTGTGTGTGTGTGTGTGTGTGTGTGTGTGTGTGTGTGTGTGTTTCACTGTCTTCCTCTCCAGGAGCTTGTGCTAATTAGAAGACACATGAAAGAAAAAAGGTGGGGTATAGGAAATGAAAGGATAACCATAGAACGAGGAGAAAATGTGTGTGTGGGTGTTTTTACCTTACGTGTGTGTGTATGTGAGTGTGTTTGTGTCTGATTGTGAGATGGGTAATGCTTTTGCCATGTATATTACAGGCTAGACAACCACATATTTGTACTCTAATTGCATTTCTGCTTCACCTTCTGTCATTTAGAAAATCCAATCTATCCCTTTATGCATGACCACATTGCTTGTAAATCAGTCTGAATGCATTCACAAAGTGTGAAAAAAAAAACCCAAAAAACTGGTGGGGCAGAATGAAAGAGTGCAAACTCAAACTCCACATCTTTGCCGTGACTTTGCACTGGTGTTTGATAAAAAGGCAAATCCTTCTACTGAATTGATGCTTATGAAATAAAGTTAACCCGTGCTGGGTGGCAAAGATTAGATACTGAATATTCTCCTCACTTTCCTGAACTAAAAACTGTCTGCCTGAAAAGAAAACAAAAAACAAAAAACAAAGACTGGAAGATGTCATGGAGGAAAAGAAGGAAACTAATCTGTGATCTCAAATTTCTAATTCATGCTCTCGTTTCATATTGTCTTTGGTGTGATGCAGCTGCTTCATCATTGTTGAGATAATGAGTGAGGGGTAGTGCAGTATTGTACCACCACTACAGCAATTTGTGCCGTCCCTAATAAATAATTAATGAAGTTACTGCTGCTGTGCAATGCGTAAAATGCTTATCCTTAATTTAGAGACATTCATGTTGTTCCTGCTGCTGTAAGATGGCTTCAGGTATCTAATAACTGATAATAAATAGCCACAAATTTTCTGTGCTGTGGCTGAGGTGAGTCATCGACATAATTGACTTGACAATTGCAAAATGTGCGTCAGCAGCTGGTCAAAGCATGGTTTACTTCAGAGAATAAGCTGCAGCTAAAAAACCTTCTCCCATAACTTGGAAATGACTTTTTACTGCACTACAACTGCTGAATAAAGAAACTTGAAGTGAAAGCAACCTAGAATGCATTGTCAAGATGGCATCAAGACACCATAGTCCCGTTTACTTCCTGTCCCCACCCAAGCATGATATATTAAGATAGTCAACATGTGGAATGTGCATCTCTTACCAGTGCTGCTGCTAAAGTTATGCTTTATCTGGCGTTGTTTTTCGGCCATTTATATTTTAATTTTTGTTAAATGGGCATGCAAGGACCATTGCAGTCGGTAAATAGTTTTAGTTGCTGTCCTCGACACACAATAGGGATGGGCAAAAAGATCAAAATTCATTATTCGAGCTTCAAAAAAATTAACGATCAATTATCGATTAATTGATAAGCCTGTATTTCAAAAGAAAGAAAACAAAAGCGTGCAGTATAGACTGTCGCCGCAAGACAGCGCAGCTGCCCCAGTTTTGAGCTTCAATCCCCTGGGCCAAAGAGGAAGAATGGCGCGCATGCGAAGTTCACCCCTGGGTGTTTACAACCATTGCCAGCCAGGGGTTACAGGCTTCACTTTTCAGCGAAACCTCCGTCTTTCAATGGCATAGTGTTTTCAGAGGCCTCAAGGGAAGCCGCTGAGACTTTGGAGAACAATGAGAGCCTCCGTATGTTTATGATTTTTTGCCTGGCATAGGTCCAGTGGGGGGGTCTCGTAGGCACAGCAGCTTGCCGGGCCTGTAGTATTGTAGGGGGAACATGGCTCTATGTCATTGGTCCGACAGCCCATTGGTCCTACGTCCCGTTGTTCCGATATGTGATTATACTAGGCTATACTGTATTTGTGTACCATAGAGGATCAGCAAACACAACAAAAGTAGGCTACTGGTCGAGATACAAGTGTCATAGAGAGGAGAGAGTGAAACATCATAACCTCCTGTTATTAACTCTGGGGTCCGGGTTGTGTGGGGAGCTCTCCGCGGTGCTGAATGGCTCCCAACGGGCGTATTTCTGCCTTGACGGTGTACCGCGACCGGCTCTGTGTCAGCTGGAAAAGGCTTGAGGCAAAGCAGGCTCTTTTTCATTTTAACCCACACTATGATCTTTTCCTAACCCTAACCAAGTTTTTGTGCCTAAACCTAACCAGACCTTAACCATAAGGCATCATGATGATTTCGGAACAACAGGACTTCGGAACAATGGGTTTAATATGGTCGGAACAATGGGATGTCGGACCAATGGGTGGTCAGAATAATGGGCTGTCGGACCAATGGGCAGACCCCGGAAACACTGCAACTATCGAGCAAAACTTTTTGTGATTGATCAAAATCCTTAACAATCAATCATCGATAATCGAAAATTGATGCCCATCCCTACCCCACACTGATGTAAAAAAAATACATTCGCCAGTAATTATCTTAACTGCATATCACACCAGTGACTAAATTAATCCATGGCATAACCACTTTAAGTTATAAGTCAAGTACTTAAGTAAAAATACCGTTTCTTCAGTTTAGGGAAAGGGTTGCTGTTATATACATTAATAAAATTAATTTATGTGTTATAGCAGTCCTTTTGAATTTGAGGTCCAGTACTTTCTGATCCCGAAAGAGGCAGAGAGAGACAGAGCTTAAAAGTGCAGCAAGTACAGATCTCAATTAAAAGCATGAATCATTAAATCAAAAGCACAAATTAGTAACTTGAGAGCACAAATCAGTTTTTTCATCCATGGCCCCACCTGGACTCCGCAGGTTTTAAAAAACTGACACGAGGTGTATTTTTTTTAAGTATGGCCCACTTTATCTGCAGTGACACAACAGCCTTGGAAAAAAAAAAAAAAGAAAAAACGGAGGAGGGAGACAATGAGGATAAAAAAAGGAGAAGTGTTGCGTAACTGTCTCGTCTACATTACCTCTCCGACAGAATGTAAGATTTACAGTTAAATTAGAGGAAAGGGAAAACATAAGATAACACAACAGTGAGGGTTTGAAATGCAGTGTAAGTGCATTTAATTATTTTCATTCAGGTTTCCCTCTCATCTGATATTGTTACTAAGCTTAACTGCCCAAAAAAGACCATGATCTCTTCTACTGAACATTTCTGGATGTTTCACATGCAATATGTTGTGTTACAGTTGATCCTATTCCATCTTAAAACTCTAATTGTTTGATTCTGCTCTATGAGGTCTTCTAGTCCAAATGCATGGGCAGACATACACACTTTGATTTACACACACAGGTCAGAGGAGGAGGAAAAGAGGAGGAGTAGAAGACAGGTGAATGACTGTTTTTGTAGAGTAAACATTTTAAGCATAGTGAGCAAATGCCACTCTATGGAAACAAGATGTTGTGCTGTCATAGTACAGCTATATGTATCTGTGAGTGTGTGTGGGCTCCGTGTAGGCACTGGCAGAATGACGCACTTTTATGATGTCATCTGTCCTCTGGAACAGATTGGATTTAATTGGTCGGTCGTTTCACAGCCGCATGCCTTTTTTAACAAGCACATCTATCAATCACACACACATGTGCGCGCTCGCACACACACACACACACACACACACACACACACAGCGGTTCTTGTAAAAACTCAATCATCTCTGCTGCAGAAGTGGAATATACTTCACCTAACACTACATTCAATGGAGTACACAATATTTTGTGAGTGATTCATATCAAACTGTACGAGGACTCTTAGAATGTGTGCACACACATATATATACCGACATAAATTACATAGTGCCTCCCTCTCGCTGTGAACACACTCTTGCAGCTATTGGACCTCTTGTTCGCACAATGTTCGCCAAGGCCCTTACAACATGAATCCTATTGTGACTGTGCAGCGATATATCAACCTTACCCTCATAGCCTGGCTGTCCCCTACCCCAGAGCAAACCCTGTGTTCTCCTAGTTTGCAGGCCTTAGCAGCAGTGATAACACTTCGGGTCTACCGGCCCCCTATTTATCACCTCAAAGTAGCAGCTCACTGGATGCTTTACTCCACAGCAGACTGCAGAGGAAAAGCTAAAGAAGTTGGGGATGTGCTGAAATAATTTCTTTCTACTGACAATTAAATTATCATGGGGATATGTGCCAACTATTTCGCAATTAGTGATGCCTTCCAGTGTCCTGACTTTTTGTCATCCTGTCCTCCACTTTCTGTGTTAGACAGCCTATGGTCATTCTGATCATGTCTTATGTGACTAATGTATCACTCCACACTGATAAAAATAAATTAGGAATAAGTTATATTTGATAGAGGATTTGTGAGAAGAATCAATTCAGTTAATTCTGTTAATTCAGTCTGTAAATGATATTTTGACATTATTGGCTATTACTGTCATGGCATCCGAAGGTACTGTTGCGTTGAGCAGGTGACAGTCTGCGGTGGTTTTCAAAACACACTTGTGTCACGCACTCCAAAAGAAACTTGTCGAAACTTTAAACAATAATTTATTGTACAAAACGGGGGAAACAAACGTTGACAAAAACGGTTCCATAATTCATATTAAATTCAAAAGATAACGAAATAACAGCTACAAGTTAGAGGGTAAAGTGGTAAAACTTGGCATTGATCCACAGCCCCAGACGGATGCGCTCAAGCTCAGTTGGTAAGCAATGCTATATTTTCACATTTTTAACAATGCAATTTAAAAGTTTTGATTTTTATTTATAACCTACATTTACCAACAACAAAAAGACTATATTTAGCACCAAGAAAAAACATTAAAAATAAATAAATAAATAACGAATATTGAATACCAAACAACAACAAATACATACCCATAGAAACAAATGTTCGAATATCCGAATATTTGGGTAGAGCCCTAGACATTGTACTGTAAACTGTGGATCATCCACTGAATACTTCTCTAACAGAGAGACATGTAAAGAAGGGAGGGGCTGTGATGAAATCCTGTGCCCGCCACTGACATCCAAACACCCATCCAGCAAATATTCACACACTGTGTGAGACCACAAGCCAGGAAACCAGGGTCCCATCAAATGCTAGCTAGTCCACCATAAAACGGCAAAGCAGCGACACAGCAGCCTCCACCACACCACCAACTAGGCTCCTGGCCCTTGTACTGGTGGCTGTGGAGTTCCTTTCTGCCTGTTTATGAGATTCTATATAACATAAACCTGGCTGCTGAGATGGTGGAATACAAATTGTTTTTAAAACCCACTGTGTCTTATCACAGGAGGTGATAGAGACAGGCTGCTCAGTACCTAAAAAGTGTAAAAACTGTTTGTGTTCCTACCATTACACTTAGCTTTTCAATACACTGGGTGAGTTCTAACATATAGATTAGCCAGTCATCAAACACACTGCACTGGCAAAGCTGCATCCATTTATTTTAGTTATGAAAGCCGTGATTTGATAAGCACTACATTTCATGTCCGTGTTTATCCTAAATGAAAGGATGCAAGGCAAAGAACAAGCACTGCACTAATGTGTGTAATTAAATTCTAAGCAGTGGAACCAGCAGCCATCGCAAAAGACTGAAAACCTGTTTGTGTAGCATGACAGAACATATGCAGCAATTCCACATGCCAGTTCATAGCTGAAAAAGCTCATTAAAAGAACTGACGTCACGTAAAACGTTACTAACAGCTCTGCTATAGCTACATAAATTGAGATAATTTAGGCTTTCCTTTGTGCATGTGTGTGTCTGAATAGTGTTGGTGATGCTGGTGGTGGCATTTATGGTCTATCTATGAATCATTTGCCTTACATAGGGTAGGACACATACTGTATGTGTCCTACCGTGTGTGTGTGTGTGTGTGTGTGTGTGTGTGTGTGTGTGTGTGTGTGAGTGTAAGAGTGGGTCTTGTGGTTCATGTTCAGACACATTGATTCATGGGTTTCATCCCCCCGATCGGGTTCCCTATCGATCAGGCTGATTGTGGGCTGCTGCTGACCACTGCCTGGGAACCACATAGCAGTTATCACTAACTAATTCACAGTGGCTGCAGCATGTAGGGGTCCCTGGGCCCCAAAAGCTCACAGGGGGAGGGTTTGGGTAATAATTGAGTGTGTTAACACCTTTTCCTACTTTTAAGCACTTTTGGAAATGACATAAGCCAGCTGAAATGATGCAATGATTAATGTAGGAGTGTGATCATATAGGAAATTATGCTGCTCCCAACGTAAAACAGCTGAACAGGAAAATAAAAAATGAAACACTAAAACTTCATTTTGACTCATGTTTGCATTGTGTGTGGATGGCAAACCATTTCAGCACATTATCTTACAGTTTGCTTACAGATATAAAGGAGAGCAATTGTTTCCATCATAGTCCCATCTGTTGACATTAATCATAGCAAGATTTCACTTATGCGACAAATGATGCAGTTTAACTTTATAATGCTACACCTATTGGAATTGATCTCCATCTCAGTGTTTAATGTGTTTTAATCCTGTTTCCATCAACCTCTGTGTTTTTGTCCACAATGCAGCATTTGTAATAGTCATGTTTTCCCCCTATAAGTGAATCGAATTATCTTTTCATATCTGTCTGTGCAGCACAAAAAGGACAGCATCTGATTTCCACATTAACACAGGTCAGCTCAGATCCCTGCTGTGGCAATTTATTATCTGATACCAGTCTCACAGCTTAGGTTATGCAAGATAGAGAAACAGGAAGAGTTTGTGAGGCAGCTAAATGTACCAGAAGCTCAGGGTCTGTCATAATGATGAATGAACTGGCTGTGTTATACTTTAAGTTTACACAAAGAAACACAGACACAGGCACACATTAGGCTTGGGCGGAATCAAGGTATAGCGGGATATTTAGAAATCCTGTAGGTGTTATTTTCAATGCTGTGAAATATACAACAGTGCCAGACTGACAGCAATTTACTGTAGTCTTGTTTGTTTGCATTTGCATCAGATGAAATGTATCCCATACATGAAATGGTAAATTGGTAAAATTAAACATAGTTAAATTAAATACAATTCACATCACATAGTGTCACTACTCTTTGACCTGGCCTGAACATTTTTTTTGTTGATTTTCAGTTTAATGGATTGTCAAGAAATTCGTCAGATTTTTATTTTGTCGACATTTATAGCGTGATGGGATGACAGCACAATGATGTGTGTGGTATCACTGGAAAGCTCTGCTCCTGCACTCGGGTTCCGCTGTTTCACGTGATATGTGTGGCTTCTCGCTGATGGTCACGGAGAATATCCATAGAGAAGAACGGGTGTGAATTTGGACGCACTATGCATCATTACTTTATAACCTATATGGTTAAAAAGCCTCTTGGATCATCTGGAAATGTTAGCCATGTTGATCTTGAATGTGACTGCTGCGCTGTAGCCCAGCCTCATATGATGTCGGAATAATCGGAAAAATGAGTAGCATCAGCAATATTTCACGGGAAACTGTGTTTTTTAAACATTTTGACTGATAAAATACAACTCATCTTCTTTGTAATGTCCATGTTGTCTCCACATTACATTACAACTTAAACGCTCATGAACAAACAATGAAGTAAGAACGACTTTCCAACATGGGGAATTGGACCATCCGAGGAGCACATGACGAGCTGTTTCAAGTGAAAATGATCAGAATAATTAATATATTGTGTGTATATTAGTGTTACACGGTATACCGGTAACTATTTGGTGCTATTTTTGCATGTATTTTGAAGTTACTCACGATGGTAAGCAAGACTTACTTTAGTAAAATCCCTAAAGGAGTAGGAACTCTCAAAAGTATGAAAATGAACAATTAACTGTCTTTAAGGTAAAAACCTGCACACACAACCAGAACAATTGCTTCATATCCCCTTAGTGTTGCATGGTATACCGGTACTAAAATAGTAACGTGGTACTAGAGTATTCCAAACGGTACTATACCACATTTGGAAAATACCAGTACTCTGAAATTGAATCAATTCATTAATTTAGTTAATTTATTTTACTAATTTATGCACACAAATGCCTTTCTTGTTCCTATTGGAGCACAGATTGCACAGGTGGTGTGTATGACAACACCTGTATCAACATTCGCAGCTGGCGCACGTGAAAAATGACAAAAGAAAGTCTGCCTCGCAAAGGGAGACAACACAGGACAACAACAACTTGGTGAAACATTTGAGCAACCAAACCCTGACGTCGGTACCGAGGTACTTTCGAACCACAATTTTTTGGTACCATTACACCCCTACTATTTATTGTTGTAAAGGTTTGTAACTAAAAGGACTTTCCCTTAGGAAAAGTACCGAAAGGTATCGAAAAGTATCAAAATTCATATTGGTATGGGTACCAAAACAAAGATTTTTGTATCATGACAACACTAGTGTAGGCTATATATGACAATAATGATGATGATAATAATACATTTATTAATATCATCTTACTTTTCTTCAAATTCAATATGTGTCTACTATTATGGGAAAAGCGTTGGGCCTTTTCACATAATTCAGTCCAGTCAGCATCATCAAAGTTGTGGGATAAGTCAGCATCCCATTTTGCCCAGGGTGTGTGATTTATGTGTAAGTGTTTCATTAGATGTAACTACAGTGTTGGTCATTTTAATTGCCAAACATGAGAACCAATGTGGGTGAACAGGCACCTTCTTGCAGTTCTTTCCCTTGTAATGTCTAAAGACTGGTGACACAGACACAAGTTTTTTATAAAAATAATCAAGGAAAATGAAAATGTCCATTTGTGGCTAACTGTGGCTGTGGAAATCGGGCTTGTCTATGCACCACAATGGCTAAGATAAAAAGTGTGTTTAAATGCCTTCTATCATACATATTCATAACACCAAACCATCCTCATCTATAATCAATTATGAATTAACAGTGCAACTGTTTTTGCTTCTTGTATTATCAATGCAAATGTTACAGGAAGTGTTGTGAATATTTACCAGTCCTTTAAATAAGCCTGAGAGGTTTACACACATTTTATTAATATTCACTCTCCAGCTTTGGAGCAACTGCAGCTTCTGCCGGGAAATGCTCGTGACCTACAATTACTTAACAAGCTAAAAGCTTAACATGTGCATCAGCCGGAGCTGTCTATCAACAACCAAAGTTATTTTCAACACTGTCAAAGTCAGTGTAGCTCTAAACACGTGGTGTTTAACCTTGCCAAAAAGTCTCTGCCTCTCCTGTCAGTTCAATTCACCTCACTTTTCTTTCCATTTCACTCATCAGCACTTGAGTCACAACATTATCACCAGGCTCACATAAACCACATTTATGTGGAGCTGAACAATAAATGGACATGATATACCCCTGTCAAACACACGTATCTCTGCAGTGCTGCTGTGCAGAGATCACAGGTGTGTGCACACAGTCGATAAGTGCCTGTAGGAGTGAACGTTTAGCTGCTGACTCTGTCTGCAATCACCTCCTCAGACCCACAGTCGCACTATCACGACCCTGAGGCAACACAGGCAAGCGATGGTTTGTGTGTGTGCACGTGTAAAAGAGAAAACAAGATTGAGTTTTAGACAGTCAGAGTTAAAGTGAGGACATGCATGCTGTGTGAAGTGATTCACTTGTCTGTGAGGGAGCACTTCAGGGTTCTATAGTCAATGTTATATTTAGGATGTAAGACTATGATCCCCCCCCCCCCAAAAAAAAAAAAAAAAAAAAGTTAACTTCCATTCTGTTTTATGCTTACTTTTTATTGAGAGGTTGGATACCATACATTTTGTAGCTCTACTTTTTGGGTTCAAAGTTCTTTTTTTTGCTATTTGCAACTTATTTACGGCTCTTTCCTCTAAAAAAACAAAACAAAACAAAACAAAATTGTCAAACACAAGAGGTTCATGGTTTATTCTGTGTATGGGTCTAGAAGCTGCAACAGCAGTGGGTTAGGTGGGAATAAACAGAAAAGGAGCTGTGTGATAGAAGTGCAGTTATGGCCACTGTATAGCCACCATGGAAGAACTCACAGCACTGCCACTAAAAGAAATTCCAAACTGAACAACAGGAAATCAGCAGCAACAGTGTGACACAGGGAGAATACAGGCCACAGAAAACAAAGTGTCTTCTAATAAAAAGAATGCCTCATGTGGTGCTTCTTATCTCCTGTTTGCAGCGTGCTTTCACAGCATCATATACATCAAAAATGACTGAATGTTATCAAGTTAGAGAATGAATAGTCAATTTTAAAGTCATAAGAATGAAAGTGTACAGATGCGTGTGTGATGGTGAGTGTTAATGCATACGATAGGCCCTGGGCAGTACCCAGCACCAGCTGTTAGTAATAAGCTGAGGCTGTTAATGAACGCTCCCTCTAAGCTGTGGAGCTACAGGGCACATCTACAGCCGTGGCCTGGCCCTATACTTAACAAACACCCCTGCTGCTCTCATAATATAACCACATTACTCGCCCTTTTTCTTTCTAACCCCCTTTCTTTCCTCTCACGTCAGCTCTTTCTATATCCCCTCATGAAGTCAAATCAACCTAATAGATCTGCAATGAGCCTGCTGAGCATTGCAGTGAAGTTCAGCCTTGGGCTCACCACAAAAGCCAAAGGACATTGTATAAATCGATTCCAAGGAGAAAATATAAATGGAGACAGTGCATTTTGGTGCTATTTAAAGGGAAAATTTCAACAGCTTTTATGTGGATGTCCAATCAGTGTTGATGGTAAATGTAATCCATTGAACCAGCTGAATCCCCTGCAAATGCTATATTTACAGAGAAAATGGAGTGCAGCAGCTGCAAAATATGTTTCTCTTCCTCCTTCCAGCACCATCATTTGACGCAACAGCGACATAGGTGGAAGGAGGAAGAACTACAGGCAATTTCAACTACAATATGGGGTGTGTTCTTAAGACTGGTCATAAACAGAACTTCATTGTCCTATTCATAAAGTAGCTGCATTCCCATTAGCAAAAATGGCATCCTAAACTATGAGTGCAAAGTACATTTTTTTTCCCCTTTTACAGTGTTTTCTCTGACTCAGATATTTAGTCTTATTTATTTGAACCTGATTATGCGGCCAAAGAAATGTAGCACAGAAAGGCTGAGGCTGCGGCTGCCATGCAAGAGGATATGGCCAGTGACCCTCCAGGACCTGACCTGCTGAGAGCAAAAAGTGGAGGTGCCTTTGTCCTCTGATGCCAACAGAAACTGTATCATGCTGCTGCAATGAATTTCCGTGAGGGCAGTGTTTGTCGGATGCTGTCACAGACATTCAGACAGCGGTGTGGTAATGTGAACAGCCGAGTGTCACTGCCCGTGTGTGTTACAATGCAATATAGTTTTACTCCTTACTCCGACAGAAGTGTGCCGAAGACCTTTTTGTCACCTCACTAGGGCTGGACCCGAATATTCAACTATTAAGATACTTCTTCATTGGGAAGGTATTTGGTTTTCACTTTGGGGATTGTTTTTAATAACAATCAATAAATGGATATCAGTGATTTCCATGCATTGATTAATTTGTGGCAAGCCCCAGAATATCAACACTGACCACCACATATTGATTTTCTACTCTTTCTCATCCTCACACACAGTGACAGTGCTAACAGAGGGCTAACGTTACGTAACATTTTTTTTGAGGTTTAACGACAGAGTGAAGCCTTTCAGAGTTGGTGTGAGTTTGTGACACCGTTTAAGGGCTGCTGCTGTGTTAAATGGGAATTATACTACTGTGCTGAATCAACACAATACCTACGCTGTAGGGTATACTTGTGTGCAAAGTCAATGCAGAGTCTACGCTGTGACCTAGGTCGTACAGTAGGCTTAGCCATAGCCTAAGCAGTAGCCTACGCCGTGGCCTACACCGTAGCCTTACATGCACCTCCCCAAAATGTAGCCACATGTCATGGCAATGCAGATCTGCAGTCAAGGTTTTATTTACTTTTCTTTCACAGGTAACAAACGTTTGAAGACCATGAAGCCCAAACAAAAAGCTTTTTAAGTCCTGTATGTAATTTATCCTGGCTTCATACGACAAGAGGACAGTCCGCTAGCCACTAGGCTAATTTATGCAATGTAAGGTGTCATAGGCTTATGCTATTTCTGTCCAAAGTTCCGGTTCTGAAACCGGTTCCATCACATTTAAAGTGATGGTTCCTGCGAACGGTTCCTAGATTGTAAAAAAAAAAAAGTCACATGCATTTACATTAGAGTGCGGCACGGGCCGCATATTTCTGTCCAAACCCGACCGAGCCTGACATTACTTAATTACTAAAGCACACAAAGAGTTTGTGTCAGACAGTTGTTATGGTTACAGGCTATTTAACAGGCTGGGCGTGCGCCGTGGGTGCTCAGTGGAGAGGGAGACCTACGTGTTTGAGACGGGAGCGGGCGGCGGGAGGCTTCTAGCAAGGGGAGAGGTGGAAACAAACAGCTAATGTGTGTGTGTGTGTGTTCTGTTCAGGTGTTGTCACATAAATAACAGTGCCCAAGCATGAATGCATTTAAGTATTTTTTATTACATGGCTGTGGTTACTTTGAGGTAATAATGTTACTGTAGAAATCAGAGAATCACTTTTTGTTGTTATATATTCTCAGGGAGATGATACAAACTCTAAATCTGAAATATACACCACACACAAATGTGTATTTTCATCTAATTGTACTGTGCAAGAATAAAGTTTTTGTATTTGCATGATTGTATTTGTGTTTATTATATACCTGTTTAAGTATAGCAAGTACAATGAATATAATGTAGGAATGGGAAGAGGAATCGGGAAGGAATTGGACCGTTAAGAAGAAATCTGTAAGGAATCGGACCGTTAAGAAGGAATCAGTAAGGAATCGGAATCATTAAAATCCTAACGAGTGCCAACCCTAGTTAAGATGGTATGATACATTGTAAGTGAGGGTTGTTTCAGTTTTGCCCCTTTTCTGTTTTGCTTCCTAACGATTCTGCCAGTGTCTTACAAGAGTGTGTGTGCGAACTGCATGCACAAAAACAACCCTTGCACACCAAGCTCACCTCCTTGACATGCTTTGTTCTCCCTGAACCTTTCATCTCTGTTTGCTGTTTTTCCCCCCACCATCCGTCTTTGTATTCACACTCTTAAACTCCCAGGAGATGCAGGTTTTCCTCACGGTGTACAGTATGTCACACCCTATTGCAAGTAAAGAAGCTCCAAATTTAGAAATGCCGCCTTTGTCATAAAATTGACGTCTTTACTTCCACAAAGCTTGTATTACTTTTACAGTTCTGTAGTAAATGACTGATCTTTCAAGAACCCTGAATCGAATTCTAGCTAATTAGTAAATACAGGAAATAAATCTCCCCTGCGCTGTGATCTCTGAGCAAGATGGGAAGATTAAGTCATGTTTTTCTTTTTTTGAGTGAAGGAAATCAAACCTGAATGTTGGTGGTCTGTGCAACTTCTCTTTGATTTGAGGATTAGAGCTATGGACTGTTCATTGCTGTCTTAACAATTACTCTGAGGCTAATGGAAGCAGACGCCGTTAATCTTCACATGCTGGAACCAATGTAGATCTAGCAGTGCTCTCCATCTCTTATTCCTAGTGTGTAGTCTCACAGGGCTCAGCTGAATACACTAAGCTCAACGATCACACACTATCGACACGCCATCATTTATAACAACCAAACGCGATTTCTCAGCAGTCAAGATATTACAGTTTAATTTATTCGTTTGAGACAAGACAAGGATAAAATATAACAGCAGTAGCTTTGAGTGATTGCCATGTCAGGGATTTCTCCAGCCTTCAAAAAAAGGCAGGAAGTCAGCAGAGCAGTTACAGAGTCACTGTCAGCAACATTAACATTTTACAAGTCAGGATTTATTGTCATTAGTGTTAATGATGATATTTCTAAGCCGCACCACAGTCACATGGAATGTAGAGACACTTTATCATTTTATATACTGGGAGAAACAACATGCAACTCCTTCCTTACATCTGTTCCGACATCTGACTGACTAGGCTGGGCTCGCCAAAAAAACAACAACAAAACTTCACATTTGCATATTATTATGTAGCAGATACGATGAAAACTTGCCAGGCATTTTTGTTTCAATAACGCTGTGATTAAGGTGTGGTTAGGTTTAGCACAAAAACCACTTGGTTTTGGTTAGGAAAAGATCAGGTTTTGGCTTAAAATTCCATGTTTTTGGGGCACAGGAAATACAGCAATGCCTCGGTAAAAAGCAACCACTTTCTGTGGTACTATCCTGGCAGGAAACACATCAGTGTCTTGGTACAAAAAAAAAGCTCTTTGTGGCGCTATCACCTGTGGAAAAACAGCCATCGGTCGCTAAAAAACACTCATGCTGGTGGTAGCTAGAAAGTCCCTGGAAAACACATCACTAAACAAGACTGCTTTTGTTGTTTGTTTTACACAATGGTCTGCAGCTTGGCAGGTACCCTGCTAGGTGTCACACCATCCACCACCCTCTCCTCCAGATGACAAAGTTCTCAGCATATTCTCTCATATACTTTACCAATTTTTTTCACTAGAGAATTGTAGTGAATTACAGAATTTTCTCTTGCAAATGGGGCTTTCGGATGGCAGTGACCTGAAGACCTATTATCCAAACCAGCTCTAGCCAGAAAGAAGTGGTTACAATAACAACAAAGATTGCATGTATTACATTCCCAACCCACATACTGTATACCAACAGCAGAAATATACAAATAAATCTAAAAAGGATGACACCAAATCAAAGGATAACATCCTTGTCAAAAACAGGAAAGGATTGTCGTGGGTCGGGCACATATAAGACGAGGTGTCCACTGACAGTTTTAAAGAATGTATGTAATACAAGAGGAATATTTGGGTAAGGTAAATAGAATCCAGCTAATCACGATCTAGTGCAAATGTGAGATGCATATTAATGCCAAAGGAAAATGAGCCTGTTTAAACAGAGCAGTAAGGACGCAAATTATTATTACTGCTCCATGCCTGTCTCTCATTTTCCAATCTATATATCCATGTATCCTTCCACATCTCCTGGTCCAAGTTTCCGCTACTTAAGCCACCGTTGTGTTAAGACACAGTGGAGCATAAAATGGCATAAATGGTGCCTCAAATGGAGCAAATGAGTGGCCGTTTAATTGTAGTGAGTTAAACTGGTTCCCTGTGGTAGGGGATGAGAGCCGGACGCCTTGAGTACTAATTATCTCAGGTAGCTATCTCATTACCGCCCTGCTCTAGTATGTAAATGTGGCCACAGGCTCGTGAGTTATATAGTGGATCGGCCATTTTGTTGTGCTCTTTTGAGGCCATGCTGTTTATCACCAGGCAGGGAGAATAACTTAAGCACTGGTTGCGTTTCAAGGGAAAATAGAGTGGTTTTATTGTCTTGGTTTCCACATTTGTGGCTGATGTTTAAGACTTGTTCAATTAAGTAGCCAGGCCGCCGCTATCAGACGGAACATTGCCTCAGTGTGCAGCGTTTTAATGATCAAGGTGATGAAAGAAATTCATAAATTTGCACAGTTATGAACCATTTCAATGTTCACAGTGGGGCTGTTCCTTCACGCCTGTATTAGCTCAACATAATGAATATCCCAACTGTGAATAAATACACAATGCTAGACTCTGGGAGTTGCATGAAAAGAATGATGTCTGAATTAAAAAATAAATAAATAAAAAATAGCTCCAGGTTTGACACATTTTCTGAGGCTTTGTCTGACTGTTGTGCATCATAGATGGGGAGCGTAGAAAAAAACTATGTGCTCTACTAAGTACCAACACCCACCCAGCACAGAGCCTGAATCCCTTATTTTCACATCCTAATTGTAGATGTGTGGTTCACTGAGCATCCTCAGTACCATGTGTGGTGAGCGGGCCAATCCCACTGCAGCTTCAAGAGGCTTGTGCTGGCTCTGACTAGCCTGGGGTTGGCATTCAAGGGAGGGAGGGAGAAAAAAGGGAAAGGGAGATGCTAATCATCTGAGCTGAGGAGAACAAGGTATGAGAGAGACAGACAGAGAGATGTGCACAGAAAGATGGCTCTGCCTCTGCCAATGCCAGTTTTTGGAGTCAGAATATATGAACTTCCAGCAATGATATATTTTGCAACACCGGCTGTCAAATTACTTGACTGGTGTGGAGACGGATGTGACATAAGCTCCTATGTGGACTCACTCAAGGGGATGATGTGAGTGTGTGAGATTTAGCTATATTTTACACCGCTTATCCACTTTTAAATAAACCACTGTTGTTTAGACCAATAAAACTCATTTGACAGAGATGGTGCTGCAATTGTGGGCTGTTAAGGGCTGCCTCTCTGCAAAATCTGACTTTTGCACATCCATTACATCATAATCTTATTATTGTATTTATGAATTTTACTTTCAATGCAAAACAATGTATGTTCCTGACCTTAAACTAATATGCAATTGCAAAGGTACTATTTTGCTTGTATTCAGGTTCATACTTGAATTTAGGGTTTCTACAAGAACGAGTTTACACGCTTTAATGTTCAAAAAACATTGTCGTCATTCTGTCTGTGCTGGAACACCTGTGATGACCCTCTGTCTGAAAAGGCCATATTACGTGCCTGTCTCTTTAAGCCCTCGGAGTCTCTGCACCATCACTGCAATCACAGCGGGGAAAAAAAATGATAAAGTTAAAATAAAATGATGTATAACGTTCATACAGCTTTGCACACACATTAGTTTTGGATGGATTACTCACAGATGCAGGCTCACACAGAAATGCCATGCATATCACATGAAAGCGCAGGAACAGAGCTTCCCAGTGATACCACACACATCATTGTACTGCCATCCCATCACGCTATAAATACAGATCAATTGTCTACAAAATAAACACCTGACGAATTTCTTGACAATCCACTGAACAGATCTTGCTATCAGTCACTTCATATAGTGAGGAATATTGTATCTTACCACGTCTTAGGCTTGCCTGTGTTTCTCTCTGTCTATACACATTTGTAGTCCAGCTTTCAAGATGTAAATATCTCCATATTGTCCAGCTGACACTCCAGGCCAGCGAACTTCACCTTTCAAACCCAGACAACTGTAGTCTAATTATGCATGCATGACAGGGCCGTAGTCACGATATACATTGAGGGGGACACATGCCCCCCCACCAATGCCCAAAATGCCCCCCCCCCCCAAATATAATATGTCATTTTCCAACTTGCTATGGTGAGATACATGTAAAAATGTAAGAATCTAGTCACACACCGAATGGTTTTTTTCATTGATATAAAAATTAATATAAAATACAAGCACATAGAAGGACATGGAATGATGGCAAATCTGGTTAGCCGAGATTGTCCTGAAAAAAAAAACACAAAAAAAACAAGATATAGCATGTGTATGTAGCCTTTATAATGACTCTGATATGAGCTTAGGAGTAAAGGCAGAAAAAATACCCCAAAAAGGCCTAGGGCCCATAGGGTTAAAAATCACTATTAAAAGCTTTTAATCTAATGTAAACATATTCCAGCAAGAACACCATCCAAAATCAGAGCTCACATGATTACATTTACATATGTTTACCTATATATTTTAAACTGTGACCATGTTTAATATGAACATCCTTCATTGCAACACTATATATATCACACAAAATATGGAAAAGCATAGTACTGTAGGCCCCCTTTAACCTTCCCTTGCTGATCCTTCAGGGAAAAATGTATGAACTAATATAAAAATGACAGTGCTACTGCCCTGCTCAATAATCACAATAGTTAATGAATTAGCTGCTCAGACAATGTTTTGTGATAGGCTTGTGAATTTTTTTCTTGTGAAACCATAAATATTGAAGCATAAAAATGCACACATGCTAAAACTATGTTGAATTTGCAGATTGACACAGAAACAGCTTGTATCTCAAAAGCAAAACTGAATTATCTTCCTCTTCTTTGCCCACTGGTCTTAATAAAGATGAAACTCAATTTGCACTGGCCCCCCAGATCAAATTTTAATTAGTTTTTTTTTTTTTTTTCTTTTTTTATTCCTCCCTCTCTGGATCTTGATTCTTGCAGAGCGGTAAGGAATGGGTGTGGTATTTGTGCTCACTCTCCATCGCACCCCGGGGGTGAACATGTCCCCAACCAAACCCCTTTCCCCACCCACTTCCTAAGCTGCTGCAGACAGACAAAATGCCACATTAGTATTCAGATGACATCAGACCTCTTGGCCATACCCTCATCGGACAAAGCTAGACAGGCAGACACACACACAAAAAACTATTAACGCATAAGAATCAGGAGACATGCTTGAATTATCAGCACTGAACTCACAGGGGAAAACATTCACCGTGGGATTGGTTACAAACTTTTTATCATGACTGTGTGAGAACGACAGCATGCTTTTCTCATTGCATGCTGCACACTCTGCTGTGCTGATTGCACTTTCATAATGCAAAGAAGGTATTGCAGCGAGACAAAGCTAATTATTAGGAGGCAAGCGATAACACTGACACATCACTACAGCAGGAGCACACTGCTGCAAAGTGCTGTGAGCGTGAGTTTTAAACTCTACCCATCTCATTTTCTCACTGTTTGTGCGAGGTGTTGATACGTCCCATTAGTCTGTCCATCTCTGCTCTCATCCCGCTATTCCAATCCCTTCCCTCGCCCATGTCTTCCACCCCCGCTGATTCCAAATGATATGCTGATAGAAAGCTAGCGTACTGTGACATGTCAGCATATTTACAGATAAAGGCTCTGTCCCCACTTTAATAAATTCCTTAATGGTCCAGAGCACTGTAGGCCTGGTACACAACAACATGGAGGATGAAATGGAATTTGCCCATAACTTTGCATTTCCCTCTCATAAGTTTCTTGAATGGAAAGGTCATTTTGAAATTTAGTGCAACGTGGAAGAGCTAGCTAAAGTAAAGTGAGCCGTTAACAGTAGTGTGGATATGCATTGTACGTCTGAATTGCCACCAACAGTCCCATTCAAACATGGGAAGCACTCAACCACACAGATTGAAAGTCTGATAGGTGCAGCGTTAAAATCCACCTGAGGCAGATGAACAAATAACGGGTGAATGAAAACTGTGTAACTCATAGCACATCGCGGGTCTTTTACTGAAATCCGTACCTCTAAATCTGAATCACTGCATCTCACTCACTACATAAGTCACTTTCACAAACTTCATGAACTTGAAAATGACACAGGAACAACTAATCAAATCCTGGATCCTGATAAGGCAAGTCAGTGCAGCATAACAACTTTGTACAGTACAATGTTATGCAAACAGAAATGTGCCTGGGCTTCCAAACTGGCAAGTCGTTCGCTGAAACGTTCAATATTTGCATTTACATTGGAAAGTAATACAGTTTATGAGACTCACAAAGTAGGGACTAAGAGTTTTGTCTTTCCACAGTAAACACTTGGAAATTCCCCCTTCAATATACAGTACAAACAAATTAAAGGTAATGTAGTAGGCAATATCAAATAGCTACAATGCATATAGAATGAAAATGAAAGAGCAGAAAGGCAGAGAAAGTTCTGCAATGATTTCTATTCAAAGGAAAATCTCTGTTCATTTTTGTACACCAGCTGAAATTAGAGATTATTATTTGAGATAATTGGTGGTTTGTTTGCATGCCTGTCAATGTCCGCATGTACCTAACTGCATTGTATAATAACGATGGGCTGTAACCTTTCAGTTGCTATGGCAGCGAAGTGTGTGCATGTAAAACAGCATGCATAGGTGGCAGAAAGTATAGGAAGACTTACCGACTTGAGATGAGTCACCTGTAGAGGGGGAAAAAAGAGAGAGAAAGAGAAAAGATGGATCAATTCAAAGAGCAAAGCAAAATGTCACTTGAGTGCACCTGCTCGCCAAAAGATAGTTATGACAAAATGGGGTATAATAGCAGTGGGAAAAAAAAAAAAAAGTCAGGGCTGCAATTAGCATTAGATGTCTACCGGAGTGCTATTCCACACATGAGCCTCAACAGAGCTGCTAATTGAGATGGTGGAGGAAAACAACTACCAGGGATGTTCAGAAGGCAGCATTCATATTTTCTTTATAAAACAAGTCTTAAAGGTCATAAGAGAACCTCTCCGGCAACAGCTAACTTCTTGACATTCACTTTCCACTTTTCTCTCTACTCTGCAAATAACTCCTCCTAGGATTCAAACTCATTAAAAAAAACCACTGTGTTGTTGGGTTCTTCAAAAAATTACTTGTGACTTTTAAAACACCAGATTATCCAATTAGGCAGGTCATAAGCAACTTAGCCAGGAGGAATAACAATAATACATGATGATAAATAAAATAAGGCAAAAAAGAGGCCAATTATAAAACCCAGATTTCAACATTTCAGTGGCATAAATACAGAAATTGTCACGTTCAATAAGTAATTATCGGGTGTAGGTTAGGCCCAGCATTCTGCTTCTCGTCACCTCCTGAAAAAAATGACATGTCACACTAACCATGATGGTTCTGGTAAACTTTGCACCACACGCAATTACTGTCAGAGTCACAAATAGAGTGACAGATTGAGAATGCAGAAGAAAAAGAGGCACGGAAGGGTGGCAAATTATAAAGAAACTCAAAAGGACCACCTGATACCTCACCGCACTGCTTAATAAAAGGGGAACGCAACCTGGCTCGTACTCCTTTTGGATCCGCTCCAGTGTTCAATAGATGATTCAAACATTAAAAAAAAAGTTTTAATAAAAATGCATGATTCTCATCTGCAATATTGATCCATGCTGTAGGGGTCAAATTCTTAATTAAAGACTGGAGCTTTTGGCAGGTGTTACGTATTGAAGCAAGTATACATTAGGTGTTAAGATCAATTCGGGGGTGGAGGTGCATACAATTAACTCGTGAAAAGCAAAACTTATTTTTCAGTGAAGTTGAGCTGTACACAAAGTAAAAAATCTGCACATGCTGCACAATTCTGAGATGTATGAACACTTGTGTTGGAGCCTTGTTAGTGACCTGTTAAAAATCACACGAATTGCACAAAATTTCTGGACATACATTTTATTAAAACAACTGCACTTTTTTGGTGTTTATTTGGTGTGTGTAATAAGATGGCAGTATGGGCAAAAGGTTTGGTTTTTTGGTTTGTGTCCATAGCCATCAATGCTATTGGCACCCGGGGTAGAAATAGCCAATTTTGCTATTTACACACGTGTGTATATTGCATCATGGCAGAGTCAAACACCCAGGTGTCCATAGCCAACAATGCCAACTAGCCAATGTGGCTATTTACACCTGGGTGTATATTCGTGGGCCTTACCACTGTTATCTCAGAGAATATCCCACATCTGCCCATATTCGTCCTAACCACGATGTCTTTGCTCAAATCCTAACTGCTTCTAACCTCGATGAGTCACCTTAATGAGCACTGGCCAATCACAGCAGGCAGTGGGATTCATTATAATGTGCATAATATCTCTTTTACGTGTAACCTTGCAGTATTGGATAAACAATTAACAACCTGACTGCAATGTGCCATATTCCATGCACTAAATGAAAAATATTTAACAGTAAATAAGGGGGAAAAACTGTAATTAAATGTAAAGGTTTTAATGGCTCTGTGTACTTGAAATATAAAAAAACAAGTTCACAAGCTCACTCAAATGCACAATGTCAGCAGAGGGTAATTTACACTTTCGCCCACTGAGCTGCTGGTTAGAGTTCCCTTACAGTATATTACTGCCAGCCATGAGCAAAATGGCCCAAGATAGGCTGCTCTCCTCGCTGGCAAGATGGCTACAATTTGATGTCCAAGGTGAAAAGAAGCCTCTTCAGTCCCAACACACGGAGCAGAACAAAAATCCCAGCCAAAGCAGATGGAGCGCAGGGCGCTTTGCCTTGCAGTGCTGACATTGTTCTTGATCTACAGTCGAGGCACAAGAGCTAAGACAAAGCTTAAATGTCCACAGTGGTGGAAGAAGGCAAAGGAAGAAAAGGTGCCAGAGGAATGAACACAATCAATAGGTCTAGTCTCCCAAGCCTTGTTTGTTAATATCCTGGATTTTTGACAAGGATGTCTCCGGCTCCCGAGTAGTATCAGCTGCCCTGCTTGCTCTGACATCAACAAACATGCTCTTACACATGGGGGTATAACCAATGACAGGGACGAGTAGTGTGTGTGTGTGTGCGTGTGTGTGTGTGTGTGTGTGTGTGTGTGTGTGTGTGTGTGTGTGAGAGAGAGAGAGAGAGACAAGGAGGCAAAGATAACAAATTAAGAGATAGTTGGTCAAACATAGCTCATCTATCATGCTTCTCCGCTTCTCCCCGGCCACAGCGAGCACACCAGAGGAGACAAATATACACAGAGTGGTGCAGACCCTTTCATGTAGTATCACATCATGGCAGCTGTGTACAAATATAAAGTTATAGCAGCCATGCCATTTTTACAGTGTGGGACGCAGAGCTGGGGTGACTATATTTTATTGAAGATATATCATTCTGAAGAGCTGATAGCAACTAGGGGCAGAGCTATAAAGTCCCTCGTGACCACTGTAGTACAGTAAATAACCCCAGCTGGATGTCATCAACAGTTTAGGGGGGGTGGGGGGCTCTGTATTTTATGATGGAAACATTGAGGCCAAGGCTGGTGAGCTTTTGTAAGCCCAGCCATGCTTTCCATGCTGCCTACACTGTATGATACCCCTCATTACACCGAACAATGCATGTAACTTTTTGTGACCACGGTGCCATCACTGGAAAATCAACCCATTTTCTTTTTTCGGCACCCCAGTGTCAAAGCCGAGAAGCAGTGACCCCTGTCTGCTGTCGATTTACTTTCCATCTCTTACCAGACTCTCCACACCTCTCGCTCTCAGCACCGCTTAGCTGTCAACCCTTCTCCACCATATGCCGAGAGAGAGGAGTGTGGAGAGAACACGACACACATGGATGAGTGAGACGCAGGACACCAACACACACACAGACACACAGACACAGACACAGACACACACACACACACACACACACACACACACACACACATCAACACAGAAAAGGAAAAGAGCAATACAAGGACACAGGGAGGACAAACCATGGCTGTCCACAATTCAGGTTACCAAAAAAAAAAAAAAAAAAAAAGACATGTTGACCTCCTTGTTATGAATCTTACAAAGTCAGCTTATTATTACTTATTATTGCTTTTATTTGTATCTTTTTATTCATTAGATTATCAGCAGGCAACATTTTTACTGTAAAATCAGTTCAGCTAGTTTTACTGTAACTTTCCTGCAATATTTATCTTATTTTTAAAGACCTTTAAAGTCCAAGTTGGTTCTGGAATCCAGTGTTTGCTAGGTGTTATTCTAAGATCCACAGTGCCTACACATATTGCCTGTGTTGGTCCAACTTGCTGTGACAGTTCACCTACTGTAAGTTACATTTAATGTTTTACTTAGTGGTTGCAGCATTTGCTAACTTGCCAGTTAATCAGCTCAGATTACATTTGCTATAGTTCTCCTCACACTGCGTTGCTTTGTAGAAACCACAGGTGACAATCTCGGAAAGAACTGTTGTTCACATTTAGAGACACATCTAGACTCGTTTAGTTTTGGTCATTTTAAAATTCACTGTAGGTCAAAGAAGTGCCTTGTGCACTGTTCAAGCAGAAATGACAGGTCTAACAAATAATGTTACAGCATCCCAGTAGGCCATGTGCTGAGTCAGTCTAACCTGTATTAAGGTACTGGAGCTAATGATTGTAAATTTCATACATCTGTCAGTATTAGCTGCAATGAAAAAGTCTGTATACTCACAAAGAGAAAGGGCTACTGAACACAAACATACATACAACAGATTGACCCACAAAGACATAAATGTACCCCTTGTGAAAACTGGAAAGCTAATCAAACTGTTCACAGCTGATTACATCATGAAAAATGTTGGCACACATTGGAAAATAAAAACAGAATGAGTTTACAAAGTGTATGTTTCTGAGTATAAATCTATACTGAAAATCGTCCAAATTCATGAATGAGTGAGAAGCCATTCTGTTTTCTATTGTGCACTCCATCTTTGCCTCACAGCTTTGCTAACTTCCACCCACAAACGAACATCATTTATGCTTTCTAAGCTGCTACTTCTTAAAAACGCATAAGAGAGGTAAAGACAGAGAGACAGTGGGCGTGAGGCAACATCAAGAACAACATATTAGGAATCAATGAATTCAGTCAAAAACTCCGACTGAGCACAGCACTTACGTGAACTGTTTCACTATTAATATTTCATCTCACCACCGTGCCTCTGTCTGCTGGCATCAAACAATAGCTAAAGCTGTTCCTGGTGTGGTCTATTGCATTGTGAACACAACTATGGTATCTACACAGGCGTAACAATGCCATGCTTTTACAAGAGTCTCCCCCTGTGATGTGCAAAGTATGGAAATGGGAAAGATGACTGTGCATTTACTCAACCCTCAAGAGACTGCGGGAGGAAATCTATACTCACAAACTCACACAGAGTTGACAACCCAACTGCTGGAATGACTTAATGCTTATTTTCCACAACAGTAAGCAAACAAGGAAAAACTGCTGGTATTTGGCTTGATCAAGATCTTATTACTAGTGGATTTCACCTAATGAGATAAATGGATAAAAGCAGTAGGTTACTCACTCCACTGTGTTCTCTTGAGTTGTGCAAGGAATAAAATACCATGAAAATTCTATGTTAGAGGTTCACCACAGGTAATAACCACGTATGCATAGGGTTGGGCAATATGAAGACAATCAAATGTGACCATATTTTTTAGCAAATACCTCAAAATTAATATTGCAATATTGCGATATTGGAGAGTTAATAGTCATCAGTTATGTGGATCTAATGAATAAAGTTCAGAAACTGACAAACCTTCACTGTAATATAGCCTTTAAAACAACTCAAGTGACATTATAATATCCAAAATCTACTACAACACTTATTTTCTCATATCACAATAATATTGAAATATTACCCAGCCCTACCTATGCATGGTTTACACCACTGAAAGGACTCTCAGGTAACCTTTTTTATTAATAAACCAAATACAATGTTGCTCTAGCAAAGAATGGTAATCATATGACTAAATGCCCTGAATGAAACACAGAATTGTAAAACTGTTTTTAATATGAATGTGGTGGAATAAAACTATGCGTGAAAGAAACTGCCTCCAGGTACTTTTCATTAACACACCTCCCTTTGGTTAAAATAAAGAAATAAATAAAGAAGAAGAAAAATAAAATGGACCCCACTGGCAGTGAAGGGGATAACATGCACATCAGGCATGTAATTGTTATTCTAATTAACTCAATAAAAGAAAAACAAAAACAAAAACAAAAAAACCCAGCAAGGATTCAGACTGTTTTTTTTTAAAAAAGCATGTTAGTTATACAATTATCCTTTCCCTGATGTAACGTCTCATTCACTGCATTTACATGAACAAAATATTCAGTTTTTGCCCTTATCCTAAAAAAGACAATATTCCTACCAAGCTGTTCATTGTGAGTAATGAAAATGATTAAACCACTAATATTCCTGTTCACATGCAGCTGTGCATTCTCCGATTAACGTGTCCTAACATGTTGTTTATCATGTCAAAATATGGAGAAGCGGAAAAATGGGAGCCATTTGTGCCATATTGCTTCTTTGCACCAAATAGGATTTTATCACAGTTCACCACCAGTGGCGGACTTGCTGTATCATGCGAAGACAGCCTCCTTTGTTTATTTAGTCAACCACCTTCTTTGAAAAGGGTGGTGTCTCAATATTTGAGTCTTTTATGGTGTTTAAACATATGTTTGTTTCCTCTTATGATCAGAAATATGGTCTTTTCGTTTGAACATGCATCTCTATCACAGCCTTGGAAACTGTTGGCAGATTGGACTGAAACAGGCAAAAGGCCATGAGGTGTTAACTGTTGTATGAAGCCACAGCTGAGATGCTGAAAGTGCTGTATACATGTCTGAAGAATGCTACAAAGAGAATATGCTGTTAACCTGACTGGTATTCAGAATACTGTCATACACAAAATAATAGTGGAATATTAGTGTGCGAGTAAATATAGTCATTGAAGCAGGTTGGGAAGTACAGAAGAGACATTTTGTGTGTAATATTTATTTGTTCGTGTATTCTATCGTCGCCTGGGTCACTTTAAATTATTTAAATACGACACATTCTTATTACATTAGATTATTCAATGCAACACTGTGTGCATAAAAAAAGTGTAGAAGTAATTTTCTGTTCCCTGCATTTTTCAGTATGGCTTCACTGGCTCGCACATTGTCAGATATTCAGTTGGACTATCTGACACGCTGGTCGGTATTAGATAAAAACGTCATATAGATTACTAATAAGCTACAGACACTTTGACTTTACAAAGTTCAACATGAGGTAAAATATTCATCCAAGCAAGTGTAGAGAACATGATGTGCTTTAGCTACAGCATTTGAAGTGGGGCTTTTAATCGGTAATAGGGCAAAGAGATCAGCATGTGACATTCAGTGTCTCTGTTTAATTTCCCCTCAAGATGTCACTGACAAGTAATCATCCACTGTCTGGCCTTTACATAGCGTTCCCTGCTTAAACCTAACTCAGACGTCTGTGTGTGTGCACCCCTGTGTGTGTGTGTGTGTGTGTGTGTGTGTGTGTGTGTGTGTGTGTGTCCGTCTAGAGGAACATATGTAGCTCAAACTGTTGAACATTGTTATTTCATCTGTGTCATTGTGACATCTACGAGGTGTAGAAGATGTCATAGATAGAGACAGGGACTAAATGAAAAGATAAATTAATATTGATATTAATTCCTTAACAAAAGATTTCATTCCACCTCTTTATCTCTGCTTTGCTGTCTCTCTTAAACAGTCTCTCACTACTTTATTATTATTTTTCCAAGATATATCCAGGTGTGCAGTGAAACTCTGCAGTCTACAATTCTCTGACAGGGACGCAAAACTTTTTTTTAAGAGTAAAAGCCAAGTAAAGGTAAGGTGCTGCTGTTGAAGTGTAATTACTGTAAAATGAGTTATGTCCTTTACAAGAGGGTTCACCTCAGGGAAAGGTTGCCTTCATTGAAAAAAGTCATTAGCAAGCAACTCAAATTCACCTTATGGAGGGTCAGTGCTTTTAAAGGTTAGGCCAGTGGGCCAAGCATGCACCTTACTCAGGATGCACTCACAAAATTAGCACATTGTGTTTGCTTTGGCAATCTAAACAATGCAAAACAAACAAACTGACTAACTGACAAAATGCAGTTTTCTGTAATGATAATAATACTAATCATGGGTCTTGTGAATGAAGTTGAATCACTGAAAACTACAGTATCTAGGGCAAAGTAGAACCACCATTTTAGCCGCACCATTACACCACAACCTGTCAAAGAGGTAACAGAAGACTGAAAGAAGAGAAGGTATAAAGCAAGCCCTGAGGCCATGTGTGTGCCATAATATCCTACCCCAGGGGTGGGCTATTGTTCTTCAAAGAGAAAAAAGATCGAACAATGTGCTTTCACCACGGCAAGCAACACCAGTTAACTTCTGCCATGCAAAGCAACATCAGATCTCTCTGATCACATGAGGATGGAGTTCTCTCTTCCCTGGGTTCAGACCTGCTCTAGACATCAAGTCTGCTGCTGAGTTAATTGGCTCAAACATCCAGGGAACCCAGCTCACTGGAGAAGGGTACTTTGGGCCCCCCTTTGCCAATGCCAGAGTCAGTGAAAACCCATCCTTTCAGGGATGCATTTGTAGACATGAGACAGGGATAAACCACTGGTCATGGAGAGCTCCACTAAAGAAGAGCTCACTCTGTGAAGGCTCAGTGAAGCACCTCTTGACCATATGAAAAAAGGGGCAAGTGGGACTACTTGCACAAAGCGGCAACCAGGCCCACAAGGTGAAAGCAGTGGGCCCAGTTGAACTGGGATCCAAACTGAAATAAGAAGAGGCAGGCGCTAAATTCTTGTGTGCTTCCTGAGGCAGTACGATTGTTGCAGTCCCTGGCCTCTGAACCATGCTCAATATAACCTGTCACCTGAGATTGCTTGAGCCATTGTTCAGGTGCAACCACAGGTCCTGAATGTGATTTAAGAGCAAAACATCATGGTGACAGTACTGCTTTTCTGAGGTCCTCCTGACCAGTCAGTCCCCAGGGATGTCAAGAATTCTGAGCTGCTGCTAATGCAGGTGAAAACTGCACCCAGGCAGCACGTGAATGTAGGTTATCCCAAAGACCTGCACAACCTCAAAAGCAGAATATCCAATATCATTAGGGGTACTTGAAGAAACAATTCATTCTGCAGTCTTTCTTCTGACAATCTCAACTACTGCGCTGCGTTGGGGAATTGCAACCAACTGGCTAAAAGGTTCAATTACATATATGTAGCTCAGATCATCAACCAGCTTTGTGAATACTGCAAGGACCATGGTCACCAGTGACCTCTTGTAAGTATGGATACCTTAAAAGTAAGTTTCACAAAAAAAATACATGAATAAAGCCAGTGAGAGCATAAAAATAACAATTCAGATAAGGGCAAACAAGTGTGCAAGAGATGAAAAAAAGAGAAGCAGGATTAAAGAGGCAGCAACATATGGTTGAGGCTTGAGTTGCTGTCACCATCCTATCAACATGCTCTGTTCTTGTATTGTGAATTGAGTGGCTCTTCCCAAGGCAAGGCTTGTCAGAGTCTGACCCCTTTCCCCTGTCCTTGCTTTTCTAATCCTGAAAAGCATTCAGTTTGTAAGAGCATTTGCCACACTCGATATTGGTATGTTTCTTTTTATGTCGCATTTACAAGGATCACTCTCCTGTGCCCTCCTCTCTCTTATCCATCCCTCTGCCATTCATGTGTTTTGGGGGGTTTGCTTCTGATCGTATTCCAGGGTCATTACTGGAATCCTGAGCAGTCAGCTAGGGTTAAATACCCCATTTGCTGCCAGCACTGCCAGAGCAAGGTAAAACAAGTGGCAGAGAGAGACTGAGTGTCATCCTAGCTTCACCACAGACATGAGAGCCGTTGTAAAAGTGGAGTCCTGGAAATATGACAGCTACTCTTCAGTCTTCTATGTAGACTGTCTGTGTCCAGGTCCTAATTATATGCTAAATAGCTTGTCAATTGCCATTTAGCTTGAGGCCAAGCTTAACTTGAGTACAACTTTAAAGATGTGGGTGTACGTCTTTATTCACATGCACAAAAATGCCACTATATTTGTTTGCGTTTGATGTGTGGGCAGTATCATGTACAGTAATTCCAACTCTAAAGAGTTATCCAATTACCTAACACAGAAACGACAGTGCAGCTAACAAGCAGACCCACCAATCCAAAAAACAGTCAATGGCATGTGGAATTAATTGAGAAAGAGAAAGTATTATTTGCAGTGTTACTAATATCTGTCTCACAGGAAACATGAAGACATCAGGATGATGGCAACTTTCTTTGGTTTGAATTTTAATAGACCCAACGCAAGAATCTGAGCCTGAAGTGGATCTGTGGCATTCAGTAAGTTTTTTTTCTCCAAGTCACAGGCTCTGTGCGAAACACTGATTGTCTGGTTTACTCTCCAATTATTCCCTCTCGTCACTGAAGCAATCAGTGACAAACCTAGACCCTTAACCAATATCAAATGTGGTTTACAAGTTTATGGCTTGCATAAATTGAGAAAAATCTACCAATATAAATTAAGTATCTTGCTGTAGTCTACCTAATTATTCTATTTATTTTTATCCCGCTGCATCCACAGGAGGCGGGAGAAAGCTCTGTTGCCAGGTAACAGTGATACAGTTGAGCGACTGAGCTGGGTTGATAGCCAGAGTGCTTTTCTGAGGAACCATTGGTCCTTTGGACCCTAAGAGGCCAGTACGCTTGAGTGGCTCTCCCAGGAGAAAATAAGTACAGTAACAGTCATCATAGCCCTATTTGAGCGCAGTGTGGAAGAGAAAGGCATTGCGGTGGCTAAAAAGGGTAAAAATAATAACATGGGTTTGAGAACATATAGTGTTTTCAGGTATGGATATAAGAAAGCATGTCAGTAATTTTGATGTGACAGGAATAAGCTCTGTAGTTAGTGGCTGACTGGTTACCCTTCTTCAGTGACTGGTTGCCTACTTAAATGCTAATACGTATATGTACCTTATGTACATTAACAAAACAGTTACATAATTTTGACATCTATGTGTTATATTATTGCAGCCTCTGGGAATAGGATTATTAAGTATTCAGTAAGAAAAAAACTGCTATTACTAAAATTCAAAATATCTGTGTGCTTCATGTAAATAGCTAAGTGTTTCAACCAATCACAGTAAATTTTCACATGTCCTTGACAGTCCAGAAGGGTTTTCAAAGTGTATGTGTTTTGCATTTTGTTATAATGAAGTAATTTCAACTGGCATGCTGCAGATCATGCTTTCCATGCATCCCAGTGACCTTGAGGGTGCTTGCCTGTGATACGACATGGTCCCTCTCAGTTGTTGGGTAGCGCTTGAAGCCAGTGTTTGACCAGTGCTTCACACACAAACGCACACACTGATCCCCTTCTCCGAGTGCGTCTGCACATCTCTTTCCTGGACCCCAGTCCATGCTCTAATCCTCTGGACTGGATGCTGAGGCTGCAGTCTGGTAATTCACCAAATCCCCTTCTGCTACCCCCAGCCCATACCTCTCCTCTGATGTCAAGTGCTCCTTGACGGTACAAATGCAAACACACATCCACCCATTAAACATGACAAACATACATTACAGCTACATGCTACATGCGTACAAACTAAAACCTTTGACAAATGCCTCAACATTCAGATTTTATGTTCCAAGCTCTCACTGTGTACACCATTTTCTTGGCTTGCAGTAAAACAGCGACTTCTTTTTCAGGGTTTTCATTTGATGAAGTGTCAGCATTTACAGCCTGCATGGCTTAGGTCTGTTTTCTGCCTCTTTTTTCTGTGATGAGCTCCCCTTTATGTCTACATTCTCAAAACTGTCACAGGAAAAACATCCGCATTTGATCGCTGATTTCATTAAATGGTTTGTTTTTTCCTCACAAAATACCAAAGTGCTCCCAGATTTGCCATTAGAGGGCCCCCACAAGAACAATGTATAATTTCAGCCTGCCACTGAAAGTGTCTGAGCATGTCAGTCAACAGCAAAATGTAGACGCTAAACACTAGATAAGGCTTGACTTGTTTTTTCTTTCTTAGAAAATGGAGATTACAAGCAAGGATAAATGATAAAATGGGCACACCAAGAGGGATACTGTCTCATCTTAGATAGATGATAGATATTGTTTTCGCCCAAGAGGACATGTGTGTTATGATAAACCAAAAAGGAAAACAGTATTTGAGTAGGGGGTATTTTTGTTGTATAAACAAAACAATTGTGAGCAGATATAATTACACTATAATTGCTAAAAGCAAAGCGCAGAGCATATAACACACGCATCAAGCATTACAGTCTATCCCTGTTCACTGTGAAGCAATCTTATTACATGTTGCTAGATAATTGTCAGGCTTCAAAATTTGTGCATGTTGCCTTTTTCTAAATGCTTTAATTTCGTTAAATGGTTATTATCTGTTTGATAAACAGGTTTAATCAGTTGCTCAGTTGCATATGGCCCACAGTTGTTCTGCTCATTTGAAACTAGTTAGGAAAGGCACCTGATTGGGGTAATGGAAGTCATAAGTAACTGTTAAGGATGCCTGCTACAGATTTCTTAGAAAGTCCAGCAAATTGTGCAAAAGCCAAAAACAGAATTGTGGGAAGAGGAGGAAGAGAGAAAAATGATAAAGGAGGAGGAGAGACTACAAAAGGATGAATTTAAAATGAGGGGGAAATAAAGATTTTGGCACAGTGTGACTTGTCTATGCATAAGGGTAAAATAATGACATGAAGGACACTTTGAAGGCTCTCTTGGGTCCAACAAAGCACCGACATTTCACTATGCTTTGGTACTTTGTGCGGGGTTAAGAAGGGTACTTTGTAAATGCTGGAGTGTCCCGCTATCAAGGCCTCCGCTCTGTTCCTTTATGATTAGTGTGCTTGTTCTGTTAGATGTGATTGGACTAATGCTGTAATGCTCTACCCGAGTTAATGGTCTGTGGCTACTGTTGCCAAGCCCTGCTGCTTGATTAAATTATTCACTTAATATTTATATTAGTTGATTAATCTACCAATTAATTGGCTGGGTCAAAGTGATTGTAACTGGGACTTTGTGGTATTATTTGAGAATCATTCAGTGAGAACTTGATGTACTCTAAACATGCTTCTAGGAGTAAGCACACTAAAAAGGCACTACATACATTTATTACGACTTACCACTTTATTAAGACTTCAGTATTAGAAATAGTACTCTGAAGTTACTGGTAGGGGTGGGATTCACCTGAGGCCCCATGATATGACATTGTCACGATACTTAAGTCATAATACAATATTATTGCGATTTTAAATGTATTGCGATATGCTAAGTATTGTGATAACATATTGCAATATATTGCAATTCTTTACCTTTTTCAAACAGCAAATTATGTCCCCAAAGGAAAACTTTGTCAACATTTATCCAAAACAAATAAATTCTCAGTCGGTTTGTCTCACTTCAGTCATTGTTATAGCAGCAAATCGTATCCAGTGGACTGAAAAAGCTACTGATGTAATCATTTTAGTAGGCTATCAAAAGTTTTATTTGTATTATTAATAATTTACATAATAAAAAATCAATACTTGGCATCCATGTAACAAAAAATAATATCGCAATACTGAGCTATATTGATCCCCCATGGCCCACTCCTCATTACTACAGTCCTTCATTCTACATCATTACATCATCAATGTAGCTTGTGTATATCAGACATTCACCTCTTGAGTTGACAGGTGGCAAAAAAAGTTTTTTGCATCTTTGCAAAGGACGTTGCCAGTGCCAGGCTGGATTTGCAAAATTAAATATTTTCACAGTGTCAATAAAGTGTTAAACCATCAAATGCTGAAAAGTATATTCTGCATATATGCTGCTCATGTCAACTCGCTTTCAATTTCCCTTCCTTATACAGACATCTTTGCAAAATATGTGGTTGCTTACAGTAGTTCTGCTTCAAACCCTGATTGTCTGTGTATGTGTGTGATGTAGCCATACATCATAGATGTCATGTTTAGATGTAGTATCCTTTCATTGGTTGTTTTAGTGATAGTGCCAGGGTAAATCACTGGGATGGTGTGGATCAACTGGCGCACAATGTAAAAGATATCGTTTAAAATAGAGCAGCAACTCTCCCTATCCTTATGATTAAATTCTGTATGTTTACAGGTGTTGAGTATTACTGCATATTGTTTTGTGGCTCCACATGGAGCTGTGCAAAGTCTAATAAATGGCCATAACTGATGAGGCAATTTATTACAAGTTTTAGTAGATGAGATATTTCTGGTTCTGCTGCATTGACTTTGATTTCTTTCTTTCCTTTTTTATGTAACTGTCCATCTTGAGACCGATAATGTTATAGGAGTTCAATGCCAAATTGGTGGAATACTTGTAACAGAATTGCTCCCAGCAGGTCATTCAAACATTTACTTCCTCTATAAACAAAATACATACTGTATACCTTATGTACTGCAGATTATCACCACTTGAATAATAACAATAAAATAATATTATGGTAATGAGTGAGCAGTTATAGTTGGACACAATGATGGAGCTGAAAGTAGTGGATTTTGCCATAGTTTAGCAAAGAATGTGTTGAAAATAGAAGTGCTGAACATATTGATGGGACAGTCAAGAGGTCGACTATGCTGTAGGAGTAACTGAAGAAGTTTAGATGGCTGATGCAAACTCAAGCTGATTTGTTGTGCATTTGTTGTAAAGAAGAACTACAAACCTCTGATTGGGCGATTCTTTAAGAAAGCTATTGGATCAGACTTTATAATGCATGTATATTTATACCTGAAAATTAAGAGCACACAAAATTGCCATATTTCTGAGCAAGGTTTGGTGTGACATTCTAGATTTTTAAGGAGAACAGAATGCATTGGTTTAGGTAAGATCATAGTAAATGGGGGTCTGCCTATTGGTCCGAGAGCCCATTATTCTGACATCCCATTGTTCCGACCATATTAAACCCACTGTTCTGAAGTCCCGTTGTTCCGAAATCATCATGATGCCCTGTTGTTAAGGTCTGGTTAAGTTTAGGCACAAAAAACACTTGGTTAGGGTCAGGAAAAGATCATGGTGTGGGTTGAAATGAAGAAGAAAGTGGCAAACACATAAGCTGCTTGCTTTGCCTCAAGCCTTTCCCAGCTGACACAGAGCCGGTCACGGAGCCGCCAGAAGCTGTTCAGCACTGCAGAGAGCTCCCCAGACAACCCGGACCCCAGAGTTAATAACAGGACGTTATGGTGTTTCATTCTCTCCTCACCATGACACTAGTATCTTTACCAGTAGCCTACTTTTGTTGTGTTCGCTGATCCTCTATGGTACACAAATATAGTATAGCCTTGCATAATCACATATCGGAACAACGGGACATTGGACCAATGGAATGTCGGACCAATGGAATGTCGGACCAATGGGCTGTCGGACCAATGACATGGGGCCAGTAAATGGCTGAATAATTGGGAGCTTTTATTGAAGCTGTTAACAAAACTCAAAAGTTTGCTCAATAAATGATAAATGCAATTTTAACTTCTAATAAGCTCCAATATTTCATAGTAATGATTCACCCTGAGAAAGACTGAGACCTGAATTTCAGGCATGTTGAGGTTCACTCAGCTGTCAGCCATGTTTAAATGCCATTGCTCTAATTTGGCAAAACATAAGTTGTTAATTCCTCAGGGTTCATAAAGAGGGATGCTTGGTCACACCTTTAATCTTTAACTGCTTCAGTGAGGGTGCTGAGTGTCTCCAAGTGAAAAAGAAGCTCAGCAAACAAGAAAATATGTCTTTTAATTGTGTTGTGGTGATGTCTTTACTTACTGTATACATTGTAGTGACAGCTAACGTTCACTCAAAGTATAAAAGTCAGAGCCATCAGCAACTTTTTTTTATGTTCCTTCTTTTGATTTCCTCATTTCACTCGAAAATCACTTAAACACCAAGAAACCTTGTATGAAGATAAAATCAATAAACATCCTTCCTCACTGTTTTAGCAAGTTTGAAATGATATAAATAGTAAATAGAAACTGACAGAGGGGATTTCTGTTAAAGTTTATTTATCCTGTCAGACACATTTTTTATGTGTTGTCAAACGATGAACACACTGGTGTGACTGACAGCACTTGACAACCCTAAACACAGAAGCTGTTTCAACCTGGTGAATGTAGAAAACCCTTTCAAGATAGCTGTTTTCAAACAGTTGTAACCCCATGGGATGTATTTGACCATGTAATGTATCTAAAGTCATTTTCGTGTGCAGGAGAAGAAAAAAGTCTAGACAAAGCCAATGTTATAAAAGCCTGATGAGATTATCCTGAGGCCAAAAAGATGGGAGTGGGGTGGTGGGGTTGAAGGGCAGAAACTGAATAATTAATATGTGGATGTGGGGCAGGAATTATGGGAGAGGTGGAGAAGAAAAGGCATCGATCCAAATCTCCTTAACTTGCACACATCATTAAGAAAAAGGCAAACCTCTCCCCACTGTAGCAACCGTTCTTTCAAACAAAATGGGTTCATACCTAAACTCATTCACTTACTATGGGTGTTTCATTACAGAGTTCAAGAGAATAGTTACCTCTGATGGAGACACAATGTGATCTCTTTCAGCATTAAAAGCTCAAAGTCAATTCAGCTACATCTGTTTAACCAATTTGGGATTCCCTCAGTGCAGCATTGCGATTCTATTTGAGCTGCTCTATTACACAGCTCATCTTTCTATTTGAAGAACTTGCATGAATTGAGAGTAACACCTGTATGGCATTTTCCTATTTGATTCGTAAGATCCTATGTACAGACAGACTGGACACATATTCAGAACTTAAAACAGAACTGCAAACACAGTTCAGCTCAATTGTTGTATTTTGTTGGCACACATTGTAAGCGCTTGTGTGTTCCTGTTATGACACTGGTGGTCATGTTTGTATTAATGTTCAGAATCCGGTAGCATACAAGCCAATCTCATTCCCAAGTCATCAAATACAGACACTTAGTCACACCTCTTGGCACCTTATAGCGACGCACAGGGCACCTTTATGTGTATCTTTGTGAAGCACGGCTGAAACACATCGTAACATGGCAACAAAACTACCTGGTTAGTTTTAGAAAAAAAAATCAGTGTGTGTGATGTCAGTGTGATGTCAGTGTGTGACGACTGTACAGAAATTGCGCAACATTATGTTAAAACAACTTTGACTTTTAGTTTCACACAGAATAGGAACTGTGATCCCTGTAAATCCAGATTTATGACAAAGTCTCAGTATTTGATGCCTGGGCTATGACATCCTTTGGATTATATTTCAGTGGAGGGCTGCCCCCTACTAAGAATTTTCCTAGTTGACCAATAGGGCCATTAGTTGACTATGTTTTAGGGCTGTACTCAAATATTCATTTGTTCGAATAGTCGTTTCTCTGGGTAGGTATTCGTTATGAAAATTTGGTATTCGACATTTGTTTTTTTATTTTTATTTATTTATTTTTTTTAGATTTTTTTTGGTGCTAAATGTGTCTTTTTGTTGTTGCTATCTGTCTGAGGCTGTGGATCAATGCCAAGTTTTATCACTTTATCACTATTCCCTCTAACTTGTAGCTGTTTTTTTCGCTATCTTTTGAATTTAATATGAATTATGAAACAGTTTTTGTCAACGTTTGTTGCCCCCGTTTTGTACAATAAATTATTGTTTAAAGTTTCAACAAGTTTCTTTTGGAGTGCGTGACACAAGTGTGTTTTGAAAATGACTGCAGACTGTCACTTGCTCAACGCTCATCATATCATTTACAGACCGATTTAACAGACGGTCACTGCTGCCCAACCCTCAGGTCCATTTGCGGGTCCCACGGGTTACAGGTCGACCCACGCATCACTACTCAGCTCAGTCTATAAGGCTGTACACAACAGTAAGGCTATGGACATTATATTCTATTCAGGCCGGCAGAACCAGCAGCGCATCGGCTCTACAGTGCACGGCACTGCTGATTAACCATTTTATTGCAGCACAGAGTGTCTGCGAGCAAACCAATTACTTGCAGAGGCTTCCTACAACTTGTTTCAACGGTTCTGATTTAAACAGAAGACAAATTACACAGGATGACTAGCCAATGTGAAAATCAAAAGAAAGCATAGAATAATGTACTGAAGAGACTGTTGTGCCATCACATTTTTTTGTGGTTTAAGAGCAAAGATCCGGTCGCTGTTGCAAAACTCCGCAATACAATTAGGTCCGAAAAAACCCCGGAGTATCTACAAGTGCGCATCACACACTGAGCGAGCCGCCTGTTCATGACACTGTCGGCAAAGCAGTAATGACTGTGCCCAGTGGCTAATGGGCATGTAGCTACTTACATGTTTCAGATGACACGTCATGTTTGTACGAATGACGAATGCAAATGTTTGCCTGCAGAGTTAATATATCACCTCAGGTTCATCCTACCAGCCCTTTTAATTGGGGACTGTACACACACTGTGTTTTTAACAACCTGGAAAACGTGGAGTCGGGTGCTAGGTGCAACTCTTTTGCCAGCTTTTAAGAGTGCAGCAGCAGGTTGCCTCTGAGGTTGCTAAGCAATCTTAACAAGCATTGTATAGCCATATTTACCTGAAATCCTTAGTGCAGAGCTGATCTTCTTCTAGGAGCTGTTTCTAAGTGTGTAAGCCTATCCTCCGTGGGACAGGTATATAGCTCTGGGTAGCCCTGCACTAACATGATCAACTTTTATGTATTTATCAGACTGAATATTTACAGTAGAAGGGAAAGTTATCTGTCGGCTGTGATTGGTTTTTTACATGACTCCCGTCTGGCTGCTGACCGTGGCCTCTTCCTGTATCTGACCTTTCAAATAGAATTCAGCTTCATTACACTCTATATGGTATATTCTTTTTAGACAGAAGATTCAGGGCACCAGCTCAGATGTCATGGTTTTTCCGTAACTAAGACTATCACTTTATTTATAAGATGAATAAATCGTAGTTCCTGAACTGATGTCACAACAGAATAGGTTTTCTCACACCGAGGCTTTAATTAACTTTATCAGTGATGCTTTCTCCAATGAAACTGGGAATTAACCATTTCTACCTCTGCATGTGTATAACTGCCTCTGATATACCAGGATGAATAATAATCAGGAAATGTGGAATCAAACTGGGTGGCTGAAGGGAAAGCCAGACAGAAATACAAATACATGCAGACAGATATAGCGAAAAAGAGGAAACTCAGAGGGAATGATTGATGTATAAATACACAGAGTTTGAATGAGCACTGCTGTACACTGTTTTACTCTACATTTCCTCAGGAGGGCATTGTTGTAAAAATCTATACCCTTATACGGAGGCACTTTGAGAGTGCTGGAGGTGAAACAAGCAGAGCTACCTGTGGAAGGACTGTTCCATGTGTCTGATGGGAGTAGCTCTATTTTAAAAGAATGAGATTAATGTAAAATTTGATTTATTAGAGTACACATGAATTCTGACAACCCTGTCAGAGCTGCAAGTGGAGATCTCAGAGCTCATTCTGTCACAGGCATACTAATATATACTGTTATTCTTAAGTGTGTTCTTCCTTTAAAGGCAAATGCACTTGATAAATCATGGTAATGAAAAACGCTTGTACTGGTTTTAGGAATGCAAATCATGCACACACAGAAATAGCTTTAATAGTGAGCTCATGACTGTGATTGTAGCGCCGTCAGCCGCAAGAAAACGTTTTAGCGATCCTGTGACTTACACAGCATCTCCTTTGTTCTCAACTGACATAAAAGCCCACAGTCAACATGAAGGCCCTTTCCTCTGCCTAATAGCTTCATTTGATGTCAGCTTTCTTTTTCTTTTTTTTTTTTACTAAACCTCCTCGTCCAGATCCTCATCCCCAGGCCCACCACCCGTCTTTCTCCTCATAATATCCCTGTCCCCTGGTGCTTGCTGAGAAAATTAGCCCTTGTTTTGATCAGGTCCTGTAATTTGATATTTCTTGTGTGATGTGTGGCGTCCGTCAGGGTAGCCCTACGTCTCTGCTGACATTTGGAGCAGCAGTCATTAGTTATGCACTTGATCAGAGCCGCCAACACAAATGCCCTCACCCCCCACTCCCCACCCTGTCTACCTGCTCCGTGGATTGCAGTTTCAAACAAGGGGATCTAATGTTATTCCACTTGCCTCATTGCCTCTGCTTGTATGCTCCGGCGAGCACAAAACCACCCACTGCCCTATGAATTCTCAGAATTAGCAAGAAGAAAAAATGAGGCGGTGTATTTTGCCTGGTGTAAAATGTCTCAGAAGGCCGTGACAACCTTTTACCAGCTTCCCTTTTCATTTGCAAGAAAAAAAAAGCTGATGTAGTCTCCTAGGGAAATATGCAGTGGGATAAAAGTATATATTTTTTTCCATTCAAGAACACAATGTCATAGGTAAGAAGATGTCATTTAAGTCTTTCAACTAATGATTAATACATGCACTTAGCAATTGTACCTGTGACAAAAGCAGTGTAATGTAAGACTGTACCAAAACCGAATAATGAATTGTTAACAACTCTTTTAAAAAATGAAAGCCTGTGAATTCCCAGTAACCTTGGTAAGCGACTTTGCTGTCTGGCTATTCGACAGTTCACCTTGATGCGAAGAGTGCAAAGCGAAATTCACTGAAAGCACTCCAGACAGTTGGCACTGGCTTCTTATCTTAACGAGGGGGAATTATTTTGGTTCACCAAGCCTCAGTAATATGTTAAAACCTTTCACTACACACATCATATGCCCAATTAAGCCCATTTGGAGATAAGATAGGTAGCTTTGATCAGTCCAATGAAAGGAGTCATTTGGAGGACAAGGTCATTATGTGTCGTTTCTCAAATGTTAGGATAGGAATTAAAAACGGCACAGCTACAGCTGGGAAAGGTCATGACCTGCAAAACGCTGAGCTATCTCTCTTTCTACTGAGAGAGCTGCGACTTTGTTATTTCACACTGCATTTACATAATAAGATGAGATTGCCAACACTCTCATTAAACTCAAGTATCTTCTCACTTTTTCAGATTTAATGGATTTGATGAAATTTGAACACCTTGAATTTTATATTTTTCGAATAAAATGTTCAAGAATGAAGGCAATCATTTTGTGTTCCTATTATTTAGGAATAATCCTGAAGCCTTATAATAAGGGTTTATGATATTAACTTGTCATTCAGTAAAGTTTTTGTGTCCCTTTGATGCTCATTTATCAGTAAACACCAGCAAGCCTTTCAACACCTGTTACCCGTTGGATTTGAGTTGAGTCATTGTTTTAATTTGTCTGTACCAGTCTGTCAGAGAAAACAATAACTGCTACCTACTGCGTTTCAATTATCATATTTAAATGTAAATTTACACAGTGTTAAAAATAACTTAAATGTCAAACATATTCTGTTGGCAGTTCTTTTGGCAACAGCGCAGTTCATAAGCCTGGGTCAGTTATGGACATTCATTTGCCATTATGCATACATCCACTGTCATGAAGATGAATTTCCACACCTTTAGTATATCTAATTATTAAAATGACACGCACGGGGGAGGTGAGCGGGAGGCAAGGTCTGGAAGACTGTGAATACCTACTAATTAGACATATGACTGAAACACTCAAGGGAGAAGGACAGAGTGCAGTCATGGTATGTTAGATGATAGGCCAGGTAGAGTTTCATCAGCTAGTCATATATCCTGTAATCTCACTTAATGTGTTATTGGAACATGTCAGCATCTAGTAATGTGCTCTTTTGTCACTACATGTCTGTGTCATTAAATTCACACTCATGATACATCTGGAGTAACGTGCAACATTTAAAAGAAATGAGTCACCAGTACAGCTGTGAGAGTTAACTATATAATCCAGAACAACAGAACACTGAGCAGCTTGTTGCTTATTTGACTACATGTTAAAGACAAAAGACAGGCAAAGTATCTAATATTAAGTTTGGGTTTCTCACTGTTTAAAGAAAAAAAAAAAGATTTTTGCTTTTGAAATATGACTTTCCACCTCCTGTGAGCAGAGCTTCTAACCATTTTCTTTGCCTGATACTACTTGTTATTTGGTCATCGGAGCTTAACCTATTTTGTCATCGACCTTTTGCAAGTTTTTCATTTTCCTTCTAAGAATTTTAGTTAGTCCTCCTACATGGTGGGCAAGGATTTTACCACTGAACTATCCACACTCTACTGTGCTTGAAAGCAATGATATCATTATTCTACTTTCATAAAGCAGAGGTCGAAATCATTATTTGTTTCACACACTGGGCAAGAATATCACCACTTAGCTATTACCTGCAGTTTTGAGCTTAGTTATTTTTGTGTTGCTTAAATGGGACAGATTGAAAAGAAAAATGTGCTGCCTAGGAATCAAAGTGGGGGGTATCACTTGCGTTGGATGTTATATAGCCCATTATATGGCTGTTGTCAGCTGTCTTTGGGAACATACATTTGAAGTAGTATGGCCCTACTTTCCCTTCCATATTTATTTTCTAGTGGCCATAGTAATTATGACAGTACCAAAGGTGGAAGTCATGTGACGTAATATTAATAGCGGCAAAGATAAGACTCCACCCAGGAGACCACTGTTCATGTCCTGTGTGGAACCAAAATCCCGCACAGACCTACTTTATTGTATGCAGATTAGGTTAATAAGTTCTACTTATTTTAACTTAAATAAATGTATTTTCCTAAACCTAACAGAGTAGTTTTGGTGCATAAACCTAACCAGACTGCAAGAGCGCCACAACATTACCCATGTATTTAAATCATATGAGGACAAGTTGGATATGCACCTTCTGGCCTGGTTGACCTTCTGGTGCAGTTTGCAACATCTAAAGCATTATAATGATAGTGATGACAACTCCCATTTAAAGGGATAATGATATTTGAAACAGGTGGGTATGCAACATGGTAATATGAATACTGCTAATTAAATGCAAACAAAGGTCTAGAAGCAGTGGTGACACCCTTCGAGGCAGCCACAGTCTCTACAACAGTCATGCCCCTTGTTTCTCCACGACTGTTTCGTCAATTATGTCCATGCAAATATGCTATATCAACAGTGTGTTAATTATTGAGGATGAGATGGCCACTATGTGTGAGTCTGTTAAATGCATTTTTAAAAATATTATATATTTTATATATATATATATATATATATATATATATATATATATATATATATATATATATATATTACTGCAGTTACAAATATCTAAGCAATTGTAACATGTATTTAAAATGTGTGTTTCTGTGTGATCAATTTATCTTTAAGAATGACATAAATTTTAGCATACCGCCTTGTTTTATTTGGTAATACTTGATTTGCTAATACTTTGATTTGCTCTTCTGACTTTACCATCTAGCTAGCCTATAAACATATTTTACACTGCATATATTTCTTGACTTACGGGAAGAGCACATTCAGCTACAGATGGTGTATGTACACAGCATGTGAGCAACCTTTTATATTGAATTACTGCATACAGTTGATTTTAAAATTGCAGAAAGGGGTCATCAATAAAAACGTAGACCTGAAATGTCTAAGCTCATAATGGCTATCTGGTAAATTTAACTTAACAAGAGATACCAGCTGTGGCTTACAGAGATATGTTTTATGCAAACAGACCTAAACATAAAATAGTGACACAGAAAGCCAGTTCGGAAACAAACCAAGCCTCTTTTACTAAGACAACATGAAGGAGATGTTTCTAGGCACTGGTTTTACACAGTTGGCCCTCTACCGTTTTAAATCCCCACATATCTTAATAATGTTCTCTCTCTCTTCCAAATCCCCTTATTCAATTATGGCAGCCTCTAATACATGTGTCAACATGTTTCATTAGTCCGTCCTCCTCTTCCACCAAAGAGATTAGCTCTCCCTTCTTTCTTTTTATTTACTAAATGCAGAAATATCATTTTCCCCAGGACAGAGAGAGAGACTGTGAAAGAGAGAGTGATTATTTTTGTTCATTACATTTCATTCTAGTCGGCCAGCCAGAGCAGCTTTTTTTTCCTGAAAAGACTATTAAATATGCGGCCTAAAATTTACTTATTCAGCTTTCAATTTTGCTGCAGTCTACATTTAAATGCTTTGAGAACATTAGAGGGAGTGTGGTACTAGAGCATGGTTTTAACTCTTGGCTCTCTAACCTCGTCGCCTGAAATGCTTTTATCACAGAGCAAGTATTCATGAGCTTTATGCAATCGAACAATGCTAAGACTGTGGAAATAAGATATGAAGCAAGACTGCTTCATCTCAATAAGTGTGCATGAATGTATGTGTGTCATAGAAGGGGGATGATTAATTCTATGAGTGTGCGATCCTTTTGATGTTCCTCGTGGTAATTGTTGGGAGTTCCTGGTCCCTCAAGGGGTTTATAGCAGCGTCTGCATTGCTGAACCGAGTAGGAGAGTGTAGAGGCCGTGTGTAGGCAGGGACTAGATTAGACGTTACAGTACATGCATGCTCTGCGGATTTCTCCCGGTGACACCAACTGTGCACAGACAGTGCGGTGCAAAGCACGGGCTCACTGGTCATTATCATTCTACTCCTGTTACACTCATCTCCTGATGGGCCTCATCTCTCCATTCCCCCTCCTCCCCGTCCCCTTCTCTATTTCCACATATCCCTGTCTTCATCAGTTTCCCCCACCGCCTGATTTTGTCTCTCTCTGGGAAGCAGACAAGAACAGAGAAAGGGAGACAGCAAGGAACACAGAGAGATAGAGAGAAAGCAAATGATGACAAGAATAAGGTGGAAACAGACAGAAATGGAAAGAAGGATGCAGGCAGATAGAGAAAAGGGAGAGATGAGTTGTATTTGTCTCACATTTGAAAGCCTTTGTAATCACGGGGCCTTTGGCTATGCTTGGAATAGCAAAATGCCTTTGGTCAGACAATACCCAGTGAAAATATGTTACAGTCTATATGCTGCTCATCCTATTTTTCTTCCTCATCCCTCTTTCATTGAGCTCACCCAGCCCTTACTTTCTCATCTGGTCTGTAAATATACCATTACTCTCTCCCATTTGTCTTCCTCGAGACTCTCACCCTTTGTTCTCATCTTTTCCTATTCTTCCATGTCTTTCACTGCTCATCTGAACCAGCCTTACTCACCTCTCCCATTTCCATCCTTCTCCCTCAGTCCTCCCTGCGTCTCCTACTCTACGCAAGGTGCTCCTCCAACCCTCCTCCCCCGCTTTATTTCCTCCCTTTCCCTCTCTCTTGCCCCTGGTGACCTTAATTACAACATGTAAAAACCTGACCTGGATCCAATTTCCAGCCTCTGACCACACAGCCCCAAGATTAATGCCCCATGGGCCAAATTCAATTAAGCTCGCTTCTAAATAAGGACTACAAATGTTAAAAAAGGAGATGGAACAATAGGGTCACACCACTGAAGCTTGGGGAAAAATAACATTAGGGATAAAGGTTCAGGCAATTAAAGACAAAGAGAGAGAGAGGGCAACAGCTACATATGAAGAAGGAGTAAATAAATGCTACTACACAAGGCCTATGGGTGCACGCTGTGTTCATTGTGTAAATGGCCTCTATCCATCAATGGGACAACAGTTGCCAGTATATTTGGTTTCCTTAGTAACTCTGACAATGTCCATGGGGACACACCATTATTAGAGAATAGTTGGAATTTTCTGTTGAAATTGATTCCTTTTTTATAACATCATTTGGGATGTTTTTGGCACAAAATCTCATTTGTTACAAAAATGGGTCTGCTTTGAAACTCAAAGCTGAATACTTCACATTTTTCATTTATTTAATATTTCTGTCCCTAGATTTAAAGTGTATTAACCTTGTTTATTCCCAATAAATGTCTGCATTATTTCCATGTATTTACTTTCAATATACAATCATTTAAATCGAATGATTTATAGACTTAAACAGTTAGCTTTGGAGCTGTTTCAATATGTTTTGTTTTCCCTTTCAATATTTTAAACATGAGCTTTGAGTTCGAAAATTACAAATTTTAGCCTGGTCAGACTAACGTCTCTTAACTCTTGGGCTTGTTGAAGTTGGGATATACTTTATTAAGGTGTAACTCCCTAAATTAGAATGACATTTAAAAGCTTCAGTGTAAGATTGTACATATTAATGGAGGAAAACAAAAATCAATTCAGTAAAGATAAAACTAGCATCAGAAATATGCATTGCTTTCAGAAAGCAGATACAACTTTTATATTATTGTCAGTTGTATAATATATATATAAGTGTGATTTATTTTAGTGTTGGCAGTGCAGAAATATGCTAAAGTATGATTTCAAAAGGACAAGACGTTGACTTGCCATCGCCATCTTGAATACTTTGGAGCCAAAAGTGACCATATTTGGATGAGAAGGTGGACCTGAGAAGCGAGGGGTGGAACTGACTCGTAGGCTGTGGGGCCGCGTCACAGATAGCCTGTCATTCAAAGCGACCCCGCCCTAATTAGTATAACTTTAAGCCTTAATAACATTTCAAGGGGTGAGTTATATAAAATTTCACCCCTGTACATTAGCTATAATGACCAAAACCTTTTTTGTACCAGGCTGTACACGTTTATCTTTGCTGTTAAGTTGGGCATTTTAAGATGGAGGTTTAGACTGACTTGCTCTTGGAGCCAGCCTCAAGTAGTCATGTGAGGGACTGCAGTTTTTGGCACTTCCGTCTTGGCTTCATTTTTCAGTCCCAGAGGCTGCCTTTGGCCCAGCTAAAGCCTGTATGCATTTATAAAATTAATTGGGCTTCAGTAACATTTGAGCTCCCTAGATTCTGCATAGCTTTTTGCATAAAATGAACAGAAACAAACTTCTCTTGATATGTGTCAAGACTGGCTTTATTGTTTGGTTTTCTGCATCTGCTGAGAATTTTTGAATCTCAGTAGAAAAGAACTGATGTAGTTTGCTAATTACATGTAGTTTAGATTGAAACAAGTATGCTTTTAAACATGACTAAATGGTCTTAAAACTACAGATAGCCTAAATCAAGATTCACTGTTACCTGTGTTCGATGCTAATATATTGTTAGAGTGATAAGACATACAACATGTCATTTGGCGACAACCTATGTTTTCATTACACATTCACAGGTAGGGATTCAAGAGCCAGTCCGCACTTGTGAATACCATCTTCAGCCAGACATATTCAAGTCAAGGTCGACTGATTGGTAGGTAAAAGATAGAGGAAAATAGAGGTGTCATTTAAATTATTATATTTAACTTCCAGATGTTCTGCTGTACCTACACATGAAAGTAACTCAACACTGTTGCACTCCGACGTCTGTAGTCTTACAATGCATCTAACAGATGGGAGCGTTTTCTGATCCTCTTCACTTTGTACTGCTCTCGTCAATCTGTAATTAAGCATATTTCTGTATTGCAATGGTAATATTAATGAGAACTCTGACATAATTATTTTGCTTGTCTTTGATATGCTTGTAAAGTTTTGTTTTTGTTTTCCCTCAAAAGGTGATGTAAGAAGCCAAACACATAATACTCTGATTTAACTAAGGGGCATTCAGAGTGAGTGTATTTAATCGAAGAGCAGCCTACCACACAGGTAATGTGGTCCTAAAGTCTAAAAGGAAACACCTAGTAATAGAATTCATCGTTTGGATGCATATGTGTGAACAGCAGTGTGCGTCCATTCCCTTATAAAGTGGGACTTGGCTGTGTGTATGACGTGTCCTGTCAGTTTCTCTAAGTGAGGCTGCCAATAACGAGGCGTGACTAGCCTGGGAAACACAATACAGGCGTCCGATCAATCTCGGAGAGGGGGGCAGAGGGACTGGGACTGTCACACACCTCAAACTCTGTCACTCACTTCACCCAAGGAAGCCTCTGAAGGTCATGCAGAGTAGCCTCAGTCCAGCCCTGTCAATCAGCATTAGCCTCATGATTGTGATTACGCCATTAACAGGAACTGACTCATACATGGTTGACCTCGACTATTGATTCTGATATTTCTAATATTATTTGGTGGACAGTGTTAATTAGGTTGTGATTTCTAATTTCCTTTCGGTTTCATGATGGAACTTTTGTACATGTCTTCATATGGCTTCAAGGGCATAATACATCAAAATGTTTATGTATTTTCATTTTGGTTTGGGCTAGTCCACTTTCACATATGCCTCAAAGCATAAAAATCAGTATTACTGGTTTGGTTTGTTGCAGCTGTCTCGTAACGGAGCAAAAACAGAAAATCCTCTCTACCTTTTGAACTTTGTGTATATATATATATTTCTGGCTAGGTATTATAACTTTGGTTCGGAGCGGGACAAACTGAAACTCTGATGATTATAGCACAGCAGCAATGGCATGTTGTAGCCATAGTGGCCCCACGGCCACAGATCTACTCATCCCAGGCTTTTCTCTATATGGCTGTGGGGACTGTGTGCAGCAGATTCAGGCTGCTGTAGTGCTCCATCCATTTTAGCCTGCTGCTGTGTCAGGAGAAATTCCTGCCTGTGTGAGGACTTCTGTCATCCTGGCCTAATGTCTCTGCAGTAGCCTCGCAGGCTTCAAGCCAGACAGCCCACCATGCCCTGGCTGCTGAACAGGGCAGAAGAGGTCACAGAAAAATTCTAAATGATCGTCTCATGGGATGCACACTGATGATGACATTTTTAACTGGATGACATCACGCTGTGTGAGTGGATTTTGCAGCACCCTATACCTTGTTTAAAATCAAAGAAGGATTGTACCATTTAAACAGTAGGTTTTTTTTTGTTTTTTTTTACTTAAGTTTTAATCCAAGCTTTACTAAGAGGTTAAAATTTAAACTGATGGAAAAAAGTGCCTGGAAGATGTTTTAAGATGGATAGTAAAGTATGATAAATACATAATATGCAACCAGCAATACTCATATGTTTGGTGATAATACCAAAAGTTTCATAAAACCATAGTCCCTCCAGCCTGAGATGCCTGATTTTTCAGCAGCTTTTCTGAAAAACTGTGATGTATGTTGCAATGTTTATAAGCATTATTTTGTTGTTAAAAACATTTGGTTTCATTTTGGTTTGGTTTTTTGCAATGAAATTGTGGGGACAAGTGAAGATTGCAAAAATAGTTGTGATGCTTTCATAGATTCTGAGCTTTTCATTATGAGCATTCAGTGTTTCCCACAAAATCAGAATCTAATTGTAAGGGCAGCGATGATCAGCTGTTAATGCCAGTCGATCAAGCAGCAAGTTTACTCCAAGGTTCCAAAACCTGCAGTTCTTTGAATGGCCACTTGGGGCTGGCTCCAAAAACCAGGGTTAAAATGTCCTATTTTACAGCAGAAATAAAGATGTTTACAGCCTGGTACAGAATGCGCTTTTGATGTCTACAGCTAATTTCCTCATTAATGACAACTGTACAGGGGGTGATTTTTTTTTATAACTTAGTCATCTACATTTCATTAAGACTTTAATTTATGCATAACTAAGGGTAGGCTACTTGAGTGAAAGACTGTCTGCTGATGACGTCGTTGGCCTCTCACTCAGATCCACCCCTCGCATCTCCACAGCACCAACTTCTCACCCAAATATGATCACTTCTAACTTAAAAAACTTAGATGGTGATGGCTGAAAAGCCAAACTTTTGTTTTTACAGTCTATGCATTTGACTCAGCACTGAAGGACCGTCTCCGTTTAGGGCACTCTCCTCACATTTGGCCGCTTGGGCAGAAGCCCTGCAGCAGCAATTAACATCTGCCAATGAGCTGTTAATCTCCATACAACACAAGAGGGTTGAGCCTTGTGATGTTAACAGTGAGGCCTGCCACTGTTTGTGTGTTTATGTCACTCCAACCTGTTCTCATTCCCAAGTTATCAAAGTTTCTGTGTTAGACACTGACGATAAAAGCCATCCTTTCACAGCAGTATGCCAGGTGGTGTCAGTTTAAAAGTCACCACAAAACAATATGACTTGAGGAGCTGGACAGTCCCTGTAGGGTGGCAGAGGGGTGATGGATAAGTTAAAAAAGCACCAGACTGTGTTCGTTGCCTCAACCTAACCACATGCATTAGTTGCACAAGGAAATAAACATAAATTCAGGGTGTTTTAAAAAGACTTTCTGCTAAATCTAAAAAGCAGAAACTCCACATCCCCTGTGAAAACAGAGTGTATTTTGAAAAGTCACAATGCATGTACAGCCTGTAAATTGACGGAATCCCAGAATGTCAATAACAGAGGCACACAGGATACATAGTGCATCAAATGTAGACATCAAAAGTCAACTAAACAAGTGGCGATATATGTGCTCTGGTCTGGCAGCAATAATGCGATGATAAACAGAGAGAGAGGGGCTGAAGGAATCAATTCTTGGCACGCAGCTCGACAATGAAATGAGATTTTACCTGTTTTAAATAGTCAAATTTGCAGTAAATTAGCAGTGATTGGACAAAATTGCAAGTTTGCAAAGAATTTATGGGGGAGTGACTGAATTTGCATTATTTGTTGCGATTGCAACATGGCAAAATTCTTCTTTAATTTTACGGATTTGTTAATTGCTCCCTTTATCTGAAGCTGGGCATCACTTTATTAGTGATGACAGAAAATGTAATTATTCAAACACAAGATTTGAGGAGAAGGTTGCTGAACAATGTCAGTGTTTGGCAAAACTTATACTGGTTTGCCAGCATAATAAAAGGCTTATATTAGAAAGTAAGGCAAGAATGTATTTTGTCCTCACTAATACATATATAAACAGTATATGTATATAAGTAGCCAGGGAATTATTTAAATTTATATTAATGTTTCATACTGTATCTCCATTTACATAGTTTTAAGCGCATAATCTTAGACTTGAAAAATGCGGGGTGATTTTAAATCTGTTTACTTGCTAAAAATTACTCAATTTAAACTATTACTTTAGAATGAAGTATGCTGGAACATAGTATAGTTAGTACTGTAGTTGCCACGGTAAAGTTGAACCCTGCTCTTGCCCCATTAAGTCACAGAAAACTAACCGTCTATAGGAACTTTAACAATGTGGAGAACACGACAGAATAACTAACAGCACTAAAGATGAGATGTTTTGACTGTGATGCAAAAATGCTGCTGAACAGAAAAAAAAAGAAGCAATTTTTTATTTTTCCTTAATATTTAATGATCTCAGTGGAGCTACTTATTATCCAAATGTAGTTCCACTATTTGTTTGGATTACATTCTCTCCTTTTAAAATGCAGTTATTTGTTTGGTGAATGCATTATTTAAGAACCAAATATTTCCAATGATACTTTGTTTTACTTGTCAGTCCTTTTGCCATAAAATGTAAAAAAGTAAAAAAGTATGTTTGAACATTAACTATATTTTGTTGCAATGAGTTATGAGCATTTTCTCCACAGGTTTTTTTTTTTTGGCAATATCACTGCAACACCTTGTTTATTGCTGCCTACAGGCTGACTCTCCAGCACATTTTTCAGCAGCTTTGATGTTAAACAAACTATGATGTTTTGTGTTTATGCCATTACCCCCACTGCTGTGTAACTGTTTCAATAAAACACTGTATTGAAAACTGCAGGCATCTCTGTTTTCGCTATGCCAGCATGTCAAGCCATAACCATTTGTTCAGCTTAGTGGAGAAAGCAGTCTCCACTGGTCAAATGAAAGATTTTAAGTGTAGTTGATATAAAAGGTCAGCAGGTGATAGGCTTGGTTAGGCTGGTGTGAACATTTTTTTAAACCGTTTTGATAACCAAACAAAGGACTGTACCAAATTTTACCATGTGTCCCACTTGACTCAGCATCCTCTCTAGAGTGGAATATAACAACACTGTGCCCCAACAGACAACTAGCATCCGGCTATCCCGTATCATGGCGTAACATCGGAGCTCTCTGTCCACACAGAATGATTTAAGTATGCGATTCTCTCACATCACGTAAACAAACCACGTAGCTATTAGCTGTCTGTTCAAGATAAGACTGGACACGTAAACAATTCAAGACAGGTGAGTAGCCTTTTTGCTATGTCACTTTTTTTTAAAACAAAAAATATGTTTTATATTGTAATATTTACTGGAAATTACATATAAATTTAGTGGTCAGCAAATAGTCTCGCTTGTTATTAGTGATGGTAATTAACCTTAAAAGATACTTCCAGCTGTATTTCGGTTGATGTAGTTGAAAAAACGTCATGAATCAGCCATTCTTAATCCATTGTGGTGCGAGCAACAGATGTAAATAGAAACACAGCGTCTGACTTAAGTTGGGCTCAAAACATCGCTGCAGCCTCTTCCCTCGGCTTTAAATCTAAAATGTTATCATATTGGCACAGTTTTAGTTTTCTTGAGAGACTGGCAGTGCTGATGAAACTAATGTCATGTCTCCTTGTCAGCTCAAAAAACACAAGCACTTTAGGAAACAAATACAGCCTCTCTGCCACCCCCCTTACCTCTACTGAATTTGAATCTCTTTCGTGTTGCAGACATTGACCTGAGCTTGGCTGTAAATTGCAAACAGCCTGTCAGACACTATTATTAGTCAGTTTATAAACATAACATTATGTTAATATTGCTTCTCACTAATGCAATTTAAGTTGGATTTGGTTCTGTGACACTGTCAACACAGGTTGCTGATGTAGGCTACTTTTTAATTTTCCAGACTGAACTGCCAAACCGCAAATCGACCCATCTCTAAATAGGCAGTTATATAGTGCGGTAACACTTGCTGATGGGTTTCCAAGAACAAAGATTATTTAATGCCATGTGAAAAGACTAACAAAAATAGAATTTTGATGTTCAGTTTATCTAATGGTGATTTTCAGGTGAGAATTTATTCAGGCTCCTGTTGTTTAAAGAACTTTGATATTTTTCAACCTGGGCCCTATTTCCCCATGTGTATGTGTGTTTATGATTCATAGGTACAATTCGTTCTAAAATTGGTTCAGTATTGAGGGAGGCGGACGCAGCCGGAGCGCCGAAATGAGCTGAAACGGTAACGGGGGCAAATGCGTCCCGTATAAGTTTGCGCATTAAAAGTGCTTTTTTTCGCCACTGACCGGTTCAAAGTGTTATCTCTGTAAATAGCATACTAGCCTTTCCCTTGCCTCTGGGCTGTGTGATGTCACAAGCTTTGCTCTACTGTGTCTGTAGCTCTCTCTACTAGTCGGACAGCTATTTTCTTGAGGAAGAGGTGTTTTGGGATTGGATGTCTTCTCTTATTCAGCTGGCAGTAGTCATCTTGGGAGAAGTGAGCACTGCAGACCCGACGGTCTGCTAGGCGCAGTGTCTGGACAGGAGTGTTAGCATCCATTTGTAGCACAACTAGCCACAACTTCAGCATCCCGCTGTCCGACAAAGGCAGCCTATGAAAGCTGTACGGGGTGTTGCACGACATCCTGTTCTTGCGTTCAGTAACATGGTAACTCCGGTAACACTCACACAGGGGACAGCACGTAAAAGACTCCGCCCTCTGACTCTTCTAGCGTAACACACACACTTCATTCACACATACTCACGAGTCAGTGGCGATAAAAAAAAAAAAAAAAAAGCCTTTTTAATGTGCAAACTTATATGGGACGCATTTGCCCCCATTACCGTTTTAGCTCGTTTTCATGGCTCCGGTTGCATCCGCCTCCCTCAATACTGAACCAATTTTAGAGCGAGTTGTACCCATGAATCATACGCACACATACACATGGGGAAATAGGGCCCAGCTTGAAAAATACCAGAGTTGTCCTTTAAGGCAAACATCTGGATATGAAGGACTAAAGACAGTCATGCAAACTCTATGCAAATCATGGGTTCCTCGGAGCAGTCACCAATGTTTGTGATTGTTTGTTTGTTTTCTGTGAGGGTTCTGAAGCATCTGAAATCAATATTTTGCACTAAAAATATAATTTAGGATTTTAAATATTCATTATTATTCATTTATTTGGTGTAACCCTACACAGAGAAGCATCCTGAATAACATTTAGGATATAAGGATCAAATAACCAAAAATAAACATTGCTAATACAGTGATAGTAAAGTTATACACACTTGTGACAACTTGTGATTAAAATGTTACAAATAGATTGAGGTGAAGTGCTTACACAAGATGATAAAAACAAGTGTTGCAGTAGTGATAATTTGTGAACCTCAGACATTTGAAACAGAAGCTTTTTCATTAAAGGCAAGAGTTGGTCTATATATTAATAAAATGATACTGACAGGTTTAAAAAACAAAAGCATACAGCATGGATTGTACTGTGCTTCACTGCACTTCACAGTGTGTTTAAATAGCTCAGACCAAACACAGTGGCACGAGGACTCTATAAACTGCCCTCAGTGAGCTCACACATAGATGGCTATCTTGACCTGGACCTAGTCTATTACATTCGAGGTTAGATACAGATCAGGCTGGATATTCTCTTCATTTTCCCCACAGTATCTCCAAGGAGATCTACATTAAACCTGCCAAGAGACAATCTCCCAGGGCCTGGTTAATTTGATTCCCAGTATGCATCGTGCTGGCCTCTCCAAAAGAGGTGGTGGTGGCGGTGGGGGACTTCATTCACATGGAAACCAAATGGTGCGTGTGCAAAAGCATCTGCAGTTCCAAAGCCAAGGGGCTGAAAATGTTGGCAATTTAGAGCCATTAACTTGCACATTTTTTTCTATTATTGGAAACGGCAGTTTTAATTATTTAAGGGCCTCTTAATTAGTTTGTTAAAGCTGAAACACCTTCAGGGCAGCTGTTTGGAGCAGCACTTGAGCACCTTGGAGACTGCTGTTTCGAGGAAATAGGCTACATCTATATTAGCATACAGCACAGGATACACTGCACAATAAATTGGACAGTTAATAATACTATTAATTGAGTTTTATGAGACAGATACAACTACATATACACTGGATCGTTACTGTTTACTGTCACTGTACTGTAGGTAATTATTAAGTTGTGCATGGTGACCAAAGCATTATATTCACAGCTTTAGTTAGTGTGCCTGCTGGAGTGGAAAAGAAAAAGTCCTATTTTATGCTGTTCATATCACTCATAAACACTGTTGGACACTCTGCATCAGAGTTGGAAGTGTGCCTTCACATATGGTATGGTATCGTATGGTATCAAGCTCAAATTGAGTTATGAGGTCTTTGACTAGTGAACATTGAGTTACATGTTTTATCTGTCATTGATTAGAACGTTCGCATCAGTAAATGCATCACATCACAGTATCATCAACTTAAGAGGTCACAGAATTTATTGTAGCTATGTGGGTGCTCAGCCCCTCCTTGAGCAGCTCTCGTCATCTCAGTTTATCACTGCGCATCCGAGAGTCTCTCAGCCTCACTCCAAGCTGCTAGGAGACTATTCAGCGGTAGAAGAGTGAATGGCCTCAGTGTTTCTTGAGTAAAGAAAATGATGTACATATTCAAACACCCAGTTCTTTATTTGGCCTGTTTCTACTTTGTTTCTTTATTTAGTTCTTTATTTAGAAGTAAAATGAAATCGTCTTGTCGGTGTTCACCTTAAGCTCTACTGTGCATAGCATTTAATTCAAGATAATGGAGGCGGGATAGAGTTATGAGGTTTTGCCGACAGTTTGAGGATCAAATGCAGTTAGACAAAAGCTCTTTTTAATAGTTTTAATTGGTTGAATATCTGTAAAAGCCACTGACAGACGTGACCAATACGGATGGGATAATAATCGATTCACCTAAGCACCTGAATTGATATAATTCACATACGGAGATGGAAAGAAGTCGCTGCTTTATTGTGATCTATGAGTTTTTGAGGAACATGATGTTTTATCATTTGACCCTGCTAAATCAGCAAACTTTTTTTGCTGCCATTACACAGAGTAGACATGGCCCGCTGTTAACCCTGGCACTGCTACTGAAGCTCCATTTCCAAAGCTCCCACCTGCTCTCTTCCCAGCAAATAGTTCCATAACGGCTCTCCAGCTGATCCTGAACACGGCGGGGCGTGTACTGACAGGAATTATCACATTTCTCCTGTTATAGCGTCTCTGCACTGGCTCCCTGTAAAATCCAGAACTGAATTTAAAATCCTACTCCTAACTTATAAAGCTCTAAATGGTCAGGCTCCGTCATATCTTAGAGAGCCCATAGTGCCCTATTATCCCACCAGAACACTGTGCTCTGAGAATGCTGGGTTACCTGGGTTCCTAAAGTCTCCAAAAGTAGATCGTGAGCCAGAGCCTTCAGCTATCAAGCTCCTCTTTTGTGGAATCATCTTTCTGTTTTGGTCTGGGAGGCAGACCCCGTCTCCACATTTAAGGCTAACTTAAGACTTTCCTTTTTGATAAAGCTTATAGTTAGGGCTGGCTCAGGCTTGCCTTGTACCAGCCCCTAGTTAGGCTGACATAGGCCTAGTCTGCCGGGGGACTGCCTATAATACACCTCCTATAATATCCAGAGCCCCTTCTCTCCTTCCCTCTCTCTCCTTAGTTTCTGAAAAGCTGCTACTTCTTCATTTGCTAACATTCATGTTTTGTTACTGCATCTCGCTAACTCGGCTCTACTGCATGTGACTAACTCGGCTTCTTCCCTGGAGCCTTTGTGCTCCACTGTCTGGCAGGTTACCTCGTATCGCAGCTATGCCTGGATGGTGTATCTTGGTTGTGCCGCTGCCGTGGTCCTGCCTGATGCCTCCTACTGCTGCTGTTATCATTAGTCATACTTCTACTGTTACTATACAAATATGGCTATTATCCAGTCCCTAATAAAAATTGATTTTTATCAATTTTTTTTGTGGGAAATTGCGGCTAATGACGAAAGGAGAAAATAAATGTGATTTTTATTTAAACTACTACCTCCAAAAAAATAAGTCATGTAATCACTTTCTATAACAATCATACTGAAAATTACAAAAAATAGCTGCAAATGTTTTTTTTTATAGCTCTCTTCTTTTGGTTTGTTTAATTAGTTTCAAAACATGGACTTGAACAATGTTGCTAAAAATCCGGAGCGAATTATGTAGCTCTCAAACCACACAATGTGACTGTAAAACAACATGTAAGCTACATCTTCTCTAAACATAACAATTTAATGCATTCAACACATATTGTATGCATTTAAACGGTGCAAATTCTTATATCAGCACAGAGCGTTTCTCCATACCGCAATGCCATTAGCGCATTTGATGACGCGTGTGATGACGTTTCAAATGACATAACATGCACGATGACTTCCCGTCGGCCAGAAAATATGGAAAAACGCGGGAAAATCGCAGGACTTTTGAAAAATTTAAAGCCACTGCAAATATTGTGGACTTTCGTTAAATTTGTGGTAATTATTGCGCACAAGATCACGATTTCTGGAACTGCTTTATGTAACATCTTGTCATATGGATTACTCCAAATTTGTTATTATGGTTTGACTTCTATTGCACGTCTGTTGTCCTGGGAGAGGGATCCCTCCTCAGTTGCTCTTCCTGAGGTTTCTACCATTTTTTTTCTCTGTTAAAGGTTTTTTTGGGGGGGAGTTTTTCCTCATCCACTGTGAGGGTCCAAAGGACAGAGGAATGTAGTATACTGTTTAGCCCTCTGAGGCAAATTGTGATTTGTGGTATTGAGCTTTATAAATAAAACTGATTAATTGCCATGGGGTGCACAAGCTAACTTTTTCATCTCATTAATAGTCTGATAAAAAGAGATAAAGCCAGAGTGAGGTGAGGCACTGAGCAAGTCAATGCAGTGAGTGCAGCTCTACAATGGAATAAGATGTTTCCTATTTTAAATAGAAAAACAATAATTTATAATCAATATTGTGATGGCTGCCACAAATAAATCCATGTATTGCAGGGGCAGCTACAAGTAGCAGCTTAAGGTCAGTCTTTTATTTTTTATCTTTTTTATGTGTATTGTTTTTGGAAATATGCCTTATGATATACAGTTTCTAGAAGTGTATGATTAAATTCTTTTCCATGGTCTAGTGTTAAAAAAGTGGGTGAACATCGCAATAAATCATAATATTTAATTGCAAGACATGTTGAATCAGCACCCAGGTGTCACGATTGTACTTAATCAACGGGTAAGCATTTCATTCGGCCATAATGACCAAAAGCACTGATTTATAAAAGATAAAAATGACAAAATATGGAGATATGAGGTTGGCGACCAACAGCAACAACATTCAGTTTGCAGCTACATTGCTTAGGTATTATTTACCACCCAAGACTAGTTTGTAATTGTGTATTCCGTGCTAAGCTAAAAAGAGTTTCCATTGAATCTCAGAATCTTACAGGATTCTCAATATTGTAATGCAATAACAACTATATTCATGTTTTGGCCAATGAAAATTAACATCAACCTTAGAATCAGCAGATTAAGCAAGGTAAGCCTCGATTTTTGCCTTTTTTCCCTGTTTGTGTGACTGCTGAGCAAACTGTACTTGTAGCCATAGCTCCTGCAAAATTAATCCTAACACAATGGAAGTTTGACCACAACATTTGGTCGAGGTCAATTGTGCACTGCCTTCAGCACAACTTTGCAATAGTTTTTTTCAGCTCCCAAAAGTGAGCCCAAATACTTTATTTCTATTCTGCTGCTGCACTCACAGAATTTCTTCAGTCTAAAATCTAAACACATTTCACCATCTCAGTCTATTTTTTTAGATGCATGAACCAATTAGTGGTAAAATTATGTTGGAATGCAGTCTCAGTGTCTTTCCTTTAATAAACATCCAACAAAATGACTTTTTTTTCTGTCAATACTATACAATTGAGATCTTTTCTATTTTAACCTTTCTGAAAAAGTCCAAGGTAGTACAAGGTAGCATTGTTTGCTGCATTTGTCTGAATTGAATGCATCAGTTTTATCCATATTCCTCAATGAGAATTTGTGTTCACTCCCATGATAGTTTACAAGGATGATGTTATGTTGAGATTCACACTCAGAGCAGCGGGTAACACCCAAAAATGCCTTATCCATTTCTCAATTAAAATTACATTAGAATTGGTTATTTACATGTAAACATGATTCTGCAACAATGTAGGCTATTTTAATTACTTCGGTTGGTGATAACTGTTGTTCACAGAGTTCATGTCTATCAAAGCTCCTCTTAAAGCCTTTGGAAACACAGCTCGAAATAGTAAAATGCATATATTATATCAAAGTCGAGTGTCTCATTAATCATCCACAAAAGTCTGAGTCAAAATAACCATTCATCACTATTAGAAAACCTGGTTTAAAAACAGCTCATCTTGCTGTTTAGACCACTTGCCAGGACAGAGTGGGCGTGTCAGGTAACGCTCTGATTGACAGCTCCCTTGTTTTGATTGACATCTCCCTGGCTCAGCAATGGCTGCCACAAATTTAATCCAGCCGTATATGTATGAACCCTCTGATGGTTCGGAGGATGAAAATGTTTTGAGATTCATATTACTGTTATTCCGTAGAATACTTAGCATAACTTTTACATGCAATGTTAGCTGAGATGAATGACAACGGAGGCTAGCGCTTTGCCTTTCTTCATTGAGAGACGTTTTCATTGAAAACATAAATCTGCTCAGTTTTTCTGATAATAGCCTTTTTCATTCAAACACATCCAGTCTTAATAGAATAAATATGTCTTTACTCTGACACACACACCGACCCTCAAAGCAGGAGAGACTGGTGTCGGCTGGCCGTCTCTCTGGCGCTGTGTAGAAGTAGTTGCCCGCCTCTAATAATGTTCCCCTCTGGCTAAAATTGTGTAGTTTCCAGCAGCATCACCTCCGCGATTGGGGATATGTTTATGCGTAGCAAAGCTAACTGCTTGGGGTTGGGGTTAGGGGTGAGGAGGAGTGAACATTACGTCCCCTCCCTGTGAGCCGACACCAGCACCGGGCCCGGGGGGCAAGCCCGGCCGCTCACAAGCCACCTCTTCCTGCAGCTCCACAAGCTACAAAGGCTCAGATTGTCCGGGCTCTGGAGTTGGTCAACCTGATTCTAGTGCTGCTGGGAGCCCGCCGGAGTTAGAGCCTTTGCTGGGTTGCAGCCGAGCGGTACAGCCAGTTTATGATCTGTATTTTCTAAACATCAGACGAGAAAGCTGTTTGTTGGCTCAGACTCAAAGAGGCAGATTTAGCTGGAGGAGAAAGGTTTTGTTGCACTGTCACTGGAGGGGCGGGATGAGACAACTGACGGATGATTTATATTGGTTTGGAATTTATTGCGTAATAAATCTGAGAGATAACCACGGTCAAATCAAACCCAATTTCAAAAATGTACAAAAACTTAAAAGACAGATATTTCGAATTCCGATGGAAACTGATTTCTAATTGTTTTTACATGTTTAATATTATGTACATATGCATAGTTAGAAGGCTATTGTGGATTTGGGTTCCAGAGGCTTTAAAAGATAATCACAGTTTCAATGATAAATGTAATCTGTGGCTTTCCAATCATGTGGTCCAATGTGTGTGGTTGGCAGCATTCTTACACAGACTATAGACAGACAGGCTGATAGAGATCAGCAAAGACCGAAGCCTGAGGTTTGTCCTTCCTACAGCTGTGAAGGACAGCCTTGGGTTTGAGAAGAAACTGACATTGATTTCTTTGGCCTGGTTATGTGATGGCTGAGACACCCGCCTCTGATCGTTAACATTGACCAAACCCCCTCTTTTTTTTGTTTCTTTTTTTTTTTTTTTGTTAAAATCATGGCTATCCTGACATGCAGGGACACATACATGGGTACACTTAGAATTTCTGAAAGCCCATGCCTGGGAAGCTGGAGGGTGACTAAATCCTTCAGTGAAATCATCTAATTCACTAACATGTCACACGTTCTTGCCTTTACCAAATAGGTTTATTGATTTTTCTCTTTTAAGATGTTTCTGGCCTGTCCATTGGGAACAAACACTGTATTAATTCTGGCTACAGGGTGATCAATATAAATGGCTGGCAATGCACTGTTTGATGAAACCAGCATAATCAGCTACTTTACTTTGAACTCTGATAATATGGCATCCATCCCCCAGGTTATTTACCTGGTTGTATTGTTTTTCATTGCAAAGCCTTTATCTAACTAGCATGGGTTAGCCCTGATGAAGAAAATTAAAATAATAACAGAAAAAAGTACATATTGGTATCTGTACAGTAGTTGTTTTATGTTATCTCCTAACAGAATAATGCATTAGACCTCCGCTGGATGCCTGCGGCCTATTTGGAGATTGTTTTTTATTACACAACTGTTTTTGAGAAAGTAATGTACGAGAGAGAGGGAAATGTGATGCAGTCAGTGACATGCACATTAAAGCTGCTGAGCTGTGCTTGTGATGGATTCCATTTATTTTCTACAACTTGTTTCCTCACCTTATCTCTCACAATCCGAACCCTTCTTCGCTCTCTTTAAAGAAAAAAAATAGTTCAGGAATTTTCAGTTTCAGCCACCTTTCAAGTTTAGATCCTGCTGCTTGTGTGAGCCAGGCAATGCACAGCTATGCCCTGGACATGGTGTCTGAATGTCTGATGTTGAGATCAGGGCGTGTCTCAGGGGAGATGATAGAGACGGATAGGTCCTCTAATGTCAGATTTTCCATTTTTCTGGTATGTTCTATCATCTTGGTGTGTGCTCATCTTTGCAAGCGAGTGGCTGGAGAAAACAGTCAGCCCAGTTTGGGATGGACTACAGACAGGGATCAGAGTTAAATGGCAGCAGGTTGTGGAAGATCATATATGGAGGCAGAGTCGAGACTACATAGAGATGAAGGGATTGTGGTCATGATTCATCTGCTGGTGGCAGTGAATGTCTGATGGGGATAGCGAAATATATTCTGCCTTTGTGTTGAGCCATATAGGAGTAATGAACTGGCAAAGATCTTGCTCGATGATAGTTAAAAAGTGATGAGAGAACACATTTTACACAAGTTTTCTCCTGGGGTGAGCTCTGCAGCAAAGCTGGGGCTGAAAGTATGTCTGATTTGCCAGAGGTTAGATATAAAGATGATGCTAATTAAGAGTAAAGGTAATCTCAATTTTCATAATTTAGCATAAATCACTGAGTAACAAACTGAACTCAGTTCTGGTAGTTTAACTAAATTTATATTTGCATCATGATTTAAGTAGTAAAAATACCAATTTGCCATTTTTTGTGTTAAGTGCTGGAACGTCATCCAGTTTGGGGCCATGAAAGGAAAACAATAAGAAAGACAAGAATAATTAAAAGCTTTTATTTGACCTTTGCTTCTCTACTGTAATTGACCTTTTGCTGAGTCTCACCCCTCAAATGCAGTCTGGTCAATCAAAGTGCAACATCAGCCGGCTCCGACAAGGGTCTGACATCAACATGGCTGTGCTCCATAGACTGTCATGCTATCAGTTTAGATCTTCTTCATTTTCAGGCTGGTTTTGTGGATTTAAAGCAAAACGTTGTGCATGGGGCATGTATACAAGAGATTCTCAGATATATGTGCCCTCCCTGTCCAAAACCCTGTCCAAAGGTTTTTTTAGTGAGTGCAGTTAGTTACTTGCTCCAACAGCTTGATGGACCATCACAAAGGGGCAAGGTTTAGGGAAGGGTCAGTGAACCCCCTTCAAACAACCACCCTCTTTTCTTTAATCCTGACCACTGTGACAGCATGCCCAGCCAATGCATTTGTCAAGCAGAATTTGTAAAACTAAATCTGAATATAATTGGTATCAGTTAGTCAAAAGTATTGGTTATTACTACTACTACTTATGTTAAGAGAAGATGTTGCTTGCTATTTTAGAAGTTACCTGGCCAACCAAGTAATCCTGCTTGGTGAGCTGATGGATACTGCATACATAACACAGCTGACCTGCCTATTCTTTTTGATGTGTAATGCTGTATTTTACTTTTTTGGCTCATATATGACCTGTGAACAAGTGGGTACTTCTTGCAATAAACTCATCCAAGTGGCATTTCATTGCCGGCCCGCCATATTTTGTTAAATAAAATAAAATAATAATAATAATAATAAATAAATAATGGCCAACTCTGTCTCATTCTTAAGTCATCACATACCGGTGCTTGGGCAGTGACTTCCACATCAGACACAAATTAAAAAAGCGGTCCTTTCACATTGGCATGATATGCGGCTAAGCGCTGTCAGTGTTTGACATCGCCTGACGCTGTCAGTGTGTGACATCACCTGACGCCGTCAGGGGCAAACGATGCTGGACAACAATGGAAGTTATGGGGGTGAAAAGTCTGAGTAGGGCAGGTGGAAGGAGCAAATAATTGGTCCAACAATCCCTGACTGTTACCTGGGAGGCAATTCATGGTACTGTACCAAAGAACTACGTTTACTGTGAAAGAGACTATATGTAAACTGTACTGTTTCCTGTGAAAACATGTATTTTGAAAAGAAATAATGTGTGTACCATGCTGATGTTGACACGGCGTCCCAGAGCGTCAACAACAGACACACCCAGGCTACCTTGCACATCATATATCCACGTAGAAAGTCCATGACCAAGCAATGATATGTGACAAGGTCAGAGTGAAAATGTGTTGATATGCATTTAAAAATGCTTCCCCGACACTCCCAATTACTGCCCTGCACCCTTATTTCACCTGATATGTATTTTAGGAGTACAATTCTTTAGGGTTGCACCACTTAATCAGAGCATTATTTCCCCCCGTCAAATTTGTTGTATTACTCTACAATCCAAAAAAAAAAGAAAAAAAAAGAAAAAGAATTTTCAATAATCAAAACAAAACAAAATAATTAATACAAGCAGCAAATCTTCCCATTGGAGCTGCAGGAACCATTATAATTTGGCACTGTCATGCAGTATTTGAAACAGCGTATCAAATGGTTGCAGATTTTTAATTTTATTTCATTTGTTTATTTTTTGTTGATGATTGACTAGTCAATTAAATGACAAATAACCTATCTTTGGTTAGCAGAAAACTTTAATTCAAGTCTGAAACACTCAGACACACTCACACTGATATTTTTACTGTATCCTATAGAAGGAAAGTATGAACTTTGTAGGAATGGTTATAAATAATTACACTGCTAATGTGCATATGTTATGTTAGTGCGTAGTGCCATTGTCCAAAGTATAAAGACAACTTTAAGTAATGCATAGGTTATGATGATGTACGTTTATGGCCTGTAGATTCATGACCTTGCCTTGCCAAAATAAATGGCATTAAACTTAATTAAACACAGCGACCAATGAATACTGGGTATGAGCTACTATATCTACTTGTAATCTTTCAGGCACCATTTCACCTGCAGTGGTAGAATTGACGACCATGGATCTTTTTTTTTTTTTTCATTTTAAATGTAATAAATCAAATTTACATTTTCAAATCATTTGACACATACTGTAGGTTTGCAGACTAATGATAGACGCTACAGTTGACTTTGATTCAGCTGCTGCACTTATTCAATTTCTTCACAGCAGTAATTCAGGTTTAATCTCAGTTTTCTATGTAATCTACAGTGAGAATTAACTATAAAGAGTACTGATATAATATTAGCATGTTTTGCTCTACTTTATGTGAAGCATGTGAAGAAGTGTTTCAGCAGGGTTCACTGAAAATCAGAGTGAGCTTTTAAATCCAAGGTGAGTCACTCTCTAAATGTGTCAGTTAGACCAAAGCTTTTCCCTAAATTGTTCAGTATCTTGACATGATGGGGAAAACAACATGAGATTAATCAGTGAAACAGAGTGAAGGGCTGAGTCAGAGGAAATTGGTTATTGCTCCAGTCTGCCTGGATCCCGGACTATGATGGCAGAAGACAGGAAGTTCTCTCCACACCAGTAAAGGTCAGAGCATTCACTGGCTACTGCACTTGTTCTTACTTTCTCTCTTGTGAACTTTGCTTTAACACTTTTTATTTCCATGGACGGCCCTCACAGTGAGGCCAGAGGCAGAGAAAGGTCAGAGAATGAAGAGAGCATAACTGTGAGGAAGTAGTAAATAGTCAGCCTGGAGCTTGGTTTGTAGTTGTAAATGCATTTTGGCTGCAAGAGTACACAAAATCACAAATTTTCACATAAAACGTCTGTTGCTCATGATTTGAATATCAGAGGATGAGGAGAATAAAGTGTGAGGGATAGAGAGAGGTGTGGTGTGGCAGAGATTAAACAGCTGTGGTGTACAACATAGCATCAAAAATAACATCCAGTGTTCATAGCAACATCAAAACAATTGCAGACACATTTTCTCATGAAAAGTCAAACATATAATTTAAGCTTGAGTCATAACTTCAGCTGTAGCCCTTTAAATCAGAATGCCAAACAATGGGAATGTCAGCAGAGTGGTGAAGAGAAACTCTGCACATTCGACAACACTTTCACCTTGAAGTGTTAGTGAATGGGGGTGTGGACACATTTTGCTTTTGTAACTTTGACCAACACATTTCCAATAGAATCAGCATTTTTTTTGTACTTTCTGTTTGAACCCAAGCAAAAGGGATAGCAGAAAAGTGTTACCTTCAGCCCCGGGGGTCAGGTCGTCGGGGTCAAAGGTGGTCAGAGGTGAAGGTCCAGGACGTGAGCCATAGGACAGGACAAGGGGTGGGACACACATTGGTGGAGGTCACGGAAAAGCACAAAGACATGGCGGCAGGGAGAGGGAGGAGAAGCAAGAGGCACAACAAAAAAAGATGGAGAGAAATGGAAGGAGGAAGAAGGGGGCAGCAACAGGGGAGGATGTTGCAGAGAGTTAAAAAGACAAGGGGGGATTTGGGAAGAAATGGAGGGACATGGCACCGAGAGAAGGTAAAAAGCAGAGGAGGAAACTGGGAGGGAGAGCGGCAGTTCCGAGGGGTTGGGAGGGGGAAGAGGCTGAGTCAATTCCTCTAAAAAAACAGAACTAAAATAAAAGGAATGAACCCATACCTTGGTCGTTTAACGTCAGGTGCGCCAGACCTTGAAAGGGAAAAAACAGAAAAAAAGAACAGAAAGAGGAAGAAAAGAAGGTCATAAAAGGCACGGGAAGAAAAAAAGCATTGTCACAACGTTGGACTGCAGTTTGTGACAGACATCCTGGGGCAGACTTGGATGTCAGAGTTCAAATCAAAGGTAAAAAACAAGAAAGAGAGATAGAGAGAGAGAGAGAGCGAATAGTAACAGAAAACAAGCAAACACTTCTTGAGTGAGGTGTGGGGGGTTTAGAAAAAAAAGCATTTTCATTTGGCGCAACCCCCGAAGGCTATTGCTCTCACAAATGCTTTTTTTTCCTCTGGAGTACTTATGGAACACACAGAACTGTTTGGCAGAAAAAGCTTGAACTGAATTCCTCATCTCTTACTGTACACAAATCATAAAAAAAAAGAATCGGAGCTCTGCAAGGTCTCACACAGAGAGGGTCAGAGATAAACCTGGAGAAAAAAAACCCGCTACGGGATAAAGTGTTTTGTGTTGCCTTTAAAAACTCAAAGCCAAAGATTATTCTAACACAGATGTGAGTATCCAGCAACAAAACACTGGCCCAAAATATTTATTTACTGTCTCTATTACTGTAGGCTATAGCACACACATCTTGCCAAAAACACAGATCAATAGATTTCAAAGAAAGATGTCCACAGTGAGATCCAGCTGTGGTTGGTGAACAACAGTTAACATCAAATAGCAAACCATTTTTGATACATGAAAATCCATCCATCAAAACATTCACAAAATCAATACTGTGTAAAATTCTTAGTAAAACATTTTTTTAAGGTCCTAATTTCTCAGAAATCACTGTCAACATCTACCATCTCCAGATAATCACTGTAGCCAATCAAGTCACAGCACAATGGCCCCAACAGAAATAGCAACCACATTTTCAAAGCTGTTATTAAGAGAAACAACAACCCAAACAATCCTACATGTTGAAGGTCATTCATTTAACTAACTGGAGTAAAAATAGTGAAAACAGAAAAAAAGGACCTTACTGTCTCTGATAGACTTTGTTGTACCACCACAAGGAATTTTGTGCTGCATAATTGTGCATGTCAACATGCACACTCCTGTCTAGACAGTGAGAAAATGAAAATAAAGATTCTTAAACAGTAGTAGAGAAGCAGGGTTTAAAACCACAGTGACCTAAAAACATAAGAAATTAGTATAAATCAATTATTGAAAGATAAGGCTTTCATTTTGACTAAAATTTCCTCACATAAATTTGAGTAGTTTATATCAAAAATGTCTTTAAATGGGATTTTGTGGTTTAACAGGGACATTTAACCTATATAATACCTCTGTTTAAAATATCAGCCTCCCTAAAGCATCTGTTGAGGAAGGCTACTGCACAGAGGATCATCAGGGAGAAACGCCTGGCAGGAGGGATATAATAACATATCTCCTCAAAAATTATAGTTGACAGGGGCAGTGCACTGTAAACATACACCGACATGTCTTGTCGTTAGAATTCTTGGAGGCAAACCTTGAAAAGAGAAATAGAACAAAAATGAAACATGGACTTAACTATGGCCTAAAGCAAGGTTTATTCCCAAATAAACTGAAAGGCTAAAGCAAATTGGATTTAACCCCAGGCAGCACAGAATATCAACAATATTATGTCTGTTGGACAAGAAGTCCCAAAAGGTCAAATCGATTCAAGCAAACCTGTCTTTTCATTGATCAATACCATTTCAAACGTAAGGCTCTCCACAGACAACAGCATCAAATTAACCCCTTACAATCAAGGAAGTACCGTGGTGCAGCCTTAGAGTGCTTCACTTGTGTTTGGAATATCACCATTTACCAGCATGAACAAGGGTCCAATATACAGAAATATTCTATAGTAATCTGCTATAAAAGTTATTTGCTACCTAAAAGACCCTTCAGACTTGAAAGGACTCACATCACTGCTGGCTGCAGTTTATGAATGTTTTAGCACAAGATTTAGCTATTAAAGGCGTGAATATTTTATATTTGAAATTGTTTCCTCGGTGCTTGAGATTCATAGTTTGGTCCTGTATTGCTCTACATATACAGTCGTATGACCTTTTTTTTTCCAAAAGAATGCAGGTATTCTGTACTCATTGTTTTCTGCAGCTGATTTCAGAACTCTATAAAGGAGAGACAGTCTTTAAAAAAGCATGAATCAATGCCAAAACGCAGTTTCCAAGCACAGCAAACTCACCTGGGTTCTTCAGTATGACATTTAGACAACGAACTACCAAACTGAGGTGCTCGACAGCTAAGGTTACTTAAACATTCAGTTGCTGCTTTCTTCTTGCAGGCAAACAAGAAAAAGATAGTGTCTAATGTCTCAGAAAACAAATTAACACTCAACTAGGGCTAGCTGCAGCCAGAATGCACAAAACATGTCCATGCCACCACCAGCGAGTGAGTAAATCAGGATGCAAAGCTCAAGCTCAAATGACTCTTGACTACAAGCTGTTCCTATTGTCTTCTTTCTTAATAACATCTGTGATTCAGGGGCAGAGGAAATGTACAGGCAGAGTGTTTTATTTATCTGGCTGCAGTCCGTTTCCTGCCGGCCCTTTGCAGGGAGTCCAATCATTCTCACTCTGCCTCCCTCTGTTTTTGTTCCCTTGCTCATAATCCATTAAGGAGATAAGGCGAAGGCTCCTGCAATGAAACAGAACGGTGCTGTCGCTGCATACCAAATCATTCAAATGCCCCCACCCCACTGCCTCGGCTTCATCCAGCTCAGGCAGGCAAAAGACAGTGGCATGATTTTATGGTAGAGGAAGACGAGAACAGGCTGGAGAAGAGAGGGTAAAAAAAGGAAAAGAGGGATGTTGTCAAAAGGCATTTTCTCAGCCAGTGTTAACCAGAGATCTACAGACAGGTGTGCAGCGCCATGGCTGAGAAAAGCCAAAAATCAATCAAAAGGAGAAATTCATTCCAAGGTATCGTATCAGGAAATTAGTAAGTTGTGATTTGATCCGTGCATCATGCCAAACTTTTCTTTTCACACATTTTCCCCAAAACAGAGAGACACAAAAGCCACACACACCAACACACACAGCCGGTCACACACACTTTGTTGTCTTGGCAGAGGCTCAGGATGCCAGACTCCTACTGTACCATGCCAGATCCTGATCAGGATGTGATGGCTTTCACTAGCAAGTGGTTTGAGAGAGAGAGAGAGAGAGAGAGAGAGAGAGAGAGAGAGAGAAAGAGAGAGAGACAGAGAGAGAGAGAGAGAGGAGGCGGCATGACTCAAAATTGAAATTACTGATCACTGTAAGACATCCGAATACAGCCAACATAAGGAAAAGCTCTATCTCTCTTAACTTTGATTCTGCATTCAATATTGAAGCACAAATCAAATTACCACAGCCACAGGCAGCAACGCTTGCCACACATACTGAGGGTGTGACAAACTCACAGCCCAAAATATGAGTCTCCCTGTCTCCTTGACATCTGAGCATTTGATTACATCCTTAATTCTGCGGCGAGTACAGATGGGAGTGCCGAACAGAACCGGCGCCGATTGGTTGGTCATGATTGAGTGGCAGATGGAGCTGGGTCATAATTCTGCCATTAGGAGGAGACATGCTTACGTCTTATCTGGCCAACTCCTCTTCTCCTCTTTTTTCCGCCCATTTCTCCACCTTTTCCTTGCTCCCCATCTTCACATCCAGCCCTCCATTAGCCAGCTGCAGCTGCCTCCTGCTCTCTTCTTCCTCATCTGCCACTTTCTTCTGCTTTCCTTTCAGGTCTGATGAACACAGGCCACTATTGTTTTGAAAACTACCGATTTCATTCAAATGACTGTTGGTGGCATAAACAACAGTGTCCTACTAGATAGTGCATGATAAAGACTAGGTCTTGTCAGCATGGCCTATAAATAATATCACAATATTTCAGGCTTTTCTCCTTTAAACTACTAGAATAGTAAACTTAAAAAACTACTGTTACTGTAAAATAAAGTTAAATAAAACAGTTACAATAGAGTTAAATAAAGTACTGTTATAACAAAGTAAACTTAAGTAAAGCAACTTCAGTTAAAGCAAAGTTAAATGATGCACTGACTTAACAAAGTTAAAGTACTGTTACAATAAAGTTAAATAAAATTTCATTACAATACAGTTAAATAAAGTACTGCTTTAATGAAATGAATACAATTAAGTGGAACCACTGGTGCTTAAATTCTGAAGCACCAAGCTCTTCTCCGGTTAACACTTAGCTATTAGCAGTTAGCGGAAAGTTAAAGCATTATGAGGCATTTTTGAACATGAGAATTTATTCACTTTGAACAGAAAACAAATTGACAGCTCTCCAGTTCATACATCAATAATAACTGCAAATTGCGCTGGTGCTTCATGGTCACAAAATGGTCATGGTCTGGAGCCCTGCAGATACAAAGCCACACGTCTTGGCTGTTCACACACTATCACCCAGGACAGAGTGGTGTGGATGGGCAGGGGATTTTGGGGGGTCTTTTTTGTGTGTTTTGTCTATAAGAGGGAGAGACCCATAGCAGAAAGCAAAAGAACCAAAGCGCCAAAGCGAATCTCATGGAGGTGGCTTGAAAAAAATAATGTTTGCAATATAGTCATTTTATACATCCCATGTGGAAAAAGCCGTGATTCGAGTGTAATCAATATATTGGCCCTTATAAAGACAAAGACAGGCAGTGTCATATGTTTGTACAAGTCTATAGATACACCAGACTGACACCTGCACTTAACTGTTAATCAATTTATCATCAATCGACGAGTAAATATATGGCTAACACTGGTCTCTAGCATGTCTCTGTTTGGACAGGAACAGCATATTCTTGAATGACCTTGTAGGACATTACTCTGTCACATCATCCTACACACACATGAACAGATGTGCTGGGTCTCAGGACAGCAACATCAACACACAATGGGAGGGAACAGAGAAGAATGGGAGTCATCATCATTGGCCCTTTCTACCCCTTCCGCACTCCCTCTCAGTACCTCCTTCCCTCGTTCATCAGATGGACACATAGACTAAGTCAGAAGAATGTGTTTGCTTCCCAAGCCCCCTGTGGTGCTGCGATGGCATGTTAAATAGCATCATCCTCCAAGGACTCTCACTCTCACAACATATGGCCACCACACTTTACGCGCCTCCTGAAGGCACATGCCATACTGATACAAAACCCTCGTCTTTCCTTGCAGATCCTAAAACAGCAGTCGGTTAAAACATATTTCTCAGCGACACCGCCTTTGATGACTTTAGTGGGAGCGAGCATTACCAAAAAGCAAGAACTATCCAAGTGTATAAAAGTCATGAAGTATAAAATAAGAACAATAAATGGTTTTATGTGCAGCTTATTGCTGGGTGCACCCTTGGCACAAGATATAAAACCGCACAATATCCAAAACATTTGACACGTCCACAAATCACTGGCTTTTACTAGGCCTGGGCACAGATAAAGTTTCACTGCGTAATCATTGCTGTATGTCTCCCATTGCCAAAAAGTGCAGGCACGGCCCTCGAGAGCTGAGAAACAAACCAGGGCAATTTGTAAAAACATCTGCTTAAAAGATGTGGGAAAATGGTTCTGATTGAATGTGAATAATATTCATCTTAGTTGGCTGATCCATAATGCATAGTGTCTTTGCACAGCTTTAAGTAATATAGAGACTGTGGCAGAATTCAAAGTGCTTTAATAATTCATTGTGGATATCTATTCTATGAGAGAGAGAAAGGAAGAGATAGTGGGAGGTAAGGGGCTAAGAAGACCTCTATAATCTTGCTGAGAGTTATAGACTGATGTTAAAGGCTTCCGTGTCTTACAATGCTTTAAATTATTAACATGGAGCTTGCCCCATTTCAAAGGGAAGAAACATGTTCTATACTTTAACATCAAGTGAAATCAAGTGAAAATCTTGCTCATTGGGTCCACAGACACTTACTGACAGTGTCGAGTCAAAGACTGCAGCTTGCTGTGATTTTAATAAAGGATATAAGACTTACTTCACACACAGCTACAAGGTAAAAGGAAGTCTCTTTCATCTTGTGAGGCTGCATGTGTGTGTGTGTGTGTGTGTGTGTGTGTGTGTGTGTGTGTGTGTGTGTGTGTGTGTGTGTGCGTTGGGCTGAGGATGTAATATATATATTCTGATCCAGCTGGGCAGTTGTGATCTGACATAGCTGCCATACTATAGACGAGGAAGTAGTCAATTTCCGGTTGTACAGTTTAGCACAGAATATGCATTGCTGAAACTCTTTTAATACAACAATGGTGGTACCTTAGCTGGCAAGACTTATCGGATCTGTAAAGTCGAGCTGTTCTCAACTTTCCCCTGTAGTGCCGCTGGGCACCTTTTAAATCTCTGTAGCACAGCGGGCGGCGCAGGACTGCAACGCCAGGTCCAATTCACAATGAGTAGCAGCCCACCACTCTCCCAGCTTTTGAGTTTCTGTGTGTGTGAACAGTGAACAGATTCTGCCTTGGTCATAATTTGTAGTACATGATGTGTACTCTAAGAAATGCTCGCCCACTGCTCTGCGGAATATCAAAACGCCTTATCGATGTTTCAGCCAAAAAGAGAAAAGAATAAAAAAGGCATGCTGAGATGAAGTCTTGTCATTTTACCTGACACCAGCACTGACCCTCAATTAAAAAGCGCCATGAAGACTGGAAACACTTTGATCCACTGGTCCTTGTATGGTCAGTAGTTTAAGCTTTGTTCAGTACTCAAATTCAGTCAGCCAGTGTTCCATCAACAACTATGCCTGCTTTTAAGGTAAGAGCACCTGGGACTCCCTAAAAACTTGGTATTTCACCTGAATGGGGTTGGCTTTGCAGCACTTATTATAATTATAATGATAGTCTGCTTTGGAAGCCTGTTAGGGCCGGTCATCTACTGATGCAAGATGGTACAGTGATATCAGAATACAACACCCCTCGTCTGAACAGATTTTGTTGTTGGACATAATTCAGTCCTTCTAACTGTCAATATACTGTACAGTGTTTAAGGAAATGTTCAGTTGTACACATTTTTTAGTATAATGTTATGACTGCTAATTTGGGAATTTATCAGCTGTCAAGTAAAGGTCATTTGGAAATCTGCGGGGAAGTCTAGCTGCAGTTGCAGCCATGCCAGCAGTACAAGGAGCAAAATCTAAGTGTCATATTGTTAATCAATGATGCTGATGGCCCTTTATCCCGTAAGGTTAATCTTGGGGTCATGGCAAAGATTAGGTTATAAACAGCTGTTTTGCTATCTTATCCAAACAGTGCTGAGATAAATATGAGTAAACATAACTGTGCATCAGGCATACAACACTGTGTGACACAGGATGTAAAGTACTGCCACTGGGTGAAATAGCACATTTTTAGGGAGTTTCATGAACACCATGGTCACTGCAGTGTCTTTTGTTTTGCACAACAATACACTGTAGCACAGCACAGATGTATGACATCACCAGTAGGATTCTGAATGGATGTTTTAAAGATTAGATTTGGGTTAACTGCAAGCTGCCACTGGGAGTAAAAGTCCATCATTCAGCATTCTTAAGAAGCCTGGGTGCAGCTTGAGTGTAAGCGTGCACTAACCACTATGCCTGAGATTGAACTTTTGTAAAGCATTATGACACATACTAAGATTCACCACAAGACAGAAAGAGTAAAAAGTGGGAGACACAGTAATGTTGTCGAGTATTTGTTACAGCACTACACACAAGACTACTCTAGATTTGGGGAGAAATACTTCCATGTTAGCTGCACAATGTATCTCTTGTGGCTGTGACTTAGTTGTATCAAGACAGGATCTGTAAGATGTTTCAGTTGTAGCACCACACAGGTCCCTCTCTACAGATTTATTCTGCAACAGTACCGCAAACCTTCTCCCTTGAATGTTATGAACCACAGCCCTATGATCACATTGCAACACGGATAGGACTGCTTCTCAACTGACCAGTTACTACAGCAATGTGAAAAGAGCTTATATTTGAAGCAAAGGCACAGCTGTATTTCAGCAACAAAGAAGCAAAAATGGAATTTAACACTGGCTGTACAATCCATTAAATATGAAAGGGGTGGACAGGCAATCTGAACATTTTTACAGAACCACGGCAAATAAAATCCACATATTAAACTGTACAGGATTTCATAGCATTTATGCAGTGAATATATACCAAAAAATATAAAAAAAAAAAACATGTTTATTTTTCAGTTCGGTGTGTTGGTTTCTGGCAGGATGCCCTATATTCTCAAGGTATCTGAATAAAAAATGCACTCCTTTTACAGCAATTCAGAATTCTTTTCTCTCTCTGTGTGTGTGTGTGTGTGTGTGTGTGTGTGTGTGTGTGTGTTTGTGTGTGTGTGTGTGTGCATGAGCATGCATTTGATTCCCTTGGAAATACCACAGGGAACTGTTGACCCCAGGCGAGGCACTTAAGCTGAGCGAGTGAAGCATTAAATCTTTATGGTCACTTTCCACTTTACACAGCAGCAACAGCCATCATCTGTCAGGGGCGATGCACTAAGTTGTTTGGAAGCCTGTCAAATGACATGATTTACTATTCAAAGTTACAATTAGACAGGGCAGCACTACATAATTAAGGTTGCACATGCCAAGGCTTGCAGACAGAGAATATTCAAACCAATGTTCCTATGACAGGTAATCCAAAACATTTTTCTCCTGTCTTGAATAAAGATCCAACTTTGGTGCCACAGCTTTGGTCTTTCAGAATTAATGTAAGCACTGTCTCAAAATACTGCACAATTCAATATACAAAAAAAGGAACATTCCATATGAAATTGATGGTGAAGCATTTTGTTCAGTCAGGGTTTACCCATACTGCAAACACTTTAAGTGTTGTTTATTGGCTTAATAACTGTCTAGTCTGTACGTGGGGAGATCATAGTTAAGTCCTACAAGGGAAAATATCTCATATCGAGATATTATGCTCCCCCACATCTCCTAATTAACTGCATAACGCTGAGTGAATCACTTTGACTCGCACATTTTGTTCATTAAAACACAGCTAATATGTCATGGGATATGTCTGGAAAAATAAATCAGAGTGTCTTGGAGAGTGGTGAGGGGCAGAGATCTGAACAGTTGCCGTTCCATCTTAATTAAACAGTTCATAAATAAATAGGACCTCCATATGTCGAGCCGGAGAATTTTGACTAATTTCATGTTTTAGCTAAACACACAGCAAGGATGTGATGATTTCTTCACTTGTGCTAATTTACACAAGACGGCCTAAAGATGCTCAAAGGAGTCGATGTTTCACTCACTCTTACATAACACCCCAATTCATTTCCTTCAAAGGAAGGGCTCTATCAACACTGAAAGCAAAATGTGTCATACAACAAACATAGCATCCTCATGCCCTGGAGTATATCTCCTAAATTCTGTCCTACCACTGTTTGTATTTTGTTCAGTTCCCAAATGTTTCGAGTCCTAGCGGAGCCATGGTGGGTCCATCTTGTGAAAACCAATAAATTCTATGTCTGACCTCTATTTTCCCTTCATTTATGAGGTCAAAACTAATCATTAGTCCCCACTGAGATCTGGTGGCCTCTCTCAGAGTATCCATCTGTCCTTCCTCTCCTATTCCTAATCTTCAACTGCCAGTAGTGCAGATGCATGCTACAACTGTTCCCCGCTCCATCCGCCCTCTTTCCACAGTCAATTTCATGGAATGAATGCCTCTGATTGCCACTTCTGGACTGTACTCATTAGGGAAGCTAAAAGTGGGGAGTGGGCAACAAAATGCAATGCCGTCCTTTACAGTGTGTGTGTGTGTGTGTGTGTGTGTTTTTTTGTTTTTTTTTTCTCTGGGATGTTGGAAGCTGTAATTGCAACGTCAGATGTGTGATGAGAGACCGGCAGTATTGATGGAAGGAAGGAAGCCAGTCCTCAAGTGGATGATTAGCACATGCAACCACCCAAGGGATGATGTACAAAACCATTAAAATACCTCAACCCCCACACTGACATAACCTACCCAAAGCCAGCGTCCTTTCAGGTTCCTAACTGCTTTTGCAATCTTTTGATCAGTTTGATCATTAGTGTTGTCGTGACTTTAATTACCTCCGTAAACATGGCAGCGAACCTGAAAAGACGGAAGATCGAGAACTACTTTTAGCAATGTAATATTAAATGTTAAACTGTTTAATAGTGTTGAGTAGTAATTTTGATTGAATTCTATGGCAAATGGGCTTTTCTGTTTTAGAAGCACTGATTTCCTTGCCATGTAACTGGTTAAAAACTATGCATTTACTATTGTTTTCCCGTGAGCATGTCGTTTCATACCGAGCTTCAAATCTCAGCTAATTTAAAAGCACTGAAAGAAATTCAGAATGGAAAGATACGAAAAAAACTTAACCAGTTATTAGTGATATGTCTCAAGTGTCAGTATCTACAAATAGGGGAGGTCACTCCGAAATCAATAAAGTAAAAAAGGAAAAAAAATAATGATCATTCTTTACTAGTAAAAATGTTCAGCTCCAAAGTAAATTAAATGACTTGTACGGGCAGATATTTTTTTCTATCATTGTCGCCTCTATTGCAAAAGTAAACCCATGTCAGTGAGATAAAGTAAAAACAACAAAATCCCCTGGTCCTCTGAGCCATGGAAGCTCAAGTCAAGGCAAAGTAATCTACAGGGACATTAGTGCAAAATAGCACCTTGCCTTGAGCGTTTGTTGATGTTTAATGTTTCATTTTGACAATTTTCTCCCTTCAGCCGACGTTTAGAGCACACATCCTGTTCCTCTCCACTAACAGCACGGCAGTGAACTGTAGTTTCGTGTTAGGAAAAAAAATAAAATCGTAATGACTTTTCCTGGAAATGTGGCTTCCCGTGAGGTTCTGTCAGGGCGACTTCCTGCCTTGTGTCAGGGGGTGGGTCTCAGCAGGTAACTACAACAACATCCCATAATGGAAAATTAATGTCTTCCAACTGAGACGATGCACTAACTACATTTAGCTCATTGGGTCGGGTAAACACCATTAGACCATGGAATCTGCAGTGCTCCTGGAAGTTCAGTCATTTGAGAGAGAGTTGGATAATTATGGCAAAATTAATGGAAATTGTGTAACAAATGTATTCATAATTCATGAGCCTATTTTCTGAGGCTGGAATCCTCGTTGTGGGGAACAATATGCTGCTTGATTTAACTGAGATTGTAAAATTCCCACCTGGTATATCTTCCTAACTCACAACAGCATAATCGTGTGTTCCTTTGCTGCATAATGGTGCATAAAATGGTTCTGAAGAAGTAGCTTAAACAGACTCTTCAGCAAGCTGAATTGTGCTAAATGTAATGTTAAATGAATTAGTCTCATATTCACCCTTAATCTCTTAATTGCCCTTAAAGCAAGATGACAGCTCTGACAATCAGATGAATTAACCAAGTCATTTTTGATACATTATGTTATAAAAGGCCACTTCAGCTATTTCCATAAAATTGAAGACTTGAGAGCATTCTTAAGGTGAACCTTTACTGCGAAAATTTTGTAATATTTGCTGTGTGAGTATGAGTGAAGGTGCGCTAAGCTGTAGGAAATGTCAAAAGGAAAATGTCAGGCAAATGTGGACAGAAGTGAGTAGTCTTAATGTGAACAGAATAATAAGTTCAAACAAAAGGTTTTTTGTTTTTTTTGTCTAGCCATCTCTTCTGAAAGCAAAGCCATGCCATAAAATGGCAGAGCTCAACCCTAAATTAAGGAAACAACAAATCTCAAGTTGTTTTTTCCCAGAGACACAACAGTATCTCGTTTAGTTCGAGCCGCTGAGCAAAAAGCCCTGCTGCTTGCTTTCATCTCGCCAAACTCTAATTAGGCAAACTGAACAAATACCAGCGAGCGAGAAGTCCTCTGCATATTCAAACAAAAGGGCTCCTGAGTTCGAGCGAGCAGAAGGAGCTGAAGAAAGGGAGAGAAAGAGGAGAGAGAGCTGATCACAAGAAAATTAAACGGCACTGAACCTTGTAAACAAATATTTCAACAATGTTAAACACAATGTAGGAGACGTCTGGTGCCGCTGTGCTGTGAAATAGCCCGGCTCTGTTTGGAATGGGGTTTCACGTATGATGGGCACTGAGAAAAAACACAACTAAGGAGACACAAAGGAAACAAAGTGTGTGTATTTGTGAATGGGTATCAGTCAAATAGTTTTACTACAAAGAATTCCAATACCAAAAGTTATACACAAATGTAACCAGTGAAGCAGAGATCAAGCAGAACCCATATTTCTGCTCATCATCCTTCCTGTCTAGAAATGCCTAAAGCCTGTCATTGCCTTCATTAATAATTTTTGCCTTTAGCGATGTGGAGTGCTCCACCTTGAAGTGTCAGCTATATTTCCCTAAAATATATGAGCTACTAGAGTCGGTCCAAGAACAGTGAGGTGAAAGAGAAAAGACTGACACAAATCCATTTTTCCCCCTCAACACTGCTGAATTGTTTTCTTCCCAAGTTTTGTTCCTCTTGAAAGTCACTCATCACTTTTAGGCCTTCTGTGGACAAACACTCGAGATGCTGCAGCCCAACCCTTGTTGGCATGGCAACTGGCTCCAGTATCTTTTCTACCATGACGATAGCCATACTGGTGTATTCGCATTCTGCTTCACATTCCTCTACTTTGTCTTTCTTCCACTGTGATTCTCATCTACTGATAATGTCCTCTTTGTACTCTTTTTTTTTCTTTCTCTGCCTGACTTTATCTTCCTCTCACCCTGTTTCCTAACCTCCATCATCCCCTGTTCTTTTGTCCCTTTTTTGGCCTCATTGCGGAGCTCACTTTCCCCTGTCAGTGTGTCTTTCTCTGCAAGCAATTAAGATTGCCATTGTGTATTTTTATTACATTATCCACCCAAATACATAACGCTCAACTCGAAAAAGTCAAGGGGGATTTGCATTTGAATAAGGTTATAAAACCACATAAGAAAATTCAGTAATTATATTAAGGGTGCATTTGATTCAGTAATGACATTCACAAAAAAATACTGTCTCCTGCTTCATTGCCCACAGAGGTAAACTCAGCAGAGATTGCAGGTATAGGGAGATGGAATAAACCCAACCCTTTCATAAATCTTCCCACAGTGAAATTGCCTTTTGGGGGTAAATCCTTTTTATATAGTCAGGAATCCTGTAGCCCATTAAGTCCACATTGCCAAGGCTGTATTCTTTAACTGTAAGCATTTGTCAGCATGCATAACAACACTGATGAAGTGCAGACAAGTGGAACGAACGCAGACCTGCATTAATTAACATTTTATTACATTACTATCATCTAAAACAAGCAAGTCGATATACGAGATGTATAAAATCACACTCCAACAGATAGAGATTGGAGATAGAGACCAGGCAGAGTTTATACATTTTGGCGGATCAAATATAGTAAAGTAGAGATGTGAAAACACATCACATCATCATATTCATTTCTCTGGCACCTGCCTATCTAGAAATAACAAGAAAAACTGATTGGAGTAGTCTGTTAACCTGAGGAGCTCTCGGGAGAGCGAGACACACACGCTTCAGGTGGAAGTCCATGTTATCTCACAGCCACACCTGATGTGTGTATGCATGTGCAAAGGTGTAGCTTTGCCAATGCCCTTGGGGCTTTGATACTGTGCGCAGAGTAAACATTGTCATCACTATTAGCCAAAACCCTCACCACCGTTGTTTTGGCTAGCGCTCATACAGTGTAGGATTGCTTAATCGGATAGGGCTTTTGTACTAGGCTCAACTGATTCCATCTGTCACGACTTCATCCTCAGATCCGCCGTGCTGTTTCGAGCCCCACGACAGCTCTTTAAGAAAACCGCTCAATCTGTTCTCTGGGCTATTTTTGCATCCTTTGCATTTTTTCTCTCAAAACTGGAAAACAAGGGGAAGCATAAAGCCGCAGGTTGCTTGACACAAAGCAATATTTTCAGTTGGACTGGGAAAGTGGGTAGCTCAACCTCCCTGATCTGCGATCCCACCCTCCTCCGCCCTCCTCCCACTACCTCCACCTCCTCAGAGGGATCTGGCAATAGATCAGAGGGGCTTGGTGCTTCCTGAGTCACCAGCTATTTGGCACTCAATGCCCTCATCTCCTCCATGGCAGCCGTTCCGAGCAGTGTGTCTGCGGCTGAATACCAGTCACCGCTGGATCGGCTCATCCCCAGGGGGCCCAGAGGAAACTGGATTAGTGGCTCATAACGCTCATGAGAAAGAGAGAGACCCTGAATATGGCGCTTTTGTCCCTTAGTGTGTGTAGTGGCAGGGGGTCATTACTTGGTCATCAGTTTACAAGTTGGAGAGGACAGATAAGGCACTTATAGAGAATCTGTTTCCAATGGATTTTTTCGTCACAGTTTTTAGGCTTGAATTGGATATTAGCCTGGCTTAAAGAAATAACTTCTGACCTTCTATAAATGAAAGTCCAGTTGACTACCCTGTGAACACTGTGAGCTCATGAAAATTTGCCATGTTGTACATCCACTGTCTGTTGGGTCCTCAACAAAGCCCTTGTCTGGAGGAAGGATTCCGTTTTGTTTCTAGTGTATTTGAACTACATAATTGTAACAGCTAGCATGAACAGTGAGCATCACTGTGACTGAAACAGAAAAGTAAAACAGTGCCATGAACAGATGAAACAGAATAACGTGAACGGAGTTGTCTCAGAATCAGCTCCACTCTTTGATATAAAGTACAGTCTCTGTGCAGTGCAGTGTAAAAACACCAAAGCCATGACTGGTTAGCACCAAAGATATCGCAAAATCAGAAAAAACAAGCTTCCTGAGGATTACTGCTCTAATCCATGATACTCTATGAATGCTAATGTGGCGGCTCGAGGCACAAAGAACTCAAATCCCCTGTGGCCCTCCACTGCTCTCCTTTGCTTATTAGAAGTTCTTATTATGTGACACTATAAAAAGATTGATTCTGGTGATCCACAAGAGTGATAACATTAGCATGTGTTAAATAGTCAGGACATGTTCACCGCTGTGTCAGGACTAGCTAAAGACCACTGTTGAGTATCTGACATCAGGTCGCCAGGGATCAGGCTGACATTACTTGTCTAGATCATCTTGTCTTTCAAAAGCCTAAAACATACGTGCCGATGTGTACAGTACATACTCTCTCTCAGGCTATCTTCTGTCAAGTCCAACAAACTGACCACAAGGTCACTGAACTGCTAAATCCAATTATATGCAATTATGCAGTGTGTCTTGTACCAAAGAAAAGGGCTTTATCTGACCAGGGGAGAGGGGAAAATTGAATAAGGAAGCAGTATTCTCAATAGGATCCACTCCCTGGGCCACACATTCATCCCTGGTGAGCTCTTAAGGAAGGTCTGTGTGTGGCATGAGTGTGTGGCCTGCGTGCATGTGTCCACTTGCTAAGTTGCCGTGTTAAACAAAGAATCAAACTCAAAACAAAATGTTCTTACTGTGATGGAAAACTTAATTTTAGGTGGTAATATTTCACCAGTATAAATCAAGCCTCACATCTAATCAGAGGTATCACGGCAGCATTTTAGAATGTGAGGCGTAAACAAAATCAAAATGGCTCACATCCTCCTGTTACTTTCTGGTGTGCAGCATAACCAACACACTGACCTGTCCAACCCAAGGTTAGGCATCATGATCTACAGGAAGTGGCAAAAGTTAATGTCAACCCAAATCAGCAAAGAACTGTCACATGACATTAAGTACTCGTGAAAACTAACAGTAACTACAATACCGCCAAGCAGTTGTTTGCCTCCACCAGCCAGTCAAGTTGCAGTTTGTATCTGTCCAGACTCATATGTGTTAAGTTTTATCATTATTAGCATATGATTTCTTAACTTATGACCAAAACTGTGTTCTTTGAGGTCACTGTGACCTTGACCTTTGACCACCAAATTGTAATCAGCCCATGCTTAATTCCAAGAAGCTGCTTGTGTCAGATATAATGAAATGAATCCAGTCATTCCTCAGATATGGTGTTCACAAGAATACGGATATGAGGTCACAGTGACCTCATGACCACCAACATCTAATCAGTTCATGTTTGAGTCCAAGTGGATGTTTCTGCCAAATTTTAAGAAATCCCTCGAGACAATACTGAGAAATTGGGTTCACAAGAATGGGACACCCTGAAATCATAATTTATCCAGCTTGTGTAAGTAGTTTGTGTAAGTAGGCAGTGTATTCCAAAATGGAAAAAAAAAACATTTCTCAGTAAATATCGTCTTTACACGTTGCAACAGAAAGCACGCAAAAACAGTATCAGGACTGATTCATTTCAAGAACAAAATGGATCTAAAATATTAATCTGGTCTACATCAAAAAGGAGGCAGTGTCTCAGAAACAGTTCATATTACAGTGATCCAGATCTATCAATTTCCATATAAGCTCCTGTAATTAAAATTAATTGTTCGGCTAAATAAGGCATCAGAAACTGGGATAAAGATTGATACCAGCTGTAGTGGAATGGATCTGCCTTGAAAAAAGAGTCAGGCAGCCAAATCAATAACTGTTTCTGAGTATTTCATCAGTGTCAGTAACAAAAGCATATAATTAGAGCTGCCTCAGAAATACCAAAATCAATCAAGGTGGGTTTTCTTTTTCGCTCAGGCTTATCACTGACAATTCACCCCTTTTGTGTGTGTTGTTTTTAGTTAACAAGATGGTAGCACCGCCTTGTCGGCATACGAATTCCCCCAGACACTGCCTCCATGTAAAGATTCTGGTTTGTTTGCATTCACCTCCCATATTGCCTCACCTTTTCTGCACATTAAGTATCTCTCGGCTCCTCTGCATTTACTGAAAGTGAGGGAGCTCGGGGAGGAGGCGGAAGAGTGATCAGTGTCATCTCCACTTCATTTCTATGATCAACGGTGCCTCTCGGGGCTCCAACCAACAGATCTGGGTACCCGGCACTTCTGAGCAGGCGCCATCTGCCACTGCCATCCCAGAGGCAGGGCGGCAAGCTGGGGCTGGGGCTCTACGCTGGTGCGATGGAGAATATGAGTGTATATGTGTGCGAGCGCATCACCCTGAGTTACTGTGTACGGTTATACATATTAATGAGCATCTGTGCTTACGGGAGCGCTCTTGTTGAAATGCTTTTAGTGTTTTCACACAGTACTGGAGTAGTGCAATTCAACAGGTGTGTGTGTGTGCATATGTTTGTGATGTAGCTCGTGCAAATGTGGTAAAATTTAAACTGATTGTTAGTTTGAGGGATAAACTAACAAACAAACAGAATCCAGGCTGGTGCTGCAATGAAAGCGCTTTCACAAAGAGATGGAGGTGGGAAATGCAACATGTGAACGTGTGCGCTGAAGCTGAGACGGCAAGACTTTTAAACGTTTTAATGTAACTAATCTCTTCATAGGAGCTTAGTATTTCAGCATTGCAATTTGCAAAAGAGATAAATGCTACTCCATTTTAACAACACATAAAAGTATAGTATCAATAACAGTTAATGCCACTTTGAGTTGTTCACTTGATGACACAATTGCATAACTGCTGATACTAGGCCACAACAGAACAATGTCCACAATGTATGTGGCTATGTACATACTACATAAATAACAAAATTATTTTCTAAAATGACATCAGGACTTCCTTTGGATTCTATGTATGGAGGTCCCTCTGTCCTTTTTTTTAAGTATGGACTATGTGCATGTGTGTGTGGGTATGTGTGGGCATGTGTGTGCGGCCTCCTCTCCTTATCTCCTTCAGCCAGGCCACTCTGCCGACATACACTCCAAAGAGCCCCTAGTTGTCATTCACGGCGTCACATAGCCCTGAAAAATGTCAGCATAAGGGGAAGGGGAGAGACAAAGAGAGAGAAATACACATAGAGAAAGTGGCGAGTGATGAGGGCTTGAAGCCCGACAAACCACCTTGCTACCTCGGTGGGGTTCCGTTATCTTCTCTGTAATACCTCGTCCTTCCTGCTGCACCACTCGCATACACACACATCCACTGTGCCTTAGGGCAAATCTGGCATATGCCATAGCACCTGGCACACTAAAACAGGGTCTGAATGTGCTATTGTAACAGAGAAGTGTGAAAGGATGTTTGGTTCAAGTTCAAAACATCTGCTCAAAATACAAAGGAAATGAGTTTCTCAGGTTGTAATAATTGGGAATGCACTGATCCGATACCAACATAGGATATCGGGCCGATACTGACTAAAATAGCTGGATAATGCAGCAAAGCACGAGCAGACTGCATAGCTGAGGGAGCTAACAGCAAACATGTTCTGATATTGTCAAAAATATGGGATGTCCATCTCACAGTGTGACTGCTGTTGCGGCCTACTTCCCCTACCCAACCAACGGAAATAAAGCACTGGTGTTAAACCCAAACAAACAGACACATAGCAACTAACCATGGAGGCAAAATGTGCTGAAAAGAGTGGGATTCCAGCAAAGAGGAAAGCCTTGTGGAGTTGTGGCAGCAGAAGCTTAGCATAGCACAAAAAAGGCAATCGCCGTAGATGAGGACCTGGTTCTCATGTACAAATAAACGGCTCATTCTAAGGTAACAAAAACATAGATTCTTACTTTCAGGTGATTATACACTAAAAACATACTTACTATATTCTGTTTATTTCTGCCAGAGTCCTTACAAATCCTACACACTGGATCTTTAAGCACTGGTATCGGAAAGGTACTCAGCAACGGCCAATAGCCAAATCCCAGATACCAGTACTAAAAAAGTCGATTAGTGCATGCAAATGAAAACTAGGATGAAAAGTACTCCCAGACTTTTCTGACATACTATCAAATGCCTGAATCCAAAACTGCCTGCAATGTCTTAAATAAGTAATAAAACTTTGTTGGTGATGTTGTTGTGGAGCACTTAAATGTCTGTATTTAATTGTAATGTCTTTTTTGTAGTGGCTGTATTTGTCTGACAGTTGCCACAGGCACAAAGAGAGCTTCCAAAATGATAAACAAACTAACTGAACTAATAAGATAAATTCTGTGCAGCAACAGGATATTCACCGAAGATTTTTGCTAAACCACCAATTTACAGTGACAAAAATCTCATCTTAGCTCTGTACTTGAATGTGATCATAATTAATCAGATGGCAAATCACCGATCTTTCCAGTGCTGAAAAATCAACAAACTAGTAGACAAGGAACCTGTTTATTTGTTCCATCACATGCAACATGGATTTCAGCCAGAGCTCAATACAAAGCAAACTGGGCTGCTGTACAGGATTTAGTGCAGGACATGGCAGCTTCATTGTTGGCACTTTGTGGAGCTCAGCAGGTGATATTTTTCCAAATAAATTATTGATTTGGCACTTGCATGTTTATTACTTGCACCTATTTTGCACACCTGCGGTGGCTTTGGGCAGATGTGTTAAATGCATACCCTGTTGTGCCATCATGAAAATGTCATGATGAACTGATTTGCGGCATGTGTTCACAGTCGCCTACAGTGTATGGAATGTAAGGACGCATTCCGATAAACCTCACAGCCTGATGGAAAAGTTGAAGCTGCTGGCGCGACATTGAAACAAGCCAGATATAAATTGGTTTAAAGTCTGAAAAAAGACGAAAAAGTATCACTTGGGTTAAAGCATTCCAGCAGAGTTTTATATAAAATCGTGAGTCTGCAAAGTTTAACTGAGTGAATGTTCACACTGCTATATAGACTGCAAATTGTCCCCATGATGATTTTTTTACAGTAATTATAAAGTTATAGAATGTTATATGAAAGACACACCTGCAATCAGCTGAGCATCACCCTTAGGGTGAAAGCCTTCTCAGATTTAAATTGGAAATCTAATCTGGTACATGCATGTGATCAGAGCGGAGGAGACACCATCCATGTCCCTATCTTTATCTCTCTTTATCTTCTTCCCTGTAACACACACACACACACACACACACACACACACACACACACACACACACAAACACACACAAGGAGCAGAGCGCATCGTACAGTTATTTACCACAGATACTTATCTACCAGGTTCTAGCTGAATGGCATTTGTGCGATTACCATCTTGTGGCAGCTGACAGCCCGCGTGGTGACAATACACGGTGACGAGTGGACGGCATCATAAATAATGACTGCCATCCATTCTGACTGTCAGGATGAGCAGCGTCTCATAACAGGCCAAAAAAGCAAGAAAAACACAAACATATGCTCGCACACAGAGACAGTGATTTATAACCCTTTTACCTTCTGAATGCAGGTGCATGGGCAGATTCCGACACACACACACACACACACACACACACACACACACACACACACACACACACACACACATACATACACTCATATACAGTACGTTAAATAAAATACAATAAAATGCAAACACTGAAAACCAACCGGATAGAGAGAGAGAGAGAAAAAAACAAACTTTAAGACACCCACTACATGCCTGCAGGGATACCGCAGCATTTTTACCTGCTGTATCTTTTTTGTCATGTCATGTGAGTCATTTCATTACATCCGAAAATAATGTGCCCCACAGTTCACGATTTTTGGTTGAGAAGGATTCAGGAGGGAATTAGCAAGCAGACATGTCTTAAGAAAAGTTTGCTGTCCAGCTGCAGTGTCACAAAAACACTTTTCACTCTGGCCAATTCAAATAATTTCTACATTCCATCAAAAATGTGAGTAAAATAACTGGTATAATTGCTTTTGGAAGCACTGAAAAGACTCAAATGTTCCTGAATGGTGTGAAAAATATCCATTTGTTGCATTTGAACACATTTCATTGCTATCATCATACCCTCTTGAAAGCCCCCTGTCTCCCTTCTGCTGCTGGAATAGATTGAAACATCCCATGTTTGTCACTGATTTGACTTGACGGACAGTTCCATTACAATCTCTCTCAGTCTCTGGTGTATGCATGTGTGTGCGTGACTAACCCGCCATCTGTTCACACTAGCAGTTGCTAACAGGGAGTCGTACCTGTGATGCAGAGTATTCACACAGGTAGGAGAGTTTTACCGTATCAGTTCCCCTGCAAAATGTTTTTCTATTCCATCATTTTGGGATGTTGAAGCACATCACAGCAGATAATACCAAGTGGTAGTGATGATGATTATCTTGTAATTTCACTGTGGAATATTTTTAAAGCAACAACACACTTGAGCTGATTGTCCTTATCTCTTCCCGTTGTAAATACGGACCTGCTTGTGAGCATGTACGTGCAAATGAACAGAAGCGACTGCACGCACGCGCACACACACACACACACACACACACACACACACACACACACACGATCCAGTATGGCAGCATGTCAATTCTACTTCTCCACTGGGTGAAACAGTTCAGAGGGTACATTCTTTAGGCAGGATTTTCAGTTCTGAAATTCTGTTCATTGCTGCAACTTTTTGATTTCTACTGAGATCGTCAGATATTATGAACCGCCAACTATTTCTGAAAAGACATGCAGCTTGTGTTTTTTCATATTTTATTATTATGTGTACCTCTAGAGTACAAATCAAGCGAGCAACCTGACTGTTTGACTGGATCACCAGACTGAAATAAGCACGAAAATTAGATCACTTTCTGTTTTTCTGACAACAACTAGCAACTACCAGTTTCCACATTTACTTCAGTTGCTCCACCATTGTGGCCACAGGGAACAGTAACTGCAAAAAACATATGTAAATACTCCTCAGTAACTGGAATAGCTACTGATGGCTACCACGGAAAACATCCTCTGCTCCTTTCTAATCGCACATACAACTAATCTCTTGTCTCCGTCTGTCTGCTCATGTGTGTATGTGCATGTGTTAGGTTAGGGCTATTACTAAAATAATATCGGGGCAGGCTGGCTGGCTTCGGGGTGCTTCCGCCACCTGTCTTAAGTTGAACTCAGTTGTTGAGCTCATGTAAATGATGATTCTTTCATTATTCTACAGCCATTACATTGTGCAATCAACATTTGCATCACAATCATAAGTTAAAGCAAAAAAAAAAAAAAAAAAAACACTATCTGACAGAGTTATTATTTGCATACAGTAATATTCAGGGCATCCAGTGCTTCATAAGAAACATGATTTTGCATTTTATTTTGCAGCACAAACTGAATCCTTGTGGACCAGCTTTTTGCTCTTCACACTGAGTCTCAAACATGCTGTTGGTGACACATTGGGGGAGGAAAACAAAATCAGTGGTGGGACACTTTTGGCTGCTGTGTGAACATAGCATAGTTTTCCCTAATGATAGCTTCTCTCAAGCTACATGCTGTCAGGGCAAGCCTGCAGCCGACAGGTAAGAGATAAGATAAGAAACTGTTTATACAGCAAAGGCAGAATAAATCCCATGGTAAGGACCTCACAGTGGCCCGGTGTGTCAGATTGCCAAGTTGGCCTGATCTTTGTCAAGGCATGGGGGTGTTTTTTGCCCTGCTGTGGGTAGCAGCTAACCCTGCAAAACAAATACCACCTCTTCCATCAAGGCTCATCCTCTTCTGTCTCTATGGCCTTCATAGCGAGCGGTTAAGGAGAGCCCTCACCTGTTTCTCAGTGGCGGAAACCTCTCCAGTGTTCAGCCTGCTCTAGTCTATTCTTCCTTTCTTTCAGTGCTGCATGTCGGAATTTTCCGCTAGATAATCTAAGAAAACTGGGTTAAATGTCAAGGCTGTGATGTGTGGGTGCATCCAGGAAAATGTCTGGCCTCATTGTATACGGTGTGCCATTAATGAAGTTGAAAAAATGCAGATGTATTCACTCTAGAAAGCTGTTGAATAACCATACGAATATGGATGAGTTTCTGCGTTTGTCTGGCAATCAAAAAGATACGGCGCTGCATGTGTCGGCTCAGAAAATAGGAGTCAATCAGAAGTGGTGCAGACACCGTGGGTGTCTCTTACTCTTTCAGACTTGGAAACATTAGAGGAAGCCACTTCGACAATAAATGTTTTAAAGACACAATAGAGAATACATGAATTCATTTGCTAAGGAGGTGATTTCTCTATTCAAAGACTAAGTGTGGGCTGATTGCAGCCGCACAATGAATAATCACATCTTTTAAATCAAATTAAACGGGTGGGCTTTCCAGAGACTTCATGTTTTATGAATCTCATTTAGATCTTTATTTTTGTGCATGTATGATTGACAGTGGACAGAGGACTCAACATATATGAGGTAAGGTAAGGTAACAGTAATAATTGCCTTAATCAGGCCACAGACCTCCATCAGCAATGACTGGAGTGGATTTGATTTGAAAAGCACCGGCTGATTGGGCACTCATGGTGCATGAGGCATGCTCTGTTCTTTGTATTAGTATCCATTAGCTATTGATTGGCTGGTGTGACAAGAGGAAATAGAGAGACACTTGGAATAAAGGCTGTAATAGAATTAAGTACCCATTTCTTTCAAAAGTTTGTTTCAAAAAATATTTGTGGAAAAGTCACTTAATGGAACATATTCATATTCACACAATCATAAAGTATGCAACTGCAAACAGAGGGAGGGACCTGTTAATAATTTCGTTTCTTCAGACATCAAAACAAATGTCATCATTTGTTTAAATGAATGGGCATGTTCTTTCAGTATTGTACAAAACGCAGTGTGATGTCTTCTTGCTAATGCTGTTCTGCCACATCTCTTTTGAGTCTGTGTTGCAGGCATACTGTCTAAAGTTAGACACTTGAGTGGCATGATGTACTCATTGTACGGTTCTGTGTAAAAATGTAAAGGAGACATAAAGATCAGACTTTGTTGCGCCCTATGGGGCAATCTCCATGTAAAAAAGGCTTGTGTTTCCATTTGGCTGCTTACATGTACCTAAGTGTATGAAAAAGACTTTGCACAGGGAAGGTTAACAGCAGAGCCGAGGGTTGAAAAGAAAGATCACTTCATGTAGGGATGTGTCCTTGTATTTAAAATTCAGACTCAAACTGAAACCAACACAAAGTAGCTTCCACAAAACCTTGCTCCAAATGTAGGTAATGTGAATACTGACTTGCAGTATATGCAGATTTATAGTATAGGTTATTACAACACATGTGGTCTGGATATACCCTCTGATTACGTGCACAACCTGGTCTCTCCAGGTAACCAGGTTACTTAAGTGCATGGAAATCACTGCATGTCTTTATTGTCCCTTACTGCCAACAGCCAGATATCGGTCCAGACAAAAGTTGCAAAGAGTCATGGTAGTCATCAATCCGGTACCATTAAAGACACAAAGCCAGAACATTTTAAATGCCTCTGAATGGTCTATGCCAGCGTCTCAGTTCTGACTTGCTATTACACCACACACTCCACTGCAGCTGGGGAAATCTTGAGAAACCACTTCTTCCTTCAGAGCAAATCAAAGTTCACTGCAATGCACGGCGACAATAAAACAACAGAATAGCACACTCAAAGTGAGCTACTGTCACACTGAAGAACAATGGACGAAAGATAAAAGCATTTTTAAATAAGGATCTCGGTAAGTCATCTATAATAATTGTCTGCATCTCTTCTTCGCCTTCAATGAGATGAAGGGAGATGAAGCAAAAGGAAAACGTCAAGCTGGCCAGCATCACCCTTGAATAAAGCCAAGCTAATTCGGGAACTAAAACCCCTGGATGCTTCATTTTCTGATGACTCACATCCGAGCCCAATTAACTGGATATTTGATGAGCAGAACGGCTGCACCAAATACCTAAACATAAAAGAAATTAATCAAGATGATTTCTTCCCCTTTCAGATTAAAGTCAGGCAAGTAAATTGACATTTATTTTCCAGCCAGGGCTAGGCTTCCATGATTTAGTGCAAAAATACAAGGAACAAAAAATGCCTTGGGGCCACAGAAACGCAACATATTGAAAATTAAGTGGATTGCAACTGAATGCTTTTGCACTTTGCTGCAAGTTATAGTAAAATAAAAATCAATTAAAAAAATTCTATTTAAATCTTGGTTGGGGTTTGTGGAGCTTTGTAAATCTTGCATATGCACTGAGCACACTGAGTGCTTTCATTATATATTTATTGGAACATTAGAGTAAGACACAGTAAGCAATACAACCCAAACAATAAAAAACCTCTGGGATATGAATTTTTGTGTGTTCTAAAACAACATACACACAAGAGGCGCACATGCAGAGCGCACCCAGCATACAACTTATTTCCAGCAACATTTCAAACTGATCGGCAAATACACAAAACGGTCAACTGTCTTGATGCATTTTGATGAACGACAGCTGTAGCGCAAATATTACTGACAACCACGTTTCATTTCCTATGATGACTTCATAAAAAGGTCAGCTTGTGTTTCGCCATTTTAATGCTTTTAATGTGAAGCTGCAGCAGTAGGAGATGTTTGGCTTGCATTAGTGCAACCCTAATACAACGCTCTAACGATACTGAGCGTCAATAACAAATATCTCTTCTTGTAAAATGTGTTACCAGTGTTGTCATGACTTTATCAACAGCTGGTAAATTAACCCTGCCATAAGGATATCTAAACAAGGCGCTACAAGAGTCATACAGGATTCAAGCCACCAGGATAATGACCTTTATTCCCTGTTGAAGTTGGGAAGAAGGTACCAGGTACACCAGGCCAACACTGACAGGCTCAGGAAGTCATCATGTACATATAATTTTAACTTTTCCTAGTCTATTTAAACTCTTTTTAATGCAAAAATTAAAGGAACTGACAGGATAACGTTCCACCTGAATTGTACCTTACATAATTATTTTTGACAAATAGCATTGATCGAAATCTGGGACATACAAAGACAGGAAAAGAAGCAAAGAAGTCCAGAATAAACAGATCAATGTGCTTTAGTCTTGACGTGATATGAAGCCACTGAACTGTGCTGCTCCATGCATGAATCTCCCCCAACAATGTCCTTGATGACAGCAGTGCAAGTACCTAGTTCTTGGCATGACTGTACCATAGAAACCTCTCCAGCACACACACACACACACACACACACACACACACTGAAGCAGACAGCTCCAGTTCCAGCTCCAGGATGAAGAGAGATGTATTTATGATTTTTATAGCATCCATTATTTGCACAGGGGTAAAGAAGTGTCATGAAATATTCATTAGGTGTCTGATGTCATTTCATGTAGAGAGAAAGGGAAGGTAGAGATGTAGGAGGAAAGAGGAAATGGTGCAAGTAGGGACCACAAAAAAAAAAAAAAAAAAAAAAACTGAACACGTAGAAAGGAGGTAGAATGTGTCAGCGCCTAGTTTTGAGTGATGCCTCTTTTTATTAAAAACACCAATGGGGTTTCCATACAGAGCTCTGGATGAATAAGCAGGGAAGCCGAGTTGTGATTCCTTGTACTCTGCCGTCTCCCTCTTCAAACTCAAATGCCTCTCATCTTCTTATGGCTTCCCCCTCTCTCTGACGTCAACCTCCTCCACTGTTTACCGCACTCCGGGGGTTGGGGCTGCATGGTTGAAGGGGTAAACACCTACTTGAATGTATATGAGACACTGCAGATGACAATCCTGTTTCAGGGCATCTATCAGCTACTTCTGCAAGTGACAGCATTTCCTGTGAGGAGCTATGCATCTTTATTTAAACCAGAACCAAAACAGATACTTAATGGTTCTGCTAGTTCAAACTGGCTGACAGGCATGTCGATAAAATTCCACCGAAGTTACTCATTTATGTCCAGGTGCCATAATACACATATTTTACACAGAGTTTTTATATCTAGGCAGAGTAGAGACAATATTACTGTTGGAAACATGTTCATCCACATGTATGCGCACAGACTGGAATCTGATTCTAATCTAGATTCCAGCTAATCTGTTATTCATCACCATTCATCAATATCACTTCATCAATAATAATCTGACCTAAAAGACTATAATTACTTTTCCATAGGTAGCTCTGTAGCTTTACTAAGCATGCTGTCTTCACAGGGATTTAAGAATAATTGCAAATTGGTATGGGTTAAGCTGGTATCCCTAATTTTCAAGTGTGTCTTTGTCCCTGGAAACAACATTAAAAGGGTAGTGGTTAAAATCTTTCCCTAAGGCCTAGTCCACGGATCCAATCAGAAGTCATTGTCAAACCGGAATAGGGAAGTGTAGAAAATAAAAACAACCCGATCCACAAAAATAGCATGAAACAACAACAACTTTCTTTCTTTCTTTCTTTTCTTTCTTTCTTTCTTTCATTTTAACCAACAATGGCGAATCGAAGTAGGGGAGAGTCTTTCATGTGGACAGATAGCGAAGTAGAATTGCTCCTCAAGGTAACAAAGGAATACAAAGTAGATACAATACAAGAAAATGTGGACTGGGAATCTGTTCAGGCAAAGTATGCCGATATTCATGCTCTGTTCACTGAGCAGTACCGTGAAACACACAAATAAAGTTAGTACCAGCATGTTTGTTTGGTCTGCCATTTCACTACCTATTTACCGTCGCTCTCATATCAAACAATGGAGACAGGTAATAAAATACTGCAGTTATCCTATCTACATGCAACCACTGGCACCGGAGTCTTCCAAAAACTTCACCCTGGACTCTGGTTTCAAAGAAACGCAGTTTCAGGGGCCCAAAAGTGCAGTTGCGTGTGGCCAAACTCTTTAAGACCCTGTGACATCATCAGTCACTATTGTCATCATCAGCGTCAAAATGATTCAATCCCCATTCAAGTTAGCGAAGGGTTAAACCAGAAGTTTGCCACTCAACCAGCGAAGTCTCTGGTGTGCCCACCCTCCTGGTCCAATAACATCAAAGATCAGGGTAATCTTAGATCTGGGAAGTCAAACTTCTTAGGCTTCACCCGCCACTGAGCAACCTTTGTAAGAGTGAACAGGGGCCGCCTGAAAAGTTATATCCAGTTCTCTTTATACATGGATAGAGATAACAAAGCATGGACACTCGCAATTTGTTCACAATTTATGTTATACAGTATCAATTGATAAAACACGGCATCACATAAAAAAAAAAACACTGTTTCATTACTTGGCCACTAGTAGTGCTTTGTAAGCTAATGTTAGCAAAATGTGCTGCTGCTCTGCCAGTGTGCACTGATATTAGTGGTAAAAAGTGCAGCAACTTCACTGCTGGATTTTAGCAAATTTCAGCCGTCATATGGGCCATAGGAAAATCCAAGTGTGGGACTGTCATGCACAATTTTTTTTTTATTTTCACTTTTTTTATGCATTAAACTAAGATTATTTATTTACGAAGACATTACATTTGTGGGCCTCTTTTGTTGCTTGTGAGGCCATTTTACCGATGAGCTGTCATAACACTCAGTTTGGGGTGAGCCTCTAAAGAACCTCTGTTTGGAAGGCCATGTAGCCCAAACACTCTGACACTCTGCTCTACCCCTCTATCCAGGGTTTGAAATTCACACCCACCAAGCACCAAATGAGGGTAGAGTTTCAGTTTGGCAAGTAAATCTCACAAGGCTATCCATCCTCCTTGCAGGTAAATGTCTGTACCAGATAGTCACCTATTGAAAAAGTATACTCTGAACTAAGAGTCCCTACCAAATCTAAGAGTCATTCACGGTCACACTGCTTCTGTCCTCTACCGTCTGTCTGTGTCGGAGACAAGTCTGACACACACAGCGACAGGGACTTCATGGCGTATTTAGGTGAACCTTATAAACTGACAAATTTTGGTAAATTCATTATTACTTGCCTTTTGACCGTTATTTTGGCCTGTTGATTTTTCATATACCAGTCCCTTTGGCCAGCTAGTCAAAGGTTAATTTTGGACACTGCCTCAACGTGAACGAGCATAACAGAAGGGTTTGGCCGAGTGGAGGGGGCAATAGTTGTCTTGGGATTGAGCAGAATACTACGGGTACAATACAGTTCTGACTCTGCAATATATTTCACTATAATGCTTTAAAGTCTTTGTCTTTTTGATTCCATTTTACCTGTGTTGAGCCTATCCTGAGCCAGCAGCCAGGCAAACACTGGCTCCACCTCCAGCCTGTATTTAAGCCACCGGATTTATGTTAACAAACCAACCATGTTTCTTTGCATTCAACAACTCTGGATGTAACGTGTGGTTATACTTAGACACAAAAAACACTTAGCTATGATTGAGAAAAGATCATGTTTTCATTTAAAATACCCGGTTTTAGTACCACAACTAAAAATGTCAAAGATGTCTCACTAAAAAACACCCAGTTTTCTTGCCTGTTGGTCACAACAGTGATCTGCAGCTTGGCAGTCATCTCGCCTCCGTGTCACTCTATCCACCATCCTCTCCACTTCCCCATGACAAATTGAACTCATGTACATGTAATCAGAGCTACATAATTTTAGAAACATTGATATGACACGTCTGAAATATACAAATCCAATCTGTTGTTTTGACATATGATGCCAACATTTTCTTTTGGCAACTGAGCTGAAAGAAGCGACTGTATATGTAATGAAGAGTGTTATTAACGACGTCTCCGTCAGTGTACAGAGGTTCTATCCCTACATGCAAGGACAAGCTTAAGTGGTTCTACGCAGCCTGAAAAGAACACTATAATGGATTATAATGAGGGTCATTAGAATATCTGTGTGTGTGTGTGTGTGTGTGTGTGTGTGTGTGTGTGTGTGTGTGTGTGTGTGAAGATAAGAGAAAAAAATACAGTGAGATAGACCATAAAAGGTTGTGTGATGACAAAGACTTGGGGTGAAAGGTACTGGGCTACTACAAGCAACAGATTCCTCCCCTAAATGTAAGCTATCTTATCTTTGAACAGGAAAAAACACCAAATGCTGCAAGCAATGAAGATGCTGCTGCAATCATCTAGACTATAATATGTGAGTGTTTGAGCAGATCACATGGTAGCTCCTGGATTACATATTTGCATGTTTGTATGTTTATTTGGCCACAGTGGCGTATGAGAGAATTCACACCAGAATGAAAATTACACAGGCCAAGCCAAAGCCAAGCAAGTCTCAAAAACATTTTCATAATGATATCACCCCCTCCCACACACATCCACCTGGCTGCTTCATAATTCAAAAGAGGGACTTTCTTTTTTGAGGGTTTGGCAGCTCAGGTCACATAAAAGCAGCTGCAGATTTAATGGGGGCAGCACAGAGCTCTTTGGATGTCTGAAACTCAGAACACAGTGTGAAACAGCTCCAATACAGGAACAAATCTACTCAGTGACAGAGACAGAGAGGCTAATGACCCTATAAGCTCTGGCCCCAGCATAGTTTATGCATTCTGCCACCAGCAGTTGTACACATGCTGCTCTCGTACAGACCCAGGTCCAGTGAGCAACCACAATAAGACTGAGGCATCAGAGATTTTTGCTTGTTATTTATGTGATCCATGCTCCCACAACAGCCCACAATGACAGAAATGAGCACAAACAAGGTGCGCTTCACTCACAAGCAGAAATGTCAACGAAAAAAAAAAAAAAAAAAATGCACAGTGTAACACTTGCTGAAATAAAATGGATCATCAATATGTTGTAGTTTCTATACAACGTCTCTGTCGCAGAATTGAGCTGTTTACATTTAACGACAACCGGTTATTTTCTGTGAGAGATGAAGAGTTGAGTCACATCTATTAGACTTGCTTCATGAGTGGGATAAACAGTGCACCTGTTACTTTAGCGATTCAGCTCCTTAGATGTGCTAATCTTTGCTGCCTAGGGAAAGTAGCCTTGATAGGAGTCTAGCAGCTGTGGATATGAAGTGTACAGTTCACTATGGAGAACGCTAATGGCTACTAATAACACAGGGTTATTATTGGGTGAAAAAAAAAAAAAAAAAACATGGGCAAAGAGGACAGCCCTGTTGGGGCCCCCAAATGGTGACAATTATTAAGCAGGGAAAATAGCAATAACAAGATATGCCATTTTGGGTGTCCTCTGTCTCCCATTAAGATTGTTGTGGCAGTAAATAGCAGGTAAATTGGTCTCTTCAGGGTCTTTGGGATTGCATAGTGGACTAATGGCTAGTGTGGCTGTCTGCTGCCTTCTGATACAGTTGTGTAAATATCCCAATTAATTTCTGTAAATGTTGAGGCTACATTTCCTGCTCGGTAAAAGTCAACAGCCGCATTCTAGACTTTACCTCAACACAGCAAACATGACTTATAAAAGACAGCTAAGAGAAACCTAGCTGGAGAAATGTTAAGAGGAGCATTAAAATGCTTTCATTGCAATACTTTCATTGCAAATTACAGAGATGGTGTCGAGAGAAATGGAAGGACAGCAGTGTGCAAAGGCAACAACACCGTTAAGTGGAGGACAAAGAGTCCTTCCTGTTTCTTTTAAAACTGGGATCAATGCTACAAGGAAGAAGGGTCAATATAAATTTGGTGAAATAAAAGCTAAATGGTCCTGAGAAACCAAGACTTGTTGACACCACTTTCAGGCTATTTAATTAAAGCAACAGCTCCCACTGCCATATACTTGTGATGTCAGTCTATGTGTGACTAAAAAGTCAACCAAACAGCTGGGACAAAAAATTCACAGACACGACAGAGGGCATTTTTGCCTAAACATTAGAAAGGCACCTGCCGCTTTGTTTGTTTTCCATCCCTTCCGCTAGTGAAAGACAGACTGCACTATGCATAAAAGAGTGCTCCGACTCTTATCCATGCTGCTCAGCAGAGTATAGCAAATCTGTGTAAATGGTTGTAAACGTCAAAAGGGCAACCGTGTTTCAAATGGACTAAAGTTACCACACATGGCTTTGTGCCTATTCTGGGTTTTAATAGAATCTCTGTTTGTTGAATGTTTGCTTTGGGAAATCAGTGTATATATCTATATCTATATATATATATATGTATATATATATATGTATATATATATATATATATATGTATGTATATATATATATATATATATATATATATATATATATATATATATATATATATATATATATGTGTGTGTAATGTATACTCACCAGTGATTTTCTTTACTCTTCATTCTCTCTTTAGGCTTGTTGAGGAGGTAGTGAGATGAAAAAACCCAATTTCAAATGAATCTCTAAAACCATTTTGATTATAATCTCTCCTGTGAGTGTGAACATGCTACTAAAAGCTTGTTTCAAGAGTATGCGCTTGAAGAAATCAAATTCGCATGAAGGAAAGATTGCTTGTCCTGCTGCAATCAAACCTTTAGAAATGAGTTCAAATAGTGTTCCGTTCCTCTACGCTGGTGTGCAGAGGCTTTGAAGCACTGTGAATTTCCATCCAAACATTTATTTGCCTGTTGACATAAAGTAACATGACGACACATGACATGGCTTCCTTGTTTGAAGCTGAACTGAGATGTCGATGTCAAGGATGCATTTTCCAGGACTTGGTTTCAAGGGTTGGTGGGGGCAGCACGTTGCTACCACCACCAGTCTCAACATAGAAAAAGGGGACCAAAAAAAAAAAAAAAAAAACCGCAACTGTGATCATTAATTTTATCCACCTGCCTGGCTGCTGGAAATGAAAACAGGCTGGCAAGATGAGGGCCCGGAGGGCGAGAGGCCCAGAGTGGGCATGTGTCTGCCTGTCATACATTGGTTGGACCTGCATCAGTCAGTGCTGTCATAGTGCCTACTAAACAGTGGCAGGCAATGACAGAAGTATGAGAGAATAAGGGGAAAGAGCAAAAGAAGACTGCCAAAATGTGCAGTGGGGGTGTGACATTGTCAAAGTAAATGTATGAAATGTGTACATGTCTTAAAATACCTTTCACTTTTTATTAGCAGGGTTAGAGGGGACTCCTCTTTATAATGTTTTGTATTGTTAACAAGCTTTTAAGAAATTACAGAAAACGGACAAGACAATGATATCTTGAGCAGTACATGTTTTAAAGGATTGGTATCGGCCAAAATAAAACTAAACTACTTCCTTGTCTGTGCCTGCTAAACTAAACTACTTCCTTGTCTGTGCCTGCTCGTGTTGCAGTACTGGTCTGCTCTTACAACAGCCCACAGTGTGAAAATTTTGCTCGCATGTGGGAGTGAAAATTAGGGTGTGTTGCTGTGAAAAATTATTTGGGGGCACTAGTGCAAGTGACTGGGAATTTTTGTGATAATTTTGTGAAAACTGATATTCAATTGTGGAGAAAAAAAAATAGACCAGAAAATAGACCAGACGCCGAAATGATTGCTGCAGGGCATGAGCCGGCCACGGAGCTGCGCGGCATGGCACAGTCAGCGTGGATGGGCGCCGAAAGGAAACAGGCTTCGCTTCGAGGCGCTTCAAGGCTATTCGCAGCGCTTCCGCGGGCATTGTGGCCTGACGGGTCAGAGAGGGGGGCGAGCAAGAGGTCCACAGTCTTTTATAATGTAATGTTATAGATAATTGTTTTATTTGTTTTAATGTGTAGGTATGTAAATGTTTTCAAAGACATTTATGTCGAAATAAAAATACCTACAAGTAGTTATGTTTCCTTGTATCAAGTATGTTTCCTTGTATTAGTTTGCCTTCTTTTGGACATAATGCGAAAAAAAAAAATATTCGAATGGTTCAAACCTATGAGTTATCAGAGCTAGTTTTGAGCAGCGCAACCCAAGGCACACTCAGTTTGGTAGTTTGGCAGACTGAGGTGCGCTGAGATGGGTGTGGCGGCGCAGCAGGGGGAGGTGTGACAGATCCAGCTTGGTGCAGTGACAGTTTCGTGCCAAAAGGCTTCGCCGAAGATGCGCCAGCTGAAACCAAGTCTACTGTCAGCGCAGGCTGAGCGCAACCGGTGTAAGTGTAAGTTTGGCTGACCGGCGGACAGTGCGCACACGTCACCAAAACCTCACAGGCAGGTTTCCAGAATGTCAGGCACATTAACAATGCAATAAATACCCACAAAAAACACTGTTCAATGCAACTATCTGCAATCAGTGCATAAATGTATCTCTATATCAACTGTCCTGTCACATCTGATGTCATATCAAAGGGGATTGGCACCTTTTGGCATGTTTGGCACGTTTGGCACGCGTAATGGAAACCCAACCTGATTTGATTAACACAGCTGCAAACCAATGAGTTCACACCTCTCTCAGCCAACCACAAACAGCCACAGCATCAGATAGGGAGTATATATTCAGCATCTGCCATCTTAGAAAAGTCAAAAGAAAAGAAACAGAATGAGACTGTGAGAGAGAAAGAGAAAACGCGCGTGCACGAGAGAAACGCAACATTGATTTACAATTGTGGTGACCTCCTCCAAGGCTACCTTTGCATCATCAGCCCGTGGAGGTCTGCTCGCAGTTCCGTGTATTCAGAAAATGAGAGTCTGGACCTCCCGGACCAAAACATCAGTTTCTCCCTGGGAGAAGTTTGGCTGTCGATGACGCTACTGCTCTCTTCTGCCATGGCGAATTGAGTAAACTCTCATTACACCTTTGCGTGGCGCATTTAAGGGCGAGGAGGGGGGGTTCATGTGATTGGTGTGATGTGTGTAAAACCCACTCCACGCCTTCCCTCCTCCCTCTTTCTGACTTGCGCAGGTAGGAGGGACAGAGGTGGGAAGGAGGAGTAGCTGCACCAGCGCACACGGTGTGCCTAACTTGTAAAATCCGCCTGGCCACACCCAGTTGGTGAAGCGCAAATGCGCTGTGCCTCCACCTCGCCCAGTCTGTGAAACTAGAGGAATTAAAGTTTAATTCTTATCATATCAATAATTTAAGCAGAACAATTCAGTAGTTTCGAACCAGGGTTTGTAGAACTCAAATTAATTAGCTTGTACTGTTATCGTCATGTGTCAGACACATTTAATGCTGCTCTGTGAATATATCTATCAGACTGGACTCTGTATTGGTGTGTATCAATTTTTAAAGGACTCAGAACAGGGGCCAAAATGACATGATTGAGATGTTCCTCAAGATAAATACACTTAGCTTCCAGTTTATTATGTGCACTGAGCTAAAACTAATGCAGTCTTACACAACAGTCCTGCTTTTAAAAAGCATCACTATACCAACAATTATTTCTATTATTTTGTCCAGTTTATTCATATCAATGCGGTTGATATTGGAGCCACCTCTTTGTACAGAACAATACAATTAAAAAAAGTGAACATTATAATCTTCATGACAGAAAGATATACAGCAAGAATGTTGTTATTCATTGGGCTGCATTTTTTATAGCTGCGTGTATATCTAATAAACTGGAAACTATATGTTACAGTGTCAATGTGACCCTGTCCTGATATACTATTTCTGATAATCAGTCTCAATTTCTATATGCTAATCTTTACGTGCCATTTGTAATAGGTAGGAGTCAGACACTATGATTCCTTTGCCCTCAATGTAGCAGCCCGCTCAGCTGACCTCATTTGTGGATCCACATTCTCTTTAATGTGGTGCTGCCCTGCAGAAATGGGGTCTAGCTCATAAAAATCTAAGGTTTACAGGGTGACTCTGAAATTGAGCGTAACACAGCTCAGTGCAGCCATGATCTACCCCTCTGTTGAGTCTACGTGTGAGCAGAGTGCATAATAGACACTTGCTCGGTTATTATGCTGTATCATTAGTACGGTCAAATGACAGCATGCCAGGTTCTTCTTTGATAAGTTTATTCTGGTGCTGCTGTCCTGGAGATGACAAAGGTTTTTCTGTGAAGGGGGCTAATAACATTAGTTGACAGATCAGGAGGCAGCCTGAACAAGCCAAATAATAAAAACAACATGAAATCAGTCATGCTATTACCTAATCAGAGTTCTCTTTATCATAGAAAGAAAAAAAAAAAAACACAGAGAGAGAAAAAAAAAAAATCAACCTTTTTCTGTGCTTGCATAAACACAGCCATTATCTGGGTAAATAATTATTCACAGTGTGTGTGAATGTTGATTACAGCTTCCTCCTGTTGTGTGTAATAGGAGGGAGACATTCACTCATCAAATATGGATGAAATGGATGTTGATGCTTTCCATCATGGCACTTAATCATGGCCTTCAGTAAACGGTAAGGGCAGGCGGGATGTGATATGGCGACTGTAACTGATTGGTAAACACTGGCTGGTTTGCCTGCTCTGTATGTGGAGGCAGTAAGAGGCAATGATTGTGTTTAAGCTGAGCAACTCAAAACTCTTTAAACACTAAGGTATGGCTCATGACAAACTTTGTGTGCGTGTGTGAATACAGCTCTTGGCATGTCAGCACATTTTTGAAAGTTAGTGTTGCAAATTCTGTATCAGCACATGTGAAATGTTAATGGAAACTCTGACTAATTTTATGGAGGGAATATATAAACTCTGGTCTTTGCCTCTGCATAGTGCTGTGACAGGCTGCCACAGTGGTGAAAAAGCTGACCTCAGATGACAGTCATCTGCACATTTGTCCACATGCTGTGCTGCCATCCTGTGTACACAGTGCTGGGTGCACTGACACTCACAGACCTACAACCGCCTTACTTAGCAATATGTTTATCACCCTGCCATAGATTTCCTCTCAAACTGAATGATGAGCTGGAGCCAGCTGCAAACAGGCACACATCCAATTATTGCACGAGTTTAGCATGCAGGAGTCATCGACCCGCAGAGCGCAGACAAACAAAAACCACAGACAGGGAAGGAGGGGAACGAAAACCCTGTATAACCAGAGCGACTAACCCCTTGATCCTCACTTGATCTCCGCTTGTCTTCAAAAGGCAGGATCAGTGTCAGGCTAAGGTCAGAAAGTAAAGGCAAGGGGCCTATAGGGAGAGGGGATGAGTTTTAGCCCTGAACCACAAGATAGATCAAGTTCAGGCGGGGGACAAATTGGCAAGTAGAAGGGAAAAGAGGAAATGAGGGGTATTTTGGATCTCAAATAAATATGGAAAGAAAACCTGCCTGTATCTGGGCAGATGGATCAAATCTGAGTGGCTACCTAGTACCATATGCAAAGCTTCCAGAAGCCTAAGGGTAACAGAGCTCCTCTATTACCACATCCTACAGTCTACTTTCAAGGCAATACAATCTGGCAGCATTAAAGAAGTAAAAACCATAGTATTAGACAGTACAAATCTGTCTTAGAAACATAAATGTGCAGCTTGTTCCTGAGAAACCACAAAGTTTCACTCTCGCTCATGTTTTGAAAAAGTGCACCAGCAGTAACACATAACACGGAAAGCGGTCTCGAGTAGCTAATTACTATGCAGGAATAACTAATGCTTGCTGAATGCACTGGTGTTTATTTTAAAAAGCCATTACGTAAGGTAATGAATATGCGTAGACTCTGGGGGCCAGCGGCTCAGCAAGCTCAGTGTTTACTCTGCTTTAAAAGGGTGCTGCTTGCATTTGGGCTCATTATAAGCTGCTCTGTATTCAGGGTAAAAGTGGTTGATAGTAATTCAAGGATTTGTGATGTATAGACTAAATTAGGGCAGTGATTTACGAAGGATGCACAGCTGACTGCTGTAGAGAAGTTTTCAAATTCATTCCTGATTGAAAGGACTGACCTGCAGTTTACCTGGGAGGAAAAGCTTCCAGCAAGAAGAGACCGCACGGCTGATTTTCTTTGTATTGCCTTTGATAAGCTGTCGAAGGCCAGTTCTCTCACAGTGGGCATATGCAAGTGTGTGAATCACTTTTATTTGCATCTTTGTGCTACACTTCATGAATGTGTGTGAATATATTGGCTCAAAGTACTTAAGCGTCATGTCTGCCTGCCTTATTCTACAATCAGAAGACGGTAACCGAGACAACCAGAATTATCGCCTTGTGGTTGTTTTCCTTCGCTGACCAGTCAAGTCACAGTTACAGTTTAGAATCATGTCTGGGAAAACACGGATGCTTTGCGCACATCTTCACCCCGGCAGCACAGAAGATCTTTATAATCACCATAGTCTCAAGATTAGTGTCGCCAATTCAGTATCTGACCAAATGTCTTCCCGTTCTGTTATTGTTAGTTATAGTTATGACACTAAATAAGAAAAATGATATCACAGTGAAGTTGACTTTTGACCTTTTGGATATATGATATCATCACTTCATCTTTTTATCATATTAGACATCTGTGTAGATTGTGTCATAATTTCAGTATGAATTATTGAGTTATGGTCAAAAACATATTTTGTGAGGTGACAGTGACCTTAACCCTAACCCTTTGTTCATCTTAACCCAAACCGTCAACCACCAAATTCTAATCAGTTCATTCTTGAAACCAAGTGGGCGTCTCTGCCAAATTGAAGAAAATTCCCAAAAAGCCTTTGTGAGATATCACAAGAGTGACACAGGCAAGGTCACAGTGACCTTTACCTTTGACCACCAAAGTCTAAACAGTTCATCATTGAATCAAAGTCCGTGCCAAGTTCAAATAAATTCCCTCACAGTGTTCTTGAGCTATCATGTTTACAAGAATGAAACAGGTGCAGGGTCACACTGACCTTGAGCTACGACTTCCAAAATTGAATTAGTTCATTGTTGAGTCTAAGAGGACATTTGTGCCAAATTTAAAGAAATTCCCTCACAGTGTTTTTGAGATATCCTGTTCACAAGAATGGATGGATGGACGTATGGATAAAGAGACAACCCAAAAACAAAATGCCTCCAGCATGGAAGCATAAAAATGTCTGACCATGGTAGTGGTGGTGATGGGTATAATGCTGGGTTCACACTGGATGAGGAAGCACCCCATCTGTTAATTTTCACGCAGCCACCCATCCGCAGTCGCCTGGCCATTCACACCAGCAACGCATTGCTCCGCACCAATCAGAAAAGGACTCTGCTCTCTGCTCTGTTTAAATCACATGTAGAGCTATGTTTCTGTCTGCTTGTGACCGTGTCTGTGAGTGTGTGTAATTTCATGTCTGTGAGGCTCTGCACGTCTCTTTCGCTCTCTGTTTAAACACAACTGACAAATATGTGGAAGCCCTGGATATATATTTTATCATTTATCATAGTCAGATCATTTATATCATTCAAAATGAATGATCAGTGTGTTTTCTTGCCAGATTTGGGTACCATCCTGCGTCAAGTGTTAACAGCCCAATGTCTTAACAGCGCTGAAAGCAAGCAGGCAACGCTCCATGGAAAATCGCAGCGCTTCTGCATCCTTTATGAACCCGGCGTAAGGCTATAGCAATAGAAAGGGCAGGTACCCTGTGGAAAGGTGAAAAAAGGAATGAAGCTGGAGGTGTATGGGACAGAAGCTAGGGCTTAGCATGGCTGCCACGTCCACTACTCTGACAACTAATTTGCCCTAACATTTCAGCAAAAAGGTCAGACAACCCTCTGCCCAAGTTTATGAATAGTGTATAGGGGCTCTGTCTGACGGAGAGGAGAAACAGCGAACAAGGCAGGTAGAAGGTCTCTTCATTGACTTGGCTTAGAGAGAGGAGGGAGGCTGCTCTTGTCAGTGTCCAGATGGGAGCTGCTCTGTATCCTCTAAATCAGGAATGGAGTTCTGACCTTATCTCATTCAACTGGGCCACACGCTTAAGGCGCCGAATTGTTCAGCTTGCACTCTCTAGTGCCTGCAGATTTCAAAATAGGACCTTTGACAGTGGTAGAGAATTAAACAGTAAAAACACACACACGCAGGAAAGAATTCCTCGATTGTAATAAATTCTCCCTGCATGCAGAAGCAATACCCTTAGGCAGTTTATGGTTATGCCTTTGGTCCTCCAGGATGTAAATAAATGTGCTTTCACACACTGCTCTATTTTCATATTTTAAGGGAACTAAGGCAACAGCAAATTCAGAGACTTCCTTCTACTTGTGGCACTGACTGAAGAGGAAGTGCGCTTCCATGTGAAGAGGCGGTGGACTCAATTTTTGCAGCCAGCAGTACTATCAACCTACACTGGTACTGAGAGCCAGAGATATGGACAGGACATATACCACACCAAAACAGGATAGCACTGGCTACAATTTCTCCAGATTAATAATATTAACTTCGATGTAACACAACAAAATGAGACCCCACTCTCTCTCTCTCTGCTCATGAGAGATTATTCAACACAATCACAAAGCAGGCGAGTTGTGAGGAAAGCCTCACTGAACTGAGAAATGATAAATTAAGGACTGGAATGTTTAGCATCACAGTGCACAGTGTAATTCCTTTGAGAAGGAGCACACAGCCCTGCACAAACAGGCTTACATTTACAGTACACTACAGGCTCTGCACATTAAGCTAAAAGATTAATGTTGCTAGTCTGTCCTCCCACATGTTACCCGTTTACCATCTCCTGAGGTACTCACAGGGTCACATAGCTCCAAAGTTACTCTTCCTTCCCAGTCATTCAGACCACGGTCCACATGAAAACACCCAATTCCCTGGATGTTTTCTGTCCAGATGGGCCGAGCCAGCGACACTTGTTCAATTAAAGGCATCAGGGGAGACCTAACCACTTCATTATCTGCAAGCTGGCCCCACATTGATCAGCCTGTCTGGGACCACTCACAGCCTGTGTGACAGCTTAATCTGGGCCCTGCACATGCACAAACTCTGTCTTTCACTCACACACACACGCTCACTGACACCTACACACATAAACACACAGATACTCAATCTATTACAGAGTGATGTGGATATACTCTGGATTCTCCACAGGTGTGAGCATGTTTATTTGTCTATCTCCAGTCAGCAAAAGAAGACAGAGCAAAAGGAGGAAGGAAGAGGTTCTGGGGGATTGGATCGGTTTCATTCATTTCCAACTGTCGAGCCATGAAAACAAATGGCTGTCTTTCTTTGAGTTTCCTGGTGAAACCTGGAGAAATCAAATTGCTAGGATAGAGCTAAAGTCCCAATCTGGAGTACAAGCTTAGTGGCCACCTGCGGCACCTGGATTGGTACACCACTCGCTTTCTACTAGGGTTGCACATCTCTCTCTGATAAACGATTCGATATGCATCTAGATACACAGGTTACGATTCGATTCAAAAACGATATCCTTTTATTACAGACAGATTCGATTCGATTCGATTCCGAACGATACGATTCGATTTGACGGTTAATATTCAAGACTCCAAATCCCCAAGCATTGTGGCTTGACCAACAGCTGGTCCAACGCTGACATTTTCTTCTTTTTGACAGGAGGGTCATCATCTGAAATAGAAAACAATTACCGTATATTACAGACTTTGTTTGCCATGCCTCAGTGGTGCTTTTTTTGTACCTGACTTTACCATTTCATCTATTGTCACCTGATGTTCAGAATGAATTACACTTTTGTGCACATATGTAAAAGTTGTATTATCATCATCATCGTCATTATTAATCTCTTTTTCTTTACATGCCGATTCTCTCATAATATTGAATGTGTTGTTGTTGTTGTTGTTGTTGTTGTTGTATGCTAATATTTTATAGCTGCAGCATAAGTTTAACTCTTTCTTGATTACAAGTTATAAAATACACAAACCATCTGGCTCTTCTTGGTTCTGGGGTGCATCAATGCTGATGTCCAGATCTCCAAGGGCAGGTTCAGTCTGACATGGATTTGTCTGCAGTGGACCTCTCTGGACTGGATCCCCTGTTGCCTAGAAATAAATATAAAAGACAAACACAAAACAACAAACAGACAGTAACAGCAGTCAGAATAAATCTAATGACAGTAGACTTGAGAATGCATTGTAATATATATTTTGTGTTGAGTAAATGATTTTGTGTTTGGGGGATTTACCTTGTTATGCAGGGATGTAGCTTCTGCTGTTATGCTTGTGAACGTCCGCTCAGCATCATGGTCCGTCAGGAAGGGCAGAGATTTTGAACGGGGGTCCAGAGCTGCTGCAGTGTAGAAGAGATCATCCAGGCCGGTGTAGCGCTTCTCCAAGTCATTTCTGAATGCTTGTTTCATATCTTTGATCACCACCGAGTCTTCATCTGATGCTTCAAAGTTCTTTTTAAGCTTTGCTCTGACAGGGGAAATCATTGAGAGTGTGGGCCGCTTGTCTTCACACATGGTGGTGGTCACAAGTTTGACCGGCGCCATCAGCTTGACAATGTCTTCAATATCGCAAAAGTCTTTGTCCTTAAGAGTGTTAATCTCTTCTCCTCTTCTGAGATCCCTGGACATAAGTGCAGCAGAAATGGCAGGCTGTTGTTCCAGTACACGTTCAAGCATATTCTGGGTACTGTTCCACCGGGTGGACACGTCTTGGATAAGTTTGTGGATAGGCAAGGCCAGTTGTTTCTGTTTGTCTTGTAAAATTTCTGCTGCCCTGACACTGCGGTGAAAAAAGCCAACCACTCTCCTCACCCTCCCCAGCATCCTTGCTACTGTGTCCACTTTGAAGGCTTTCTGTGTGGCCAGATTTATTGTGTGTGCAAAGCACATGACGTGAGGGCTCATCTCTGCTTCTGCCCCAGCTAAGATCATGTTTGTGGCATTGTCAGTTACCAGGGCTGGCTCTTTATCAAGAAGGTTCCAGTCAGCACATGCCTGCTTCAGCAGAGCACCCACATTCTTCCCAGTGTGGGATCCTTTGAATGCCCTGGTCTGTAACACATGAACATTTAACTTCCAATCCGGAGCGATGTGGTGGGCCGTGATCGTCACATAAGACTCGGTCGCACATGACGTCCAAGCGTCTGTTGTTATTGCCACTCGCTCGGCATTTGCCAGCTCTTTTTTACTTGGCTCTTAACTTGGGCATACAACGCTGGCATGCACGTGTTGGTCATATGATTTCGGGACGGTATCTTATACCTGGGCTCTAACGATGAATCAAATCCTGAAATCCTTCCCACTCAACAATGTTGTAAGGACATAAACCCTTGGCGATAAAACGCGTAATTGACGCTGTGATTTCCTTAGCGCGTGCTGAATTGTGACCAAGTTGCCCGAATAAGTTAGGAATGCCTGGCTGTGTGCTACTGCTTGCTGCACACTCCTGCTCGTTGGTACGGGGTTTTAACTCACCGTACTCTTGGCCGTGTTTCCTCTTTGCATGCTGTCGAGATTTGTAGTGCTGCCAGTGTACGTCAACGATGCTCGACACAATTTACAAATAGCATGGCTTCTGTCGAGTTCCCTTCCTTCTTATAAAACCCAAAAACTTTCCACACTTTGGATTTCTGTCTCCCCGATGCATTGAAAATCCTTCTCGGTCCATTATCACCTTCGGTCAGACTGACGCTTTCGTTCTCCTCCTCCTCCATTTTCCGTGTTGTCCCTTGTTTATCACTCGTGCTAATACCAGCTAGGCAGCTACCGCGTTTAGCGGGTAGCTTCAGCTCTCGCGTTGTTTTAGAGACGCTGGCGCATGTTGTAATGCCGCAAACCGATTCAAAGTCTCGCGATAACCGATCCATGACTCTATAACCGATTCAGCTAGGAATTCATGGATTATTCGCATCGATTGAGGAGTCTGCTACCGATGCAGCCGAGTCGCTCACTTGTTGAATCGAATATCCGGTCGCATCGGTTTATCGTTCACAACCCTACTTTCTACATGTTCATGTTGCAGCACTGATGACTCAAGCAATCCTGAAAATAAGACTGCCTGACCAGTTGATGCAGAAGTCATGGTCTGAATTTCTTATAAAAATGATACAAAATACAGACTTACCATGGGTTTAAAGAACATAGCAGAGGATGTATTTCAATGAATGTTTAGTAATCCAAATATCCATAGCAATATGGGGGCATATTCTGCATTACCTAGTTGCTGGGGCCTTGGGTTTAATGACTCATTAGGCCATGTCTTACATTTAAAAGGAACCTGTCTGATTTTGTCGGAACGTCAAGATGGGAAAAAGACCAATTTAAGACAGCTCACACTGACTGTTACGACCACCTTACACAAATCGATCAAGATCACAGCAGCACACACCAACTGAGATAAATCTCAGGATTTTATTCCAACACTGTGACACTGAAAGTGCTTGTAAGTCATTTGGTGTAAGGCGCGCATTAGCTGATGCTCTGTCACAACAACTATACTGTATAATATGTTAGAGACATAATGTGAAGATTGGAGTTGGGTGATATAACGGAATGGTAGATATGTGCACACTGGTACAGATTCGGCAATATGGCATCTACCACAGGAGCAAATCAGGACTGGATTTTCACAAGATCTTGTGATTCATTAGTGATCCTGTGATCTCACCAAGCTGCCTCACAAGGTAACATGGTTTGGGGATGGAGGAGGAAAGTAAAACTGTAAATACTGAAACCTGTAACAAGTTTAATCTTGTTGTCAGGAATCCTAAAGCTTTTACTTTAAAAGAACTTTACCATTTGGAGTCTTTTCTTTTTAACTTAAGTATATTTTTTGTTTGTATAGATGTTCTTAATAAAATAAAATATATCTAAATATGAAGATGAATGGCAGGGTTATTTTAAACCATTTCTTAAATAAATTTACAGAACAATTACTGTATCATTATATACAGTGACATAAAATAACACAGAGGATTTTGGCCATATTGCCCACCCGCAGTGAAGACTACAGTTTCAACCACCCACCCACACACACAGGGCTGAATGGACACATGGTGTGCATTTTATGGATGACACTGGCTTAGTTGACAAAATGAAACCCTGGCCTTGCTCAACAGTCATTAACAGTGAAGTATCTAGGCCATGTCTCCCTCCACTGAAACAGCCCGCTGGTTTGATGCCTCAGCTCTTGAGATTCCCCCCAACTTCTACTCATCCTCACTGTATCCCTTCTCTCCCGGATCCTATCCCTACGTATTTATTTCTTCCTCTGTTTGTACCTTCTTTCCTTTGCTCCTTGACCCCCATCTCCCTCCAGCCCCCCCTCCACTCCCTTCATTTCTACTTCTCCTCCTCCAAATGATCACATGCTGAGAAAGCAAGAAGGCCAGGCCTAAGCCAGCTCACTAAGTGAGCACTGAAGGTCTGTGGCATTAAAGCTCCTCCTCTCCGGCCCTCGGAGAATTGGAGAGGCGATGGATAAATAAATAAGACCTGTAGGGAGTGAGTCTTTATGGCAGCTGCTGCACAAATTTATGGTGTTTCTGATAACAACTCATCATAGCTGTTAGGCCACACTGACAGTGGAGAGAGAAAAAGCCGGGGACCTCTGTCGGTAGGGATGTTGTAAAAGGGACAGTTCAACTATTTATTTTTCTCAGAGAAGTCCATTTTGTTTATCATAAACTAGTCTGCAACTGCACACAGGAGGCCAGAGAGAGCAGGGTTTTATGTCAGAGCCATGAGTTGAACAAAGCTGGCAAATAAATCCGGGGTCTGGCTACTTCCCAAAGCTGATTTTAAATCATGATAATTGAAGCCTGATATGAACTTTAAAACACAGACTGAGTTCACACTGGTTCACTGTGGAGAAGACAGAGTTAGATCTGTGATGCTCGAAGTCACAGGGCAGCAAATATTAATCAAACATTGATGAAAACATTTTTTTTTTTTTTTTTTGGGAAAGTTTTAATAAATGCCATAGAATGAGCCAAAGAAACTTAAGCAAGACATTTTTATTTAATCAGTGGTGTGCAGATCCTGGCAGGAGCCAGACTGTGATAAATGAAAAAGTCCCTTGTTGTATAGTTTGTGTAAGAGATGACTTTGTAATTTTGTCAATGCAAGTCTGAAACCAGGAAGACTAATTTTTTTCAGGGTGTGATGTCTAGAGCAGCAGAAACTCCCTATAATAATAATAACCAGAACAGTTGCCACTATGTGTTCTGCAATATAAGAGTACTGTTAAACACATTTTAATATGGAATGGAATGAAATGTGTTTGTTTTGTCAAGACATTTGCCATTTACACTTTACACCCAAATGTATTAAGTGTTAAGCTTTTAATTATGTAGTTGTTTAGATGACATAATGGCCTCCACAGACTAGAAATTGCTTTCAGACAGGTGTATATACTCAGTTTAGAACAAAGTTTTAAAAGTTCCATTACTTTCTTTATATAGTATTTAAAACAAGACTCTATGTAACCACAGTTACAGGATACAAAATTATGTTAATGTCTATTTACTTAATTATATTTGATGCAGATTTATTTCTGCAGCATATTTCAAAATTTGACCAAAGAGCAACAGCCACATCTGAAGCTAAGTTCATGGATCGGGGAAGCTTTAACAGGCCCGGTCCTAATCCAGCAAACTCTGGCTAAACCTGTGAATTCACAGATTTGAGCTTGGAGTTGTTGCTGTAGACTTAATTGTTGGCTTGAGTGTAAGAACACTAAACCCTAGGCTTGTGTCAAGTTGTCAACAACAACTAGTTATCCACATGTGAGAAGAGCAATGGAGAAGTTTGTTCAGTCTCTTGCACACACCATCTCTTGTATTAATTGTGTGTTTTTGGATTTAGGAGACTGCTTCCGTATTTGGTTGCTTCCGTAGTGGTTGCGTCCCTCCACAAACCGACCAAGCTGCACTTACACTTCACATCCATGTTTGTAAGAACAGGGATGCTTCGCACACATCTTCAACCCAGCAGCGCAATTTCAAGGTAGGCATCCAAGATTAGAGGCACCAATTCAGTGTCCAACCAAATGTCTCCCCTTTTGTTCCTGAGTTATGACAGTAGATAACAGCCAGAAGTGTTTTTGAAGAACACTATGATATCACTATAAAGTTGACCTTTGACAATTTGGATATGTACTTTCATCACTTCATCATTTTATCATATTAGACATTTGTGTGAAATTTTGTCAGTATTAGCATAGACTTCCAAGAACATGTCACCTTGATCCTTGAGCCCAAGTTTTGAATTTCTATTTTATTTAACCTTTATTTAACCAGGTGAAGTCCCATTGAGATTAAAAATCTCTTTTGTGAGGGAGACCTGGCCAACACAGGCAACAACAATAACGATAAAATCAGTTCCAGACAGAACAACAAAAACAACAATACATGGAATTAAACATATTGTTGTTTTTGTTTTTCTGTCTGGAACTGCTTTGCGCCAATTTCTAGGAAATTCCCTCAAGGCCTTACTGAGATATTACATTCATGAACATGAGATGGACACATGGTCACAGTGACCGTTGACCACCAAATTCTGATCAGTTCATTCTTGACTCTAATTGGAGTGTGCCAAATTTAATGAAATTTGACCAAAAAGAAAAATCATAATGCCTCCAGTCATGGCTGTTGCCAGTGCAAAGGCATAACAACCACTTTATGATTATTTCTGTATCAACAATGAGAGTAAAAAAACAAGCTAGTACATCTAAACATTTCTGGCAATGTGTCACAGTATATTACACAAGATATATTAAAAACACACCAAGTGTAGACATCACAGATCAAGCTTTGAAGAGTAAAGCTGAGGTCAGTGTTCTGTGTAAAATGTTTTCCCATTTCCTGCTTTATTCACAGGAGGGTCAAAGGTTAGGATCAGCTACAGTGCAGCAACCCCTCAGCGTAGGGATGCAATGTCTTGCTGGGGGGCATTTTGGCAGTTTGCCTCAAGTGTTTACTGACAAAAGGTTTGAACTTAGGTTAAAGGCATTGTTTGGCTGACTTCACATCACTGGACTAATAGAAATGCTTTGGTTTACTCTGATTTTCCACTGAGATAGCAGGCAAATGCCATAAATACATCCATCAAAAGCCAGCAATCACCATGGTTCTTCTATTCCATTATTAGAAAAGATACAAAAAGTGTCACAAGTTTAAGGTCAAATCATACCGCATTATTTCTAAAGGTAACGGACTTAAACTTAAAAGGCAAAAGGTGGTAAGTCAAAATAACAAAACATGCTGCGAGAGCAAGATGGCGACTCCAGAGCAGACAAAAAGAAAAACAAAAGGAAAAGATGTGAGGGAAGGAAACAAAAAGGAGGATGAAGAAAGAGAAAAATATATTCTTCATTCACTCCATTCAAATCCCAGAAGAAAATCATTTTACATTTGAGCAAAGGGAGCTCCTCAGTGGCAAAACAAGCTCGCTCAAGTGTTACTATTTTCCCATTATGAAACTGAGGAAAGGATGAGGAGAGAATAGCTCTATTCCCCATTTCCCTTCTTTTATTGGTCACTCTCATTCATCTCGCCAGCCTATTGATCTCAATTTTACCAGACCATTTCTCTCTGCGCTGCCTTAGTGCCACCAACAGCCGTTCATACTTAGCTGTGGACCTGCTAAATTAATGTTGGACAACAAATAAAGGCCAGGCCCCAAACAAGAGTCACAGCAAACGTTCACCTGGTGAATGCATCAGAGTGAAGAACGAGTTTGCTTTGGATCAAGAGAAAGAGAGAGTCAGGTAGTGAGGCGGAAACTGTATGACAGTGTGGTATTAGGAGGGGTTGGGCCTTAGAAAAGCTTAAGTGATGGAAAATACACATGCGGATGTCACAGATGCACACACATAAAAAAGAAGTGAGAAGTCTGGCTTGTGAGGAACACGTTTACACACAGAAAAACACATGCACACAGACAAAAAATGAGGCAGTTACCACTTCCCTCAACCTTTTGGCTTAGAAGCCAGATGGAAGTGAGTGTAAGTGCTTTTATTTTCTTAGAACTGGCTGTTGGCCGGGTGACAAGCAGGAGATGGACTTTTCACCAGGCTCTGCCCAAATGCAATCTCTGGCAGTGTCACCTGGCCAGCATGGACTCTTAGCTTTGCAGTCAGTGGCATTTCATGGCATAATTTAAATCAGAAAAGGCTGCGGGTACACAACAAGAGGGTTCTGACACAGTGGATACAATGACAAGAGTTGTGGAGTGAGGTAGGGCGGTGGGGTAAAGCAGTGACTCTTTACTTGGGGAGTGGACAAATTCGGCTACAAAAGTGGAAAATATCAAAGTTAAAGAGTTAAAGATCTGTCGTGGATTGCAGCAACACCATCTGCATGACTGCAAGAGTTGAGACAAGAATAGAAAAGCCATTTGGCATTTTTCCGTGTAAATAAAGTGGCAACAGTCTTGTCAGCTCAGCTCTCTTTTATTTTACGTAATTCTTATTTCTTTAATTTGTAATCTTTTTTTTTTTTTTTTTTTTTTTACTTTTGTTCTTTAACAGCCTGTCTCTTCAAAAGCACCGTCTGCAGAAATTACTGACATTAAAGATCCAAAGGAGAAAGAAATCACTGAGGTGCTCAGGTAATAATTATATTACTCACCTTCTCCTGTTAATCTAATCTTTTTCCCAGTAGGTCTTCAGATGCACTTTGATACCACTGCCAACATAGGCCTGGTAGGTTTCTACTTTCCACATTATCCACTATGATCTTATTTTAGTGCCAAACATTTTTGCTACAGCACCGGGAGCTCTTCCAACAGAGATGAGCTAATGAACATCAGGGAAACAACACCAGTGGATTAATTTCCTACTTTTATCACCTTTTCAGTGGAACTCGTGGACATTCTGGTCAAAGGTGCACTCACTTTTATTAAAGCAGTGAATTGTGTAAGAGAGGGAAACAGGCTGGTGCATTAGTGCACTGGCATGGACTTCACACTCTGTTACCAGGAATATTTTTGTCCGATGTGCATTCACTGTGCAGCACACAGGATGAACTTGAGCTACTGGCAGGGAAAAACAGAGTTTTCTTCATCCTCCGTTTTGTGCTTCACAGAGACGTGACTTTGAGGATCGATATCAGAACCTGTGCTGCAGCTGGCAGGCTTTCACCTGTTCAGAGTGAATCGTGACACAGAGCACCAAGACAAATCAAAAGGTGGAGGAATCTGTTTTTATACTAACAGTGGCTGGTGTAATGACGTGCCAGTGATCCTACAGCACTGTCTTCCTGGTCTGGAAACTTTTTTTCATCAAATACAAGCTTCATTACTTACCCCTTGAGTTTGTTTCCCTCATTCTGGTCAGAGTTTACATTCAGCTGCAGGCCAATGTGCAGGAGGTACAATTCATGCTTTGCTGACTGGGCACTGTTTGTGGGGCAGACAAACCTGTATTCCCTGAGGGCTGTCCTCTCTGACTTTAACAAAAATAATCTCAGCCACAAACTCCCTGAATACAGTTTGCTAAATGCCCAACTACAATCAACGGTGCCTATCATACCATCCCCCATGCTGCATCAGGACCCTTTGACCACGTCATGGTCCACCTAATTCTTGAATACAGGCAGAAAATAAGGCTCTGTAAACCTGTTATGAGGATATGTGCAGGCATGGTAGGATTGCATATTGGGATGTTTTCAGGACTGCCACCAACAGTCTGGATGAGTTCACAGAGGCTGTGACGTCCTACATCAGTTTCTGTGAATACAGCTGTATTCCATCACACACCCGAGGGAGTTACAGCAATGACAAACCCTGGTTCACAACTAAGCTCAGACAGCTAAGGTTGCAAAAGGAAGAGGCATTAAGGAGTGAGGACAAGGACAGGTTTAAAGGGTCCAAGCACAGGTTTAGCAAGGTGGCTGGAGATGCTAAAAGTCTGTATTCTGACAAACTTGAACAATAGATCTCAGCAGATAACTCTGCTTCTGTCTGACATATCACCAACTTCAAACCTAAAGCCCCTCACTTAATTAGCGATCTGCACTTGGAAAATGAACTGAATGAGATCTACTGTCTAATCTAATCTAATCTGAAAGAAAATGGGACAGTCCTGACACCATCCCCTGTGACTCCATCCAGAACTCTTTTCCACACCTCTACCATCCCAGAAGTCCCCTTTCAGTTTACACCCAGAAGGATTAGCAACAGGGATATCCTATGATACAGCAGCAATAAAGTCCCTTTATTTCGCCAGTTTTGCTTTTTTTAAACAGAAATAAACAAAGCAGGCATAATTCCACCATAATGTGTGATTCTAGATAGCCTGCCAGCACTCTGGAAGCAGAAGATGTGTGACAAGCATGACATATACATAACAGTGTTGGCCTCTAGTGTGACATATAACAAACGTTAAACACAGCACTTTCTAAACAATAACAACAGCATAACATGGCAATAACAAACAGAAAACGTGCACTCACAGATACAACAGCTGAAATGTGTCAGGTTCTGTTAATTTTGTCCAGATTAAATCAGTAAATTTATCTGTGAGTGCTGGTCATCAGTTTGTTTTGGATCCTCACCACAACTGTATACCTCTATATGTTATATAAGATTTATGGGGTTGTGTGAGCTGCTATTTTCATCATAACATGGCAATAACATTCACTTAGAGTTCCTGTTATATGGCATTTGGATCTTGTCCTCTGCTTGGGAGGTAAGGAGCTGCTTCCTCTCTGAGTTAGCTGCCCACTGCTTCTAGCTGCTTTTAAAACGTTGTGGGTTCCACACATGACATATAGTCAAAATGTCACATCCGTACCATCCTGCCAGCCTACGCTTTTTACACAGACGTCAATTCTGCTCTATTACTACCTCAGCTGTCGGCTTAAAGGCGAGATAACTCTGTACCTCCATTTCCTTTTATACAGAAGGACAAGGCAGAACAATGTTCAACATTCCTGCCTTAAACAAGTAATGTGAAAGGGGCTTATATTTATGTTAAGCACTCATGCACTTAAGCAAATTCCATCTATGTGAAAACCTACTTGACAGTAATTAAGACTTCTGATTTTGAACATTTAGAGCCTCTATAAGAACAAGGTCAAGGCTTTAAGGATACTAACAATGGATGCTATCACAGCAGTTCTAAAGTGTTGCCTTCTGATAAATTATGAAGAGTAGGCAAATTAATGTCTTCCAATTCAGTAACATCGCATAGCTATGAAAACAAGTTCTACTCTAAATATCAGTGTGGGCGCCAGTAAATAAACCTGAGTCCACCCCTTACTCTTTGCGTTTTCTTCTCCAGTCCACTCTATATAGCCTTCAATAACTCAGCAAAGCTGCATTTCACAGTTTCCTATAGAGGCATCTCGCCAATAAGCCTCTTAGCTACAACCTATAAGTCTATCTACCAGAAGAGGGAGGAAGGTGACCGAGATTAAGAAGAGAGGACTGAAAAAGTGAGTGGGAGGATTGGGAAAAGGAACGGAAGGAAGAGATGTCGAGAGTACAAATAGGTGGCAAGAAGACAAAACAAAAATGGGAGATTGATGAGACAGGGATAAAGCTAAAGATAGGTGTAGGGATAAGGGGAGAGGAAAAGGGAAACCATAGAGTGATAGATGTAGAGGGATCAAAAAGAGAGGAGGATTACTAAGACTGTATCCCTGACCGGGCATAAATTAGTTGGTGAAGACAACCAAACGAGAGATGAGGCAATATAAACTCCAAATACCCCATAACCCCTTAGTCCATTGGGAAATACTTAAAAGACTTTATGTATTTTTTTCTATTTCCAAGGCAACAAAGGCACAGAGATGCACAACAAAATTTCATTTTAGTACACAGGAGAAGGTAGTACTTTGAAGAAAGCCTTGAAATCCCTCCCAAAGCTCATTGTAATACAATGTCATTGTAATACAGTCGAAGTGCTGAAGATATGACTTGTGTGTGCTTGGTAGGGGAAAGAGTCAGCTGAAGTGAGGGTGATTTCAAAAAAGTTTTGAAGAGCGCAATGTATGCTAAAAACACTGGTCCGTTCAAAGTGTATTAAGACTACAGCAACCTTTCAGCAACTCAAAAGTGCTTGACTCAAAAAGAATTCGACTTGGGGAAGAATTTGACAAAGCTCTAATATTGAAAACACCATAATTACAAAGTCTACCACATTTTATGTATAGAAGTATCAGATAGAGGCCTAACTAGGGCATATGTAACCATTTAAAAGTTTTACAGTGCTGCACTAGTCTGCAAATGTGAACAAAGAAACCCTCAAGCAGAGCAGCAAAATCTGGCACACATAATTCTCTTCTTCACACACACAGACAAACACACAAACACTATACAACACCAGAGCTCCAGGCCATGCATTGTCCAATCCATTTCTCTCTCCATCATAGCAAACAGTATTGCCTGTGGCCACGCATGTTGACACTGAAGCATCTGGAGTTGCTCACAAGTGGACGCCCACTCCATCCCTTTAGACTTTGTTATCACAAAGCAGAAAAATAGAGGGAGAGAAAAGAGTGTGAGCTGTGTGGGGTGAAATTAACGTCTTGTGAGAACAGGCATGGCTGGACTTTGGCTCCTCCAGGACGTGAGGATGCTTAATCTCACTGCAACATCTGGCAGAGGCTGGGCAGGCAGAGGCAACATCAAGGCATCCTACTGTCCAAAGGCTCTTGAGCAATTTCAGAGTTGAAGAAAGACACCATTCAGTTCTGTTCCACCCTTCCACTCCTTGGTATTTTTTTCCCATTGCAATGAGGTCTCTGTGTGCATGTGGGTGTGTGTGTTTGTTATTGTGTTATTTGCAGGCTATTCTTTTCTTTTTTAGTGCTTGTGAGTAAAAAGCTAGCCAGCAATCTTCTACAATCGATTGCTTTGTTTGAACACTGCAAATCTCTTGTGCGCCCAATGAAAAATGCACAGTTAAGCTTTATTGATCGTAAAGAATGGACAAATTGTGTTGTTATGCAACGCAGTTATATAAATAAATGCCTATCATTCTCAATTGCTTTTGCAATTTATCATTTTTTGGCAAGATCAAAACCAGGTGGTCGGCCCTTTAGCCAATGATATTCAAAAAATAACAACAGCAGTTGGAATTTGAACAAGGATCATGTACAAGCACCATTTGTTCCAGAAACAAACAAAATCTAGGTTAATACCATAATGACATCAGTACATTTAATATTTGCCCGACTGTGTTTTCTCCTTCTGTTGCCTTGACGTACACTCATTTAGAAAACATTCAAGTTTTCAGTCTATGATTTTGTTTTATTCCTTGTGCAAATAAGAACAAAATCCATAATCTGGTTTGGATGATCCAAAGTAATCTCCTATTACTACAGGCCACACACAAATCTATAATCCTGTATCTTTAGCCAACATCAAACTCCATTTTTTACGTTGGGGAGAAGAAAAAAATTGTTATTGCCTTCCCCGAGGGTGAGATTAAGTTGGAGGTCTGCGTGGCTCAGAGAGAAAAGATCATTAGCCTTGATCAGATTGATTAAGATCAGCGTGGGCAGCTCAGAACATCTCTCACCCAAACAAAGCACCGGGTCACTAAATCTATCAGCCAGTCTCAGAGGCCAGCAACACTGACCACGGTTAGATTTGATCTGTTACTGTCCAGTTGTATATGAGCTGGTTTCCACTCAGCCGTGCTCATGGTCATGGTCTGTCAGACCATCATTTCGAGCAAATTAAAAATGGCTAGCCTCCAGCGTCTGAATGAACACCATGCATTTTTACTGCCTCTGACATCTATTGCTTCCTCAGTATTTTATTTTTTGTAACTATTTAAGAAATCCTCTTTTTCATATTTATATTGATACAATCAAACTAAAAATTTCATCCACACTACTGTTTTTCTTTGTCAACCACTCTTAACAACACCAACACAAATCGGTGCAGTGAGGTGTTGCATTCCATATCCAGGTGGTTCAAAGGGCTTCCTCTAGGTCACGAGACCATTCATCTGACCTTTGACTTGCACTGCTTTCCGCTTCAGTGTCATTTCTTTATTAGCCTCTACAGGAACACTATTGGACCAAGCAATGATGTAAACTGCTGCTTACATTATCAAACTATACATCACACATGAAGTCCAGCGGGCAGAGGACATGCTTGGCTATCAGTACATGGATGGCAATGCGTGGCTGGCTTGCCGTTAAAAAACAGGTCAGTGTTGCAGGCAGATCATCAATCGCCCTACAGTACACGAGTGAGGGCCACCAGCCGCCTTCCAGGGGCACTGGCCCCCCCGGGGCTTCCACGTCCCTGTGCATCATCAATCTCAACCAACCTTTGAACACATGGTCACTGACACTAATTAGACCAAATACGTTCACAGGGAAACCCTAAAAATAAAAAGAGAAAGGAGTGCAGTAGCACTCTAAGGGTTTAGTATCAGAGACAATGAGCCATTAACTAAATCTATCGAGCTGTCATGTTGATCAGAACACACAGGGAATTGGGAACACAACTCCTTGTTTTTAATTAAATGACATGACTTTGGAGAGCACAAATTAATTGAGGTGTTACCATTTACATTTCAGGACTTTCAGTTTGAATAAGTATCTCAATAAAACCCTGGAGTGTGTTTCTTAGTCAAAATAAACTATAACGCAAAAAAAGATAAATTCTTTAAAGGCCGAAGGAATCTTTCATTTTGGAATTATGGTGTCGCTGAAGAAAACAACTGGACCTCTGCACAAGGAGAGGTGTTCTCCTCTCAAATTGCCAGGAGCACACATAATTAATATGACACTTAACTTACAACATATACCCTTGCCCTGTGCAAAGAAATATCTGCAGAACATACTTCAAATCAGTGAGAAATGTGCGAGTACTAAGCCAAAAGGTTAGGCTCTATAAGTCTGACCTGCACATGTGTACATGAGTTGGAGAGCCTGGCTTTACTTCTGCAGTTTGATGGAATTTAACAGAGGTACCTGGGGTCCCACAGGAGTTGCCTACCCTCCCTTGGGTCTGTCAAAGAGTAAAATTCACCCTCCTCTGCTCACCCTCCACCTCCCTCTCTCACTAAGCTTTTCTGCCCCTCACCTCACTCTATATCAGTGTGGAGGGGCTTTTCCTTCACTCAGAACTGTGGAATTGCCACCATTTATTCCTGTTCCCCACCATCCCCCTGACATTTTCCCATCAGCAGCACTGACGTGGCACAAGCTGCAAGGGCATTCACACACACACACACACACACACACACACACACTCATACAGTAATTACAGGAGGCTTGCATCTCTCATGTAGGAACACATGAGAAAATGTCAGCTTCAAACTGTCTACAAGTGCATACATTCTACGTACCAAGGGCAGACCAGAATTCAAACAGAGTTCACTGAGTTAGAAGATAACAAGGATGTGACACTATGACATATGCTTTTATATTTCCTATATGCCACAAGATAAACACCTCATACTCGGTATAAAGATTGAGAAATAAATGCAGCATTAAAGTTTTCAGCTTTAAAGAAAACCTGGAGCAAGAGGGTGTTTGTCATAGTGATTTCCCCTGCTGGTTTGGGCTGTGTGATAGGTAATCCATCACCTCAAACTCAGCAAGGAGGAAATGCACCTCCAAAACATGCAAACACCAGCCAACAGTTCCACTACCACTCAACACAGAGATTCAAAAAGAGCTTTTTTCAATCTAACAGAGTGTCTGATTTGACTGACAAACAGATTCAGTCAACCAGTGGGTGAACCTCTTCCGGAACAGTGCAAAGTGGAGACAGGCAACAGCCTGCAGACAGCCAAGCCAAGGCTGATCCATCCCTAAAGTCTGCTACATCCAGCACTGGTTTAGTGCCTGACCCTAGGGCTAATGAGGCCCCTCAGGGGCCCCGACAGGCAGCCTCCGTTCACCTTTGCTGGAGATAGGAAGGAGGAAAGCCGGAAGACAGTATCTCAAAATTGCCATGTCATATCTTGTTAACTTTTAACAAAACTTTGTTAACTGGTAAACAAGCTCAAGATTCCCAAGATGCCTTGAGTGCATGACTATATTCCTGAGTGAAATATACAACCATATGCTTCTATCTGTGGAGATAAAGTGCAGTAAAACAAAATAAAGTTTAAAAAGACAAGATAAAATTTAAAAAAAAAAAAGGATAAAACAGGGATCGTTTTGGTTGTACATTCATCACTTTTCAGAAACTGTAATTTAGGCCCCCTGGAAGTCACTTATAACCGCAGTCCAAACTGACAATGCCCCTCCCCAGAGGGAGAGCATACAGTAATAACAAGCAGCCAGCATCAGCATCCATGACAGCATTAACGGAAGCCATCAGAGGGCCCGAGAAGTTAAGCGTCAGTCTTACCTTCAACAGCATACTCTTCAGCTTCAGGGAGGGTCCAAAGGGAATGCATGAAAAAGAGAGAGAAAACACACAAAGAGCAGACTCATTAGATGTTACCTTTTCTTCAAATAAATGTCTTCCTATTTTTTCTTCAAACAAATTCTTTATGAGATAAAATCTAAATAAAGACTGCCAATGAGGCTTGAGATCTTGGCTTGACAGAAAAACAAAGTCTGCTCTGAATATCAAGTCTGAATATCTATGCTGATGTCTTTTTTTCTGTCAATTTTCTTAAAAGCTTGCAAATGCTCCAATCGTTTCACAAACACCCATATTATTATCTTCAAGAAATGTCCAATAGGAATGTAGAGAGCCCTCAGCCAGCATACTGTAAGCACACTACCTCCCATAGAGGAGAGGAGGCTTCAGTCAAAGACGATCCCCAACTGAGAGACACTGACTCTCACACACTTCTCTCTGGCTTAATGATACAGTGAGATGGAGTCATAGAGTTCAGGATACAGCAGGATGCTTTACTCACAACAGCTACCCCACAGCTCCAGAGGCCAATCTGTAATGCTAGGAAAAAAAACTACAGCTGCCTGCCACTCTAGAAACCCCAAGTTGGAAGATGAGGCCCTAACCGAGAATGTAAAACAGCCTCTAGCTTGGTATGGCATCTCTGCGGAGAACTTGGCATTTTGATCTGGTATTGTGGCTGCTGGGCTTAGGTCTTCATGGGACGCTCCTGTATTAAGTTGTTGCACAGTCAATAATATTCTATAGTGACTCTAGACCGCACTGGGTCCATGTGTTAGTCTTGTAAAGTATTTCGGTCAGAGTATTAACAGCTGCAGGCAATTTGTACCACAGCAGCACACGATTTATGGAAAACTATGAGGTCACATAAAGTGAAAAATATTCTACATTTTAGAGCTAAAAGGGCAAATCCATTTTTTATATATATTCCATAAGTGTTGGCCTACAAAGTTGCAGTTGCTTTTAGCATTAAGATTTTATTAAAACAGCATTTCAAATTTATCAGTCTGATATACACCACTTGGGGCCCAACAAGGCTGAAAAGTAAGCAAGTCAACCCGATCTCATAAAACATCAGCACAGTTCCTGAGATGGACTTCACTTGAATTCAACAGTGAATGGACCAAATAATGTTTCTGAATAAGAATTAATTATTATTACTGGCTGTTTGATATATAAAAGGATATTGAGTTGAATCAATGATTTTACAGGTAATTGGAACCACAGGGTTAATAGAGTAATTACTCTGAGGAATGCGATATTCTCATTTCACTCCTCTGTTGTCTCGCTCCACACGGAGCTAAGACGCCAACCATACAACACCAACCCTCAAGGACATCTGAGCAAGACATCAGGGGCCCTGTTACAGAGACTTCCTAAGTCTGAAATCCTATCTTATCTCAATTTAGGATAACATTGATGATTTCTGGCATTGCAGAAACATGTTTTTTTTTTTAACTGCATTTAAGAATAGGATAGGACAGGACTAAGGCATTTCAGAACCATCATAACTTTGTCATTTCCCCAAGTTAGAAATCCAAAATTAAGATGGTATAGACCTTTTCCTAAATTCACAAGAACTTAAAATATGTAATTTGTAAAATATGTTCAATGCAAACTTTTTTTTAATCTATTGAACAACTCACAACCACAGCTCCAGCATGTGAATAAGTTCCTTCTGTTAAGCGGTGATGCAGTGTTCACATCTAATGTTTTTATGTGAAAGGTAAGAATGGAAGGTGTGAAGCCGTAATGCACTGCCGTTAACAATATGGAAGGAAATAAAGACTCTGCCGTCCTGGTCCAGCCTTTGTCTGACTATATTATTACCTTTACAACAATGAGTGCGACCCATTATCCTCGGCAACACACTAGCCCAACAGTTGCTAGCAGCAGACAGGTGGCAAGTAAAGAGTTTAGTTAATGTCCCGCACAATTAAAAATGCCGAAAAAACTAGGAGCACTCAAGATGGTCAGCTTCCTGCTACTGATGCGTGTTAGAAGTGTGACACAGACAGCAGAGGAACAGCACACCAGCACACCCATAAATGACACCAAAACACAAAAGAGACTCCTGGGAAAGTTTGTTTTGTTTTGTTTATCACATGATGATTTTGGTTTAAACATTTACCCGTTAATGTGGTGAATAGCCTTACTAGCAAAGCAGTAAATCTACCCGCAGTAGGTGCTTTGCAGGTGTACATTTGAGACCATGAGCAGCTCTCGTCTTACAGTCCCAAATAGTGTCTCCGACTCCTTGTTAGTAAAATTGAACACTTGTCTCTTTTTGTCCACGACAGATAGCTAGGTGGCCAGTGACAAGTCAAAGCAATTGATATTGTGGCTCGTCCATCTTGAGTACCCTACCGCTACATTCTAATCAAAGAAACAGGCATGACAGGGTGAGTGCAGATTGAAAAATCAAATTTACAGTTATAGCTAGGATTTCTTAAGTCAAGACAGGAGGTCGAGCAAGGATAGGACACAGCCATGAGTTTAGTAATTGCTTCTGTAATAGAAAGATTAGGAAGATAATAGGATTTTTTTCCCTATCTTTGAAATTTAAGATTGGACAAGTAGTTAGGAATTTTTTTTTTCTACAATGAGGCCCCAGGTTTTTTTCAACCTAAGGGAGTTCTCACTATGTATCCCTGATGCCTGAACTGAGTTCAGTGGGACAAGGCGATTGTCACAAGTCTTACCATTTTCCATATAACCATCAACATAAAACTAAACCTTTCCTTAAGTGTAAATAGTCTGTGGCACATATAAACAACAGAAAGGATACCACTACACCAATTGAAAGCCCTTCATGAATGACGGAGCATTTGCCAAGATGAACCACGGGAACCATGTTTGTCTGATGTAGAGCAGTGGCTGTTTATATAATCACTGGCCATGACTCTGCCTTTCCTCTCGTCTCATCTCTGATCATAGTCCATCATCCTTTCTTTCATTGTGCTCCCTCATATCTTCTTCTCTTTCTCCCAAGCTGAAGCAAAGGATGTTTGATGTACAGTAGTGGATGTTTATATCATCACTGGCCATGACTCTATCTTTCGCTTCCCCTCATCTCTCAACATAGTCCCAAATCGTTTCTACCTTTGTAGTCTCTGTGTCTGTCAAAACTCAGCGCCATTTAGTTTACAATCAGTGACATGGAGGGAAACTGCTTCTGTTCAGACATGGAGGGATAAAGGAACAAAAATATTTGTTTTCATTCTGACATGCTAAAACTTAATCTCTTGGATAATCTGGATGTTGGTTTACTCATACATGGAAAGACCCTTAACTTCTTGTATAATGTTCCAGTTAAAAGCAAAGAAACATTTAAAACAACAAAAACATAAAAGCCAAAGCAAAATCTCTGTTGTTTTTACTTTTGACTCTTTTTTTTTTTGCGCCGTATTGCCTAAGGTTCATCAAGAAAGCCATTGTATTGCTTGAGAACATTAACAATCATTTGTCAAGAGGCCATGCTACAGGAACTGGTGAGCACCATTAAATGTTAAATCCATACCATTTCAAGGTTGACTCTTACTCAACAGATATTCCTTTTGAGCAAGCATTGTTTCACACTTGGAGTAGATGTGAAATCTAGCCTTAGGGAAGAAATACGATTTCAGTCAGACACTTGGTAGGATATACCCCATCTCTCTAAGCTTGTCCCTTTTATCCCATTGATAGTTCACAGTAGTCTTTACCACCCATTACCTTTATCCCAGAGCTGTTTTCCATTAGGGTGTAGCCCACGTAGCCTCAGGCTTTAAGCTCCACTGGGATCCTAGTCTTTTCAATGTACTTTGTGATTCATATGGGAATGTGCAGAACGTTTTTTAGAAGAAAATACTCAAAAGCTTTCCTATGTATATGTGATGCCCTGGTGCAAAAACGGGGCCCTGGGATAAAAAGAGGAATACAGATCCTTTATTCTAACCTTTTCCACCCAATCTAAGACTGAAAGAGATCTAAAAAACTGAAATCCAGCCTAACTCGCATTTAAATTGACAGCCAGTCAAATGTGACATTTCTTTCATATCTCTAAATTAGTGTGCAATACCTCCAGAAACAAAACCAAAATTAATCAAGGAGACAGTCACAGGGTACAAAAAGAGAGCAGAAATCAGACGTGGGCTGCAATAAAAATAGATAAAATAAATACCAAAGTAAAATTCAGATGGAAGCAGTGGAGAAGCTGGATTCCTTTACCAATGAATCCCCTGGGGCTTTGGAGGCAAATGAGAGACTTTTCAGACCTAATCCCAACCAAGCTAACTAAAGGATTTACCAAGGGGAGAAAAGCATGCCTGCATTGAAAAACAACCTCCTCTCCATCACTATCCTCGCAGTTCTGTGCACACGAAGGAAGCTACACAATGAAATGTTGGTTGGATACAAAAAGATCATGAATGGGCATGAAGTAATATTGCAAATATTGAAAGGCACAACACTATCAGTATACCTTACAATGTTAGAACTGAACTGCTGGTTAAATAACGAAGCATGAACATTGAAAGAAGTTCTTAGAAACTATATTTCAAGAAGATATATAACAGAAGAAATGGTTGCACAAAGAGCTATCAATAAATGTCTTTTCAAAGCTATTCTGTCGGTTATTATTAAATCGGTAAAAAAAGGGTTGTGGCCTTAGAAATCAATGCACATCTTGGGAAAATCTATTGTGATTGTTGACTTCTTTTTTTTTTTTTTTTAAATAGTCATTTATAATTCACAGAATAATTTTCTCATTATAGATAAAAGGGCTAAAGCACAGCAGCAAGTCGTCACAGAGGGAGCCCAAGCTCAACATCACAGGCACAGAAAAAGTGACTGCATATCTCTCTCGTTCTTAAACTCAGCGGGAAAAGCACATGCAAATCACACTAACGTTAACATTTTATGAAATAGCTACAAACTGTGAAATTCACTGTTGGACCTATTTATATATATATTTTTTTATCTTTAATAACATTAAAAATGTATAAACATATAAATACAGTTGTGTTCAGTGATAGCCACTTATAGCCGCTACTATTACTTTTGGAAGCAGCTAATGTTTTATTTCACCTTGAGAGAAGATGTGGTACTGTCATCTACCACATAATGATATGTACAATAAATAGAATATTAACTTAGTGCTGTATATGTATGCCTGTGTATGTATAAACTGACATGCTAAAAGCAACCTGGACATAAGTAAAAGTAAATTTTCAACTCAACTTATTTAAATAAAAATATATAACAATGATACTGTTTATAAATGATCATCAGTAATGTGGATATAATGACTAAGTGGGTAAAGACAAATATTAAAACAGGTAGAACAGTCTGGTGACTTCACAAAATTACAACACTTTACTGTAATACACCCTTTAAAACCAGAAAAAGACAACTGTTACAATATTACGATATCCAAAATCTTAGACAGTATCTAGTCTCACATCATGATATTGATATAATACCAAAATATTGCCTTGCCCTTGCCCAAACGGAAAACCAGAATGCTTTTGATACCAAAATCTTGTCCTGTTGGCTACAGATTTTGCATACATATACAGGTAGCCTATCTGTCTACAGAGATTTCAACAAGAGAGGAAAGTGGCATCTTGTTGTATAAATGACAAGACAATGGAAATACTCTGTAGTCTAATGCAATCCAATACAACAACACTGCGATAAAATGTGTGAAGCTTGTAATATTGAATTCTTGTGGAGACAGTATCAAAGAATTTTAACTCTATAGTGATGTAGTATGATGTACAGTACAACATTTTCTTTGGATCCACACAGGTTAGCACTTATCCAAACAATGCTGGGTTAGAGTAAGAATGGGTTGTTTTAGAGTTTTGGGCAACATCTTCCAACAAAGAGGACCCACAGTGCTGTGAACAATACTGGCTCTACTGCTTTCTTTGGTATACCACGTATTGAATTCTGCAAAATAAACCACAGTGCAGTACAGTGTATTGCTTTCGAGTCAGCCTTTCATTCCAAACTTCAAATGCAAACCATTATTTTACATGCCCCATGCCTTTGAGTCTGTAGTTGCACTAGAAAGACACTGAAAGTGTTATTCTGGCCAGCAAGTGTCACTCAAGGAACTGAGTTCAAAAGGTATAACAGAAGAGAAAAAGGCCCTTCTATCCAAGGCTATTTGACATGACTTAAGAGAAGCATCGAGTGAAAGAAATGACAACATTAGTGAATAACGCAGACGAGTAAGTAGACAGAAGACAGGCAGATGGATAGAAACGTGCGTACATACACACAGACTCCCTACACCCCTTCTGCTTCCTCTTTATATTCTAATCAGAGGCAAGCTTTGTCCTGAACTCTCCCACATTGTCAGAAACTTTCTCTCTGACTGACAAGTTAATCCACAAGACATGGCCTTTGCAGATTTCACAACAAATCTCGACAGCGAAACACAAAACTTCCACCCGACAAACGTGCAAATATAGCAGCGGCTTTCTAATCCTAATATAGAAAATAAATAAACATATTGACTGATTTATCTAGCAACAGCACAACATATAAAGCATTTGCCATTTAATGCATGATGTGAGGGAGGGAAAGAGAGAACTGGGGTCAAATGGAACGGATTAGAAAGATGCAACCTTAAACAGATGTATAGGGTTTTTCTTCACTGAACAGTAAAAGCTTTTTTTCAACCTCAGAGCTACGTAAAATGTCCTGAATGAAAGTAATATTTAGACGTCTGGCAAACCCCATCCCATGAGCCAAGAAATGAGTGATTAGTTTTTGGTGCAGATCAAGAAATATGTAAAAGATTTGGTAACAAAGTGTGATAGGGCATGAACTCATCTCCCTGTGACTGTCTATCATTTTGCTTTTTCAGGCAGATCAGATCTAACTATTCTTAAAAAAAAACAAAAAAAAACAACAAAAAAACATTTTTAATAGACAGTTGTTCAGCCTAGTCAGACTTGTGCACTCTGAGTGCCTTCTAGATGCACTTCTTACAGAAACAATCATGCACATCTGTAGCATATCTATACTTTCAGGACTAACAAAGACAGACTGGTGTAACCTCACACAGTGCTGACTCATAAAGCAAAAGCAGGTATCACAGGGAGGTCAGGGAAAGGTAATAACTCGAGAAATGAATGGGGATGCACCTCTTCTGCCAATGTCATCACTGCACTGAGAGTTTAAGTTAGAGGACGGGGAAAAGGCAATGGCTGACATATTATCGGGGCCCACGGATGAGGTTCGACGAGGACAAGGTCAGACAGAAATAAACAAACATAAAGAGAGACAGGAGGAAATTATGAGATAAAAAATAAAATATAGGTTGAGATAAAAAAAAAAAAAAAGTGGGAAACTTTACGTATTAAAATATACATGTTCATCTAAAACAATGATCTTCCATAAATGGTTCATTAATTCAATATAAAAGTAATAAATAAAGCCATTTTACCATATCCTGTGAGCAGACAGGTTTTGAAGAGCTTGAGCTGTAAAGCAGCACAGCAGTTTTTTTTTTAATAAGAAAACAGCAAAGATGTGTTTCAGCAGGGGAGAGCAAAACAGAACGGATTCCAAACAGTTCAAATGAGATGTAGGCTAATTAAGCGAGAGATGATCGCTTGTCTAATAGGAGCCGACTGGGGAGAGTGAGGGGCGAGGGGAGGCAAAGAGACAGTAAAGAAAGACAATTTGTTGATGCTCAAAAAGATATGGGTATGGGGAGGGGGGGGGGCTATCAGCAACATCAGATTATACAACCCAATTGGTTCTGTGAAGAGGAGCAATAAAAAGGTTTTGTAAGGTCAAACCTTGAAATGCTTTTCCATTTACTAAAGGCAACCTAAGTAAAAAGAATAACCCGACAAACATTATCGTAACATCCATGTTACAATAAAGTTTGTAACGTGACTGGATTTAAATGGGAGATCATTTCCATTCCACCTCCATTTCCCCCTGTGGGTGTCAGGTGATTGACAGGAAGCAAAGTGTAAAATAATACAGCAATAATATGAAAACACTCGACTGAGGCGCAATGAAATATTGAAAAACCTGAGACTTTGACTGAATCAAATGAACGCAGTGATGGATTATCTGGCTGTGTCTATTTTCAAGTCTGTGGAACTAGTTTCTCACAATATACAAGGATGGATAGAAGCAAATGGCTTCTTATTAAGGAAAGAAAATGAGCCTGGATATCTGTAGCTCTGCTGACTGTGATTATGCATAACAGATTAAATGCATTGCACCTGTGTGGCTTAAAATGCTTAAAAACACTATTCAAATACTAAAAAACACTAAGCAATATGAATATTTAAAATCACAAAACAGCAGGTACTTCATGATAGGGGTCGGGGGGTTGAGTGTATCTTTCACCAATCAAGCGTTGGCCTGGCTTGGCTGCATCCTGTCGATTAGGGCCCTCTTGCCTAGCGGACTTAATGACATTTGATTTTCAACTCGGCTCATTTTTCACTACATTTAACCTTGATTTTAAACTCCACTGCAGTTTGTATTAGTATCATTCACGTGTCACCGCAATTAAATTCTAAAGTAATGGCTGGTGCTCAGTTAACTAACATATTCACTGAAGAGCAGAGGGGAAGCATTTTCATGTTTCTATTCAAGATTTGCCCTGAAAGAGGAGCTGCTTTCACTACAGTCACTGATGACCGTGTGATGAACTGGATTTTATAATATTCTTATGTTTGAAAGGGATGTAATTCATTTTTACACACACACAAGCACATACACAAAAACAGTGCTGGGTTGTCGGGGTAACAAATTAAAGGAAAACAGCACTCATAAATCATTACTCCATGATGTTCAAAGCACTTCAGGTCATATTTCTTGATGAAATGTTTTTGTGAACAAAACCTGCCTGGTGTAGTTCTACAGTAATTTCCTACATTTCCCAAACTGTCTTTCAACAATGCCGATATGTGTATGTGAAGGTGGAAACAACAAGAAGCAGCTGAGCATATTAAGTTTCATCCAGTGAAAGAAAAAGTGAGCACTGCGCCACACCATCCAAACAAAACATGTCTTGTGGCTGCCTGGCATTCTGGTCTATTAAGGCTGCTGTCAGTGGGGTATTTCTGCCTCTTCTACAGCACAATGACTTTCTCCCTGTATGACTGCTCAACACTGATGTAAAATGGCAGCTCAAGTAAGTGCAAGCAAGCCCTTGCTCTTTGATTATAATGGGCTGAAACCAAAACCTGACGTTTACTGGTGGTGCGTCAGATAGCTGAATTTTTCTCTGCAATTAAATAGCTCTCTCGCTACGTAGGAAGTATCTCGATGTGGCATCATGTCATCTGAATTTGGAGGGTTATCTGTGGAAATGACACATATACATGACAAAACAGAAGGTATGCAAGCTGTATTTTAAGGGTGACTCTAGTTTGGACACACTAGGCAATCTAAAATGTTGGAGGATTTCAGGAGAGTATTTGCTTAAAGAAAATATTATACTGGTAAAATAAATTAAAGGTGACATTTGTTCTCCCTGAACACAGACTATTTTCTCTACATCTAGACATACCCTACTTCCTATTACAATTTGAAATGAGTTTGTGTACTTTAACTAATCCCTCTTTAAGGTGACCTAAAGAGATTTGTTTCCATTGCTCCTGAAATCTCCGGCTTTGATCATGAACTCATCAAATGACATGAAGCGATCATGTTTCTTTGTCCCGCACTATCAAATCCTCCTCTAGATTATTTCTTCAGATGAACAAAACTAAGGGTAAGATTATTATACAAATACACAAACATGCAAGGCTGATTTTAAATTGGTGGAGAGCTTTTTTGTGTTTTTTAATCAGCATTCAATCTACTACAGAATGTTTTATGTTTTACTCCTATTTCACTAAAGGTACTGTATGTTCACTTTAGTGCCCTGTTTTTGTTCTCAACAGATGATCAAACAAGAGTGCTGTTCAGGTACAAACAGTGCAGTACAGTGATGCTAGGTACGCTTCCTGCATCCCTGACACGAAAATCTGAAAGGACGCAGTAAAGTCACTATCATAGTCCAGGGGATGCACCGTATTATATAACCTGTTGCATATTCTCTGATAATGCTTCACTGGGAACAACAGGTATGTGTTGAAAACAGACACAGTGGCGTTGCGTGACCTGTGGCTTGACATGTGTTTTGGATGTTAATATCATACTGTCAGTGATGTGTTTTTGTTCTCACAACTGCCTGCCAGCCATCATCCCTGGCCATCTTTTTCCCCCCATAAAGCTACATTGTGATAATATGATTAAGCCACTGATCGACACTGTATTGAGTCATGCTGATGATGACAATATGATGCTTTAGTGTCTAGACGATGAGCCCGTTGAGAAAATATTTTCTTACCAAATCTATCATGTCTTGTGGAAAACAAGATCCCATTTGTTCTTTGTCTCAATAAATGAAACTAAGTAACAAGTGAAATGTAAAAAAGACAACGAGCAAATTTTCTCAATTTCTCAAAATGTTAAACAATTAGTAGCTTATTTACATGTTTATGGATTATCACATATTAACAGTCATATGTCACATTTGATGTACTTGATATTGGTTTAATGATTTAAGTGCTCTCTATACTTACTCAAAATGTGACATTTGTACAATGTCGTGTACATAGACTGTATAACAATACAAAAACATGAAAATAACAACAACACAGTTTTGCTTTTATGCTTGTAGTTTTAAGCTGAACCAACTACTGACGCCCACTATCTAGGATTGGGTCGGTATGGGGAAAAAAAAAAAAAAAAAAAAAAAAGCACGGTTTTTGTTAAAAACCGTATCAAGTCAGTAATACCAGATTTTTTGCCACTTGCCGGCGCAATTGAAAACCACCATAGGACAACAAAGCAACAGTAACAGTAAGTTCTTTTATTCATTACAAATAAATTTTGCAGCTTACTCAATCAGTCCAAACAAGGGTTGCCTCTTTCGTCTCGCCCAAAGCCAAAGTGTTGCGATAGTGGTGCATTCTTTGATTTCTTCGAGACTAAATTGTCACTGCCATTATCGACTCCCCAGGCTACAGTAGAGGCCCCGGCACATGCGCACTCGCACCCCTTATATTAGTTCAGTCCCCGCCCCACCCCCACCCCCCTCTCTCTCCTGCTCGCTGTGCACTTAGCAAAAAGGCCGACACAGGTGCTCACAGACTGGACTCCGCGAGGGATGTCTGCAGTCATTCGGGCTTCCATAGTCGAGCGCACTTCCGTGTTGTAGTGTCCTGTAAAAATGTCCGTGAAAAATCCCTGCGATGTGAAAAATACATGCTGAGCAGTCTATTGTGTGACACTGGTGCAGAGAGCGGAGTCTGCGCGGTTGTGCTTTGCACATACAGGTCTAGCGAACGTCTGCTTTTACCGGCCGGACCTCCGTGGAGTCCGTTCCGTGTACGTTCGCCCGAGTATCCGGTCCGCTTGGTCTCAAAAAAAAAAAAAAAACGGTCCAAGACGGAGTACCGAACCCATTTGGTATTACCAAGAACCGACCCAACCCTACCACTATCCATAAAAATGGACACATTATGAAAAATGATCTAAAATTGAGGCGTTGGAGTGCACAGGTATCAATCAAGATATTTGTGTGAACAAACCAAACTGTGAGACTTCAAGCAGCTGCTGTGAAGCACAGAAGTGAGTCACAATCAAACAGAGGCCATTTGCTCTTACAGAGAGTTACAAAATGCCTCTAGTAAAGCCTCAGTATTTACAAAATTGACAACTATTGACTGCAAAACTCGTCTGAAAGGAGAAACTGAGACACGGGATGACATCATTGGCTGTTCAAGACAGCCTGCTAACACAATCTCTGTGAAGTCACTGCCTATTTGATGCCTCTTTCTGAGCGATCAGTAATGATTAGACATCAACTGTAAGTGTGGCTGCCACACTTTGGAGATTTGACTTTTTTCATTTCATTCATGCTCTCAGTCTGTATGACTGGTGTAAAGGAAAAAGTCAAACGACTCATTTGCTGTCAAAGCATTGCAGTGACATTTCACCCTCTGGGCTCCGCATCTCAAGTCTCTATCCCTATGGCAAAGACACACTGCAAAGTCATTTCTGTGTGGAGCTCTAAAGACAGAGCACAACGTTAATGGTGCCAGGATTTGAGATGTGGGTCCCATCGGGGTTCCCAGTGCTAAATATATATATACTTATGCTCTGAGGGGATTTGGGTAACAGTGTTCACCAAGATGACACATACAGTTAGGTTCAATCAGCAACGGTAGATCCACCTCATTGATGTCACTAACTGTTAGCTGGCAGCCACTCAGCACCCTCCCTCAGCCCAACAACTGTGAGCAAAGACACATCAACACACATTAGGTGACATGTTTGCTGCTCCATTTCTCTACCAGACCCCTCAGTGAGTAAGCTGATGTCTCTTGGTGCTCCCATCATGTGTGCTTATGTGATCTAATGACGTGTTTCTATCATGTTTAATTCAGCTATGTAGAATATTAATAAATGGAAGTTTTAAGAATCACTTAAGGCATGTTACAAAAAAGTTCTACATTGGGCACAAAGGAATATTTTATTAACATGCCACTTTGCATTAAGCCTGTTTAAAAAATGTAGTCGAGTGGAACATGTATGTGTCTTTAAGATTTTTTATTTTCTGTATTGTTGCTGTAGAAAGGTCAGGAGAGGTGTGGTGCAGGTCGGGAGAAGGTGGTCTGACAGTTCATCGACCCTAGCAGCACATTAGTATCGACACCAAGAACTCACTGGGAAAGCAAATCTTATCTTTGTAAAGCTGGGAAGACAGGGGAGATGGGAGTGAGGGGGAGATAATGGGAAAAAGAGGAGTGGGAGAGGGAGGGAGGGGAGTTTAGATGGGGGGCAAGGGAGATATGAGATGTAAGAAACCTTGGCAGGGAGCTTATCTGTTATGTGGAATAAGAAGCAGGATGAGACTGAGGAGTGCTGTTTAAGGGTGGGGCACTGAATAGAAATCTACACAATTTACTGAAACAAGCCAAGCAGCAAACACTATACACCAGAAAATTCTGCATTTTTCACAAGTTTTAATTAGGGTCAGCTGATTATGGCTTATAAATAATATCTCATTATCATATTTAGGTTATGCCACAATATATGATGAATATTACAGTGTTTATAGTACAGTGTTCATATTTTCTCTAAAATAAAATCATGTTGATCGTAATGTTGCTTTTATAAGAAATGTAGACAACTGACTTTATGTCTCAAAAGACAGGATAGCTACGATGAAATTTCAAGCCACTGAAGGAAGTTATGAACTGATTCATTTATATATTCTGCCAGTGCTTACTTAAAGCACTAGTGTTTCCAATTAGTCCCATTGTTTCTAATCACAAAGACGACTCCTCGCACCCATCTGTGACCTTGCATTTGTTTTTAAGAGATACAGCTTATACACTGTAGTGCTAGTTAAACATGCTAATAACCACTGCTCTGATTTCCTTATTTACAAAATTAATTACCCTCTACAGGTACGCACAAAAGCAGATGCTGAATAAGTCAAGGTTAGTTTTCTTCCGAGTATCAAGGTATTAACTTTTGTGATGCTGTATAGATTCTCAAAAACATTACTGATTTTTAATGTATAGTTTATATGAAAAGATTAGTGGCAGTGGTTCATTTTGTGTTGTGTTTAATCCCCCGATTGCTGGATCCTTCAGTGTTGTAATATTTCTTTAGCCATTTGACTCTTCCACTCTACCAAACACAAAGAACACCGGCCTCTGAAACGGCACACTGCTAGCATTAACGGTTTCCTAAAATCTGATTTTGAAGATTCACGAAAGAAGAAATTGTTGTTCTGTGCTCCACGAGTAAAAGTGGTCTATTATGTCTTACATCAGACACTTCAACTGCAATAATAATGCATTTTCTTATTTTCTAATGACATGTTTCCGAGAATCATTTATTTGAAAAGGTGGATTTTCTAAAACTGCTCCCCCAATGTAATCATACATTCATGATATGGTTCAACTGAATGGCAATAAATGTAAAGTCTGAATCATTTCCGAGCCTTAGATGTCAGACATTATTTGAAGGAATTTTACTGAAAACTCGCTTTATTAAGTCAAGGTTTACTTGAAAAGAAAGATAACGCATCACAGTCAGCATGTGCTGTATGAATCACCAGCGGGGATTTTAACATGAGCTGAAAAATGTGACCTGCTTCAACTCTTGTTTGACTGCAATGAATGGAGACATATTCATCACTTCTGTTCTGATACCTCAGACTTCTTATGCAACATGTCTTGGTGCTTTCAATGCCACCTTCCGATGTAAACACCTACACCTTTCAGAAACCTTAAAGATTATGGAATGGCAGCAGAAGGTAGGTGAATCGATAAACAACCAGGTGATTGAGGAGAAGACGCTGTGAGAAGAGAGTTTGCCGGGATTTTGTGTTTTTGTCTTATCAAGAAATTCTCTATTTGCACTACAGGAAAAAGTGTTCAAGTGTTCAAATGGAGAGACTATAACTGGAAGTAGTTCTAATGTAGTGCTGCTTCTCATTTTAAATCTATATTTTTGAATTCAGAATACTTTCATAAAGAAATAAAAACATGGAGTGTGATGATATTTTGAATATCAGTCTCAGGACATGTTGGAGTGTGCTGGGGTGGCTGCCAGAGAAAATATGAAAAGAATAAAGAGAAGCATGCACTTAAAAGTGACAAGGCAGCCTGGAAGACCAACAGCATCCAAGATTGAAGGGTGGATGAGCAAAACAAACAAGCTGAGAACAAAAAAAAAAATGGAGGGATAATAAAAAGGAGGAACAGTGAGGTTGGGGGGTTGGGGGGTGGGGGGGTGACAAATCTCTTAATCTCTCCCTCGCTCTCTCTGGCTATGTTTGTTTTGTGCTGGTTTTGGCCTCAAGTTGCCCGTCGATCCCCTCGTAAATTGCCTGTGTCGATCCAGCCTTACAAGCTTCCCCACACTCCCTGAGTCCCTGTTAAAATGGTCACGCCAATAAAAGCCCATTCACTTGTAATGAATTGAGAGAGAAGCTAAAGACTAAAGGGGCTGATTTAGTGACAATTGTTGATGATCCTCGATTGAGTTAGGATTGAGCTAGCCAGCCTCTCCGTTCTTACAACATGGCTGCTATTGTTGGGGGTTTCTGAAAGAAAAAGAAGGCTGCCAATTTCCATCGCTTCTCATCCATCTCTGAAATAGACTTCTTGACAATGTACAGTACGAAGGGAAACACCTCACCCTGGAGACACTGTAACTAAATCTATGGGCGTACAGCATGCTCACAGCTGTGCATTGTGATGAGCAGGATTCTGCCATGTGCCTGTAGACACAACAGAGCTACTGCAGACATACATAACAAAACAGAAAAGAAATAAATGATCATAGCGTGTCATCTGACGCCATCTGCCTAATTAATATAACACAAGATGTTCCAATTTTGGTGACAGCAGTTCAAACTGTCAGGATCCGCTCTAAGTGTGTGCTTAGATGGAGAGCCACAGCTCAATCCTTGCCTTTCTGATAATTGCCCCGTAAAGTCACAACAAATCTCCAAGTACCACAGATGAGGGAGGAAAAAAATATCGCCATGGTAGGGTAATGGCACTCAAATCCTGCAGGGTTCCATTGTGAGTGAACTGCTGATGCTGTAATCTCCAGGTAAGCTGTTGTAACGCTTCCATCCCTGCTCTTCACTCTCTGCCTCACGCTTGAACGTTGAGCATGGGATGCTTGCAAAACACCATGAACCCCCCCCCCCCCCCCCCCCCCCCCCCCCCCCCCAACACCACCCCCAGAGCCGATTACAGCTGTGGGGTCAAGAGAAGCTAATGTGACTTTGTCTGGAACTGCCCCAGGTGGCCCCGAGGCCCTTGGATTACATGCACGAAGGGATTCTAAAATAGAAAAGTATACAGTGCTAGAATTAAATACAAAGTAGGCAGAAGGGGGAAAATTGTTTTCTTTGTTTGCAAAAGCTAAAGAAAGAGCAGAACCGTCTGAACAAAGGTGAGCAGGAATTCTCTGTTGACACAGAAAGCAAGAAATAAAACGAGGAGTATTGATTTGTTTCTCTACAGCTTTGAAAGATGAGGTGTTATGAGCACAACAATGTGCTGTAGAGAACACCTATCATTTTCCTCTGGCTTGGGAGGATATTTTGTCCTCTACAACAGCCAACAAACAAAGAAATAAGAAAAACAAATTATTTCTAATAAACATTATGCACAGCTCTTTGCCAAAAGCCTCCAGTAGGACTGTAAGTCACCTGAAAGCCTTTGATACAGTGTAAAGAACAAAGTGGAAAGGTGATTTCCATGTCAATAGGGTAAAAATAGGGAGACACACTTAGAGACATGCTATGTTAAAGCAGCTGTGCGGAACTTTTCATTTTCGTTGATTATAGCGCCCCTTTGGTCGAAGCGGTATGACACTCACAGCCTGGTGTCGTAAAGCCGGCAATTACTGCATGCACTTGTTTTGGAGAGCAAGAGGATTAACTAACGACAGGTCAGTCCAAGTAAATAGTGGAAACAGCAAAATTACTCAGTAAATTCTCCTGTCGTGTTTCTGTTCTGATCTAATCTAGTCTGTTGTGTATTTTGAGCTACTAAGGCTACCGTAGTAGTGTGAGCCTCAAGTTATTCTGGGTAATGTAGTAACCGTTGTTGTGCTACTGAGAAACAATGAGAAGCAGCCGTGTACGTTCGGTGTAAGGAGGAATAAACACTTAGCAAGTCATCTGCTGAGTCCGTATTATTATGTGAAAAGAATACTTAGACGATTTGGGAGTTATGCCCTTTCTCTATCATTTTCATATTGAGACAGCGGTTAGCATGTCACTGTCAGTACATCTTGCGCGGAGGGATACACCGGTGAGCAACAGCTGCAGCTGGCTCTGGGACAGGTCGCCACGTCACTTAGTAAAAGCAAACAAAGAGACGACATGGACGATATTACTCACCCCACTGAAAGCTGTCCATCAGCTCCTGCAGGTCTGGGGCGTTTTTCCAGTTCATCTTAGGAACATGAAAAAAAGTTTCAATCATGCCAGGATTAGTGATTGCTGCAAAGTTTTCACTCCTTGTGATGCACTCTCTGCTGTGGTTTTCCTCCTGATGATATATCTCCCCAACGATGGCAGCACCGAATCCCATTATGTGCATGAAAATAGTAGCGGAGGATTCAGCCTCTCTCATCTCTGCTCAGCATTCAACACATGGAGTTCCTCATCTGTATGCTCCAGCTCAAACAGGCATGGCTCTGGATCTGTGTCCGCTACAAGAAACTCTTCAAAATCACGTTTAAAGTTGTCCATTGCAGCTGCTAAAATCCGCTTGCTCACAGGTGTATCGCTCCGTGGATCACAGAGCAGGACATACTGACCCTCTATAAGCGCAGGGCTAACCGCTGAGACCCAGCCACTGGATGTACAGACACAAAAAAGATATTGATCATGTTGTCTCAATATGAAAATCATAGAGAAAGGGCATAACTCCCAAATCATCGGAGTATTCTTTGATGTGAAGATACACAGTGAAGACATAACATAATCCTAACACAGCAAAGCTGTTACCTGCAGCCTTCGCTTGGAAAGCTAACGCTACTAACGTTAGGTTAGGCTTTTTTGTCGCTGTTGGGTTCAAATAAATATGCCGATCTGAAAGGGGGGTGATACGAACTAGGGACAGTTTTATTGATGGTAAAAAGTTCCGCACAGCTGCTTTAAGCAAGCTCATTGCAATGTGGTTGGTAACAAGGGATGAACATTTTCAGTAAAAAAAAAAAAAAAAAATCTAGCACAAGAATGCGAATGTAAATTGGCCAACAACAGAAAACAAGTGCAATATGAAGTTAATTTATTGGACAATCAGGCCTAAAATAAACCTGCTAAACCACAGATTGAAAGATAAAATGAGAAAAAACTGCAAACTGTCTGCTGCTGCCGTTGATGTCACATAGGTTAAACACAGCACTGAAGGACCAACTTTCTTGTCATTCTCTCCCCACTCAGTTCACAGTCTGCCCGTTAGTGTGAGCTAACAAAGCAGCAGCGGATAACATCCCACACTGAGCTGGTTTAGCTGTGGGCAATGGCGAGAGTGGTGGATAAAACAACAACAGTAGGTTGCATCAGTTGGAATACGTGTTAACTCGTTTACACCAACATCACCTTGATGTAACAATAGGTGGAGATATAGACACAAACAAAGAGCAAGACACATGCCACAAGCTAATGTTATCCCTGCAGCATTTAGGCAGCCAGTCTGATTCTAACAGAGCAAAATCAATTCCCATAGCGAGAGTTAATATCACATTTACAGCCGCAAATATAATAATAACAATAATAATAATAACTTCGTTTTGTATAGCGCCTTTCAAAACACCCAAGGTCGCTTGTTATGAGACATGACTCTGAAGAGGAAAATGCAGGATTTACAAACACGCTTCATGTCTTGAAGCCCCGTAACAATATATCCCCACAAACCGATTTCAGCCAGACAGTAATTGCTGCTTTGTATAAAAAACAAGAGCCTAAATTACGTTTTATTACATTTAAAAACTAAACAGAAATTTTTCTTCCATTTCAGAAACAGAGTTGTTTCTTTTCTTATATTTAAAAAAATCCTCAACTTCAACATCAACTCCAGTGATTCACTGAACAAAATTAGTCAGTCAGTTTTTTTGTTTTGTTTTTTTTTTCTTAATCAAATTAACTTTCTTTAATTAATAAATGTTATTTAAGGTGCTTTTTGGTACGTACCTCCCTTTGTGTGCAGCAAGCAGGAGAGCCAAAAGTGTTTTTGACTTCAGTAAAAATGTTGTTTTGAAAGGCTAAATGGCAACAAATATAAGCCAAAACTGAATATTAAATTAGATAAAAATGCATTGCAAATTTTGCTAATGTTTACATATATCTTTTGTTCAGTAAATTTTGACTTTTGGACGTGTGGAGTTATTAGAAATGTCTGGACTGCACAAGTTGGAAACAATCCTAATTGTAGTCTGCACAGCATTCAAATGTCGATTTAGAATTCCAGTGTCAATGTTATGAATGAAGCTTTGAAGCTAGAAAAGTATTTGCTACAACACTACAAACACAGTTTTTATATTCTATTCTTGCATTTCAGGTTTTTGAGTGATGACCATCTGGTCACAGCTTGGGATGAAGTTAACTCTCTGAATTCTGTACCAATGCACATGTACAAGGACACAAGTATAGAGAGAGACTCAGACAGAGTACAGCCAGATACTGTACTGCAAGTCCCAAAGTTTCATAGCTTTCCTAGAAAGTTCTCGTATTGTTTTTTTCCCCTTTAAAAATAGCAGAAAGCAAAATTAGGTGCATGATGAAAATACCCTGCAACCTGAAGTCACACTGAAGGCACCTTAGGGGTGATACTGAAGTTAAGGAAGCAAACACCACTTAGCTGCCTACCTGCTCATTAATGAAATATTGATACCTTTTAAATTTAACAATGTATGTATTGCATCTGCTTGATTTATATATTACCAAGTTGGGTTTTGGACCACATACTGTAGCATTGCATGTAGTTTCTGGTATGATGAATCTTAAAACAGCTGAAAATAATGAGCATGCAGTCAACCATCACAGCCATTTTTCTCTGGTTTTTAAGGGATACCTCACTGTCAGACCTTGGGCTATTATCCTGCTGAAGAGGTCAAATACATTTACATAATGGACAACAAAAACTAAACCATGTTCCTTTCATGTTACACTTAAAGAACATTTGAGTCAATTATAAATGTCCTCCTGTATTCATCAACTGCCCTCAGCTTGAACAAAGCCACCTTTTAGCCACAGACAAAGTCAAACTATAAAAGCTACTGATGTTACTGAAAGGTCAAATGCAGGGAATGTAAGTAGTCACGATTACAGCTCTGCAAGTCCAGTATTTATCTGCTGTTCACCTCCAAAGAAAGAAATGTGAAAGATGCTGGCAAAAGTGTGAAAATGAAATGCTGAGCTTTCAAGTACCATCATCTTTAAGAGGCTGTGTCTTTGTCAGTTAGAGAGGTAGAGGAAAAAAAAATCTTAAAAAGTGTAGAGAGTGCAAAAAAAAAAAAAAAAGCGCCAGCTCACCGAGTTTGAACCTACCCAAAAATATAAATAAATAAATAAGAAATAGACATGCCATTGTCAAAACGATTGCTTCATAGTTTCAACACCTAGTCAAGTGTCTCGCCAGGTGCCAATGTGTGTCTTACTCAGACTGCTGTTCCAAAAAGGATGCTGCCTTTGTGAAAATATGCATACTGAAAGTAAACAATGCAGGTAATATGTGAAGTTTTTGGAAAACAGTTGGTAGCCTGGGGGCATCCCCCTGCCTTCCTTCCTTCAAGGTGTATGACAGTAAATCAATACTCAGTGTGTATGTCTGTATGTACAGTCAGTGCATGTGGGTATTTGAGCGTGTTGACCTACATTAGCTCAAAGTGTGGCTACTGTGAGTGTCTGTTTGGGTTCTAGTATGTTACATTGACATAATCCCTCTATCCACATGAGATTTCACATGAGAATCAGAGAATGGATAGAGCTATTTTAGAGAAGTGTGTCGCAGCAGGAGCTTGTTGTCTGTACAACCTGAAACAGGTTGCCTTTACAAAGTGAGGCCTCTCCAGCCAAGCAGTCTGACTGGTCAAAAAGTTAGCCTAGCCAGGATAAACACATGCTAACTACCATGGTTACCAAACATGGACTTGGGCTGGGTATTGGTACTCAACACCTACTCAGTACTGATAACCCCATAGCAAGTAGTCTACTCTTCTTCAGGATAACTGTATTTGATCCTTTTTGTGACCGGACCTACAGTACAACCCTATTTCCAGCACAGTGACAGAGTTGGAAGTTCAGCCAACCAAATGTTTAGAAGTATGACTAAACTACAACCCTGTAGCGTCTGGTGGCATTTTACACAACTTAGTACATCCATTTACATAATGTGTATCAAATAAAATAAAAAAAGAAGGTATCAAATGAAGTACTCTACTGGATTAGGTATTACACCAAGGGCACTGTATTGGTACTTCTTGTAAGTTATATGTGTAAATGTTATCCAGCATTACCATGGATTGAATCCTTCTCTTCTGTTTGTAACAAACAAAAAAGGGGGAAAATATATAGTACACACGAAAAATGATATACAGGAATTGTTGGACAAAAATAATCTATTATGCTCATGAAAAATACTCTCTAATGGCTAAAATTATGTGCAATAGTATGCATAATTTTTCACAGAAAAAAAAAAGAAAAGAAAGTGCATGAAAATTTTTGAGATGGGGCCATTTTCATTAAACTCATAATTTCTGTGAATAATGTCCCCCAAGGTGTAAATTATATTGATTTCTGACTGTATCAGAGTAAAAGCAAAAAGGTAAGAAAAAGCATATATATCAATTTTAATAATGTCTTACTTACAGTCTTTACAGACATATTTTACATCCCATGGAATCTCACATCTTCAATAATGCAGTACAAATATATGAGCCAGTATTAGGATGATTTAAACATGGTTATATGTTGAAGCTGCTTCACAAAATACATAGTGCTGTGCATTCAATACTGGGCTGTTAGGCTGTGGGTACTCAAATGCATACAAATGTAGGAATAATGGTATGAATGCACAGGACCTTTAGCTTATACTTAAATCTGATTTTCTTGAATCAAACCTGACGTCATTAAACTCCGTTTCCAACATGTTACTATGCTGATAACCTTTGATGTATCTGAATGGATCCATGAGACAGTAAAACCACTTGAGCTCATCAAAACGTTTCAGATGAGTGGAGTGATGCAGACGCTTTTATTGACAACAACTCAAGGTTGTGTACTTTCTGGCCATGCATCACGTTCAGGCTTCAAATGATTCGGGTCAACTGGACATTTCTGAATACATCAGCAGAAGATGGATTGAAAATCAATTTGTAAGGTTTTCATCTGCAGGATTTAAATCCTCATGGTCGGACCAGCACATCGAAGCATGTTCATGAAATATCTAACAGAATGATCGGAGGGGAAATCTATCTCTCTGTGCCTGCTTGTCTGAAGGACATTATCTGTCCCACGTATTTCTTTTTTATGATAACTTAGTATGTATATTTTTCTAAATATGTTTGGAAAATATAATTTATTCTGCAATAAAACTGTATGTAGCAACTACAAAACCTGGAGTTTCCACATTTTGATTCTGTTGCTTTAGCAAACTCATGCGACTTGTTCACCTTCAAGTCTTTTCAAAAGAACAACCGATTCATGAGTCTACCCACCACCGGAGACAACTCTCAGCTTCCTTAGACAACGTGCATTGGATCTGAGAATTGGATGTTGTGACATTACCTTACAGCACATATAGTTCTGTGAAAAGGTCAGTGCAGCAGGGTCTGTATGAGTTCAGAGACTCAGATTCAGAGGCTCGGTGAGAGAGTGGAAAGGCAGAGGAGAAGAGCGAGGGCATCTGCTTTGACCTAGACAGGGAATAAACAAACAAACAGCCTGCCAGGCTATCAGCACACACAGTGAACAAACAGGGCGGCTGACAAATCTCCCTCATATCTATGGAAGTGAGCCAGGTATCACACAGGTTAGAAAGGTGAGGTGTTGGAACAACACATGGGTGGTGTTGATGAGACTTTGGAGCAAATCCCTGCAATCTTAGTCATATCAAAACAGCCTTCTTTTCCGTCATTAACTCATAAATTACACTCGTGCTTTTAATTGTCATGTCGCAGCATCACTGCCCCAACAGAATGATTTCCACCTTTGAAGGTCAAAGACAGATATAAAACAAATGAAGTGATCAAATTGACTGAGCATTGATTACTGTATTACAGAGAGCTTTACTCATTCACGTCTTACAAATGTAACATCAGGTATCATTCATCATTCATGGCTTGCTCTCACTAATAACACGCAGTGAAACCTACACTTGCCCGCTGTCAATAATATATGTGAACAGGGTGCTGGTGTCCACTGCTAAGTCTGATCATGTCACGCTAGAAGTGTGCACCATCTCCTGAACACTGCACCGAACACATTTCACTAATTAGTTCCTTTTTCTCAGTTTGAAATTGTGCTAAATACTGAAATCAGTTGTGTTCTGGCTGCGGTAGAAACCTTCATTCTCTTGGCCTTCGTTAGCGTGACACTGCCAGGCTGGGGAAACGGCAGAGTGGTAGCAGTGCTGTATTCTGTGAGACAGTGATGACAGCAGCCACCCTCACTATTAAACCTGCTAATAAAAGACAAATGTGAGCTTCTGATTGCTCATTTTATTGAACAATGTGTGGAGAGAGACAGTTCGATTACTTGTCACATACTGCTCTACTTCTTTGGCAGCAGACAAAGATGGGGCCAATAAATAAAGGTTGGAGTAGCAATAAAAATAGCTGTTACTGTATCACCCTGTCACACACACAAAAAAAATCCTATGTGCTCAAACATTCAGTAAACAGAATGATTACGAACATATGCCTGCTCAAACTAAAGTTTGCAAAATACACGTGGGATGTACCTCAATCTCCTTGAAAGGTCACCTGCCAATAATGTGCAGTTGAGTCTCAGACATGCGTGAGCTCTGCGTTATTATTTTTTGGTTCCACTCCACCACTGTTTATTGAAATTTCATTAGCTCAATCTCTGTTATTCTAATTACACAGACATCTTTTGCAGCAAATAAAAGTTAATGAGCTTTTATGAAAATGGCTTGACGTGACCTTTTTATTTATTCATTTATATCCCCCCCCCCCCTCCTCTCCACCTCCTCATGTCCCTGTCAAATTGCACTGTGGAAGGTCCCCGATATTGTGGGATTGGGAGGGATGGACACACCCCTCCCAAATACACACACAAAATGCACACTGCCAAAAACACTCTTTCCAATCAACATCAATGACTCTTTTTCAGCCTCCCTGTTTTCCATAGATCATTTAGCCTTGTCATCCATAAATCTGCAAAATGCCCTTTTCAAGCTGCTCATAAACACCTAATAGATCTCCAAAAATGCCACCACACTCTGAGGCAAGAGCTGTTGATGGTAGTGAGCCCACAGCAGTTCAGCTCCCTACAGTCAGGAAGTGATGAATGTCAGAGTGAATGTGTACATTACAGTCTGCCAGGCAAGGCCGATGGATTTTGGGTTGAGGTGTCCAAGAGGGGTAAATGTAAATGTTATTTACTTGTGTGGGCTAAAAACCCATAAAATGTGTCTTGGAAAAAACATTATTCAACACTGTAGTTAAAGAGTTCTGTGGTCTCTGGCTTTATTTGCATAGCACAGGGGTTTGATAACAGGGTGACTTTGGGAATAATCTTTGCATTGAATTGTGCTACATTAAGATACCTAACATTTAATGACTTGACATCCCAAACAGAGGTCATGTCAACCAAATATTTTCTGTCATGGACTGATTTTTATGAACAATTATGGAATAATCCAAAGGCCATCCATCATTTTCACAGATCAGAGCACTGAGATACCTACCACAACTTTAGCTAATTCACACCCTGTCCAGTTGGTGGCATATTAATCAGCTATTATCAAGTTTTGTCCTTGCTGTCACGTTGGCTACATAACCTCGTTGTCTAGTTTGCTTTAGCCAAAGAGGTGACCACTTTGTATTAGCCATTGTATTGATAGGACATATTGCTACATACCATTGGAAATGTCACAGCAGCTGAGTGTCAGAGGCTTCTTTGAAAAGCCCAAGACCTGTGATGGCATTGATAAACAAGGCGAAAAAAATGTGCAGTCAGTTCTGGTCAGTTCAACATCTGCCAGAGTAGCACAAGCCAACACAGTAGTAGCGGCTAAAATGGTCCCAACAAACTTATTCCAACACTGAAAAGGCTTCACTCTGTTGTTAGGTCTGTATAGGTGACATTAGCTGTGTATTGCTAACAGCTGGTCCCGTCATCATGTGTGTGTGTGTGTGTGTGTGTGTGTGTGTGTGTGTGTGTGTGTGTGTGTGTGTGTGTGTGTCCCTGGCGCAGAGCTAATACGTCAACAGCAGTGTCAGGATAAACAGTGAGTGGGGCAAGGACAGGCTGAGAGAAGTCACCAAAAAAAAGAAAGAAAGGAGCCAGTGACAGCTATAATTGAAATGAGGGGTAGTATCAGCTTATGATGGAATTTTTTGACTCTGTCTGTCTAAATGACCAACAACAAGAAACTCTAATGCACCCTCAGTCCCCAAATAATATTGGACAGGACTTGTTAATCACTGTTAGCTGGTTGGAGAAACCTATCTAGCGTAATAGGTTTCTTGGTCTGATGTGTCTCTATTACTAATGGGTATTAAAGGGAAGGAAAACTTATAACTCCTGCAATATAGAACAGCTGTATGCCAAGACAACCACAAAATAACACAAACTGTATTCATTTAATACCAATACAACTAAATTTGATGAACAGAGAGACTTAATTCAACAGCAAGAAAGGAACTTCTAAATTTTGCAAAACACCCACTATCAAATTCCCTTTCTCTCTCTTTAAATTAGTCATATACTGAATTATTGCTACCAAAATCATTATGTGACCTAGTGGATGGTCCTGTGCTTTATTAGCCTGCTCTTTGCTGCAAGAGCTCCATTATCTTATTGCCTTTAATGTCAGAAAAATAAGGGGGTAAGGTGGGTGATGACTGCTGCTGCTCTGGGCCACTGCGCTCAAGTCAGAGAGCTGAAAATCCAATATTGCAGGGGAAGATAGATGTTGAGGAGAAAAGATAGATCTTAACTCAAAAGCTATTACAAAGTCTATTGTTTTTCAATGCTGATGTAAATTACCTCGAGTGGCTTCAAGCGCCATTTTGCATACCATAATTCATGTTTGTTGCGAAGGGGATCAAGTAATAATAACTTTACTTGTACAGCACATCGCTAAAACAATATTTACACTTTCATAATCAAGACAAACTGCAGATGCATAAACATACATAACCAGGCCAGTAAAAATAGTGATATAGCCATAAAGGTGAAAGAGGTTTGAGTAAGAAATGATGGGAAAGGGAATAATATTATTTCTGAGTACTGCTTTGTGCTTTGGGAAAGCATGATGGACGTATCTGTGGTCTGCATTTTAGTTCAGAGCACATGAAACACAAGTAGGATATGAGAATCAGTCTAGACTGATTCTCACATGAAACACAAGCAGGATATGAGAATCAGTCTAGACTGTGGTTGGCCCTTGCTTCAATTTGATTTGCTCAGTTTTCCAAAGATGAGTAACTCAGAGCTATCACATGTCGTCACCTGTCATTTTGTACCATCCCTGTACTTGATTCATGATACATTCTAACTCTTATTAAACCAAACTTCCTTTTCTTCTGTACAACAATTTTGTCCTGCTCTTACAGTCTTGTAAAGTGCAGTTATTTACCAGTGGTAGAATATATCAGAAAATCCAGTATGGCATTGTTCTGACCTGCCCCATTGAACCATGCTAATGGAATAAATGCTCCAGAGTTTAAACAACTTCCATAGAAAAAGCTAGGTGTGAATACAGCCTGAGACGTGGCTTACAGGATGATTCACATCCACCAACAAGAAAACCAAAGACACAGAAAGATCACTGAGGCAGACAGCACAGACTTCAAACTGCTGCTTTCTCTCTTAAGGTCAACGACTGCAGCATATACCAGAAAATCCTCAGAAAACACAGCAAACAATCATGACTGCAGAGGCGCTATTTTGTGAAAACCTTTAAAGCCAAGGTAGCACCTGTAGCTGCACAGAACACAAAGTTTACCTTTACTTGGTAACCCCCTGCCTCACTCTGTCTGCTGAACATCGGCTTTGATAAAAAGTTTAGAGCTGGAACAGAAATGTGATTTCTAAATGGAATGCACTGTAGAGTGAAATGCGCTCCGGCCATAGCATTGCAGAAATGGCTGAATGTGTTTGAGGGAATGAGTTTTGGCCTGTGGCAGCACTGTACCCAAAAGGGGACTCCAGCTCCTGCTAGGGTTTCGGGACATCCATTTCTGCCTGAGATTTATGCATTATTGTCTCGAACCAACCCCTGACCTCGTCTCCAGCCCCTCACTGTCTCCCATCGGACTGAAACATTCATCATTCCCTTATGTGGATGTGGCAATAGGAACATAGGCGCTTCTCCATCCCTCAATGAGACAGCGGTCATTGAACCATAGGGAGGGAATACGGAGGAAAGGAGTCGGGGGGGGGGGCTGTACCAAGACACTGTTTCGGTCTTGTTCACCAGAGTGAAAGTGAAATGGGCCGTAGGCATTATGTAAAGGGACAGTGTGCAGATTTGTACATGAGCAAGGGGGTCAGTGAGTCACAAAATAGGAAGGCTCCATGGGATCCACAGCAGGAAGAGGCAGTGCTGTAATACATATAGAATGAGGACATGTGATGACAGCTGGAATGTCAAAGACACAATGATAGCATTGCCACCAAAACCAGCAAGGATATCTCTCAGACATGCAGGAGGAGGCCAAAATCAATGTCAATCCAAATGAAGTTGACATTTTTCCAACATGACTGGACAAAACAAATATCAATAAAGCTGAAGATGAACAAAGGCCGATGCTGTGTCTCAAATCAGACACTTCCATCGGTACACTTACATGTAATACACTGCATACAATATGTACATCTTCCTCGCATAATGAAATGTCAAAGCCTGATGACAAAATGTGTCACTATAAGCTAGCTAGCGAGCAAACCTCAGCATTCATGTTATCATTTGCAGTGCCAAATTATCACTGGGTTTAACTACAGCTGTAGTGAAAAATACACATGTATATTTGTTTAATGCTTTGGTGTTTACAAGAAGTAGTCGGCCAACATTTCACAAGTTTAAAATGTTTTTGTGGTCTAGCCCTTGGCACTACAGAGGCAACAGCGCAGCTACTGACGGTAATAAATGCCCAATGTTCCACACAACTTTTTGAATGTTATGAGTGCACCATCTGGGTGCTCATAGTGCACTGTTCTCTTTGCCAAACTTCTCAGTGCGAATGCACTTGTGCACTCAAAATAACGTTTATTAGGAACAGAAATACCCCATTTGTAACACAGCTCAAGAATATGAACACAGATTTGCAATAAAGGTGCACTGGATCATATCTATTTAAACATTTAAATGATTTGTGGATGTTGTTCTTTACATATAAAGCAGATATTTTAGCACACTCACATGATAGTACGTTATTACAGACCTTTAGAGTACAAAGAGGTTGGGATTTTTGTAGCTTAAAGTAAAGATATGTAACTGAATCTTACCATGGATATGTTAACTCAAGTCTAAATAGGATATACTGATCATTTGAGTGTATATCATGTTGTAAATTATTTTACATTAGGAGCACGTAAAGGACTAAAATGAGTTGGATGTGCTCTCTGTACTGTTATCTATTGCAATAAATGCCATATCATTAGTCCTTATGCTTATTAGCCATTATGTAGGGCAATTTTTTTTTTATTATTATTATTATTATTATCATTATTGTTATACTAGTTTGTCACCTTTTGCATGATTTTCATTCATACATATTCATTCCTCGCCTTGTATCATTAAATTCTGCTGCCTTTCTATCAAAATTTCATATTTTCCTCTGCATTTTAATGTCAATGTGTAATGGATTGTTTCCTGACTTAACCTGGAGCTGAGGAATCAGAACTAATGAATACTGGAGCACACCTGGTTAGTGGGATTATACCCAGCATGCTCGGCTGCCTGCCTGCTCGCCTGTCTGTCTGTTGATCTATCTGTCTCTTTACAACAGAAAATGGACTTATTTTCTGAGAAGAACTACCTCTGATATGACAGCTTGAACCAAAGGCAGGCCGTACAGGATACCTAGCGCTGGCACTCACGCACACCCCTCGCCCCCCGCCCCCTAAACTCTCTAAGATGAGAGTGTTGAGCGGCTCTGTGAGCTACTGATGTGTCACAGACAAATCACTGCAGTGAAAGTTGACTGGACTCGAGGCTCGCTGCCAAAAGCCTAAGAACAAAAGAAGGGCTTTGGAGGAGACAGAACAGAAGGGAGTTGACTGGTCTCCTTTATTCGCCTTCCCCGCCTCATAGCCACTTTTACACTCCAAAAAGCTTGATCGCTCATGTATGCAGGTCAGACGGAGTCAAGTGAATAGTACATGTTTCAGTAGCTAAGGCCCTCAAGGACAGGCTGTGAGAATTTACAATTTTTACCAGCTGGTAAGCATTTTTGATTTCCTTGCTTATGCTGTCTTTCTTCATCTGTCTGCTAACAGTGTTTGGTGTAATCACTGAGTTTGGGGCTGCTACACAGCTGGACCTTTTGGACAATGATGAGTTTATGACTGCCTTTGGCTATGGCACCTGTCTATTTAAAATGCAGTTGAAACAACAGTTGGGCTCTCAGCTGGGCACAGTGTGCTGGCTTTGGTCAGTGGCAACAGGTGAAAGCATGAGAACAATGGCCTTGGAAATGCCATCTACCAGTAGTACAATGGAGCTTTCTGGACACAGCAATCAAATATTGATAGCAGTCCAATGTCTGTCCTCTCAATAATTAATAGGACAATTATTATTTTTCTTATCCACTGAGAGAATGCTACATTGATTTGCATGTTAAGTGCATCTTCTAGAAAGCACATTTTGTAAACTGTAATGGCTTGAATATTAGGCAATCCTGATTACTCTGGGAACACATATTATATTGGACCAATACTCTATTTTACAAGACTTTAGGCCTATCACGATAATGATAAACTTATTGTACGATATATGGACATGACCGTGATCATGTGACATTTTAGCCAACATATATCTAGAGTAAACAGCAGTCTCAAAAAACAATGAAACAACACTTCAAAGACGGCACAGCGTATAGCTTAGCGGTAGCCTTTTGCATAGGAAGAAGCATAGTCATGAAAGTCATTAGCTCACAAACCCCTGGCAACAAGCCAAAAAGTCTGTCCTTTGTTCTCTACCCGCCAACAACTTCATCCTCCATTCCATAAATCCACCAGCAAACTGCTCAGCTCCCAGGCTGTCCATCTCCAAGCGCCAACTGCAGCACACCAGCTGGATTGTGGGGGTAACTGCAGTGCTGCAAGAGTCCCACTGAGCTTGTCTATTTTTCCCAAGAGGCATCACTCGGTTTTGTTTTTGTTGGCCAAATGAAGTCCTAAACTGAGTAATTTTGAATGTTCTGGAATATCTTAACAGGTGTTACTCTTTTAAAAAGTCCATTGCTCTGTCAAAGGGTGTACATGTATTATTATGCTATTAAACTTTCATTTTATTAGTGGCATAAAATAGCCTCAAAATGACAATAATATCATTTATTGCAATCATTTGTGGGACAATATATTGTCCAATCAAAGGTATTATTATGGCAGGCCTACATACCATTCCCAAATCATACCAGTTTAGACTAACTTCCTACCCTCAAGCCTATCACTGGTTTCCATTTATTCCATTCCAGGTTATGTTTTGGTTTCTTTGTTTAGTATCACATGATGACCTCAAGTGAATACTGAAATGGAAAAAGTTACATCTCACGTTAATAATCAGCTTTCAATACCAATCTAAATGAAACACACAACCTTCACAAATGTCAAACAGCTGTTTGCTCAACATGTATGAATGGTATGTGGATCTTTATTTCTCTGCTTGTTTGTGCCTTCTACCTGCATGTTTCGCCCAGATATACAAAGCCACATGGACGCACCTGTACTAGATTTTGTCCAGCGCGGGGGGAGCAACAGTGTGCGGTCAGCACTACCTGCAGCATTTCACGCCAGGCCTCTCCGAGCAGCAGAGGAGTCCAGACTGTGTTATTTCCACCTCAGTGGTATTCTACCTACTCACAGACCTGCTCGTCCCTGCTGCCTGCCACCTGTGCAGTGCAATGGTGCACGGACACACGCGCACACATCACCGGAAAAACCAGGCCATATCACAGTAGTTACCTGGCCGAAGACAGATGGAGTAAACAAATCCATCTCTATCTCATCAGCTCATGTGGAATCTGTGTTTTAGCGTTAAGCCTAGATTTGTGCGTCTGTACCTACATGCATGTGTGTGAATAAAACACTTAATGCTATTTAAATTTAATAATGTCATATTGGTAAATATCCAGCACAGTCATAGCTCAATACTCCAGTGGGACAGGATAAAAGGATAATACCAGGTTGATCATTCATTAACAGCAATGGGGGTGGAACTATTGTATCTCGTTGCCATAGAAGTATCACAGGAATTTCTTTTTCTTTTTTTTTTGGTCCAAATTGTGCTGCTCTCTTCAAGATCACTCTTTCCTCTCAAGGGCAAAAATAGCCTAGTTGTCATAAGCAGCACAAATAAAACATGGATTCAATCCTTACCCCCATCTGCCCTTACTTTACAAAAACAACCGGGAAGCCATTTTGAGATTCGTGCGTCATGGTTTAGTCTTTGAGACTCAGGGGGACTGAATGATGCAGATGGTGATTGTCTGGGCTCGTTGTATATATCAGCCAATATCAACACTTTGTGGTACAGATGACAAAGAAAAACACACAAAAATGGGCTGCATAGACACAGACGAATGGGACAAAAGCTCTGGTGGAAGGCAAGCGCAGTTCTGAATCCAGTGGCAATGAGAAGTCAAATTAAAGAGCAGAAGATCTTTGTTCATACAGTAAAACACAGATATACTGAATGGCTGAGGTAATATAAATGTTCTTAGTATTATATGGATTACAATATCAGCTTCAATCAATCCCCTTCACTACATATTTGACGGAAGCTTTGCGTCAGGATGCGGGATCATGTAGCTACAAGTCCACCAGGGAAGATAATCCTCTCTCTTGTCTGTACAAGCTGGCATCCCTCCACTATTCTGTGTTCGAGGGGGAAATAAAGAGGGTCAGATTTATTGGTATTCAATCACACGCTAAAGCAACGGTCGTTCCTGGTGATTGCTTTCAGGTAAAGTGACTGTCAGGACTTCTGCCTATAGAAGCTCCTAGAGCAGAGGAAATGAAATCCCACTAAAGCCAGCTCTGCCTTTTCATCACAATAAAAAGGGGAGCTGGTATTATCGTCTCGCAAGGAAAAGGGAGAGGTGAACTGTCGGTGCGTAATAGACCTGATGTGGTAAAGTGTTGAAAAGGTCAGTGCATCTTCTAGAGTTAAGCCAGGGAGAACAGCTCCAGTGACAATAGAGTAATAGCATTTTTAAGCTTGGTCAGACATGCGAACAGCAGAACAATTCTCTTCGGGATTGTGATTTCTTTTATCCCCCCCTCTTTGCTCTCTCTTGCCCTTGTTCTTGCCTCTGTATTCATAAGCTAAGTCTTTAACTATGCAGTCAATAAAATCATTTTTACAATACTTCACAATTCACAGTTAATGCTGGTGACTTTGTATGACTTTGTTGCTATGGCGGACCTAAATTAAACTGAGGCTAAACAACAAGCATTAAAGGAAGGCATTATGGTTATTGTAACTCTGAGCTGTAAAAATGATTCAAAAAAATGCACGGCTTAGTGGAATGCAGAGACAAGAGCTGGCAGAGAAAACGGGACTAGAAGCTGCTCATTGTATAAACTTGGCATGAACTCTTGGCATAACAAGATTAACCCTATTTTCTCCTGATCTATGTTTTTGCTTTTACAGTGAAATTGTGTAATTCTTTACAACCGGGATGACCTCTAATCTGATTTTGCCCCTCGGTCAAAGATATCCCTTGGCAATAGGCCTACACAGGAGAGAGGGAAGAAGATAAAGGGTCAGCATTATCATCAGCACACACTGCCCCAGGCATTCTACAATTTGCAATTAGTGTACTATATGTCCTTTTCAGGCTGTGATAGTCAAAAAGCCCTTTAATGAGAAGTCTGAGTCAATATTTACCTTCTCTGCTCAACTTGTGAGCAGTGACGCCAGAGGATGTGTGTCAATGTGTTTGTGTGTTTATGGAAATGTGTGATTAAGTCCTTTTGCTGAGAAGGATGGCTGTGAATAAATGCAGCGCTATGTTGTGATGACTGCTGCAAAAGCACAGAAAGATTGAATAATTACAATAATCATTGCAGAATGTGAAATATAAAGTCTGTTTCCTTGCATCACATTATCGTATCATCATATTGATGCTGATGAAACTGAAAACTGTCATTAAGGTCTGTGCCTGTGTGGTAAAACATTAGTTGTGGTAGCGGGGGAACTGGATGTACAGAGGAGAAAAGGTGAAACGTCTTCACACACATTGAGAGACAATCCTATTATACCTTTCTTTGTTGTGCCTTTTTTGTGTGGATATTTCCACTCCATCTGTCAACCTGCCTGTGAGACACAGAGGAGCCATGCTGAAAGCCTCACCAATGAGGCCTTGCACAAACTGAGAGCCACACGTATGTCCCCTGATTGCGATTCAACGCATTCCCACAGACACACAATCTACAGGCTGGCGTCACAATGTGCTGCCCCACAGCACTCACAGTGTGCCCCTCAAGCTGTTCCATTTTCCCTGACAAATATCACCCTGGGCAATCCATCAAAGACATAAGCCTATTCTTAAGGTGTTGGATGATTTTGTCACTACTGCTGCCACATTATTATGTCATGCAGCGCCTTTCTGTCCACCAATTAGCCAAAGTACTGTCTTCACATCTCTGTACTCTTTGCATGCTCTATAATGTCATCCTTACTGATCCTTCTTATATCTGAACCTCCCTTCCATGTCCCATTCTCTGCAGTATGATTAATGACCTTCCACCTTTGGCAATTAATGCTGGAGGCAATTGTTTATTTCAGCCATCCAGATCCAACATGTTTGGCTAACTTGTTCGTGTTTTGACCTGTTTTCTGTACAACATTTGGCGGGTGGGGAAGTTAGGCTGATTCACCGGGTTACTGCCCTGTGCAGAGAACATGCCGAGTTTAATCGCAGCTTAGTCAGTGAGAACAGGAAGGGAATCATGTCGCAATTTTGCCCGAAATCTCTCGCTTTCTTCTCAACGCTCTCACAGAACCGGACAGATTGTGTCAGATTACCAGAGCTCTTCGATAAGCCTAGTTATTTCATTAAAATGCGCTAAAGCAAATTGGGAGTGGTGTCGGAAAAAAATAAATAACTAAAGCAGAAGTTTTATCCTCGATGTTGTCAAGTCTCTCTCAGCAGCGAGGCGGGAGAGCTCTGATGAGCCAGAAGCACAAACAGCTTGCAACTTGAGTGACGGCATTACAGCAGCAGGCACATCAGCAATCAGACCTCATTTCCTAGTAATTTGGTGTCGCCGGAGCTGTATTACCTCCATAGGTGGTCCCGTCTGTTTGGAAGGCTAAATAAATAAATAAATATCATAGAAGCAGCCGCGGTTCACAGGAGATGCATAAAGTAATAATACATGTCACCCTGTTTGTGCAGATATCAGCAGTGATAGCACCTTCGCTACTTTAGGTACTGTAGTCTCTAAAGGCCAATTTGAGTCCCACATGTTGTGATCAAGGTCTCTCTTTTACAAACTTGAGTGTAGTGGAGAGTATTATACACCTGTATCAATGGTGGCTCAAGAAACACACTTAGTCAGGACTATGGGGCGCGACAAGAGGCATCTGAGCCTTCTCAAGTCCATATATCAATACTGTCATATTACAGTAGCAGGGGGTTCTGACTGGCAAAGGGAGTGGGATTACGGTCCTCTTTTGAAGCACAGCTGGCAAGTGTTTGATTGAAGTGGAATCCCAAGAAGCAGGGAGGACCAGAGGAAAGGTGAGGGTTTTCCCACCATCTGTGTCGACAACAACGTCTTCTGAGAATTGCTGTGGTCCAAATATTCTCCCATGCTTTCACACCTTTTTCACCCTGCTGTTTGTTTCCCACAGCATGTCTTCCCTGCCTCCCCATGTATCTCGTTTATGACTCAATGAACAAACAAGTTGTCCAGGAAAGGGCCACGGGGGGTCTCCTGATGCACGGAGTTGCAAGGATCTCTTATCAGTCACAATACAGTCAGTCATTATTTTCACCAGCAGCTTGGGGTTACAGAGCAAAACTGGTTGACTGAGATTAACGGTTCGCAGGTAGGAAGGGGGTTGCTCAATACTTCACCGTCTTTCTCTCCTCCTCTCCTTTTAGTTTCTTTCTAAATGCTCACAGCATGTAGGTGTAATAAACCAAGCTTAGGTTTGCCTCCTTGAGGTTGAGAGTGCAGTAGCCCTTAAAAAGTCCCTAAGTTGCTTGACTGCAGTACGCTAACAATGTACACAATGGAATCCTCTTCTGAAGGTTAAGTTAAAATGATACGTTGTTTAAGACCAGATCTGGTAACAGTAGTGACAGTTGAAAACTACTGTCATACACGAGACAAGAGACAAGGTAAGTAACAAGCACGTAGCATTAACAGATCAAAAGCAATTTAATTAATGTAAGGAGATAGCATTCAACCCAGTGAGAACAGTGAGTTGCTACAGCTGCTAAGATACAGATTGTAAGCAAGCACAACACTGAAATATAATAGAAGCTGGAAAACTTTGAGGCAACAATATTCAAACATAAAAGCAATAAAGTATAAATATTTTATGTAGGATTTAACATAACACTGCTGACATGTAGCCTACAATATCCAGTGTAAAACTGGGTAAGGGACGGAAATGTATTTCTGGCCTTATTGTTCTTCTTTCATGATTACAAAGTGTTACAATAAAATGTGTGAGTAATATAGAATATTATCAGGGTTAAAGAAAAAGCCACATCTGACTGAGGCACGAAAGTAATACTTAACACAGTGGAGTGTTTTTATGTGCAATAATGCATCATAGATATTACTTACAAAGCTTTATTACATAGCTCCTCTCTTGTGAATATATATATATGTATACATATAAATAAAGTTCAAAAATGTCTTTTAACGCAATCTTAAGCTGACATTTCTCCACAGAGGTAGGTCTCTGTTAGCTCACAAGGAGCAGATATTCATATAGAACATGTCTGACTGTGCAGCTGAAAATACCCCCTTTTCTGGCGACAGCAGCCTCTGGGGAGCCGCCTGTCTGTTAATTAACAGTGAACACAAATAGTCATGAGACCTTGAGGGGGGGAAAAAAAAAATCAAGCCTAATTGCATAAAGCTTTGCACCGGACACTCAAAAATCTATGTATATGAAATTTAACACCATTGACGCAAGTCCATTAGGATATTGATGCTGCATAGTCAACATACTAAAAACAAGCCATCAGAGAATCCCTCATTGATTTGCTTTGTTGTTGCATTAGAAAAGCTGTCTAATGTACTCCAGCAGTGTGTTGTAATGCATGCATTGCGATGAGGCTCATGTCGATTTTCTCATCTATTATTTAGAAAATCCTTTACAGTCACATACAAGTGTGCAAATTATCAATAACTGCCTGTGAATGCTTTATGTCATGGTTGTGCTGCAAGGTGATGCTGCAGTGTCACAAACAAAACAAACTTGATTTATGCAATAATGAAAAAATACTATTCCAGAGTTAAGGGGTTAACTTCACAGAAGATGTTTGTCTTTTTTTGGGGCCCACTGTTTTACCTACAGCTAAGCCATAACGGGAATGGATAGCAAGTGACATGTGTCAGGGATGTGAGAGCCAGACCTTTCGCTCACATTTCCACTTGTAGAGTGACAGCAGGGGTAGAGAGCAAGCTTTAATTGCATGTGACGGCCGATGACGCTGGCAGGGACCTTCAAGCCAGTAAAGACTCACCTGAGAAAAGGGTGAGGAAGGTGGTGGGCTGGAAACATCAGATTGACACCCTTACTAGAAGCCATTCGCTTGATTGCACACAGCCCACCAACATCCCACACTACAGTCCCATTGCATCATACCAGTCAAAACAAATGTGTTTTGAGTGTGCTCAACACTCATCAGCTCCTTTGAGTCAGGCAACTTAACCTTACACTTTAATCCATTAATGCTTGCTTTTTGCTTCGGCTAGGAGAAGCAATCTGCATAAAAGTCTTCATACAGTGCAAAAAAGGAGGAATAAGGGGATTATGGATTTAAGGAAGTCTCTCATCTGGAGCAGTTGTTACCAGATTTTTTATTTTATTCTATTTTTTTTATGCAACGAAGACCAGGTTATGAAAAATACTGGATCAGAATCGGTTATTTGGAATGTAGATTAATATGGTCTCCCTACCCTCTCAAAAAGCAAAAGCACAGAAGTAACCATGAGAGCAATACATAAGAAGATAGGATGGCAAGTGAGAATGAGATAAGCATGTAGCTCAACATCCTTTGATCAAAGTATGCGGAGTTGAGGAATATTAGGCAGCCATGCCTAAATAGTGGATTTCTGCTTTGCTGTCTGTTGGAGGAGGCTGGGAATCCATCAACAGGAGAATGGAGGCCCAGGAGCATGTGTCCTTTGAACTTGGGATTGTTCAGCCAGCAAAAAGCCATGACTACACAGTCAAGGGTAGAAAAAATAAACGAGTGGGTGATGGGTAAGGGTAAGCAAAAAACTAGTTAGAGGGGGGAGGAGAAAAGTACAACCCCAGTTTCAAAAAAGTTGGGATGCTGTGTAAATAAAAAACAAATGATAATGATACCATCATCTATTACCAACTAACCTGAATACCTGTGGAATGTTCCAAACAAGTGTTTTTTAAGCAGTCTTCTGTTGTCTCTATCCAGGCCTTTCTGAAACATGTTGCAGGCATCAAATTCAAAATGAGTGTATATCTACAAAAACAATAAGGTTAATCAGTTTGAACATTAAATATCTTGCCTGCGTACTGTATTCAATTGAGTATCAGTCAAAATTGCACATCATTTGGCCTCATTCACCAATATGTTCTTAAATCTTTTTAAATTTGTTCTTGAGAAAGGTCACAAGGAATGCCAGATTCATGACATGTTTCTGAAATGGCAGAATTGTCCCCAACTGTGTGATAATGATGAATCCCATTGTCCTTGGAAGTTGAACACACGTGCCAGTTGATTCTAACTAGAATAGGTAAATGCCCACAAATCCCCATAAAAAGGAAAGAGACGCAGTTGAGAGAATTAACGTCACGAATGCCTAACCGACAGTCCAAAGAAGGTGGAGTATCGGACTCTGGACATTAAAAATAAATTGATGAATTAAAACCTCCTGTTTTGAAGTGGAGGTGCTTCTGCAGAAGGTGAGCACCAAACAAGCTGTCATATTTAGTAGTATCAGGAATGGGTATAAAATCAAACAAATATGTGTGGCATACTAAAAATATCAACCACTCACCTGCAAACCACAAACTTTATGAATTACAGCAACACAGCTGTCAGTACTAAGGACAGCAAGGAGAGCAATGGCACCCTCCAAGCTGCGCATGTGTGTCTACAGAGACAGAAAGATGAAAAGAGAAGGTGAAGGTGGACTATTTCGCGCACTGTCTCTTTAGCTTATTACTAACTTATTCAGAACACTGCTTTGTCACTATAGGCCCTACCTGCTAGAACCACCAGTGATCATTTCTAGCATGATCAGTAACTAATTATTACATGGCATAGTTCCTATTTACAAAAGGGTATTGTTTATTTTAAAAGTAACGGTAATGTTTGATGTAAAATAATCAAAATAATTATAAGAAAAATAATTCATAAAAATGTTATTGTAATATTAATCTTCTAGACAATTATTATTATTATTATTCTGCAATAACACATCAGCACAAAATGTGCATAAGAGTGCTCCTCAGTGTGTGTAGATTCTGTTCTTACCTATGAATGAGTCACAAAAAAAGAGACATTGGTGAATCACAAAATCTTGAAAATGCGTAAGTGGGTTTTCAGGAGAAATGTCCTCTTAAAAGTGGTTGGTGAATTGTTTTTATTTACCTTTACTTTTATATTTACCTTCCCAACTTTGGAAACAGAGTTGTAAGATGACTGGCAACAGTGTAGATATTCACCCGAATAGTTAGTTGGTCAAAGTTAGTCAGTTATTCCATCAAGGGGGTTCAATCAGTTCTAATAAAGTGCTATTTAGTATTATTAGTAGTAGTTTATAATACATGCAAAAACAAAAGCCTTAAGACTCATACTTGCTGTTGGGTAGGCTTCCATAGCGAGATTAATATCCTGATTACTTTTAAAAGGGTGCACCTTAACAACTACTTCTGTAATTATTTGTTGTTTACAAAATTCTTAGTATTATGTTACAGATTTTAATTTAGTATACACATTGAGGTGTGTAATTTAATTCCTACAAATCAGATGTTTTATTAGTAATATCCTCTATCTGAGCAATTTTCTACATTTTTTGTGCTCTCAGTCCTTAATTATTATTATGTAAATAGTTCAATTGGTATGTTCCTCTTATTTATTCTCATTTATTTACTATGCACTGATTAATCCCCTTTGGATAAGTACAATATAATCAGGTCTGTTATTACTTTTACTATCACTGTGACTTGAGGGGGAAAACTGTACCACTGAAATGTCTACCAATACACTTATGTTAAATATTTGCATAGTCTTCCCATCTGTGGCCGTAACCAACCGACAAAAACTGAATCTAAGGGAATTGCTTATTTGGTAACTAGAGGAAGGGAGGGAAAGACAGCCATAATGATAGAAAGATAACGACAGCTACTTTACAAACACCAAGTCCCAACAGCACACAGCAGCAGAGCTGTAACACAGCAGCTTTGATAAACACCAACAAAATCTGAGCGATCAGATCCAATGGAGACTTGAAGCATGGAGGGCTTCATTAGACTTTATCAGTGCAGTTGGCTGGTAAAGGCAGAGAGACATGGCTTGGATTGTGTCAGGCTCTGTCGTCACAGCCAGACGTATTGCTGATAAGGTTATCTGTGGAACCTCTTCAGGCAGCCTAACGGGGTGCAGCCCCCTCATTAGCACCATATTTATTTATGTATACAGGACAAGTTAATTGGGAGTACAATTATCAGGCAGTGAGACGCCCCCGTCCCCAACACTCAGCCCCAACTCACTCCACCTCCTCCCTCTGTGGTTGCCAGTGGGGAGATAGCACAATTATCACTGTGATGTATGACTCTCCTTGGTGTCCTCTGCTCTTTGCCCCAGCCCCATTCTATCACGCTCCTATCCCAACTATCACCACTAAAACTCAATGTCCCGCCTCATCCAACTCATATATGGGGACATTTAAAGAACTGTGTACAGCATACTCTAGCATTACTATCATTTAGACCATCCCTACATTCTGCATTTTCGTGCCATCAGGGTAGATTTGCTGGAAAATCTGCTGGAATGCTTCATTGCCCAAAGGAATGTTACAAGAGAAAGAAAGAAGCGCTATTCTTTCAGAACAAATGCAGCTAAAACTCACAGGATTTCAAGCCATGGCAGAGGATGGAATGTGGAAAAGCTTATAGAAAAATAACAACTATTTCTTCATCTTCTGTCAAGGTGAGAGGACTTTTGACTTATTTCTAATGGGAAACATCAGGGATCAAGGGAAATTATCAAGGCTCAACACAAACTATGTAACTGGAGAAAAAGAGGCGAGATATTGTACAAATGGTAATTTGGCTTATTAATAGGAATTATGACATATTCACACTTGAGAAATAGTCACACCTTTTTGAAACACACACCTATTTCAAATAACATCTCCTTGTTTTGCTGTGTGAAATGTAATTTTGTAAAATAAAAAGATCGGTTGTTTTCACATGATATTCATTCTGTCAAGGAAGAGTTGTCATACAAAACATCAAGCTCATGGTTGTGAAATCTTTGTTCTTGTCTCATAGCTGAGGCAAGAACAATAAAAAAAATATTTTCAACATCAAGTTTGAGTTCACCTCTGAATCTGAATATAAGTTAAAACAGAGAATAAGGTTCAAGCATGAGCTAAAATAAGGTAGAGCTGCAGCATACAAAATGCCAAGTTCATGGGTGTTGTAGTGTTAAGTGGGGTGTTGAGCTCTTATCGTTCATGAATTACAACAGCTGATAAACCCAGATTACTCTGGTCTGTCGAGGAAAACAGCATCTGTTTATGACAGGCTGTGTTAAAACATCTCCACAAGCTATAAAAAGGACAGTGTGTTTGAAGCTGACACGTTGACTCCTTGAACACAGCTCTGTCTCTCTCTCTCTCTCTTTTTCACTCTGCAGCTACAGGCTCGCCTGAGGTCACAGCTTCCTTCTTTAAGGGGTTTGGGGGGAGCTGCCTTCCCGACATGCAGGGTCCAGCCTGGTTAACTACAGGGCTCCTCAGGGACCCGGGTTTCTGCTTTATTCCAACATATATAATAAAAAGTGATGATGAAAGTGAATTGGAGAATAGTACGCAGTAATGAGCTAAGCAGCTGTTTTTGAACACTTCTCTGTATGGCCCTGCCAAGTGGAAAAGGGCTGCTGCATCAACCTTTTTTCCTCATAAATGGTGATGTAGTGTTTAAATCACTGCCAGAGAACAGGCGGCAAATGTGGACGGATAACATCCAATTTTCTGTGACACTGCCAGGTATCATTTCCTGTCAAAAGCTAAAAAAGAGAACTAAATTCACGCCTACACTTTAAAACTGATTAGGTTAGGGAAGATTACATTTAAAAAGTAAACCACAGCTGACTGCTGATTACTTGACAAAAGTGTAATCAATATATTGTATCGTTATGACTGTATGAACAAGTGTTTTTACACCTAAATCTTTGACAATCCAATTAAGACAACAAACTTCCCAATGTACAGAGAATGTCTATATATTTCTGATATTACTGTTAGTAATTCATTTAAGCATCTACACAGAGCAGTAGCAGTAACATCAGTCCTGTCAGTCCATCAGTCAGGTTGGGAAGCACAGGTGTAGAGCGTGAGTGAAATGCAAGCCTGAGTAGAAAGCTAATAATTAAAAATAGAAGTGTATAATATCTCTTCCATCAGAGGCATGTCAGACAGACGAGTAAACATTGTTAAAACATCTCCTGTGAAGCCATGCCTTTCCACATTAACAACAAAAAGTAGATTTTAAAGACATCCCCTGAAAAGCTTGTCTTTGCTGACCCATGCAGTGATTGTTAAGTGTACTTCAAGACCTCTTGCAGCACTGTCAAGTGTGGGTGTAGGTACAACAGAGCACATCACCCCACACCCAACTACAACTATCAGTGAGGCTGGGTGTGGTCAGAGGTAAAACAAGCTTAACCAGTAGGGGCAGCAAAACAACGACTTTCAGTCTGGTGTTGTTACTTAGCTAAATAAATCACAATCACAGTGGAAATTGCCAGCAACTGACTTTCTAAAATCAATATTAAAGTAATTACATTCACTGACCAGTGCATTTGCAAATTGATACAGTAAAATGGCCAGAGGTCAACATAGTCAATAAATGCTGATTTTAGGTTTAGTTTTATTCTAAAGTCAAGTTTCTCCCAAGAAAAAAAAGAGTCTGATAAAGAAAACATTTATGCTATGATTATTTGGCTAGATGAGTTTGTTGTTTTCATTTCACTCTGATGGAGTGACTGTGCATACCTTTTTTTAACAGCTTCAGTCTGTCAAGTCAGCTGTATATGGAAATTAAAGAGCCATTAAAAAGAATAAAAACAACATGACAAATTGGTTTAAAATCAGGTGCAAATCCTGCCTCGTAGCAACCTGAAAGACTATTCATAGTTTGTTGAGTAAATGAATATATTAATATCATGGCAGTCATTTTCACAAATTCATTTAACCTCTAATTACCCTGACTTGAGAGCTCATAACTGCATTGCCCCGCGCTGCCATTTGGGGTTCAACAGAGAACAAAGCCAGGGTCAGCATCAATTATAAAAACAATGGCCCACAGAGGCACATCGTGGCTTTAATTACAAGCCCTAATGGAAAAAGGTCTGCCCAAAACTACTTCAAAATGCAAGCCAATGGGAACAGAATCTATGATTATAGCAGGAACAGTGCACCTACACACATTCACATTCAGCAGGCACGTTTTTCAGGTGGTTTGTTTGCTTCTCTGTGAGCAGTCGGTATATTTGTGATGGAAAATCTGAATTTTGTCTGATATAAAAGGTCAGTTTAAAAAACTCATCAGGTTGAATGTATGATGTTCACCTTCAACCTCCATCCTTTGTGAACAACCTCCCACTCCACCTGAACAATATTAATGTAAATGAGCCCAAAAAAACAAACTGAAACCTATCAATGCCAGACTTGCATGAAGAGTGCTAACAGCTGAGTGAGATCACTGGTATTCAAATGAATGCAACAGGAGATACAGACTCAAAGGGAGCAGCGGGATAAAAAAAAAATGTGCTTGAGGGAGATGAGATGGCACAACCTCCTTAAATTACGAAACCTCAGCTGTCATATTAAATTGTTCAGATTTCACTGATGTCACTTTGGGCTGACATTCACCATTACAAAGGTTTTAGAAAGTCTGGAAGACAATATTTTTGTAGTAAATTAGACCTTTGTGGCTGATAGCTTCAATTCCAATCATCTGTCCAAACTGCACTGCAGACTGTCAAAATGTGGTTGTTGAACGTGCATCTTATGAGAAGATTTACGTAAAACAATGTGGTTAAGATCATATTGCTAAAGTCTGGCTTTTTTCCTTTCAATCTCTGCTTAAGTCAGACTTAAAAATAAACTTCTTTGTGTCAAACTCAATTCTCTCTTGGTATGCTCTAATGTGTACATCAAAGCCTTCCACTTCCAAAGCCTTGTATTTGTGAGCATACAGCAGCTATCAGTAAAGGGACAGAGATCACTACACTCTCTCTCACTGTCTTGTCCAACTTACTGTTAATAATCTTTTTGTTGTACTTGACGCATCTTATATTTCTCAGTTGTTATTAATAACTACATTTTATTACCATTTCTTTAATTGAACCTTCATTGTCATACAGCACTGCCAACATCAGTCATCATCATACCTCTCTGTGAAAGAAAAATGAAGCTTCTTTACTGTGTTTTAATGTAACTGATCACTACACAATGATTTTTAAAGATATATTTATTTAGAATTTTGGGTTTGAGGGATAAGCATCTAAAAGCTTTCAACATATTTGGGAATTACTGTCCAACAGCTGCCAATTAATATAAGCATCTTATTTTTTGAGTGTCAATACATTATACCGCTGTAAAAAGTGTGCATTTTTGTCCTTGTTTTGTTCTTTAAATTACATGGCCATTGTAAAATGTTAGCTTTAATCCAGAGACATATCATCTTAACCCTGCAACAGGACATTACACTGCATATTCTTACACTTTTCTACAACCCCCTTTCTCTCTTAAAAGCACTTCCTTTGGCTGTCTTTGAAGGACAGGTATCTTTCACTGCAATTCATGTGTTATTATCTGGTGTCCATGAAACACAACTGCTTTCTTTATTTATTTTCCTGTACAAGCCCATTAGGTATTGTTTTGGTGATTCACATCCCATTGCTTCTTTAACACCCACATGTGTACAAGCTGTCTTTGTTCCTTTTACATAAACAGTTTCTCTGCTAATGAGCTGCTGCTCTGAGTGGCAGCCATGCTGGATGCATGTTCAGGTTGAAATTGCTGGATCAGTTACAGACAAATATTGCAACAAAGTATCAATTTACCATTACTTTATCCCTAAATTTAGCACAAGTGTTAGTGCGATATCAATGAAATATCTCTGCTTGTCAAGACAATTCCATGATATCTGAACCTGGACTCATTTTCCTAGTATTATTCCTAGTTTATACACTCTGTTTTATGGTTATGGTACATTTGTCTTAATGATTTGCTTTTCAACTGTCTATGTGTTCTGCAGCATTTCTGGGTTTGGAGATCATGTCCTTTTAAAGGTCAGTTTAAACAAATCACTCATAAATAACTGCTCTCTCACCACGCTGGTACCTGGCCATGTCAGTTTTTTTAGATTTCATTTACCCAGGTTTTTAGATGCTTCTGAGATTTCTGCCTTAACCCCACAACAACAGAGGTAAACAGAATTTTGTCTGTGTTGCTCACAACATTTAAAAATATCAGCAGCAACATGTCTTACCAAAAACAGTCTTGTAGCTATTCTGGATAATCCTTAGATCTCACTTGAACAGTCCTTACACAAACTAGTTTTTATTAAGTAAATAAACCCTGTGGCAACTGTGCACAGCTTCCTCTGTGGTTTATTCAAAGTAACAGGGACAATGCTCGCATGCAAATTTACTAATGTAATTTTTTAAACACAATAAAAACCACAAATGAGATTACATATGGGAGCAGGTGACGAGGTCAAAATCCTCATATTTCAGACTATGTAATTTTACAGCGTAATATGACAACATATGTTGAAGTAAATTTTCTTGTAAAATCAATGTTTGTGGAGAAAATGACACTAAACTGAATACTGGACAAATCAAGAAATGTCATTACATAGATTAGGGATGCACCGAATATTCGGTAACCGAATATATTTGGCCAAATATTGCAAAAAACAACACTCGGTATTCGGTGGAATAAGTTAAAAGCAAGGCCAAATAATAGCGGCATGTTTTGATAACGCAATCAAACAGCATGCCTTGACGGGCGGAGTAAAATGTTGGCAGTGTGGCGATCCGTCCATCACCGCACTTGCATTTGCGACTAAAAATAGTTTTGAGCGAGCAAAATAGGCTTAAATCATTCAGCACGCTGTGTGAGTACAGATTTCAACCACCAGCAGAAAAGATAGGCGAATCCCACTGGTTGTGGGTTGAACAGGGGTCACAGACATGGACAGTAATGTATTCCTGTTAAATACGGTGGCCATCGGCTTACCAGCGGCGACGGAGAAGTTGGCAATAATATCCTATTCTTGGTGTCATGACTGCCCAGTAGTACCTGAACAGCCGAGCCAGCCGAACACAGGTATGTGGTGTGTTAGAGGAGAAACGAGCCGTTCACATTTCTGTCGTCACCGCACTTTAGGAACTGTTCTTTACTTATGAAGGGACTGTTCTTTACTTGTCAGGGGAGGAGGGTGGCTGGTTGATTTTTATTTTATTTATTTATTTATTTCAATCCCCCATGTTAATCACTTACTGATGCTGTTTTTGAAGTATGAATAAGTCAGTAAGTAATTTATTCCATTGAAATATCATTGATGTATTATAGAAAAGTGATTTATCTTTTTATAAATGACAAAAGGCACATCTGCCTCATTTTTGCTGTGGTATCCTGATACTACTCAGAACAGTGATATTTTCATTGGTATCGTACCGTGGGTCCCAGTTTTGGTACCGTGACAACACTAATCTGGAGGGTGTTCATCTGCAAAAACTAATGAAAAACTAAACAACGATATCCAGTATTCGGTACTCAGTATTCAGCCAAGCGTTTAATATTATTCGGCTTCGGCCCCAAATTTTCATTTCGGTGCATCCCTAACATAGATGCTTCAAAACTAATATTGCCAATAATCGCCTCTTTGAACCATAAATATTAAAAGTAATAGTTACTGCAGTTTGGCAAACTCCAAGATGCTAGAGAGATTTCACATCACTCACCCCTACCTCCAGAGTAATGGGGTGGAGAGACAAACACCTTATAGTCCAACATCTCAAAACCTTGGTCTTTGAAACCAAAACAATCTGCATGGGTAGGTATCACAGTTAGGGACATTGTGTTTTTCCTGCTTTATAGTTTTTTTACTGTATGCGTTTCATTGCTAAGATCTTTGTTCTCTCTCTCTTTTTTTGTAGTTTTTATGGCTGGGAAGTGAATTCTGCTCCCACCAAGTACTGTTCAGCATTAAATCAATTGGTGCCAAAGTTAGATACCTGAGAGCGCATCTGGTTGAGAACGTGGGGTTCAGACAGGAGGTGGAAGCATCCCAAAGCCAGGAAGCCGGCCATGGAACTCTGAACTAAAACCATCGCTGCAAAGCTGACTTTTATTCTATTTTCTTTTTTATTTTATTCTTTTTTTTTTTTTTTTGATGTTTTCAAATGTATTACATTTTATTACAAGGTAGGGCTGCCACGATTAGTCGACTAATCGATGACTAATCGATTATTAAAATAATTGGTGATTATTTTAATAGTCGACTAATCGGTTTGAGACATTTTTCATAGAAAAGTACTGTAAAAGTACCTAAAAATACTCTTACTGCAGCTTCTTATGCTCAGATATTGGCAGCTTTACACACTCTCCTGTGACAGTGAACTAAAACCCTTACATGACGTAATTTTGGGGTTTGGGCGAGACAGACCGACATTTTTCAACATTTTAACACATTTTTTGATGAAATCATTAGTCGACTAATCGAAGAAATAATCGACAGACTAGTCGAAAATGAAAATAATCGTTAGTGGCAGCCCTATTGCAAGGCATACTGCATACAATAATAACAACCCACTACTCCTCTGCTGAGTCTCCCCCCGATTCATTTTGTGCAGCAGCACTGCGCAGGCAACAGCTGGGCCTGGGGCAGGCACAGGGCAAGCGGTGGGGATGACATCACTGAGCATCCTTCGGGACTGAGCCTTCATTGAGAACTGTTTGCTATCGATCTTACAGTCCCAGTTTGGACAGGCAGACAAGAGAACCAGCGCGGTCAGGTCAGTTCCAAAAGTCACACAATAACACAAACCCGAGGGGCAGCGGAGACGCTACTAGGTGCTCTATTTCTGCAATAACTTCACTTACGCGTTTGTTCTACTAACATTAGATTTCATTCATTCAAACCTTTATTTAAGACCTGGGAAATCAATTAAATCAAGTTAAAGCTTGCTGCTATGGGGGCCACCATTACTGTTCTGCAAGCAACCGTCTGCTGCAGCAGTAAAGCCAGACTGATACAGAGAGCCTAACAGAGTGTTGAACTCGCGCCGTCAGGATGGTCATACCAGGCTAGCTGACCATTGTGCTCACAATCAGTTTGTCCGATGGGTGTATGGGCTAGAACTGAACAGAAATAACTTTTTTACAAAAAGAATGAAGTACTGAAAAAGGTACCATTGGATACCAATAATAAATCCTATGTGCCAGTATTAGTTCAAATGTGAACTGTAACCAACCCTAGTAGTCTTAGTGTTCTAGAAATTCAAGTTTATTCCACTGAACATAAATCTCTGTGGAGAAGAGCATCAGCTAAATGCCTAAATGATCAAGTAGCACATCATGAATCATCTAGGACAAGACACATGAATATATTGCAAGTGCCACATCTCATCATTAAAAATGTACCCATGGAATGATGCGCTCTCCCAATCCAAAGTGAGCAGGCAGCAAGCCTTTAAAAACAAGCTTTCCTTTGACATGGCCCCTTCACCGCAGAGCTAACACAGCGAGACATGGATTTGTTAGTACAGACATCTAAAGTGTTTTAAAACCAACTAAAAAAGAGAGAGAGAGAGACCTTTACATTCCCACCCACATGTTAGATAAAAGGAATAAATACACCGCTGCACTGGCAGTCAGCCATAATGACCCAATTAACGGTCCTCAAACCAAAGAACATCTCTGAAAATAAATTAACACTGAGCAAATTAATATCTTCATGCTGTCTTTCTCGTTCTTGCTTTACTCTCCATTTCTCACTGTTGATCGGCCAGAGCTCTCTCTCCATGATTTTCTCTTGTTCCGTTTCTCTGCTCCTTACCTCTCTCTCTCTCTCTCTCTCTCTCTCTCTCTCTCTCTCTCTCTCTCTCTCTCTCTCCATTTCAAAAGGACAAATGTTTCCTGCAGTCACTGTAGCACTGCATTGGTATTCTGCTCTCAATTTAGCCAAGAGCCAGGCAGCAGTATCTGCTTCCAGCAACCACACAGCAATCTGACACAGAGCACAGAGAGAGAGAGGCAGAAAAGCTTGAAGAATTAAAGGAACTGAGAAATATGAGAGAGAGAGACAGCAAGAAAGAGAGAGAGCCAGACAGACCTATATGGCTGTCCAGCACTGACATCATTTGCTGTACAATAGGGTCTCTAAACAGCAATAACTTATTCACAAGAAGCGAATGCTTTATTTTGGCTTCTTCAGAGAGCAAAAGACGAAACAATACAGCTTCTCCGGCTGGTGAGGACTGCTCAAGACTTTCTACATCAAAACAAGCTATGCTTTGATCAAAATCATGGCTGCATGCGGATTTTATTATTATTACTTCAGATCTATCAAAAGCAATACTCCATGAAAAAAAAACTGAACAAAATATTTTGTTTGGGTTGATTTCCTTTTCAGCGCTGTCAAAGCTTATCTCTGGGTGCCACAAAAATGCAACACTTCAAACAATTGACACATAACTGCTGGCAAAGTAGTTATCTGCCTTTTGAAGATCCAGTAATTACAAGTCATTTCATCACACAGGACAAGGTAGGAACGACTGAGTCTATTGATTATTATGGATTATGCGATGCAATGTTAATAGTACATACAACAGGGGGGGCGGGGGAGTGGAGATAATGGAGGATGAAGAGCTTTTCCCCACCATTACAAATAATCAAGACAGAGCAAGCAATGTCTGATGGATACATAGGGAATGAGAGAATTCACAAGTAAGGTGTGGAGATGCAGACAGTTTGAAAGAAAGAGAGGAGGAAGATAAGTGCAGGGGGAGGAGAGGCGGGAGTAGGAAGTGCTGACAGCGGGTAAAGGTGAAAGAGAGATAAGTGGAGTAAGGGAGTGAGCTTGGGAGAGACAGAGCGGGGGAGGGAGGTGAAGAGAGATGGAAAGCCCAGATAGCCTTGAGAAGAGAAGGTTGGAGGCGGGTGAAGGAACTGCTGCGGGACGAAGAGAAACAGAGAGATGGATGAACGTAAAGCAGAGGGAAAAACCATAGATATGGAAATGGGATGTGTCAGTGAAGGAGGGAGCCAGAGGTGTAAAACAGAACAGAGTTTGACATGAGCTGACAGCACAGGAGCACATCCCAAGAGCAAACGAAGGCAAGAGCAGGGTGTACACCCAAGACAATGGGCTTGGAGAGAAAGAAAGAAAGAAAGAAGACAGAGAAAGAATGAAAAAAGAAAGGAGGAAATACATAGCAAAAAACAGCAGGAAAGAAAGTCAGTTGAATGTGTGATTTTGCATTTGAAATATTCTGTTATAGATATTCAGCACCTTTGATGTTAAGAATTGTTTTAGAAAAAAATCCCAGCCACATTCAAAGTAGCACCTGTGCCACATCTAAATTTCTTGTATGAGTCACATAATCCCTAAGAAAGTGTTTTTTCCTCAACAACTCAATCTTTCAAGTGATGAAACTTTTTAAAAACAATTTTGACAATAGACTGAAAATAGCAATATGCCTGCCTTTTCAAAAAGCATCTCATCCTCCCCCCTCTTCGCCCTCACTATGTCTACACCTCAACTGTTACATCCCACTAGAACAGAGATCCTACTGCCTCACACCAAAGAAACAAGTCACTGCAAGACATGTAGAAAAGGTCAAGAAGAGACTATTCTAGTATAATTTATACACATCAGAACTGTACAATTTGCTTTACTATGCAGGACTTCTCAAACCACTGACCTTAGAGGAATTAATTGCTACAAAGTGACCCAAAAAAACCTACCTCAAGGTAAGGGTCATATTTCCAACATCTCATGACATACTACAGACTTGGAGAACCAAGCAAACAATGCAAACTTACACACAAACACAAACTTAACCTAAAACAGAGGATACTGCACAAGAACAATGCAACCAACCCATGGTTAAGCAGGTAGAGTATGATGGTTCCTTACCTTCCTTGCAGTACTTCCCCTTGAAGCGGGTGTGGGTGCAGTCACAGTGAACTTCTCCATACTGAATAGAGCAAAACCCTCCATTGAAGCACGGGTTCTGTTTGGTGCAGAGGTACTCCAGGTCGCTCTGAATGCCTTGGCTATTTAACAAAGTGGGAGGCATCTCCCCCACCTTCAGATTGGAGATCAAGCCTTGGAACGGTGGCTCGTACTTCACTGTGCTAGATGTCAGTGCAGAGAGGCGCACATCCGGTGGGATCCCGCCCACAAACAGGTCACTGACCACTGCCATCTCCTTCCTCTTTGATTTAACCTCAGCCACTTTTGTCTCACCGTCGACCATCAGGAGTGTTTCGCGGAAGTTGCGCGTGAGCAAGACCATGTGCCAGCGGTCATCATTCACCCGTGTCTCCATATGCAATGTAGCCGGCTCTGCACAGTGAATGGCGAAGCGCAGCTGGAGGCGCCCGCCAGCAATCAGAAGCTCCAAGAAGTCGCAGTTGCCGCCATCATCCAGGTAGAGTACCAAGGCTTTGCTGATGTTGGTCTTGAGACTGAAGCTCAGCTCGCCCACTGATCCAGCTTCCCAGCGTCCGTAGCGTGCCCACTGGCCAGGTGCCCCACCAAATTCCAACATCTTCACTGTAGTGAGCAGGCTGAAGAGGGCCAGAGGCCACAGGGGCCAACACAGGAATCTTAACCCTCTTGTCATGCTCAAAGTTCCCAAGTTTCCCCTTCTCTACTTGATGCCTTATTGGTCTACTACACCCCCGAGGTAAGGCCGAGCTTCACTGTGGCTAACAGATTTTGAATGTAAACGAGTATTATATATCACTGAACTGGAATATCAAGCTCACTGGGTAAAATAATCCTCACAGGGGCTCTACTCCAATTTTCCTGGCGAATCAGCAGTTTTTTCCTCTTCTCTCTGATGCTCTAATTCTTGTCCTTATCCTGACTCTCTCCTTCGTCTCTCCATCAGTTGGTGCCTCTGGGACTAAGAGGAAAGGAATGAGGAATAACAGGAGAGAGTAAAAGAGGGGGGGAATATGATAATTTCAACACAGCCGTTTCTTCAAAAGCCTCTTGGTCTATCCTGGACCGAAAATAGAATCTTCGTCTCTAGAATCCAGATCTCAGTGCAATTTCCAGGAAATTTGAGCTGCCGCCAAAAGCTTGGGGGAAGAGTTATCCGATTGTGATCTTTCTTTAAGGGGAGTGCAAGCAGAGGAAAATGAGCAAAAGGAAGCCGCAGAGTAGACGGGTATCAGAGTCTGCTGGTGTCTGCTGGAGCAAACGATGCGTTCATGGTTTCAGTGTAAACCCATTCTTCTCCAGAAATTTGGGGCCTATAAAGCTTCACACAGGTATGGATCCCATTGTCATGGTGGCAGGTGGGGATCTGGAAGAAACACACATACAAAAAAACAAATAAATGTAAACAACATACAAAACATACAAAATTGAGAATGTCATAAAAATTTGACACATCCCAAGCTAAATTGATCAGCAGTTTTTCATTTTCACATGCTATTTAATCTCTGTTATCTTTCATCTTCTTTGCCTGTAGTTTGCTTTCGCCTGCAGTTTTAGACACCATGTACTATATAAAAATCCCTTCGCTCTTTTCAGTTGAAAGCTGACACTTCAAAAAAAAGTTTGTCTAGAGCCAAGCGATAAATAAGCTTTCTGAGTTTTGCATGGCTCCATACTTCCCAGAGGGGCCTGAGTAATATGAATGTCTTATTTCATCTGCTCCCTCTCAGTCATGCCAATAGATATGTCAACCCATGTACTGAACCTCGACATAATGGTTTCATATGCAGTGAAGATAGCTGTCATCCATACACACTTTCTGGCCAATCAGCAAAAGAGTATAATACATCACAACCTTCCATGGTGCGCACATATACACACACTATGAACATGCATATGCAAACACACACATCATTAAATCAAATGCGATTCAGAGTGGAGTGCTGCAGAGTCAATAGCTGTCTGAACAGCCAGTCTTGACCCTGGGGCTCGGCCTAATCCCTCGCCATTATTTCTTGAGTGAGATCTAATTTCCATCACAAACAGTCTACAATTAAAGCTAGGCTCACCCCTGCACATGCTCCCTTGTGCTATCCTGCCTGGCTTCAAAGTGACAACAGCAATGACGCTTGCGTGCACGAAGGGAAGGGAGGGCGGTAGGGAGGAATACAGACAGAGAGACAGAGGAAAAGAAAGGCTGCATAATCATGATCTCAGAGGGGCGAAGCTTAACACCGATGGAGGAAGATGAGGGAGGACAGAGGGGACAGACAGAGCTGTGAGAAACAGAGGGCGGAGGACAAATAATATCGGGGCTATTTTTTTCTGGGTGATGTTCATATTGGCAAGCAGGGGAAAGCAGTGCTGCTTTTCGATGGAACTTATGAGGTTGTGTTTTCAACATGGGACACAGTGCACATCACCCTTGGCATTTAAGTGCTTCAGGATGGAAGACAATCTGCTTAAGCAACCGATAGCAAAGATGGACATTGCGTCACATAAAACAAACTTAACATTCACAGGCTCTGACAATACATCTATGTCTGTACCTTTTTGTACTATGTCCTATTACCCTTATACAAACATTTAGAATTTAATTTGAAGAAAAAGTCAACATATGCCCAAGGTATTGACCTCAACTATTCAACAATTCTTACTGAGGAGCCTGATTTGACTGCCAATCTCAAATTCAAATCGTTGCAGTTGTGGGAAAATGTGGTTATGAAACATAGGAGCATTCCATTTGGTCAGTATGGGGGTGCTGAATGTCTGATTACACTTAGAATTGCTTGCTTTCACCCAATAAATCACAATATATGACCTATTTTAGTATAAATGTTTTAATCACAGTACACACTTAAACACATGGTGCTCTCAGAGCACCAAATATTCATTTAAACTTATGAAAGGCTCTGTCAAAATTAGCAGGGGGACGTGTGTACAAACAGCTGTTTTCTCCTTGTTGTTTGCATCTCTCTCTCCTTCTCTCTAAGAGAAAATCAAACGATCTGTTTACATCCATGGAAAGCAAGCAGGATCCAAACTAAGTGATGTGTTCGTCTGACTGTCTTATCATCAGTCTGTCTATGTGTCTGTCTGACAATCTTATCCAATCCCTCTCATACCATGGACAGCACTGTACCGTAACTTCACACATGCTGGACATTATTCGTCCTATTATAAAATACATTCTTATGCCAAGTCAAGAAAACTACCAGTCACCGATAGGCTTTACAATAACCGCTGTTGTAAGTGATTTCACAGTTGTAACAAAAGCTTGACACTGTGCTTGATCCAAACATTGCACTTTACCCAGCCATCTTGATCATCATAACAAAATCAATGACGTTTAACGTGTACGTCAAGGTTTTTTTAGTCTAGTCTAAACAGCTGTATTTGTAATCCTGCAGTGTCAAAATCCAATTAGTGTTCTGACTTTGGTGACACTGATGACAACAAGTTACATAGCAGCTTAGCAGCATGTATCTGCAGCAATGCATGTCAACTGGTACAAAACAGAGTGCAAAAAGAAAACACTGGCAGGTAGTTTATCCACTATGTTTAGCTCTTTTCCTGCCAGCCACCCTTCTAAATTTCAGCTGGTGATGTGATCTGCTGCCTGCGTTGAGTGCATGGCTTCTTGACCTACAGTTCTGGAGTTTCTGACAGTAAAAGGAGGTCTGGAGTCCTGTGCGTTATGCCTCATGATTCCCACTTTTCATACACATTTATGTCTACACATCTGGAACTAAGGACACATGACTGATCCCATCTTACTGTATGTCAGAATGTTGTTAAATGTGAGACGCTGTCAGACAAAATGTCTTCTAATATGTGGCAGGCACAGCATGCCTCTAGGAGTGATAAAACCAGGGCTGGTTTATTTTGGTCTCTGAGTGACAGGGTATGATCTGCATGTTTGCACATTTTTCTCTCGTTTGTTGGCATAAACACATACGTAGGCTACTGTAAATTAACAGAAATAATTAGAAATGTAGAAATGTACGTCCTGTTTAGAGACAAGAATGATGCTTTGAGACCCGTCTGGATAGTTACTATGTGCTTTAAATTTACATAGGCAAAATTAAAAACACCTCTTTCTATATGCAGACATACACTACCTCATCAGTAATCAGCCTGCGCTTTTATACACACGCAACCACCCACCCCCACACACAGATCATGACATTATTTTAATTGCCATTATGAACATCAACAAAAACATGATAAAACACTTTGGGACCAAAAGAATTGCATTTTGTGAACAATTTGAGAGCTTACGCTTGTTTAATCAACCATTCTTTTAACCACATCTGTGTCCCTTATGGGTAAATAGATTTGGAATATTCCCTGGCCAAATTGAATATTCATTGAGTTATTTCTGTCTGTTTGGGGACTCTCTACTGCTACAGACACAAGCAGCATCTCCCCTTCTTTCCACAGTGCTGTGTTTATGAAGGTTTACTATGTTCAGTGTCTCCTCCACGCATTGTGTTGCTAGTTATTAGGGGGTATTGGCCGCGGTACTATTAAATCCCAAGGACACTGAGGAAACATAACAAGCCTCAAGAGATAACTAGAGCTCCGAGGGTTGTGCTGTGTGTGTGTGTGTGTGTGTTGTGATTGATTTTGGTTGCGTGTGCAGCTGTCTGCATTCAGCAAAGCAACTGTCCTTGTGTGACAGCACAGTGTTTATCTGGACCATGTATACTCAGTGCAAGTTTGTGTGTCTATATTTATGCCTGCATTTGGGATTATCTTTTTTGTCACAGTTGTAGTCCACAATGTCTCCTCTTCAGCATTTGGCCACAGCATTGTTTTACAAATGACATGTACGATGCAGATTTGGTCCAGTTTCAATCCAAAAATAACATGTTTGCCATTTCCCCCCCTCCCAAACTGCTAGCGTGACATCCATCTGCCTCAATTCTCTCCTCAGGAAAAAGGACAGCTCTCTTGCACAATGCTTGGCTGAGCTGTGGCAGAGCTGTGCAACTTGACTGAAAGAGCCATCTATACCCAGCCTCATACACCCTGACCCGACTCCTTGTCCAAGTGAAGCTCTGCAACCCTCAGGATAACTGCATGGTCATGTGAGCCACCACCGACCCATTTCCTCTCACATCATCCCATGGGGAATGCTGGCACAATCTTAACAGAAACTCTTCTCAAACTCCAAGAGTCTTTGGCTACATCTATACTGCAGTGGAAAATGTCCCATTTATTATTTCTGTATCATCATTTGTGAGAAAGCCCTCCCCACCTTGCATTTAAATGCATCTGGCATCCGAACTGTACCTAGATACAATTAACCTGATCATATGAACACCTGGAAATAATTTGTCTCCAATCACTTTGTCCAAGTGCGATACCTACACCAGCATCAGAAATGGTCTGACTAGTGAGTGTGCGCGGTCTCTTCCTGCATCTGTCCTTTCAAATTAAACTTCCACATAGTTCAGGCATATAGATTTTGATTTATTTTGATAAGGTGTGACTCCTAATAGAGTTTCACATTTGTTCTTTTGTTCAAAAGTCGTGCAAAATTTTTCTGCATTTTCCGGCCAAATCGTCGCGTGTCATTCGAAACATCATCACACACATCATCAAATCACACTAATGGCATTACAATATGGAGAAACGCCTTGTATTGACATAAGAATTTGCACTGTTTAAATGCATACAATATGTGTTGAACTGTATTAAAATGTTATGTTTTATAGTCACATTGTGTGGTTTGAGAGCTACAATATTCACTCAGGATTTTTTCCAACACTATTGGGAGTCCATGTTTTGAAACTAATTAAAAACATCTAATCTTTTTTTTCTCCTTTTGTTATTAGCCGCAATTTTTGTCATTTGTTGCAATTTCCCGCAAAAAAATCACATGAAAGTGCCACAATTTTTATCGCAATTTTTGGTAAAATTGGCCGCAAATTCAAGTTTTAGGGGGCCCTAGTGTCCAGCTGTGAATTAATTAATCTATTTTCTTTTTCAACCCAGTGGTATCTGAATTGGCACTCGACAAGTTTAGGTATCAGAGTTGACCACAGGAAGCAAAAAGTGGTATCGAAAAATCTTTACAAACAGCCAAACGTTTGTAGCTGTTCTCTACCATGTGATTAGCCATTACTTTATAAATGGCTCTATTGCTATTGCTAAATTTCACCAGTACATTTTTGGTCTTGTCTTCACTCTGGCCTGTTCAGTATACACCTGACACTCTACACAAGCCCCACCTCTGCCTGTCAACAACTATTAGGATGAGATTATTTTTTTAATTTTATCATTAAAGAAAAATTGAAATACATAGGGTGCAAATCATGATATTATCTGCATTCAGAGCGAAAATTGGTGTAAAAACAAAATATTTAAAAAGGTAGCCTTTGGTACCTCCCTTATTTAAACAATTGTGCTCAGTTACATATTACTGCCCACTTAGTTGTTGCATGTGGATTAAGAATGTAACTGTGTTTACACTTATGTGTCATGTGGTCACAATGCATCCCTGATCATCTCCGGCGGTGGTTTCGCCAATCGGATCACAATCTGTCCTTGTTATGTTTTGGGTGCATTAACACCTGTACTTTTATGTGGTCACTATCTGATCACTAAAACCCATTTTAATTCAAGGTGTGAAGGGGGTCATAGATCAGATGTTCTTGATGCATTCAGATGATGCATTTAACAATTCTGTGCCACAGTTGTTTTTACTCATTTATCTGAATGCTGCAATTGGAAGTACCCAATAACTGCCATGAGAATCAGTAAAATGTTAAAACATTTGTGAGCCAGTTCATGCCCACAGCATGTTAGCTAAGCCAGCAATGGAAAGAAGATAACAAGACACTAATTGAGACTGAAATCTCAACAGCTTGATTGGTTTTTGAGGAGAGGCCTGAATTCAACCAAATTTTAAGAGCGCTTACAATGACTAAAGTATGGCATGACTTTGTGTTTTTGGTGTTTAATCCATCTCTTGTAGAGCTCCGCCTTTGCCCAAGGTCTTCAGATTCCCCACAGACCAGACTACACCTGTTGTGTGAAGCTGTGCCAGGCTTTCATCTTCCTTCATCCACAAACAGTTAGCTCAAACACATTCAGGTGAAATCTGGTTTGAATACGTCACTGCCCACCAGTGCTACATAGAGTTTAATGTTGCACATATTTTTTTATTTTTTTCCACCTAAGGGTTACACCTTATTTAGAATTGTAAATATGACACTGAAACACTTTTCAAGTGCAATAAAAACAGCTAAAGCATATGAAATATTTATACAGTACAATAATCTAGACAAAGGATAATAGAGGTGTAGCTCACACAAATATTTACACATGCAAATTGTTTTCCTATGCACAAATACACCTACGCATATGCACACAGTTTCCACATGCAGACAGGCAGGCAGACACACATACACACACACACACACACACACACACACACACACACACACACACACACCATATCCCAGTCAGGCAGGAGCCATTAATCCTGGCCTGTGAGAAGCTCAGCAGTGTACCATCCGTCAGCACGAGGCTGCTGCTGCCGCTGCTGTGCTCTAATTAACCAGAGAGGCACGCTGAGCCACTTTTAATATTCCTGGTCAAGATGGAGAACAAGGATTTAAAACAAGAAGTGGTGGGAGAGGGAGGTGAAAAGAGAAACATGAGAAGAGAAGGCTGGAGCCTAGACAATTTGAATATTAAGGGTTGAAGGGAGGACGATGGAGAGAGGAGATAAGAGAAACAGCAGGCTTGGAAGTTGGATATTTCCAAGGAAACTGTAAATAAAATCTTTGTGTGTTTAAATGGTAATTGTTAGCAAAGTCACGAAGCAAATAAAAAAGACAGCAAGATATTATTGCTTTTGTCAAATTAATCCCTGCATGTCCTGGTTTGATATCAGCTAACTAATTAGCAAAACTGTTACTATCTCAGTGCACTTTTACTACTACTACTAAATATACAGGCTCATAAATGTCAGAAAATTAGGTCATGAAGTACAAAGTATTTTATGAATCAGGAATGCTGTTGTTTACAGTCTCTGCCACCATGTTGATGTGATGTCAGATTTCTGGCTTGAGATGCTGTGTATGAGTTTAATTCTTGAGGGCTGCTGCAGTGCATCTTTCCTACTAGAAAGTCAAAATTTCTGACTGTCTGACATCACTGGAATGCAGCTCTAGGATGAAGAGGCAGACTTATGACTCAGGGATTGAGGGAAGGGGGAATTACAAAGACTCTGAAATGTAGGTGTGTTCTTTTTTACAAAGAAGAAATGAAGAAAAGAGAGCACCTTAAAGCTGAGAGGGGAAGAAAAAAACAAAACAAAACTAATCAGTATTTCGAAAGCCGAGCTCCATGACACAGTCCTCCAGTCATGTGGAGCGTGTGAGCTAACAGAGGTGAGCGGGCCTTTATTCTACATCAGACTACAGCCTTTGATCAGCCGCGTCAGCTGTAAGCCGCTAGTGACTAGCTCTGGCTGTTAGTGCTAACTGCGTTTAGCCCTGATGAGGAGATGCTAATGAAACAGATCAAGGGCTTTAGCCTTGCTGTGCGATTAACAATGACTTTAGCGGGACTCCTTGTTGCTCCTTTTGCCGTGACACCTTGACAGGGTAAATCATGGGGAGTAAATGAATTTGCTCTGCAAGCTGAAATACGCTGAAAAGATAACCACATTTAATCACATATTGTATAGTGTGTGGCTTCCTTTTGACTACACATGGTGCTAAAGTAACAGGTCACCCAAATGTCTCCTTTATCAAGTCAATCAATAACCACTGGCAGGAAATAATGAAGGCCTTTTACGGAGGGAATGAGTGCAAAAGGTTTATTTCAACTAGTCTGGCTAGTCTGAGAGCAATTACATACACAAGACACTGTAACCCTGTGTCTGTGGATGCCACTGCTGAAAGGCATCCTTAAATATGAGACAACATAAATGAGAGAGCTGGACACATGAGGGCACAGAGAGCCACACACGCCGCATGATTGTAGGCCAGGGACACCAGTGGCAAGACGAAGCAGACCTCTCAGTGTTAGCAAGTCATGTCACTCAAAGACATTATTACATCCATGATGAAGCCAACAAAATGGCCGACAACTGGAGCATGGGGCGAGAGAGAGACTGAGCATGAGGGACATTAAAAAAAAAAAAAAACAGAAAGAGGGCGTCAGTGACACTTAGCGCTCGATGCTACTTGAGATGCAATCACGCAGTAACACATGCGCTCACACGCACATCATCCTCGACACAACGGCACCATTAGATCTGCATGCCATCAGCCAGCCTCATCATACTGCAGTGTAATGTACCAATCATGTTGTGAGACAGAGGAAGAGAAAAACTGACAGTGAGTTTTTCTGCACGCATACTGTAACATTAGCGTATGGCTGCCTGCTCATCCAAGCTCTAAATACCTCTTTCGCTTGTCCTTCCAGCCTCCTTTTTCCTCCCTGTTTGACACTACCCTCCTCATAATGCCTCTCATTTCCCATCACGCCTCTCCCACCTCACACTCCCTCTCTCTTTAGCTCCCTCTTTCAGTTTACCCAGCCATCCATCACCATCCCACTTTGGTTCCACCTACTTCCAACCTTTCAGAAGCGCGAGAGCTTGCAGACTACACATGCAGCCAGCGTTAAATGTGTAAATCCAAATGAAACCGACTTAAGGGCTAACACTAACACATTGAATGAATTTGCGATTTGTGTGGGCCCCAGGTTAGACTTTGACATGTTATCACTTGTGTGTGTGTGTGTGTGTGTGTGTGTGTGTGTGTGTGTGTGTGTGTGTGTGTGTGTGTGTGTTGGGGTGGGGGGGTTAATAGTGGTCCCAGATGTCCCAGTGTGTGCCACTGGAGTATGGAGGCTGTGTTGTGTTTGGTGCATGTGTACATATAGCAGCGCTGATCAGTGCCAAAGGTGATGCATATGAGAGCAATCAAAGGCAGCTCTGGGCATCTACAGTATGTTTACAGTATACAAGCTCAGATATCTGTAAGTGCTGTTTTCCTCCTCTTTCCTTGAGTGAGATACTGAACCCATACCTGTTCAACCGTTCTAAGTTGCTTTGCATGCGTTAAATGTAAAATGTTTGCTGGGGGCGTGTGAGAATGTGGGCGATTAAGTTTGTGTGTGTGAGTGTGTACCCAGCAGCATGCGTGTGGCTGCCTTTGGTGCCTTAAGATGTTTTGGTAGGAAGCACAAGGCTCACTGGCCAGGCCTCGAGACTCTCCCGTTCCAATTAACCAGCCCAGCAGCCTGCAGCTCTACTGGCCTTATCTGGGAGAAGAGAGAGAGAGCTAGACAGAAAGAGAGAGAGAGAGAGAGAGAGAGAGAGAGAGGGAGGAGGAAGTGATAGAGTGAGACAGGACAGAGGAAAGACAGAAGGTTGTAAGGCATTAGAAAGAAGAAAGTGAGGCTTGAGTGTGTAAAAAGAGGAGAGGCAGAATAAAGGAAGAACTCGCTCCACAGTGCTTCTGCAGATGCCTACTTGCTCACTATCTCACAACTCCTATCCCTCCACAAAAAGACACACATACACACTCTTTCCTTTCCGTCTTCCTTCATCTCCTCTCCATCAGACGAGGGAGAACCATCTTGGTAAGAAACAAAGACCTGCTGGCGCCTCAGTGCAGGGAGTGAGGAACTGATAGTGTGCGGCTGACAAAGGTATTGCGTCTATTTTAGGAGGAAAACACTGTTCTGTCAATATGGCCACTGGGTCTTTTCTATAGCCATTGTCAACTGGAGGGTGGAAAAAGGACACTCATTCAGCAGCAGTCACTTGTTGTGCGCTGGGTCTCATAATGGCCTGAACACTCTGCGAAATGTCAAACCTGAGTTATTCTAAGGATGAATTTTATTACACTGCAATGGGGAAGGAAAACTGTGAGTTGATTTATTAAAAGGGAACTAGCTGATCCTAAGATGTGCTCATTTCTAAAGATTTACAAAGGCTTAGTTTGAAGAAATGAATAATTTAAGCATTTAGGATCACCTACAAACAAGATTTGTTGACAAGCCAGGGGAATAACAAAGACACATACAAGCATCTCACAATGTCCCTTCTAAGCTTGCAAAACTCTGCAATATTAATACAAATTTTCAAACTGAATGTCTCATGGACGGGTAAATGTATTACTCTGCAGACTACCCATTATGGTTGGGTCTCCATCGCAGTGGGCTTACACATGCGCTCTTTTGGGCACATGTTTGCGTCTCAATTTTTCAAGCTCATTTCTCAAATTTTTCTGAGACCAGTACAGCTTTTGCTTGTGCATACAGGAGCCTTATATTGTGTTTGTACATGTATTTCACAGCAACCATTAGTGGCAACTTCAGCTTGCCACTAGAAAATTCCAACAACAAAAAAGGGGCCATTAGCAGCTGTATATGGTGGCAGCCATCCCATCATTCCTGCATGTTAATTGGGGCAATGGCAGGCACAGTTAGAGGCCATTTCTGGTTCCTGAGCAGCACAATGGCGAGAAGCATTTCAGCAGCCCACGACCAACCTATAAGAGGGCAGCGAGTGCAGCGAGCGTCTTGAAGGAACACAGGCATTGCAATTATTTTTTCATGAGCCCACCAGCAACTAGAATGGAAGTTGGTGAGATGAGGGGATAAAGAATTTCATGAAAGGAGATATGTAAGTACGCCTAGGTAATTACCGCTCCAATTTTGTGTGTCTATAAATTTAATTTTAACCATTTCATATAAGTAGTTTTAATGTATGTCTTCAAATTCAAAAATATTCCTGATAAGAATGCTTGGACACATACAAACACTTAATGGTTATACAACTGGTTGTGTACCTTCACACATCTTGCTGCTTGTTCATGTCTGTAAAACTGAAGTACAGAAGCTACCACTCTGTCAAAGAACAGTCTCCTTAAGCTTGGAACAAGTGCTGGATTCATGAATATAAAGCTGAATTTCATCTATTATGAGCCTGTGTGATTGTGTGATTGTGTGTGAGAGTGCTCATGTATGTGAGGGTTGCTTTACCTTCTCACCCCCCAATGACTTATGGAAGAATCAGACAGGAAAAATGAGAGAGTAGACAGAAAGAAAAGGAAGTGAGATAGAGCAGGAGGGGGAGGGACACTGAGGCACACGTAGCAATTCAGAGCGAATTGGCTGTGGTAAATGACAGTCGATTACCATCTTAAATATACTGTCAAAAAGCAATTTGCTTCGCTCATGCCACGGGCCTGATATTTGCACCTTATTAGGGAGCCTGCCCTATATTTTAAGAAGCCAACCTCCCAACCTCCCTGAGCTTCCATTTACCCATAAGCTACCTGTGCACCTGTCTAATAGAGGACTTTTTTTTTTGAGTGAAAGGGGCTGGTGAAAAGAACTAGAGACAGAAGGCTGAAAGCTGTGTAAAAGGCTAATAATGTAACCACAATTAAACACTAAACAGGCCTTGTGATAGTTTTTGACAATCATTATAATGGAAGCTTGGTTTAAAAGGAGCTGAAATGCCCTTTCATTGAGAGGATGCTGGTACATTTTACCCAGCAGTGTTGAAACACCAAATATTTTAATTTAGGCAAAGAGGTGTCAAGGTTGGAATAATGAAGTTGGAACATTTAATCAATTTTGTTGGTTAAGATTCTATCAGCTGTCTGCAGCTATCATAAAAATACCATTAGCGACAAATCTTATTCGAAGGAAACCTGCAATTATTACCAACCTCTTTAATGTGTATTGGCTTTTAGACCTCAGAGCTCATAAACTCAGTGGGTGGATGACACATAAAACCTAAAACTTTGAGAAGATATCACCGCAACTGCAGATTTGTAAATGGTATTGACATTTCAATATCCCAGCTAAGGCTGATAGAGGGTCGTATTGTTGCAAACATTTCAGAGGAATCAAAAAGCAAAAAAAAACAAAAACACAAGCACACTGGAGACCTGGGGACCAGCAGAGGCAATAAACTGGGGCCTGGATATTCTACTCAACGTTCCAGCTTAGCGATTTCCATTGACGTTAGGGCGCCAATATGATTATTAAGAGTCAAGGCCCACTGATATCTGCAGCAGGTGAGCAATGTGTTTAATTTCACAGACCTTGTAGACTCGCTGAGCTCATTATTGGCCTCTCAATTCACTCAGTGCACTTCCTATGGTGGCATATTGATCTGGCCAATATGGTTGAAAGCAGTGTCTTACAAAAGACCTCTCACCCAGCTCCTCTCATATGCAGTCCACAGTATCAAGTCCATCTCTCTCCAGCTCTCTTTCGTCTTTTCAGGAGAAAAGAAGGAAGTAACTAAGAATAACTGATGAAAAATGGAACTGACGCTGCTCTGAAAACATTGATTCAGGTCTCCTTTAGTTCAGCTCTAAATCTGAAGGAGCTGGAACATGCACAGGCATGCGGTGCCGCTTTGTGACTCAGAACAAAGAAGTGGCAAGAATTTGGTTTGAAAAGATATGAGGTGACACACAGCTTTTGTGCGTGCACACATACATATAGACGCAGACACACACATGGGGAGCTGTGAAAAAGGGGACAGAATATGCACATATTTGCAAGCCCCTCAGCAGAAGTAGGTTAGGCAGAAGAGAGAGGAGAGGAGACACAGGCTGGATTGGGGGGGAACTGCAGTTAAGAATAAAGGATCAGATTATGTAAGTAGTGCTAATGCTCACTCTCTTCTTGAGAAAGCGCCATGAAAAAGGCAGGAGGAGTACTTTGAGCATCCAACCTGAACTCGCAAGACAAACTGCATCCTCCTCCTCCAAACAGCCTCAGTGGGGATATTACAGACAGGATAAATTATGACCCCTGGAATAAAATAATATTACACCAGCTGCCTCTGAGGCCAATTGAAACCACTCAGTGCCTCAGGATTTACTACCGAAACCAAGTGGAAAACCTAAAAGACAGTGGCTCAGCTGATCAATACAAAATGCACTGACTATGACCTTGTAAAATCCATCAATATAGTAGAAGGTGTATACGTTGTCTCAGGTGTGTTTGTTTAGTAATCCAAAATGCTGATGATCACGTAATCTTAAAATGAGGTCAATATGCTTACCTATTGATCTGGCATCATAACAGGTTCCTTTGTCTAGTGCATTGGCAAATGACAGTTGTGAGTGCTGTATGTTTGCCCACGTGTGTGTGTTTCACACTGACTGTAGCTTTTTCTCCCTGTCCTTACAGTCCTCAGTCTATAAAGGCATTGACTACTCACCGATGCAGAGAAGAACCTTTAACCTCTGAGTCCATGCAGCAGACACACACACACACACACACACACACACACACACACACACACACACACACACACAGTAACACATACTTTACCCTTCTGTCACAGAGACAACATGAGGATAATGCCTCTGAAAAATTGCTTGCAAAAAGCTCTTGTATCTCGTCTTGTCCGGCTTTAGATTAGTTTATGCTGTGCCTTATTATCAACAGTTTGCTGCTGATGCATGTAATTTTACCAATCATTTCACAGCCAGCCATCCCAATCCATCAAGAATCTAAAGAGCATCATGCCAATCATTGAAAAAAAAATTAAGATGTGTTAACTCCATACAATACCGGTGCGGCACTACTACTTCAACAACAGGGCAGGGGAATAATTAAGTGTACTAAAATGTAAAACAGATACCCATTGTGCTTCAAGGAAACTATAATGATGCAATGCAGTATGTTGGGAAGGGAAGCATGATATTACATTTTAACATACGTAATGTAGCATGATTATTTTCATAATGCTAATGTTTTCATGCATTGCATTGTTTTGCATCCGCACCTGCTTAGGCTTTGTGTTTTGTACTCTGTGTTTGTGTGTGTTTGCATAAGTGCAGGTATGAGATAAGATGAAACTCAAAAATGTATTGATGAATACAGCCAAGAAAAATATACCATAAATAATGACATAGGAAATAACATATACAACCAACAATTTCACCCAACAAATTGTGTGCAGGTTTGCCTCGACAAATGGTTAACAAAAAACTGCAATAGAAAGCATATGAACACTGGATAAATCCCTGCCCTTCAGCAAGGTTTACAAACTGCATCTCTTTCATTAAAAACATAACCAGGCTACAATAAAAGGAGCCCATGAAACAAAGTTCCAACTAAAAAGGATCACACAAATAAAGCCCTGTAAATCTTTATAAGCACATTCACACCAATTCTCTCAGATTGACGATTATTACGAATAGTAAAAGCAACTTCCTCTCAGTGATATGTTTACACCACAGAGCCACCTGTGAAAGTTAAAGCCAGACACCATTGGGGTAATCACCTCAGCCATATGGCTGAGTGAACTACAGCCAGTACACACTGTGCCCATCCACCAGCACTAAACTAGCTATAACACAGCAGTAATGAGTTATTCTATATTGTTGCTGTTCAGTCTAAGTATGTAAACGGCCGCCCAGCTCTCCCACAGAGAACCTACAGTTGGAAAAGTGAGTCAGATAAGCTTGGCGCCAATGGGAAGGGTAAATAAGTAAAAGCTCTTAAGTAAATCAATAAATCATGTTTCCAGACTTAAAAAAAAAAAACGAATTCATGGTTTTCTTGGCCTCATTTTCATCTCCTCTCTAATCTCCATACACTAATGAATGCAGCCATAGTGACGTCACCCATTGGTTTGTGGACTCCTGTTTTGAAGCCTAGAGTTTGGCATTTTACCTGTCACCATCTTGAATCTTTGGAGCTAGAAGGGGCCATATTAGTAGACAGGTGTGTAATATAAAAATTCACCTCCCATACAGTTTTCATGAATGGGGAAATTAGCTATAGAGACCGAAAACATTATTTGTACCAGGCTGTAAACATGTTAGTTTTTTTTTTTCAGCTGGAAAGTTGGGCATTTTTTCACTGGTGTTTGTGATTAGTCAGCCTAAAGTGGCCATTCAAGGAACTGCACCTATTTGGTTTTTGGTATTTCATGTTGGCTTCACTTTTCAGCTCTGGAGAGTGCCACTTGCTAACCTCATGCCTTCTTTTGGGTACTTAAACCTGCAGTGCTGTCTGTGCTGCTACTTTTGCTGCCCAGCTATTTCTTTTCTAAAAAACACATAAAAGAGATTAAAAACACAAACATAAACAAAAAATTGGACTGTGGCTTTGACACTTTGAGTTTGTTGTGGCTACAGCTCTCAGCCTGTGGCCAATGCAAAAGGTCTGCATATTGAATGTTATCTGGGTTTGGTGTGCGGGATTAATCCACAACCTGAGTTGTTCGCAGTCCTCGGTGCACCCTCTGCTGCAGTACAGGTCCCTCAGCCTGCTTTCTTCCTTCTTTGAATATGAAAGCGTTCCATCATAGATCATTCATCACACTCCACATGCTATTTCATGTATTTCTCTTTCAGTCTCCCTAAATAAACCCCCGCCCCCTGTATTCTGTCATGTTCCTGTCAGGCCTGTGTTTACCCTCTTAAGCGTCCAATAACCGTGAGTAAGTCCCAACAACAATAGTGGAAGAAAGACAAGGAGCCAACTGGGGCAGTGAGCAGAAACAAGGTCTCCCTTTCATTCTCGACCATTAACAGGAGAGCAGAGTAGGAAATATGGGAGTGAAGGGGGAGAGAGAGGTAGGAGCAGACGGAGGGGAAGCAAGTGAGACTAAAGAGCCTAAGCGTGGCGAGGGGACACAAAAATGCTGCCTGCTTAACAGGCAGGATTTGGTGAAAGCAGAACTATGTTGATGGCTTCCTAGACGGCAGGGTGGCCACGTGTGAAGAATGGGGCAAGGTCAAGAAGACACAAGACAGGCTGTCACACATTAAGAACAGCAACAACAGCAACAATAACCCAGCTTGAAGGATAAGCACTGATGACAGCAGCAGTGTAAGGAAGAAGAGAAAGAAGTACTATGGAGAGGGTGCAAGTACAAGTGCACGGGAGCTGTGGGTGCCAAAATAGAGCATTACTGCAAATTGGGCCATGGACATGGCAAAGGGGGTTGTCTATTGGATGAAAAGGACTATGTGTATGTCTGACCAAGTGAACATCTCCAGGCATTACACAAAGTGGTGCTGCTACTGTATATATATGTGTGTGTGTGTGTGTGTGTGTGTGTCTGTGTAGCATATTATGCAACCAGGTGCGGGGACTTGGATGTGCGCCTGGGAGCGTTTGCATGCGTTCAAAAAACATGCCCGCGTATTGAGCCGCACAATGTGGAGCATTGTGGCGAGGAATGCGGGAGATAATGGAGAAAGCCGGAGCCGTGTTGGGAGCTGCAAGGTAAGAGGAACCGAGCGGGGAGAGAACATTCAATTCAATTTCGAAACGGCGCCGGCTCAGAGTACAAACACAAAGGCTTCATTACAGGCAGATCCCTGTTGAAGGCTGGAGCTAATTCACCGTCTTCAAGCACGAGGAGAGAGAACAGTGGGGAGGGAAGGCGGGGGCGGGGACGGAGGGAGGAAATCAGCGAGGAAAAGAGGTGAGGTGACATCAGGATTGGGAAAAGTGGGGAAAGACCCAGCAGCAGTCAGTCTGCTCTGAGGGAGAGAGAGTGTTCAATACCAACAGCGCCACTAAGAGCATACTAATGCCCTGTATGGCACACAGGGCAGGAGAGTAATGACTTCCATTACAACATCTACACACGTGAGAACCGTGTAAATAAACTGGATATAAACATGGTGCAAACAGAGGCGTGTTATTGCAATCATAAATCTGATTACACATTAAGTGATCGGCTGCCCGATGCCTTGGTGGGGCTAAAAATAGGCTTGTTTGTTGATAAACCCGGAATGAGACAGATACAGCCACTACATCTGCTAACTTATAGTTACATCCATCTACACATGTAAAGAGCCTCATGTTTTTTGTTTGTGTGAGCACACATAAAGACAAATGCGGGTGGACAATATAACGGAAATACCTTGTAGTTTAATCCATCATAATACTGCTTTACTGCTTTTACAAATACTACCTTTATATAAAGCTTGTTGTTGGTTGTGTATGTTCACATTTTCTTGAAACCATGTCAGAGTTGAGTTTTGGGACTCATTTGAGGTGTTTTGCAGTTTAATACAACAATCCTGAAGTAAATTCTACCTTCATGAAAGTTTACACATTCACTTTTTGCTGAAACTGTAGAAGAGACATTTTTGGCCATATTGGAGGCTGTGGTTTGCAGCAATGTTGGTTTAAATATTACATCTACCCTTATTGATTCAAATGGCATGGACATAATGTTAACACTTCTCAGTATAATGCTGTATAATTCACTATAACTGTGATCATGAGTTTGAATCATGACAGTTTTACCAAATATTGAACATCATAAACTTCATATAGAAGAACTTATTGGAGGGCTGCTGCATTGTATTGCAAAAGTTTAAGGTCCAGTGTGTAAGATTTGGCCGATGGTGGTCAGTGCTTGAAATGTCCCTCGTTTCTCGGCTACTGTAGAAAAATGGCGAAGCAACACAGTGATCTCTGTGGAAAAGGACCCACTCTCCATGTGGATGTAAGCAGCTAATTATACAGTAATAAAGACACATTGATTTTTATTTTCAGGTGATAATTCACATAAGAAAACATACTTATTAAATTACACTTAATTTCTGCCAATATATGCCCCTAAATCCTACACACTGGACCTTCAAACATGTGTACCTAATAGACTGACAACTGAGTGTGAATCCTTCAATTAAAAATGTAACTTTTCACAACGTCTCTGTGTAAGATCAGCAAAGCGGATGCGTTTAGTTCCTGAATGGGATTCTCATTTTCTCAATCAACAATGCTTAATATCTGCCAAGTGTCTTATTGATGAATCTATTGATCTACCCACACAAGAGACTGTTGTCAGCTGGAAACTAAAGGACCTCAATAATAGTGCTATTAGTTTCATGAATCTACATTTACCAACAGTGGACAAAATGTTCGTCTGTGTCTGTGTGAGAGCAAACGAGAGCAGCCTTTTACTAATGGCTGAAGGTCAGTGGATGCAGACCCCCTCCCCTATTCCCATTCTCCCCCTGCCTGACACAAGCTGTGAGGCCCTGAAGCACATTTACACTGCAGAGGTGTCTGCCATTCACACACATGTGCAAACACAAACACACAGATATACACACACAGCGGGGCACAAGCACCAGGGGCGGCAGGACACTGAGGTTTGTGGTCCCAGGTGAAATGACTCTCCGCTGGGTGTGAATCAAGCTGTGGCTGGGGGACAGGATGCAGAGGGAGACGGAGAAAGAAAGACAGAGAGAGAGACAGAGAGAGAGAATGAGAGAGAAATAAAGAAAAAGAGAGCGAGAGAGAGAAAGAGAGAGAGATGGAGAACAGTGTCAGAGCAGATTAAAAATGCATGGCTTTGCTCTAGCTGGCGTAACAATGAGTGTCCTCATTCGTTGCCTGTCACCTCTGGGAGCTCATGGGACAAGGTGGAGGAGGGAGCGGCGGAGAGGAGTTAAGCCAAAAAGAGAGGGGGTACCAGCAGTTCACAGTTGGGAGCAATAAAGGGGTGGAGGAGTAGAGGAGAATTGCAGCTGAACTGTGATCCACAGTAGGGGATGAAAAGGTAGGGAGCCATAAACATGAGACTTTAAGGGGGTGCCACAAAGTTCAGCCTGGTTGGATGATGGTTGAAAGATAATGACCTCTATAGCTCCACTGATCTCTAACACACCCACACACGCAGATTAATTGAGAAAAGTAACATCCGGAGAGAGTCTGGCATCCAGCCAGTGCTCCCCATAAAGAACTATATGAAGTACGGCTGCGTGTATGGCCAGAGCTAAAATGGATCAGTTGAAGCCAAGCCATCAGGACATGACATTCAGCCCATGAAAAGCATCATTAAAGAACACGGCCTGTGCAAATTACCACTTGCACTCTGACAATGACTTGGCTAAACACTTTGCACTCAGGAAGAATATGCTCATGGCAGCAGAGCAAAAAGCCGCCTTCTGCAAAAGCTCGTATGGTGTCGGCACAATCAGCACATCACAGGGAAAACCGATGCTGAGAAGAAAAAGGGGTGACAGGTGACAACAATCATCTGGGAGCCTCTCCTCAGCGACCTTGACAAAAAGGAGGATGTCATCTGTGGCATGATGAAAAAGCTCCCCTCCAGTGAGCAAAACGGAGGAAAAATAAAAGGATGGGGGGGGAGGGAAAAAAGGAGGGATAGATGGCCGATGAGTTACACACGAGTGCATCCAAACAGCTTTTTAATTGCGTGTGGAGGAGAGCTGAGGCCACAGCTGTAAATAACCTGTGTAGTGCTGAAACACTCACCAGAGAAAGGTGACTACAAGACATATGTATGGATGTGGCAGTGTGAATGTGTTTGGGGAGTTGTAATGACCTGTTGTGGTTGTGTGGTGATAATGATGGTAATGAGGGCATACACTAGACCCCTGAACACATACACACACACCCTCCATTCCCTGTTTTGCATCACCCACACACCCATCACTGCTGCTGACAATGTGACATGAGTTGACATCTGCAGTGCTGTCATACCACCTCTGACCAAACTTATCCCATTTGTCAATCAATTAAAATAAACTAAACCCCTAAGCATATTGCAGGCTTCTATATTTCCCAACACAGTTAATAATTAAAAGCATATAAAATCATAATCAATAAATCATCAAGGCTTCATAAAATAACTATAACACAGCCAGTAAAATCTTTTTGAAGATACAACCATTAATAGTGTATAATGCTTCCTACTTTAGTGTTTAAGGAAGTTTTGGGAGAAACAGGAAAAAAATTATGCATGCTACACAGTTGTCCCTGAAATAGCCTGTTGTCCACTCTTAAAGTATATAAGTTGCAAAAACATGTTTTGCTATGAATTTCATTCCTCTATATGAAAAAAAACAAAAGCACAGTCTCTCTACATTTGCAATCCGGTGTAAGAACAAATTATCCCATCTCTGCTGTATTTGTGAGGAGAGCTGCAACAATACGTGGATTAGTTGATCAAAAAATATATCAGCAGCTATTCACAGTTGATTGTTCCAAGTTCTTTTTTTTTTTTTTTTATTGGAATGCCAACATTTGTTGATTCAAGGTTCTCAAATGTGAGACTTCTTTTCGTACAATGCTGTAAATTGCATATTTGGGGTTTTTCAACTCTCAGCCAGAGACAACACAACACATAGGGCTGGGCGATATAACAACTATGTACAATATATCAATATATTTTAAAGCAAGATATAGATTTAGACAATACCATTTTTATCGATCAAGTCAAGTTGCATTACATAATGCATGCCAGTGTGCATCTCTCATCTCTCACACTCTACAGCTCTGCCCCACTCATCACTCACTCACTCACTCACTCATAAGTTCTCCTGCATGTACAATACTGTGAGCCTTTTCCACTCTAACTTTTGGCCGCACCAATTTCCATTTCCACTTAAGACACACCGTGCCACACCGAGCTGCGCCAGAGAGGGATGTTCTCCGGTGCAGGTCCAAAAGCCAGGCCGCCCACCCTCAAGTGGGTAGCGGCGACATCTCGTGTGCTGCAGGCATCGCCCAGTGACCCCACAACTCCCCCTCAAACAAGCCCGTGGGGTGTGACACTGAACTCCCCTATGTCTGAAGGAGACCACAGAGAAAGGCATCTTTAAAAGCCTCAGCTTCAGCTCTCGGTACTTTTGTAGCTTCTGACTGAATCGCTGAGGTTTGGAGTTTAGTTTCTCTCCTGCTTCCTGTTTTTAGTTTAGATATCTGCTTTACTGGTTTATGTTCGCTATCCGCCGTATCAGAAGGTGTGTGAAGTTTCTGCTCAAAAACTTAATATTTCCTTAATTTGGTGCTTCACAATATAGTTTTTACATTACAAAATAATGGGGGACTTTTATTGTGAAGAATCTAGAAAAAAATGAAATGTGTTACTAAATTAGCAGAACTTTGTCAGCAGCTTCTCTTTAATACAGGTAAGTCTAATAATACCACAGGGAGGAAGAGTAAAATCAGAAACAGCCACAGTGAGATGTTGATGAAGAGCTGCAGACAACAAACTCTTACTGCACCTCTGCCAACAGCTCACCTCCAACAGGTAAACGTCTTTTAACTGCCCTGCTGTGATGGAAAAACACATGCAGCAAAAATAACAGGTGACATTAGCCATGGATCAGCTTGCAACTGAACATGTAGACGCCAACTGTGCAGACAAACTCAAGAAACTCAGCTACCATGATATCTTGCAATGGTATGAGACATTTTAGGCTAAAGCAGTGTGAAGGTCACGCACGTAAGATCAAATACAAGAATCGACAATAGTTAATTAACACAGACAAACCATCAACTAGACAAGGGTGTAAACTACTTAAAGTTAGCAAAGATGGCCTTCAGTGTTCTAATCCGTCAAAATGACTGACGGCCTAAAGATTTTTCAATTACTATGTTGGGAACATAAATTCAGTCATCACACAGCGGCACCAAATATGTTGGGGTCAACACATTAGGTCTCACCAAGGGGCACCAAATATGTAGGAATTTAATTGGCTATCGGAAATAATTAATAATTATTATCAATAATTAATAATCATGTTAAATAATGTGACTTAATTAACGTTAAATCAGCTCGTGGGGCACCATTCCTGTAAAGGGAAAAATGATAGCCAGTTAAAGATATCAGTCTGATAAAATAGGCTAAACTATTAATTTGGAGTCTGATTAATAATTAAATTATTGACGCAGCAGAGGTTGACTATTCATTCACTCTTGTGCAACATTAAACAGACAGCAGATATGATTCCAAAGAATTATATTTATTCACAAACTAGCAAAGCAAACCAAAGCACATTCTAACAACAAACAAATTCTAACTAACTATATACAAGCTTGGTGTGTATATGTGCGTGTGTGCGTGTGTGTGTGTGTGTGTGTGAGAGAGAGAGTGAGAAAAGAGAAAAATAAAGGCGGGTGTGGTGATGAAGGAGCCGTTTGGCCTACAAAACAAAATGGCTGACAACAGAGAACTACCTAAATGGCCAAATCAAGGCTGGCTTCAGGTTGGGGGAGGTGTTTGTCTGACCCCGTGGTTGGGACAAAGACAAATTTGTCTGTGTCGATGTGACGTGTTGCAAACAGTCTGGATTAGTGCAGAGATTATTTAGTTGGGTGCAAGAATCTGTTTGTAAACAATACTAGCAAACTAAACACTTAGCTTTGGTGAAGCCAACTAATCAATGACCTAACTGCAAACTATCTCAACAATAACTCAATGACAGCATCAAATCACATACAACAAGTTAAATAGTCTTGCTTAGCCTGTAAAGCTGTGATAAGCTATGCCCAGTTGTTATGTTACCGATCCTTGAATGGATGGCAAAAAGAGTCACTTGTTGGTGTACTGCTTTGTTAGCCGGCAGAAGAAGGCTGAGAAGAACTGTGGTTTCAGCTGCAGTTTTTGTTGTGTCCTTTGTTCCAAAGGTGAAACTCCGAGGAAGCTGGTTGCTCAGAGTTTAGCAGAGTTAGACGCTGGGTGCTAACACACTTGGTTGTCTTCGTTGCTGGGACGCTAGTTGCAAACCTTGTGTTTGCAAGAGAGACTATGATCAATTGCCCTCCCTTTAGAGGTTTGGGCTAAGGTCTGTGCTGGTCCAGGCCCAGCCGGAAAGGTGTGAGCTGCTGGAGCAAGAGAGTGGAGGAAGCAGACCTTCTACAGGGTTTGGTGACATTGCAGAGAGGCATGTCACTGTAACAGTACTGCCCAATCAAGTTGTGAGACTTGTGTCTCAATGAGGTGTGAGGTGAGACTTCCTGGAGATGGGTGTGAAATAGATGTCTTTGTCTGGAGAACAAAGAGCATGCAGAGGAAAAAAGCCTTTATTTATGTTCTGTGATGATTTTACTAAATGATAAATCATCTGTGGTCCTGTGAATCCTAACAACTATTAAAATAAGTCAATCAATGATGGAAAATATCCTGGTAAAAATCCAGCCCTATTTGCAGGAGCTTGTTTTGTCCTATCCTTGCAATATTTTCAATAATTGTCACAAGAACGTGTAGATTCTACCAATCACTACACGTGTTATGTAGAAATGCTGCTGATTTGAAATCTCTAAACCACTGCAAATTAAAAAAAAAAAAAATACTATAATTCACTGAAAAATGTTCAGCAAACCCTGCACAACAGAGTCCAACAAACATAACAACAGCTGGGATTAGCAGATACTCTTTGACCGCGGCCTGGTGGGTCTTAACCTGTGAGACTGAGCCCAAGAAGCCTCACTGGGAGCAGAGCAGACTGTGTTGTGAGTAAGAAAGCTCTTAGATTCTACATTATGCATCATATTCCTCTGGGATTTAACAAATTAAGTAATACAGACAGATACAGAGAGAGAAAGTTGGAGTTGTGTTTCTCCGTGTACGTGTGCGTGGTCAGTAAACTAATAGGTTAGTGTGTATCCAGTGTGGATTATGCTTGATAGATCTCTGTAACCACAAGGTCAGAAGTGTTGAAAATTGCATCACATTACACAAAGTAACGCACACACATCAGTTTGATGAGCTAAGCAAGAATATGTAGAATCCACAAGCTCTCAGAGAGGCAATAAAATGCCACCAGACTCACTGTCTGTCCCTTGAATAATATATTTGATATTTTCAGACCTCACATTCTCAAGGCTGCAAGTTAAAGTGCTGTGTGAAAGACAGAATTTTTAATCTAACAGTGCAAAGATCAAGAAAGTATCATATGAAGTATGCCTAATCACTTCTACAGTCAAATTATAGATCTGATCTTTTGACAACTGTATATTAGATTAAAACAAATCATATAACAATATCTAAGATGTGAGGGCAACAGCTCCTGCACATGTTGCTGGCAGTGTATTGTTACTCAAAAATGTATCTGTTGAAAAGTTCCTGTCACTTTCATCATGCCAGTCAGACAATGGCACATCAGAGAAATCTGTGGCCAATATGCGAAAGAAAGAAGCCGTGGAAATGGGAATCTCACCGGTTCGACTGCTTCTAATGAGCCAAGGTGTCTTGCATAGCCAATCAAGCCTGTCTCCAGTAATGGGGTCCAATGACACCTGTAGGACACTGAGGCATTACAATGAGCCAGTGGCGGTTAAGCTAAAAGGAGTGGACGGCCAGCTCGACACGGATCAATGTCTGTTCCTTTAGCTGGGAAATGACAAATGTCATGGTCATACAGGAGCTGGAAATGAAGACCCACTTGCAGCTTTGCTTTGTATGCCATTTGCTCACAGAATGGAGATAGTTGAAAACCTTATATGGAAAAAAATATCTTTTTGAGCGACAAGTGTACGTGGCAAAGAGAGAAACCTATCAAAGCCTAATCTACAGTTAATTTCTTTGGCTTCTCATGAGTATGTCATTCACTATCCTGGAGACTCATCAGACGAGGTAACTAGCTTATAGACAGATGTATTTGAAAGCCAATTAAATCTCTGAAATACATAAATTAGCATGTGAAGATTGGATCTTTTTTATGGTAACAGCAAGAATACAAGGTTTCTCAATTTTACTGTGGGCTTTATGCATTAATAATAAATATTAAACAATGTTGCCTTTTTCAGTTTATCAAATGCGGTCTAACTCAACAACTGGGATGTTATCTGCCTACAGGAGGAGGACTCCTCTGAGACAAGCTTCCATAACTAACACTACTATTTGCCACTGGCTGGATGCTTGCATTCAAAGTGCTCAGAAGGCACCATAAAGGCATATTTTTAATCATACATGACCCCAGTGGGAATCAAACCCTAAACTTTGACAGTTAACATCAGTAAACATGGCCCACTCAACCAAATGAGCCCTAGGACCACACACATAAAGTACAATCTTGGGAAAAAATAGTACCTTGGGGGTTTGTTTTTAAATAACAAAGCAGTCTCTATATAGAAGGTTAAACATTTTTGCTGCGACTATGTCTGTCTGGTATTTTGTTGGAAGATAACCCATACTGTATGTGAGAATAGCCTAAAGCATGTGTTTTCTGCAGCTCAGAAATATTACCCGACTGTGTTTTGGTCGACCGCAAGAAAACAATTCACTTCGGAATTAGGAAGTACAAATAAAGAGTTCCTGCCAATAAAATGTCAGATCTAAGATAGTGATGCCCTGTAGCTGGAATGACCCAACACTTTACTGGGAATTAAAGCCAATGCAGGTTACCGACTGTAGGGGAAGACCAGAGGTAATCTGACCCAGCACAGCTCCCTTCGCACTACTGTGCAGTAAAGGCTACCGAAGGAGGCCATGCTGCTTTAGGTGAGGTAAGGAGGAGTTCTGCCTTCCAAAAGTTTGTGTGTGTACTCCCTCCTACTCAGTCTCATTGTTCCTTTTCATTCTTGCTCCTTTCTGGCACACACAATCACTCCTCGCTCTGTTTGGATGTCTAGTTCTTTGTCAAACCTGATTTTCTCAGAGAGATGTTGACCTTGGAGACAGTGAAAGCATAGAAGCTTACTGAAAAAATGCACATTGAAAGGTGCTTCCCAAATCCAACTTTAAGACTGAAATGAGGAAAAAGTCACTGTGTCTTCCATTATGCAAATCAATGATATAATCTGGAGAGAAATAATCTTTGGTATATTATAAAATTATCAGCATGCAATCTGAATTCCATTATTTCTTAAGAATGTCATTAAAACTATTTACAGAAAGCATGGCCTTACTGCATATTATCTGAAATATAATATTAATTTTGCAGTACGTCCTTACTTTGTAGTACTGCAAATTTAACAAACTACAAAATGCAAAGTGTGCTGTTAAGTCTATCTCGGTTAATTTGGGATGCTCTAACAAATATAATATCTGCATCTGTTTGAATGGTGAAAGTCTGCATAGCGAGTATACTAAAAGAAATGATGATACAATACCACTGCAATATGATCAGAAGAAACTAATTGACTTCCTCAACACAGTGGAAAAATCCACTTTTGAAATTTCCCAAGCTGATAGCTGAGTAAAGATGCCGCTCCTCTTATATATATGAAGGGCAAAAGACAAAACAGAGGACCCTGGCATACTGACTGAGCCATGCCCTCATTAAAGAACAGAGTTTCTCATTGTGGTAGCAGTTATACAAGAAAAGAAAGCTGGTGATTATTTTATTGGTTGTTAGTGTTAAGTAGGGTGACATTTCAGAGAGAAATAGCTAATTACTTTGTGTCAAACCCTTTCTCAATACTTAAGAGAAAGTACAACAGAAGTGAAAGATGAATGATTTTTTACATGAAACTGCCCCTGAAGAGTTTTGCTGTGTGCAGGGCCCAGTACACTTCTTTGCTAAGAAATCCTAAGCACCTTCCAGGTGCTCCATCTACTTTACAGCAGATGGGTACTCCTTGTCCAAATCAACACAAAATCCTATCCCATAGGGATGTCAGTTTTGGTTGATTTTGCTTTCCAATGCCTGGCAGCCATTAACTGGTAACTAACTTGTTCATTATTAAGGAAAAAAATAAAAAACGCAAAATGACGTGAAATACAGGAGGCCTTTCCTTATAGTCCCAGCGGTCAGTTGACTCAGTGAGTTTAACTGCCGCATTTTATACAAGTTTACCACGGATGAGTCAGATTTTAAATTTAAGAAAATGCTCATTGTGGCATATTTAGAGCATACTGACTGACCTCTATGACATGGTTGATGCGGAATAAAAGTACGTCTGTACTTAGAAGACGAAGACATGGAGGGCAGGCAAGGAGGTGAGGGACTAAAGGAGAGCAAGAAGGGAGGAGAGGGGCCTCGGGCACAAAGAGGAGCTAAGGCAAGAAAAGGAGATGTGGATGATTAACGATGTCAGCTCCAACTGGATGAAAAAATACAAGTGTTGACCGGTTTGCATTGCCGGGGAGACCCAGTGGCAGAAATATATGCCGCTGATATTGACCCTGAGGCGAGGGTCAGAGCTGACAGCAAAGCAGCAGTCCTTTGGGGCTCTCTTTCTCAGCCATCATCACTATCATCTTCTCTCCCTTACTGCAGTGTAACTCACAGCAGATGACCTTTTACGAATAGCGGTCAGTCTTACCTAACTAACTACTATCTGTCTTTGGCAGATCTGTGCCAGGTTTCATGAAAACATAGTACAACCAACAATCCCTTAAACTGGGATGATCAAAGATGATATGAGGCTAGACATAACTTTTCAGAATAATTACTGTTACCTTCTTAGTCTAAGCATGTTTGGTTAGTTAGAAGGACTAAGAATAAATCATTAGTGAAGAAGGGAAACACAATTTCATGGAAGCTGCAGCTTCCTCAGGAATGGTAGTGAGGGAGTTACTCAATCGATTGATCACTGCCTTTGAAGCTGATGGACTCGATTAATTATTTAACGGGATCTTTTAACGAGGTAAAGTGCTTTGACTGGAGGCCGCAAAGCTAGGCCATAAAGCTATGTATAGCTTGTCTGCCCTGAAGAATAATGCATGCTAAAATTAACAATATGCATTTTTCAGTACACAGAGCGGCGCCTTTGGGCATCAGGGTCAGTGCTTGTACCTGCAAATGTTTCATTAACCTTTGACCTCTGAGCATGGCATTTATACAGCAGAGACATTAACCAAGGGCAATGCTGATCTATACTGTGGGGACAGTACATCACTATGTCAGTGACAGAAGGTGAGTTGTTGCACCTTTTTCCTTCACAACATAAATTTGTTAATTTGTCGCCACATTATATGTCAATTGTATGATTCAGCTATGCAAGTTCTGAGGACAAATAGTAGAGTTGCACTAAGACTTTCTAACCACAGCCTTGTATACATGATTGTTTCTTTAGAAGGGGTGAGTGGGCAATAATCAGGGAGTGAACAAGTGCAGCATTAATCCTACGGCCTGAAGTCAATAACAGTTGGCATGGCTCTGTGTGTCCCTTGCTTCTCCAACTGGATTACACACACACACATGCACTCTGACGTCCCTGACTAACAATAGCACAATATTCAATAATCCTTTTCTCCATTGCTCTGCCTGACTTCTTTCACTCTCTGCTGCTTTCCTTTTCTTCTGTAATCTCATAGTTCCTCATATCTATTCCATTTTCTGGTCATATCTAAGATGCATGGGTGGAGACCATTCAAGAAAATGCAAGCCCTACAAAGCAAAGAGAGCATAAGTGAAGAACCAATGTACTTGCCCAACAACAAAAGGGGTTTGTGTTGGCTTTAATAGTGCAGAGGCTTCTAAGAAACATAATTAAGGCAGTTTCACCTCGTTTTCAGCACTAAATTGTGAAAGACTGGCTCGAAACCTGACTACACAAAAGATTTGTGGATGGGCCGGGGTTTTCTCTTTCCACTGGGTATAGCAGACATCTCAGAAAACAAGTGTTATGGTTGATATTTTTTTTTACACCATAACCCAATTACAAATATGTTCAAAACACAAAACACAATTCCTTTGACCTTAAAGTTGTTGCTGGAAATGTACATCAAGTACTTTAAATAAAGTACAATTAAAATGCTGATTCTATTGAATAAAAAACTGTAAGTCGTCAGCATATTCACTTACACACATTCTGGATGCCTTGAACAAAGAAACTTTATGTAGCTGAGCACTAACGATGTCATATATGCAGGACTATGAAGTGTGTGTCCTCATCAACAAATACACACATACACACTCCAGTGTAGTTTCCTCTGTCAATATGGTGTACAAGGCCCAAGCAGAGATAAGTTTGTAGATACTGATCTTAAGTTTCCATTCCATCCCTTGCCCATCCAGGGGTCACCTTTACCTGAATGCACAACCACACACACAAACACACCTCTCTCCTAAGACCTCACTGTCATCCTTAAATCTCAGTTTAACCCCTTACATCTACCTTCCAATACCCACTCTAAAAGCTAATCATAAGCTACTCATCACAAACAAATCAGAGGCTTGTTCTATGCTGAACAGTGTCACTTTGAAAGCAGCAGGATGCAGGCTGCAACCAGTATGTGGTATACAGACTCTCCACCCTATGAAACCCAGTACACTGATGGTGGAGAAAGACTGACCTTGACAAGGGCCACACGAAACAGAGAAACTTGCTGCACCAACATTGGTTTCACATGAACACATAGTCACTGTTCATTAATTCTGGAAAGCAACAGATTAGGAAAATACAGCACTACATAGGGTTTTGCAGATATTTTTGTGGTACTTAAATTATTGGAATATTTAAAAATTAGTCACCCATAATTGCTTAGTCAAAAAACCAAACAGCTGCTGGTATATAGCACTTTAAATCTGTTTCACATCATTGTAAAATTAATAGCTTTCGATTTGTTTACTGTTGGTTTAAAGTTGGGTTCTTGGAAATTGGAAAGGGTGCTTTTAAAACTTTCTGATATTTAATGGATTAAAAAATTACTGCAAACTAAAAAAGTGCACTCAATACAGTTATCCTAATGTGATGCAGCCACCAGAGCTTATAACTGCCACTCTAGACAATGCTTGTGATTCCAGCAGACATGCCGCAAAGCGATTCAGGAGCTAAAAAATACATAGCTAGTGTATTTTTGTTGGGCCTTGGCACATTGCACAGCACAGATCAATTCTCCTGCTAACAAGCACATTTGTAAATTATATAGTTACAACATTATTATGAAGATGAATGTATTGTTAACGACTAAAACACAGCCAAAAATCTTTGAGTCATGTCATTCATATGGACTTTTAATGGTATTAATTTTGTCTGAAGGCTACGGCACAACAAAATAGAAAATGACAACAATAAACACAATTAAATCAGATGGACAAAATTAACTATGTAGCCTAACTAACCTTTGATAGTAGGGCTGAGCGGTATGGCCTAAAATCATTATCATGGTATTATTTTGGGGGGATGCGGTGACGGTATGATATTGTGGTATCATCTTCTCTCTTTTTTTTTTTTTTTTTACACCTTAAATAAAACAATTTAAAAAGTCATACAAGTCTAGGATGGAAACTATTTATTGTCAGAAGTAAAACAGTTGCTAATCCATCTATTATTGTGTATAAAACGTTATATAGTATGTATAAACATTAGAGGAAAGAGGGAGGGCCGGCGTCTCCCGGGCCCCCTTCTCCCGCGGGCCTGGGTTTGGTGCGGACGGGCAGGCCACCTCCATCAAGTAGCGAGGAAGGTGCGTGAGGCCGGCCGGCTGCCGGGCCCCATTCTGCCGCTGAGTACTGCGGTATGAAGGTAACGTCAATCACAAAAGCAGCGGCTCATGTTTACTGCAGTAAGTTAACATCACCGCGAATACCGCCCAGCCCTCGAGCACATGCTTTGTCTTGAGATGGTAAAATAAACTGCTTTTGTTACCTTTGTTTGCTGTCACTGTCACTTGACACTTCTTGCAAATTATGTTTTTCTGCTCACTACCGTTTAAAGCTGAACCAAGTCCGAATCATAGACGCAGCACTGTTTTTTAACGAGCTCCTCTTGCTCCGCTGTCTCTGTGCTTGCAGCCATTTTCACACTGAGGCAGTTGCAATGACATCATCGACGATAGGACGGTAGAGCACAAATCTCTACCGTGAGCCAAATTTATATCATTTCTACTGTCTACCGCATATACCGTGCAGCCCTATTTGATAGATGAACATATATTAAGAAACTGAGCAAATCAGCTAAAAATATGCAAATCCACAAAACTGGGCAAACAAAACACTCACTGTTTCTGAAAAGCTCCCTGTGTGGTATGATGCTGTACAGAGGATAAATGAAAATTGGTCGCAGGTGGAACAGGTGCAGATCTGCGTGATGGTATTGTCCCTCCCAGCTCCCTTACAGTCAAAATGGTGGCAAAAATAGCAAGGCCTTATGCCTTACTAATGAAAATAATCATTAGTTGCAGCCCTAATTGCAACAGCTGGCAGTTGGCATAGGCAAGGTCTATGTCCGACACTTAATATCTGATTTCAAATGTCACAAGACCATACAGCTAGCCATGAAGATTAACATAGTCAAAGCGGAAATCGTCATATTCACACATCCAACTTAATATATTTTCCTCTGACCGCATGCTTTACCAAACACGCTACCTCCACAACAGTCAGTTCAGATAATTGAACAGGGGACAGCGAGCAGGTTGAAAGAAAAGATTAGATATAATGAGAGAAGAGTCTGTCTGCACAATTACAGCTTTAATTAAAGCCAGGGACAATGCCAGAGGCAGAGAGGCCACTGGCCAATAAATGTAAAGGTTATCTTCTTGACAGACAAACAGGAACATAAAATAATTACAGCTGAACAAAAGTGACTAGCATATGGCTGGTCTGGCCTGTATTTGTCTGTACATGATCAAACCTTAAGTTAAAAACACCTCAGTGATGCAGCTGCTGAAGTTAAGATGATAAGTTGTTGTGAGTGTTGGGACTTGAATGAACACCCTTTCCAAATACCCAATCCTCAGAATGTTCTCTCTCTTAAGTGCAGAGCCTTGACAGATATTTGAGATAATTCAAATTTTAAAGTAATACATCAAAGGTCGCTTCAATATCGCAGAATATTAACTCGCTTTAATAGTCTACAGAGCTCAATATACTGACCTTGGGGTCCAAACTAAACCTACTGTCGGATATTTGTAGTTGAAACACATTTCAGACTGCAATTCAAAGTGACTGAAAAAGAAAAAAAAATAGTAAAACACAACGATGAAGACTGTACAGTTACCTTCGCTCCACATAGCATTTTAACAAAGATAATTGAGACTAGTAACCATCACTTTGCAAACTAGTAAGAAGCAAGAAGAGAAACAGGCTTGCTCCATACACTTGAGCAGGAATGATCAACAGCATTTCCAAGAGTATTTCAGATTGAACATGCTCACTTTGATTATTTGCTCCTTCAAATTGGACCCATTATAACGAACATAACTTCAAAAGGAAACTGATAATATGTCTGTGGTAACTATCCGAAAATGTTTAATGATGACATTCCTGCTCTTAACACAGTAAGATAAAAGCTCCATCAGTGGCGTACTACACAAGTTGTCTTTCATTGCACACAGCTCCCCCCCTCTCTTTACTTTTATTTTTGCTTAATTTGCACCCCTGTTGAAGTACTTACAGCATGACAAATTTTTGTAAAATATTCTAATATACTGCTAGACTTTCAGGCCGTTCGTTTTGTAAGACCACAAACACCTGACCTATTCTTTTTTAATGATCTCTGTAATTGGTTTAATATTTTTGTAGGTGTTTTTTTTTAACTTAGAAATGACAAAAATGTTAAATCTAAATTGAATATATCAATATTTAAATGCTTAGATTTGTGTGGCATAAATTCAGATGCTTTATTTATTATCTATCACTATCAGGGGTTTTTTAAAGATTTTTTTATTTATAACCTAACAAAACCTAGCTATGATTTAATATTTTTGTGAAGTGCATAACACTCAGTTTCAAGGGTGTTGATTTAACTCTTGTTATTTTTGGGTTTAACAAAACATCATCACTACAGCCTCCAAACTGAGTTGAAACCTCTCAGGCACAGTGTCAAAACCAAAAAGATAAGTGATTTAGCACAAGGCTAATGTGTTGGGTAACACAATGAAAGATCCAGGAATTGACCGTGCCGCGGGTTTATGCAAAAATCTAGTGGGCTGCTTTAGCCATAGTGGGAGGCAGCAGTGGGAGCTTGCCAAGACCTCAAAGGAGCTCAAGCCACCGGAACACAAGCTTAAAACTGAGTGCCCAGGCAAGATGTGGATCAAAATCAAGGATCAAGCCATGGTGCTGAAAACTGAACAGTAAACTGCTAATTCATGTTCTCCCCTCTGATCAGAGAACTAGACACTTCAGTCCTACATGGCACGATATTGACATCCTGAAGGAAATCAACAAGACACTCAGCACACCGACTGATCTCACTGATGCCCTCTCAGGAGAGCGATACGTTAACATCTTCTCTGTGAAGTCACTCTTCTGAAGCTAGCTCTCCACTTCATCCAAACATTTATTGTGGTAGCAAAGGAAGACGACTTACATCTCAAATGATTTAGCCAATCTTTAGCTCATATAAAGGGCTGTTTTCTAGATTTGTTTTCAGCTCAATCTGGATTCATTTTAAAAAAGCATACAAAACTCTCTGTTAGTCACATTTAGTTTGCTAAAATGAGCCCAGACTTCAAAGTCTCTCAACTGATCCACCGTTATCGTCCACAGAATAAGAGGATAAACACAACATAATCAGTCTAATGAACACATTGTTATTTGCAGGCTGGATACACAGGGAATATATACAGTATCATTTTTAAACTTAAATTAAAAATGCCTATTTGCAAAATGGATTAAAGTGAACAAGTTACAAGCACTAATGTCAGCACCAACTCTGTTAGGAACTGCCACGAATCCCCCCGTTTGCAGAGGTTACACTGGTATAGTTGTATTAGGGTAAACTCTCTTAGACAGGATAAAGATTTGAATGCATCCTCTCCTGACCTTTTGTCATCTCTACACAGGTTCCCAAATGAATTCCCATTTATTTGTTTGGTTGTGTTTGTTGTCAGTGGAGATTAGGGCCATGAATATTCATCTCACAGGTGGTGAGCCACAGGCCAATCAAATGTCGAATCCCCTGTGAGTATTCTCGCATGATGTCGGTCATTTCATGCTCAAGTGTGGTAAACCATTTCATGCATAATCACAGATGAGAGGGGGGATTGATGTGTGTCTATGGGCATATGTGTCCATGTGAGCAAGAGCAAAGCACTCAGACCAACCACAATATCAGCTCTTCCCTCACAAGCTCCTCACAACCATGTTTCATTTATGACTGCAATGATGAGTGGATGAAAAAAAGAGATTAGCTGTGTAATATGCTTGACAAGATGAGAAAAAGAAAGAGGGGAACGCACCCAAAGTACTGAAGGCCATCATGCACAATCCATATTGACGCAGCACTCAATAATCCCCCCCTTCGAACTCAATACATGTGCTTAAGTTGCAAACAGCCTTAAAAGCTCCGTCTTAAATCTTTACGACAGGTGCCCTCATAAACTTCATCACAAATACATTTCTCTGTGGAGGCTTGCCGGCAGCTTGGACATAGCCTTTATTAAGAGGCTTCCAAACTCATGAACATGAAAGAAGAAGAGGTGACAAAGAAAAGTACCACTCGAACTTCAATTTTCATTAAATAGATTTTCCACTATCTTTTACCGGAGACCATTACGATATGTCCATTTTCCCTAGGTTGGGAGGAGGGGGATATTCTACCATCAAACTAACACCTCTACCATCTACAACCACACCAAATTCTGTTTTCAAATTTAACACTTTAAGGCTTCTTGAAGAATTCTATAAATATTTAAGACTTACTTTTCCAAACTTTCATCAGTCCACAATCCACATGCTAAGGACCATGGATCAGACTCAAACCCCGGCTGCTGCCAAGGACTCAGCCTATATGGGGCGCAGTGGTGAAGTACACCAGGAGCAAATCCCAGGAGTTGAGTTTTCATTAACACAAAATTATGACTGATGCGGTAAATGCATGCCAAATTAAACAGAGCACACAAGGCCAAATTACCTCCTAAATTTCCATCGTCCATTGTTGACAAGCAATGTAGCATTTGCAACACAATTTTTTTTAAAACGGGTCTGGCACAGTGCTTTCACCACAAACAACACACTGTGGCTGTGTATCACTTCTAGCAAACTTTACTTTTCACTTATTTCTTTTAAACAAATAGTCTCTGGTCTAGCTCAGCTAAAACCACAAAAACACCTAGTCCGTCAGCACATTACCATGTTGTTAACCATGCTACCACATACCTTTGTAGCTGATACTGACATTATCTTCATTTCACTTGTTTTGCTGTCTTTGGCAGTTTAGATAACAGACATGTGAACTGACCACGGATATTTGGCTCAGTCATGGACTCACAACAGTGCAGCGCTACAGTTCACAGCAATGCACAGCTGCAGAATGAATATAGCAGAAACACTGGAATGGATATTTGACATTTCTGTGTTGTTGTTTTTTTTAAAAGCCTTTTTTAAAATAATGTCAAATATCCATTCCAGTTTTTCCCCAGTATTATACATATATATTTTTATTGTACAATTATAGGGGAAATACTGATATGACAATTTCAGAACTTTGAAGCTTGAGTGATTAATACCCATGTACACTCAAAGCTTCAACGGGACGTGATGGGATCCGGGGGTTAATAGTGATCAATTATAATATTCATATGCGCTAATCATTCACCTAGACCCAACCTAACTTTGGTAGAGCTTAGCGCCGGTGTGAGTGTCTGAGAGCGAGAGTGATAGAGAGAGAAGGTGAAGGGTGGACTATTGCATGCAATGGTTCTGTAAGTTATTATCATTTGCCAACTCCTTTCACCTTCCTCCACCAGTTTGCTTGTGAAAAACATCAATTACCATGGCAATGATTGAAGTTTTAAAGCATCGAGGTCAGCCCGTGTCGATAAGGAAACCCCTTTGAAGAGAAAACTGACTAACCCTCTAGAAACAATTACACACAATAATAATTATGGTTTATTAGTTAAATAAAACTATGAATGTCTATGATAAGCCTTTAATTCATATTAATGACAATGCCACATTGAAGTTTAGGCCTTAGGTGTTTTTGTCATCCTGTTTTTCAGTCGACAATGTTCAAATCATCACACGTTTGCTAAAGAACACATAGCGCCTCCAAAACTGAATTTACATAAGACAATAACATGCAGTCCGAGCTATCAGCTGCTCAAATGGCCAAAAATATCAATCAGCTTCAAAAACTCATATCAGTCCAACTTTAATGAACCCATGCAAATCCATATGATTGGGCACTTCGAGGGGACATTATGTAAATAAGTTGATCATTACATGGTTGGTCTCCACAGCTTGTAGTACACTGAGTAGATGCGACCTCGAGTCACCTTTGTTTGCCCCCTGCCAGCAATTTGCAAGTATGAGGGAAGAGTCCGGCCAAGCGTGTCGCAGAGTCAGGGCTAATGCCATCCACCCGCACATAAATAAACTCATTAATAAAGTGGCTTCCACGCTGTCTCACATTCCATCAAAATGCAAAGTGCTGATTCGGATGTACCCTCGAGGGCGCGTTCCATATTCCACTTAATTATTGCCTCAGAGTTTAGTGCCCTTCTTCTTTCCCCGTTCTTCCCCCTTACTCTGTCTTTCCATCCTCACCCTCTACATAGCACATTCACCCTGACCTGTTTTTCAGTTTACCCATGCCCTCTCATTTATTTATTAAAACAATAGCAGAGAAAAAGAGATATTCTAATGGGTTGACAAGGGACTTTTTGTCTGTCAAGACTACAATGGAAGTACACAGAGAGAGGTGACAGGTGTCTCTGTGCTGCAATACAAATCACTGCATAATCCTGTAATCCCTCACCAAAAGATGACAAGGTTAGGCAATAGAGAGGCCTTAGAGTTCACCAGGTCATTATTATTTCCTTTCTATTACAAATAAAACCAAGCTGCAAATAGCTGACAGACTTCTGTGGCCTATTGTGGCCTTACATCATCATTATACATTATTGTATTTCTCTCATGCTCATCTCTCTACCCATACCCTTTAATGTCATGTTTACAGATTAAATGTTCAGTGTTCAATTAAATCCCAATGTAGTTTATCAAGTTCATTAAGCAGTAGGGGAAAAACTTGCACCTTATTTTCTCTAATCAGAAGCAAAGACAGAGACATCATGGTTTTCTATATAGACTATTAACCACTGGGGGCAAGGAGGGAGGCAGAGGCAGCAATGATAGAAAGTGAGACGTGGTTTGAAGAGATGTCTGGCTCTGGTGAAACAAGTGTTTTATTATTTAGAGGAAGGGGAGCAGAAAGAGAAGTGGAGGCGAGAGTGGAAAGGGTTTGTCCAATGCCAGGACTACCTCTACTCCACCATTTCAGCTTCACTCAACACAATATCCCGACCCTTCTCGTTCCCTTGACTTTGTCAGCCAGTAAAAGGTAAAGTACACAAGTGTTGAAAAAACAAGCGTCTTTCTTGCAGTTCTGTCATGGCAACACTGATGCCTTCCAAAGGCAATTTGGCAGAGACAGGGGTCACTTGGATTTGGTTGAGGGATCTTAATGCAATGCCACATCACAAAAACAAAACAAATTTTTTGTCAACTAACTGCTGGCACATGTGGGTGCACACACAAAGTGCTACAAGCTACTCTTCCTTCTCAAGCTCAATGTTAGCACAAAGACAAGAAAGAGAAAGGAGAAGCAGGCTGCTTTTGAGAATGTAACATTCCTCTGATGTGTTAACACTGTTACCAAGCAAGCGCTAACGAGACGGCATCAATCAAATACAAACTGAAAACAATTACTTTAGAGCTCAGCGTCATTCCAAGCAATGGATTTAATAGATCTTCAAGCAGTCCTTTTAAGGGGCTTGTTCATGTTTTCTTTCAAATAAATCTGCTGGGAAGCTTTCAACGGTTATCAACAGTAATCAGCTGAAACCATTCAGCATGTGCCAGGTCGAACCACATTTTTCATGAGAATGAAATCTCATCACTAGGTAAACAAGAAAGCACAGCACCAACACAAATGTGACTGTCATCAAAACACATCACACATGGTCAGCTTTGAATCAGAATTAGAAAGTAGGTTTTCACATACATGCAATTTGCCTTGTTAATTTGGAGTATAATGGACATTATAAACATAACGAGAGGAAAAAAAACTGCAAGCGCCAAAAATCAAAATAAAATAGAAATGAAAATAGAAAAATAGAAAAAATAGAAAATAAAAGTGTGAAATGTAGGCTATGTTTTTTCAAATGAAGAGCTGTAAGATGTTTATTTTTGTTTACTGTATGAAGAATGTGTGCAACGGGCAAAAATAACATTTGTGAAAAACTGCACTGACTTAACAAACTGACTTAACAGATTTGGAGACTTTACGTTGTCATGCCCAGTGTCCATGGGGCAGGATAAAAGTCAGTGTCAATGGGGGTCCTGGACTTGTTCAAGAGGCTGCTTGCAGTCGAGAATAACCTGTTTACATGGCATGAGGTTTATGTTCTGATGGTCTTCAGCCTCTTGCAAAAGGAAAGTGTTTCAAAAAGTTTCTGTCTGGAGTGGGAAGGGTTGGTCATAATCTTTTCTGCTTGCCTTAGGGTCCTGGAGGCATGCATGTTGTGGAGAGAAGGCAGATTGCAGCCAATCACCTTCTCATCGGAGTGAATTATACACTTTAGTCTGTGTTTGTACTTGGAAGTGGCAGATGGTGATGGAGACGGTGAGGACTGACTCAGTGATGGTGGTGTACAAGTGCAACGTCATTGACTTTGGCAGGTTGAACTTCTTTAGCTGCTGCAATAGTGCCCATTAAGCGGAAGGATTCCTCAGTGTCGAGTGAGTCACAAAGGGTGATGGGGTAGAATTAAATCCACAACCATCTCCTTTGTCTAAGAGCGATAAACTCAGACTGTTTGTCACCTGATGGTCAATCTCCCACCTGTAGGCAGATTTGTCCCCAACTGAGATAAGCGCAATTAGGTAGAGTCATCTGCAAACTTCAGAAGCTTGACATGCTGACTGGAAGTGCAGCTGTGTGCTGGGAGAAGAGTAGTACCAACCTAGAAGCAAACTATTTGGTGCTATTTTGGCATGTATTTTGAAGTTACTCACGATGGTAAGCAAGACTTACTTTAGTTAAATCCCTGAAGAAGTAGGAACTCTCCAAAGTATGAAAATGAACAATTAACTGTCTTTAAGGTAAAAACCTGCATATTTTGCAACCACAATTGCTTCATATCCCTGCGCTCCAACAGGCAGAGCAAGTTCCTGATGTGCACAGCTATTGAAAGCTGGGATATGTATTACAGGCTTATATGACAGCCAATCACAAATGCCACCCACTTTGACATAACAAAAACTTTCTATGATCATGAAGCCCAGTGTTACTCCTCAACTCTCTCGGTCATCAGTGAAGTGTATGTAATACACTGCTACACTGTACAACACTGAAGTCTCTACTTACAGTAACAGAGTGACAGCTGACTCATATGAATGGTCCAATGCGTGCTGAATGCCCACCGGCAGATCTGCGTTGTATAGGCTACATCTGATGTATAAAATGTCTGTATCCTCACTGTGCTGCATTTTTATATCTAATGATAATCTTGTCACATCTCTCGCCTGCGTTCAGGCACCATCTCATTCCCTTTACCTCTCCTTGCAGTTCTCTCATACCCATACAGCTAAAGGTATATCCAGTAATTTAATTAGTAATTACAATCGTGTAAATGTTACCAGTGAAAAACATTGGGTGTTTCTGTAACTTCAGCATAGAAGATTTTGAATTTTACTTCAGTTTTATCTGCCGTCTTACATTTGACACACAGCTCTACATGATCACAGGAGCAGCTCCAGTCTGGGAATGTGTTCATCTCTGCTCATATGTGGCACAGCAGCACTTCAATATTGATAGAATATCATTTGTGATGTTTTACCAATCAGATAGTAATGAATGATTTATTAATATAAATGCAAATAATCCGCTTAGATAAACAAAACAATGATTTTAATAAATGTAAAAAATTTTGCGGCCAATAACTGGCCAATCCCTAGTTGTGAAAGCTTGTAAAATATTGTGTTTGTTAAAATACACTGGTTATGCTGAGCTACTGAGTGCAATTAATAAATGCTCAGTGGAGGACAGGGTGTCTTTCCATTTTTTTGAGAAAAGCTGCTACATGATTCCACAAATACAAATGACTCAATCTCAGTTTGATATGCTGTGGGCAGATATTGGCAGTATATTAAGGACAACAATTGAATTCCCCTTACCTTAGATGTGAATGGAGACTCAAACATTTTAACATCTTTAGTTGTTTCACCACAATAGTACAAAATAATCAATTCAGATTCCAGTAAATGTATATTCAGTTCACGTAAATCCTGGCTGATTGCCTGAGTGTTTCTAATCAGCCTTGTGTAACAGAACTGCCAGAAGATGACTTAATAGTATTCATATACGCTTCCAGCAAGCCCAAACCATATGTTGTTTGAAACTTGGATCTGTGAGTAGAATGTGATTTAACTGTTTGGTTCACCAAAGCATCAGTAGGGTAGCTAAAAATATCAAACACACACACAGAAAAAACAACACATCTCATGCCAAGCATCCACCCACCTGCCCACCCATATACATGCAAAACATGCCATTTATGCCACACACAAACACTTCACAGTATGACTGTGTTTGTGCCAAAGACAGGACTGTGCTGTACGTGTGTTAAAACAGATAATACTGGAGAGGAACAGGAGCCAAACCCAGCAGCTGTTCTCAACTCCATGCCTGGGGGCTGATAAGGGGAGTCTCTGAGACCCGTGACCCCAGATGCGCTGTCTCATTCTGGGCAGAGAGAGCATTTGAGGGTTAGCCTCTCTGGTCATGAATTATTCCACGTCCATGCCTCCCTGAGTACCTGTAGTCGCTCTGCAGAGACAGAGTCAAGGGGCTTTGACTGACAAAGCCTTTGATCCCACAACAGCCACGCACTCTATGATCAGCGTCTCTCCGAAGGAGGGAAGACCAGAGCTCTCCTGACACTTTCTCCCAGTGAGCACTCTCACTTTTACTCCCTCCATCACTCTCTCTCTATCCCTATCCCTCTCTCACGCTTTGTCTGAACTCTGAACTCTGTCCATCTGTGTTTCCTACTGTTTTTCAGTGCACCACCTCACAACACAAGCTTTGTCTTGGATTGTCTGTCAAACAGAGACCTCTGAGATAAGAGCTCGGATGCAACAAACTACTAAACTGCAGTGTAGAGGCTTTAATTAACTGTAGCACTATACTTTATATCAGAGGTCAGAACTGAGTAAATAGTGCTCATATCTGTATCCATAACCGGACATTTTGGTCAGTACTCATGACAGTATAACAAAACCTCTTCTTACTGATGTTCCAGAATGCATCAACAGCCCCATCCTTAATAAATGAGGCCCTTAATAAACACTATGACACGCCCCTGGTGTACCCCTTTTTCTAAGTCTAATATATACCAAAAATTTATCTGTCTCTGATCTGCAGTTGCCCACTGTTTCAGCCAAATTTCCACTGACATGGTTTACATTCATGCACCTGGTTTGTTCTCTAATGTGCTTTGATATACAGCTCAGCTGCCTGTTCCTGGCAGTTGACACTGGGCGACAGGTAAAGTCATCGGCAGTGGAAATATACAAAAGTAATGTGTACTTGCTGTCCAAACAATATTCACTGGTACAAGAGCAATAGATTTTATATCAAGAATATTCTGAGGAGTCAAGATGAAAAGTGGTTGCAGCCAGGGCTGAAAATTAACACCCGCCAAGTGCCAAATGTGGGTAGATTTTACATTTGGCGACTAAATCTCGGAGGGCTATCTGCCACATTGGCGGGTAAATGTTTGTACCAAAATAGTCATGTGTTAAACCATATATATAATAGCTATTTGATGGGGGCTAAAGCAGACCGGCACTCTGTTTGTTGTGTGTCGCACTTAAATTGCTCCCCGCTGCATCAAGGAACCTGTAGGCCTACTCGGAGGACGCGCGCACATGTAAGCATATCGTGCGCCTAGATCCATGGTCTGCTGTTAGTAGCAAGTAAGCTATCACCGCGGGCGTTATGTGGCAACCAGGTGTAAGTAAACCACCGACAAAACAAAAAAACACAGACAAGGATGAAGCTGAAGCTCTAACGTTACAGAAAAAAAGAAAGTTTTGTGAGACATGGAGGTTTGGCGATAACGGCATTTCAAGAGGCTGACTACACTACGAGGCTGAGAGTATAGCAATGAGCTGTAATGTATATCGGCAATACGCTAAAGAAAAAAAACGTAACAACTCATTTGTCATCGGTAAAAAAATGATGAAGCTGGAGAACATGAACGCATCAAGTGTCACATAGCCTGCTATGTAACTGTAAATTACTGTTATGTTTTAATTACAAATATTGAAGTACAAAGTGCAAATGGAATTTTGAGCTAAAAACTTGATAATATTTAACTAATTTTGCTTTAAATTTCACTCTGGCCTCTCCTTTAAGCTTGTATTCAACATAATACTGTATTATCTCAATGAAAGGTACTGAAACAAATGTATATGTGACAGAAAAAGGCAATTCGTTATTTTAGCTGGTAAAAAATAGGCTTGGTCGGTGGATGTTTTAATCTACCAGTCCCCTTGGCCTTTGAGCCAAAAAGTACATTTTCAGCCCTGGTTGCGGCAATTTGCTGCCAGTATAGCCCCCAAAAAATGACCTGGTCAGGGAACGTTAATTTCATTATCAAGTCAACCCTCTGAAGGTTATGGTGAGGACTGAGGGAGCAGTATTTATCATTAAATTATACAATGTGCAAGTGCGATACATGTCTGGGTGACCTCATAAAAGTTCAAACTCATGTAATACTTCCAATACCAAGTCACAATCTGACATGTATGGATTTTTACGTAATACACATGTATAGAGTGCAATGAAGTATGCCTACAATAAAATTAGTAAAAATCAAACCCAAGCAGATATTTATGACAGATGAACTGCTACGCAAATTGTTTGCTGTAGCATCCAGAGAGTTGTAGAAGGTAGCATGGATTTGTTGTGACAGGAAAATCAGGACAGGATTTTCTCCATCAAAAGCATAAATATACAGCATATAATATACTGCATGGCAAACATCAAACAGCAGCACATTAGAGCTTTAGTACATGTGCAAAATACAAATGAAATACAGGCAATGCAATCCTCCTTTAACCCAAAGTGACCCTGTTCAATTCCCTCTATCGCTGTGGGTATCATTTAATTAAGTCCACTATTACTACTGTGAGAAAAAGGTTCCAAGATTTTTCAAACAGAGTACAATATATTACAGTAAACAAAGGATTGGAAATGGATCAGAATTTACTAAATATAGGTGGTACATCCCTAGTGACTTGTGAATATCTTCCATATGCATGCAAATAGGTATTCATTATCTGTACAATGTGAATGCCTGTATATATACTTGACACAATCCCACATATTATTAGCAATATCCTAATGATGCAAAGGTTTGCCCACATGCTGATGTGAGTATGTGGAGAAAACTGTACACAGGTAACTCCTTGGGGAGGAGGAGAAGAAACGGTGCATTTGGCAGAAGACGATGTGGGCGTAGTTGGCCAGGCGTCAGCATTTCTCCCTGATAGTATCTGAGTAACAGAATCATACTATCAGCTCGCAGCCCTTGGTTTCATTTATTCTTGCATGATAGCCCTTATAGCCAAGGGTGGCTCTGTCACAACCCCAGCCCCGGCTGCATGGCCCAATAGCAGGCAACAGGACACGGCTAGAGGGGTCCGCTTAAGCTGCTGAAATGGAAGTGTTGCCAAACGCAAGGACAAAAAGGCGACGGGTGAGTGTGTGGGCATATGCTGTCATTTTGGAACATTTATCTGGTGCAAACAAACTCAAAATGTACATAGAAAGACAAAAACATGTTACTACCTGCGTTAAAAAAGACTTGACACATCTTCTTTTGCTCCTCCCTCAAAACCCTTTGCTGAGCTCTATTCATCTCTGCATATGCACAGCATGCTCTGTCACGCTCTTCATGAGCACCACAATCCTTGGCTAATCTCATCTGTGAATCAATGGGATTCTCTCATCGGAACCACGAGTCTACGGCACGCCAATGGTTACACAAGCCAACAACATTTCAGAGCATCATCCATCCCACCAGGGATGACACGAGGACTGTTTCCAACACAACTCCAGCAATTCTCAGCGCACAAGTCAGAAAATATATTAGGACCAGGAGAAAATCTCATGTATGAATAATAAATGATGACATACTGTGGAGTGATTTGTTGTTGGACTCATGGGATTTAGCATGATGCAATTTAGGAATATTTGTGCAATAATCGGTAAATAATAAAACCTGCATTCTTGAAAATATCAGTAAAAATACCACTGTATAAACTGTCTATGTTTAAAATATAGTTATATCTTAGTTTGAGGACTACTGTCACTTATACAGAACATTTTCAGTGCAGCAAAAGTTTGGGCCTAATTGGTCCACACACATTTGATGACACCCAAAACATGAATTATTGGGCATTACCCAAAATATATATATGTAGATGTGTTTTCTGTTTGTACAGTGAGCTGCAAGCTACAGGGGTAAATAACTACTGTTTTAGCATTACTGATATAAGTCCTTCCAAACATTTATCTGGACAATTTCTCATGATTTTCTTTCAATGTTAGTACCATCTCCTGCAGATTAAAGGACAGACACAGGAGATGTGCATGGCCTCATGGAGTTTCAACAGACATAATCTGAGCTATGCAATATACTGTGACATATACAGTCAAAACTTTATAAGCTCATTACCTTCAGATTTTCAGTTGATTCCACCAATCAAACAGTGATACTGTGTTACAGAAGTTTGTTAAGCATACCAAAAAATAAATGCAATGGAATATTTGTTACATATGATGCAACAGTGATGCATAACTATTGACTGAAATGTATACTTGCAGTATATTGCAGCTACTGTCCTAGCGTCACTGTCACCATGAAGCCTCTTATCAAATAAGTCATTAATATACATTTCCTCATTATGCTAATAGGTCCCCTATGGTTCCCTCAAGGGCCCTGGTGGTGCCTGACTACGAGAAGCACATTATCACCACCATACATTATATCCCCAAAAAGCTTGAATGTGCCAACGCTTAATGATGGCCACAGGACTACATGGCACTGCAGATATGACCTTTATGTAGAGTCAGTCCTTAGGGCCACCTCCTATTTTTTTCTTCCTACTACACAAAGGAGCCTGTGAATGGTGAGTAATTAAAATCTGCATGGTTCCTGACTAATCAAGATGTGAAATATATAAATACTGTCACCTACTTAGCCTCTGTTAAACTTGAAGACATAAAATGCTTGCCTGCATCAAACTACTTAAAATATTGAGATCTTTTCCAGTAAAACATAACTAATTTTGCAAATATTCAATAGTTTCATCCCCACACATCTTATTAATGAACAGTATATGTGGGCTTGAATGATTTTCTGTGAGCAAGTCTTCCAGCAGTGTATTTGCTCTCTCTCTCTCTCTCTCTCTCTCTCTCTCTCTCTCTCTCTGCCATCATTTTCAACACACAGCTTTATAGTTGTCTCTCCTCTAAGTGCTGCTGCTGCTATAGATAGAAACATGATGGAGTTCTAATCAGCAAAGCTTTACGAAGAAGTTCAAATCACTGGCATTAGCTAATGTGAACTGTCAACAAGCCCTATGAGAAGCAATAAATCACAGACATCACATAGGCCTTCCATTGTGGGTGGAGCTTGATCTGTTTTTGACTACTGTTCATTTCAGCATTGCCAAAACCTTAACCTAATCTTAAACAAAGATTAGTCTTACTAAATGTTAACGACAAGATAAATTTTAAAGTATTAAAAAAAAAAAAAAAGGTTAGGGTAACGTTCTTCCCCAACAAGTAATGAGTGTTTTAGAGTTCACAGGCTGTCTTGCCTTTATGAAATCTTCATGCTGAGTTTAGATGGTGTAGCTCATTAGTGTTTGTATCTTAAATAAACCACAAATAGACCATTTCTATGTGCCGAAAATCATCACCAGGGTCCACCGAGAACCATCTCACACAATTTTTATTGGTCTAGAGAGATTTTTCCAATAGGCAGACTAAGGCTTTATGAGTCTTTTCCTTCGTTGCCGGACTTTTAAATAAAAAGTGTTTCTGTGCACTTTCTACTTCTAGTATGCCAACCTCCTTAAATCAGACAATAAAATAAGACATATTTGTTTGCATATCTGATATCCCCAAAATTTTTCGATTACCAGATATTAAAAATCATCTGCGGTCAATGACTCTATGCCAAGACGGTGAAAGTGTACTGACTTTTTGAATAACAGAGTATACTAACAATAAATATAATGCTATAAACCCACGCCATGCATGATGATAAAAGGATGAAACTGGTGTCATATGACGAAAAAAAAACACATACAAATTAATGATGATAATAATAATCATCCCTCCATAAAATCATCGTATTTTACCACTTTTTAATGTTACGATTAACTTCAAGGTGGCTGCACTGATAGCCTTAAGCTAGTCCACTTATGTTCATTCGCCACCTAGACTAAGGACTTGCCACACATGAGCTGGAAATGATGGGCTCAATTTTGCAGATGAGGAAGGGTCAATTACAGTGTAATGCAGCGTCCCAGTGGAGTTATTATGTTTATATTGCCAGTGATAAGTCAAGGATGATGCTGTCTGTTTTTATGACTCCACACCCAGCATCAGCAAAGCAGTTGTAAAACTTGTCCTTCGTTCTGAGTGTGCATGTGTGTGTTTCTGTCACAAGGGAAAATGGACAAATACAGAAGATGGGTCTCTAAACGCAGAAAAGAAACAACATGAATAATTAATCCACTTTAAGTTGAGTGAATATAACATGTGCATTTGTGTTCATGCATCTGTGTGTTCATAGATAAACAAGAGCATCTAAGAAAAATCGTCCTTTTGCATTCCTTCATGCATCTCTGCCATAGGCGGTGAGTGAAGTAGCCACGTCAAAGGAAAAGAAAAAGTGAGATTCTGAGACAGTTAATGAGGCAGACATAGAAAGAGAGACGAGGGTGGGGGTAGAAAATGAGGCAGAGATAGACAGAGCACAGGTTGGTGTGCTGATCCGATGTGTCTGTGGCCCCCTGAGAGAGCTAAGCCAATTAGCTAATAAAGAGGAAGTGGATGAAAACAAGGCAGAGGTGGCCTAATCAGGTTGGCCTGAGGTGTGAAGGCTTAAGTAGTAGCGGCTGGAGATCCCGAAACGTGTAAGACAAGGACCTCGCTCACAGTCGGTCGCCCTCAACACTTCTTTCCTGAAACTGACACCCATATGGTGTAACAAAGTCTGTGCTTTGTGAAACCCAAAGGAACCTCTGTTTTAATTATTGCACTGTTCTGTAATAGTCAATTCCCACTTTTCCATTTTCTCATTTCACCAGCAGAGCAGATAGGGTAATAGAAATGAGGCCACAGCGATGGGAATGGAAACTAGCCTTAAAACATGTGCTGAGAGAGCGATGTAAGGAGAGACCCCACTAAACAGTTCTTTATACTTCACTGACTTCATGATCACATGGACTCAGCCTGAAAGGTAGGCATTTTCAGATGTATCCCTTTATCCATTATCTGACATCATGATGATGGGATCTGGTGGAGATGACCCTATAGATTTCTAGTGTGATCATAAAGCACAAGAGATTAAAGGGATTAAAATGCATTTGTGTTGCAGTAAATTGTGTTAAGACATGTACTTGATAAGGCTGCCTTATTGGGCAAAGAGACTGCTATCATGAACCAATTATACATAAACAGAGATGTCAGCCGATAAGGAAGAGGCCATTACGACTCAGCATAATTGATTTTACCATGGAGTCTTTTTCTTCATGTCATTTTGAGTATAAAAAAATAAATAATTGCTCACGATGTCATGTTGAATCTATAACAGTACCTTGGCTCTGGCAGTGAAAGCACACTATACAAGGAAAAAAAAAACAAATCTGCCTTTGTCACGACAGCTGTGCACAGGCTGTGCGTGTGATTCATGTGTGCTTGTGTGTGCTTTGTGCGGTCGTCCGGAGAGAAAGGTGGGCGACACAGACAACACCTGTCAGGGCTGGTGTGAGGTGGCCAACTGACAGGTCCGCAGCCTGCAAATATAAAGAGAGAAACTGCAGGGCAAAACTACCAGACACTAGGGCTGTTGAAGAAATTGATACTTATGAAATGCTGAAATAAATTCTTTTTTTTTTTTTTCCTTCTTAATCAATGTATTTCCATCGTACCCTGACAGTTAGCAAGGGCCCCTCTACCACGTCGCAACGGACGCTCTTTTCACACTGAATCCCTTAAATATGCACTGCTGTTATGTCATCAGCTGTGTGCTCAAAATCAGACCGGAGACATAACCACTTAAAAGATGGTTAGGTAGGCTAAGTAGGCTACTTGCTATCTTTCCTACATTTTTAGTTTTCAAACAGACAATACACATTTTATATTGTGATATTTACTGGAATTGACATACAGTACAAGAATTATAGGAAGTAGGAAATGGAATTATAGAGGAAGATAGACAGCTCTAATCCAAACCATGGACACAGGCACACAGTTTGTGTAGTTTTTTTGTATTTTGTAAAGTAATACACATCAATATGAATCAAATTCTTTTGTGCATGTATTAATATACTACTGGAGAGGAAAGAGAACTAGATCTGGCATACAAGAAAAAAAAAGAGAGGGGTATGGCACTTTAAAGTCCTGGACAGGAGAAAGCACTCAGGGCTCTCTGGCACTACGATATATATTTCAACATGAGTGAAAAGAGAAAAGGGAAAAATTTGGGCTTCTTTGCTAGAAATTCCATGCCACGGTGAAGAATTTGTCCCTATGTGCCCCTTCAAAGTAGACCTTGAAAACCAGCCGAGACAACTCCTCCACGCTTGGAATCTGTGAATAATTTTGATTGGATGAAATACGGGACAGCAATAAAAAAAGAACTTCCAAATTTGACTGGGACAATGATTGATTTGGCGTACTCGCTGGAAAAGAGGCAACCTTAAACGTCTGTAGCAGACGTTTCATGTATTATTTCAAGTGGAATGAAGGACTTTTATATCGTCTGATGGGAATCAATTATTGAGGAGCTTTAACCATCTCCTTCTCCTCCATCTTCTGCCTCCCATTCCTTCATCTGTCCCACTCCTTGGGACAAGTGGCAGTGAGATCTACTGAGGATGAGTGCACTCTGTTTTGACCACTCAGTTTTCCTTTGCTTTAGTTAGACATAAAATCATATTTTCATAAATACTACACAAACTCATTCTAAAATACCAACAGCCTATCATCTTTTGTGCCAGGTACTTCACAAAAGACCACACATTTGAAAATCACAGGCCATTAGTAAAATGATATCCTGCATCTCTACACTTTAAAAGCGAGCTTTGAGGGAGCCAAGTTGGATTCCCACCAAGGTCTTTAACAGGCAGCTTTAGGCTATCGATTTATGCTACTATGGTGCTTAGAGCAAGAACAGATGAAGAGCGTTTGGGTTATATGCGTATGTGTGTGTGTGTGTGTGTGTGTGTGTGCACGCGTGGTAGAGCACTGCCATTCTCCAGAAACTACAATTTATTGAGTATGGTCTGTATTTCGAGGAATAATGTCGCTGACGCCACTGTCCCATGTCTTAACACCCACAGTGACCCCTGAGTCTATTGCTAGGTGTTTGAAGCCAGCAAGGCAATAAACAATGTCTGGCATGGCCCAATCTGTCGCTAATGGCTGAAGCAGAAAGGTAAGCTTAAAACATACTTCTGCAATATATGTCACTTTGAAATTAGTCTGCACCTATTGGGCCATTTCTCATCTATTTGACAGTAGTGTCTTTAGTGTGTGTGTCCTTTTTATACTCTCAGCGGCCACTTTATTACAATCTAATATAATCCAATACAACAGCCCTGCCATAACATCTTTCTTTACAAAAACTCATAATGTTCAGTTTTTAGGTGATGCTTTCAAAATGTGAAAATTCAATCATATGTTTATTACTGAGGTCCTACTTAAAAGCGGTGTTGTGGGGAGCCCAATAGCTCACCTGATAGAGCATGCACCTCATGCACTAAGGCTGTGGCCCTCCCACCACAGCCTGCGTTCGATTCCAATCTGCGGCCCCTCACTGCATGTCATCCCCTATCCTGTCAAATAAAGGCAAACCCCCCCAAAATACTGTACTGCGTTGTCTTAAAAGGTGTTTTTAATATTCTGCCTTTCATGTATGTAGGAAAAACAAAAATTATAAACTCCTTTCAGTATAATGTAGTCCAGTACAACACCACCTCAGTTAGATTGCCCAGCTGTACCTGATGGCCCTGTCCAATCAGGGTTGATCAAGGCATTATTTATGTCATCAGGATCAGCCATATTGAACTATAGAGAGCCAAATCTGATACTTTTTTTTGTACGTTCGCGCAAAGCTGTCATGCATAGCAACGCAGATATAGAGTTACATTTGTCTCTTTAATACCTGTAAATGCACAAAGGGTGATCTAAAAATATTTCTTGATCTGCAAATACAAACAATATATGTGAATATATCAAATTAATTTGCAAATAAATGCAAAGCATTTGTGAATATCTTCCTAACATTTACAACTTTCGAACAGGCATTTGTGAACTCAGTTTTTATTTGTGAATCGAAATAACATTTGTGGATCTCAGTTCTACGTCTGTGGATTTGTTTTTTACACACACAGATTTTTGAGACAAACTTTCTGACGGTCCGAACGAAAATGCAGTCCTATCACTCGGCCACCTTCGGATAGCACGTGATCATGTGAAAGTAAGAGCATGCAGTCTTTCTATGAGCTGTTTTTTGTTGTTGTTGTTTTAATAATAATCAGCGATAAGTAACGTGTATTCATTGTTTTATGTTAAGTACTAGTGCGTGTTTATTTGTTCTATGTATCTGGCACACACTTTTGTATACATTTCTGTTTGTGTATGAAAGGCACGTGGCTTGGCTGCTTCTTCAGTTTGCAGTTATCAGCCAACTCATCCTTTATATTTTTCATTTATTTCTTTCAAGTAGGATTAAAGTCACAAAGCACTTCACATCTTATTATTAGTGTACTCTTACTAATGTAGCTGTAATGTCTGTGCTGACCACACCATGTTTAGTTAGGTTACATTGTTTCAGTGAGGTTACGTTAACTGTTGTAAGTTATGACAAGTGGCAACACCCTGGTTAAGGTCTTTGATAGAACAGCTGTTGGTGGTAGCTCTTTTTGTTTAGAAATGTAATATTGCAGTTGTACTATTCATTGTCAATATGTAGATTGGGCTTAGCTAATATTAGCTATTGAAACAGCATCTCCTGCCATGGCAACAGTAAACATTTATGCTGCAGGTTGGGGGGACGAAAGCAGGGTGCAGCATTTTATACAGTGTAAATAGACCAGAAGTCAGTACCATCCATCCTGTAAAAGATAACTTGTCATGTTTCACTTACCATTGCATTTATTTTTATTTTTCAAGTGATTTCCCAAATTTTGGGCAAATCTGGCACTCTGCTTTCTGGGGGTTGTCGGGGCATATTTTAAAGTGCAACCACACATCTGATGACTTCTTGGACATGTCTGCCAGCTCTGAGTGCGCTCATTGTCAGTATCGGACTGATGGGAGTTAGTGTTGCGTTTAACCCATGTCCCACTCTTGCGTTTTTCTTCATTTCTCACCTCTCAGAATGACAAAAAACATACAGGAACAAAATAATCCTGTATATTTCCATATAATTTAAGCAAAGTGGTGACAGCTCCCCAGGCCTAAACCCATGTATCTCAGGCAAGTGGACAGAAGTGCAAGATGTGAAGACATGAATGGCCAGAGTCTGTCTTTTGCATTCCTGTACTCACATCAAACTCTACACGCTGTTACTATGGAGACAGGGTCCTATAGAGACCTTTACAGACAGATATATATATACTCACTGTCAACAACACAAACCCATACACACCCCTGTTTACACACATTTAACAATGCAGCAGTAGCATTATGACATCTACCCTTCATCATAGTTTTACTGATTCTTTGAACAAAAGAGAAATCACTCCATTAATAATAATGCCAATTAACTATGCTCTTTTTCATGACAATTAGATGTAAAAATACATTTGATCATGTCACTGGCAATGCGGCTGCAGTTCTTTACTAACTTTCGCCGTTAAAGGTTACTGGAGAGAATGTAAAACATGCATTCCTCAAATCTATTCCTTCTGTGAAGAAAAACTTAACTACTGGAAATTAACAAGAATATGGAGACCAGTGACACCAGCTCAGAGTACTGCAACTGTTTTACAATCAGTCCGGTGGAGACAAAGAAAGTTGCTTTGCTCATCCCCTGAGAGTTCTACTATTCTTGTTTTTGGAGTAAGTTCTTTTATTTCTGTTTTTCTTTGTCATTGTCACTCCCTATACACTGTGTTTTGTCATTATTTGTCACACTCCACTTGATGTGATAGTGGTAAGGTAAAACTTGATAAAACATGCTCATGAAGAATCATGAATAATTCAGGAGGCTTTTTTTCCCATAGTGTTTGTTTTTGTGATCTGTGAGCATGTATTCTAGGAGATCTCTGAGCTTTATTTAGCTCCCGTTCTGTTCCTGCCCTGTTGTGGATGAACACAAAACCTGTCATCTGTGGCCATGACTCATACCCTCATCTCATAACTGATAAATCGCACACCTGGTTCATATCAGGGGTGCCATTTTAAGAACCCTCAAAGAGATAAATATTCTTGCACATGCATCACATAACAAAAATTACACAGCAATGTCTGAGCAAAATTAATCATTACTTTAGTGCCAATTAATGCATACTGAAAAACTACACCTCATTACTCTGTACTTAAACAGTAAGAGTGTAAATCAAATAAAAATATCACTCTCAAAAACCAGAGCAAAAAACAAATAGTCAGTTAACTAAATTGACCACTACATTTCCTACCCTTCCCTCCATGTGTGTCTGCATGCTGGCCTGGTGGACTGACAGTAAGTGCTGGAGTGGATCACAGGAATAGACTGCTTGAATCGGGGAGTGATGGGCTGGCCAGAAAAACTGGATCGGACTGGTGAAAAACTGGATCAGAGTTCTGGGCTCGGCATTTTTCCATGCAGTCCGTTCCGATGCTGATGCACTTTTTTGTTAATGTCGGCGGCCAATACCGATCCGACTATCAGATCGGGACATCCCTAAAATGCTGATGTTAATAAAACAAGGACAACAAGCAGGTTGGCGTGCAGGCCAGTCACGCTATGGCAACCAGAGCTGAGAGACCAGCCTGTGGGTTCCAGGGCAGCTACAACAACTAAGACAGAGTTGTGTACCAAGGACGGTGAGCTGGCATTGCTGCACCATTGTTGGTATGCTTCAGGTATGTGAGTGGAAACACATCAAACATGCGAATTCACATTCGATGGCATTAGAGCTGTACCCAAATATTCGGATATTTGAATATTCATTTCCATGGGTAGGTATTCGTTATGAAAATTTGGTATTCAATATTTGTTTTTTTATTTACTTTTTTTGTTTTGTGTTACATATTTTTTGGTGCTAAATGTAGTCTTTTTGTTGTTGGTATATAGAATAGCCTACCAACTGAGCTTGTGCGCCTGGCACGCTTGAGCACATCCATCTGAGGCTGTGGATCAGTGGCAAGTTTTACCACTTTATCACTATTCCCTCTAACTTGTAGCTGTTTTTTGGTTATCTTTGGAATTTAATATGAATTATGGAACTGTTTATGTCAATATTTGTTTCCCCCGTTTTGTACACTAAATTATTGTTTAAAGTTTCACCAAGTTTCATTTGGAGTGCGTGACACAAGTGTGTTTTGAAAACCACCGCAGACTGTCACCTGCTCAACACATCAGTACCTTCAGATGCCATGACAGTAATAGCCAATAATGTCAAAATATCATTTACAGACCGAATTAACAGATGATCACTGCTGCCCGACCCGCAGGTCCATTTGCGGCACACAGTGTCTGCCAGCAACTTGTTCCAACGGTTCCGATTTAATCAGAAAACAAAGCCAATGTGAAAATCAAAAGAAAGCATAGAATAATGTACTGAAGGAGACTGTTGTGCCATCACATTTTTTTGTGGTTTGAGAGCAAAGATCCGGTCGCCACTGTGCAAAACTCCGCAATACAATTAGGTCAGAAAAAACCAGCACATACCTGGGGTCCAAAACTTTCAGCATGTGAATAAACCCCAGCTTTTCCACGGTAGCTTATATATGGGCACCATATCTCTAGCAATATACATGCCAACTGCATCTGTGATAGCTCCCTGTCTTATCATACGGCAGTGTTTCCCCTACCATCATATTGGATCACAACAGAAGTCATTTAAGGTTACCTTTCCAATAGAACAGGTCTATATCTTGTCCTTTTATTAAACAAACTAAATAGCCTTATGTTACAGGCTGAGTCTGATGTGTGTGGCTTGTGTGTGTGTATGACTCAACTTTCCCTATAGGTAGATTATCATGACACCAAACCATGAATATTACATTGTGAAGCTTAGTTGGTAAATGAAAGAGAAACAGAGCAAGCACAAAGGCAGCAAAATATGTGTTTATCAACCAAATATAACTGAATGTTTGCAACAAGGTGCTAATGTATTCAGCCACTAAGAGCTAATTCCAACACTCTGCACCCCAAAATCTATCTCCTCATTTGAGTTATACACATACAGCAGTTTGTAATACAGCATAATTTCCTTCAGCAAGGTTTTCACATATATTCTCATTCAGACTTATTGTTTCTTTTGTCTTTTTGTTGATTTTGCTATGCAGAAACAAAAGTGACTATAGAAAAAAATAACAATCATAAGGATAGTAAATAAACTGTAAGTGCTTCGCAATAAGGTAGGCTGCACCTGGTGAAAACATGAAAAATCCAGAGAACAAGCTGCAGCTGAAAACCTCACCTACAAGTGACAATGACTTTTCACAGGAGTTCAACTGCAGCGCAGAAGTGAAAGCATTCCGAGGTGCTTTGTCAAGACAAGCACTGTCCTGTTTACTTTTCGTCCCAACCCAAAAATGATAAATTAGGATTATTAAAACGTGGAATGTGCCTCCATTAGTAATAATCACTTAAAATGTATGCACCTCCGCTGACGATACCGCATACATCATCTAGCGTTTTTATTCTGCTGTTTTATGTTTTATGTTTACTTGAACAAGCATGAACAAGCAACAAAACAGCTTAAACTAACATTATAGACCGCTGATATTTCTATGACTTCTGTTACTGTCTGTAAATCTTTTCAGTTACTTTAATCACCCCACACCGATGCAAAAATTTATTTTCTTGCATATTACTCCAGTGATTAAAAAAAACCCATGTCATAACCATATTAAGTTTTAAATCAAGTACCTAAGAAAAAATACCGATTCTCCAGTTCAGGGCAAGGACTGCAATTATACACTGTGATTAATGTACACTCACTGACCACTTTATTAGGCAAACCTTGCTCGTGCAGGGTTGAACCCCCTTTTGCCTTCAGAGCTGCCTTGATTCTTTGTGACATAAACACATCCCAAAGGTGCTCTACTAGATTGAGGTCTGGTGACTGTGAGGTGACTGGAGTACAGTAAACTCTTTGTCATGTTCAAAAAAACAGTTTGAGATGATATGGTCATATAGGAATGAACATGGTCAGCAACAATTCTCAGGTAGGCTGTGGTGTTTAAATTATGCTCAGTTGGTACTAAGGGGCCCAAAGTGTGCCAAGAACATATCCCCCACTCCATTACACCACCATCATCATCCAGAACTGTTGATGCAGGGCAGGATGGATCCATGCTTTCATGCTGTTTACGCCAAATTCTGACCCTACCATCTGAATGTCACAGCAGAAATTGAGACTCATCAGACCAGGCAATGTTTTTCTAATATTCTGTTGTTGAATTTTGGTGAGCCTGTGCAAACTGTAGCCTCAGTTTCCTGTTCTTAGCTGACAGGAGTTGCACCTAGTGTGCTCCTGAGCTTCTGTAGTCCATCTACTTCAAGGTTGGGCGTGTTGTTGGTTCAGAGATTGTAACAAGTGGTTATATGAGCTACTGTTGCCGTTCTGTCATCTTGAACCAGTCTGGCCATACTCCTCTGACCTCTGGCATCAACAATGCATTTTCGCCCAGAGAACTGCTGTTCACTGGATAGTTTCTCTTTTTCAGACCATCCTCTGCAAACCCTAGAGATGGTTGTGTGTGAAAATCCCAGTGTCTGAAATACTCAAACCAGCCCGTATGGCACCAGCAACTATGCCATGTTTAAAGTCACTTAAATCACATCTCTTCCCCATTGTGATGATCAGTTTGAACCTCAGCAGGTTGTCTTGACCATGTCTACATGCCTAATTGCATTGAATTGCTGCCATGTGATTGGCTGATTAGCTATTTGCATTAATGAGCAGTTGAACAGGTGTACCTAATGAAGTGGCCAGTGAGTGAATGTGTTACAGTAATGCTTTTGAATTTGAGTTCCAGTACTTTCTGATCAGACTTCTGACATGTAAGGCCTATAATTATCATTATTATTATCGTAACACAACGATTACATGAAAATTAGATTAATTTTAAAATATGCGGCTGTTTTTGAGAGAGGATGATTGAACAGCATATTTAAATATTTCTGCAATGAGTTTTTGCTCTCAGGTTATGTAAGTGTTATATTACTTGAGTAAGAAGAAAAAAATATAAAATATAATAGATTAGTCTACAAATCAAAAAAAATAACGGTTAGATTATTTGATTGAAAAATAATTGTTATGAGTAAGTTTGATTTAATATTTGAACGGTTTGAATTTACTCTACATTTAGCATTATTCATTATAAACAGTTTGGCATGAGTTAAATAGATGTTTAGGATACTGGATACTGCACAATCTTCACTTGACATCTTTTACAAATTAACAAACTGACTTTATTGTGTGTGGGGGTTTTTTAACATCAACCTTCAATCTGTCAAAATCTGTTTTAGTTATGTGGCCTTTAAAGCTGTTCGTTCATTCATGCAAATCTTTTCTCGCTGGAGGAGAAGGATTAGTGGGGTTGGGGAAGTATGACTGAGGAAGGTGGGGGTACTAAAGATGATGTCAGCTTTGTAACCTGAGCCTCTGGCCAAAGATCCCCTAGTGGAGGAAAAACGGATCAATCCAGGGGTCCTATTACTCTGCCTGCATTGGTAATGTCATGAGATGATCTCTACTAGCAGTCTCTTGGTGAGGAAAGGAGAGGAGAGGAGAGGAGAGAAGGACAGCAAGCAAAGCACTTCATTATTCAACTAGTTCACTTTTGAACTAGGTACTGTTGTGTCAGTAGGAGGAAGGCAAAATTAAGCCATTTCCATGCTGATTACTTAAAGTTCCCTTCTAAAATAAACATCCAGACGGAGCGATCAAAGTTAATACTACCTCTTTTGCCTCAGAGGTAGCACAATGCTATTTTCATCACCTGCCTGCTATGGGTCCAAAATCATCAAAGTGATACTGTGAAAATGCCTCTGGCCCTGCCAAATAATCATGCACACTTAAACCCCAACATAAACACACACACACACACACACACACACACACACACACACACACACCACACACACACACACACACACACAGCAGCATGAAACATAACACCGTCTTGCCCCAATAGAGCAAGTGCAAAAGTGATAACAATGGCCTGCTTTAGCTGGATAATAGAAAGAGGAGCACTTACAAGTTCTTATCTGTCTTTCCGTCTGCAGCTTTCACTCTCCCTTTTTGTCTCTTCCCCCTCTTCTCCTCAGCCCTGTCGCTGCTCATGTAGATGTGTGCACTGGGGGAAACCTGAGGTGGATGCATTACACTCTCAGTCATTGATGCTGCCTTTTGTGTGTGCAGGCTGAAGCTCATGTATGTGTGTGTGCACATGCACTCTTGTCCATTTTGGTCTGTCTTGTAGAGCAAAAGTAATGTATCGTTTTAATACATAAAATGCATTAAAAAAAACTATATCAGACAAACCGTTGTCTACGGACATCTAAGTCCAAGTGAAAACTAGGGAAGAAGGAAGAAAGTAGCCTGTGGATAAAAATGGACTATGAAGAGTTTATACTGCTGTCTGTGTGTGTAGGAGAGTGTTGATGAGAGAAGGAGAGCAGGGCTTATAAAGACAAAGCCCTTTTCTAACTAGGTTATAGGATTTACTCTTTGTCCATTAGTCTGGTAATGAACAACTGGCATTTTATGACTTCCCACAGTGGTGCATGCCTCCCTATCAGTATCTCTTGCTCAGTGTCCTCCTTATCAACCCGAGAGGGAAATGTTATACTGTACAAGTTGCTGTTGTTAAATGGAAAACCTCATCTTCACAACACAAGATCATTCAAAGACTGTCAGACTGTGACAGTGTATTGTTAAAAGTACAATACATACAAGAGGCAGTTGGTCAAAAACACAATGAAACATGTTTTCTTGCTAATGCCTTGTGGTACCAAGCCTTTCTATTGAAATTTTCAAATATTGTTGACAACTAACTGTGTATTATTCAGAATATCTCAGACATGGTATCTCTAGAAAGGCATTGCCATTATATGTTTTCGGTGCATTGAGCAGCAGAAACAAAACACCATTCATCTCCATTTCACTATGTTTTCTTTTTTTTTTTCAGAGGTAAATATTTTACAGTAGAAAAACACTCAGAGAGATACCTTGCTAACCACAAGTTGGGGTTGATGGGAAAATGTTTTTTTATGATTTGGGTGAAGTGACCAAAAAGAGAGTCACTCCCTAAGAAGCAAGTGGTCACGTTGGCACTGATGTGGTAAGAAACCATCATGCAAAGGATACTTAAAGGGGAAGTTCCATTTTTTACATCATGGACCTTATTTCTGGCATTGAATACGGTTGTTTACTCACCCAGATAAGTTTGGTGTCATTTGGAGTCCTTCGGAAGATATTTAGATCCGCGAGAGCCATGTACAGTGGGAATGATCGGGGCACTGACAATGAGGCTCCTCCTCTGTTGGCATAGTGGAACATTGTCCACAAGAACACCACCAGTTAGCATCTATTCTCAAACGTGCAGTGGTTTGTTGTTCTTTGGCCAGCTGTTCCTCTCTCTGCCTTCGCATCCTCCTTTCAAAGAGCTCCTCATCCGTATACTCTGGCTCAAAACGGTAAAGACGTCTATCATATTCAAAGTCGTCGTCCACAACCTCAAAATCTGACAAATATTCAGCCATGTTTCATAAAACTAACAGCAGCAAATTCCAGCTGTAAACAGAGCCGTGCTTCGGGTGTGCAGCGGCGCACGCACCTAGATGACATCATACAGGTCAGAGGTTAGCAGGTCAGTATAAATGACCCGGATGATGATGACAAGCAACTCCTCGATGCCTCCTCGATGCCCCGATCATTCCCACTATATGGATGTACGTGGCTCTCGCGGATCTAAATATCTTCCGAAGGACTCCAAATGACACCAAACTTATCTGGTTGAGTAAACAACCGTATTTAATGCCAGAAATACGGTCCAGGTTGTAAAATATGGAACTTCCCTTTAAGAGTACCACAGTATTTTAAGTGATATTACACTTTCTTAACCCAGCTTTGGCCAGTTTGATTGAGTGCACCCTGTGTAGCCAAGTGGCGTTCCACAGCCCTTTTGACATGAGTGCACTACATTGGAGTCAGCAATAAGATGATCTAATCAATAACAGGCTTGTAGATCATTTGTGTGTGTTTGTGTGCATGTGCACATGTCTTTCTCCCCCATCAATCCACAGCTGGATGGCTGCTTATTCTGCCCTAAGGCTACATCAACTTCAGCGGCTCACTGTGGGAGAGGGGCTCCAAACCAACATCGATACACAGCATGCTGAGACACAGGGAGAATGACTGATTGAATGAAACCTTAGAGTGGTATTTGAGAGCAAAGCCTCTGACAACAGCAGCTCAGGCTGTCAGCCTTCCAAACAGACAGAAAGCCCCAACACAAAGCTCCAAGGTTAAAAGGAAGAGGAAAAAAGAAGATGATTTTGTTTGAATACATGTTATTAGTATTAGCTGGGAGGTGAAAAAGGCAGACGGCTCACATATCAAATACACTGCAGTGTTCTGAGGATTTAATATTGTAAACTATAATGTTTGCTATGTAAAGGTCTAATATGTGCTTGCAGTATGGTGCTGACTGCTGAAATACTTTAAATCTACTTGTGGCCATAAGAGTCTCTTTGGACTGTACACATGTATCTAATTTTTGATTGATATATTAAAACTTGAATAAACCTTAATATTTCTGTTTCTTGAATTTTGAGACTGTCAAGGATGAGTTATGCTTTTGACATTTACAAAGGCTGGGGTTAAGTTACATTGTAAAATAAACAGTAAAATTGGTTTAATTAGGGGCTTGAAAATATTTTCATTCTCATCCCTTTTCCTAAGCTTTGTGGGGTTAAATTGACAGGATGTCTATTCAACGCTGGATATAGTGTATAAGTGCTGCAACTTAGCAAGCATGCATAAATAATAAAGCCTGCATCATCAACTGCAGTGTTTATTTATGCCGCAAAATGAGGAGTCTGGCTGCCATTTTGGCTCCTATACAACTGTGATGTGTGAGGAAGTAGTCAATAATATTCATCAGTTTTTCTCCAAACTGCCACATTGTAAAAGGAATGACTAAATTACCAGATTGCAGCTGAATGTGGAAAAGAAACTGAGACTTGTTGTTGTGCTTTATAACAAACTGAGAAACATAAAGAACAATTTACAAAAACTGCTCTTCAAAAAATCAATCTAGATTCAGACCAAAAGAAGGGGATTGACATTTTTTCGTTGAGGGCTGGTCTGGAATTATGATACTTTGATCAGCATTCAAGCAGGCCTGCCGCTACTCATTAATACATGAATACAATTGATTCAACATTTTGTTTCCATCCATCCATTTTGTTTTCATCCAGTGTCCAGCTAGGCTCAGATCCAGTCAGATTTGTAGATGATAAACATTAAATAGAAGGATTATGAATGAAATCTGACTCTCTCCAGTCTCCATCCCTTTTGCTTCTTTAAGCAACTGACTGAACTGCTACTTGTGTGTCTGGAACTGACACTGACACTGTCTTCAGAACCACAGAACAACAACTTCATTTTGTGTTCAGTATTGAATTTTGATATTCTGTCAATTTTTCACTGGGCAGGTTGTCCTCCATTACTGCGCAAGGGACCACACCTTGAGAATGCATTGTTCATCCTGCCTCTGCAATATCCAGTCTCATATAGCCCAGCCCGATTTGAGAATAACATTGATAGTTCAAATAGTAGTTATACTTCACAATATGGCTCAGCAACAGTAATTATAACACAACACGCATTGTATCCTTTTAAATCAATCCAGTAACTAATTATGAGTTGCTTTCTCATTTTTAAATGCATTTCCCTTATCTCTTCCTGTAAGGCTGCCTGCCACCTAGGCAGTTTGAAATGATCCTTAATGTAATAACAGTACTGAGCCTGGATATTGTCCAGTCTTTTTAAAGAGGTTTTGGCTGTAGATTGAAACTACGCTTTCATAATCCAATACTTACCTCTATTTCATCACAGAAAAAATGCAGCTTTCGATCCATGTCCACCAGCCTCATTATACTGTACTACTCAATTACATCATCACATGCTTGAGGTTTTTTTTTCCTGCAGCTTTGTCAGAATTTAATGTCCAAATAATCAGAATATCAAACTGTACCTAAATCGATGTTTAAGTGACCATTCTGTTCTTAAAATAATGGACCCCAAAACCACTGAAGATGCTCTGCATTAAGACTCCTCGCCAAACAACCCTATTATCAGCCACTTACGACCAAATAACAAATTTGTCTGTCTGTTTTGTGTATGTATTCATCCTGACTGAACACAAGAGTGGACTGATGACACTCCATTGAGGTGTTTCAATTTTCACCATATACCAAATCTGTTACCGTAGATGTTCCTTACCCAACTGTACATTTTCACATCATTTCAACATGTTACAATAGCACTGTGCCAACTGTGTAATACTTGTGTTTAAAAAAAACAATCTGAGGTGAAAATATTAAACCTATACTTTCAAAAAAACTGGTACCTTAGGGTTGTGAACTCCTTTTTGGGTTTTGACTGAAATACTTATCCTTTTTCAATCTGATAACTTCTCCTGCACTCAAATGGGGATGTGACGGTATCAAATTTTCATGCTACAATTATTGTGGGCAAAAATATCACAGTAAACAGCATTATCAAAGCAATCATTAAACTGTCCTGAAATACTGTGCTATTGCTTATCACTAATGCAATACAAGTTGGATTTAACACTGTGACGCTGTTAGCACAGGTTGCTAATGTACGCTACTCTTTCATTTTCCAAAACGTGTTATAATGACAAACGTCGGTAAAGCCAGTCTGCCTTTCATCAAATCGGTTTAAGCTTGTACACCGGGCCGGATTGGCAAAACCAGAAACTCTAGTCATTGGCAATATTGTTACTATCAAAATGTTTCACTGCAGTTTAGAGCAAAAGCACATCATTACTCCCCACTTTAATTTTAAAACAAACCTATGCAGCTTCACTCGTGTTACCCTCTGCAACATTACATACATTGTCCATCAAAACATTTTCTGTGAACCTAGAATAAAAATCTGCTACCTGACAGCTGCAAGGCGCAGTGACATTTCTAATATATAAAAGCATCATGAAAATACAACGAAATGTTCAATTTGATGACTTATGAGGTTTAAGTAATTAAATCCATTGTTGTAGCAATGAGACCTCAAACAAATTTTGGCCCTCTTTGACAGGGAGCTGTTGTAACTACGACATTACTTTCCTGTACGGTACTTCAAAGAAATGCAAAGAATGCTGAGAGGACAATACTGTATAATACCAAAAGCTGGCTCAGTACACTGAGCACCACTGTACATTAGCAATGGAAAAATATGGATGTGATCATCCAATCATCCTCAGAGAGGAATGCTCCCTCCCACAGCTGCTATGCTGCTAGCTAACTGCCAGAGTCACCTGAGGACTCCAAAAGATCCAAAAGGAAGATCAGGCATGAAGCAGAAAGCCATCTGAGGTAACTGAGCTGGTGTAGCCCTTGTAGTCATCCTTTGTTGGTTGTGCTGCCAGCTAACTGCTAGCCAGCATCACAGGGGACTGGCACTGAGAACAGACAGTGGGAGAGCGGTGATGCCCAAGTTCACGCAGAGTGACAGCTAATGCCTTTTGAAAAAGTGACCGTGGTGCCACCAAAGGGAGCTAGGGGATAGGCAGTGAAAAGTTCAGCCATCTCATCGCGGCTTACCATCGCTCCCCCTGCACTAATCTGACAGCTGCTGTACGCCAGCCTGCCTGGGAAGCCTATTTCTCTCCATGCTCTCTCTTCCTCTTTATCTTTACATTCAAATTTACTTTATCACTGTCTTTCCTGCATTCACGTTTCCTCTCTTTGACTGTCTCCCTCCCATACCCCCTTCTCACAGAGCATCTCCTCCCTGCCTGACATAGGATCAATATCATTTCTTCCTCCCTCTGTGGCTCTGGTAACAGCAAATGAATTCAAGGGTAATGCCAGCTCACAAGGGGGCACAATACAAGAAAAAAAAATCCCACTGCTCATTTCTTTTTATCAATAGGCTTTGACACGCTGGTTTTAGTGTGTGTTCATTCCAAGAAACAAGTCTTATGGGGAGAACAAGCCTGAAAGCTCATCGACTTACATCTGATGAGTCCAACTGTCTTTGTGAATAAGTGTCTATGGTCCACATCAGTCATGATGGAGCAGGATAATTAAATATTGCATTACCCAGAATGGTCTGAGAATGCCAGATCATTTCCTGGTAAATCATATGACGTCACCATGCATTCTGACGAGCCTTGCATTACCTCAATCACTGCAGTGACACAGCTCATTAAACTGATTGAAAGGTTACCTAAGCTAAATGGCTTGAGTGTAGCTCCACTGATTGATCAGTTTATTGACTGATTGATTTTAGGGAGTGCTGCCACTGTTTCCACTCTGAAAATGCTGATGCAGTGCAGTCACTTGCTCACAGCAGTCAGACCATAATTGATTCATCCTTTTTTGCCACTGATGGAAAAGAAACTTGAGTGCACACCGACGCACATACTATATATACAAGACGACCAGTCGCATGTGCACTGAGAAAAGCAAACATCAATTAATGTGATACAAATATATCTCTCCTGCCATCTCTTCTTCTCTTCCCTCTCCCTCTTTGCTCGTATTTCAGCTCTCAGCCCATCTAGACTATCCACTGAGGGACTGCTAACAAGATGTTGCCTATTAGATCTTGGGATGGTGGAAGTCTTTAACTATGATGTGTCATCAACATGCCGCCTTTATAGCAGCTCGGCGATTGGAATATTCCCTTCCGCCTCTCCAATAGTCGGCTAATTGAGGACGAGGGACTGATGATTAATTATCCCATCCCTGTGCACTGTTTACCTAGATGATCGCTGCTGATGAGGGGTGATTAAAATTGAACTGCCACTCATATTCAGGCTCGGTGTCAAGCATTGTGCAGATGTGGTGATATCAGCTATTTTGTAACTCCCTTTATCATGCTTGGTACTCGTAAAACACTGCAGTAATTCTATCACAACAGTTACTATCACAAAGAATGAACAGAGAACTGCCAAGAAACTGAGCACAGATGATACTGACATGTTTCACTAAAGCCCTGTTCAAACGGGATTAGTTTTAAATAGGTATGTGGGGTAAAGTAATAATTACCAGAGATTTTAGTCCCGTCCGAATGTGCCATGTCAGTAATCATTACCGCAAAATTTAAGTAAAGATTACCGCGGCTTTTACCTTCTGTAAAAGGGTCCCGGAAAATTACCTCAGGTAATACTAATCCCGTGCGAATAGACCAGCAGTAAATATGTGTGTAGATATTTCGTCATATCCTGTTTACGAGTGTTTGTTTTGTTTGTTTTTTTCGTGGATTTTCAAGCATGGAGGCTCTTGAAGAAGCACTCAAACAACACACTCATGTTGTGTGTTTGAGCAACACACTCGAACACAAGTGTGTTTGAGTGTGGTATGCACAGGAAGCAACGTCATACGCACATGACTGGAGGGGACGGCGGTGCGTGAATGGATTTACCCCTCCCACTTGTGGTAGTTTTACTGGTATTTCTTATCCCGTGCGAACTGGCCATTAATATTTCCAACATCCTGTGGTAAAGTGACATTACCCCACGGGCCCATGTAAAACTAATCCAGTCGGAATAGGGCTTTAGAAGGACATGCTGAATTCCTTTTACCTTCAACACAAATGTTGTTGTCTGTCTTGCTGCCATATACCATGCCACAAACATCCCACTAATTTTGTTGGCTAAATCCTTGAATTTTGAAAACAACTTTTCTGCAAAACAAAACCTTCATTTTAATTGTTATCACTATGCATTTTTGATTAACTCTACACATGAAAAGAAGCACAAATATAGTGGAAGGTTTCTCCATCTCCACAATGATATGCAAATTCAAAAGGTGCATGCCAAGGACACAAATAGGACTTATTGGATTCTAATTGGCCTTCCATCTTCTTTCCATCTGCAGACGTTAACATGTTGGCCAAAACCACAAGTCTCGAGGAAGAGTGTGGCCTGGCCACTGTTTTTGGCCATTAGGCATTTGATGAATGTCCCCGGGAACGCCACACAGGGAGGGACATGTCGCCCAAGCGGCAGGCGGCCATAATGACTCGCTGCAGATCATATAAACAGATCAGTCATTTGCCAGATCAAACAGTGCCAAACTGTGGGTGATGCAACCCAGAGAGGGGAAAGACAGCCTGTGCTAGCTGCTTGTTTAGTTTACTTGGAGCTGTTTTTTGAAAATTAATGCTACGCATTTCATTTTTTCTTATTGAAAAATACCCTAGCCACAGACACACTACACTGAATCACTGCAGAATGACTACACAGCATCACAGCTCCTTCATTAACACTCCTACACACATCCATACACAGTCATACAAACAGAACAGATGTTTATTGTTATGAGCAATTTATTTTTATTTTATTCAGTTGTATTTAGATGCTCTGGAAATGTTCACTTAACATTCATGAGAGTAACACAGAGAAGACAGAATTGAGCTGAACTGGAAAGAGAAAAAAAAACAAAACACGAAAAAGAACACTGGCTACATAGACAGGGACAAAGACGGAGAGACAGACTGTATAGTCTTTTGTCCCCTCTGCTGGATGCACCACAATTAAACACAGCCACTGCCCGTGAGAGTCGAAATGCCCCTCAAGCTCCATTTGCCTTGAAATAAGAGTGTTAAAACACACTCGGTGGGGGAGGAGATACACAACAGACAGTCAAAGAAACCAGAGGAAGAAGAAGAGGAGAGGGGAGGATGGAGAGGCCGGTTGTTGAGAGAAAGCCAGAGGGACTGTAAAGCACAAGCTTTTTATTTGAATATTATTTGAATATCAAATGATAGCAATTTTCTCTGCCTGTCTCTCCTGCAGGACTCACAACCACAGAGCGCTTTTGTGGAAGTCACAGTTACCACAGTGAATTTAAGCTCCACTTTACATGGCCCCTCAGTCCAATCTCCTGTCTCGCCGATTTTTCCCTCCCTTCCTTTCCACTTCCTTTTTGTCTCCTTCCTCCTTCACTCCTCTCCAGCTAAGCATCATAATTCGTCATTTGTTAACACAGCTAAATGAATTTGTTGTCATTAAAATGGTACTAGGGGGCTCAAAGCTAATGAGGTATAACAGCTTCAACAAAAAAAACCAAAGATGTGATGGGGTAGATATGTCTGATGAAGAAAAATAAAAGGGATAATTTCCATAATTCCCTCATGACTTAACCTGTTCCATCATGTAAACTTTCTAATAAGATCCACAAGTTATTATTAGAAATCATGTAAATCATGCAATAATTCACCAAATGCACAGTTTAACATACTGTACACTCACAGTCAGTCTATTCCTGCTTTAATAGGCCTTGCTGATATATACAGTAGCTCACATACCACACTATCATATGCAGTCCACAGCTTAGATTAGCCTACATGCCTAATGCCGATCCATATGACTGAACTCTAACTTGATTACAATCGCAGACATCCAATTCACACAGCTAAGCGCATGACCAACAAGGCGGCCTGTTCGTGCTAAATTATGTACAATGACATCTTACACATGCGTTGTCTGCTAGGCCGTGGGGCCTTAAGTGCTTGGCATCCTCAGTGTGCAAGTGTGCGTGTGTGCACAAAACCCAAACCGCAGCGGTGTCTCAACACTGCTCCCGACCCATCTATGATTTAATCCTCATTATACACACCGACATCCTCCACAGTCCCACCGTTTCCAACCACTGTCTACCAAACCGATTGTAGGCCATTAGAAGTGAACGTATTACTGCGGCCGCATTGTGTGATGCAGAAATGTGTCTTAAGCATATTTTGTGTGATCTGCCGCTAGGTTGGAAAGCAAAAAAAGACAGCCGGTGAAGGCAGCCAATAAGTAAATGCAAAAGCAGAGACATGCAAATGTACAGATTTCCTGACACATCCAGTAGCACAGAGGAGATGCCTATAAGAACAGAAAACGCAGCTGAATGAAAGTGTAAGGGAATTAGATGGATGGGCTGCGGTATATTATCTCAGAGTGATGTAATGCAGAACAGACAGTTGATCAGGGGGAGGCAAAGTGCTGTTTAGCTGATATCTCTGAGTAATGGCAAATCTGCATACATTTTTTCTTCAGTCCTCAGGTGGCTATGCTAAACTATGCTAAACTGACAGAAGGCCGATTGAAATAAATGACTGTGCGTGCCCCAGCATTTTCAGCTGTAGCCAGCACCTGTGGGCAACCACCGTGCACTGTGTATGTGCAGACAGATTGAGACATAGAGAAAGAGACAGACAAACAGAGCAGGGCAGATTAAAGATTTGGTGCACACTGATTTGTGCCTTCAAACTGCCATGAATTGGTGCCAACTGCAAAAAAAAAAAAGATTGTGAATGTGTCTTTAATGCATACATGGCACTTGCGCCAGAATATCTTCACTTGTTAAACACACAGTTACTCTTTGCTGAATAAACCACACCAGTTTTCAGCTCCCTAAGTGCCCAAAGAGCTCTGATTGATGGACGTGTCTGACAGCGGTTAAACATTGCCAGATTTACACAGGGCCTGATGATGAAGCAATCATCGCCACATCCAGCACTGAGGTAAATCTACCAGCCAGCCAGATCCATCACACACACACACACACACACACACACACACAGGAGCAGGGCAAGGTAACCTGGCGGGAGAATAACAAAGTGGATGTATTTTGATCTCAAAAGCACAAACAGCCGCATTTTCTCCGAAAGAAAAAAAATACATGCGTCATCGCATGTCTGCCCCATCTTTAACAAGTACATGTACTTCCACATGCAATTCTTCCTGACCTCTTTTCACAAATAATGAGAAAGCAGTGTTGCGTTGGAACTCAGCGTGCCTCCAACATTAGGCCATAAGGCCTGGGCTAATTCAATTATAAAGCCTTCACATACCAATGGGCAGCAGCTCTGCGAAAGGCAGCCTACACTCTGAGACATCCCTTCCCTGTAAACAAGAAAAGATGATGTTTCCTGCCCACAGGCGAGGATCCATGAATACTCCCTTACATCTGCACATACTCTTACACAAACACATACACCTTTAGTCACACTGACAAAAATATGAGCACATCTACTATCGGGCATACTGACACACAGAAAACCCTATGAGCATTAAGATGGTGCACAGGCATACAAACACACACAAGCACAAACACACCTGAGTAAGATGACCCTGAGTTCACAGTAGAAACCAATGAAGCATACATCCAGCGATGATTGACCTTTTAATTCAGTACTGCTGGGCATGTTTTATGTTCAAGATGTTGCTTGTCCAGTTATAACATCACTGATGAGCCACCACGGCTGAGCCACTAGGTTTGAGGCACTGAAATGCTCTCCAAACTCCACATAATGCATCTTTTACAGTAACTCTGAATACCCTCTTGCGTCAGATCTGAAACCATACTCAGTAGTTTGCTCCTAATCACTTAGATTTTTGGAGCAGTTATTTCAGAGCTTCCACAGCTCCTTGTCAAAAGGATACTATTAATTGATAATCTAATTATTACAGAACATACTGTGGGGATAGAAGTCACTCTTTTCCACCACTTTCTCAAGGACACCACAACAAGCATCACATCCAGTGCTTAGTGGCAGTAAGCTTCCACTGCTGCAATGGGTGACATTAAAGTTACAAAGCCACGAAACCCACACTGATAATCCTCACTTAATTCAGTATCCAGTGGTGTTTTTGATGAATAAAAATGGTGGGGCAACAACTGCTCTGGACAGGTGCAAAATCAGAAACTATCATCATTTTACAATTTGACATAATGCTTCAGTCACACTTTCCACACAATTTAAAACAGGTAATAATCTGACTGGGCACATACCTGTTCTCCTCAACTTTACTTCCCAAGTCCCTGTGAGTATGCATTTTAATTGTGGGTAGCTATGTTTGCCAATTTTACTGCGTTTTACTGCTCCTTTGATGTTTCATAATCCTCTCAGAAAGATGCTTGAGATCCTGAATGCCTGTTCTTCATCAGGTATCATTCCCTCCAAATGACACACACAGGAAGCAAGAAGTGTCTTCTCTGACAAGCTAGCAGTCAGCTATTATCTCTCAAATTACCACTCCATGTTAAATCTGCATTATTTTACCTGCATAATTTCTGTGGCTGGTGGGAACCGAGGTGACAGACTTTCATATTCGTGCTGAAAAAAAAAAAAATTTTCCACATCGTTCGTGGTGGCTGCAGTTACTCTACTCTTTAAACTTCTCCCAATTATGAGCAAATAACGACAACAGTACTTGGCAAATAGCCAAAGCAAGAGACAATCGAACCCAATTGGCATCAAATTTGTGCAAAGTACCACATAAGAGAAAGAGTTTCCTTTTAAAATGAGACATCAACTGGTCAGAAACACCACCTACTCTTAAAAAATGACTGCTGGCGTGAAAGTGAAGCCCACTGCAAGTTACTAGCGCTATTATGACTCAGCCAAAGGGTAGAACCTTACCACTTAAAAAGGGGGTCGCTGTTTTAAACAAACCACTGAACAACACCTACCACCTGACACAACTCCAAACCATTAGCATTAAAAAGATGGTACACCTACAATGGTATTTTTGGTTGATGTCTTCCCGGGACAGTGTGAGCATGCACTGTTTTATTGATGTGTATTTATTTATTTGCTTAACTCATATTTCTCTTTATTTGAAGGTAAAATGTACTCCTGAGACCCTAAATATCTTTTTCATACATACTTTAAGTAATTGGGATGGAAGAAACACATCAAAAATGTATTTTACAACATGTCCCCTGTAGTGGACATCAGGTCATTATTTTAAAAAAGCAAGTACACTACAGCACATTTACATTACATGATCTAATTCACTTTTGAAAATGTAATGTCAACGGTAATCGCGCATGCTTTCAACTGACTATACATGGCGTATGTGTATGTTTACATGACAAATGTACATCTGACTTTTTCTCAGTGATTTTCAACAAAATCTTTTCACTCAGTGCTTGGTTTCCTGAAGGTTAAAATGTGAATTACTAAAGGCTTCAAATTAGCATACACTTGTATTAACTTAATATAATGTACTAAAGACTCTCCTTAAAAAAAGACAGTAACCTTTGATGACTTATCTCCCTTATTGTCATAAAACATGTTTGCTGCAGTTGCCCCCAGGATAGAAAATATGCTCTGTTGGTCACACTCCCATGTGTGTCACATCACTAGAAAGCCCAGGATGTGACTTACACAGTACATTAGGACTCAAATAGACTGCACGCATGGTGTTAAAAACAAAGGACTCAGTGTCATGTCTATAATTTTACTTTATAAGAACAGACGGAATGTTAAAATAAACACTCACCATGTTGAGGCGCTCCAGCATTTTTAAACCCTTCAGCTCCGTTTTCACAAACGCCATGTTATTCCAGTTTCACCTTCAAGGCAATTAACGCTAAGGTGGTAATTGTGTGCTTATTTGGGTACTTAACACCGAACATTTCGCACTTGTACAGAATTTATCTGTTAATTTAAAACTTCTGCTCTATCTTTCTCATAGTTTATCTTACTTTTCAATTTGTCATCTTCTTCAAAGCACCGTTGCACGGGGCCAAATCAGACCTGGCTAACTGTCTCGAGACGATACGTGAGGGTAGGACTGTACCATTCTGGGGGTGGGAGGGGGCGCCCATTTTGACACCTACCACAACAGCTACTAGTCAGATGAAAAATAATATTATATATATATTTTTTAAAAATAATAATGAAATAAAAAAGATTACTATAACATTCACAATGGTTACACTTAGTCCCAGGTTGTTTTTAGATCAGCGGACATTTCATTAATGTTCCACCTGTGCAAAGGAAAGTCAAATTGAATAGATTTTAGTTGCACATTCATCTCTCCTAGAGGTTTAACCTTCTCTGTTTGTAACATTTCAATGGCTTCCCTCTCGTCCCGTGTTCCAGCCAAATTACCATCCTTTTATTGAAAACAAATCTCACACAGACACACACACCAACATATTGAATACAGTAATGTGACATAGAGAGAAATACATAAATAATTCTTCAACTCTGTTACATTCTTATACATCACTTGGCACTGCCTGCTCTCAATCCATCTTGTCAGAGTCAGTTTTCTCAATTTGATCACTCAACTTGAACCAATGCATATTTTAAGAGCTCCACTGTGCCAAAGAGAAACATTTGGAGAGAAAAAGACTGAAATCAGAAAATGGTTACGTGCCATTTTTATACTGTATTGAACTATGCTAGCCAGGGAAAGACAGCAAGGGAGAAAGATCTCTTAGCAATCTAAGGCAGGCGAGCAGCCTACAGCTAGCTCTGACATACCCAGTCCTCTGCCCCCTTCACTCCTCCCCCTCTCAGGAGTCAGAGGCAAGGAAAAGGCCCGAAGGGTTGTGAAAGCCATGCTCTCCAGTAAGCAGAAACATGTTTAGCATTTAACACTGCACACGAGGTAAAGGTCTCTGTCTCACGATTTGGTCCCTCTTTTTCTCTTTTTCTCTCTTTCTCTCTCCGCGCTCGTTTTCCTTGCCTCTCATCCTTGGCGTGAACATGACTGTGTTTGATATGCTCCTGCTCACGTGTCATCTAGAGGCATATTCCTTGCCCTCTCGGCATCTTGGGAATTATTGTCTCTTCCCCGTCTCTCCCCGCTGGCCCTCCTCCCTCCCTCTCCCCTCCTCTAATAGGAAAGGATGATAGCAGCATTCCCTTCACTCCTCCACATCACTTCCCGCAACTGCCCCTGCACCCTGCAGCTTGCCATCTCTCTGTGGATACTTCCCCCTGAGTTCATGGGCTGCCTATTTGACGCAGCACAGTCAGTGGAGCATATGAATGAAGGATGGGATGCTTTGGTAGCAACAGGCCAACCGAGGAGGCAGGCAGACAGAGCGGAAAGGAAAGCCTCAGCCCCACATGTGGGAGTCATCTGGGTATTTGTATTACCATGGGACCTTTCTCTTCACAAAACCGTGAAGCTGGAATTTCTCACAAAAATGATAGAAAACTGGGTTAAAATTCAAACAGATTGCTGATGCACTAAGACACTACCTAAGCCAGGAGATATGAGACAGAGCTCAGGGGACACACACCAAAGGTCATGATTTGGATTCAAACCTACAAAACGTAACCAAATTGCACATGAGGCCCCAGCCGGAGGGACTATTTGGATCCCCCCAGGAAACGACTGCTAGAGGTGAATTGTGCAGCCACCTGTTTTCCTACCTCCATAAACAAGTGCATTAGCCATTCCCAAGGCCTCGGTAAATTCATTAAAACAGCAGGGAGTGGACCGGGGGGAGACAGATGACCCCTCCTTCCAACTGACAGACAGCCAAGGTGAGCCAATGTCAAACCACAGGTTGCTCTCTGCACCCTCACCAAAGCTCATTTCCACTCTGTCTCTGGCTGTCTCTTTTTCTGGTAGACTCTCACTGTGTTAAGTGGAAAGAGGAACATTTTTCTCTCCTCCTCTTCATACCTTTATATTCATTCTTCTGTCTTACCAAAGACAGAGGGGTGAATGTAAAAATCACTTCCATTACATCGCCCCCTCTCTTTTTCATTTGTTTTTACTATCATCATTTCTCTTTCATCTTTACCTAATTTTTTCACTTTTTACTTGTCCTGCCCCTCTGACTCAAGCCCAAACTAACACTGAATAGAAGCAGGCTGTGTCCCTGACCGACTGACTGCACTTTGCCTTTTGTATTACAAATAGCTGCACATTGGTGGCATACCAATTGCTCCATATAAACAGATGCACACACACAAACACACAGAAATATGGTTACTGTAGTAGGCTATAAGAAATAACTAACTATTACAGTCTTCTTCATGAAAATGTGGTCACATAAAGGAATCAAAAATACATATTCATACTGCCATTTATCAGTCAGTTATCCGACTGTTTTGATGTGCATTGCGAAGTGTTGGAGATATCAGCCATAGAAATGTCTGCCTTCTCTCCAATATAAAAAAAAACAAACACAAAAAAAAAAAAAACAAACGAGATGGCACTCAGCTCAGCTTTTTTTTTCCACCAAACTACATCTACCAGCTGTATCTCCCCACAGAAAGGAGCATACATCTAGTCATGGATGACAAATGTTATCTTTGTAAATGTTATCCCTTTGAACGCTGCAATAGAAATAATCTGTCAGTGCCTTCATTAATATTTTTGCTAATTGTGATGTCATTTCTTGAAGTATCTTCAAATGCCTCATATCCTTAAAATTTGTACAACCTCAGCTAAATGGCTATGCGAGTCAACAAACTATTATAATTGATAAAAGTACTGAAATTGTGTCATGAACAACAATACAAAAATTGTATTGTTTCATCAGATTTTACAAAATAAGTGCACAAAACATATTAATCCAAAAGATTCCCATATGTAAAAACATTAACTTTTTCTTTACACTCCCAGAGTTATTTGAACTATGTACATTAATTAGTTTTTGAGAAATGCTTCATTTTTTTTAGCAGAGTGCAAAGGCATTGTGATAGATTTCTCATTCATTCCCGTAGTACCACTGTGCATTTTCGTTTGGTTTTGCACCAAACATAATGTAGCGTAGCATAATGATATCATTACGCATGTACAACATCATGACATCAAGACAGAAGCCTTAGCTCTCTGATGCAGTTGGAATACATTTAAGCTATTGGTATTTTTATTTAAGATTGATAAATACAGGATCCCCTACAGCTGTTACAGAAAAATACTAGCATAATAAATACCACGTTTGCACCACCCATGAGCTAAGGTAACTTGAGGTAGTGGATAATGATACAAATGACAGAAGCCTTAGCTTTCTGCTGCAAAAAGAATGAATGCCCTAATTTTTTGCTTCTTAACTTGGATCGATTTAAGCAGGATAATGCAAACAATGTATTCCCACTGCAATCTGCCAGATGTTCATTTTTAAAGCGGTGAATGGCATCCCCTTTGGTTGAGCTGTAACATTTGCTAGCTTAGTGATGCTAGGTGAGCTGGCAGTAGATGCACGCCTCCTTCTGCACAGTGATACAGTTGGTGGGTATAGTTTGGTACAAAGAGAGTTCTCAGTGAAACAGCTCGGGGCATGATTTCTGGAAAGAGACATTGCTGCTAAGTTTTTCAAACTTCTGTTTTTTTTTGTTGCTTTGAACACCACAAGATGAGCACCATCTAGTTCCATTATATTTGAGAGAAGGCAGACACACTTAACACTAGACTGATAAATAGTGTGACAGGTAAGAGGAAAATTCTGTATTTTTGATATTGGGGTGAACTGTCCCTTTAAGAGAACATTCGTCATAGTTCTTGACAAGCTGACATTTTTGACGTAGAAGGTCACACACAAGGTAAAGCATACACAGCACAAACATGAATGCCACCTGAAATGATCCCTATGCCTACTTGTGTGTTGCTGTGACACCCAGCAGCTGTCCCTTTGCCATGTCGTGGCCTATCAGGACCATCTGTAGGGGTGGGAAAGGCATTAGCTGCCACATCAGCATACTGACTTTACCCTTCCTTAGGTCACAGGTGGCGCTGGGGGACATCAGCGGGGCAAACGCATGCACAAAATGTATACACATATACTGATATGCATATGCATTCATATGCATATAAAACTTTTTCTAAAAGGACATGTAGGCACTCTGAAGGATGTAATCATTCTTGCTGAAACAAGCATTGCTGGGATTGTTATGGAAATGTTTTGTGTGCAAAATGTATTTTAATCCTGCATGATGAATACTTAAGACAGCATTTTCTAATTTGATGTAATCTAATCTACTTAGATGCATTCTTGCCCACTTACACACACAAACCGATACCACAGTTCTGTGCTGTAATTGCACACTGAGCACAACTGCTATCCTACGATAATCCATAAATCACTACAGTATTTCCTTCGCTGAAAAATTTCTGAAGTTGCACATGCCATCACGCAGAATCTACGCACTTCAAAAGAGCTTACATAGATGTTCCGCAGCTACCTTAAGTGCACTAAGAGGCTTGGGCTTAACACCCCGTGACCTCATCACTACATACACACCATGACCTGACGTAAAACCAGCAGCCCAAACATCAAAGAGCTCCAGTCAGCAGTTCTCGCCCTAAGCTTCTATTATGCCAGTCCCAAGTCTGGCTTGATTTTAAAAACGTAAAAAAAAGAGACAAAAAAAAAAAAAAAAAGAAATGCTAGATTCAAAGCCAGAATGGGTTAAGGGAGAAAAAGAGAAGTGGGAAGAAGTGCGGGGAGCGGAGAAAGTCCTGCACAGTCATCACTAGGAGGGCTGTGGGCTGTAAATCAGACATAATCATAGTAGTGTTATCCCACAAGGGCTGCAAGGCCTTCCCACTGGCTTCACACAAGTCAATAATTAATAAAAACGGCAGCTTAAGCCGCCACCACCAGCCCACACACACACAAACACACAAATAAACAACCTTTGTACTGTATTTAGAAATGGGCCTGACTGGGTTGTTTGAGGGCTGTTTACTTCCGGAGTCCTGCCATTAATTTCTGCAACAGCAGTGAATTAAAGTATTGCGAGTACTGTCAGGAAGGTAAACAGCAACCAGACTCAGAGACAGAAAGGTAAATGCAGAGATAGTTCAAATGCATCCAGTTCAAGTCCCCACACATACGAAGACACACACATACACACCTCTAATCCATCATAAAAAAAAGCCAGAGCAGCAGTCCTTCCACGCGGAGCTGTCCAGGGAGCAACAACAAACTTCAAGTACACACATAAACAGAAAGTGAGAACTGTGCTGAGGAGTGTGTGGAACTAGGTGCTGAAAGAACAGCTCCTCGGTGCTATGGTAGGGGGAAAAAATGGCAGAGGGAAAGTGAGTAGCGGTCCAGGTCTGGAGCTATCCAAGGTGCTGAAACCTCTCACTCCCTTAGAAACAATTGGCTGGAGAGGAGAAGGGGGATTGGAGGCAGAATGGGCTGAGGAGAGGAACTGTCCAAGGCAATGAATCAGCGACATGGCTCTCCTTTCGGCACTGGCTGTGTTTGCGTGCGCAGAGTAAGCCACTGTCAGATTGTTTACTTATACCTTTGATATGCAATTGAGTTTCCCTGCTGCTATGAATGAGGCAGCGGACTGAATAATCCTGTTCACGGACAGAATGGACCACCTGAAGAAAAAATAAAAAGGTGTAGCCGCCTGCAGAGTGGATTTTTATTTTATGCAAAATCAAAAAACAAAATACACAGCTAGGATGAAAAAATGGTAGCAAACAAGACTACAAATACTTGTTGTCCGTGTTTATACATTTATACATTTTCAAGATGTTGTGCAACCTAGAATATAAAAGTTTATATGGAGAACAAATGTATAATTAACATCAACAATGCTCTACTCTATTTCATGAATAAGAAATGTCATGGTAATTCAGTCGGAGCATTACAGAACATAATAACAACTAAAAGAAAACACTGCTCCTACTGCCAAGGTGAAAGTGGGCTCCTGGAAGTGCAGACAGTGTAAATGCATAAATAAAAAGGCCCAGCAGTGCAGCATTATTAGAGCACAGTGGACATACTTTACTCTCCATTAATACTGTATTGGCTCTGTAAAAAGATTTCTATTTAAAAAGTTGGTTTCATGTTCTCCAGAGCTGCAATGATGAAATATGAGCGCAACAGTTTACACCCGGCCAATCGATGTCGGGAGTTTTGTAACGCAATTAATAGTCTAAATTTAATTCATTATTGATAGCTACACGCTCCTAACATCTACCTGCTACTTGTTAGACACTACATTTTACAGCTATAGAGAGAAAATGATCTAAAAATGTAACAAGTATTGACATTTTCCTGCAGAAATGGTGTTTAAATCCTGAACTTAACCTTCCATGGAGGATGTGAGCTTTGTTTTGCAGCATAAGTTACCAGGGTGAACTACTGAGGTTAAAAATAAGTGCAAAAGGAAAGCTAGTGCTGAACCCAAGGATAGCATGTGGTTCGCTGAAAGCTTTGAGGATTGATTTGTCAGTCCCGGATAAAGTTGTTTTGAATAACAGAGCACTCTTATTTTGAAATGAAGGCAAAATGAGCAGAGTTTAAAGCATGATTTGCATTCACATTGAGTGCTGATTGCAGTTACATGAAGGAGATGTGTTTGGAACCCTCCCAGCATGCACCGGGGCAATGGATTCATGGTCTCATTTTATGTGTCCCTGCATTTTTACAGGTGTCATTTTGTTCTACACTGTGCTCCACAGCATTTCCTCTCTGTTAAACATCACCAGTGAATGTAGTTAGACTCCAGTGCTGGGTGCATGCTTGGTGAGGTTCTCCCCTGTGGATGTGAAAGAGACTTTTAAGTGATAATCATGAGCCTGGTATGAAAATGAAACCTCTCTGAAATCTCTTTAAAAAACAGCTTCAATTGCATGAACATTTTTCAGCAAAGTCAGTTTTGCATTTTTTTTTTGTGTGTTGACGTGGCAAATTCACATTTTAATTTAAAATCACATGCAAAGTGCTCTGGCCCCATTGGGCTTTTAACAGTCAGAATCTTTTACTTGAGTTCATTTATTTTTTGCTCACAGTATCTGAAAATATATTTTGTTGTATACTTTAGCATGTGTAATTATAGGTAGCTCATCATTATGAAAATTTAGTTGTGGTAATTACACCAAAAAAAATCTGAATTGTTTGCATGTTCTCTTTAAAGACTGCATTTATAATTGCAATTTTCTGGAAAAAGACACGTAGTCCAAATGTTACGTACTGGGTTAGGCAAATGCTTGTTACATTTCCTTTACACAGAGTGAAGAAAACATACAAAGGGAAATGAGGAATATTTGAAAAGGACCATTTTGGGACCAAAAGAAATGTTTCGGGGAGCATTTACTGCTTTTGTGACATGTATTTATCAGATGATGAAGAGAACAAATGAGTACTCTAAGATAGAAACCTTGCAAAATGTTTAATCTAAGCTCAATTTCGTGAAGATAATGAAATACGTTTAATTTCAACATGCTTTTAAGATGTACGTATAAGAAACATTTCTAATAAATACATCTCTGTCATGATCTTGCAAGCTGTTAATAAGCATTTTCCTTATCCACAGGTTTGGGCTTTAAGACTTGTTGCTCTGATAACGTTTTTTTAAACCAGCTTTGAAAAACCCCCACAATCCAGACTCATGTCAAACCATTAACCTCAGTCTAATCTGGATAACTCAGTTATCCATGTACAAAGCACCGGGCCCAGTGTGAGAGAGCTGAAACAATGCATGCCAATCGTGAAGTGTCCATGGTGCTGAATCGACAGCAGCTCACAATACAGCAGCAGCACTGGGAGCTGTCTGTGAAGTATGTGCTGCTGAAGTGTGCCAATGGGTCATGTGCACAAAGCATGTCCTTCCTTGATGGTCATGGAGTCCTCACAGCCTATCCCACAGTGCATCTTGCACCTATTGTTTCTGGTTCAGCTCTCCGGCTCTGAACCGGAGAGGCTGGCGGTGGCGATGCACTGCGGGATGTGCCACAAGCACTTAATGACATCAAGGAAGGTCAGTGGAATTCTCAGAGCTGACACTCAGCTTTCAGCTGCAAGTAGCAGATAAATCTGAACAAAGATAAATAAATGTATGACATTAAGAAAGTGTGTTAAGTATTCTAGAGATACTCTATGTTTAGGTAAGGGTTAGGGTTGTTTTTACAGCAACTTCTGTTCTTGTTTCCACTTCAACCACTGTGGCTTGGCAAGCTTTAAGCCTTGAGCTAGGCATTTCCTATTTGAGTAGGCTGACTTACAGTTCTCTCCTTCACTTGATCGATACAAATGCTCTGTACAACCGACTATATAAATATACTTACTGGGCTCCACTTTGACTTCCAAATTTCAAACAGTGATGAACATGGCATCTGTTAGGAAATGTCCTTTTTTCAAAATACATTTTCACAACAAATGTAAGTTTTGCAGATTTTTATACCCACTGATTTACAACACTCCGCTTTAAATATTTAGTCCAAGAGGCTATGAGTTATATTATCATCTTTTCACACTCCATATTTAAGTGATTGCCTCAGCACACATCTGCTGGGCTCAGTAGGTTCAAGATGTTCTCTGATGAAAATGTCAAAGCGCAGACTGAGCCAACCTGTTTCAATTCAATCAATCAAACTTTATTCCAGACACAGGGAATGTCCATAGTACAGTGCAAACATACAAAATAAATAACATAAGTGTTGGTATTTGATGAGTTGGGAGTTTGTCACTCCCAACTCATCAAATACCAACACTTGGTCAGTGGCCCTTTGCGTCAGATACAGATGCACATAGACACCCTTTAGCAGCAGTATGAGACGCATCGGGCGCTGTATTGTTTGACATAAGCAACGAGAAAGAGTATTTATAGGGACTGTTTCCTGTATAAAACCAGAAGTCAGTGGACTTAATTTGATAACAGCATAGTGTATTAGTTTGTATTGCATTCTATGCTGGTGAAGTATGTCACGTGACGTAGGTGATATGTATCACATGACGCTACTTTTTCTCTAAAACTACCCATGTGCTTGTGTGGCCTAATTCTAAGGAAGTAAACCTAAAAATAAAATGTTTTCCCAATACTCAAAGTTTATTTTGAAAAGCGACGGCATGCTTTTAGTAAGCTGAAACTGTACATTTCCTGTGAAAATATAATTTCATTTTGAAAAGACATAATGCATGTAACAAGCATAAATTTACACTCCATTTCTGAACTTCCAAAAGTGACGTTTGGAGGTATTTAAAGAGTCATAATTTGATGTTTAGGGCCACTGCCCAATGACTGGTATTTGACAAGCTGGGCATGAGAATGTGCTGACTGAATCTGTGAGATGTAGCATAGATTTGCAAGGTTATACATAGAAGTGTAGTGTGAATTCATATTGTTGAATGTGGAAATGTCTTCCCTGTGGCAGAGCATGTCAGTTAATATTAATGCAGTCAAAACATTGAAGAAGAATAACATATCCCAATAGGAATCTCCAGTTTCACATTCCTAATCAATGTATTCAGACATCATCCACAAGAGAATAATTAGGCCTTCTGCCATTAATGATGGATGATTTGAAGTGCTGATGTGATCACTTTGCAAATCCATAAAAGTGCCTGGAAACCGTGAAAGCGGCTGCACTGTGAGCAGGCAGGAGCTTTACTCGCTCCCTGAGAACACCAGAAGGATAAACCAGGAAGAAGATGGAGATGTAAATGTTAGAGGAGAAAACAACACACTCGCTTTCTCTTTCCTCATTGACTTGCTCCGGGCCACACAGGTGTGACTAAGTCTTATAGATTCACGGCTGATGGCAGAGCAGGGTTAGCGAGTGAGTAGTGGGTAACTGGAGCAAAGTGCCCGCCTTGCAGATCCTTGGAGAAAATGGCTTGGCAAGGGAGAGAGCTTTCAATCGATACTGCTCTGAAGAAGTTTGATAGGGATTTGGTGGGGCTGACTTTTCAACACAGCATCTGTGCTTTGGAGGGCCTAGGAGGTCTGCTGGGGTCCTATGATCTGCCGGTGGTTGTCTTTTTTCTCTCTCTTCTCTGTTTTTGTTTTCTTTGTTAGTATCTCTCTGATTCTCTGTCAGCCTGGAAGCTGTATTGATCATTCTTCTTACTGTATGGTAGACATTGTTACCCTATTGTATTTCTGGTGTTTTATCTTAAAATTTTAATGTCTGAGGTAAAAACTACCAGTGAAGTTTTATTGTGCCTTGTTCTCCAAATTCAGCTCGTGGTGTCTGCGACTTTATGCAAACGCAGCAGAAGAAAATGTCAAGAAACCTCGCATTGTGCCCTCCATTTCCCCCAAAAAACGGAAAAGGGTGACAGACCGACAGGCCGCAGCAGTGGTGGAAATCCCTGATACATTCCCACGGATCCACACTGTAAAAACAGGCACAAGCATCTCTGCTGCTAATACCATCTGTGACACCACACACACACTTCCTGTCTCCCACACTCTACAGCTTGCTATACACCAGGGGCCATGTCAAATCGCAGAGTTATTCCGGGGACTTGCTGTGGAATGGGAGGCACAAGTCACCATACATGCCAGTCCCCAAACACCCAGGCCAAATTGTGTGTCACACCAGCTTGGAAGAGAGGGAAAACACAGATGAATCCTCGACTGCTCCATTTGGGAATGGGAGAGAGACCGAGAGACGGAAAGGGAGAGAGAGACTTGGAAACCTGGTAAGTGCTAAACCCCCGCAATTAGCACCGTTGATGGGGAGAGTGGCTCTGATCCCAAAACAATCAGATCTGGGCTTATTTCATTTCTGGGCCATGATTTGAGAGGCTGCAGCTTTGGACATCTTCAGACTGCTGAGACTAAACCAGGAGTGTTCTAAAACACTGATTAAGTGAAATAGTAGTGGCTATAATATCATTTTAATTGTTGTTTTGTAACACTATATGGCTTAGCATCTATGGTGTGAATGCTGTCATTCTCTGCACTGTGCTTGACATGATTCACCTGTCCAAAACCCAACCTGTCCAGTCCTGTGACATCATGTTTTTTTCTGCTTAGCATCTCATAGCAATGCACACGGCACCCTTTAGCGTCTCTATGTGACACACAACTGAAACACATTATAACGTGATTAATGTTGTGAAACAATCAAGGTTAGGTTTAGCCAACGATACAAATAAAGAAAAAGGTTTGTTGTGTTACAATAATGGATGTGATGAAAATATGATGTTCGTGACATCATTGCACAACGTAAATTATGTAAGGTTACATTACAAACAATAACAGATGTAAACACCAAACAATTTAGTTCTGGTTTCACACAAAACACGAACTGTGTTCTCCTGGATGAAAGTGTTGTTCTGTCTGACTCATCTACCTCCCCTTCCTCCCACCCTACGGGGGCTTCTTTTGCTCTTTATAGTACACCAGTTGCTCTCAGTGCCAAGTACTGCTGCAGATGGGTTTACATTGAGTTAGCTGAAAGCCAGATGCATCTCATAAAGACATTAAAGAGTGCTGATATCACATGAGCTTGTTTTGTATACGAGCCATGACAATAAAACTGTCGCTGCTCATTCTTACACTGCAGCTCCTCTTGTTAAACAAATGACGACTGGTGGAACTGGAATTGTGCTTCTTGTGTGGCACAGGAATTTTTTTTGTGGAAAACAGCAACAACCCTGAAATCATATGTACTGCATTGCCATTGTGTTCAATCTATTATAGAGTTGATCAAACATGCAATATCATCACAAAGTGTTGAATGGTTCTCTGATTCTTCATTAAAAAGGAGTGTAGGAGAAAAGTGTATGCAACAGCAGTTAAAAAGGCCAAGTATGGCGAGGGACACAGTCCAAAAGACTAAAGAAAAGCTTGCACTGCTTCAAAGCAGTTAGTCAGCAAATCACACTGAAGCTATCTGGATGGATGGTTGGATTGGACTGAGACAGAGGGAGGGATGGATGGCATGTGACTTCCTCTCCCGCGATTCTCCCTCCTCCCCCCTTTTCCCTCTTCCTATCGTTTAGATACAGTCAGCCTTCACCTCTGCTTTACTCTTTAAACTGCCAACTTCAGCTGAAGTGGCAGATCGAGCATGAATGTGGCACCGGCCTTTATATGCCCCCGACAAAAAGGAAATAAATAAATATATAAAACAAGTTTTAAAAAATGCATCAACACAAGAGAAGCTACTTGGAGCCAGACATATAGTGCAAACAAACATAAACAACTCAGCTATCAAGCATTCAATTTGTTCTACAGAGAAAAAAGCAATGAAAAAGTGGATGAAATATAGCCTTGGAACCAGACAAATCTGCGAGCTAATGTTGTATTTGCTCTGGCAGGCATGTCTGGTCTCTCTTCCATTCAGACAGATGTCCACCTGACCTGGCCTGGGCTGGGCCAATCACAACCATTTAGCTAATATGGGCAGGTTTGAAACAATGACTGACCTGAGCCTTTATGAAAAATATGTTCTAATGTTCTCATGCCGACACTATAGCAAGTGTTAACCTAGCTTAGGAAAGAGGAGCACCGCTGAGCCAGTTTCCAACAATCAAGACGGTTGCAGCTTTCATTTGTCCGTCACTCAATGCTACATCAGATATTTCGTTGCTCTGATTGGTTGTGGGTCTATCCAATTGTCTCCACAGACATTTTGGTCCACAGCCGTTGATAACGCCTCTTGTAAATCAAAAATTAACTAAGAGGTTCCAGACTATCTCGCATTGGCGAATGGATCTTATACCAGGCTAGAGGAAACACAGTTAGCGCACAAAAGCAAGATACATAACAACTATAAAAATACAATAAAGCTTAATGTGATTAAATTTGAGTGCCCATTTCATTTCTGTGTTTCTCCTTTTGAATCGCAAAATGGTGTCAGCAGTCATCGCTCAATTGTGCTTCTCTATTCCTGCCTCATTACAACTGAGAGAATAGTGCTGGGTAATTGTTTGACCCTTCCTGCTCAACCTATGTCCTTGGCTGCTGAGAGCGCTCGACGTGAGAGTTCTATGGGATAAATGGTGGCTATTCCCACACTGTGCCCTGTGGCTGTCTGCAAACAGAGCGCCATCGTATCGGTGACAAGAGAAGCCTGATGAAGGTACGCTGGCTGCACAAACCCAATGCAGGCCCCGGCAGCGGCAGCAGCACCTCTCTAAAAGGACTCATTGTGCCCCGCCAAAGCCTTTCCCTCTCCGCGGTGAAGTGGCCATTGTGGCTCACAGAATAGCCATCGCTCTCCATTGCCTGCCGGGGAAAGTGCTGCTGTGATGGGGCTGAGTGTGGCCGCAGTTGCAGCAGTAGACAGTATCTCAATATCATGACCCCCATCAGCCCCTGAGTGGCCCCTGTTGCTCAGCCCATTCTTCCCACAGGTGGGCGCAATCCAGACCTAATTTCAGCCAGTGAATAGGGCGTAAGGAACAGGAGCATTCTAGAAGTGGAAATAGCAATGAGAGGCCGAGTTGTGCGTTCGGGAGTTTTTAGCATATGGCACAACTTTGGACAACTTGTATTGATTTGGCTGCAGGGGTGGTTCTCTGGAAATTTATTCCTGCATGACAGGACGGACAAAAGCCTTATGGATTTCTAGGGGAGAAATAAACTGTGTCGGAGCACAACAATTCTCTTAAGGGTACTTCACTGAGAGCGATGCTTACAGTTTTTCAAGGTGCTCTGCTGAGAGTTAGCTAAGGAGTCAGGAGGAGGTGTTGAAAAGAAAAAAAAAACATAAAAAGAAATAATACAATCAGTAAAAGTGTGTCTGAGGAAGCTCATCTGGTATGCATGGCCTTGGCTACAGCTCATGTGTAACTCATAGAAAAACCAGTATAGAGAACACAAGCACTTTTAACATCAAAGTGATGACTGACCTTTTCTTGCATTGTCTGTATTCACTGCATTTTATCATTCAGCTGAAGAAACAATCTCATGATATGCTTTGTTGACCACTGGTCAAATTAATTAACACTCCCTACGAGGAAAAAAAGCCTTATCGTGGATTAGCTTGCCTTTCATTGCATAAGGCTCTGTCAAAATATGGAGTAAGTGACTGATGCTAATGTCCAGCATTTGTCTTTCGTCACAAATGCTATTGTGTCGTTAGATATATGCTAGTGTTATGCAAACAAATTGCATGATTATGCAAAACTAGAAATAGTGTGGATGAGTGATATCCCACAGCATAGGGATTAGTTACTAACACCCACTCCTCAATTATGAGCATAAAACTCTTATGTGGGGTTTTTTTGTGTCCCATATCCCTGTTATGCAACCTGCTCCACTTTGAAATAGGATCCTTTCACAGCTAACCACATGTTAGCGTACCCTGGAATGGATGGGTACAGTTCAGACAAAGATGGAGACAGTCTTGGTTTTTTCTGATGAGCCTAATAAGACTTGGAACAATTTGGTCTAACAGGCTTTGTAGCACAAAATGCCCTCCAGTGTTTACTACTGACTCCGAGAGGAAGGACTGTCTTCAGGTTGCAGGTGAACATGATACATCATCATCAACAGGGAGGTTACATCAGCTCGTTTTGTCCAGAACGTGCCCTTCCGAGCGGTGAGGTAGGGAGTCTGGGGTGATATTTTTAAACCTGAGAAACAGCAGCTGCCTTTGCGCTGGAGTAATTTAGGTTAAACAGCTCACTGGCGGGTGCTAAAGAGATCCGTCTCACACCTGAAACATAAGCCAGTCCTGAGAAACTCTCCAGCCAAGAATCCTCTCAGGTCTAGGCAGATGACATTTGAGGTGAGGCCAAAAAAGAGATAAGGTGCTGACATGACAAAGCGCCTTGAAATGCCTGTTTTATTTCTCTTTTATTGATACTCCTTGATTCTCTTTAAGAAATTCAAGCTGAGCCTCTTAAAAGGCGAGATATGGTAATGCAAATATTTCAAATCATCCCACTGGAGGCTACAAAGAACATCTTCATTAATTCATTGGCCTGCTTTTCTTGGGGTTACTTAGATATGAAAAAAAGGGGGCTGGGATTACATTACTTTCAACTATTTGAGAGAAGAAAAAAAAACCCTCATCCAAGATTCAGATGTACTCGCGAGCTCTGCTGAATGAATTCATGACCCAATCTTTGTGGAATACAGTAGAGTATGTGGCATGAATCCAGGATTTCCAACACTAAACTCTTCCTCAGTTAGAAAGACCAAAGGCAAGTTGTTAAAAGCCACAAAGAGCTTTGAACTCAACTGGTGCCATCATGTGTCAAATTTGAGCCTTTTCCTCTGTAGCAGACAGCACGACAAGAGATGTACTAACTTTGACATCCTCAATAATAAATGTCCTGCTCGACTGACTAATATTAGTACCAATCTCGATATCCTACTGGCTTGGCCACACAGGAGGAGAAGGCGTAACTCGATCGGATCGATGGGCCATACTGTATCCTGTCTTCCCTTCTGTCTCCCTCCGCCTGCCACCCCTTCTCCTTCTTTCACAAATCCATCCACGCAATCGCTCACAGACAATGAGAAGTCTTTCAATCCATCTCTCCATCATGGGCTGTTCCACCTCTACTCTGCCTAATCAAAGGCGAAAAGCGATAGAAGGGCGGGAGAAAGCGCCGGCGGGGGAACGTCTTCCCTCATCATGGCCCCCACGGCTAAAATGGAGGGCGTGAGGAGGAGTAGGAGGAAATCTTTCATTTTCCTATCGCATTTCCTCCCCCCCTTTTTTTATGCCAGTGAAAGTGTCTGTCTTCTTTATAGCTCCCCTAAGCTCCTCTAACCTCTCTTCTCTCCCACTCTGCGGGCGGATGGTGGACGGATGGACGGGAAGATGGATGAGGGCCAGACGGCAAGCGGCAGAAGAGTGAGTTAATGAGGCAGATTGCTCTCTTTGCTGCCGTGCGAGGGATTACAGGAAGATTACCCATTCTGATTCTCTTCTCTTCCAATTTCACTCTCTCAATCTCTGCAGTGGTAAACTGGAGGGGTGCGACGGGGCGGGGAGGGGCGTGGGGAGGGTGTGAGGGGTGCATGTTTTGATAGAGGTGAGATAGAAGACAGTGCCTTGGCTTCCTGTCAGGGGAAAATGACAGCTGCTCAAAACACTGACCTGCGAAAGGATAGAGTTTCTGACTGATGCCTCCAATCTGACAGCCGCTTCGAGGGCTACACTTGGCCTAAATATACCCAGCATGAGACTGAATATCTTATAAGTGACATGAGATCCAGCTCCTTCATCAAGTTCATCTTCAGAGACTAACTTGACCAAACTGGGTCCACAGATTCCATCCACTTCACGATAACTTGCATTATGCATTTGAAAAGGTGTTGTTTTTCTGCTGCAAACAAATGGCATGCCCATTGTGTGTTGACCCAGAATGATGGCATTTGCGTTGAAAAACTGGAGGTTCGTATTCAGGGAAAAGTTGTTAGGAGCTACATGTCAGAGGGATGAGCGAAAACAAAGAGAAGCGCAGGACCTCGAATCCACTTTTTGCACTCGCCGCATAACAAACAGTGAAAAGGTCTGGAGAAATTATTCAAATTGCAGGGGAATTTGCAATTATTATAAGTCATCTCAACCCACAAAGGCAATGTTAAGCACCCTTCATGAAGTGCACTGAAAGCTCGGAGAACAAAAGTGGAATCATGTATGGGCCCATTTTCTGCCAGCGGTGTCTGCTCAGTGTGTTATAAAGGGGAGAAGCTATTTAGGTATTTCCAAAGCCATTGTCTAAGCTAGACTCGTTAGACTGGCTTGATGGTGGAGTCTCTTTTTTTCTGCCAATTGGGAATTAACGACTGCCAAATTGTGCTCGAGAAAAGCAATATTGGTCCTGTAATTCTTTGCTTGAAGGATGATGAAGTCGCTGACTGAAAAAGGCAGAAAAATACACTTTTGACCTCAGTGCTCAGGTGTCAATAATGTCCTTTGGCATGGCCTTTCATCCTGGCTTTATGAAATTCTACATCTCCGGCCTGAGAAACATTCAGGGGCAGATTATGAGACAACAGACCCCTGGGCACAGATATGTAAAGGGCCCCACCACCTTTCCTGCAAAGGAGTGAGACACACACAAGTCTTGTGTGGTTCTCTCTTTGTAGTCATGTTGTGTCAGGTTATGTCTTTTTGTAGTTGTTTATGTCTCTTTCTGGTTGTTTTGCCCCTTTCTGTAGTTATATTGTGTGTCTTTGGAGTTTTTTTTTGCATCTCCTTTGTAGTCCTTTTGTGCCTCTTTGTGGTTGTTTATGTGTCTTTGTAGTTGTTTTGTGTCCCTTTGTTTTCGTTTTGTGTCTCTTAGTGGTTGTCTCTTTGTAGTCAAAGTGTTTGTCTTTGTGGTTGTTTTGCCCAATTTTTATTCTTTTGTGTCTTTGTGGTTGTTTTATGTCTCCATGTAGACGTTTCGTGTCTGCTTGTGGTTGCTTTGTGTCTCTTTGTAGTCATGTTGTGTTTGTTTTGCCCATATTTGTAGTTTTTGTGTGTCTTTGCTGTTCCTTTGCATGTTCCTTTGGTGTCTCTTTGTGTTTGCTTTAAATCTCTTTGTAGATATTTTGTGTCTCCTTGAGGTTGTTTTGCCCATTCTGCAGTTACTTTGTGTCTCTTTGCAGTTCCTCTGCATCTCTCTGTGGTCCTTTTGAACATCTTTGTGTTTGTTTTGTGTCTCCTCCTGCCCTTTAAGTGTTAATCTGAGTGACATTTCGCAGGTGAAGGCCAGAGGGGCCCCTGACACTTTGGGCTCCTGGGCCTGTGCCCGGTAGGCCCATTCAGAAATCCATTCATGGTCACATCACCTTGCTTGATTTCTCGCACGGGGCTTCATTTGCATTAAGAAGACAGCCAGCTCAATAAGCACTACAACTTCCTGTGTGTGGTTCAGCCAGTCATTCTCACGAAAGTCTTCAAGCAATGAATTCTGATCAGTCAGTCAGAGCTGGGACACTTCTCTGTAGTCATCAGACTTCACCACAGTGAGCACCATGTCTCAGCAAAGTCTTTAAAATTAATACAAAGTGTATTATTGACATTTCTCTTGTAGTAAATGTCTCCTCTTGCCACACAGTAAAGACGTGGAAGTGGTTTCACACAAGTGATCAATACACAAATATTATAAAAATGACAAGCTACTGGTCTGAAATGTATTGTGGAAAAAGTTCACACAGCTTCACTGTAAAAATGCAGAGTAGGTCAGTTTTCCCACAGGCGTTTACAGGGACTCTCCGTGTGGTGTCTGCTTTCCTCCTCTCTCTGCTCCTCACCTTCAGTCTCTTCCTCCGCGCAGCTGAACTAGACATCAGCTCGGTTTAATTAGTACAACTAACCCCACAACCCGACTCGCATCTCAGCATCAGCGATCTACCGATTTGTACTACTTGTTATTTCTCCTCTGGCTCGGGGATTTTGTGTAGAGACACCGTTACGCACCCCAGTGGGCGTTTGGCGACACGGTGGCGCAGGAGTCGCATACAGTCGCAGTGTTGTCGGCGCAACATAGAGCTCCCAAATATCCACGTATACTGTACGCATTACTAACACGTCGTGCTGATCACATTTACTTTGAGGAAACTCTTCGGAGATCGCATTAACGCCACAGAGGGTCAGATGATTCTGCCCTTCAGCAGCCAATTATAATGCAGCTGTCCAGTAAAGAAAGTATACCCTCCGGTGGCCTAATTCTGCGCATCATAAAGATTTTATTTTTAGTATTCAAGGATAAATTTATCATAAATAATGATAGATTAATAATTTCAAACCCAGTCGATGATGCCAGAATTATGACTCGTCTCTGTAGTGGGTAAAATCCCAGCAACATTTTCATTTCAGGGATTTGGAGTGAAGGAGATGTTCAAGTAAGCAGGCTGTGTGTGTGAAAATTAGGCCACATGTATAATCAACAGAATACACAGCGTGTGTGCTACAATTTAGGCTTTAAAAAAAAATCCAAACCGGAGCTGTTGGAATAAAACGCTGCCTCGAGTGTCGGAAGCTGAAATCCCTCACAAGTCGTCTGCGTAAACACATCCACAGCCTAAAGAAGCCCCAAAACTGACTTTCACTGAGCACTGACATATTTCTTTTTTTTTTTCTTTCTTTTGGTGAATTCCCACACTCGGACACTGCTGTCACGCGTGGCTTCAAAACATATACGTCCATCATCTCCCCCCCTACACACACCGGATTCAACGTGTCTGCTCCCAGAGCCGCAGAAAACAAACAGCAGACCTCAAATCCACTCGCCTCCCAAATCTCCTCCAAATATTGACCCATTACGCATCGTTTGCTGCTGGCTGCCTCTCAGCAGAACAAAGCCAACAATTGTCCACGATTAGACTATGTGAGTGTATTTTTATGTTTTCCCCGACATCACCTGTCATCATTTGGAGGACATTAGCAGTGAGTGACAAATCCTCACAGCCAGAAAAAAAATCCCCACAGAAGCATAGTCACAGCAAAGAAAAGAAAAGTCCTTACTTGTGTTTTGCGGCAATCCCTCCGATAATATTCTCCAGACTTGGGGAGGTTTGTAAATATCCCTGGATATATATATCTTGGATGCTGTTCACGCTTCTGTGTGTCTTTTCTCTTTTATCCAGAGCGCTGAGCAGACCACAACGTTGCTTTTCTTTCCCTCCTCTCTCCTTCAAGACAGATGTGAACGGTCCTGGCCGAGTCGCTCCACCTGCATCCCTGCCGTCAAGTAAACCACAATGCACAACACGCAGCTTCAGATTGTTCTTTTCAAATTAAAACTCCCACATTGCGATGTACCGCCGGGGATTTTATTGTGGAGGTTTCGTCGCCGTGTTTCTGGTGGATGCTTCTGAACGCTTTGACGCATCTCCACCTGCATCCAGTGGAAGACACGGCGGCATCAGCAGGCAGCGGCAGCGGCACCGCACTGATGAGGCCGCCCACAGAGACACGCCCCGCTCCGGCTGGAGAAGGCTACTTCACCCTGGGCGAGGGAGATGGGAGGGCGGTGCTGGATGTGCTGTTGGAAAATACTTTCCTGTGTAAGTGGTCGCACCTGACAGCCGGTTAAGATTTGGGGAATTAAGAAAATAGGCTGGTAAAAGAAGATGATAGAAGCCTATATGAGATCATGGGCGGATTATGAGACAATGGTACCCTGGGCACAGATATGCAAAGGGCCCCGCCACCTCTCCTACAAAAAAGGCAAGACACACAGACTTGTGCTGGTTTTGCATCCCTCTGTAATCAATATGCATATTTTTTGTGGTTTTGTGTCTCTTTGTGGTCATTTTCTGTCTCCTTGATGTTGTTTTGTGTCTTCTGAGCTTATTTTGTGTGTCTTTTAGTAATTTTGTGTCGCTTCATAATTACATTGTGTTTCCTTGTGGTTTTGTGTCACTTTGTAGTCATTTAGAGTCTTCAGCCATTTTGTGTCTCCTTGTGGTTGTTTTGTGTTTCTCTGTAGTCGTTATGTGTCAGTGGTTGTTTTGTTTAGCTTTGTACTCATTTAGTGTCTCCTTGTGGCTGTTTTGTGTCTTTTTATGGTTGCTTTGTGTCTCTGTAGTCGTTTTGCGTCTGTGGTTGTAATGTGTCTCCTTGTGGTCACTGTGTGTCTCCTTGTCATTGTTTTGTGTCTTTTTATGGTTGTTTTGTGTCTCTCTGTAGTCGTTTTGCGTCTGTGGTTGTAATGTGTCTCCTTGTGGTCACTGTGTGTCTCCTTGTGGTTGTTTGGTGTCTTCTTATGGTTGTTTTGTATCTATCTGTAGTTATTTGTGTTTCCATGTGGTTGTTTTGTGGGGGTTTTTTTGTAGCCATTTGCGTCTCCTGGAGGTAATTTTATGTCTTAATGAGGTACTCTTGTGTGTCTTTATGGTGACTTTGCATCTCTTTGTATTTGTTTTTCTTTTTGAGTCACTTTGTGGTCAGTTTGTGTCTGTTCCTGGTCAGTATGTGTTAATTAGAGTGACATTTTGCAAGTGAAGGTTAGGGGGCCCCCTGACACTGCAGGCCCCTGAGTAGCCCTGTTCAGTAATCCATCCATGTCTGAGATGAAGACAAAACCAAGACAAAAATCCTCCATGTTTGAAAACTCACATCCTACTACATTGTAAGCAATCAATTGTAAGCATCATAAGCAAGTACAGCTATACAGTGTACCACACAAATATGCAAGATGCTACTACTATTGCTACCTCTGTAAATTACAAATGCAGCGCAACAGAAAATGATTGACCATTTACTCAGACTGGGCTATCTGACAAATATAACATAAAACACACATGGCAACACCACATGCAGAACAGCACATCAAAATACCAGAACTGGTAGTAATAATAATAATAATAATAATAATAATAATAATAGCAATTTTAAAGTCTATTGTCATGATGACATTTGGTAATGATTATTTTGGATAGTGGTGCATGGCTGCCTGTTGTAGAATAGCATTTATATGTATTATAATAATGTGTAAATATAATACATGTTATAATTACTGCCTTGTAAGACAGTAAGTGAAAAAAAAAGTAAAGGGTAAAAATCTATATTATAGTCCCATAAAAATCAACAAAATCTACCCAAAGAGCAGCACACACACCGCAAACTGTGCTGCTTGTGAAGGATGGTCACAGCTGCGTCCAATAATGATATCAAAGCCGACAGCCTAGCCTATCTGGAACCTAATTATATAAACTACACTGTCTGAGGCAAAATGGAGCAATTCCTAATGAGTCACAAACTTACTTGTTTAAGATATAACTATCAGGTGCACTGCTGCTATTATTTGCTAATGACTGCCCACAGCCTCAAACATTTTGCAGGCAATTATGTAAACAAAACTGTGGGTCCGTGCGCCCATCATCATAAAGGGAAAAACAACATAAAAAGAAATTTCCTTCCATAGACTGCATAACCCTCATCAGTTTATTTACCTGGACACACACATACATTCCCCTCATAAAGATTAATGATAGTCTAAATATGTGACTAAACAATATTATATAGACAAAGAGGAGAGACTATTGAGTTTAGGTGGATTTAGAAGTTTGCAGGTCCCTGAATGAAAAAAAAAAAAAAGATAATCCACATACTGCTATGTTCTCATTAGCAATTTAAGTGTCTCTGTAGTACTGAAGATAAAGTTAATAGTGAATATATACCATGCTCTGTGATATTTAGATCCAAAGTATCACTCTAATATTCCAAATATACATACTTTTGCTATGGTAATGGTATGGTTTCCAAATTCAAAGTAAACCTCAGCCTGTCAAATACCAGATGCATTCAAAGGTATGGTAATACTGAGAGGCAGAGCTGTTTGTTCAAGTGGAACTGGAATAATTTGCTGAGATGATCTGAATATCCACAGTTTCTTTTTGTGTGCAAACTGGACTCAAAGTATTTCACAAGTCTAAAGAGCACTGCTCATTTTATTCTTCTAGGTAGTTAAAGAGACAGTTCACCCTGAAATCAAAACTACATATTTCTCCTCTTACCTGTAGTGCTGTTTATTAATCTATATTTTCTTGGTGCAAGTTGCCAAGTGTTGAAGTTATCAGGCAAACAGATGTCTATCTTTTCTCCAGTATAATGAAACAAGGGATACCAGCTTTGCTGGATTTTGCTTTCAGTAGCCTGACACCCATTAACCCATTAGCTAACCAGTTAGTTTTCAATTAAACAAATGCAAAATGAAAATGAGAAAGTAAAATAAAAGAGGCCGTTTTATTTGGGTGCTCCATTGACTCAGTGAGCTTTAGTGCCAAATTTCAAAGCACTATCAATTTAAAGGTGGTGAAATTTTAATGTTTAGTGATGTAAATGTCTTGCCTTTATTTTATTTTCCTGTTGGCTCTGCTGACAGCCACATTAACATGTGGAAACATAGTGCCCGCTGGCCACCATCCGCTCTCCACTGGTTAGCTTACATTAGCCTTGGATGCTCTGCACTGTTCATCACCCAGGTCTGGTGGGAGCTAGCTATTAGATCACCGGTAATGCGTTGTTGCAGAAACATGGCAGCCAATCTCCTGTCTCCCCCCCAGATAGCCCTGTTGAGTAAGCGGCTTCATTTTGAGCAGCAAACCCCTTTAGCATTGTTAATAAGTATGTTAGCACCACAAGCTGTGTTGACACGGTGCTCACAGAGCTAACAATGCTAATGGGGGTTTGAAGCTCAAAACTGAGCCGCTTACTTACCAGGGCAACCTGGGGAGGCACCAGAGGGTAGACACAATGTGGGTGTAGTTCAGCAGAGAGACAACAGCTCCTACATGAAACTGCTCACAAGAAGGTCTGTTGATTATCGTGAGTAACTGGGTCATGATTTTTTGATTTTGAAGTGAACTGCTCCTTTAAATGCACCTACTTTACATCCTGAGTGCATATCAGACCCTAATTAGTAGGTTAGATGAAAACCAGCAGGCTCTGTGTCTTGCTGGACTTGAAAACCACTGTTTTAGCATATTTATTTAAGACCACAAGTGGGATCAGCTTTGACACCCCAGCAATTCCCTCTCTACTGCACTATCACCTGTTATCCTAAAGTCTGCATCCCCATTGCTCCTGGAAAACAAGGTGTCACCTGCACAAGTGGGACCATTTGATCTGGCCAGTGAAGAGGGTCATTTGAGTCAGGGAGACCATTTGAAGCTGAAGCTGCATTTCTCTTCCACTCTCACTTTCTCTTCATTTCCTCTGCTCATGGTGTCAGGCACTTGGCCGACAAAGTTCCTCATTAGTAGCCTTCCATGGCCTGACTGTGGCCCGTTGCTCTGTCTTTCCTCAGTGGGAGAGCAACCGTGTCTCCTCATCATGTCCCTCATCATGTCAACAAATTGCCACTGTAAAAGTCTTCATTTCAGCCTGTTCTGCTCATTTGCAGGATATATTTTGTTTGGTCAGAGCAGTGTGGTCTTTCATAGGATTGTAGATGGTTTGAAGTCTACAAGTTCAGCACTTATTAGATTTCCATTAAAAAAAATGTGAGAAGCATTAAAAAACAAGTAATTAAACGCCTTCTTTACGTCTCAGCAATGATCAATCAGAAACCATTGGGAACCATTGACCACACAAACGCTATTGACACATAAATCAATAATGTGTCTTTGGAGTATTTTACAGTGTATCTCATCCATCTAGCCATCAGCGTGCTTTGCCTTAAAGGTCTGTCCACGTCACAGGCAAGAACTGTGTCAACAGAAAAATCACAGTCCTGGTCAATGAATCTGGAGGGGGTATATCAATCACAGCCTTATTGAGCAGCGTGGAGCGAGGGCAGCCTGTCAGAGAAATATTGGCACCTCTCTGAATTAATTTCTCAAGCCAAAATACATCAGATTAAAAAGAGTATTCGTAGAGGGTAGGTAGCCCATTGTCACAGCAGAACTGTGTCGGTCTTGGTCTAGGACGAGGTTTAGTTCTGACAGTCAAGACAAGTTTGAGCACAATTACAATCTGATACTTTGGCCTAAGAACTGATATTTTACTAGTCAAATTTAGACAAAATGTCAACTAAAATGAACAGAATAAGTACTGTCTTTGCTATTAAGAGCTGTGATTCATTCCGTTCTCCAAGCAAAGCAGGTGGTACACAGGTTAAACTACTCAAAGAGGAGGGGAATTCATGCTAGTTTGTCCTCACTGAGGGTGAATGAGAGGCTGGTTTGTTGTTTTCTAACATTTTATCTGGGGCACATAAAACAGCCTTTTCTTGGAGATAAACTCTGTTAATGAGAATCAACATTACAAAGTTGGACAAGTGACAATGGAGCTCTTTTACAATATAACCCCCCCCCCATTTCCAACCCCTGACACTGAGTGGGTCCCATTTTTATAGTCTTTGGTATGATCCCTCCAGGGATTGAACCTACAACCTCCCAGTCTCGTGGCGGACACTCTAGCACTAGGCCACTGAGCTAGTTGTGCACATTATATCAGTGTTTATAAAGTGATGTAGTACCTGAGCTGACTTTGTCCTCGGGAGGAGAGGGGAATGGTGGATGGCATGAGACTTACAGGTGAGACACCTGCCAAGTTACAGACCATTGCGAACCATTGCAGACCATTGTTAAAGACCAACAGCCAAGTTTATTTATTATTTTTTTACTGAGACGTTAAAGTGTTTCCAGCTGGGACTGTAGGTATTTTAAGTGATAACATGATCTTTTCCTAACCATAACCAAGTGGTTTTTGTGCCAAAACATAGCCTTTGTTAATCACAGCGATTCCAAAAAAAAGTAACCTTTCAGCATATCTGCTACACGAAGACCTACAAATGTAACATATCCATGGTTTGCAGAAATGTACAATGCCAACATTTATTCTGGTGACCGGGTTGGAGTGGGATAAGATAATATTGTGTTACCAGGCTTCGAGGGTGATGGCAAGAATAGCATGCATGCCTCTACCCTTATATAAGAAAATTAGTGATAATGTATCATCATCATCATCATCATCCATAAGTCATACATCAATAATGCCCTATTTTTAGGCATGACCCATGATGAGGAAGTTACAGAGCTCATGTTTTGTTAAGAGGAGCCATGCTCCCCGTCACTCCCCTGCAGTTGGTACCCAACTCAGTTGCTAGAAAAAACATTTGGCATTTTCCATTTCTGTAAACCACTTATTTATCTTCAGCAACGGTGTGGTTAACATGTAGTTAGGTTAAGGCACAAAAACCACTTGGTTAGGGAAAATATCATGTTTTGGCTTATAGTACCTTTCTTTCGGTGGCCCTATCCTGACTGGAAACGCAGCAATGTTTCAGTAAACAACAATCGCTGTTTGTGGCACTATCCTGGCAGGACATTCAGCATCGTCTATGTTAAGAAACAGCTACATATCTGTGGTTTGCAGAGATGCACAGTGCCAGCATTTTCTTCTGTAAATGGGTTGTGTGCACCCTGCTGGTCAAGACACATCCAAATCTGAGTAGTCATTAAAGATGATTATTTGAATAGAAAAGAAAGGAAAAATATTCAACAGAAAAACACAAAATTAGAAACCTTTTTTCCTATGAAATCCTGGATAGTTTTTTTTTTTTGGAATCCACACAATGAAATGAAACAACTATGGTTGGAGTGAAAATGCTCACAGCTCACGGGCCAAAGCAAATTGTGGCAAGGGGTCACAAGTAGACACCACTTCATTTTGAGGTGTAACCACTCTGCTCTAATACATTGTTTAAAGTCAGTGTGCAGAATTACAGTTTTGTTGACAAGGACAGCCTCCTCACAAATCCAATGTGTTCTGATATATAAATGTTATCATCAAAGACTGCTCTTATGTATATGACATTTGTCAGAGCCCTTCCTTTCACAAAACTGCAGGTCTCTGTGGTCACTGTCAGATGTATACTTCAATCAAATGTGCATCAGTGCTGCTTGATGCAACAGAATTTTCCATTCAATGGCAGCATCTTAAAATAAATGTAAATATCTCACAACAGACAGATGTCAACTGATTGTATAACAGACCAAATATCATCAAATAACCACCAGGCTGTTATCATGATCTGATTTGAATCCCATAGAGATTTCATGCCTTTTAAATATCAGTATAACTCATTCCAGTCATATGTCTTCCAGCGCCATGATTTAATATTCTCTACATATAAAGCTGGCTGATTTGATAAGCTTTCACTCATGAGTAATTCATTTCATTGTTGGAGGACCCTGTGAGGTTGTTGCTTTTTCCTCTTTCTCTCCATTGCGCTAATTAAAACTAATTGAATTGAATTGATGGTACCGAGCCCCCGAATCACAGTGCTACCATCTCAGTCCTGCTCATCCCTGAAATGAGACAAATCAAGTGTGCCGTGTAATCAGACATGAAAAAAAAAGTCAACACGCCAAAGAAGCCATCTCCCTTGTCTGTTGTTATTGTTGTGAACACATTATCACATTTCCATCAAATTCACAAATAATAACTTGGCATAAAAGAGCAGAGGGAGAGTTGTTTGAACACAAGTAAATTTGGTCGTCTTAGATGTGACAATGGCTGTTGTACCCATTAAAAAGTCTCCTTGGGTGCATTTTGCCGTGGTCTGAAATCAATACTTCTTCAGAACAGGTTTGGAAACCCAAATTCATAGCAGTAATAGGTAACACTTTTATGTAAAATTACAACTGTCTCCTCAAACTATATATAACAAAGTGTGGCTCCAACAGCTGTGCAGACTAATGCATATTAATGAGATAAATTCATCATCTTTTGCCAGCTGAAAGTGTAGTGCTGTGTAGGTGTATGCATATAGAGTACTAGCTGACTGTACACGCAAAATGTTATTGTGAAGTGGGTGTTACTTGTGCACTATGTTTGAGTTCACAACAACAGTGGTTTATCTGCTCGGCATGAGTGCTTTATTAAATTATGCTCAGGGATGGTTAGTATCACTGTTGATTGTTATTTCTGTCTTGTCTAAAAGGGTAGGCAGTGGTTGCTTATTTTTGAAAAACCAATATGATATTCCTTTATCCCTACCCAGCCCAGTCGCCAGGGGAGAAGATTGGTATTGTACTTTTCTGCTAAACATGTTACATTTGTACATTTCATATGTACCATATCAGCGTTTCTAAAGTAGCATAGTACACAAGCTGATTTTGTCATCAGAAGGTGGAGGGAAGGGTGGATACTGGACACTTATGTGAGATGCCTAGCCAAAACATGATCTTTTCCTAATGCTAACTCTTATTCTGGCAATGGGGTTGCTTCTTCTATATTCTCCATATCAAACATATATTTTTGTCTTGAGAAAGCTGAACTCAGTGACCTGAAAAACGTGCACTATCATGCATCTGCATTATGAAGACTAATCTATTTACACAGCACGTGTACATCAGGTTACAACTTTTACTGGATAAGCTCATAGGCCTACATGATATCATAATGGTCAGCAGAGCAGGGTTCAGGGAAGGCAGAGTTTTCGGATCAATGTGTACTTACTGTAAAGTGAAAGTGTTGCTGTTCGGGCGAGAAACCTAAAAGCCTCCATCCAGATCATTAACCAGCAAGGCAAGGCATGTGGGTTTGCTACTGAGACACAACACCTGTCAGAGGAAATTGATCTATTTTCATTGTATGTTGGACGGATGTTGACTAATGGTCGACAAATGATGGAGAAAAGGCGGAGAAGAGGTTTGCATGCTGACACCAAGAAGAGAAATGGCAGTTTAATATTTCCGTTACAAATCTGTGTTGTTACCCTCTGAGGCAAATTTAGAGACTGTCTTCGTAAGAAAAATGACAGCATCAGTCGTTTTAGCAAATGCTCCCATATGTTTATGTCCAAGCCCTCCTGCGGCTTTTGGAATTATGATTGGAGCAAAGGATGAAATAGTGTTTAATGTTGGTAGAGAACTACAAGACCTACAAAGTTTGCATTGGGAGGACGTCAGTGTAGATGGATGGGTCAACAAAATGTCAAGCTTTGACAAAAAGATTGCTGTTGGCTTCTGAAATCCTACTAACAGTCAACCATGGCCACGATAATTCCCTAGCTTTACCATATACAGGTTATATGTAGGTTATTATTTTATGCTGGACAATGTTGAGCAATACTGTAAGATTTATTTGCCTTACTTCGAGATATATGCTTCAGGTTTAAATAGGCTCCTCCAGTCTGCATGTTGAAGTATCCTTGAGCAAGCTACTGAACCCTAAATTGCATGAGTGTGTTAAAAACTGAGCAGCAGGTGGCACCTTGTATGGTAGCCTCAGCCACCAGTGTATGAATGTGTGTGTGAATGGGTGAATGTGACTCATAGTGTAAAAAGCGCTTTAGGTGGTCGGATAACTAGGAAGGCGCTATACAAATGCAGGTCCATTTACCATTTTCACAGAAGATGGAAACTGAATTCACATCTCTAATGCATTCGTTTAATATGAGATAAGGGAAACAGCGATACACTACTGCATCTTAAACTTAACCGTATACTTAAAAATAGAAAAACAACAGTGTAAATATACTCTTTTACAAATGTGGCTTAAAGGGTAACTTTAGTGTTTTCCAATCTGGACCATTTTTGATGAACTGGAATAACAAGACAAAACTGGCCCAGTACTGGTCTGGCAATTTTTATGCCAACTGAAAGTATCAGATTGTTACTTGAAGTGTCTGACAACGTCATGGAAAGGATCCCTAAAGAAATAGATAAAGATTATTTGTTAAGGAGTAAGATCCTTTATGTTTAACCAGAAACATCCCCAAAATTGCTATCATCAAACCCACCAGGCTCCATTTAAATAAACAGTAATTTTATCATAGTAAAACAAACTTCATTCAAAATCAGCAGAAGCAAAATAAAACTTATGAAAGCCATCTTGGTTTTCCTTTCCACTGATTCAACAAACACCCGCTCTGATTTGGTTGAAAAAAAACAACAACCCTTAATTCTCCCAGTTAGATGTGAAAATATGTCTGCCTTATTCATATTTAAATTACTGTTTATTTAAATGGAGTCCGATGGATGTAATTTGATGGTGTTCAATCGCCCACAGGAATTACACTGTAGCCAGTCTCCCTTAATACTAGACCAACCTCAAAAATTGTTGTTAAACACATCATGACATGGGGAAAATAAGATCGAGGTTGGAAAAATACCCAAGTTACCCTTTGAATAAAAGTGAAAAATTTTTAGCATCAAAATGTACCAAAAGGTTCTGTATCCTTTCCTCTTTGCACCTACAGCAGTTACTGCTGACATCAGGATGACTTCATTGCAGAAGTGTAGCCCCCGTCTTTCGGTTCACCTCTGGTTAAGATTGTTACTTCTGTCAACATTCTTCCTGTTGTTTAGCACTGTTTATAAAGTTAGCACTGTTAGCTGCCAACCGCTGGCTCAGACACATGTGCAGATAACTCACACACTCTGAATTTTGCATAGAGCTCCTTTAAAGTACCAAAAGTAAAGGTACTCATTATGTAAAATGGCACATTTCAGAACAATATATATCATATTATTGGATTATAATCATTGATGCATTAACCCATAATAATAAATCATAATCTCTTAATTTTTTATTTTTTGTATTGATTATGTGTATCTGCAAAGTAACATAAGTTGTCACATTAAAGTAGTGACATAAAAAGTAGAATTTTCCCTTCAAGACACAATAGATTGCAAGTATTAATTAGCAATAAAATAAAGAATACTCACAAGGGTAACTCTAAATTGCACTGTAGTACAGTTGTTAAGTAATTGTATTAACATATTTTATATCACTGCCCTGCTGTTATGGAGTACTTAGTGAAAATAGGTGAAACAGAGAGAGACAGAGAAAGAGAGCAGGGATCACTGTACAGTATCCATCTTACTGTAGTAACAGGAGATGATGGTAGAATTGAGAACACATCAGACTGAAAGACAGATGAGGAAGATTGTACATTGCAGTGACGGAGGAGCAAGTACAGCAAATGCTTTTGGCAGACTAATAAACTACCTGCTAAACACAAATTGTGTTACATAAAAGTTTACAGCAATCAATAATGGTCCTAGTTTAGCTCCTCCTGCTGTGCACCTCAAGTGTCCTTTTTTGGGACCTTTTGCCTCTTTATTACCACATCGGATAAAGAGAGCTGTTATTCTGCACAAAAGCAACTGTACTGATGGGGCACAGGTATACAGTAACTGCTAATCAAAAACCCTTCTTGTCAGCAGGATGTTAAATGAAGTTTTGATGGTGATTCAGACAGTATGACATTCTAAGAAAAGCAGTAGGTGCTGAGAATTAGTCATGTAACCACAAGCAAGCTGAATGCGCCAAACAACTGTATTTGTTTGGAGTGGAAGAAGAAATAATAGCAGTGATGGAAAACCTCAAAAAACATTAATTATCTCCCTCATAAAAGAAAATTGGCAAAGCAGCACTTTATGCAGCCAGTCTTTGTACCCACCTGAGATATGAATCTGTAATGTTGAAGGGCACTGTGGGAGAAATGTGTTATCAGCATGTATGGCGAGGGAAGATGCAGGCATGCTCTGCTCCCTGAAGGCCCAGTCATGATTAGATGATCAGGCATGATGGCTCCAAACATATTTACCCCACGGAGCCCTTTGGACATGGTGTGTGTGTGTGTGTGGTGTGTGTGTGTGTGTGTGTGTGTGTGTATGTAATGCAACAATGAAAACATCAGCATATTTGCAGATAGCAGCTTTTGCACAAGGGAGAGAGAGGAACAAAGATACACAGCAGGAGACACCACTGGAGATGTGTATCTGTGTGAATGAATTGTGTGTTGCATGTGAAATACGTGTCGGTATTTTCATGTTATGCTTACGAGAGAGAGAGAGAGAGAGAGAGAGAGAGAGAGAGCGAATGGATTGCCACGAAGATCACAGTGAAGATTGAAACCTGTAACTCTGTGTGTGGTGTTTTAATGAGTATCCCTGAGTGTGCTCCTTTCCACAGCATGAGCACAGATCAAGGGGTGCTATTTTCCAGGGGGGGGGCCCTCTGGAGATTACTGTCGCAGTGGTGAACATGGACAGCGGTTTGTTGTCTTTGTGTTTGAGGAGGTCTTGGGAGCAGTCCCATCTTGTGCAAGACGCACCATTATCATAGTCATCATGCCTGGCTGCTGATAGGAGACACACTTTACACACAGTGCAAGGGTAAGCAATTATTCTCTCCCTCTTTTATCCCCCTGAGATGGAGAGCACCTGCTGATGGTGAACAATGGTGCCTTTGCGCTGCGCTGTCAAGGCTGAGGAAATGAGCGCAGGGGTCTCCACTACCCCTCCTGTGAGGCATGTGTACAACTTGTATAGGTGTGTGCTTTTCCGGTTTGGTCCTTGACAGAAGCAGGTTTAGCATTCTGTCCATTAGATGATGTCATTTATCTTAGGGTATCTTAAATGGTTACGTTTAGAATAGGGTTTTGGCCAAGATCAACGCTAGTTAAAGGAATCACATTTTAAAATTCACTGATTTGCAGAGGGTTTTACAGAGCGTTAGATATGAACATCAGCAAAAGGCTTTTGACGAATTCTAGTTGTTCTTTCCTGCCACAAACTTGGTATTAAGCTGGGCTAAATACCTCATGCAGCCAACTCTGTATTGAACGCATGGATGAAATTAGTATTGATCTTCTCATCTAACTCTCAGTTAGATGGCAAATAAGCAGATTTCCCAAAGTGTCTGAGTATTCCTTTATGAGTTTTGGCTGGGGTTTGCATTGGCACAGATCAGTTGGTTTGACTCATTATTGCATTAAGAAATAAGCAAAAGTATATTGGTATTATTGTGTAAGAATTTTGATGAATCATTTATTTATTTCAAATATAAAATCAAATTTAACCCATTTTGGAGTAGTTTGTACAATCATTCCTATCAATTAAGATACCATTTTATTCACCAGCTCAGGCTGTTCCCAAGCACTGTTTGTATGTATAAAAATTATGCACCAGAATCCATATGTGACCTATGTCATCATGAAGGCTGCAATCATGTGATGTATGTGCTGACGGGAGTAAAGAAAAAAATTGTATAAAGAGCAAAAGTCTACGCAAGAACACAGGTTGGTTAAACAAACCCAGGACTTTTCCTTTGGAGACTGCTGTTTGTGTCCCATGTGAAACCAAGGCAACTTTTAAATTTTGAGTCATGTTAAGGCATGTTGTCACATCATCTCATTACGTTAAGTACGTAACTTTCCGTTAAGCACGTAGAATGACAACGCCAAACCACGTTTCTGTTTCAAAACCTAATCTATGTAACTTTATTCTCCTAAGCCTAGCCTATGTAACTATAGGTTATGCACATTACCCGACTACATCAAACCATGAGTCTGTTACTAAACCTAGCCTGCATAACTTCATTTTTCTGAACTTTACATTAAGTATGCAACTTTACCTTAAGTAAGTGGATGGCCATAAATCATTTTCTAAACTTAACCTAACCAGTGGGTGCTAATTCATTGTCATACAAAGACTGTGTGTTTTCACAAGATATCTGACTGGCTTAACTACTCCAATATGGGGATAAGGGCAACATTCTAACATATCTGGCACCAACCAGTAAGAGTCACTAGTACTAGCAACAAGGACATAATCCCTCACTGGCTTCCCACCTGATGAGTTTGTTGGATTGTACATGCAAAGTAGAACTGTGTCTCACTTCACCTTGTTTTCAATTTAGAATTGGAAATAGGTCTAGATTACAGAGAACTGTGTGCACACACAGTGAAACTAAGGCTCATGCTCAGCAGGTAAAGGAGTAAAGGGTCTTACATGTGCAGTATAACAAACCTATTTATGTGTTTGTGTGTGTGTGTGTTTGTTTGTGTGTGTGTGTGGTTGCAAAGTGAGAGTGAGAGAGCCTCTTTTACTCCTGATTGCAAGTCATTCCTTCAATCTCTTACTCAATCTCTCTGTACCTCTTTCTTTCTTTCTTCAGGCCATCTCTCACTTAATCTCCCATTCTCTGTCTCTCTACCTTCAATTCAGTTTAATTTGCTCTGCTGGCATGGGAAGTATGCATTTATGTCAGCCAGGCATCCGCAGGGGTAACTGATGGCGCAATAACCATAGGGAAACAATGCTCTCAAACAGGAGGGAGTAGGTATCGCTATTGAACCATTAAATAAGGGAACGCTCAATGCTTCGTGTGACTTTCTAGGAGGGAAATGACTGTCTTTTCCTCCAAATAGCTTCACTACCTACAACAAGACTAGGCTGGATCAAAGCGTAGAGTGATGAAGTAACTTCAAATTGTGAGATTTTGCCATTATACCCTATAGACACCTATTCATAACAGAGGATGAGTGTGGGATGTTCAGGTGTACAACATGCATGACTGCATCTGATGTGTTGACAGTGGCACTATTTTTGATTTAAAACAGGAGATGCATGGCTGCACATCCTGTGTTTTCAGTATCTCCACTGTCAGGAGAAAAGACCAAGAAAGAGAGAATGAGTTTATACAATGGACATTTGTCTTGCTACACCAAAGAGAAAACTAGAGACATTTTAGGTTTATGTAAAATTTGTAGTAACAGATATACAGAGAGCTTCCTTGACAGCTAACCTCCAGTCAGACTGGATAGGCTACAGACTCATTCACTAAGAGAGAAGACATAGCAAAGCCACAAGTCAAAAAATAAATAAAACATTCACCTTTCCACATTGACATATACCCCCTAATCTGCTAGCCTTTCATCCTACTGTATCCTCTACCCGTCCTCCTTTCTTAGTCCCTTTGATAACTAGACAAATGTAGATGATGTGAACATCATGTTGAGATATATCCTGGGCAGATATGACAGAAAGCAAAACCATCATTAAATGGTCTATTTGCCTGGTGTCAAAGAATAATAGTTTTCTTTTTACATTTGATAATCATAGGACAGAACATCCATCATAGATTTCTCTACAACAGCCCCTTACAATTAGCCACGTCCAGTGAGTCAGACAGACAGAAAAGAAACATAAATTATCTTCCATAGTGTCTATAATTATGTATGCTTTGCTGCCACTCATAAAAGCATTAACATGTTTTTACCTATTGAATCAGCCCATATAGCTTCCTGTATATATACAGGAAGGTGTAGCAGACTGAAGTTGTTTCAAATCGTATCTTAGAAATAAAGTTACTAGGTGGAACCTTCTTTAAAAGTTCCACCTGGAACCCCTCCAGAGGGTCCCACCTAAAACCCAACATAAATAGCTCTTCTAAAATCAAGGTTCAACTCAGAGGCCCTAGTGAGAGGTTTTACGGAGACCCCCCCACTTAAGGTGTAATGGTTCCAACCAGAACCCTCTCTGGGCATTCTGTTCAGAATTTTTCCACCCTCTAAGGGTGCTAACAAGGACCCACCAAGGGGGTTCTTCTGTGAACCCTTTAATAGTCCAAGGGTTTTACTGGGAACCCACAATGGAGTGCTCTATAAATAGTAACTGACTGGACCCATAGTTCTCTCTTTCCTAATCATGGTTTTAGTTTAACAAGTTAGGACCAAGGGAACCATGTTCAGCATCCTTGGGCTTCATGAGACTTCCAAAGGGCTAGGGTTGATGGGGTCCATTGCAATGCACAACACTTATGGTTCACAATCATGATTTTAGGGTGTGGAGATTTTGTGAAGTCACTACCACTACAGCCTTAACTATTTCAGTGGTGCAGTAGTGTTGGGAACTAAACTTGATTTCAAATTAGAACCGAATATAGAATGCCAAGTACTGGGTGCCTGTAAAAAAAAAAATAAAGTATGGCCCAAATTCATGGTAAATATATCTTCTATGGTGGACCTTAAGTAAAATGAAATGATTGAGGGGATTCCAGATACATCTTCAATCAAAAATAAAAACAAAAAAACTATTTGAGACATGGGTTTTCATTTGAATATTTGAGGGTGAGAATCTTTTAACACAAATGCTTTTCACAGTTGAAGAACTCTTGATGAACTCTTTCTTCCGAAAAGGGTTCTTAGTAGAACTCTTAGTCTTACAACAAACCCTGGAAAAAGGTTCTTTGGATGAAAAGAATTCTTAGTGTAACCCTTAAGGCCAAAACACATTGGTGGCAAACACGGCACGTCAAAATATACACCCCTTTTGTTTTTAATGCACAACTCCACACAGCGGAGGCTAGACAAGTGTTGGTGCTCCTGGATGCCCTGCCCCACAACACTTCATGCCACTGTCCTATTTCAAGCCTTGCTGCCCCCTGAATGAATGGCATTTTCCCTCCATCCTTCTTTGTTTGTACATACCAGCTCTCATAGCAGCTCTTTTCCTCTGCTCCTATGGTAGCTCAACTCCTCTCCTCACCATGTATGTATAAAGAGAACCCTGGTGCTGTCTTGTGTGTAATGAAGAATAGATGAGGAAAGAGTCATTGTTGAGGTCGAGAAATATCCCCGGCTAAATGACCCACAATCCAGTCATTATAAAGACAATGGCCCAAAAGATAATGCCTGGTGAGACATAGCTCTGGAGACTGGCTCTTCAGGTGAGAAATCATCTTTAATTAGAGGCTCTCTACAGATGATTATTATTTTTATTTTTTTTTAATTATTATTTTGACTTTTTCACCTTAAATGGATAGAACAGAGTGAAATGGGGAGAGAGAGAGAGAGAGTGGGGGGATGACATGCAGTAAATGGTTGCAAGCTGAAGTTGAGCCCGCGACCGCTGCAGCGAGGCATCGCCTCTGTACATGGGGCGCCAGCACTATCCACTATGCTACAGGCGCCCCTCCAGACATGATTTTAAGCTAAAGCAGAGGTGAATGAGATACAGATCTTTCAGTAAAAGTAGTAATAATTTTGTGTAGTTGTCTGTTGACAAACTGCTTGACTGTCATGACATGTCAGCTTCATTAAAAGTATAGCTGCAAATTAAAAGCAACAATAGATGTACTGTAAAAACACACAGACAGTACACTTGTCTGAGCATTTATACCTCCAACCGCGGCGGCGGCTGAAAATTATACATTTTGATATATAGCCTACATATTGCAAAACTCTGTACAAGTACACCAAAGCATACATTTTCGTTTCCAAATATTTATTTGAAAACAAAACCATTCATACAGTCAATAAAAAAACATTTTGTTAATAATAAAAAACAAATGTAGGCTAATCTCAACAGTGACCGCACCAGCCGGTGGGACTGCGGCTGATCTGCTTCCAATGTTCATTCGTCCATTCAATCACATGTTCAACGTGTGTGTGTGTGTGTGTGTGTGTGTGTGTGTGTGTCAGTGTGTGCGTTCATGATGTGCTTCTGAGCACACCGGCAGCATAAAAAAGTTACATATTCTCCTGCACACGAGATAAGCTAACTCAAGATAATTTTTTTATTTCTTTTTGGGGGACTTTTTGGGGGCTCCATACTACTCTCGCTCGGAGCCCGAGCAATTTTTCTCCCCGGGCGAATATACGCTCAATCGCCCATATGCATTGACTTTGTATGTAAACTCGTCTCTAGCAGAAAACAAAACAGGTCCGGTGTGAACACACTTTAAGAGTGTGTGATGTTAATATGAACCTCACTAATATCTAACACTTGAGTCTCGTTTATTGTATTAATTCGTGGGAGTGATCTTCCGTGTCTTTTAATCCTCATCTTAACTGTGTAAAATACATTTGACATGGGAGGCAACGTCGTCGTCGTCCTCCGGTTATCCGGGTCCGGGTCGCGGGGGCAGCAGCCTCAGCAAAGAAGCCCAGACAGTCCTCTCCCCAGCCACTTCCATCAGCTCGTCCGCGGGAACCCCGAGGCGTTCCCAGGCCAGCCGGGTGATGTAGTCCCTCCAGCGTGTCCTGGGGCGGCCCCGAGGTCTCCTCCCGGTTGGACACGCCCGAAACACCTCCCAAGGGAGGCATCCGGGTGGCATCCTTACTAGATGCCTGAACCACCTCAACTGGCTCCTCTCGATGTGGAGGAGCAGCAGCTCTACTCCGAGTCCCTCCCGGATGTCCGAGCTCCTCACCCTATCTCTAAGGCTGAGCCCAGCCACCCTGCGGAGGAAACTCATTTCGGTCGCTTGTACTCGCAATCTCATTCTTTCGGTTACTACCCAGAGCTCGTGACCATAGGTGAGGATTGGAACGTAGATCGACCGGTAAATCGAGAGCTTCGCTTTTTGTCTAAGCTCCCTCTTCACCACAACGGACCGGTTAAGCGCCCGCATCACTGCTGACACCGCCCCAATCCGCCTGTCAACCTCCCGCTCCATCCTACCCTCACTCGTGAGCAAGAGATACTTAAACTCCTCCACCTGAGGAAGGACCTCCCCCCGACCCGGAGTGGGCAATGCAATCCACCCTTTTCCGGCTGAGGACCATGGCCTCAGACTTGGAGGTGCTGATTCTCATCCCAGCCGCTTCACACTCCCACCGTCCCAGCAAGAGCTGGAGGTCACTGTTCGATGGAGCTAGGAGGACCACGTCATCCGCAAAAAGCAGGGACGAGACCCTCCGGTCACCGAACCTGACACCCTCCACCACTCGGCTGCACCTAGAAACTCTGTCCATAAAAGTTATGAACAGAACCAGTGACAAAGGGCAGCCCTGGCGGAATCCAACCCTCACCAGGAACAGGTCCAACTTATTGCCGGCCACGCGAACCAGACTTGTGCTCCTTCGGTACAGGGAGGAGGAGGCAATGTATACAAAAACTTATCCATCAGTAGTAAAAGAAAGAAGAAAATGTAAAAAGGTGGGAATTGGGATGAGCATTATGTTGAACTGGTTGACAACTTGTGAAATCTTCCATGCATAACACCATTTTTGGCTCTGCGACTCCTCACTTTATACCTCTGACTGGTGTTATTTATTTATTATTGGCACTTAATTTGTACAATTTCAGAAAATTAGTAGTCCAAACTTTTTACTTTGCTATGAGTGTGTCTTTACCTGTAAAACCTATTTGTATGTTAGGAGTATTAAACTGAACATATTCACAAAATCACAATCACATTTACTATAGGATGTCTGTAATTTTACAACATCAGTTTAAGTAGATATACTTTTATTACCATATCAGGAGTTTAACATTATAAGCCCTTCAGCGGGTACATCCAGAGATCTAGATATGTAGATATGTAGATATCTAGTCTTGTGTCACTGATGATGATATCACCCCACAGTCTTGTAGCTCTCTCATTTCCCGAGTTCTCTTTTACAGGAAATCACAAACCACATGACTCCCTGTATGTACAAGTAATCAATTATCTGGTAATATTAAACCGGCTGCATGCAATTTATGTATGATGCCTCAGTAATGCTTCTCAATTTCCCTCTTTCATTAGTCTGTTATACGATTTAAATGACATTCCTCATGCATTCACTGTAAGTATCCAAATGTTAATAAGAAGATGTTTATGTATGACAGGCATATCCAATCACTTGGGATGCTTATTATTGGATCCAGTGGGATGTCACCTATATCAAGCCATCCTTTACAGCCTATCAGAGCTAATCAGTGATTTGGCTTTTGACTAATAGCTGAAGACAGTGGTTCACATTTTCTAGGTGTCCAAGCCCTACAAAAAAGCCTTGAGAACTATTGAACCTGCTAACAAGATTTTCTGCCATTTTTAATTAATTAATAATTTATTTATTTATTTTTTGGACATTTTCTCCTAAACCATATGTCCCATTTGTACCAAATTTTCTGTGGATCTTTATTTGACAAAGCTCATCAAAAGAGATTGAAAACTTATTGATATCACATTGTGTTTTGAAGACCTTCACCAATGAACTTAAAATGGGGCATGGCTCAACACATAAATAGACCCAACTCCACAACCATCAGGCCAGTCATCACGAAACTTGAAAGATATGTCCAAACAAGGACTGGAAATATACCCTAAGAGTTTAATTCAAATTGATCACTACAGGGTGCTAAAATGCAAAACAAAAAAAGAAGGCATAACACAAATTAGACCATAAATCAGAAGTTGTTTGTCCAATCATTACAAAACTCGCAGGATACGTTTCATAACAATGCGACACGATGTATGTAAAATTATTGTGGAATAGCTCTATAGGGGATGCTACCAGTTCCAAACAAGTGCATTGGCCAGATGCAAAAATTGGCCATAAATCAATGACAGTTTGTCCAAACATCACCAACCTATGTGGATATTTTTAATAAAGATATTAAAACCTCTCCCCAGAATGTTTCTACAGCTAACCAAAAGGGAGCAACAGTTTTGTCAAAGAGGGCCGTGGCCCAGCCGAGATTTAGACCCAACATTCTGATCATCATAAAACTTGTTGGAAACCTTTATTGCAGGTGCTGAAAAACTATCATAGGTCTTAATCCTTTAAGTTCTGACAGTCCATGTTGGTTTGTAGTTGCAGCTTGTGACTGTATTTTATTTGAGTTTTTAATATTTGATAAAAGAAAATTTTAAGTATCAAAAGCATTAGTTTAACTGTCACCCACAGATCTTGGATATTAAAGGGGTGGTTTGTATTTTGTACATCTATTAGTTTGTTCACCAAATTATAGCCTCACTCATCTTATGAGACAGGTTCTGGCAGTTTCTTTTCCCATGCTCTTGTATAATAATGTACTGTAATTGTCTGTAAAGTACTAGAGAGCATTTCTGAAAGGCGTAGAGGGGGGTAGGGGAGCCGAGCCAAGTGGGTTTTTGAGTTTTATTGCAGCTGGTTTGAGGCGCAGTAAGGAACGAGGAGATGGAGCTAGAGGAGGGAGATGTGGGTGGGCGATGCTGTTGGGTTTTTATCTGTCAGTGTGTCATGAGATGGAATTTAGAAAGTTAGAGAGCAGCCAATGTGCATATAGGTACAGTATGTCTGACATTCACATATTCACAGAGTTAAAGATGCTCACACAAAATCCTGGGAAACTTTTACATCCACTTTCCCTTGCACGCTTACAGTTTGTCTCTCCCTAAAATGATGTTTAATTCAGTTTCATCTCTTATTCTCCAGTCTAGTTTTGATGTACAGGAAATAAATAATATACCATGCACAGCAGTGGTAGAGCCGTGTGTGTGTGTGTGTGTGTTTTTAAAGAAGCGTCTGTACTCATCTCCATACTTTAAAGATGCTTCTTGGACAGGCCCGAGAAGCCTAAACAGCAAGACTCCTGCCGTAAACATTTGTTTACTTTTGGAATTACAGTATGCCATTTCATTTTCCACAAAAAGAGGAAGGCTGGATGCTCAGAAACAATCCTTAGTTATTTTCTTTCCTGCAACATTTTTTGTTTTTATTTTTTTCCTGCCAACTCCCCTAGAAAAGAGAAGAAAATGGCTGTGAGTAACAGCAGGGGGTAGAAAATCCCTATTGAGTGTAATGGGCCTCTCCTTTCAACTGGAGCGGATATAAAAATACATGTAGAGCATGTGTACATAGGAGGATAGTCAAAGCTGTTTTCTGTCTTTGTGGTTGACTTGGGTTTGCTCTGCCAGCAGGAGACGAGGTCACTGTCTGGACCCCAGAGCATTCTGTTTCTGGAGACGAGACATCATCTCATCGCTGGCCTACTTGTATGTGTGTCTGTGTCTCCTCTCTTCTGTCTCTTTCATTAAGTTTTGGTTGCAATATCAGCCTTACATTTGCCCTGAATATAATATTTTTGCAGCCACAACCTGCGACATAGAGAACCTGCCACTTTGGGGACAAAGAACAAATGGTGGCTAATGAGCATTAATGATGACTCAGTTTAGAGGAACATAGTGTGCTGCCACAATATGATTCATATAGGCCTATATACTGTACATATTTCTGTGAGGCTTTTCTCCTAGTTCAACAAAAAAAAGATTTAAACAAAGACTCACATTAGCAAAGTTTGCTTAGCCCGTAGTTACTGTTGCTATGCTTGTCAAGCACTGCATTCTAGCACTGCAAATATAGACCTCATCAAAAATATATGCACAAGTGTTGGCAGTGGATTTGGCACTTTGCCACAGCCATCCAGACAAAAACACTGAATTAAAACTGTTACCAGCTTCAAAATGTCTGGTTGTGTTGTGTTCAGCAGTCAGAACTGATGTTACGGCGGACTCAAGTTCTATGGAATTCCAACAGGATCATTACTGTTTCAGAGAAACTGTGTTTCAGTTTAACAAGTGACGTGTTAACATGACTCAGTCAGATACGTTGTGGTTGCTTATGTTGACTAGAGCTATTGAAAACACAATTAGAACGGGTGAAGGAGCCTTCAATTTTACTTATCATTTTTTAATACACACTCATTTGTGTTTATTATCTATGCCAAGCATTTAAGGAGGTTACAACTAGCAACCACGGGGGAGCGTATCTATGTTTCCCGGGTTCTGTGTTTCCCGGGTTCTGTGTTCCCCACTTAACCCTGCAAAAAAGGTTCTGTGTTCCCCACTTACACAAAAAAGGTTCTATGTTCCCTGCTCAACTAAATGGGAAACATAGTTCCCTTTTTGGTTGAGCAGGGAACATAGAACCCGGGAAACATAGGGATGACCCCCAACCACGGACGCATTCCACTCATTAAACTGAAACGCTGGCAGCGTCTATGGCTGCAAGATATAGGCATTTTTGATTGGACTGGACTGAGGACACAATCAAAAATTCTTGTGTTACAATAAAACAGAAGCTGAATTCATGTTAGCAAAACAACAGTATAACTGAGCTCTGAACTATGCTAGCTAAGAAGCCAGCAACACAAAATGTGGATACTATTTCCATTAGGACGTCATGTTTGCTTTCTAGTTTGTTAATTGTAACCCAAGCCTGTTATAGATTGATCTTGTGTCCTTGTCTTTGGCTGGGGAGGAGTTTTGATTTCAAGACACTAGACTCTGAGTCTATGTCATGGTATTTCAGGTTCTGTACATAACCACAGATAACATAGTCATAAGCATCCAGTAACTTGTATGCTTCTAATTTCTTGCTTTTGTACACGCTACAGTTCTCCACCAGATAAGTGTATATATCTGGCCACTTGCTAAAGTCTTCTTCACGCTTACTAATAGCACACAGAACTTGAAGTTGGTCGCCATTTGTCAATCTGTGTAGGTAGTATTTGTGAAAATAGGTAGTTTATGCCTTTGCATAGCTTGTCAAGCTTTAACACGCCACCACACTTCAGTTGCCATATTGTGTGCACACCCTTATGTACATCATCGTTGTTTGCAAACTGTGAAATGGTCATGTGCTGCCTACTCTTTTCCAATGACACTAGCTAACTCAAGCCCTGTAAGTTGCTAAATGTTGCCAGATGACATCATAGGCCGATGCTCATTTGCATATTGGTAACATCTTCACACACATTAATGGGAGCATTAAAACTTCCCATAACCATAGAAACTCACTATAACTTGAAATTGCATGGCCAGTAGTGTCTCCCCTCCTCCTGCTGGTCCCACACCTACTGCATGGTGCAAAAGGAGAGTGGGAGAGAGACCCTGCACTGATGGTAGAAGAGCCACGGACTGTGATTACTCTGAGCAGCATGCATGGGAATAAATTCCAATAAAACATAATTCTGTCTTTTTTCCCTGATGGTCTGAATAAGTAGCTAAATTTGTTGCTTGTCGCTTTTAAGAATTAAAGTGGCTGAGAGAGTCTGAAAAGACATTCAATCTGGCAGGAAAGTCACCAAGCTGGCAACACTGGTCTGAACAGTTTACAGTGATAAGGGTGGCAGATTTACCACTCATGATTTGTGGTAGGCTAATAGCTGCCACTAGGTTTTTTATCTTGCACAGTCTGAAGTAACCAACAGCAGGCCTCGTATTTCTAGCTGATAACGTGGATTTGTCAGGTGAAATTATGTAGCTAGCAGGTTTTATCAACTGCAGCTAGTTAGCTTATGCTAATGCTAAAATTCTGTCTCCAACTGACTTCTTAACTCACCAGCAGGGGAATCATTTTACTTTTTTATTTTCTATTTTCAAATCTCTGACGAGAAATCAGATAACAATGTCAGCTCTAGTGAGAGTGAGGCTGCATCTACAAATGCATTTAAAGAGGATTTGCAGTGTTTTATACGCTGCTAGACAGCTCTTGAAAAAAAATTAGACACCTTATCTCGTAATTACGAGATCAGGATCAAAATGACCACCAGCAAGCTACTGGTGTGCATGTTTCTGACCAACCTGTCAGAAACAGACTCCATATGGGTGGCATTAGGGTCCGTTGTCCTCTAGTGGGACCTGTGCTTACAGCCAAGCACTGTGCAGCTTGATTGGCATTCACCAGAGAACACCAGAATTGGCAGATCCGCCACTGGCACCCCGTTCTCCACACAGATGAGAGAACAGGATGCAAACAGCTATGAAATCCTCCTTCATCCTACTGTAATATTATTTATTTTTTTATGTTAAGTATTAGGTTATAGAAAATGTTGTTTATTCCTACCTTTAACATGTGCATGTACGTTAGCTGTCACTCACATGAATACATCCTGGGCTGACCCCTTTACTGAAAATAGAGATAATGGCAAAATAAAAATGGGCTAGTGTGAATTGTGAAACAGTTTTTGCTTCTCTCAGCACAAGAATATTATAGTGGGGACGATAATAGCCTCATGCTGTAGCATGCATTGATGCATGCCGTTCATGGTTGAGTATTAGTATAATTGATGCAGGACAATAATGGAAAATGACAAAGACACCCATAAACCTGCACAGTCCTTGCCGTCTGTCTAAGACTTTCTATGGAGCCTGTTTTTTTATTTTTTATTTTTACCAAGCTGATGTATGAACAGCTGATTTCCTTTCTTCTGTTGTTGCCGCAAAGATCAAAACATTTTCTTGACACTTGCATGGCATTGCTTTTCCCTCCGCTCCTTCTTTCAGACAGAGTGTTGAGGCTTTCTAATAAGCCCCATAAAGACTATGGTTTCGCTTGAGTAGTGTCATGAGGGAGCGGGTGCATTTCATGCTCCGTGGCTTTAGAGGGAATAAACAGGTTAGTGGAATGCGTGTTTGCATTGTTTTCCACCAGTCTGGTTGTAACTTTGACCCTGTTATTCCACTATGAGCAAGACAAAACCACAGTCAGCTGGGAGATTGGAGTCTCTTTTTAGGTCTTAAGGCACCATGTGCGCTTGTGTGTATGACTACGATGCTCTTTTTTCGAGGGCTATTTTGAATTCCGGACATGATGTTTTCAAGATATTTTAGTCAAGATTTATTTTGTAAATATATATCTTATCTGTCAAAATTGTAAATTAGAACTGCAATAGAGAGTGCACTACTGACCAAGTGCAACAATGTAGATTATGCTTATTTTCTGAAATGTAATTTGGTGTCAGATATGTCAGGTCCCTGCTGGGAAATCTCTGCAAGCAGGAAGTGACAATTTTCTGCAAAACAGCAGAAAAACAAGCGAGCAAGCTGGACTGCTGCCAAAATACTTATTTACCATCCCAGATGCAGCAAAAGTCCAACTCCTGATCATCATTATGCAAAGATTATTGTGTAAATTCGTCAAACTCGCAAACTGTTTCTTTGATAAAATGTTTGATTTGTTAAGCCAGATGACTTTGTTTAGTTGATAAGTGATAAGTTTGTGATGACTGAGTGAATCACTGTAAATGAGTGTGTACTTGTTATGTATGTGTGTGTGCCCACTGATCTTTGACTCCTCGTCAGTAGTTAAAGAGCTAACCTTTCTTCAACGGGTTCCCCATAACAGGTTTGCATAACTACTGTACTTATTATGCTAATTAAATGTGATAATGAATGCAGTAAAGTGCTAACACTTTCCTCCCTCATGTTGTGCTGTATGTGTTATCTAAAACCACCCCCATGTTCCACTTGTTTGTCACTTTTATAGAAAATGCCACTCTTGCATCTGTGTCCACATCCCAAAGAAGAGAGGAGTCTGGGTTTTTGAAACATTTGCTATTTTAATCCTAATCTATTTTAACAAGGCTGATTCTTGCTGTATGATAAAAGAATGTGCTCTGATTAATCCCTGTTGCTTTACATTAATATATTTACTTAAACTTAGTACTGAGGATTATGCTGTGTAGGACACTATTTAAACAACCAAGTTCACTCTGTACTCTTGTCTTCAGATTTTGCACAAGCATGTCTTAAGTCTCTGGGACATCTTCACACCTTCCTGACAGACTGGTAAGCAGATTTAAACCACGTCAGAGCTTACAAAGCCACTTCAAGTTATACAACAGATTATCCAGCAATGATTCAGCAGTTTTTTTTTAACATCTACACTAACCACAAAAAAATAAGGAAATTTGTGTTTGGTAGATTATTTCTTTGTTGTAACAATGATTCTCGGCAATAAATCTTATACCGCTGGAAAGCTGTTTGTTTCCCTTTTAATAATGCCACATTTGTAAGGAACATGCATACCTGGGATGAGTAGCAGAGCTGAGTATGTAGGTTGCGCCCATGAGCTTTTTTTGCTGTTGCTATTGACCTTTTGAGCTTTTGGTACCCACAGTGGTCAGTTGGTGTCTGCTCCAGGAATCGGCATGCCACGTTTGACTGATCTGGGTAGGGTCTGTGCAACAGGGCAACTTCAAGATGTTCTTCTGCAAACCAAGTTGCGGCATTATTTGGAGTGAGCCTTGGTACCATCTGCAAACTGAAGGCCAAGTTCCATATAACGGGGGATGTCAGAGACAGGACGCGAAGTGGGCATCCCAAGAAGATGGCACCCCAAGCAGACCGTTTCCCTCATCCTGTCAGCATTTAGGAACAGTAGGCGGGTCTTCTACAGATTTGCAATCACGGTTTGCAGGACGATATGGCCGACGGCTCTCTGCCCAGACTCATAGGGCTGCCAGGAGGCCTGCCATGACTGCCCTTCACCGTCAACCTGAATGTGAACATGTGGAGGAATGTTATGGTCAACGATGAGTCCAGATTCTGCCTACGGCCGTTGGATTGTAGAGTCAAAGTGTGGAGAAGATGCAGAGAATGCTTTGCTGATTGCTGCACATAGAGTAACATCTGTCGGTGGAGGCAGTGTGATGGTGTGGGGCTCCCTCACTGGAAAAACTAGGCTTGTCATCATTGGAGGCAATCTCAATGCAGAGAGATATCGAAATGAAATTCTGCAACCAGTGGCAATCCCATATCTCCACAGTCTGGGGCTGAACTCTATCCTTCAAGATGATAACGCTCGCCCCCACAGAGCGGGGTTTATCAGAGACTACCTCCAGAATTTGGGAGTGGAGAGGATGGAATGGCCAACCCCACTGAACACTTGTGGGATCAGCTTGGGCGTGCTGTTTATGACAGTGTGGCCAACAGTGGCTGACTTGCGACTTGCTGGTTGAAGAATGGGATGCCATCCCACAGCTGTGTGTGACCAGGCTGGTGACCAGCATGAGGAGGAGGTGCCAGGCTGTTGTGGCTGTATATGGTTCTTCCACATGCTACTGAGGCTCCTGTTTGTTAAATTAATAAATTGTTAAATTGTCAATATGTCTTGTTTCTTCAGACTTCAATCATCCAATCCACCAAACAACACCAAATAAGGGTCAACAGCAAAAAAAAAAAAAGCTGTGTGGCATTGGCAGAATATTTGGCAAATTTTTCATGGGCGCAACCCACATACTCAGCTCTGCTGCTCATCCCACAAATACATGTTCCTTACAAGTGTGACACCATTTAAAAGGGAAATAGACAGACTTTCTAACAGTATACAAAGCATTGTTGCCAAGAAGCATTGTTCCAACTACTTTTTGTACTTATATTTGAATCATTTCTACCACTCCATGTATTTTTCTGTATTGTGTCAGTTTTCTTTCCAGTTCTTTGAACTGGGCAGTTCCCCATGCATTACTGTATGTGCTGGCCTGCTCCAGTAGTCACCACAACCCAATCAACACAGTAAACGCTGGAATTGTAGGTTTTTGCAAACCATAGATACATTTCAGTTGTACCATATTATGTTTGGGATACACTGAAACCATTTGGTTATTGTTCAGAAAAAGATCGTGTTTTGATCTAAGTCACCCAGTTTTGATGTAACAATCACTGAATGAAAAGCAGTGATATTTCTTTAAAAAAATAATTTTGTGTGTTGGTCTGCAGTTCTCTGTTGCCTGGCAGCCGTGTCATGCCATCCACCATCCCCTCTATCTGATAATGAAGCCAGCTCCTATATATGTTAACAGAACTATATCACTGTAGAAGCATTGGTATGATAGGTATGAAAGGTACAAATGCAACTTATCTGTGGTTTGCAGAAATATACAAAGCCAACATTTTCTATTGGCAACTGAGCCGATCACCAGCCACTTCTTTCAACCTGAGAGTGATGATCTAGCGGGGAGGCCATAACAAGGGCAGAGGCTCATGTAATTCCCCCAAATCCTACACCTTTCCAAAAAGGTGGAACTAAGAGTTGGTAGTGAATTGTTTGCTTGACCTTTGCTCTTATCAGTCTGTGAAGTCAGTCCTCTTTCCAGGTCAGGAAAGGAGGACCTATGGCTCAGGTACTGAGCTAAATCTGTTTGGTGACCCCCAGATATTTACAACCTATCTATAATTAGCTCCATCCTGTACACATGACATTTACTGCATGTCTGCCTTCCAGGGAGAAGGATCCCTCTCCTTTTGCTGTTCTCGAAGTTTCTCCCATCTTCCCCAGCAAAGTTTTTTGGAGGGAGTTTTTCCTTATCCAACTTGAGGGTCTGAGGACAGAGGGTGCTGTATGCTATACAGACTGTAAAGCATCAGTATAATCCCTCACTGACTTCCCACTGCAGCAGAAATGTCCCATGGCTATACCTACTGTACATATCTATTTCTGGGCTAGTAAGTTAGTTCATTGATCAGTAAAAAATTATTATTAAAATTAACTGTTTCTAATAATAGTTAATCAAATACAGTGAGATATTTATTTAGGAGAAATGTCAAACATTTAAAACTACTAGTTTCCCATACTCTTCCTAGTTTTATGTGAAATTGAAATATATGCAAATTCAACACTTTTTGGTTTTGGACTGTTGGCCAGACAAAATGAGTGAAGCAAAGAAAGCTATTGGGCTCTGTGAAACTAATTTTTCACAATACTTTTTAAAAATAATCACCAGATTAAAGACTAATGAAATGCATTTTTAATTAGCTGCAGCCCTGTGCTCATTATTGATTTATTTATGTGTTTACACATGGTGGGTAACACAGATTATGCTAACCATAGAACGCTAAGTAGAGAAAGTAGAGTTCAAAGAATTCCTTGAAGAACAAACTCAGACATATGCCATATATTTTTTTTTTTACATCATTGTTCATATTATCACTACACTCCAGTCTCTCTCTGTTTGATTTACTCCCACTCATCCACGCTGTGGCTCTTACAAATAAAGAAGTGTGGTTACACTGCTTCCTCCGTCATCACATTAGGAAGAACAATCACCTGAAGAGTGATGGGGCTTTGAATGCAGCCACTGTAAGAGGAGGAGAAGGGTGAGGACAGTGGGTGGCTGGGTGATGCTGGTGGTGGGGGTCCAAGATTGGTAGCAGATGAAAGGGATCCTTCACTCACAAACAAACACATACACACACATACACACTTCACTGTGTGAGAAAGACCACTTGCAGCAAACCGCAATATCCCCATGCCAAATGTTAGCCTTGAGTAAGTGAAAGTTTGTGCACTGGAAAGGTTTTGTGTGTGTGTGTGTGTGTGTTTGTATGTGTGCTCCCACTTTTATTTTGACCAGTGGTGTTAGTCCCATCTCCTGGCTCCCACTCGGTCCTCTGTCTTTGTGAAACTGCTGATGCTCAGTTGCTGCCTGCATGACTGGCTGCCATTGGCTCGCCTGGGGCAGCATTTGCCTGGCTCATCCCGAGGATCACTGAGGATTGGAGGTTGTGTGTCTGAGGCCATGAAAGACCCTAGGGCACCTGTTCAAAGCTCTAGAGACAGGGGGCTGGCTCTTTGGGCCGTTGTCCCTAGGGTCGGGCATCTTCCAGAGGATTAGCAAAAGGAGACTTAGCCTGTCAGAACCAGAATGAGGAGAATCTGTGCAAGCAATTGAGTCTTGGGGGATCTGCTGTCTTAAAATGGATCCAGTGGTAACCATATGCCAATGGCACTAAGCCAACACAACAAGGTTTGAATACAGGCAGTGATATCAGTGTCAGGGATAGAAATAGGGCTGTGCAAAAGAAAAAATCATTTACTTTATAGTAACCCCCCCCCCCCCCACCCCCCCCCCCCCCCCACACACACACACACACACCACCACACACACAACAGAGCAAAATCCAGGCTCACACACAGGCAACTAATCATACTAATCACGCTCTTTCCTCATTATATCTCCTGGGTAAGAGAATACGGCTTCTATGGCAAATTGAGGGCACTACAAGAGACAGTATGTGAACCACAATCTCCCCTCTCCTCTGTGCAATACAACAGCCACATTATTGAAAACAACAAATATTTTTGGCAAAACAATTCCCTCTGCAGGCTGCGAGCCTTATTGCCTTGGATGTCCTCCCTTGGCGGCCCGAAGGTCTGAAAAAAAAAATTGATGTGAGATCCGGAGCAGAGTCTCGTTCCTCGTTGTTCCTTTAATTTCCTTCCTCAGAGCTCCTGTGCTGAAATAGAGCCAGAGAGTGTTATTGGTGTGATTATTCTGTCGCACTATACAGCAGAGAGCAGCGGCAAAATGAGCTCACAGTTGCGACTATCTCTGCCCTAACTGAGTAGCAGCCGCCCCTACGGACTGACTGATAGCGGCTGCTGTATATGAGATTCATGCTGGCCTCTGGCAACTGGCGTCATAACTGGATGGGCTGGGAGGGACACAAAGTCCAGACCGGAGTTGGGGTTGAAAAGCTGCTTATCATGCAGTTGCGTCCCCAGCCTTGGGGTGGGGAGGTTCGGTGAGGGTCAATGTTTCCATGGTGATGGGATATAGGTTTTTGTTTGGAGGCGATGTTCGTCCCCAGTGTGTCATACATCTAAGGAACAGACAGCAACAGCAGAGCTTCATGGGCCTGATGAACACCATGGAAGATTCACAGTGTCCACTCAGAGATCATTGAAACATGCAGCATAATTCTGTTATGATATTTTAATTACATAAATAACAGTTATACACAACAGCTCATTTTACTCATTGGTGCAAAGTGGGGGTCAGTGTGACCCACTTGAGTCAATGTTGGCAGACAACCAACCCACTCAAAGCCCCTTTGTGTGGAAGTTGAACATTTCTGACTTTGGTGACTCCCAGTGCTAATATCACCACCATCACCACCGACCACATCAGTTTGTTTTTGTTCACAGTCTCTACAAACAAAAAGCTATGTTATCAGAACAAGGGCATAGCTTTTGTTCCAACACTGGGGGATCACATACGAGACAGGTTGGGGTGGGTCCTTGTAGTGTAAGATTTTATGACTAATCAGGTAAATGTTTTTATTCTGTGTAGATTGATTAAGTTTAAAAGAAGGTCATGTAATGATCAGATAAATACTTTATTCTGCATAAGTTGATTAAGTTCAGTGATTAAGTTTGGAGTTGTTTATGCAATGTTTTATGTATCCATGTAAGGTAGATCACTCTTATTAACCACACATATGATAAAAACACATTATACCTTGTACGGTTTAAAGCGCACACACATAAGACACTGCGCACCACCTGAAAATGTAACAATAGACACACACACATTCTAAGGTCTGTATTGCATGAGAGCACAGGGGATTTTATGAAGACAAATCCCCAAGTTCATATATTTTTAAAAAATAAAGTGTAGCTCGGTCCAGTTCTAATGGTGGAAAAGGTCAGGACTTTCCAGGGCCCTGAGGTCATCTCTGGACAAAGGCCAGGGAGCTTGCCACGATTAGATCAGGTTGCGGGCCGAGAGAAAAGAAGAGTTTTCTACCGATAGAATTCGGCCTAAATGGGCAGGTTTAAGGTAAAAAGATGGAGACTCTTTCGGGTCCCCACCAGCATAAAAGAGAATGTTCAGTAGAGAGTCTTCAGTCTTGCTCCGGAGCCTGACTCATTGAGTTGTATGTGTTGAAGCTTGTGAACACATTAGACTCGGTTGCACCTTATTCCATCGGTCTCCAGTGTTGTCTGTAAGTACCAGCCTGCTGAACCTAAGTTACTACGTCTAACCTTAGAACGAGTTGAAGTGAAGCAGAGGAAGAAGGTCGGGAGCCGTCTGGCCCGCTTCCAGGCCCCCACCTTTTACACCTCGTCCTCTGCAAGAAACTTTAAGCATCAAACACATAATTTCCTTCATTTTGGTGAATTCTTTTGCCCAGGTTTGTACCTTTTATGCTTCAATGAATAGTGGAAATGTCATTTTATGTTTTTATTGGGGTGGGGGCACATTTGTCCTCTACACCTACGCTTCAGAGTAACTTCTGCATAAAAAGTGTACACAAAGGGTCATTCTTTGCACATGGGACAGACTTCTTGCTCTTTGGCTGCTGTTCTAAAGCTAAACTTGATCTCCAGATTCCCTGTGGAGGGGGTCAAGCAAAAACTGAATTTACCTTTGAAAATCAATTAAAGAACTAAATGTTTGATGTCCCTGGCCACCATTTCAGCTAGTCACCCAGAGAACACAAACTCATTGGATGACAGGTATTGTATAGTATAGGAAAAAAGGTCAGGCAGGTGTAAAGCATGAATGTATAAAGAGAACTGAACACAGTGTTAAAGGCAGGGTCCTGCTTGTTCCTCTGAAAGCTACTAATGAGTTTGACTTCCTGCTCATAAAATTACCTGGATCTTCTGCATCACTGGACCCATAGAGGACTGCTCTGGCTGAGAATCTAGCTTTGTGTTTCGCCCTCTGGACTGGGAAATATTGTTAAACAGAATGGATGAAATTCTGATGGTCAAATTAGAGTTTAATGCTTAAAAAGATATTTCTACTGATTTACAGACGTCTTTTTCGTATGTACATCGGAAGGAAAACGTATTTTTTGGGCCCTGTGGCATGGACTGGCAAGTTGTAATCCCACATTTTAGCTGCTGGTGGTGTCATCTTGTTTATATATTTGTATGGACTCATTTAAAACACAATATCTGCAGAGCAACACACTATCATCACAGAAACTTCTCCATACTTGCGCCCTCTAAATGATCTGATCAAATTGGATCATCAACCAGAAAATTAATGTACATTTTTTTTTACAACTGCTATCACCTCTTAATGCTTTAACACCCACAGAATATATTAATACTGCTACCAAGGGTGTTGTGAAGACAAGTATTTTAAAATATGCTAATTAATGCATTCATTAGCCTAATTATGGTCTCAGTGGCGTAACTTGTGTTAACTAGGTGTAACTTGTCTGATATATTTTTTCTGATTTTGTCAGAGCATGAGGCAACTCAAGTGGTTCATGCCTGTTAATTGCTGTGGCAAAACATAATACAATACAATCTCGAGGTAAACACTGGTATCAAGAAAGCTGATGGCTGTGCACTCCATTTTGCAAGGCAGCTACTACATCCTCGCAGGCACAGCTGGCTCATGAGCAGAATCTACCTGGTGAAATTGTCCTATTAACAGGTTAAGGAGGAGACGAGTACATGCATGAGTAGCCAGTGGAAGCCTTCAGTGTCTCCCACCAGCCTGGTTATAGATCTCACCAAGGCAGCAGCTTGTGGCAGCTAGTGTTTAGCCTCAGTGCTAATAGCCTTGTGCACTGAGCCTTGGGAAATTAGCTGCGCACTGAAGCATGCTGCAAGAAGCTCGGTGAACCTCGGTCGGAGGAAGAGCAGTCACACATAGGTCAGAGGAATCAATGTCCTTTAGGGACCGAGGGGCTGAGCTTGAGAGCACTGAACTCCCTCTAACCTCGGCCAGTGGCTGCGGTGTAATTGCGCGGGTGCAGTGATGGGGATAGGGTGAGAATTGACACAGGGTGAAGCTAAAGAAGAACATGTAAGGAGATGTGCTTGGCTGAAGGATGCCTGAGCTTGTGAAAAGATGTTGCAAGGAAGCCTTCTCTCCTACTGAAAAAAACACACGCACACAAGCACTTGAGCACTTTTTAATTTTAGGTTTATTTGACATTAATGTGAATACAGGCCAACAGTGGCAGTGAGAAATCAAACATCACACATTTTAACTTCTTTTGGAATTCAAATTAAACAGTAGTATTTTAGAAAAAAAAAGCCCAAATACTTCATTTTGCTGGCAGCAGTGAAAATAAAACAAAAGGCAGTATGATGTATGACTGTAGGATTTTCAAAATTTACCTCATCCCCTTGGGATGTGCTTGTGAACAACAAAACTCTTTCATTTCTCTGATCATGTGTTGATTAGGAGTTTTCTACTCTTTAAAATCTGATCAGAAACAAAGGTGGCAGCACCAATCTCTGTGTGTTTGGCTGACATCTCTCAATGGATGTCTGCACATCACCAGAGCCCCAACCTTGACAAGAATAGGCTGCTCTTCATCTCCATTACATTACCACTGAGAATTCTGTTATATCCCTGGCCTGGAGTGCGAGGAAGCAGGGTGTGACACTGGATGACCACTTTGCTGCCAACATTGCTGCTACAAGCCAATCCTGCAGACACATTTTCCACAACAGCAAGAGGTTTTTCCATTCCTCGCCCAGGAGGCAGGGCAGGTTCTGGTCCAGACTCTCAATATCTGGGACCTAGACTCCCACAATGCCTACCTGGTTGATGTGCCTGCACGTGCCATCCTAACTCTGCAGCTCAGAATGCAGCAACCCAGCTGATCTAAATTCTCTCACACTACCCTGCCCCTCCACACCCTGCACGGGCTGCTCCAAATCAAGACACTGGTACTTTCCTACCATGCTGCAAATGACTCAGGAATGTCATACTCACAGGACATGGTCAAACCATACACCTTAGTCTGTCCACTGTGCTCAGCTACAAAGGAGACCTGGCTACCTACCAACAAAATCACGACAGTTAGTAGTCCTTGCTCTACAATGGTGAAAGAAACTCCCTTTGACATCAGGGCAGCAGAAATCCTACAAATCTTTTGTCACAGACTGAAAACTCATCTGTTCAGACTGCACCTTGCCCCATAAAAGATCACACTTTCTTTACGTCATATTATTTCTAAATGTAGCACTTGAAGCAGTGCAGCATATTTGCTGAGCTTGATGTACTTGATTCTTGCTATTCACATGGTTGAATGCACTTATTGTAAGTCGCTTTGGATAAAAGCGTCACCTAAATAAAATGTAGTGTAATGTACTATGAACTAAGAGGCAGTGGGTTACAACAAAATGATGCCTAATGCAGGAAATCAAGACAAGGAAGACAAGATAGTGGAAATTCTTGCTACTACAGATAGCAGACATGGCATACATTTCCAAACTGCTCACTGGCTGTAGTTCACAACAAACTTCACGTCCTCTTTTTAGACAATAGATACTTCTAAACACCTTCTAAAGTACAGTTTCTTGCCATGGGCAACTTATTTTAGCAGAAGAAGCTCAGAAAGAGGATTTTATTCAATGCCAAAATCAGCAAGGCTACTTGCTCCTCGCTGGCTCAAGGCAACAAGTGGCTTAAATCTTAAGTCTTCTATTACCCTTAAAAATACACAATTATAATTTATTTAGTCAAACCTTTACTTTTACAAGAGCTTGACTTCCTTAGATTTGCCCCCAGCTGCAGACTAGGTGGCTCATGATTAATGTAAGGTGTGTTTAACTTCTTGACAATACCATTTTGTTTGCTCTGCATTGCAACAGACATGCTGTCCACAGCAGACAGCTGACAAATGTGCTGAATAAATGGCCAACAGTCAGCTAAGTTTCCCCAGTAGACTGTTGGTGAGCGATTTATCCCCAAGCGGGTGACCTGGGTCCGGTCGGGCTCGGTCACCCGAGGAAACTCTCAGCGACTGCCTCCACTCAGCCAGAAAGCACCCGGGAGGTGACTGGGGCACAGACACATCAGTAGGACTGCAGCTCCCGTAGGCCACAGGGGTCAGAGATCACAGCCACAGACAGGAGGTGAGGGAATGTTTACAGTTTGGGGAAAGGAGCTGATGGAAATGAAGAATGATGGTGGCAGAGGGGAGGGATGCTCTCGTCTTACTGATGCAGAGAGACAGGAAGTAGACACTGTAGTAGAAGTAAAGTGCACACTAGAGAGGGTTGGACTGATCCCAAGAAATTAAAAACATACAGTGATTTCACACAGAGGTCCACTTACGCATAGAGGAAAAGCCTCTGGCTCAGCATTCAGCACTGACAGTCTCCATTTAATTACAGGATAACAGCAGTTCAATCAGAGCAGACACAACAAGGGAATTTAATGTTTTATTTTTTTTTGCTAATAGAGATATATTGTTTTAATCATCTAAAAGTTCTTTGGCAATGACTCCATTGATTAAATTTATAATCTTATGAACTGACAAGAGATGTAGTAGTTAGGGTGGTTTACTCACTCAGATGCATTCACATTTTGATCATGTTCAAGTTGACCATCGTTCAGGCTGTTCTCATGCCCTGTTCTTATGTATACCGACAAAGAGTAATACACCAGAATTCATATATAACCCATGTAGTCATGGGCCAGTAATTCATGTTTAACCCATGTTATTTGGGAAGGCTGCAATCACGTGAAAAATGCTCAGATGGGAGTAAAGAAAGAAGTAGTATAAAGAGCAAAAGTCTGCTTAAGGAGGCAGGTTGGGGTAGTGGATGGGTCAAACAACACAGGACTTGCCCCCAGGAGACCAATGCTCTTGAATGTGTGAAACCAAGTAAGCCTTGAGTTATTTTAAGAAACATCGTCACCATGTTTCTTTTCCTAAACGTAACCTACAACACTCGTGTAAATCTAACCTATGTAGCTTTACCTTGAATACGTAACTTTGCCATAGGTACATGATGTGATGACAGCCAACCATGTTTTCTTGTCCTAAATCTTACCGAGGTAACTTTGCTTTGCTAAACATAACCTACACAACTTGTGTAAACCTAACTCACTTTACTTGCATGAACCTAATCTATATAACTTTATATTAAGTGTACAAAACTTTATGTTAAGCACAGCTTAGCAGTGCTTTCACCTTTCTTTTCTTGTTATCCTTTGCATTTGAGCCTCAGTGTTTCCTTCTTGCATACATGATCAACATAAGGGTCAGGGTTTGTGTTTGCTGAGCCATTGATCTGCCATGCTCTACTTGAGAAACTGAACTCCAGGTGTCTGAAATACTTCACCCACAAAATGACCATTTGTGTATCATAACTTTATTTTCCTAAACCCAACCTATTAGCTTTATGTTAACTGTACAAAACTTGTTAAGTAAATAATGTGACAATGTGAAATACGTAACATCACTTTCTTAAACCATTTCTTAAACCAAATTTACGTAACTTTAGTTATTAAAACCAACTTACATAACTACGTTAAAAACATAACTTGACAATGCCTATCCACATTCCTTTTCCTAACCGTAATCTCCATAACTTCACTGCCTAAACTTAATCTGTGAAACTTCATGTTAAGTACGTAACGTGACGACACCATTGGTGGGTTGCTAATTTGTTAGATATTGTACAAACTGTTGTATGAGGAAATATTGCATTGGTTGACAGAAAATGTGAATGTTGGGGCGTCGGTAGCGTAGTGGAGATGCCTCGCTGCAGCGGTCGCAGGTTCGACTCCGGCTTGCAACCCTTTGCTGCATGTCAACCCCCACTCTCTCTCTCTCACCCCATTTCACTCTGTCCTGTCCATTAAAGGCAAAAAGCCCAAAAAATAATCTTTAAAAAAAAAAAGAAAATGTGAATGTTAAGCCAGTTACCTGGATATTAAATGAGTGGTTGAGACCCAGAAAATCATAGTTGACTCATGCTAGACAATTTGGTTATAATAATTAAAATTAGAATTATTATTGGTTCTCACATTAGAATAAAAATGTTACCAGTAAATCATACAATCAATGTGTCCTACAGAATATCTCTTTTTTTTTTTTTTTTTTTAATAAAGGATGGTGCTCTATTATTAGCATAACCATTGTCCTACAACCTCTCCCATTGTCACACACATACAACCATTATTTGTGGGTTTGGGCATGTTGGTCTGCCTGTATGCATGAATTCACTTGTCGTGTGCACATGCATTTTGCAGGAATCAGCACATTATAATTAGTTGTGCTAAGAGCAGACCACAGCACCCTGGTGCTCTCGGTAAATGTGCTAATTGCACGAGGAGCAGCGGGGTGTGTGTATTGTCTCAAAAGCCTTCATACTGTATATTTCAGCCATGACCACTGGGGTTTCCTGTTTGCGAAGGACACTGTGGGAAAGGTCAGTACTATCTAAAGTAAGTGGAGCATGCTTAGTGCTATACATATTCTCACTGGAAGATTTCCTGCTTCTACCCTGTCTCAGTACTTAGAAAGCTGCCTCCTCCCTGCATTAAAGATACCTGTCCATAACTGTTGTTGTTCTGATTCAAAGTTTTTGAGGAACATAACAGCCCCTTGGAGAATGTCTAATTCTTTTTCCTGGCAACTTCAGTGATTGAATTAACTGTACTGTACTTGGCAAAGCGGCATGAGTGAGTTTCCCCTCATAGTCATAGCAATCAATTACATCTTTTACTATCACTTGTCATGAAACAAACACCACATATGTTTCCAATCTCAATGGGAGCTATTAACTAGAGATAGAAAACTAGACAGGCTCATTTGCTATGTGCATTGTTTTTGGCAGTGTGATTAATAAGCTCGAGTTACTGAGCTGGCATTGCTAACAAGAAGGCAGGAAAAAAAAAACAATGAGCGGTTATTAATAACTACATGGCGAGGATTGCTTCCTAAAACTTTAAGAGACACAGACGTAATTTCATTATGTAAAATGAACTTTTAAATGTCTCCAATTTGCTGCAAGATTTTTTTCTAGCTCAAAGAGCATGTTTTATTAATTTAGAAGGTATTTCTGATAAGTGACATATTTGTGAAATAGCACAACCATGTCATAACGGCCAGTTCCAGCTCTTACTCTCATCCCCTTTTCCTCTTTTACTCAACTGAGAATTGGCTTCAAAATGTTCAAATACACCAAGCTCTAGGCGACAGCCATGCCAAATGTCAAGAAAACAGGTCAGAAAGTTGTATGTCCAGATGCTTGGGCAGATTGTAAAATCTGGGCAAGGAACAAGGATGACGAATGCTTCACTCACCCAAAACAGCAACCTTTCAGATGCCCCTGAGAAAAAACATTTAACCTGCGTTGTTCTAGTGCAGCTGTTTTGGAAGCTTAATTTGAAAGCGATAGCAAATGATTTAGCATGATGTAAAGCTGACATCTGGAGGAGATGTCTGTGACCTCTAAGATTTGTCTCTTTCTGTGTGAAATTTAAGATTCCAGTGTGTAATGTTGCATTCCTACTAGGAGTGACACAGCAGTGAAGCTTTTGACATGAAGCTACAAACTGACGGCCAACTTTTGTCACTGCAGACGGTCTTGATGCACTACAAAAACAGGTTGAGTTGGCCTCAACTTTTTTCAGTGCACCAATGACGCATTGAGTCATCAACCAAGGATATGGTTTGTTTTTAGCTGTGTTTCTGGGGTATTTAGTGTAGTCAGCTGATGCTAGGGCTCAGACACTGATTATAAGCAGATATTTTATATCCAAATCTAAACTTTAGATTGAGGTTCTTTGGGGCAGATAGCAGACACACACAAGCCAGATGCCATATTAACAATAATAAAATCCTGACAACTCACACGGAATTTTGGCATCTCAGATAATTTTGTGGTCCTGAATGAGTGTCTTTTGAAGAATGGAACACATATTTTCTCACTTCTCGTGGTAACCTTTGAAAAAAAAAAGAATTCTGGCAGATTTCAGCATGACTCAATCCCCTGTCTTCATTTTGATGACATTGACAGCCTCACTGTATTCACTGAACATACTTTTATGCCTGGGACGGGAAACTCAACTTCTCTGCTCAGCCAAGCGCAACATGCCTGTGGAGGAGAGAAAAGCAACCCTCTTGTTGTGATGACAGCAATGACATTGCTCTGCAGCTGCCATTTCTACTTACTACTCTTCTGTCTGAATGCTGCCTGTGATTGACTAATATAAATCTGATTTCTTTTTTTATTTTCGTGTATGTTAAAGCACAGGATTACCTGTGTCCCTCCATGTGCACTGGGCCGTACGCTGTCAGCTAAGTGTGAGTGTCTGTCTTTGTGGGCGTTTTCTCTCCCGTCTGGCCTTTGGATGATGAAACTGCTGCTCCTGTGTTCTGACATGACCTGTCCCTTCACATCAGGCCTCTGTGATTGAGACTGTCAGCATGGCACGCTCGCATTTGTCCCTGACTCATAAATTCCCCTTTACACACATGTGTCGCGTACACACACAAATCACCTCTGGCTCACCAACAACCTCTTGTCTCTTTGTCTCTTACACACACACACTTTGCCCCACCCAAGTGTCAATCACAGCTCTGGAAAAAGTGAGGCGAACAAATCTGCCACAGACAGACACCTCAGACAGACCTAAAATGGACACACAGATGCACACATACACGCACTTACTGTATAAGCACAGAATCAAGGTCATCTCCCATGTTTCAGCCTGCCTTTCAAATCCGAAAGTTGTATCAGTGATCAGAGAGTCAGGCATTTGTACACAAACATCACGGATATGCCTGCATTCAATCACACATGTCTGGGCACTCTTCTTCTTTTGATATGATACATGGCTCAGCTGTGAATACTGCTCGATTGAAGCTGTATCCACTCTTCAGCTAATGGCCGATAAAAGTACTTTTTATCTCCCGGCAGCTTGCTGCTCAAAATCTTTTTCCTCTTTCTAAGCAGCATCATCTAAGAGGAGGAGCAGTGAAAGCATGGAGGAGGAGGGTGGGGAGAAGATGGAGGGTGCTGTCAAAGAGGAAAAAAGCTAACACATTAGCGGAGGTGAGTGACAGTAACATAGGTTTGGCCTAAAGGGGATGGGACAGACTTCACCACGTCTTTGAGCTTCGATGTGTGAACAGAGTGTGAGACTCCTTTAATTCAGTGGGATGCACGCATGCACGCACTTACATGAGCACACTCAACCAGACACACATACAGATCGGCTTACACACACAGAAACACAAACACACACACACACACACACACACACACACACAGTCATGCACAAAACACAAAAGCCATTCCAACAGACCTCTATATCTTATCAGCATAAAGTCACTTAAGTTCATAACTTGGAACATACGCTGGATTGGTGCACAGGCAAAAAGACTCAAAGTACTCAACAATATAAATGATTTACAAGCAGATATTTGCCTTCTACAAGAAACCCACATATCTGGTTCTGACTGTCATAAATTAAAAACACCACAATTTAATTTCATCTTCTCTGCCCATTTCAACTCCAGACAAAAAGGAGTAGCAATACTAATAACCAAGAACATTTCATTCACTCATAACTAGTCCATACCCATTGGTAGCTTTGTCACTTTCTACCTATGCTAATCCTCGATGCCTATGTGCAGTTTCACATAGATTGACCATGTCAGTGAGTAGAAAAACGTGGGACAGACAGAATGACTAACTGACAGAATGACACACTGACAGTTTCCATGATTACGTACAGCATACCATGATTTAGTCATACCAAAAATTAGAAAAAAAGCTAAACACTCAGCCACAGGGGGAGCCACAGCGATCGGTCACATTTTAGCCATTTTTAAGCATTTTTCTTTTGTTATAGCGCCACCCAGTTGCCAATTAGAGTTAAATTTCTCCAGTCACCTTGAGGCATCCTGTTCCACATATCTGACGAGTTTAGTGAAAATGAATATGGTCGTTAGGCCTTGATAAGAAATTATCTCTCTAGCGCCCCCATTTTGTTTGATCGGGTCAATAATGGAAGGGTCCCCTTAGATTATGTGTGGTCATATGCCTACAAAGTTGCATGGTGATCGGTCAAACCCTTGAGATGTTATACACGTTTATGTGATGAGCCACGCCTTCCGCAATATTCATTGCCCTATAGAAGCTCAGTTTAATAAGTTTTCCAACTTGCCAATGGGAACTTTAGATATTGGTCCCTAGATTATGTTCACTGAGTTTCATGCACATCGGTCAAACTTCCTAGGAAGAGACAGAGAGAGGCAGAGACAAGTGCTTTTCAAAAAATTCAAAATGGCGGAAAATCTATATAACCGGAAGCTATGGGTTCTTGAGGCAAATGTGTTCCTCATGAGGAGAGGCATCTCTGTGCAAAGTTTCATGTCTCTACAACATACGGGGCATGAGATATGACCACTCAAAGTTTGCAATTTCAATCGGTTACTATAGCGCCCCCCTTTGGCCAATTGATGTATTATTGCTTCATTCGCATCCTCCCATGACCCTCTACCACTGTGCCAAATTTCACATGGATTGACCAAGTCAGTGAGGAGAAAAACTTTGAACAGAGACACAGACACACACAGACAGAGTTTTCGTCATTATATAGTAAGACAATACCATTGCAGATCCTGAAGGACGATTTATGACGACCCATCCCTCTTTCACACCTTCTTTACTGCTCTCTCCAATCTATTGGATTCACCAATAATAATCAGAGGAGACGTCAACGTGGTCATGGACACATCACTAGACAGATCTGACAATTCAAACACCACATGGAAATGCCAAACCACAGAAACAATCAAACATTTCATGAGTGATTTTGGTCTTGGCAATGGTTGGCGGCTTAAACACGCATCTGCAAAAAGAATTCTCTTTCCTTTCACCAGTCCATCACTCCTACTACCGCATAGATTTCTTTTTAACCAGCAACTCAATTATATCCCAAATCTCAGACATACTCATACACCCCATCACCATTAGTGACCATGCTCCTGTCACCCTTACCTGGAATATAACACATTATCACAAGCCATTCAATAGATGGAGATTTAGTACATCTTTACTTGAGGACCCTGAATCTGACAATTTTATCAAAAGAGAGTGGGCATCCTTCCTAGAAATCAATGATTCACCGGAAATAGCATGATCACTACTTTGTGAAACAGAGAAAGCAGTGTTAGGAGGTAAAATCATATCATACTCCACACACAAGAAAAAGAAAGTCAACCAACAGGAAACATACTTAGACAACAACTTCCACGGTACAAATCCAAATTGATCTACAGAAATAGACTACAACTGAATGAGCACTTGAACAAAAAACTACATTCCTCCTAGAAAGACTCAGACACAAAAACTTAGATACAGTAATAAATAGGGGAAATACCTGGCCAACCAAATCAAATGAAGCAAAGAAAAAAACAACAATTACAACGAATATGAACTCAGCAGGGAAGCTTGTACATACACCTGAGGAAATGAATACGATTTTTCAAGATTTTTACACCAATTATACTCATCAACACACAACCAAACCAAAAAGACATAGACACCTTCTTATGCAATATTCATCTGCCTCAGCTCACAGAAGACCAAGCTAATACTCTGGATCAACCATTTACAATTACAGAGCTCCACAACGCACTCAAACTCATGCCCAACAATAAATCCCCAGGACCCGATGGCTTCCCTGCTGAGTTCTATAAATACTTACACACATATTTTAGCCCCCATTTTTAACAGATGAACAGCCGAAATTAAACAAAAATCAAAACTCTCCACAGACATGAACACTGCTATAATCACTCTCCTTCTAAAACCTCCCCCTCAAGCTATCGCCCCCTGTCTCTCCTCAACACAGATATAAAAATCATAAGCAAAGCCCTGGCTTTACAAATTGAAACAGTCACTCCATCTACCATCCACTCAGACCAAACCGGCTTTATGATAGGAAGACACTCATCAAATAACCTATGCAGACTTGTTAACCCTACTCCATTATTCATCACACACAAGCCTACCAACAGAAAAGGCATTTGATAAGGTAATTTGGGGGAACTTTATGTTCTACACTTAAACAATTAGGTTTCGGTGGATCATTTATCCACTGGGTGAGGATTTTGTACACATCACCAAAGGCCACTATCGGCACTAACAGAATCATATCACAACATTTCACTTTGCACAGGGGCACCAGGCAAGGATGCCCACTCTCTCCGTCTTTGTTCGCAATATTTATGGAACCACTTGTAGCAGCCATTCATCAAAACATTAACATCACAGGAATACAAACAAATAACACACACCATAAGGTTAGTCTTTATGCTGATAACATCCTGCTTTACCTACAAAATCCTTCCTCATCACTATCAGATACCATTAGTCTAATAAACACCTTCTCACAAATTTCTGACTACACTATCAACTGATCTAAATTCACCATTTTGCCTCTCAGCCGAAATTGCTGGGATGTGGCAGCCCAATCACCACTACTCTCACTCCGCACCGGTTTTCCTCATTAAGTTTATCTAGTAATCAACATCTACCCCAGGCTGTCAGAGTTAGTCCCCCTCAACTTCAACCCACTTCTCAAAACAATAGAGGACAACCTTCAGTGTTGGATTAATCTACCAATATCCCTCACAGGCAGAATTGCGACAATAAAAATGAACATCTTACTCATGATTAATTTCCGAATATAGTTCACATCTCTAGACTATGTTATCCTGAAATTTTACTGGAAAAACAAAACACCTAGAATTAAACAAGCCACATTACAAATATCCAAAACTCAAGGAGGTCTGGAACTTCAAATTGTTCGTCATTACTTCTCCCACCAACTCCAATACATCCACAAATGGATAAATCATAAACTATTCCTGGATAGACATTGAGCAAACATTTTTTCAAAGACATCCATATTTCAGACCTACCTTTCATAAGCCGCTCCATCAAACACCAAACCCAACAATAGCTACAACTTTGACAGCCTGGTGGGAATTTCACAAAATAACTAACACCACAATCTCACCTAACAAACACACCCCCTTCTGGAATAATCCAGACTTCATAATGAACAGAAAACCACTTTACTTCTCACTTTGGTCTCGTTTCCTCATTTGTTTCAGAAGTATGGCATTGGGGAGAATCACTTTCTAGAATTTCTCCAGATAACCCTATAATACCTACCCTATAATAAAAAAAATCAACAGTACCTCATCCAACTTAGATCTCCCCTCCCCGATCAACATCTCTACCAGCAAAAAACTACTGTCCAAAATGTATAAGATAATATCCACACCCGATCATTCAATATCCATCCCCTCAGTTAAATTGGAACATGTTTTTTCTTAACTGTTCATATGTCTCTACACCTGTTCTCACTTACTCTGTTATCACTGCATTACACAATTAATAAAAAAGATAAAAATTAAGTGGGATGAAGATTCAAAGCTGCTAGAAGCCAACATGGATGAATGGAAGTACAGTATACCATCAGCTATGTAAAAAGGTATTATTTGTTGTGATAAGAGTTAGGCCAATTTGCCAGAAGAAAACGCTGGTAGTGTACATTTCTACAAAACCTCAAATACATTGGTTTGCATGTTTTGTACATATCATATCATATCATATCATATCATATCATATCATATCATATCATATCAAAGTTTCTAAAGTGGTGTAATATATGAGTTAACTTTGTCATTTGCAGGTAGAAAGGGATGGTCCCATTAAAGGCCAACAAACAGCAAAACCTGTTGTGTTTTAGTGAGTCATTGCTGTGTTTTTTAGTCTGGTTTTTAAGTCCCAAAGTGAGTGTTTTGTTGCAACCCATTGCTGTTTTTCCACCAGCTTTTAGGGCCCAAACATTGGCGGTTTGCAGGGACTGGTAGCTGTGTTTCCATCAGCTTTTTATGCTTCAAATGTGGGTGTTTTCTAACGTCCCGTCAGTGTTTTTCCACCAGCTTTTAGGCTCCAGTTGTGGGTGTTTCAGAGCGACCTGCTTTTTTCTATTGGGAGCGTATCTATATTTCCAGGGTTCTATGTTTCCTGGGTTCTATGTTGTGGGAAACATATAACCCTTTTTGTCTAAGCTGGGAACATAGAAGCTTTTTTGCAGAGTTAAGTGGGGAACACAGAACCCAGGAAACATAGAACCCTGGAAACATAGGGATGACCCCTTTCTATCAGCCTTTAGGGTCCAGGCGTTGGTGTTTTGTAGTGACATGTCAGTGGGCGTAGTGCTATGAAAAGCTATTGTTTCTTACCAGACACTGCAGGGATTGGGCCCCCCATAGGGGGTATTTTAAGCCAAAACGTGATCTTTTCCTAACCATGACCAAGTGTTTTTTTGGTTTTTTTTGCATTAAACACAGCATTATTGAAATGTTAAGTTTAAACATATCTGATAAATAACAATGTGCAAATGCAACATATCCATGGTTTGCAGAAATGTACTCTGCCAACATTTTCTTTCTGGCTATAGGGTTGTTGGGTTAGTAGAAAACAACTAGCTATTAAACACTCAGTACAACTTCATCACCGTGTAGAACACAAGGCACAAAGGTTCAGGCTCTCTGCAGGGTACAGTGGTTTCTCTGTCAGTGTATAGAACCACAGTAGTATAAGGGCCAGTTCATCCAAATCACTTTAAATACTGTGTTTAGTAATGCTTATAGTTTGGGTTTTATCTGCTTAGGTTTGCCACTGAGATTTCTGGCACAGCAAAAGGAAACTGGGGGGTGAGTGGAATTTCATTTTGTGGCACTGACAACATTGAAAAATGCAATTTCTCAGTCATGTTTGCCATTCAGAGACAGTCTGCAATACATTTTAAATAAGATTCAGCTGCTTTTCTTTAAATCTAACAGCTTGAAATCGCTGCATAAATCTAACACGATCACATATGCTGCATGGATAAGGTTTTAATTTGCACAGCAGCAAATAAAGCAGTTTAGGGTTACGGTAAGTGAAGGTTAAGAGGTTTAAAATGCTGTAAGAACTCTACCCCAGCAACAACACGAGAATAAATAGATCTGGAGGGCTGATGTCATGTGAAAGAGAGAGAGGTAGGAGTGCGATCTCTGCCTATTGTAAATATCACCACCTCTTGTGTCCTGACACACTTCAGATGTCACCTGCTCCTCTGATCACATTTCCTCATTAAGCACCCCCATAGGGCCCGAATGGAAGAGACATCAAGTTCAGGGTTCAGGATCTAAATTGCAGCAGGTTCCTCTTGTCCCTAATATCTCATCCCTCCCTTTTCGTTGACAGCTATGAATAAAATATTCCCTTTTTACCCAGGTTTTGTCAGCCGTTTGATGTGCCGCCTTGCTTCTCATTGGAAGACAAAGCAGCGAGCGAGCGCAGGCTTTGAGGTTTTTGATAGCTCATGTACAACCCTGATGGATCACTTCTTGTGGTGGCAAAAGCTTTAATCAGCGCTCCTCCGATATGCTAGAAAGGGGCGGATTTTGGAAAGAAGGGAGAGACAAGAGCTTTATCGAACAAACAAACAAGTGCGCTCATTTCTGTCCTCAGTGCGGGCTTCAGGCCTCGGGTTCCCAAGGCTGCAGTACATGGATGTCAACAAGATGGCTGCCATTTATGGGAGAATGTGATGGGTAGACTGCCTTACATGTGCAGGCACACACAGTTCTCTCTGTGTGACTGTGTCATAAAATCAAGGCTGCAGAGGCGCAAACCCACTCTTCGCTGCATGTGACTGACGTATACCAAGGCGTATATTTTACCACTTTCACTGTCAGTCCATCACTTTCCACTGTGACTCACACGTAGCTGAGGTGCTCTGGCTTGTTAGGAATCGCCAAGGTGAGAGGTGTCGAAGCTTAAAAAAGATATAACAAAAGTAAGTGGCTGGAGCTGTATTTGTTGGGAGATGTCTATCTATTTAAAATTGTGAATTGAGTCTACGTTTTACTCCAGCACTGAGGGTGGTGGAACCCCGGCTCTGTGATCTGATATCTCCCCTTGAGTCAGACCCTCAGAGACCCAGCAAGAGGCTGTGATCATCCTGGACCCCCCTGTACGCCTGCAGTCTCCGCTTCACAGCTCTGATCTCCCACACTTCTCTTTTGTCTAATTGCCTCGAGTCTGCAGCGAGATGGTGTGTTTGTACCCATGATATTCAAAGATACCTTGTTATTGATAAAGAAAAACTCCATTTGAGAAGCTAATTTCAAGTGTTTGAATTTTCTAAACAGGCGGCTTTGCTGCATGCTGTTAGCTAATGATCACAATGCTGTCACTCAGCTGTTTATTTTACTGATTGACAGCAACCATCTCTTTAAATGACAAAAGTCTTTTTTCACACTTATTTTCCAGGCTGTTCCTAAATTGATGGGTCAAATGCTTTATTATGATGCAGCAAACCAAAGGCTAGGAAAGTCCCTTTCAAAAAAGAGTGGGTGTTAATTGGAAAAAGGAAAGCTTTTTTCTTGCTCTTTGAAGAGGTGACCTTACGGAGGAACAATGATTCCATCAAATGGAAAATGAAACACAATACCTATTAAGAGTAAAACTAGGAGATGATAGAGGCACTGACAGAGGCAGAGCTGCATCACTGAACATCATTCAGAGTCTTCGTTTTTTCTCGCAACACATCTGTAGCAATGTAATCAGAGAAATGAGATGAAGAGTTATTTTCACTGGCATATTTATTAGCTAATGGGCCCCTGGGTGCAGATATGCAAGAGGCCCCACCACCTCTCTTAAAAAGGAGGAAGACACTGACTTTATGCTAGTTTAACTTTTGTTGTTGTTGTTGTTTTTCCTGTCTCTAGTCATGATGCATCTTTTTGATAAAATTTCGTGTCTCAATGGGGTTGTTTTGACACTTTTAATAGTTATTTTTTGTCTGTTTCCAGTTTCTTTATCATCTTTGTGTCCATTTTAAGATTATTCCTGGATGGTGCCTGTTAATTTAAAGCCCCTTTCCACTGGACAAAACCCAACAACACCCACTAACATCTGGCTTTTGTCTTTAATGGGAACGGTTACAATCATTCACTTGTGAGGCAACTGGCTTAGCAGTAGTCCTGGGTATTTTTTGCTCCAGCTCCAATTGGCAGTGAGAGAACTACAACACCAGGTGGATGTATTAATCTACACCCCTTTTCTCCACCACAAAATATCATTCAAGCAGTGCTCGAACATCGTTCAACATTAATTGGCACCAAGTTTGAGAGAGAGAGAGAGAGAGAGAGAGAGAGAGAGAGAGAGAGAGAGAGAAGAACTCACCGTAACAGTTTCACTGGCCTCCATGCACTTTCTACTGTTCACTAACCTGTTTTCAAGCCTGTCTGTGATGTTGAACCTAACTTCTGGGAAAGAAGGTATTCTGGCATTTAAAAAACCTGTATAAAGACACTTAATTAATAGGAATAGGGTATATTTTACAGGAAGTGTTTGAATCAGCATTCATTCCCAGGACAAATAACTTTGCAGTAGTCACAGGCATTTATCAGCTCCAGCACCGATTGGCTGCGATGACCCCGGGAGTACATACCAATTTTCACCCCTTTGTGTATGATGCAATGATGTACCACCACAAAAAAAACCATCTATCTCTATCCGAGCAGTGCTTGAACATCATTTGAAATGAAATCAGCACCACGTTTCAAAGAGAGACTGAAAAAGTAACAAAGATGAAAAAGAATAAACCACTGTAGCACCGCTTTTTGCTTTTGCCAACCCTTTTTACAGCACATTTATGACACCAAACCACTAAAAAAAAAAAAAAAAAAAAGAAGAGGGATAATCATACATGGTTCTGGTCCTTTGGCAATAGAAAAGGAGTCTATTGCTTCTTTTTAATGAGTTTAAACCCACATTTGAAAACCCCCACATATAATTTAGGTTTAAAAGGGGCCTAACTCTTTGGCCTCCTCGACCTGTGCCCAGTTGGCCAGTTTAATAATCTATCCATGGGTATTGTATGCTAAAAAGCAATGATGCTGGACTTTATTATGGCAATCAAAGCATTTGTGTTTAAGAGTTTGACAAATAATATGTTATTTTAGGATACTGTGCTGTTGTGGAACAGACAATGCCTTTTACCACGACAACATTACAGTTATACCTATTATGTAAGCTGTAAAATGAGAGAAAAATGAACATAGCATCTATCTAATATCACATGAGCACATATCAGCCCTCCAGGCAGATCAATTTTCTGCCCAAGCTCATCAGGTTTAAAGAGGTGAGACTCTGCTCTCAGTCCATTAAGCTCATTAGGAAATGAGTGAGAAATGCTATGTGAGAAGGGAGTAATCTGAGAGAGTATACGGTGTGGCTTCAGAACCCCACTCTCCCTCTCTCTTTCTCTCTCTCTGCCCTGATCCTGTCATCCATGCACAGTCTTATCACACATAAATCCCTTAGATTACTGCAAGCATATGCAGTATTCTTTTTGGTTTGGTTTCTCTCTGACCACAGCCACACAATCCTCCAAAAAGGAACACATTTGGATATGTTTTTATACATTTTAATGTTTCTAGTCATTCATTATAAACTTAAAGGGCTTTTGAATTCCAGAGCTCCCTCTGCCATTGCTTTATGTATAGCAGGTGAGCAATGTAATACAGAAACCTGCCAACCCTTAAACTAGTCACCTATGCAAACATTGCTGTAAAGGTGGCTCATACTGTTTTTGCTTGAATACCAATCAGTACCATTTTTCAACTATAAAAGTAGTCTGACAATCAGGATTTTGAAATGTGACTTTCCAAAGCAACATGTAACATCTCTAACATGTTAAAAAAAAAAACACCAAATCAAATGCAATGCATTTCTTCAAGTTTAGTTTTCTTCCACTATATTTTAGGATTGATTTTATGATGTTATTTATCACATTTAAGACCTTGTTTCATTCCCCCCTGCTAATTCACAATAGAGAAGCCATTAACTCTCTATGAGACCAGGTGCTGTCTGAGATCCTCTGAGAGGGTGTTCTTATCGGTACCTAAATCATAAAAACCCAGGGTTCCTCTGCCATAAAGGCCCCAGTGTTTTGAAAAGACATCCCTAAACCCAAATGCAATACTGCAATATCTTTTAACTTGTCATTTCCAAAATTAAATCCCTATTCCAGATGCTGCTGACAGGCATGCAACCTAGTAACAGCCATCTGTGCTATCCATGTTTAATTTGTTTCTTTATATCCTTTCTTTTTAATAAAGCGTTGAAATTATTTTGTGTAGCTTCAGAGCACAAATGCTGAGATGATAATATGAACAAATGAAATACAGGAACCACACTAAACAACTGTCGTCTGCATGAAAATGAGAAATGTAAAGCTATACAACACCAGGCAAAAAATATGCTACTGTATCAGTAATTCTGTGATACTATCAGTAATTTCAGTCTGGAAAGATCAGCTTTCAGTTGTCATGAAAGGCATTGGATTTTCCTTTAAGAGCAGGAAATGAATAAGATGAAACAAAAACCCTGCCCTTTGCTTCCCCCTTCCTATACATAAGGAATAAACAATGTTTTCTAATAATGTGCATTTGTTTAAGTACCATCAAATGTGAAATGGAAGAAGACAAAAAAAACAACATCAACAAACGAAGGCAAAGCAGATAGTAGAGCTGCGGTGAAACAAGAGCGTGGCAATTACATTTGCTTTCTGCTAACATCCCTGTGTGTTATCTAATTATGATTCAAGGTCATATACATTACATTGTATAAACAAAAGGCATATTTACCAACTTTGAACTCATGTTACAGTCACATCATAATTGAATATAATGCATTTCTCAGTGTATTTCATTAGTAGCGCATATTCTTTCATCCATACACGTGCAAACATAATAAGTGAACTATACAGAGACGTTCTGGGCCCAATTCATATGCTAAACAGGGAAATGGATGGTAAAGAAAAGGTAATTAGAGAAGGAGTGGAGGAAGAAGCAGGGGAGAGGTAGTGAAAATTAGAAAAGTGGAAGCAATGAAGCGGAAAGATTGAGGTATTTTAGAAAGAGCCATTCACACACATACACACACACACACACACACACACACACACACACACACACACATACCACGCGCACACACCACACACAGAACAATAGCATCTCCAGGGTTGAGTCCCAGACAGATGTTCTCTGCAAAGCAAATGCCAGCATGCTCTGTAAAATTATTAATGAGGAGTCAAATGGTATTTCAAAAATAACACATTATAACAACACCGCCACCTTCACATTCACCTGGATTACCATAAAATGAACATTCACATGCACACGGACTCGCTCTCACCAGCAAGACCTGATGGAAATGCCAGTCTTGATCTGGCAATCTGGTGAAAATAAATTAAGAAAAACGCCAGTCGTCTGTTGAAGTTCTGATAAGGCTGCCGTCCCTCTTCAGACAGGCCTGTTGCCTGTTGGCGTTCTTTAGCTGCATCAGCACAGATAACGAGATCCCCTCATGTTCCTCTACACATCAGGTGAGCCTGTCATCCTACAGTCAATTTGTCTCAAATTGCTTTGTAGCTTTCTGGGTAAAAGTCTGTTTTTCTGCTTCCTTTTGTACACTGATTAAAACCCCCTGGTGTAAACGTGTGTATAAAGTACAAACAATTATCTCTAAATTTAATAGTCAATTGCTATGAATCACATTTTTAATTACATATATAAAATTCCATTATTTTGCATTTTAAAACTGTTTTGAAGCCCATATTAATAAGGTAATAAGTGTCTTGATTGGGAATCAAATGAATGTAAAGACATGTATGTTTATTAATTTTTTTTCTGCATAGTGCCATTCCTCTGTATGTTGAACCACTAAAGATATAAGTATGATTACTCACTGATACTATTGTTATCACTAGTATAAGTAATACTCACTCATCAGTGGTGGTGCCAACGGTTAGCATTGTCGCCTCACAGTAACAGGGTTCGAGGTTTGAACTCAGCGTGGGTTCTAAGACAACAGATTACTATGCATTTTCTGTGTATAGTCTTAAAGACGAGTTCATACACATTTAAGGAACTAGAGCTGACACTAATAGAGTCAGAAGACTCAAGAGGGAGACCAAATCTGAGTAGATTCTCTTCATGTAACTGTGAAGTAAAATTTTCTTTGTCTGTTAATCCACTGAGGCTGCTGCTCCCTTTTCTAACGATGCACTTCTCTTATTTATTTCAAAGTAACAGCTGCTGCTACTGGAGACACAGAATACTTCACTTAATGTGCAGCAGAGCAGTTTGGGTTGGATGAAGGACTTCCTGTTAAAAAGTACTCTTTATCATTTAAAGCAAGTGACTTTGTGGTTGATCAGATGTTCATCAGGCATCTATCTGTGGATATGTTTTGAAAGACAACTGAAACATCTGTTATTATGTATTATACTGGAATTTACTTTTACTTTTATACTAGAGCTGTCACTGTTAACTTTGTAATTGCAATATGATTAAGGTATGAACATAATGCATTTTCTCTTTTTTTCCTCTTTTTTTCCTTACAGTGCACCCTCACTTGTGGTCAAGCCGCCGTAGCAGCTTCCTGCTTTCCGCTGCTACAGTGATGGAAAATAACACCACCACTGTGCTTTTGAATGGCTCATTTTGCTGTGAAAGACTCTCAGAGGGCTCATTTGACAAGTCAAAAGTAATAGGCACCTTGTGTCAAACAGATTTAAAATAACACCAAAGTACTTCAAATTTGCACCTATATGAGCTAAGCATACAATCGTGGAAGATTCAAGTCTAAGGGTCATTTTCAGGTTGGCATGTTGTGACCAGTCATGAGCCTTAACGATGGGATGAACAATAATTTCACACATATAAGACCTGTATGAATCAGCAAGAGCAACCAAACTGGAACTGGAAGTGCAGATGCTTTCACATCAATGGGGATCATCGGATGTCTGTGAGTATTCCTTCATTCATTAATTTTCCAGCAATCCATGTAGAGAGGTTGGTGATGTCTGGACACACAAATCCAATCTGATCACCTGCAGACATGCAGTGTTACAGTGAGGGGACAGTCTGTTTTAAAGATCCAGTTTGAGAAAAAAAACTATTGTTACTGCAGTCCAAATGTAGCCATAGTCCACAAAGAGATGTATCCGTTATTGACCTTTCTCATCCAAACTGCTTCCTCTGCTGTGTTAAGGTTTTGTGGAAGCGTTCATAGTAAAATCCCTCCCACTAATTAGAATAAACAGAGCTGGACATCAACCCTCACAACTTAAAGTTGTGAAGGTTTCGATTTAATCCCCGGCTCACTTAGAATTATTTCAGATTTTGAAAAATGTATAGACTTTTTTTTTTCTGTTACTGACAAAGTCTGTCCAATTGCATTTGATATTTTCTGTGCATACAGTGGCTAATAAGGATACAATATATATTTCGGTGTGACTTTGGCCAAAAGACATAAAGATATAAGGATTTCTTTTACATCTTAAGGTAGCCCAAAGCCATGGAAGACACAGAGCAGTGCTCCTTCACTCTGTCTCTGGCCGGCAGAATTAACTCTGTAAACGTAGTGATTATGCCAAGACCTTACATGACCACATGTGCGTACATCTGCAACAAACTACTGATATATTAGGGGAAAAAACACCCCACCTAACAGAAAACAGTTAATATGAAGGCAGTGCCAGACTAAATGAAAATCCAATTTAGTCTAATTACCAGAATAAGCTCCTGACTTCGTTCAGTATGTTTGAACACAGTTAGTGTAGAATATTTGCCTGATTGTTTGGTAGAAAGTGTCCTTTTTGCTGCAACAAGCCTCTTTGATGGCCTAATGATTACCTCCATTGTCATCGTGAATGCTACAGGGGAGATTGTGCACCCTGCCATGATACCAATTTTCCGTCGCTGTCATGCTTTGGTAAGTAGCAATCCAATGTTGTGAAGCATATTAAATTTTGCACATTATGTCTTGAAAATGGGCTTTATCATGGTTTTTGGTGGCATTTGGTACACAGAAGAAAAAAAAAATCTACCCACACAAGCGTGTATGTTGCTGAGCCAAAAGCATCTTCCAGATCTATTACACAGCATGTTTTTGGCTGGATAATCTCAATACCCTGAGAAGCCAGGTAGTTCTTTATTTTGTTCGGATGTGTCAAGAAATTGGTTCAAATTAGTTTTTTCTAATTATTATTCATTTATTTATTTACCCTTACAGAAAGTTAAAAAGTGAATGACTCTAGTTACTCAACAATTACTGGATATTTTCTTCTTTCAGGAGGCTCATTATGTGCTCTGAATATGCTACAAACATTCTAACTTTCATGAACTGATGTGTATGTTCTGCTTTGTTGCTTTCATACCACCACTATCCTCCCCAGTGAAGAGAAATTTTTGACAAATATAAAGGTGTCCCTGCAGACCTCATCCCAGCTGACACTTTCCTTTCCATTTCTCTCTAGCATTCTCTGTGAAATGACTTGAGTTTTCTTGTAGCTCACTTATACCTTTTTCCTCATCTTCTAATGCCTTTCTCCATTACCTTTAGAGTTTCATTCTCTAGTGCACTGGGGATCTCTATTCCGGTTACTAAAACTTCCTTAGTTCTGAGATTGCTCGCTTTCTTAATGGACTCCAAACTTTTTTTTTCTGTTTTATAGTCGTGCTGTAGATAGAATTACCTATTTTATCTTGTTTATTCTCAACTCTTCCTTAAAGCCTTAAAGTTCTATTTTATATCCTATGCTGTATAGTACCTATATAGTCTATACAAGATAGACACTACACAGGTTAACATCACGTTTATCAAGTCAGTGAAGCCTGTTAACAATACAGTAACATAGAAATTTAAATATGCTGCATATTCTAGAAATGAGTCTACAACTAAGCTATTGGTTCTGTGAGGCTACATTAAGTCAAGCTGGCAATTTTCCATGCCCTGCGCCGGGGCATATACGGACCCAGACCTATGACTGATAAATTAAGAATTCTAATATTTTGACTGAGGGTTTATGTTTTTACTGGCTCAGCATTTGTAGCACTGGTTCAGCAACAAGGAAACTCGCAGACCAATTGAAAGTATTAAAATCCTCTCACGTGATGCCATTCAAATCTGTGCATTCTGATAAGCATTGTGACTCGAGTGAATGAGATCCATGCACACAGGAGAGATGACATCAGAGACAACAGTTGGAAGAATAAGAGACAAAAGAGTAATTTCATATGGCTGTGTTCTAGAGATAGAGAAGAAGACAGCAAGAACAGGGCTTTTAATAAAGAATGGACTGACTCTTACTTGTTCATTGGACATTTCAAAAACAGTATGTCTCATTATACGTTCCGAGATGGCGGCGATTATTAAGAGCAAAAATATGAAGCGCCAGTACAAGACAAAGCGCAAAGCATCGTTTAAGAGACATACCCACTGCAATCCAAACTGAAGGCACAGAAAATTTTGAATGGCACTGAATCATAACTCAAGTTAGACATTGTGGCCAAAATACATTAGACACAGACATGATGTGTCACACACATGGGGTGGAGCAGGATTTTTTTCCCTGCCCTCCCCTGCTGTCTGGATCTGGTTTGCTACAGCTGCTACTGAATTTATCTGTAGTACAATGAGATGAATTTGCAAATGTAGTTACAATGAAATAACATTTCACCCATTTCAAAAACTAAAAATATTTTTATGCAGTCTATTGTACATGTACATTTGAGTAAGTAAGTAAGTAAAGTATATTTAATACAGCACCTTTCACAGAGCAAGGTCACATAGTGCTTCACTGGAATAAAAATGTTAGAAATATGTATAAAACATCCATGAACGTTTTTTGGCATTTTTCTATGCAATATATGATGCTGCTGACATAACGGTCAGAGAGACTAAATGACATTGGCTGTGCATTGTTTTTGGAAATAATAATAATCATAATAATATTCTCTAGAAGTGTCTGACTGAAACGAACACAATGAATCATAACATCAAATACATATCGAATTATCATCCAAGTATTGTAAAATGATCTAATTGGGAGGTAAGCATATCATCCCAGCCCTAAGACAGAAAACTATCCACTCTCACGTTTACATCTAAAGGTAATATAGAGTGAACAAATTACCTAGACTGCATGTCTTTGGACTGCAGGAGGAAGCTGGAGAGCCCGGAGAAAATCCACACTAACACGAGAAGAACATGCAATCTCCACACAGAAGGGCGCAAGCAGGCCTCTGCATTTGAACCTGGAATCCTTTTTCTGTGAGACAACAGCGCAAACGACTGCACCGAGGTGCCGCCCTTGATGCAGCAGGGAGGATGCTGATCCTCTTCAGCTAAAACAACAATTTTGCCTTATCATTACTTTACCCTTGATGCATTTTTTCCTTACTTTTTTTCTAAATCAAGAGCTATATAAATACATTTAGCCAGATTTTTTGCCTCCTTATTATCTCATCTTCGTCACCACTAATTGGTACTGTCCGACAGCCCTATCAAACTGCACATACACTGTAAGACTGTTCAATAACAATTCAATATGGCCAAAAAAATCATTGATGGGACTTGTAAGTGACCATATGGTTTTATTAACAAAGCTGGCCAATTAGCATTTGCTTTTAAAACTCATCCCTTAATGTACCACATTGTGTCCTTCAAACAGACCGCATGTTACTGTGCACCGAGCAGCACACTAAGCTATGCAGTTTACCTTCATCGTCACGGACAAGGGTAAGATAAGGGCAGAAATATTAAAGCAAAACTGTCCATCTGTCGCAGAGTTTTATTTTATTGTTTTGCTGATCTTTGCTTCGCACAACCTCTCTCTTTCTCTCTCCCTCTCTCTGCCACATTCTATCTCTTTCTATCTATCTCCTGTCTGCTATGTGAGTACCGTAGTTAGTGGATCGCTGTGAAATGCCAGCTGTCAAAGTGACAGACGCAGTGTCACCTCTGTGCAGTCACGTCACTGAGGCGACAAGCAGTCAACATGTGCATGGGTCTGTGCGTGAAAGAGAGAGAGAGAGAGAGAGAGAGAGAGAGAGAGAGAGAGAGAGAGGAGCAAAGCGTGTGGGTGTTTGTTTGTATTGCTATACTTGAGAGGACAAGTTAGTGTTTATGGTGTCAGGCTTTTTCAGAGGATACGGGTGCAATTAAAGCTAAGGATTAAACATGCATCGGCTGAGGGGCAGAGATGAAAAAGTGCATGTTGTAGTAATATTTATGTACACTTTATGCACATACAGTAACTGAGGATGACTAGGGGAAAGGTCATTACAGAAGTGAACAGAAGGAGTTTGCGGATACAGAGAGGAGAGGCAGCAGTGGAGGAGTAATAAAAAAACAAGAGGAAGGAGCAAGACAGAGAAACTAAGAGCATCGTCAGGAAGAATGAAAGAGAACAACAGAGAGAGAACAAGAAAAATAGAGAGGAAAATTTCAGAACAGAAGGTCAAAAGACCAGACAAAAAGAACAAGAGCTGAATAAAAAGAGAAATGGAATGTACTCTTGAAAAGCTAAAAGCGAGGGCAGAGTGAAGGGATTAGAGTGACTAAGTGTGAACAGGAGATAGGGACAATGAAGTAGATGGATTAAAAACAGTAGGACAAAGGGAGGATAGATGGTGGGATTTGTTATGGTTGAGGGAGGAACATGAGCGACTGACCAACAGCAAAATTCAAATTAGCTCGCCTGAGAGTAATACCACTTTCACACACAAACCCACATGTTCATCTTGAGCTTCACTACAACTGGTTTATTCTGGGTCACAGCCACTCTGAAGATGGTATGAGGAATAAATGGAATTTTCCAGTGCAGTCTTGGGTATACAATTATGCATCATGAACATACAATTGAACCTAATCAAGCAACCAAAATGTGGAAATCTTGTTTGATATTAGTTTCTGTTAGTGTGAATAACTTGTCATGCTTACAAAAGAGAAAGTACTTCATATTTCTGTGATTCACCTGTGTAGCACCTCAGAAATGAAAGAAAGGTGCTATATTTAAAAGACAGGTTATTATTCATATTCTACATTTTTTAAAGGAATAACACATTTTCATCACCAAGCAAAATGAAAAGGTATTTTAACAGCTGATACATCTTCGCATTAAAGGAATTTTCCCAGTGGTGATTAAGGGTGGCTCAAAAGCATAATGTGCGATTGCCGTAAATTTATTTTTTTTGTTCTTGCAAACACTTCATTTATTCTGATTTAGTACTTCATTAGTAAGTTTTATCATTAGACTAATATATGTTATATAGTTGCTTTTTCAATGACAAAGATGACAGTTTAAAACAAAATACTAGTTCATTGTTAAATGCAGAACATAGAAGAGCAATGAAGCGCATGTTGTTTCGGCTTTGGATGTATCCGATTGCTATGAAACAGAATATGAAGAAGTAAAAATGCTGGCACAAGGTAGAGTAGACTGAAGTGTGTAGGAGGAGAGGACAGACTCACAGGTGTACGTCATACATTGTATAAATAATGGACGTAGCTTCACCATGTTGTTTTTTTTTGGAGCAAGAAGTGACCCTATTTGGAGGGTGGGGCTGTGGAAGAGCAAAGGGGTGGATCTGACTCGTAGACTGTGGTGATGCTTCACAGACAGTCTGTCACTCAAGTGGCCCCGCCCTTTAATATGAGACCAAACTGTTTTTTGGTACCATGCTGTAAACATGTGTATTTATGCTGTAGAGCTGGGCATTTTAACATGAGTGTCCATAGGATAGGTTTTGAAGCCAGCCTCTAGTGGCCATTCGGTGCGCTGCAGTTTTTGGCACCTCCGTATCTATCTTTTTCATTGTTGCTGTTGTTCAGCAATGTGATGGCTGGTCTTTGTTGTATTTGTGCCGCCCCTCCTGTACTGTGATTGGACAGCTGGGTAAAATGAGACAGTGACAAGTGGCTGCAGCGTCTCACCCAAAGTCCAGTATTTTTCAACTCCCAAAGTCCAGTATTTTTCAACTCTCCAGAAAAAATGACGAATATGCAGCGTTCAGCGCAGAACAGATGCTCAGTGGCTGATCATGCTGCTATTGTTTGTTAGCAGAGTGTAGCCTTAATATGCAACGCTCCCATAAACAAAAGTAAACACATGAAAACAGAAGTTGTGGAGGGCCACGCCCTACAGTTGCCCTACAGTTGGCTTGTCAATAGCATGGAATACTGCGGTCATCATGAGAGTCCTAATATGGAATTATTCATTAAATAGCAATGGCATGTTTGGCAAATGGCAAGTCATATTTGTAAAAATGTATCTTTAGAATCTTTGCAAGAATGTGTAATTGTGATCAGAGGCAAATCTCTGAAAAAGTGTTTTAATTAATATAGGTCAGATTTGTTTTAATTAATACCATAATACCACCATTATTGACTTACTGGTGAAAAGGTAACTTATGTACACTTAATCCACTTTTACTACAAGACTCTAAATCTTGTGCTGCTGGTTTCTCTCATTCTTCTTTGGTTATTTTGGTGTCTAAATCATCACACCTTGCCACTGACTCAGGAAAAAATGTTTTATTGCTTTTATTTTAAAGATGGATGAGACTGGTTTCTCGATGCACAGCTTTTGTGTCTCTGAAATGTAACACCAACTCATTTTAATATCATCTTGTTTTTACCTCTACTAAATGAAGACGAGCCTCATGACAGCGTGATGAAGCATTCATAAAGACTGATTTCCCCCTTTTGCACAGCAATCAGTTAGCCTGACAATATTAGATGTACTCGTGGAACCAGGAGCCAATTCATCGAGCAGCTATTTCAAAATAAAATTCCTCCAGAGTCCATGTTAAGTGTTAACCTAATGTTTTTGTATGACATTATGCCTCATCTGGGAAATCATTTCTGGGGCCAACACGATGAGAACGGTGTCAAATCAATTTGGTTCAGGTGGTGCATAAATAATGACAGCGCTTGAGGTAGGAATGGCTGCTCCAGCAGTGAAAAATCTGGCAATTGATTTCCATAATGATAAAGAATAAATAAATAACCAGTGTAACCTTTTGAATAACTTCTGAGTATTACAAGCCATCCACTGTGGCCACCGTCTACTTGAGATTGAAATCTTGCACAAAACTCGAGTAACAATTTTTCTGCAAGTTCTCGAGTGGCATTTGGCTTATTCATGAGCGCCAATCACTCCTGGGGTACCTGACCCGGCCCTCCATGAATACTAATGACCACAAAATGATAGGGCTGCAATTCACTTCCTTAACAACCAAACAGAAGGGTAGAGTAGATATGAAAATAAGGCGAGTGGCAAGTCAACAGAATGCCCCGACACCTCTCTGTGGTGTCAGACGACAACACTTTCCCCTGGGGTCTGGGAGAAAACCAAATGGCTTTTATTTACCTGGGAAACGCCGAGGTGCAGATAAGTGCAAAATGAGGAGGAGGAGGCGGGTGGGGAGGAAGACAGGGAGTCAGAGAGAGTGAGAGATAATGATGAAAGGGCTTTTTTAGCCCCAAGAAGGCAATGAGTCATCCAATTGTGCGTCCTGACTCACTGTGGCCTGGATACATCCACAGCCTCCGGACTTCTTTGGTCACCGTGGTTACCGGGCACATGGGTTATGACATGCTGGAGAAGGAAGTGGGGTGGAAACTCATATGCCTATATTTACATGTATGTTAAAATACATACTTCCACAACTATAGGACACTGAGGCACGCAGAGGAATGTGTAGGCTGCCTAAAAGCAGTAGGCAGCGTTTATAATTGCTCTGCAGTTGGCTGTTATTTCAGTCTCCCGCCGGCGGGGAGATGCGTTGTCACTATTGACAGACAGACCCTGAATGACAGCCCTGCCTTCCCCTCCCTCTGTCTTTCTTTTATCTCCCCCTCCTCTCTCTCTCCTGCCATCGGCCAGCATCTCCATCTCTCTCTGTGTGTTCCAGGGCCTTATAATGAAATTCATTACTGTTACAGATAGGAGAGTAACACCCGTTTAGAGATCTGTGTAGAAAATCAATCACAGGCTGGTTCAGTGTGGGGAAAGTTCACTGAGGTTTCTCTCTCTCTGTGTAGTTGTGGTTGGTGTCTGTGGCCTCTCCAGCTTTGGCATTTGCTGTTATCAGAAGGGGGATTTCTTGCATTGGCAAGATGATACTTTCTTTGACCTTGGGCGCCTCTGGTATGTGTGTGCACAAATAAATATAGAGAGTGTTAGGGGAACTATTTGATTTAAGAGGAGAAAGCCTGGCATTCAGGTTAGGTGCCGCCACGTACATTGATTTCTGATATAAAAAAGACGGAAAAACTGCTGCAAGGTCATGGTCTTGCTCCTTGAAATAAAACTAGAGAAGTAGATTCAAAGTCAAAGGTTGACTCATTGAATCATTTTTTTTTAATAAGCCAAGGGAAACCGATGATGAGTGAGCTACTGCTGCATGTGACAAGTAATTCAGTCCTTCTAAAAAGTGTCATGTAAACAGTAATATACCTTTGTATGCCTTTTCTTGAATCTTATAAGCTCATGATTCATCTTGTAGCTGGTTGGTTCACTTCAAGGCTGAAACGGATAAAATTATTATGTACTTTCTGGGCCTCTGAGAACGACCGCAGCCACGTTCCCGCTCTGCATAGCCTTAAGCTTTATATTAGGCTTCACATTATGCCCACAGGACCTTGTTTATACTGGACTCAACAATTTTTTATTATTATTTCTTGGCTTGGTCTAACAGTATACGGCACTCTATGAATGGTTCCTCAAGCAACAGTAAAGATAACTTTAAAAGTGTGTTGTTCATAATAAGTTAAATAGCCTGATATTTGCCCTGTTGTTTTTGCCATCCAATAATGGTAAATTACAAAAGGGCTGGAAATACTCCAAAATTCTGCAGACATAAGCCCCTTTACACATGCCCTGCAAACCTGAAATTATCTAGATATTACTCAGAGGAGCTGTATGTGAGGACACAAATGTCCAAATCAGTTGGATTGGACATTAAACAGAATTTACTCTGCCAGCTCCCTAGTTAAAGTCTGTGTAATGTCCAATTGAGTCCATGTGTGGATGGTGCCATGCCATTGTTCTGACGGCCCAAAATTCCAAAGCACCAACAGTCTGAAAATGTTCTGTTGGACCGAAAGCCCATTTCTCCAACACCCTGTTATCCAAAAACACAAACGCCCATTGCTTCAAAGTTCCGTTTCTCAGAGTTAGTTTAAGTTTCCCAGCAGCATTTGAGCCGCCTGTCCTGGGTCTTTTAACCAGCCTTTGCAGTGTTTCCTAGTGGCTGAGACACCAATTTGAAGTATTTTACTGACCTTTCATGGTGTTTCTCAGTGGTAGTTGAGCCACTGATCCCTGAGGTTTTTTACCAACCTTTTGCAACATTTTCCCAGCATTTGAGCCATCAAACCCAGATGTTCTCCCACTGTATTCCCTGTGTTTTAAGCCAAAACATGATCTTTTTCTAACAATTACCAAGTGGTTTTTGTGCCTAAATCCAACCACTCATTCACCACAGTATTGTTGACAAATGTAATGTATTTTTAATTTACAGAAACATAATGTGAACACTTTTCCCGGCAACAGGGTTGTCTTACTGCAGGGAGTCAAACTGAATAGGACTTCTAAGCATGAGCATTTGTTTTTGGGACAATAGGTTGTTGGAGAAATAGGCTCAGTGGGACTTTTTTTGAACTCATGGGACTTTGGAATCTGGGCCATTGGAACAATGTTCAATCCTGTGTGAATAGAGCAGGTAATTTTTGGAGAATTCCCAGCAAACAAGTGGGCATGTTGATGGCATTTCTATCACGTGGGTCGTGTGAAACTGAACCAAAACAAACATCCCAGGCTGAAGATGAAGCGTCGTTTACATAAAGACATCAACAAAAATATCTAATTGGAGAGATTTGGGAACTTCTGTTGGTAAGGACTGAAGATGAAATAGAGAAAACCAAGGAAAGGCAAGAGACTCTGTAGTTTCCGACCAAATTACAAAGCCGCTACATGTAATCTGCGTCATGTCCTTCCTCCTGCATGCTCTGCCCAGGCCCCACACCTCACCTAAACCAAACAAGTATTTCTTGTAGTGTTGTGTGCTTCATGTGTGAAAGGGAAACTGTTTCAATTTCTGGGCCTGGCTCAAGAGTCCAGTCTCACTCCAAAGTTGTGAAAATCTGACGCTTGGACAGTGACTTGCAGCATCAGAAACCAGCAAAACAGGCATCCTACAACTTTGGCATGATACTTGGCTGGTTGCTGTTACAGTTCACCAGCACCCAGCAGCATCAGAGGCAAATGCGGCAGGAAAAGGATGAAAGTTAAGGCGGCGAAAGTCCGAGTTGGGCTAGCTAGAGGGATGGAAGATGAGTCCAACAACCAGCGACTTTCACCTGAGAGAGCGGTGCCCTAAAGCCAAACCCTGTTCTTTTTTCCTAACCTAACGACATGCTTTTGTTGCCGAAACCTAATCACCTGCTTTTGCTGTCTAAACCCAGCCATGTGTGTTTGTTGTTGAAGGAAAAAATTGTCAATTTGCAGTGTTGTACCAACTTAGTGTTTCTTTTTTTTTTTTTTCAAGTCACTGTATGTACACATTAAATATCCGGTGAAAACGTAAGTGTATCTTGAAACTTGACACAGTGTCCCAGAACATCAATAACCAATGCACCCAGGATACCTTGCATGTCATATGTGGACACATCCCCATAGCATCAGTGTGATGTACATGAGATAATCTGGCCATGTCCATGAGGGTCCACAGAGGCCTTCTGCCTGTGCACACACCCAGTGTTGCCATATGTGAGTCTGCTGGCCCTTTACAATGGATGTAAAAAATACACTACGAGTCTCAAATCCTCTACAGACATAAGATCAGTTACATTTCTGTTACATTTTTGAGGTCTTTTGATTTCACAGATTGACTGGTTGAACCCCAGATGGAATAACTTGTCACAGAATAAAAAGGAGATATGTTATCAAACAGAGTCTGAGCCAACTTCATAAGCTCTGACTAATTCTGAGTGGTCTTTCTTCCATTCAATTTTTTTGAGCAAAATGAAGCCACAGTTTGTCAAATCAAAAATGACATGCTGACTTAAATAATGACTATTTCATTTCAATTCCACGGCTCATTCAAAAACAAGCTATAAAGCTATAGAAAAGTCTTACAAACAGGCCTGATTTCCTGCATGTGAATCACTGAGGCTGCCAAGACTTTAAGTACTCTTCCTGAAGAAAGCACATTAATTAGCATGAGTAATTTCTACATATTTCTTGCTAAAACAGGCACAATTGTTATTCAAAATGTCAAGAGTTACAGTAAACAGCAACAAACAGACTTGTGGGTTGTGGGATCAGAATGTTATTCTTCCAAATGATTCTGAAATGTGAGAACAGAAATACACAACCCAGTTTCTTTCCTTTTGATCTGCGTTTTGATTGATTCCTGCAGCTGTGTAGCAATACAAGCTTCCTCTCCTCTGGGACATTGTATTGAAAACCATTCCTTTACAGCGACCATATTTTGCAGAGCAGAAAGAGGGGAAGCAATGGTAAGCAATATTAAAAGATTGTAATTGCCGCAGTAAATCAAGCCTTTAGAATGTTAAACACTTAAGACACAAGCGTGTAAGTTCATAGCGGCGCGATGGTGTGACAGATTTTATTTAGAGTCTGCTCCTTGAATAAGATCAGCGGAAAAAAGTCCTTGAAATTCTAGTTTGGTAGAGACAAAGACAGGTCATACTTAATACATTTCTTTTCTTCAAGCTCCCCATCTCCATCTGAAGAGCTCGTCTGAGTGAAGTGACCCTGCTTTTCAATAACCGTGACTGTAAATGTGTGATTCAGAATCCCAGCCTTATCAGCTCCCAGAGACTAAAATAGGGTCCATCACTCTGCCTGCTTAATGCTCACCCCAGCACCTTCAGGGACAGTCCTAGAAGTTTGTCACCGCTTGTCAGGTCTTCCATCAAATCCCCGGAGGGCTCAGCAGTCACAAGCTGAAACTATTTCTTTTCCTTTTTAAACCCTATTGTAAGTCTGCGATGATAAGAGAGCACGACAGGTCAGGACGCGTTTTTATTAGCAGTACTTTCTTGTTGAAGAGGAAGGAATAACGACTTATTTTGTGAGTGACACTCCAATGACCCTGTGTGTGATCGATTGCATTACTGCAAACATTCTTTCAGGACAGTGCCAAAAAAACAAATCAATAGTTTGGAACAAGTACATGATGAAAGTTAAGACGACTCCAGCATCATCTCAGCTATTTTGACTCTTCAGTGTGACCTTTATCATATTTTCTCCTTGCCATTCCCTTTTGCAAGTTTGTAATGAGGCCAGATGATGGGTGAGGACAGGAAAACAGAGAGTGCACACACAGTCACAGTGGCCCTATCATCCGCTTTGCATTTTATCCATGATTGAGGATGAAATGCAGCAGGCGGAACAAAAAAAAAAAAAAAAGAAAAAATCTCGGCCTTCAGTTGAGTGGTTTGTTTATGTGCTGCTGCAGAGAGCGGCTTGATTTACTAATCTCACTGATGTTGCCATCTCTTCACTATTCCTCCAGTATTTTTCTGACTCAGTCTCCGCAGGTGGTAGTTAGCTGGTGTAAATAAATGACAAATATTCCTTTGGCAAATGTGTCAAGACACACTGCAAAATGGCAACAGGCAAGGAGCGTGTTTTAAAAGTTTCCTGCTGGAGAGAATATATCCCAAAGAACATCAACAACCTTCTACAAATACAATTGCCAGTTTATCTCTGTACTCAGTGTTAAAATAAAAATATTCAGAGTGGCAGAAAGGTTATTTGAGCGAATATTTTAATGGACTCAGATATCAGAGCAGTACAGGTAATTAAATGAAGGTCACCTCTTAATGATTTACAGTAGTTCTTAGACTCTTACCGCACTGAAATTAATATCTTTTGTATCCACAGTGCTTCAAACTGAATGCAACCCTCAAATTCACAAGTATAGTTCAACATGCTGTTGAAAAAACTATGTGACCATTTTAGTTTACTTTATGATTACAACCAGTATGAATTCATCAAAGTACATTCCTTTCTCTCTTTTTTAAGATTAATTATCATTAGATAATCATTAAGAAATGGGAGCGAGAGTGGTATGAAATGCACCAAAGGTCTGAAACCAGACTCAACCCCATAATTCCCAAAGAGACTCCGCGACCAACACGTTCTATCTCCGAATTCATCAAAAACAGTAGCTTGGTCAGTGGTGCTACACTGTAAGCTACAGTGCTCTAAGTATCCCTCTAGCTTCAGTTTTGGATGTGTCAGTTTGTGCTTGTTACCTGCTATACTGTCTTTTCAAAATATACTTCCTTGGTAGTGTAGGTTTCTCAGACTTTCACACTCTTTACTTTACTACCTCATTGCCATGTGTAACCCAGGCTACAAGATGACATCCCTCTAATATCACAATTATCCTTTTAAAATAATTCAACTTAATCGGAAAATAAACAATTCATTGAAAAGTCATTAAAATCCTTGAAATAATTAATTAATGTTAATTATATGCATTTAAAAATGTTAAAACTGTTGGTCTAAAAATACCATTTGGAGTAAATGACATTCAACTGAGTCATATAAATATATACATCTTTCTAAAAGTCTGTTTAAACTGAAGAAGTATGTGCATAAAGGAAGAAAAAAAACTGTTGCACACGAACCAGCATTATGTGCCTTTCACGTTGCTGCAGAGGGTTAATTGTGTGTACCTGGCTCCGTTTCACCGACTCCCCAATTAGCCAATCAGTGAGCCCCGTGAGCCTTAGTTGACCAGCTCCTTAGTGCAGGTTCCTTTCACGTTAGTATGACAACTTCCTGTTATACGGAAATGAATCCCACGCTGGCGAGTGTGCCGTTTTTTCGATACACAGAGACTTCATCCATTATCATCTGGCGGGTGAGAGATGAAAATGACCTTCTGAACAAAGTTGCGTTAATTTTTGATGATGCTAAACAGTTGCTGATCGCTATACTGTTGCATTTAGACCCTGTAGAGCAGTGTGAGAGACCAGGTGATTTTCGCTGATCTGCCGAAGTGAAATGCTGTAAACCTCATTCATACATTGACTCAGCGGTGAGTGAAAACACTGTGAGCCAGTTAGGTTGTCTCTAAGGCAGCTGACATTTATGTTAGGTTGACTGTAAAGCAGCCGATATTATGTTAAAAGGTGCTAATGGTGCTAGCAACCTGATACTGTGTTTTGTGATGCTAAAGGCCACTTAGCTGGCATAATTATTTGGTGTTCTGTGAAACTACAGAGACACTGACTATTTTGGTTATTTGTTACAAAAGAAGATGTTATTTTTCTAAACTACTGGTTACTGCAGTTGTCAAAAAAATGGTTGTGAGACTATTTGATTTATTTATGTTTATTTCATGTTTATGGTGATTAGAGAGGGTAATATTTAGTGCGTTACCGATGTTACCGATGCAGGGGGAGATAGCTAAGCACGTTGAGCCTAAATGCCTCTTAAGTCACCGTGAATGTTCATTGCACTTAATGCAGTTTTGACCAAATTAAAGGTAACATCATGATATTTTTTTATGTTGTTGTAAAATGATCTTGTGTTAGTTACTAGTGTAACCACAGTACTGTGAATGCTTGAACATGATTATAAGAAGCACTTTAAATGTATTTATAGTTTCACAACTGCAAATGAATACTTGAACTAAGGATATATTTTTGTTGTACAACTAAACCTTCTGAGAACATGATTATTTATACTGATTAAAACTAAATAGAGTGTATTTAATTAGTGATAATTCATGGGAAGTTAGAAAATGAACATGATTTATACAGACAGTGCATGAATGTACCAAGTCATTTGGATCTCATCTGACCTGTCTATAGGTCAGGTTTTTTGGTGACACCATTAAAAGGGGTCCCCCCCCCCCCTTTCACAGATTGTGTGGTAGGACAAAAAATAAACACAGACATACTGACACTGATTGAGAAAAGGTCCCCAACGCAAGAAAGACCAACTATTGAAACAGTGGGTTTTATTTTGCTGGCTTTATTATTTTAGTTTGTTGTTTTTCATTCATTGTTTTTTCCTCCACACTTGTTGTATCTTCATGTGTCCTAACCTGTAATAACAAGTGGCCACAATACTCACACCATTTGTTGCCTGTGTCATTATTGATATTCAAACCACTGGCTCTTAAAAGCTTAGTGTCTTCTGATTCTGGTCCGGCTATTACTATAGACCATTACCTACCTGTGCTCTATTACTACGTGGTAAGAAAGGGTTACACATAGGTAGGTTTACACTAGAGTTACTTGAAAGCCCAGTGCATCTTATACAGATGCTGAAGGGTGCAGACTACTGTTCAAGAACAAAAAACAAAAGAAAAACTAGAAAAGCACTCAGAGTGCAGACCTCCGCCAAGAAGGTGATATTCCCTCCCCCTCTGCATCAGATTTTGCAGCCTGTATCACAAGTAGGTTATTTGCATTATTTCGTTTTTGTTTTGTACCAACACAGAATGTAGTATGTTTTTTTTTTTTGTTTTTTTGGTTTTTTTTTCCAACACAGAACATTAATTTCAACTTTAGAATTACAACAACTAGTCCATACCTGGGGATGTGTTATGCATAGAGGAATAAGACATCAAAAACAGTATATCAGAGGAGATGTAAAACGAGACTGTAAATGAACTGTGTAATAAATATGAATGCAAGGCACACTGTATTTAGAAACATGGTTTATGGCAAAATACATGGAGCATAGTTTTTGCTGACGGCACGGAGGCACGTGCTTGCGCGGGGCCGTGTGTGGGCACACAGGTACACACATACAGGTTTCGATCAGCAAGTGTTGGAGATAAAGGCTTCCCAGCCTAACTTTGGTCCCAGCGCATTTCATCAAAATCCATTAATAACTTTTTGAGTTATTTTGCAGAAAAACAAACAGACAAACAAACAAACAGACAAACAGACCGACGCTGGTTAAAAAAAAACATAACCTCCTTGGCGGAGGTAAGAATGAGCTTATGAGCTTTTTATAACCAGAACTAAGTGGATTGTGTACATAAACCTCACCACTGGTTACCTGCAGCATTGTTGAAACATTAAGTTTCAACATATCTGCAACACAATAATGTACAAAATGTAACATATCTGGGGATTGCAAAAATGTACAATACCAACACTTTTTTCTGCCAATTGCCTGGCAATTCCGGGCAACGCTGGCACAGCCTCAGTGTGCCACCCTGCTTTTCACACCGCATTTTGTATGGACTTTACTAATCAAACTTTTAAATCCTGAATACGAAAGCAGCATGGAGGACTGTGTGGTGCCACCACTTTGTATAAAAGGCAGATGATGTCTGGCACCAGAATTTTTTAAAAGGGATGTTGAAGAAGGAGACAGATTAAGAGGGGTAGTGCAAAAGAAAAAAAGTGGCAGTTATAGAGAAAAAGCTTACTGAAATGGGGGCAAAATTGGAACCAGGGAAATTCAACAAATCTAAATTAAACTCAAGCAAAAAGAACACAAAACCATTGAAAGATACAGCCTCACAGCAAACTGTCACCTCCTCTATCCCCCCTACTGCAGTGAAGAATTTTACTATTTCAACCTTACCTAACTGGAGCCTACCACCTGCCCAGGTAAGCACAGGATGAGCTAAACAAAGAAAGTCATAAAGATTATTAACAAAATGATGATTTAAGATTTGGAGTTATGGCTAACATCACAATGTATCTGGGCACACATACCCACCAATGAGCACACTAAATGTAAGTTAATGTAATTTCCTGCAGCACTTTCTTACCTACCTTCCTACATCTCAAAAGGGCACAGCCCCTCCCTGCTAAGAGGACATATTAGGGCAAAACTGTTTGCACTTTCTTTGATTGAGCAGCTGATCTACCGGAATATCCAAGGCAGAAAAAAACAGGGTAAACCCCTTTCAACAAATCATAATCCTATGAACCCATACAACAAATTTACTAAACATTTATACAACTTGATTGATAATGTTAAAATAAACCAAAACATTACACTGAAATTAATCAAGCAGACAGGAAAAAAACTGTAGGGAACAGGACCTAGTGAACAGGGAGAGAAGAAAACATTTTACAAGAGCGATGCAGTGCTGTAGTCAAAACCACCTAGAACTGCAACTAATTCAAGGCCAAGAGCAGAGTGTATTGAGACCGAGACAAGACCAAGACTTTTAGGGGTTTGGACTGAGTCAAGATCAAGGTCAGACCAGAGCAAGTCCCACACTGCATGACACACTTACAATAAAAAGTGGAACATGCAAAACATAGGCACTCTTCAAATTGGTAAAAAAGATCCACATTTCCATAAAAACCATCTTGGAAGAAAAAATGAAGATTCCTCTTCACTCACATTTATTGCTATACACTGTATACATGTGTACAAGTGTATTATGAGAAATGTTGTGATAAATTAATCAAAACGCACTGCAGGGGTGAATATTATATATGGGAATTTTTCTTTGTTTTCTATGAGCAAATAAATACAAACACCAAAGACACCCCTGCTGCACAGGTAACTCAGTGATATCCCCACAGTTGTTGTCTTAACCTGTCTAAAAAATAAATGAAGTAAAAATGCAGTCAAGTCCAAGATGAGGCTGAGCCCTTCGAGAAGTGGTTTCGAGACAAGTCTCAAGACCAAGACAGATCTATCCTCCTCTATGGTGCTGCATCCTGTCCGCAGCTCTCTGTTCCAGAAGTAGTGTGAAAGCCAAGAGTGCTCACTCTGCAGCAAAACCCGGGGACTAAAACATCCCCAGACACTGCACAATATACTGCACAGCAAAAAAAGAAGAAGAAAAAAGACTGCTTGACATGAGGCAATCTCAGTCATCTGAGGAGTCCCCGACTGATGATTTGAATCTTTGACTTTCAAGGGGCAGGCTGAGAACGTATCTTATTCCAACTCTAGCACTGACTTGTATCATTTGTGGACCTAAACTGCAGCAAACATAGTTAACTAAAACAGCACTACGGAAACAGGGCCATTGGAAAGTCGGTTAGAACCCTTTGTTGTAGTGAACACACAGATTCCTTGGTTCAACATTATCACTATGTAGGCTGTGGTTAATATTTTGACCCAATAGGCAGTATAAAGAACAAGAAAGTCTTGTGTGTGGAAGAGGTTGGGGTGGTGGAATGGTGAAACAAATACAGAACTTTCTCCCAGGGAACCACTGTTCGTGTCCCGGTTTTCTAAAACCCAATAGATCTAATTTTCCCCGAAAGCTAACCAGGTAGTTTTGGTGCCTAAACCTGATGAAATTGCAACCCCTTAACAACATTAACCACATGTTTGAAACAGCCACTACTCCACACAATTTTAACACATTACCCCTTCATGTAGTTATGTGAGATCAGGCTGACAACTGAGTTTGTAATTCAGCTGCTGTAGTTTAAGGCAGAAGTTTGTCCATCACACTATTTTAATATTAACCAACTGCCTGCTTCTATTTGGGAATCATTAATGTAAACCTGGTAAAGTAATTTGTTGCATTTGTCATGCAGGACACCATTCCCCTCATAAGATACTGGAATTTAGAAGAGGCATCTGAGGCATGTACCTGAACATGTATCAGTGAATCCTGCAGGCTAATATTTTATCCATCTGCAGCCACAACTGCCCTTTGAAACTGTATCAGTCGTTGCTCACATTTGCAGTCACATACTAAGGTCATCTTGGATTTGTTCAGAAAGGTCATCTGTGTTTTGTCGTCTAGCCTCAGATTTACATCTCCTCACATAATCACACATGTCGCTCTGGAATCCTCTGATGAGCAAAGCGCGTAACACACAGAGGTGTCCGTGCTGAATATGCATGAGCTTCACACCACATCGTGTTCCGGATGCATAGGTGTCAATGATTTCCTCCTGAGTCATTATCATAAACTGTGATTTATTGCAATAGTAGCACGGCTGCCTCGCAACATGATTGCCCAAAGCAGTGGCACATAATATTCTAACCTGCATAATCAGAATCTCCCTCAAGAAGCAATATTACTTCCGATGTTCTGATGCTTGGTGTTGTTTCAATTCTGCACTCTACCTGAAGTCTGGGGGGGAGAAACGCCTGTCAATTTTCATATTGCCTCTTGATTTATTTTGAGCAGTTATTAAAGTTCACCTCCCTCTGAGAATTTCCATAATGATCTCTCTTACACTGGTATGTGTGAGGCGCATAGACTGCCTGGGCCTACCAGCACTGCTCTTATTAAATCTGTGGAGCTGTGAATTTACTCAAAGGCATGTATGATTAATGAAGGTAAGGACCAAATACAATATCCCTGCTTGATTCACAATTTCACAACTGGGGTTGTCAGTTTCAGTCAATTTTGCTCTCGATAGCCAATTAACAGTTAATGTTTAAGAAAAAAATGCAAAATGACATGAAATACAGGAGGCCTCTCCTTTAGGTCCGACACAACCGCTTTGGCATCCCGGTTCAAAGCACTATGCATTTAGACGTGGAAATGCAATGTTTTGTGACTGTTTTGTAACTTTCTTTCCTTTAATCTTCTGTTGGCTTTGTTGACAGCCAGCCAACTAGCCATGATAACATGCGGAAACATAGTGCCCACTGCCCACCCTACACTGAGTCTTCACTGGTTAGCTAACTTCAGCCTGTGTCACTGTGTCGCAGTAATCACAATGAGCTGCACTGTTAGGCTAGCTAACAGTGCAGCTTATTGTGATTACTGCGCTGCTGCAGAAACATGGTGGTCATCCTATGTTCTCCCCTTATGTAGACAGAGCTAACGGTGATAAGCCTAGTTAACAGTGCTAAATGGGGTTGGTACCACTCACTCACCAAAGCGACGTGAGGGGAGATTGGAGGGTGGGCGCAACGTTTGCACAGCAGCACAGTTGTGTCAGGATGGCATTACAACAGACCTGTGTAGTGCGCAGTGCAGTAAGCTAAAGAATAGAAAAAAATTACCTATAGACCAACATGTGTAACCTAGACCCCAGGAAGCAGCTCAGCCTAGATCACCATTGTAAAAGAGACTTCTGTTAAACTGTTCAAGGCCAATTATGACTCTTTATATAAAAAGCTGTGATGTCAAACACAACTGTGCATATTCAGTAATCTGAATACCTTGAAGATAAACCCAGAAGCTAGAAACTTTTTCTTGTGGTGTATGTGCACCAGGCGAATAATTCTTATTGGACTGTAATGGTGCCATCTTGGGAAGTTATTACTATAAATGATAAATGGACTGCACTTATAGTGTCTTTTTAATCTTCCAACCACTCAAAATGCTTTTACACCTCACGTCACATTCATCCATTCACACATACGCACACTGGTGGCCCAGGCTTGTGTACAAGGTGCCACCTGCTACTCAGTAACCATTCACATGCTCTCACAGACTGAGAGTGATCTTGCCCAAGGATGCATTGACATGCAGACATGAGAAGCCTGGAATTGAACCTCTGATCTTCTGATTAGCAGACGACCTGCTCTACCTCTGAGCCACAGCCACCCAGCTATATACAGTACAGTTAAATAGTCTCGGCAGTCAACTCATTAAACGCTAACAATTGACATCCCTGATGGAGAGGAGCAGATGGCTGAGATTGAGCAGACATTCCTCTCATTTGAGACACAGTAGCTGCTTTCGTTCATGATGCAGAGGTGTTGCAGGATCATTCAATACAGCGCCATTATTGTATCAATAATTGTGCTCTCGTTTCGAGGTGGTAAGTATGTCGACCCCTGACACTCCACCATCTGGCTGTGTGTCTGCCATCGAGAAAGGAGTGTTGTGCATTGGTGTGTGCAGTCAAAGCTGTCACACTTGAAAGACAATGAGAAACACACTTCGGCATCCAGACAACATACAGAGGGTCGAACACAGTGAATAATTTCCTTGTGTTTCCAAAGCAAAATTGTGAGTGTGCAGCGGCATGGGAATTGCCTTTGCACTACATGCTATGAAGTGCTGAAAACTGACTTTTTTCCTCCTCTTTCTTGTCTGCCAGTCATCTCTCAGCAAGAGTTCAATCCCATGTGGGGGAGAGAAACAAATTAAGCAATACATAAACGCTCAGAAATACATATCTGCCATGGTGGGCTCTTGCCTCAAATCTGTCAGCTCGCCCCGGGAGGCCAGCGGGGTTCTTGCTGGGATGTAAACAGATGAAAACATCTCGACTTCCAGACGCACTTGCCTCAAGATCCCCAAGCTGCCCTCTTGGATTCAGGCTGCAAGTCACAACGAGTGATACTTTGTCACTCCTCGGTCAATAAAGCCAGAGCCCCCAGTGGCGTCCCACTCCGTCACCTTTTAATTACAAACCTTTAATATTTAAACAGAATTGAGGGAAAAAGTTCAGGCAGGAAGAAACGCGAACTTTATAGTGTACTCTCTTTATCTGTCTGACTTTCTTTGGAATGGTCATGCTACTCCATCTCCTCTCCTTTCAACACTTCTCTGAAAGACTTTCTTTTCTTGTTCTCACACTCTCTGCTACTTTATTCCTCACTCCACTCTCACCTTTACTCTTATCTTTGTCACCCTCATCTACTCAGCTGGCCCAATTTCTCATCTTTTGCTGTCTCCATCTCTCAGCTATGGGTTCATAAAGGAACGACAACAGACAGATCTTCACAGATGAGTATTTGGGGAGAAAGTCAGGGCGCTCACCTGCATCCATCAACGTCACTGTGCACAGTTGGTGAGCCCCCGCCAGCATCCTGACATCACAGCGGGAGTTACAAATGGATGTGACACTCTTGTTCCTTTTCTCACAGCCTTCTTCTCTTTGCTTGCGTGCCGCTCTAGCTGCAGCATTCCCTGAAATACAGTGGGTATCTCTCACAGTCGCTGTTGAGAAGATCTATTTTCAATCTTTAACCTACAGCATTTTAGAGATGGGAGCTTTTAACTCCGTCTTGGATATGTGTGCCTGGTTCCCAGCATTTGGGTTTTCATCAGTGGCAGAGAGGGTAATGTGACATCTCTCTCTCTTGCCTTCACAGTCTGCAGTAGTTACAGTATGAATATTTGGGTTCTTACTGTGGGGGATAATGGTGTGACCTTCAGGCATAATAAGGTTTGATTCTCAAAAGAGCGAATTAATGTGCAGACAAGAGGCTGGAGAGCTCTGTAAGGGAAGAGGTAGAGCTGTAGGATCCACAAAAGGTCATGATTACAGTCATTAAGGAAACACACCAGAAAGAGGAAATGGATGAAATCACTGGCTTTCTGTTGTGAAACATCGCTCTGTGAGGAAATGAGCAGGTCAGACTGCTGCTGTTGGTGCTGTGGGTAAATTGTATAATCCACAGATTTCTAAGTAAGATTTTTTTGTGTGTGTATTTGCTGGGACGACAACAACAATGACTATGGTGCTCACAAAAATGGTAAGGTTGTGCAATTCTCTTTCCCTTTGAAGCGAATGGGATCACAACATATGCTTCCAAAAGGAGGCTGTGACTTTGATGGCTCTTGCATTAATATGGTACCGCTCATCAGTGTATAGTGTCAACTCTTGCAGGTTCTTGCAGCTCATGAATGCACCACAGGAGAACAACAAATGTCAGCAGTGGCAATCCTAGACTTTGGGGGCCCCAGGCAAAGAAACTCATCAAGGCCCTGACGGTTGTGCCAATGGTAGACTCACATAGCCAGACCTGTCTCCACAGCGCTGTGTCAGTGCTCAAGAAAGGTCTGGAATCACAGATTATCTCTCTGCTATAGGGGAAGAAAACACTTTGGCTTGTTTTTGTTTCTTTAAACCAGTCACAGTTGTCTTGGGTGGCACTTAGCCCAGGATGCCGCAACAGTGCCCTTGCTAAATACTGTCGGGGGGTGAACTTGTTTTAGTTGAACATTTGCATATGAGGATGCAAGCACTGACATTAAAATGGCTCTGCAAAAGAATATGTCATATGTTACTGTGTGATTCAACTTTTACTGATAAAATAATACAAACATAATTTGTTAATTGGTGCCCTAGAGGTGAAGCATGACTATACTTTAGCTCTTAAAACCACAGATGATTTTCTGGCTGTATGCGGTTGTAGCAGAACATAATTACGACGATATCACAGAAGCTTGTGTGAAGTGGAATGGTTCAGCACACTGGTGAAGTTGCTGTCACTGGTGCAAAACTTATGTGGAAAATCAGCTGTAACCGATTGTGTCGCAAAACAAATAATCATCGGTCATGAGAGTCCTGCGACATGGAGTCAGAACTTTGAGGTGCCTTCATTGGTTGTATATTGTTACAACAATTCACCAAACAGCAAAGCAGGGATGCCTCATTGCACAATCCAGGTCTTTGTCAAAACATGCCATTTTCAGTGTTTAAGCTAGGAAGATGTTGTTTCCATAGCATGGGGGATTTGGAAACAATAACACGCAGAAAGGGGAAGGAAAATAATGCTGGCTTGAATCAGATGCCCAATGTCAAGTTTATAGCCTAGCCTAAGTCTACATCTGATAGCTACAAGGAGCCCCACTTGGGGTTTTTAGGAGCACTGGTGGTGCACTGTATAGTGTTTTCATGGGAAGTTTAAGCAGGTTTATAGTTGTCATTGCAAAATGTGTCAATATGAGTGGCCAGTGGGGGGAGCTTTTTTCAAATTAGTTTTTAGGGGGGCCCAAGCGTTTGCTTGGTATGCCTCTCCTGTCAGTGAGCCTCTGAGTGTCAGCTATGCATGCAGAGAACTTGAGGTTGATTTTTTATTTCCTTGATCTCATTTCTTTCCTTCACCCTTACCTTTCTGCTGATTGTGCACCTGAAAATGTAGCGATATGTTCCAGTTAAAAACTTCACTCTGTCAAGTCATCATTATTCCTTCAACTCTCTGTTCAAATAGAGAATATTTTCACTTCTGCACTTTGTAGTGTTACCTGACACCCTGCAAAAGCTTTAGAAATTAACAATAGAGGGCAGCAAAGCAAGATTAAACATGTAATCTGCTGTGCTAACAACACAAAAAGAAGAAATAAAGATCAACAAAAGTTAGCTTTTAAAATGTGAAGTGTAGCTGTATTATTACAACTGTAAGCTTTTTGATCTGACACCCTCATGCCAAAGTAATTCATCAATCAATCCCCTCAATCAAAATTTTGATAAGATGTGACAGTGAGCCTTCAACTACACACAGTAAGCATCATTATCACACTTCCACTGATTGGTAGACATCAAAAATTCAGTGCTCTCATGGTCAGACTGCAGTGACAGTGCACTGCCCTTGCAATACCTTTTAAGTTTACCACAGTCTCATCCAAGTCTAGGCTCCTTAACAGTTCTCATCACACCTCAGCCTCTTTCTTCTCTGTAGGGGGGATCCATGCGGGGGAAACCAAACAGAAAATAAGACCGACACTCAGGGCTTCACTGGTTTCAAGTAGGCACACCAGCAAACACTGATAATTTTAGAAAAAAGTTCCCAAGAGGGCACATGGGTAATTGCAAAATACACTCTTATACTAGACCTTGAGTGCTGTCATAAGAAGCCAGATGTTTTCTGTAGTTTGGCACAATGTGTAGTTAAAAAGCTTTTCACGACTGCCTGTTAAATGTCTTGCGAACTGGTGTACAAACACTTCATCGCCACAGATGTTGTTTGATGTACATTACCGACTCTTTCCACAATTAAAAGTAATTCTAGAACAGTGCAAGAACCTTTAGGATTATGCGCTACATCCTAATTTGTGCCTCTACTTTCCCCTTGAGTTCCGCTGTTCATGATGAATGCTACAGGGGGGAACCTGGTTCCCCAATGGCGCCAGATGGTTGCCAGTTTCCCGGTTGCTGTCTAGTCAGCTGTTCACAGACCAGCCGATTGCATATGTGAGGAGAACTATAACACCTGAGGGCTTTTGAAATACTGACATATGCAGTGGAGTGTGATCCACAGAATTTGCATGCATTCACTGGACATGTTTGTACATAAGATAAGGATCTTAATTGACTTCATTTATCCCTTAAGTACTCTGCAATAGAACTGGTCTGCCAGTGCCTACATTGGTATTTTTGCTGATATTGATGTCAATTTTTAGAATATCCTTAAATGCTTCATATCGGTAAATCTGTACAATCTAAGCTAAAAGTTGATGTAAGTCAATAAACCAAAATAGTAGATAAAAGTACTGAAATTGTATCACAAATGACAACAATTGTACATGTTTTTTAAATCAAATTTTACAAAATAAACATACAAAACACATTGCTCCAAAAGATCTCTAAATGTTTTAAAAAAGCTTTTTGAAGTATGTGCATTTATTAGTTTTTGATTTTTTTTTACCATTTTTATGAGTGGATTGCAAAGGCATTTTGATAGTTCTAGCATTCATTCCTCTGGTGCCACCAGAGTAGTTTTTGTGCGGTTTTGCAAAGCATGTGACATAATGTAATGACATCATTACCAAAAAGAACGAATGTGCAACTTATTATGGTTTTTATTTTAGATTGATACAGGATTATGCAAAGAAGGATCTCCCTTGGCCATTATGGGGAAGTACAAGCGATGTGATGTGATGACGGGAAAGACAGAGGCCTTAGCTTTTTGATGCAAGGACAATAAAAGCTCTAGCGATTATGGTTTTTATTTTAGATCAATTTAAACAGGATCGTGCAAACAACAATCTCCCCTGGCCGTCTGTGGGGTGTCCCTTAAATCCCCATCCACATTTTGGGGTCCTTGAATCATCACCACAGCAACAGTGCTCACAAATTGTCTTTTTCTTGTTATTTTCATGCTCCTTTCTAATTGTAACATGAAGTGAACATTGCAGTCCAGTTGGTGAATGCACTGCAGCACAAGTGAGTCTCCAAGTAAAGCAATCTAGTGCCAGCATCGACTTGAGCAAGCAATACTCACAATCACCATGATTGAAAGCTAATAGATACTTTTCAGTGAGTCAGATAATGTCACGTTGCTCTTGTATTAACTGCCTCCGACAGCACTGAGAGAACTGTTTGAACTTGATGCCGAGGGATCTTCAAATGCGACGCCTGTAAACACCCATGTCTACCAAAGGAAGATCTGAAATTGGTGAGTTGGTGCAGTATTTCTCTGGAGCTGAGCACTCACAGCTGCTGATGTTCAGTCAGCTCACTCATATGAAACACTTTATTAATATTGCAAATACAGATTATATAGTGTTAAAGGGATACTTTGGATCTTTTGTAGTGTTGTTGTATGAGGTACTTATTCATAGTCAATGTATCCCCTACAGTAGATGTCAGTCAGTTTGGAGAAACGGGGTGGAGTTTGACATGGAAACTAAGCAATATACTGCTGTGGATGGGGGTCAACGATAAAACCTATGTTAGTCACCAAAAAAGAAGACAATCAATAACACTTTAAGTGTACGCCATAATGAGAGTATTTTCAATACTCTTTCATCAGAATGCCCACTCCAATGGGGAAGCAGTTAACAGCTTTAGGTCCTCATCTATGCTCTCATCAAAGCCACCAGACTCCACTGACAAAAACAGTAATTTTGGCTCGCTGAATACAGTAGCTGTTGGTCTACTGTTGCCTCGATCAGCTGCTTAGTTTGTGTTATTGTGTGACTGAAGTGAATCTAAACTAACTACTAAAAAATGCCAAAGTCATACAGTAACTCACAAAAAAAAACCCAAGTGATTAAGGCAGCGGTAGACCAGCAGCTCCTGTGTTCAGCAATGGTAAATCACATTTTTTTATCAATAGAGGTTGGCTTTGAAGAAGGCGATATATCAGCTTCAGTTCATCATGGGAAATCATTGTCTGATGGAAAGGTAAAGCAGCAAAAATGATTTTAGTAAAGCATATACTCAAACTGATATTGATTGTTTTATGTGGGATTTTTTAAAGGTGGTTAAAATATGTTTTGTTGCTGACCCCCATCAACAGCAAATGATTGCTTAGCTTCTGTATCCGACCCAAACTGGGGGTGTGCTGATCACCATCTACAGTGGGCAGCACACTGACTATAGATAAGTACCTCATAGAACCCCACTTAAAGAAATCTGAACCATCCCTTTAATGTAAACTTTATTTGACCATGGAAAATTTTGATTTAAAGAGTATTAAGTAGTAGAATTTCTTCTCTCTGGCAATTTGTGATTTAGGCTAATTTGACTTTGAATTATTGTAACTACAAATGCAACAATATATGTTTAATACTTAGCCTAAAGTTCACAATGTTGTAGTAACATAAAATGTCAGGAAGATAGAGAGTCTGTGTAACTGAGCCTTCTCTCTCACACACAACCGATTTATAATTTTCGAAAAGTTTTATCCAGCAGCCTTGCAACTACTGGCTGGGCCGAGTTCATTGTGAGGCTATCTGCCACCACAGAAGATGATGCCAGTGTCAATCTCACGCCAATTTCAGCTGGTTATTCAATCGCTGTGGTGTTATATGTATGCAAAAGTGCACTCATGGATATGCACATACTTGCAAACTTACACGCATATACAGGAGGAGGCTCGCAATCTAAAACCTTCCAGATTTGGGGCTCCTCTCAGGAGAGACAAACCAATTAAAAACGACAGCAGAGTCTTATCCGGGTTCTGTCTTTGTGTTGCTCAAAAATCTCCCTTCCTCATTCCCTTCCCCTCACCCCCTCTCCCCTTTCCGTCATTTGTGGGAGCTAGTTTTAAGGCCAGGGTAAGGCAGAGTGGGGGTAGGTAGGGGGCCATCTTTTGTGTCTTTGTTGCACGGGATATTTGAGTGTAATTGCTGCACTTGCTGCTAATTAACGGTCTAACGGAGATAAGCTGGCAAGAGGCTCAGAGCAGTATCTGTGCGGATTCACTGATAAAGGGACACTTTCAAGAGGAAGCAGAAACCCACATGACAACCTATCAGACGTGGACTAACTGAGAAGGAACACTCCTTTCTTTATAATTAGGTGAGATACATAGGTTTTAAGAGCGGAACCATAAAAAGTTTTTTGTTTACGCTCCAGTTTGTTTGGAAGTACTTTAAAAAGAACACCAGCAATTGATGGAAAAGTCTGCATGGTGTTGATTGGCGCAGCACTTGAAGAACATATTCCATAATGTGACTCATTGGTTTGTGGGTTGAAAAGGTGAAAAAGTCAGCAGGAGGCTATATGACTACGTTGAAAAACAGCTGTTGGTGCTGGTAATGTGTTTTAAAGTCCTTATCAAAGCTTCTTATTGATTTAAGAGGACTTCTGATGTAGAATTCCCTTGAGGGGTATCAACAAACACACGCGCACACACACACACACACACACACACACACACACACACACACACACACACAAAAAAGAGACATTGTGGTGGCTATGACAGCCAGGCATAGTTCAGTAGTATGTTTTAGCTTTGTATCATCCCGAAGAAGTTCAGAGGAGTTAATCCGTCAATGACGACAGAGCCTTAATATAGAGGCCAAGGAGGAGAGGGAATGTGTGCTGAGGGATTATGGGTAAGCAGATGAGCAAACATTAAACATTATAAGAGTAAACACTGACGGATTTGGTCTTGCCGAGAAAAAAAAAAGATGGAAAAAAACAGATGGATCAGAAGAGGAGCTACATTTGAAATTGGAAGAGGGGGGTTGGTTTGATGAAGTGGTTCCCCCTGCTGTTTGCAAATGTGAAAACGTTGTTTTTCACGAGCGCAATTTTTGATAACATAGCAATCTGGGAGGCTCATCCCCAGCTATTTTCAGTCATTACAAAGCAAATTATGGCTGAATGTCAAGGCAATTTCCCGATAATCACTGGTGTTGCGGGGATAGATATTGGTCCCTACTCCTGTCCTTTTTTTTCTGCTGATGGCAGTACATTTCACTCCACAGTTGAATCCTAAAGTATAGCTCCGTTCTCTCAGCCCGGGCCTGTTATTACTCTCCTCGGCCCTGTAGAGATTCAATTCCACAATCAGTCTGTTGAACTTGGCATCAACAAAGAGTGGCCCGTTCCCAGTGGATTGCTGCTTTCTGCTTCCTATCTCGTGTATTTCACTTGCATGTCTTCCTCTCGACAACGCCTCTTCCCCTCGTTTTCCATGATGGAAACTATAATAGAAACCAGCCGCGGCGCGCATATTATTTTTGTCACATTTTAAACTCCGCAGGGGGTTCATTTTAGTGGTGTGATCATTATCTAGGAATGGAGGGTCCCATGTGCAACGGGACATGACAATTTGGTACGAGCTTGCCACATATCGGCTAAATCTACGGATTCTTGTGTTTGCACTGATGAAAGAGATGGAAATTAAAATTACAACACTGATGCATTTACCTGGAAATGGGGAACACAGGAGAGGTAATGAAAAATTCATGATTGAAATGACTGAATCCCAAACACCAATGATGCCCCCATGGAGGGGCCAGGGGAGGCCATGACCCACTGCCCCCCTGGCAAAAATAACTGCAGGACAATATATCTGTCTTTAAGGATTCTTTGGTTTGCTATTTTTTTTAAGTTTGCAAAGCTAGTGATATCTTGTGAAACTAGACAACCTAAGGCATTCACTGGTGCCAGTCATGTCAGCATAGTTTGTCGGGAAGGGGGCTAAGTAACGCTCCAAAATTAGGCTGAATTGTTGTGAGCAATTGACTGGCATGCTCATTTTCAAAGGGGTCCCTTGAGCTCTCACCTCAAGATATGTGAATGACAATGGATTCTATAGGTATGAACAATTCTCCTCGGAACTTGAACAGGCTCGGTCCCAATAAAAGTTGCGTTCCTTACAATGGATCCCTTCAAATTAAAGCTGTATCTTTTTAAGAAAAAGGACACCCAGCATATTTAAAGAATCAGGGATTTGCCCAAAATAAGACACCAAAGTATGTCAGTATGCAATTCCTTAACTCTGCTTATTGGTGTTCTTTAACCAGTTTAAATAACTAGTCAAGTATTCTGCACTTACACTCAAGTATATTCAGCATAAGCAAATTCTTTAAGTTCACTCACTTTTGGTTTTGGTGTGCCACCCCAAGATATCCACAGGCCACATCTGGCCACCCCTATGAACAATTTCTTGGGTCACCTCTGTCAAACAGTGCAAGCAACCATTTACAAGGTAGCACGACAATGATGCCTTGACAGGCCAGGGAGGAGGGGGTGTGCCAATGACAGACAGGTGAATTACCCCTGAGGCAGGGGAGGTAATATTTGTCCCCATAGCTCGCTGACAGGGTTAGGAAACAAAGGTCATCAACACAGCACAGAGGGGAGCAGCCAGGCAGCTGCAGGAGTCTGGCAGACAGACAGAAAAATAGGAGAGAGTCTGTTTTGGTGAGCCTGTATCAAAAAAGGGGGCTGAAAGAGACAAAGCAAAGTGTTTCTGCACCTGTTAGCGGGCATGTTAGCTTGTGTGATCACTGTTTTGGTACACAGGCAGTCGTATTGTATCACACTTAAAATCCAAACGCAGAGGAAAAAACTGCTCTGGCCATCTGTCTCTTCTCTACCTGCAATGTCCCCTCCTTCCCCTCCACCTCGCCACTCGTTTCACGTCTGCTTCCCCTGCAGCGTTTGTGTTTACTCGTTCTGCGGCAACAGTTTCCCTTTCCTTCTTCTCTCCTCTTTCCACTTCCATTCTTTCCAAGCCACTGGCTGGGGCCTTTAATCGTCAGTGGCACCTGTCCCCAAGAGCCGTAATGTCCCCCATCCATCAGTGGGGGATGACGGGCTATATGCCTCCCCCGCTCCCCCCCCCGCCGACTGAGGCAGGTGGGGAGGGTTCACACTCTACCAGACCAGAGCGGCTGGTAAGGTGTGTGTGTTGCAGAAGCTGACACTCATGGTCACTGGATGTGGACTCTTAATCATCGAGGCCTGATGTGTGTGTCCCACCTCAACCCCTACAGCCCTTCCCACACATCCCCAGGGGGTGAGGATGGGGACGGAGGAGAAGGGAGGGTAGAGGACACCCAAGACTGTCCCTCTGAAGGATGATTCATCTCTGAGCTCTGTGGCGTCCACTAATGCGGTGATTGATGCTGGTCATCAACAGGAAATCATCCAGGTTTCTGTTTGAGGGTTTGTAAACATTGCTTGCTGCAGTTTAATCAATATATTGGAAATTCATTAAAAATCTAATATCAGACTGTCATCTCAAATATGGAAGTTAAACTAGCTTTAAACTGATATGATTCCAATTATTTTCTTAGTCTAAGATTCTAATGATATTTTAATTGGATTTAGTATGTGTAAATATTGGGGAAAAAAATGTAGTTTTGGGTCTTTTCCACCTTGACGGCAGCTCAGGAAGTTTAGTCTTACTTCCTGTTGAAATTGTCTGTAGAGGAGAAGCTCATTGTTGTAGTTTCTGGGATCCCTCTATTGTAGGTCAATTGTCCTCAAGATTATGGATGGATTATTGACAAACAAAAATAAAGTGCAGCTTAGCTCAATGCCACATAACCTGTGGGAGTATGTCATAGGTAGCTAATTTGCTGAAGGGGTGGCACCTACAGCGACAAACGAGGGGGCGATGTCAGGCGATTTATCCACTTCCAGTCTGTCGTCTGCATTGCACTAAAACTCAAGGCTACACCACTGCTAATTTTGACCCATGGGGCTAATCTTGGGGTTTGTTCAAAACCGGTCTGACGACTCCTATTTCCTGCCCTATGTCTGACTTAATTTTAGTAATGTTACCCTGTTCACAGATCTCAGCAATATATGTCATTATTAAAATGTAATGCCTCATTTCCTCAGCATGGTTTCAACTTGACTCACTTTTGGTACCAACAGTTTCCTTATTGAATTTTCCACTGTATTAGGCAAACAGACAGACAGTTTAGGTTGGATCCTTGGCTAATCGCCATAGCAGTACTGCATAAATTGTCGCAACATCATTCTCAGCAGGATACTTCTTTTCATCAGCATCTAAACAAGCATGTTCTCACATCCAACTTGTCAAATATTGCAGCTTGGTCAGTGGCCCTATAATTGAATCTATGCACTCTAGGTACTCCTCAGTTTTGGATGTCCAGTTGGTGTCACCAGTTGGTTTTGTCTCCAAACCACTTGGTTAGGCATAGAAAAGTTCTAAGTTTGGTTCTAAACAACAACATGACATGGATGTCATTCAACATAAAATAGTTTAAAAAAACTCAATGTTACAATGTTTATAATATGTCATTTGCCATGACTGGGTTTACTTAGGAGTACATGTCGACGACCATTGACCAGGCTGCACTATGTGATGCCCTGGAAATTATTATTATTATTTATTTTTATTTCATTCATTGAAAAAAAAAGAAAAAAACAATACAGTATAAACACAACATTCCCAAATCTGAATGAAAGGGAGCAGAAAGAAGAATAATCTTATTTAATCTGCCCCTTTATCCCAAAAAATCCATTTACAAAGCACTTAAATTAAAACAACAACAAAACAAATTAGAACAAGCTGACCAAACAAAGGAACACCTGCACTTTGTCAAGTGTAAGGTGTAGTGAACGTAGTTTAATGTGCAGTTTCGCAGGCTGCCATTTCTTAAAATCTGGCTGTTTTAAAATGGAGAGTTTGTGCACAATGTCCCGAGTTACAATTCTCTGGCTAATCAGTGATCTGCAGTGCTTCACTGTAACTCCACCTTTTAGTATTGGCTCAGCTCGCTTAGAACCTCGATTGAGATGGTACCAAAAAAATACCAGGTACCAGGCGCTTACCAAAACTTTTGATACCGAAAAAACAAAAAAGAGCGAGCTAAGTAGAGCTGTGCCTTCACATGCAGTGGAAATGCAGCAGTAGTGCTTAAAACTACACAAACAAGTCTGAATTGTATAACACCAGACTTTCCCTTCAGTGTTTCAGTTTTTACAGCAGGAGCAGTTAAAGATACTAAACATTAATGCAAAATTTAGAAACTCACTTTGTAGTTTAACCCTATGGGCCCTAGGTGTTTTTGGGGGTATTTTTACTGCCTTTACTTTTAAGCTCATATCACAGTCATTATAAAGGCTACATACACATGCTATATCTTGTTTTGTTTTTTTTAGGACAACCTGGGCTATACAGATTTGCCATCATTTTATGTCCTACTATGTGCCTGTATTTTATATTAATTTTTATATCAATGAAGAAAACAAATCTGTGTTACTAAATTCTTACATTTTTGCATGTATCTCACCATAGCAAGTTGGAAAATGACATATTCTGCCATATATGAAGAGGGGAGAGTCTCTGGAATCTGGCAATATAAGAACCATGATGCTGGGATATTCTGTCACTCTACAGCTGTCCAAAACATGTGGTTTGTGCCAGGCGGACATGATTGCCAGTATTTTTTCATTATTGCAAGAAATTCCATTGACTCATTCACAAGTCAAAAATGTGTTTTATCTGAAGGAAGCATGCAATATTTACATCTAAGATAACAGAAAAATAGTCAACCAAGTGCAATGATGTCCTTCAAGATAATATTTGCCACTTTGTTTGCAGTAAACAAAGTTTGCTGTTGTTTTTCAGTTTCAGTCATATATTGGGGGGGGGGGCTTATCAGGCATTGTATATCGTGACTACGGCCCTGTCATGCATGCATAATTAGACTACAGTTGTCTGGGTGCGGAATGGTGAATGGTCTTGTCATACAAAGTTTGATGGAGTGTCAGCTGGACAATATGGAGATATTTGCATCTTGAAAGCTGGACTACAAATGTGGATAGACAGGGAGAAACACGCGCAAGCCTAAGACGTGGTAAGATACAATATTCCTCACTATGAAGCAGTGGCGATTGCTCGGCCGGCCTGGACGCTAGGCTTCTGCATGATGATTGCATGATCTGTCTGAGGCTGAATCCCTTTTTGATTGACAGCAAAATGAGCGAATCAGCGATCTTGAAATACAGTCATGGAAAAAATTATTAGACCACCCTTGTTTTCTTCAATTTCTTGTTAATTTTAATGCCTGGCTCAACTAAAGGTACATTTGTTTGGACAATTATAATGATAACAACAAAAATAGCTCATGAGAGTTTAATTTAAGAACTAAGAACTATTCATTTTCCATGGTTTTCTTGATAATAACCAAAATTACTTAAATTCTTACATCAATAGCTATGGCATTGTACCGCCAAAAACACTACTTTTAAGCATTCCATGTTTTCTTTTCTGTTTGCTTTAAACACATGATACACACAAGAGTTAATACTTGATTGCATAACCATTGTTTTTGATGACTGCAGCCATGCGTCTTGGCATGCTCTCCACCAGCTTCTGACATTGTTCTGCTGTCACAGCAGCCCATTCCTGTTGGACAAATTCAAACAAATTTTCTTTGTTTTTGGGCTTGTGGTTCTCCATTTTGAGTTTGATGATTTTCCACAGGTTTTCAATTGGATTAAGATCTGGTGATTGAGCAGGCCAAGGCATGGTGCGAATGTTGTGGTTCTCCATCCAGGCTTTAACTGACCTTGCCGTGTGGCAAGGGGCATTGTCTTGTTGGAAAATCCAGTCATTCGAGGCAGGAAAGAGTTTTCCAGCTGATGAAAGAAGACTGTTTTCAAGGGTAGTCCTGTACATGACCTGGTTCATTCGGCCTTCACACAATTGCATTTGCCCTGTTCCACTCAGACTGAAACAACCCCAGATCATGACTGATCCAACCCCATGTTTTACTGTAGGGGCAAGACAGTCTGGGTTGTAAGCTTCTCCAGGCTTCCTCCTAACCAGTAAGTTGGCTGGAGTGGGCATCAATTCAAAATTGGATTCATCACTGAAGAGAACCTTAGCCCAATCATCAACAGTCCAATCCTTGTGGTCTCGAGCAAAGAGTAACCGGGCCTTCCTCTGCCTTTCATTGATGAAGGGCTTCTTGCGTGCTCTGTGTGACTTCAAACCAGCTTCAACAAGTCGGTTTCGAACTGTCCTTGCCGAACAAGTCACATTTCTCGACAGTGCCCACTCATTTTTAAGGTCCCTGGAGGTCTGACGACGATTCCTGACACAGGAACGGATGAGCGCACGGTCATCTCGTGGGGTAGAAAGACGTTTCCTGCCACGGCCAGGTAGCAATTTGGTAGTGCCATGTTCAGCTTGTTTTTTTTTTTTGTAATGAACGGCTGTCTTGGAGATCTTCAGTTTTTTCGCTACCTGTCTCTCACTCATGCCAATTTCCAGCAGTGCCAAGATGGCTGCCTTTGTGGCTTCACATAATTCTTTTGTTTTAGGCATTATGTGAGAGCTGACAACTTCTGAGTTGTGCTACGGCTTGAATGTAAGCAGGAAACCACTCTAGGCCTTTGCATGTGCAGTGCTGCTTGTGACATGAAATGGCCTCTTATATACCCTGGGAATCAATTAAGCTTAAGAATGTCAAATAGGACATAAAGTATTATGTGACCAGCTGCATTTTTTGTTGTGTTCATTGTATTATACGTTTAGTGGTACCAGATATTAGAATGAACAAGAAATTGAAGACAACAAGGGTGGTCTAATAATTTTTTCCATGACTGTATAAACCACCACCGGAGCGATTTTCAAGTTTCATTCCGTTGTTCTGAGTTGATGTGGAGACTTTTCCAATCCTCTTAGTGACTTTTTCTTTGTTAAAAACGACTAGCGACAAATCTAGCATGTTTTTCTGGTGTTATTGGAGACTGTACTCGTGTTTGGAGACTCTGACTTCTGTCGCTCTGCAGTTACTGTCCCCAACGAGCAGCGGGTGCTGCTGTGAGCCCTCCACCGTCCCAAAGCATTCACAGGTGGTCACACTACCAGCCCCAGCTAGCGAGCGAGCTAGCAAGCTGCACATAATGGCAGACAATTTGAATTTAGAGTTAAACAGCAGGGCAAATTAACAGATTGATTTGATGCAAAGGGTGGGGAAAAGTAACAGTTCTTTTTACACATCTGAAAATCTTTGAAGTGTGTTTTGCTGTGGTTCTATGGCATGAGTGTGGTTGAAAAACAGCTTCAACAAACAAACACCTTTTATAAGTTACTGCCTCGCTACAATATGACAACTTTTATGATATAAACTTAAAGTGAGCTTCCCCTGTTTGAAAGACCAGCAACCGCCACTACTATGAAGTGACTGATAGCAAGATCTATATAATGGGTTGTAAAGAAATTTGTCAGGTTTTTATTTTGTAGACAATTGATCTGGATTTATAGTGTGATGGGATGACAGCACAATGCTGTGTGTGGTATCATTGGAAAGCTCTGCTCCTGCACCTTCATGTGATATGCGTGGCATTTCTTTGTGAGCTTGCATTCGCGAGTAACCTGTCCAAGAGTAATGTGTGTGCAGAGCTGTATGAACGCTCTGTTATACATAATTTTAGTGTAACTTTATCATTTAGAATCGCTGTAAAAATATTGGAGTAGCAATAAGGTCTTGTCGGAAAGCTACAATTCCGCTGTTGCACGTGATATGCGTGAAAATCAATAGAGAAGAACAGGTGTGAAGTTGGACGCACTATGCGTCGTTCGGGTCCATAGGGTTAAGAAGTAAATGTGCTGCATATATGCAGTATAGCACCTTTCGAGATAGAATGTTATTTTACAGAATAAAAATAAAATATTTGTAAGGAAAATATGGGTTTGATTTCAGTGTTGATAAATTCCAGAACATGGCTTTATACAACGCCATCAATCTAATGTTTGAGCAGCAATCAGACCTATAGTCAGGTACCGTCTTGATCCTTTAAGATAAGTAGGTATATCAAGATATACAATTATGTCAGCAGGTCACTATCATATTTTAAATGGGGGGTTTTAAAGTGACAGATCATATGCCTTAAGTGTTTCTGCACATGACAAAGGCGGTAAAAAGACAATGTGATCAAAGCTGATCAGGTGTTCGAAAATATCCTATTTCATCACAATTAGAGGTGTCTGGGAAATATTTTCCCAGAGATGTCTTCACTTTCATCTGCTCTCACACAGAAATCACATAAATAGATGATAAAAAGCTCATTAACTGCTGTCTGCAGTGAAATAAGCCTGAACACCTTCGCCATTTGCTACACTACATGTCACTCAGCCATAATTGGAAAAATCAGCACAAGAAAAGACGATCTGACAACATGCCAGTGTGAGATGTTTCTCTTTCTCGCTCTAACTCACTCTCTCCTTCTTCTCTACCTCTATATTTAGACCCAGGAGGTGAGCAGGAAAAGCTTTGCAGTAGGACGAGTGTTTTCTCAAGACACACCTGAAAACATGGAATTCTCAGCTTGCATGGATACTCAGCAGGAGAAGCAATTTGATGTTCTTTTTTTGCCCCACGGTTTCCCTTTTTTGTTGCCATAGGGGCCCTTTATCATCAAAGGGCTTTGTCTGCAAATTACAAACTATTCACCATGTGCATGTACTGTAGCTGGGGTGAAAATCCAACCAGCTAGCTGATCCAAAAGAGACTGTCTCAGGACAAATATATAACATTAATAGTACATGAGAACTAGAGACCTGTGGTATTCTTCTGGGACACACTATAGTTCATAGAGAAATGTCACAGTCTTTTAACATCAAACAAAAATCTATCTTCCATGGTGTCAGCCCTGGATATTGTTACAGTTACAAGGCATATGGAAATACAACTATAAATGCAGAATAGGGTTTTACTGTATTTTTTTTTATTGTGAAATACATTCTGGCTCAGCTTTCCCAAGGTGACACAACAGCCTGTGAGGAGACAATGAAGGGAGAGAAATGCTGGGAGCTTGTTGATATCACCAAACTCAGATTTTACGTGGTCTGTACATGTTTTATTTACAAAGTAAGGGAAAATACCTGTGTGGGTGATACCCTAATATGTCTTAGAATATTTAGTAATAAGTAATATGATATGTGGTTGTAATTATATGATGTACATTCATATAAAACACAATAGTAGTTTTTTAATTGCCGTCATAAAAACATTTTATTTAAACTTTTAAACTGACTAAGCAGTAGTGCTTCCTTGCAGTGTGCAATGTACCGTGCCTTCCTTTTCCAAATTCATTTTTGCACATCTCATACTCCTACACTTATTGTTACAACCAGTATCATTTCATTGGTTTACTTTATATGTGCAGTGCACAGTTAGAACCTTAAGGAATAGTATCTTAGAATTCACCCCTGTCAACAGGAGTACATCAGGTGCTGCAGGTTTTAAATCTGTATGGTATAAAGCAATGTTGGAAGAGGTGTTCATTTCTACACCTGTCTAACATTAGATATACCAGTATATAAACACATCGACCCAATCGCTATGAAAACATTTTGGCATTGTACGTTTCTGCAAACCCCTGACATGTCACATTTGTACATTATTATGTAACAGATATGCTGAAGCTTATGTTTCTTAACAACACTGGTGCGATTAGGTTTATGTACAAAAAGCACTTGGATATGGTTAAGGAGAAATACCTGTTTTGGCTTAAAATCCCCATGTTTGTTGGTACAAAAGCCCCTGGAAAAGCAGGGGTGGGTCAGTTAGAAACTCCCAGGTCTGGTGGCTCAAGCCCAACTTGCAACAACAACTTGCAATGTCAGTGAAAGACAGGTTACCAAAAAACAGCACTGTTTGTTCATCACCCCCCCCCCCTTTTTAGGAGACACCATTAATTCATTTATTACATCACTATGGACATGTTGTTATGATATGTATGAAAAATACAAGTGTAATGCATCTGCGGTTTGCAGAAATGTGCAATTCCAACATTTTCTGCTGGCGGCTGGAATGAACATATTTAATTTTAAGTTCTGCAGTAAAAGTATTTGCTTTTGAATCTTCTTCAGATAAGAAGTGCTCACAACAGTGTTGTGCAGGATTTAATATTGTAGCAGTAGCTCTAATCACTGCAGCGCTAAAGGAAAGTCTAACACTGACAGTTTAGCAATTGCACATTAGTTAAATGTTCATCATCGTTGCTCATCTTTGGTGTTTACTTCTCTGTCCTCATCAGTTCATACCTTAGAAAAATGTTTTTCTCATTCATGATTTGTCTTGGGACAAATTAACATTTTTTTAACACGCTGACAATTTGAAAACGCAGAGTATTATCTTTATAAACAGTTATCTGCACATGGATGCTTAATCTGTAGGCCAGGGGAAGAGAGTTTTTGGTATCTGAAGCATTCTGGTTTTTTGTTTGTTGTTCGAGTAGTGTAGACCAATCATGGCCGTTGGTTGCCTGCAGGTAAACAGAGCTGAAAAGAGATGGAATGGCTGAAATGCAATCTTGAAACCTATCTGCTATTGTCTGATGATGATTGATGATGGGGATCTTTTATTAGCTTTTTTTTCCCAATTTATCTGCATTCATGTGCAGATATCCGTTTAGAGATCAACCAAATTTTTTCAGGACCTGTCGAAAGTTGCTAATCGAACTGTAAACAATGACTAGCACATGAAAGAGGAAGTTTTGGTCCAGACATTGTTAGCTACACTGGAAAATACTGACCAATGCTCCCAGAGGCTATATTGTCTTCAGGCTATAGGCAGTGGGTTCCAAGATTGATATCCATGTGACGATGGCTGCAGTTTATCCACCATTATTTTTATTCTTTTGCATCTCACTGAAGCCAAAAACCTCTTGGCTTTCACAATATTCTTTCATCTTTGAATGCAGGGACCATCTTGTTCACAATATTGCTTGGCACTTATCTCAAAGTGTAGACTTAAAGAAAACAAGCAGCAGTTTCTAACAAAAAAAGCAGGCATTAAGCAGACCGGCGTTCATACAGCTGAACGAGGAAATGCATCAGAAATGTTGGTCGTGCTTCACAGCCACATGCATTAAAATAATGCACTTTTACAATCAATCGCGGCCGCATTGTGCTGTGTTTTTCAAGACAAAACAGGATCGGTAAAAGAGAAGAATTAGATTATTGATTGGCTTGTGTGCAGAAAATAATTATAGTGTCTAAACTTGTTGTCTAGGTATCAAAGCAACTTCAACAAACCACATGTCAATACATGTTTTGCTCTAAATGTGTCCAAAATTATTGAGTCCTAGCGGCCGTCTGTGGTCTGTTTCTGACTGCAAGCTAACCTCCCTTTACCTGCTGTAAATGTTGATTCTAATATATATTGCCCAAAGGGGGGACATGGATCATATGTGCAATTCGAGAGGATTTCCCAGAAAGGACATGTTTAAAGCTGAAAAAGGATCCCCTGGATGTCTGTGTGTGTGTGTGTGTGTGTGTGTGTGTGTGTGTGTGTGTGTGTGTGTGTGTGTGTGTGTCTGTCTGTGTGTCTGTCTGTGTGTGTGTGTTTCATGACTGCTGCTCCCTGGACACCAGCTAATGTGATGTCAGTGTGGTTTTTAAAGGCAGGATCACTTTCCTGCGTCCTTCACAAACCACTTCAACGTGTGACCTTCACCACCACAGGTGCCTCAGGTCCCAACTATCCTTTCCGATTCATTCACAGCTGGATACTATGACACATGTGTCTGTTTGCTGTAACACCGTCATCACTTCAGTTTGTCCTCACAAGGATAAAACAATAAGGAAAATGCTTTTTCATCCTTAGGACTTTTTAAAAGGTGTAATCTAAGGTTAATGTTTAACTTAACACTCTGAAAGATTAAATGTTGCGGCACCATAGTAAGTTAGTAAGTAAAATTTATTTGTATAGCACGTCTCACAAAGAGAACTCACAAAGTGCTTCACAGGATTAAAACACAAACCAAGAGTACATACATACAAACATACAGAGACACAAAATGAAACAGCAGCAGTTGTTGCAAAACTAAATCACTTAAGACAAGTTGAAGAATGCCTGCCTATACAGGTAGGTTTTAAGGTACTTCTTAAAAACTTCAACAGATGCTCCGGATCGCAAATTCTGTGGGAGAGCATTCCACAATCTGGGTGCAATGGACTCAAGGGCTCGGTCACCTCTAGTTCTGAACCTAGTGCGAGGAACTGCCAACAGGCCGTGATCGGTCGAAATAAGTGTCCTACTAGGAGCATGTACATGAAGCAAGTCAGACAGATACTCAGGTGCCTGACCATGAAGGGCTCTATATGTTAAAACAAGGATTTTGAACTGGATCCTAAAGCTAACAGGAAGCTAGTGTAGGGAGGCCAGGACAGGAGTAATATGGCAGTTTTTAGATGATTTGCTAAGCAGCCTGGCAGTGGCATTCTGCACCAGTTGAAGGCGATCTACAAAAGTTTTACTGAGACACATGAAAAGAGAACTGCAGTAATCCAGATGTGATGACACAAAGGCATGAATGATCATTTCCAGTTCAGCATGTCATACAACAGATCTCAGTTTTGCAATGTTTATAAGGTGGAAAAAGCATGTACGGGTCAAGGCATGGATGTGTTTATCAAAGTGCATAAACTGGTCAAAAGTCAACAGCTGAATATCATCTGTACATATGATATGATACACCTTCAAACCCGTTGATAATGTTTCCAGAAGCTCAGGAAGCATATACAGAGCAAACAAAATTGAACCCAACACTGAGCCCTGAAGCACCCCACAAGAAAGGGGGACGGACTCGGACATAAGAGGACCAGATGCTACAGAGAACCTTCTACCAGAGAGGTAGGAGGCAAACCAGTCAAGGGCACTGCCTGAAATGCCAACACAGTCACTGAGCCTATCTAACAGGATGTGGTGATCCACGGTATCGAAGGCTGCGCTAAGGTCAAGCAGCACTAGGATGGTACATTTATCAGTGTCAGAGGCCATCATGATGTCATTAGACACTCTAAGAGGTGGTGTCTCAGTGGAATTCTTCTGACGGTAACCAGTTTGAAATTTGTCAAGAATACAATGCTTATTTAGGGCAGGGACTAGTTGGTTAGCAACGACTTTTTCTAAAATCTTTGAAATAAAAGGCAACTTAGCTAAATAATGAAGGGTCCAGATTGGGCTTTTTAAGAAGCGGCTGGACAACCGCCTGTTTAAAATAGGAGGGGAAGCAGCCGGGGAGGCAGCCAGAGACCAGTGAGCTATTAATGATATAGAGCAGGGAAGAGCCGATGGAACTTAAACCATAGGGCGTAATAATCTTAAAGAGGACAAATACATCAAACGATAAGTAGTATTTGAGAAGGCAGTCTCACCACAAGGTCCATTAGGTAGCTACTGTGGAGCTGTCAATCACATCACATAATCTTTATCAGCAGATGGAGTTTGCCCAGATGTTACTGAACATTAAATCTTCAAACCTCCAATTTTTAGACGACTTCAAGGGCTTTTATACATGTCCACTTAAAAGCTAAAGTTAAAAGTTAAAATGTTAAAAGTGCATGAATAACTATCAGCTGATGAAGACAAAAGAGAAACAAGAGATTGCTCATCAATGACATGCATGAGCCATTTAAAGCTACAGTTGGTAACCTTATTAAATTTTTCATATTTGCTGAAACTTTTACGACATCCAGTCAGTCTCCACAAGACAGAAAATCAATGAAACTCCTTCACTCCTACATCCCTCCTTGTAATGGTGCTTCGTCTGCTGGAATCCACTGCGCATTAAGAAAAACAAGCAATCAGTTCCAAGGAGTCTCTAGCCGAGCGGTATATCATGTCAATCACTGCTTCTGATATGCATTTAAACTATCAAACTAGGCAACGCTGATCTAATATGAATCACGATTCTGTAACTGCATTGCCTATTTATGTTTTCAGAAACATATTTTAGTTTACTGTACTGTTGAGCACTAAAAATGCATTTGAGCATGGCAAACTTTCTCATTTTGCAGCTAAACAGTACACTTAAATATGTTTTTGAAAACATCTGAGAAGAGAAATACATAATTCTTATTTGATAAGCGCTGCCTTGTTGGACAGTTTTGGTTCAGTTCATATGCAGTGACTGACATGATTGACAGCTGTGTTCTTAGCTGTGATTGGTTGTTTTCCTTCCGATGCGGTGGATTCTGGCAAATGCCATTAAAAGCACTATCAGGAGGAGGAGAAGGAACATGATGTGTTTCTCCATCTATCCGTTTTATGTGCTACCGTGTGGATGTAGGCAGGCCTCAGCCCCTCCTACTTCTTAGTTCTCAGTTTGTTTGGTTCACTATATAACTATTTAACTCTGTTTGGATGCAACAGGATTGTTGGTGTGTGACTGTTGGCGGTGGAGGGTTTCGGTGAGTTTCTCCCTTCTGCCTCACACCTCTCTCACCTGTGTTGTGGTCATTTTTGCACCTCCTTCACTAATCACACTTTTCTGATTGTGCTCTGTGTGTGCGCACGTGGTGTGTGGAGTACAGCGGCATAGGTGAGTACTCTATCCCAGTCTGATTTCTTACCCCTTCTTTACTGTCTGCGATGTGCTGGCCATCTTTTCGCACTCCATTGTTTTAATGTAATTTGCTGATAGGGTTCCTTGTGTGGGCTTTTGGTTGGTTTGAAGGAAAAGTAATAGTTTCCTCTAAAAACTCTAAATTAAAGCTGGGCCTCGCCACGGTCCAGCCACATAAGCCTGTACAATGTCATGACATTTTCTTACCATTCATCTCTAGTGTAATGTTTCTCCTTTATTTCAGTCACACTACAGCTAGTCTGATGGCATTGTCGGCAGCTGGGTTAATATTTTCTAGTTCTTTCAGGTCCTCTAATGCCACTACTGATGCTGCTAAATATATGTTTTTTACTGCTGATTTCAGGCTCCAAGGTGTGAAATCCATTTTTTAATTCTTGCATAACATTTTTGTAATTGACACTTGCCCACAAATGGAGCAAAACACAGTGTCCTTATACAGCAATTTGGTGTTATGCTAATGGCCCAACTAGGATAAGAGTATGAAAATGTACTTGCCTACATGCTAGGTTGATACAGCTAGAGGTAGGTGAGAAAAGGTCTTTTTGTACTTTGAGTGAACTGACCCTTTAAATCTTGATGCTTGGTGAAATGCCAGCTCCAGTGACTTCAGCGTATATGTGTAGTTAGTGTGTGTTAGTATGTGAAGTGCACATCTCATGCCTGTGTGGCTGCCTCCTGCTGACTGTGGCCTCGGGGACAGAGCGCGGGAATGTGTCCGGCTGGTGTTCACCGAGCAGTCAGAGTCAGTTAAAGGCAGCGAGCTCTCAAGGTCAGCCTCCATCAAAGACCGGAGCCAATCAGGCCTGACACAACCCTGCCATCGCCACATGCCTGGGTGCCGGTACCGCGGCCAAATCCTCTCTCTTCCTCTGCCTCCTCCTCCACTTCCTCCTCTCTCGTCCCCTTCTCCTACCCTCCGCCCACGAAAGCGCTGCTTCTGCCAAAAACCTGCTGCCCTCAGCACTGGTGGAGGCATGTCTCTCAGTCTGTCTCTCTCACTAACATACGCATTTGCTTACTCACTGGTTTGCACACACACACACACACACACACACACACACACACACACACACACACACACACACACACATGCGCAGGCACACACACACACAAGTCAGTCACACATATTTCTCTTCTTGTATCCTCCATCTCCTCCTCCTTTCCTCTTCTGTCTGTCTCTGTGTGACCTCTACACCCCTCCATTGCCAGCCTGAGCTGCCCACCATGTTGTCCATGAGCTTATTGTTTTTGACAGCTGAGTATAAACACAGAGCCTTTGCTTAAGTTAAGCAGATTGCATACTGTGCGGGCTCGAGACAGCAGTTGAGAGTCTTTATTCTTAAACTGAGTGCTTTGAATCCTAACCATCCTTGAACCAATCAAGAGAAACTTCGCTTTTTATGTGGTGTTGGGAGTCCCCGCACACCTCGGTATGTGTTCTTTTACATTAACTGCTTCTGTTTGGCAGTATTGCTACTTTAGAATAACAATTCATGATGCTAATGAATTGCTACTATTTGCTTTTAGAGACTTTGGCCTAATCCCATCTCTTATTTTTATTCCTACCCCTTGTTTTTGAGTGCCCCTTTGCCCCCGTGGAGTTACAAGGGGTAGTCACTGAAAATTTCTTAATGAAATGGGATGATTCTTCAAGACTCTGATACGTCATCGGTAGTCACTGATGTGGTTTACGTAAGCAGATGAGACTGTGGCAAAATGGTATTATCACAGTGACATTTGCCATTTGCTGTTCTACTGACTGGATTTGGCAAAAGCTTGATTTGTCAACTGGCTTCACTGGTGATGAAGATGTTCCCCAGTGTTTTGTTACGCTGATAGGCTGAATGAGTTTGTCTATGTCTATCAAGGCGAGTACTCCTGCCCTCTTGAAGTGTTTAGGGTGGCACTGAGTCCAGACTGACAGAGAGCGAAACATAATGTTAAGTTCAGGTCATCAGGAAGTTCTTACCAGGCTAGTTAAAGGTTACTTTACCTGATTCAAGCTACACATTCATAGAGAACAGGCTCCAGTACACTCCAGTATAGTTGCCATGATCTCGAAGGCTGTTGGATACTGCGACTGGAGGTCCATCTGTCTGTTCCAGAGGGTGGAGTTTGGTGAAGGAGATGATGGAGTAAGTAAATCCCAACGGTGAAATCCACAACAGAGACAACACACACGCTAGCTGTGCTAAAAGTAAAAGCTACATCTATAATACAACTGGCTGAAAATGATTTTGAGCTGGTGTTCTGACAATTCATGCTTCTCTCTCGGGATGCGCTACAGTGGAATAAAAGTGTTCTGAAGTGAGGTAGCATTTTGTCAGGTGGGAAAAAATCTATTGTCAATACTTTGGCACCGTTACATTTTTTTTCTTACGGTAAAAAAACAAAACAAAAAAGAATAGCAGATGATATGTTTGTTCCCTGAACCAAGGAATAGTCTTTTCAAGCATTAGATAAAAAGAATGAATGAGGAGGTGAATATGTGCAGCTGCTTTAATGGTCTCCTAAACTGAGCGACCCCTTTCATTACATTTTTTCTCATCCATCCATCATGTTTAAAAGCCACCCATCACTTGGAAAAGAGCAATAAACAGCCACAAAATAATGAAGCTGCTGTAATTTATTTAAATACCAGAGGAATGTATTTGAAATGCTAGACTTGGGTGTATTGTGTGTTTTATTTATGGGCTATGATTCTACTAAACTTGGTTAGACTAACCTAATGTAGGCAATCTGAAAAGTGCTAAGTACAGCTACTAACTCAGGAGTACAGCCATCATAAATGTGGCCTATACATATGGTAATCTTTGTCCTGAAAGGAGCTTAGGTATATGAAGGAGATTATGTTAAGTGTGGCATGTACAGGAGATTTCAATTGCATCATACATTGCTGTGAAGTTCTTGGAAACGTGTGTGGAATTAAAGGTGGCTGTTCTCCATGCACTTTTGTACATACACCTATGAAAAGTAATGCACAAGAATTTCTATATAACCCACATTATCATCAGCCAGTCCTGCGTATTTAATCCATGTAATCGGGAAGGCTGAAGGGAGTAAAGAGGGAAGTAGTATAAAGTGTGAGAGGAGGCACTTCTGGGAAGGGGGATGGGTCAAACAACACACAACTTTCATTACCAGCATTAGACTGGTGTTTGTGTCCTGTATGTCTGCCTAAACCTAACCAAACTACTTTACCTTAAATATGGCAGAGTCACCTTAAATGTAATGCATGGTTGTATCGAGCACATTGTCTCTTGCCACATAAATGTCATTGTGACGTCATCATGCATAATGGGTGACCCATAATGTAGTAAACATATCTGAGAAATATCAACACGATTCATCCACTCTGCGGGCAATGGCAGCTGGAAAACCAGTTCAGCGTTAACCAAGTGAAAATTAAGACCAAGGGATATTTTCGAAATATAGATTTGTCTCTGTATATAGTGAAGCTAAAATCCACACGACTGTTGGCATGTATCTGTTCATTGTCAGTTAGCATAATTTTCATATGTCATGCACATGAGCTGTGGTCTGTAAGTAACCTCAAAGCACAGGCGTAACCGATGCTTCATTACTTGACTTGCCATAAATCTTCAATTTCTAGCAAGTGGGTAGGCAACAATGAAGTTTTATATATCTAAAGAAGTTCTATAAAGACGAACACCTTGAGACAGGCGTTTGTAAAAATGTGTAGCCACACCGGCTAGTAAAAGGGAATGGATATTTAGTTGGCACTAGGCTTGTATGGCGGTTGTTTGTCATTTGCTTCATTAACCCTCCAGGGGTCAGTGTGCAATTGCACACAGGCCTCTCCAAAAAGCATGCACTCCGTGTTCAGTTAGTTGTCATTCAACTACATTCTAAATCAGACTGGTGTTTTTACAGCTTCCATTAATCTAATTCACTAACTATGTAGGTGTGATTAATGTATTTGCCAACGAGCAAGGAGGCAAATGTGCACCAGCTGCTGCGTCTGGTAAATTTTAATAACATCATTATGTTTATAGATTATCTGATCAAATCGTTGGTATGAAATCAACATAGAAACAGTAGCTTGACTGAAACATTGTGGATAATTATTAAAATTGTTGGTTTTTAGTCGTGTTACAACCATAACTCATGCTGGAACAATTAAGACTCAAATGCGCTTCATTTGTAACATCAGACAGCGTCCATTTCCAGTTTAAAAGCCTCATGAACACGTTTTCTCTATCCAACAACTTAAAGTGGTTTTTGATGCCAGTAGATTGTTGGCCTGAAAATATTACATATGTAAGTAAAACAACAATCTCTGAGTGAAAGAGTGAGAAGTGAAAAATGTTAATATGGTGGTGACTCCTGATGTATCTTTATGTTAAGTTCGTACATGACGACGCCAAATCTTGATTCTTTTCCTAAACCTTACATTCCTAGCTGTTTCCTAAACTTAAATTATGTAACTTTACTTGCCTAAACTTAACTTACGTCATTTTATGTTACGTATGTAATTTTACGTTAAGTACGTAACATGATGATGCCCAACCATGCTTCTTCTCCTTGACCTAACCCGTGTAACATTACTTTTCTAAACCTAACCTACATAACTTTATTTAACGCACGTAACATACTTTATGACAACACAGTTTGTGGGGCATTCATTTCTTAGATATCATACAAACTGTTGTATGAGGAGACATTGTACAACAACAAGTTGTACAAGATGGACCAAAATCATTTTTGTGGGTTAGGGTTAACACGTGAGAGCGGAGCACAGAGAAGCAGTCAGAGCTACAGGCTACAATGAGGCTAAAAAGTTTAAGTTTATTTACTTTATTAATCCCCCTGAGGGGAAATTCAGTGTTTTCACTCTTGCTTGTCAATTACACACAAGTCCGAAAGACACACACATGCACAAACAGGATCTGTGCATGCAGAAAGTGGAGATATGTAAGAATGAGGGGGCTGCCCTTGGTCAGGCGCCCTGAGAGGTTGGGGGGGTCTGGTGCCTTGCTCAAGGGCACCTCAGCAGTGCCCAAGAAGTAACCTGGCACTTCTCCAGCCACCAGTCCATGCTCCATATTTGGGCTGGACAGGGACTTGAACAGGTGACCCTCTGGTTCCCAACCCAAGTCCCTATGGACTGAGCTAGTTCAAATGATGCTTTTTGAAACAGCTTTTTATGTTGGGGCTTCAGGACACTTGGATCACTACAGATGAACATGTTGGAGATACTTTGTGGATTCAATTTTGTGTTCTTGGACCTTAGTCTGGGGCGCCGTCAGCCATTAGGTGTGCTAGCTGCTCCCCCGCCGATCTCCGCAAGGGATGTGAGGATTCCAAAACTTCACCCTCTGTTGGCATATGGGTGAGTAGATAATGGCTGAATTTCCATTTTTGGGTGCACTATCCTTTTAATACTATGATTGTTGATATCTGGGAACACAAGGACGTGGCCCAAAGACTACAGTTTTTTTTTTTTTTTTGTAGAGATATCATTGTGTTCTCAGGTGTCAACAACTGATGAGTACATTGTTCCTGCATCATGACTGATAAAAATGAGATCCAAATTACAATAAACCTGAATTATCTTTACATAGAATAAAATCTTTATGGAATCACATCTAGCCAGTGCAAAAAATTAAATAAACAACAGATGTACTGGAGAAATATACGTGCAGCTCACATGAAAATAAAGTACAACTATTGAAACTACAATACTGTGACTAACTGCAGGCAACGATGCAATTAGGAGCGGTGAATTAGACGATTTCAGCAATCACAACCTAATTCAGAGCACTTTTTTCTTTTTTTTGGTTGCACACCCACCATGGTGCCTATGAGAATACACTAATTTTGATTGCAGTATACTGCCAGCTTAACGGTACTTATGACTCTGGGTTTAAAACCAATTTCAGGGCAGACTATTATTGAGAAAATTCCCCCATCTCTTAGGATAGCAGACTTATCTAAGTGTTCAGTCTTAGATTCATGTGTTAAATCTGCGCCTTGATGTGGTTAGACAAGAACAGCTGCTAAGAGCTCCCTAATGAATTGAATACTGGCTTGTGATTTAGGAGATTCACTTAACCATGCTGTGTGTGTGTGTACGTGGGTGTGAATGTGCTCATTTCCTTATTTCTATGCGCATCTTTGCCTGCCTGCATACCGCTGAGTGTGTGTCTGCATGGTGTGTGTGTCAATCAGCGCCTGTGTGTATGCTTTAAATGCTTTGGTCCTCGCGTGTCTGCACGCTAGCCAATGATAACCGATAAACAAAGTCGGAGAATAATAACCCCCCCCCCCCTCTCTCTCCCTTTCTCTCACCCTCCCACTTTGTCTCTCCCTCTGTGATGACAGCGCTGTCTGCTGGAGTGTGCTGCTTCTTGTCTCTCGGCACATTGTGTACCCATTAACAAGGCCCTGTGTGTAACCAAGCCCCCACCCTCACCCTCCAGCCCCCCCCTCCTCATCTTCCTCACCTCTCAGTCGTCACATCCACTGAGCACTGACACGTCCCGGATGAAGCTAAGTGCTCTGCTGCAGCATGCTTGCATGAGGGAGCAGCGGCCGAGCCCAGAAAAGAAACAGGTAAGGGGATGGGACGATGGAGGCAGTGTCTCTCTCTTTGGTATTAAACCTTATTAAAAGATTACATTTGACAGAGCTTGGACTTCTTCCCTCTCAGGCCAGACAACAAAACCATTAGCTTAAGGAAACACTGCACATTGTGCTACTTAGTCTCCATTAATAACCTGTGCCAGGACTGAGAGGAGGATAGTTGTAATTTGGCAGTGGGTGGGGTCCTGATGGATAGTAATGTCCCTGGCTTTGTGATGTGTAGCATCAAGGGATTTAAATCAGTTGCAGATGTGGCATGGTATGGTGTAATGTTGGCTTTGGATGTAAAGGGATGTCTGGAATCAAAAATGGCTCTTTTATGCAGATACCTAATATACCCAAAGAGGTTTTTTATTCTCAAACAGAGACACCTGTGGCTTGCTCACATTTTGAAATGCATTCTTAAAGCTGCAATAGCCATGATTATTATATTAAGGGGAGCAGCAAGTGCACACAAAGTTGGATTCACAGATGGCTGGACCCGTACTGCATTCCATTTTCCCAGTATGAAGAACACAGAATTAAAGTCATGTTGCATGATCATGGGAAATGCATCTGACGCCTCAAATAAAATGAATAAATAAATAAACAGTTAAAAAAAAACCCTGGGTGCCAATGTCAGTGGAAGTAGAGGTTCAGCATATTGCAAATGTTCTCATGGAGTATTACCAGTAATTCTGCCATTAGTTATCAATTTACACCCATTCTAAATTCTTATTCCTCTTTTCTCCATTTTCCCCTACAGCCACACTGAATATTTGGTGTTTTCCATCACCACTCCACAGGGAGTATGAAACATATTCAGCCACAGATCGGGGACTATGTAGCTGGTGGACCTTCGCTTCCTTGCACAAAGCCACTTTAACCAGGCGGATGCTTGTTATTATAGTCTCATGAGCATACAGCTGAAGGACAGATTCCCAATTCAGAGTACCACCATCTGTCCTATTCACGTTTCTTGTATTCACACATGTTCAGGGACATGAACACCAGCACAGCAGAGAAACTGCACGTCTTGGCCACAACAATGGGCAGATGTAATAACAGTTTATTTCCGTAAGGTTGAGAGATAAAGACGATATAGAATTCAGGAATTTCAGAGGGTCCAGGGCAAAAACCATAGGTCACACCAACCGTGACTGGTTGTGCTTTCTTGGATATTGAGAGCCAGAAGTGACCATATTTGGACGAGAAGGTGAAGCTAACTCTAGCACTTGCTGCTAGCTTGGTTAACACAGCGCATTTATAGCTGTGGTTAGTGATAATACTAATGCTAATGGCAATGCTAAATTTTGCTAGTGAAAAACAGGCTCAAACCCATTAAACCAAAATGCACTTTCCAGAAAAACTGAACATGCAACTCCTTAGACAGTCTGTTTGTACAACTCCACCACTGACCAGAAGGTTACAATTAAATTACATTTACTAAAAACACACTGAAATAGAGACAGCTATTGCTACACATATACTCTGTGATTCTGGGCTTATACCAATCAACAGTGTCATCGTGGTAGCAACTTGACACAAAACAGTCATGTCCTTGATTATACATTACTTTACATAACATTTCACCCCGGTACAGTTATAATAAACCAGGAAAGAGACCTGTATACAGCACTGGAGGTGGAGTCCCATCGGCACATGAAGCCAAAATGGTTTAAATGGTTTACTTACACCGCCTGAGCTACTTCCTATTTAGCACTCTGTTAACTTGAACGGGGATAAAAGGATTCAATGAGCTGCCTATTCTAGACTTTCCAAATGTTATGTAACCAAATGGATTCAATCCTGATTGTGAAATGAATTATTTCTCAGAGTTTGTGATGCTCAAAAAATGTATCCACTGAATAAAAGACATCTCCTTTGCTATGGAAGTCAATGGACAAGAATTTTTTATGGCTGCAGGTTATCATGTGACAGTGTCATTACTCTGTTTTGCCAGTATGACAATTGGCTTTAATGCCTGTCACACCTCCTGGGGGCCTGTCATGAACAGTGAAATTGGCTATGTAGACAAAAACTATTTTTGTACCAGGCTGTAAACATGTTTACTTCTGCTGTAAAGCTGGGCATTTTAACATGGGGGTGTGTAGGGATTAACCTTGCTCTTTGAGCCAGCCTCAAGTGGCCATTAAAGGAGCTGCATTTTTTGGCACCTCAGCATTGGCTTCATTCTTCAGTCTCAGAGGTTGCTTCTTAGTAAAAACTTACTCTGACTCCTGCTCACGGCTCTGTCTTACAAGTACTGTACCTTCTGGGACACCAAGACACTTGAAACCCCATAGGTGCAAGAGAGAATAATAAATGCATGTTGGTACACTTATTAGGAAAAAGCCAGTTAACACAAGTGAATTTTCAATTGTGTTTTCACCCTTTTGTTATCCTTATGTCAATATGACCTCACAAAAAATGGCAGAAATTGGCAGTACCTTTGCTGTGTTTTTTTTCTTCTAAAATGTAAACTAAAGCACACATTTAAACAATTTTGCTTTTACACTTCACCTCTACTGGGAAATTCTCACATGGGTACTGTACTTGGGGTCAATATGACCTGAATATAAATTCAATATAAAAACCCTGCACTAGTGCGATCACATTATGCACAAACTGTCTCTCTTGCAAATAAATACATGTATATATTTTTCTTCCTCACATGTGCCATCATTGTTGTTGTGCAGTGACTTTGCAGCTAAGGACCAACATCTCTCCAGTATACATTTGACTTTCACATTGTTTTAAATGGTCCAGCTATAGGTGACTGTGTTAAAACACAATGAATTTTTTACACCTTTTGCCTGCCCATGATATTACCACCCTGCTGCAGCCTGTATGCTGTTTCTCCTCCTCAAGAACGCTGTGCACAAGAACTCCCTCGAGTTGTTCACCGATAGAAACAACAAAGTCAGATGGAAGCCTGGATAGTGCTGCTCTCTGCCGCAGATGTGTACGCAGTCAGATTGAGAGATTTGCGATTTTGGAGTACAGTCAACTTGAAAGTGACTCAGGAGAGGCATATAATCTGCACTGTTATCTGTGACAGGATTCAAAGGCAGCGATGAGAGGGGACCCCAGGACATTATGGGGACTAAGTAGCTCTATCTGGCCTGGGCTGGATCAGCACATGGTGGGATACAGACGCTTTGATCATACACATATACACGGACACGCACGCACACACACACACACACACACACAAACATGAAGTGCAGAATGACACGCAAAGACTGCTGCCGCACTTCTCTTCTGCGGTTCATTCCAGGTCTTGAAAAACCTGTTAAAAAAACTCATATACTGAGGCTTTTTGGTTTATGTCTTCTTTTAGAATGTAATTTAACAGTATAGACGTGAGGACAATAGCATATCATCTATGTTCAAGCAAAAATGAAGAAAAGCGGTGCTAAACAACAAAAGAGGCTTGAGCGATATCACTGCACCGCCTGTTGTTTGGATGCTTGCTTTCTATTCTCTGAACATCCTCATCTTACCAAAACAAAAAGACTCGTTGGTGCCTTTGATCCACTGTTTTGTGTACACCGAGAGGCGCTTTGGTGCCAACTTCCCTCTCAGCGGGAGAAACTCGATTCCCATCACATGCAAGCAGCCACAATGTTGTCTTCATACAGTACACAGCCAATCAGCAGAGCAGCTCTTTTTTGATAAAGTTTGATGCCATTTCTAGTGCTTTTCAAGTCTTGTTGTGTGGAGTAAAAAGAGAAGAGGAGGTGAGAAAGAAATCTAGGATGGCGTTAGACAGGGGTCTGAGGCTGGACCCAGACTCATAATGACATGAGGACATGGTATGTGCCTTAGCCCAAGGCGCCACAAAGGGACCGATGTGTTGGGTATTTTAAAAATGTATCATGAAATGACCCAACTGGGGCCTCATTTATTCTGCATGAATCACACACAAGGAAGATTTTTATAGTTTACATGAAAAATAGAGTGGGGAGGAAACCAGCTCTGGAGGAATCTCAAGTGGAGTTTGATGTCAGGGCAGGACACTCTGCTATGGTCCCGCCGTGATACAGCACCATCGCGGCATGACACACTCTCAGGTTTCTGGATTTACTCACTGGCTCATACTCCATTACAAATCCCCTTCCCATTTAAATATCATTATAGGTTTTTTAACAGTGAGGATAAACACAAAATCAAACAGAAAAGAAATGACCAAACATCAAGCGTTACAAAGATGGATACATGTGTCAGGATTCAGGCCTCGCTAAGGGTGAGCAAAGAATGAATAGATGTTAATAATTAGCATTAACCAGAGTGTACAGCTGAAGCTGATGGAAATGCCATTAGTTTTTAGAGGACTGGAACTGCTTCCCCATTAATTTAACAAAGTTACACAAAACCTTTAATTTAATGGACTGATACATAAAGAGTCTAGTTGCTAGAAGAAAATGTTGGCATTATATGTTTCTATAAACCACAAATATAATACAGTTGCATGTTTCATATGTATCACATGAACGTTTCTAAAGTGGCATATAAGCTGGCCTTGTCATCTGGAGGTAGAGGTGATGGATAGCATGACGCCTTGAGACACTGCCTGACTGCAGACCACACATTGCTGTGTTTTCAGCTACTTTTTAGGCACCAATGTGGGTGTTTTTTAGCAATCTGTTGTTGTTTTTTTCAGTGGCTATTTAGACACCAAATGTGGGTGTTTTTTGGTGACCCCTCACTGATTTTTGCTATCACACTGTTTTGATCACAGAATGTTGCCGTACTTGGTTTGAGCCTTGTGAGATGTGCAAAACATGATCTCAGTTTTATTGACGTTGTCTTGTCATGGACTCCTAATTTTCATGTGAATAAACATGAAGCTGAACATTCAGTATGATTTTTATTCAATGAAACAACATGGTGTTAGAAGTGGGATATTTCCAGGTGTGACCACGGCAGGGACAGTTAAAAGGCCTACACAGGGCGTCTAGACCCTCTCGTCTTTGATGGAATTGTGGCAGAGAATTGTCACAAGTTTGAATGCGAATATGAAATATTCATTGCTGGTGCACACAGTGATAAACCTGCCAGAACTAAAGCCTACATACTCTTCAATCTCGCAGAACCCAAGGCTATTTAGAGAGAGCGGTTATTCACCTATGCACCTGCGGTCATCACAAGTTTATAACACAGGCAGAGTCCAGGGAGGATCCTGAATGCCTGGAGAAGAAAGTCAAAGAGATATGCAACCCAGAGACCAATGTGATAACGGAGAGGCACAACTTCAACATCAGATACCAAAAACCTGGAAAAGAAATTGAAGCATACATGAGTACGTTACGAAACCAGGCTAAAACCTGCACCTTTAGTGCATGACAAGATGAGCTCATCTGAGACAGACTGGTTTGTGGAATTTGCATTTACAGTGACAGGCGTGCCTTGCTGAGAGACACTGACCTCACACTAGCTTAAGCTGTACGCACTTGTCAAATAAGTCTCACAGAACAGCACAGCAAAGCCTTCTCTGCACCTAAACCTGTGACTGCTGGTGTGGAGGCTGTGCAGATGAAACACAGGGCAACATTAAACAAACAATGAAGCCAGAAAATTCATTTGATTTCAAGCTGCAAAAATTGTGGGGTGCCCCACCCAGCCGAATGTGTCCAATGCCCAATATGGACAACAATGTTAAAACTGCAAAAAGCAAATCATTTCAAAAAGCATTGCAGATCTACAAATACTGTAAAATCAGCTGAAATAGACAGAGTGACAACACATTCACCTCTGAAGGATTGTCATTACATGACTATGATGACATAAACTCTGTTGACAGTTGACAGTGGACACAGGGGCTAAATGTAATGTAATTTTCCTGTATAATGAAAAATTGATTAAGCCACTAAAGCAAGCCAAACCCATTGCTTTCGGAGGAGCAAGGATCAAACTGATTGTTGCAGTGACTCTGTATTGCAAGTTATGTGACCAGCCATACAATTTGCAAATTCAAGACGTGAACGCAAGTGTACAATCCATCCTTGGCCTGAATGACAGCCTAAGGATGAAAATGGTCACCTTCAATAAAGTAGTTCACCTCCTGGGGCACCCAGTAGCTCACTGGATAGAGCAGATGCTCCATGTACAAAGGCACTGTCCTTGCCGCAGTGGCTGCATGTTTGATTCCTGCCTGCAGCCCTTTGCTGCATGTCATCCCCTGTCTCCCTCTTCACACTTACTATCTAATAAAAGGCATACAAAATAATCATAAAAACAAAGAACACCTCATAGACACTGTTCAGAATCATACTTTGTCATAGACAGTGTTTGGGGATATGCAGATCTCTTCAAAGGTGAAGTTGACCATTTACCTGTGACTTACATGATGAATATAAATCCAGATGTAACACCAGTTGTTAAGCCCCCATGGTGTATCCCTGCGGCAATGAAGAAAAAAAGGAGACTGACTACATTCACATCTGCATTGATCTAAGGGACCTTAATAAAGCACTGATGCACTCTCACCATCCCATGAGCACAGTGCAGGAGGTAGCAGCACAGATGTCAGGTGCAACTGTCTTCTCTGTTCCCCACACAAAAAGGTCCTTCTGGCAACTGGATGACGCTTCATCTTACCAAACAACATTTGCAACTCCTTTTGGCAAATTTAGTCTCCTCTTGGAATTAACGGGGTGATGGAACAAATCTTTTCTGGATACCTTAGCGCCGTAATCATAGATGACATCATCACTGGCAGTAAGAGGGCTGAGGAGCATGACAAAAACCTGAGCCAGGCTGCTAAAGCTCAGGTTTAACCCAAAAGAGTGCAAGTTCAGGCTCTAGGAGGTGAGCTATGTCGCACACATGTTCACAGTCTGAGAACAAAACTCACAGCAATCAGTAAAATGCCACCTCTAGAGGACAAGACAGCTGTCCAGTGCTTCCCAAGAATGATTATCTACCTAGGCAAAGTCAGCCAAAACCGTGAAGTGAAGTGTCAACACCAATACACCCGTTACTGCATAAGGATGTGGTATGGAGCTAGACTCAACATCAACAAGATGCTTCCGACAAGCTAAAGATAGACAGCCCACCTGTGCTTCAGTACTTCGACATGCAAAAACCACTGACTCTCACCTGTGATGCATCGCAGCATGTCTTAGGAGCTGCCTGTCTCCAAGATGGCAAACCTGTGGCATATGCATTATGCACACTGACCCAGACAGAGTAAAGCACAGATAGAGAAGAAGTGGCTAGCAGTGGTTTTTGCCTGTCACAAGTTATATGACAGGTAAAGTGGTTGTGATCGAAACCAACCACCGGCCTTTGCACCAAGGCACAATGTCTGTCCTCAAGAGAAGGAACAGCTGGAGTCTGAGGTAATGGTGGTTCAGCTGGTATCCCCACAGCGGCTAATGCAACTCCACGAGCACACAGCTGCAGAAACTACTCTCCATTGTCACCTGCTGGCCGAGATGTGTCTGCAGTGTGCCTGCAGAGAGAAGACCATTTTTTGGCCTCTATGATGAACTCATTGTTGAAGATAACATCATCATGAAAGGAAGCAGACTAGTTATCCCGACACCTCTGCACTCTGAATATCTGAAAGAGCTTCACAAAGGACACCCAGGTGTGGAATCCACAAAAAGAAGGGCAAGGTAAAGTGTGATCTGGCCTTCATTAAATGATGATATTGAGACTTCCATTCAGGCATGCACTATCTGTAACAGCTTGGAGCCTCACTAACAAAAATAACCACTTAAACTACACACAGTTCCTGATCTCTGATGGTCTGTTGTATCCACATTGACCAGCTCAGCAGTTTTAGTAATCAACAAGCCAAAATGCTACTTCTAAGTCCACAGCATCGGACAATGGAACTGGACTTCCTGTGTGTGATAAGCAGTCCTGAGTACCCACAGTCCAACTGTCTCAGTGGAAGAGCTGTGAGGAGTGCTAAACGACGGAAGACAAAAGATGGAACAGACTTATATCTGAATTTACCAAACATAAGAAACATGTCCTGAGACAGGATCCTAGGTTCACCCCCACAAAGACTGAGGTACCTGCTCGTTTGCAGGCAGCAGCCAACGTTGAAGCGCAGCTCCCAAAGAAGGGCAAAGCACAGAAACACTGCTATGACAGGCCCAGCAAGCCACTTGTTCCCCCAACACCAGATCAAGTGGTAAGACTCAAGATACATTTCTCACAAAATTCGTTCATAGGTGGTAGAGTCTGAAGAAAAGGAATATAGATGCAAACAACGTCATGTTCTGCCTGTGATGGAGCCTCAGCCTCAAAGACAACCACACAATCAAACAAACCAAATGTGTCCTGAACCTGAACTTACACCTGAACTATAGATGGACAAAACACAAATGACTGAAAAATCTGATCACACTGAACATACACCGCCAGGACAATATCAAAAACAAAACTGCCGAAAAGACTACCAGCAGAATGTTAGGAAGTGTGTAGAGACACAAGACAAGAGCCTAGTTTAGTCTACCACCTCCATGTATCTCACCAGGTTTGGTAGAGTTTCTAAGCCAAATTCTAAGTACCTAAACTAGACAAGATACAAAGCATTTGTGAAGCTGGATGAGTAAGAAGGTGTGTGTTTAAATGTTGATTCGTTGAGTTTTGCTGCAGTGTGTGACTGTGCATTAGCAATGCCCTTTAATTTCAAGACTCTCTAACTTGAGGTGTTAGCTTGATCAGCTACCTTGTTATTTCATAATACATTGTTGTATGTTAAGAAATAATTGATATGATATTTCTGTTGCATTACTTGGGGTTGTGGACAGCTGTAAGCAGCTGTAACATTATACTGTTTTGACCACATAGTGTTGCTGTCTCCAGAGATGTGCAAAACATGATCTCATTTTTGATGTTATTGTGTTGTCATGGTTGCTACAACAAGTCCTGGCTGACTCCTAACGTTAATATGAATAAATGTGAAGTTAAACATTCAGTATGATTTCTGGTCAATGAAACAATACCATCCATTACTGTTTTTCAAGCAGCTTTTTAAGCGTCAAATGTGGGTGTTTCGTAGCTACCCATTGCTGTTTTCCCAGCAGCTTTTTAAGGCCCCAACCTTGGGGGTTTTGTGGCAATTTGTCGCTGTTTTGTCAACAGGGATAGAGGAACCAAAACCAGTTGTTTTTTGACTCAGACATTGCTACATTTCCAGCAGAGCTGAGATACATACAATACAACTGCCAAACCAAAAGGTAACTCCTCAGTCTTAATTCTCTTTGATGCCACATGACAAATAGTATACACTAAGCTGAATTCTGAGATGTTGAAGACAAAAGCAGCTTTTAACTTCTCTTTTCGTCCTCAGTCTGCCTGAGTAAAAGCCTGATATTACAAGACTCAGTGGACTTAAATGATTGAAAGTCATCTGTTCTCATATTCTGTTCTCCTCAAATAGTGAAGGAGGGAATGTCTCAAAAGCCCTAACACAAATGAATTCTTACGGAAGAACATGGACCGCCAATCAGTCAAGTCAATCAAGTGCACTATAAAACATTTTCCTCAAAAGTAATGTAGCTTATAAGTTCGATTCTTAAACTTATGAAGAGGAAAATCTGCTTCATATTCTCCGATGCAGTTTTGCAGTTTTTTGTTTCAGGGCTTTTCTGGTACTTGGCCCCATTTGAGTTATTTTTGTAATATTGACTCCACCTTCACTCATATTAAAATAGTATTTCCATGCACCACACACACCATCAGCTACAAAGGATCAGTCTGACACGCAGTGAAAAAGACTCAGCATGATCCACTGCTGTGCCATGATGAGTGCTTCAGCTCTGCTTCTCTCCAGGCCTCCTAAAGGTGAAAGATGGTGGGTGTCTCATAGAAAGCCATCTGTTATGATTATGGAGATCCTGAAGGGGTGAGCGGTGACTAAAGTGGGCTTCTAATTGAATTGGGTGGAGAGGTAATCTTGTCAGAGTGCTGGGGTGGCTGGCACCACTGCCAACTACTCCTCCACAGGCTTCTCTTTACCTCCATGCTAAAATAATGCATGACAGTACAGTTATGGCAGATATAGTATACATAGTGTATGGTATGTGTATGTGTTGCTGTGGAGGAGAGATGTGTTTTGATACAGTATGCAAAGGACCTAAATTCTTCATGTCAGGCATTTAGCTGAGGGCAGAAGATATGGCTTTGGATTTAGACAGGACAAATGGGCAACATATGCCATCATCCGTCAAAGTTTTACTACATCATTATTTTAATGGCTGAAACATTTTTTATTTCTTTTTTTCTCAAGCCACTACATAGAGGTAGTGAATGTGAATGAGGCATTAGTTTATCACAGTCAGCAACATACAACAGATTTCTTGTTCTGCTGGAAATAGTCAGAACATTTGCCAGGTTTGGCTGTGTGTTAGAATATATCTTTTATAAATATATATATGGCTCAGCCTTGTTGGCTCAGAGGCAAGAAAGCCTTATTCAAAATCACTTTTTTGCTCCATCTGCTGAGATGGTGAGAATAGTGATATTCTAGTGATAATCTCACTGTCTTTTAGTCTCTGGTGGCCTCATAGAAACACCGTTTGCCATATGTTTTGGACTGTCACCAGAAAAAAAAAAATCAACATGGGTGAGTCAAGAGGCCATGTTTTGTTTTCAGAAAGAATGAAAAGGCACTGATTTAGAATTTAATGTTGTCATTGTAAATTTCTGCAGTGCACAGATACATTAGACAACGTTTGTATGTTTCATACGTATAGTATCACTTGTGGAGGGGATTTTGAAAGGCTAGAAGCCCTTAATCTCAGGACCAACAAACAATGGAAGCGGTTGTTTTTTTTTTAGCAAAACATCTCAACAAGCAGCAGTTAGGGCACCATAAACCAAAGCATGATCTTTTTCTTACCATAATTAACATCATAATCAACTGCTTTTGTGTCTAAACATAACCAAACATTAACCATAACATTGTTGAAACATAATAAAATGTACATTTTCAACATATCCCCGACTTAATAACTTACAATTGTTTCATATCTGTGGTTTGCAGAAATGTCAAATTTATTTTGGTGATTGGGTTGTTAACAGACTAGAATAGGCTAGCCTAAATGTGACTTTTCTTTTTATATGCTATCTTATGATACACTATCCTTGGAAATTTAATGGAATTTCTCTTAGGGCATGCATGTTTAAGGTCTGGCGCGGGGGCCAATTGTGGCCTGCAGAGCTATTTTCAATGGATTATCTTTCAAAATATAATATATGTGGCTCGTTACACAATATTGGTTAATCAAGCAAGATCACTTTGCATTTTTCTGTTCACCTCAATAGCAGGACCATCATACAGTTTGTGGACATGCACCAACTAGGAACGATGCAGCTGTCACTAATGTCTTTTTCATAAATGCATGATAAACAAGAAAACAAATAGTTAGCTAACAGCAGACAGGTAGCAGATTTGGCCGCAGCAAAGAAGTGTAGAGTTGACAGTGAGGGCCGCTGCTTTCGGGAGCAGCTTTCAGGAAAGTTGAATACTTTTTCACTGAAAGATGAAACATTTTCACTTGTGTCATTTGTATTGGATGTTTCACTTCTATTTTTTTATAACCCATAAAATGTGAGAAGCAGATGGCCCCCATTTATTTTTACATTATCTAATCTGTCCCCACTCAAAAGACGTTTGGATTCCTCTTTCATAAAGGATTAATTTTATCAGTCCTCCTAAAAAACTGAACCATAACATTTAGGTTTCCTGTACATGTTAAAGCTAAATAAAGGACTGTCTATTTATATACTGGCTGTTTAAATGTCAACACGTACTCACGTTAACAAAGAAATAAATGAGTGTGTTTTTGCCATTCAACAGTAACATAACATGTAATGAGTTTTAGACAAAAAGACATCGTTGCATCTTTGCACCTGTCATTTTAGTTGAGGAAATGTGCAAATGGCACATCTTGATTCAAGACTAATATGGTTAGTTTACTTTTTGTTAAGCACTTGTGAAAGGTGCTTAAGAGTGGAAAATAAACAGACCAGTCTATCCAAACAAAATTTTACTGACCTGATATATAGTTAATAATCCACACCCACAAACACAGAAAGAGGCTTCTCACTGCAGGGTCATATTGAAATCTTACTGTGTTACATAATATTCACTGGCCACTCTGACAACTTTCTTTTCATTAATGTTCATGACTCTCCTGCACCGCTGTCCATGCTTGACCTTAATGTCAGCTCATTATCAGCTTAATTGAAAGCAGAGAGACAGAGTTGAAATCCCATGTAGCAACTTTTATGATTCGTGAACAAGGTTCTCTGCCACACATTTGCACAATTATTACTCTTCAACCTACAGTCAGAGGTTTGAAGAAGCTCCCTCATTATCATCCCATAAGTGTGTGTGGGGAATGAAGTTGCAAATCGCTGACATAGGCTAAAAAATTACTACTGCTGCGGTATGTTGAACATTTATTTTAAACAATAACTAGAATATTATAAAATATTCATTTAGAGTGTCTACTGCACCTAAAATGTGTCATTGAAATGGTAATGCACAAGATGCTGGGACAACTGAATAATTCTGTAACATAAAATTCAAAATTATAAACACATGGACTTTTTCATGCGATCTACAAATTATTTAGCACAGTACAAAATAATGTTTTGCTGTTATTTAGCACAAACACACACAAAAACAAAACAAGCAAACACCATCACGCGGACACAGTGTCACCCACACTCGGACCTGACCTTCCAGTGTGTGTGTTGCCTCCCAGGAGGCTGTCAGCCAACTTGGGGTAACTTTTTGACAAAGTACCAATGGCCAAGCTCCAGGTCTCCTCATTCATGTGGTCCACCTGGGAGCTGCAGAGGCCACGTTGCATTGTACCAAGTGAATAGTGTACGTTATCCACAGGAGCATAATGCAGCCGTGGCTCAATGAAGCGGAGGTCCTCACCCTGAACTTTCTGCAATGAAACCCTTTTCATTTCTTTTCCGTGAAGTGACCTTCATAACAATAGCTTCTGTGGGGGATGTCAAGCTGAGTGTGGAGAACAATGGTCAGTGGGTTGGCAATGCCCTGTTGATAAACCCTTCAGTTTTGACTCACAACTGGTTTCTACTCTATTCATTACATTCATTATTTTAGAATATTTTTCTCCAGATCAGACCCCGTAAATGTCATTTTCACTGCCAGTCTGTATTGTTGTGTTCTCTGCTTTTGTTCCGTGTCTTTTTGTTTCATTTGCTATGTTGTGAATAATTGCTTTTAATTTAAGTCTATTTTTTGTTACCATTTGGAAAATCAATAGTTATCAGCAGTACAATTTGAATGCACCTTCTTTAGTTGATCTTGTAATTTCTTTCTTTTTTTTTTAAATTGCAGTTTCTTTTCGGTACTCCCACCTGTAATTAGTGAGCAGAGGTGTAGAATCCACAGTTTACAGAAAGCTGTTACACCGCTGAAAAGACTAAGTTGATTTAGAATGTTTTAATAGCAGGGTTATGGTGAAAAATCCAGGTTTTAATAGCGCTGAGGCTCATTAAATGCTGCACTGGTTTGTGGTTTAAACAGAATCAATGTTAGTTTGTGTAATTGGGCCCGATAAAAAGTCCGCTGTATGTGTGCGAGTGTTCTGAAAAGGCACACTTCTTTAAGATCTCTCGGCCTTGTCGTCAATATAAATGGAGCACATGCAATAATACCGACCTTGTTATTCAGCCAAGCCTCTCGTTTTCACGCTCCATTGCTCATTATTCCCCTACTTTATTGGACCACTTCTGGAGAATGGATTCCACGGCTGACCACTCGGCACACTGGTCCCTCTGAGGGCAGATGTGCCTTAGATTCACCAACATCTATAAAAGATGACAGGTTGAATCACTGAGGTGTGGTTCTGCTGCCCTAAGCGATCCTCAGACCACCGCTAATTGATGGGAGCATTTAAAGCGGAGAATTATACCACAATCTGAATGAGAGGGGGTACCAGCAGGGGTCCATAGGATTTAGAAATGGATGCATAGTAAAGTGGAATATTCTGATTGGGAGCTTGGAAGCCCTCGAGGACCGCAACAGTGTCCTTTTTTCTTTATTTGAAGAAAAAGCGAACGTTATTTCACAGTGAAGGGCACCTATTTTCCTCACATGGGTAGTTTGACATGGACAAATAGGAAGAGATACAAAAAAAGAGAGCAAGAGAGACGACTTAAAAGCAGGAGTGAAAAGGCACTGGGAAGGGATTATGGTGATTTAAAACCTCTCCTACCTCCATGTCTCCTCCCAGTGGTTTTTAGAGGCGGACTGGAACATAATGAAGACAGTCCATCAGTCCATCCAGCTATTCATTTCAGCTTTTTTACACAGTAGCTGCAATTAGGCTGGTGTGCGTGTGAATGCATGTGAGAGATTGAAAGGAATCGATTTCATCGCGTGGGTGTGGAGTCGTGTTTGTGTCTGTCTACAACCTATTGTATGTGCTCTTTGTATGTACGTGTGCATGTCTACATAAATCTTCATGCCTCTGTCTCCTCGCCTTTTCTTTTTTTATCCCTCCATTTCTGCTTCTTGTCCTAACGACTGTAGGCAATCGACTGAAACGGCAGGCTTCAGCAGGAGCAGTGAGAGAAGAAGCAGGCAAATTAATGATCCCACATCAGCGCTCTGATAAGAGATAACATATTTCCTCCTCAAAAACAGAAAGAAAAAAAACAGACACCTGTGTTAGATTATCTCCTCACTCTTTCACTCTCTCCCTCCTTCCTGTGTTCTTAATGCATTGCTGCCCTCACCCTGAAAGTGGGCATTTATTTTGCTGAGAGAAAAAAAAAAAAAATCAAAGGGAGGGAAAATTCACAGAGAACTGTCCACTCCACTGGTGCTGAAAAACCGGAATAACCGGCGTGCTGCAGGGCGACACAGTGTTTACAGGGGAGCACAAACATTACGCCGGACTGATCATCAGTACAATTTCGACGAAACATTTTTACCTTGAAAACAAAACACTTAGGGACGGCGCCAGAGGCAATTCAGATGGCCCTTTTTTGATGTTCCCCACCACATTCACACAAATCAACAACCAGTTCTTTACTTTAACTTACCTGCTCTGCACCAGCGATTACAATTTCCACATTACTGCAGTCGTAAACGGGAGGCAGCACATCAAGCACAAGTGTCTGCTTCAGTGACTCTGCTCAGCGTGTAAATAATAAAGCGCTGAAGCCGGCTGCTTATTGTCATTTGTCAATAAATAAAGCACAAAGTCACACAATGCAAAGCAAATTCGTCTTTTTAGATGAATTCTGCCTGTAAACATGATGAGGACAGAGCCAAGCCGGCCTGCATGCAGCCCTCTGTGGTGTATTAAGCTGAGGGAGCCAAGAGAGATAGCCCTGTGGCATAAATTGATTGCTAGAGACATATGTTGGCAACGCTGTATTTCACTCTGTGTGAAATCTCCCCTATGGGGCAGACAGGGTAAAGCAGGGAGGGTGGGAGAGGAGGGGAGAGTGTACTGGTTCTGGAGGAAGCTAAAAATGAGGATGAGGAATGAGCATCACAGCAAGTAGCTGCGTGTGTGTGTACATGCAGCTCTCTGTATGCAAAAAAAGCACATGTTGGGTTAGTAGTGTGTGAATGTGTATGCAAATGCATAGCCTTACACAACTCCTCAGCCGCGTGCTGGTGTTTTTGCGCTTTCGTGTGATGTCTACGCAGAGAGCAGACCTTGATGATAAGCGAGTTATCTTACCATGCTGAGTGGGCCATTTAAAAGAAAGCCATTTTTTTGGCAGTTCCATAGAGAGAAGTATGATGGAGAGGGGAGGATGGACAGGGAGGATGCTGGGAAGTGTGTGTGTGAGTGTGTGTGTGTGTGGTGCAGATGAGCAAGAGAACATACACAGCCAGTGGGGACAGAGCAACAAGGAACAGAATCCGTCATGGTTTTTATGTACGTCACACATGAGCGTACACCACACACATATTCATACATGCAGACCTCAACAAAAATGCAAATTACAAATCAACATCGAGTCCCACTCACACACATGACGACAAGCATGGAGGAAAATTACATATCTCTATCACCCACCCCACCCCACGTCTTTTTCTCACCCACCTACGTACACATGCACTCAGAACAAATGCTGCGCCTCCATTAGCTGCACTTACATGTGATCAACCCTTCATCATCCACGTCAAGAAATGTTGATTCCCGAGACAGCTGCACTTGCACAAGTCACACTGCTGATGTTGCCTCTGCTAATATATTGACATTATAAAACATGTCTCCAGGCATATTAGTATTTACTGGAGTGATACCTGGGTATGTAACAACTGCCCTGACTTATTTATGTATTTACTCAGAGCATATGAACACACATCCCTGAGCAGGTAAACAGCGTCAGATAGTGTCTCTGCAGACTGTGACAGTGGTTCGGTGACTTGTAAGCACACCGCAGAGGTCATTACATGGGCTAATCACCTGTGTTCATCACGTGTGCCACCTAGAAAGCAAGAGGGTACATGGAGTGATTTAAGAGAAAGGTGGAGGGAAGTGGTGGGAGATGAATGCTGCATTCATGTCACAAGGGAATTTTGTGGAAATATGAGCTGTCCCCTGGGAAGAGATACAAGTATTGGCCTTCTATTGGCAATCATTTATATTTTGGGTTGAAATACTGTGCCCCCGAGATAATAAGTTTTTACTTTGTTCTAATAACACTATAATAATAAGCAGGGCCAGACCTACTACATGTGGTACCCTAGGCAAGCTTCCTCAGCAAGTGCAAGTATTTGTTTTAGATATGCATGCAAATTGTTCTGGATTTTTCTTTTCTTATTATTATTATGGAAACTTAAGTTTAAGTTGAGAGCATTTAAGAACATTTAGTTTATTTCAGTAGTGGAATGCAATTAGGTACATTTACTTAAGCACTGTATAGGGAGACCAGTTCAGTGTTTCTTTGTTCCTGGTGGGATTACTTGTTACTAGCGAGGTAAGCTGACAAGGACAATCCAAAGGCCTTTGCACAAAAAGTCCATATTTTTTATACACGTCATTTGATAAAAATCATTAGGTACAGAAACCTTGCTAACTGCGTCCAATGTATTATTCTATTTGTTGTGGAATTTCACAATTTCACAATACAACGTAAAATGGAAAGATGAATTTCCTCCCTTGCTACTTTCTGCCCGTGTCTTGCATGTCACACTGCAGCTACCTGAGTTCTGAAAAGATACTGTGTAGTTATTAAATTACACGCTGCTGCAAGCATCATCACTGTTGTTGTGCATTCCTGAAATGGTTTATGTTACCTTCTCTCTGTCATGGAATGTTTTCAGAGGGACATTACTTCCACTTCTGCCACGTTCCTCTCTCTTGTTGTGGATGTATGTGATGTACAGCAAACATTTTCTTTACTGCTCCTTTGGCCAGCAGCTCTCTAAAGGCTTTGGACAGATGCAAAAACGTGTAAAATCAAACCTGCACTGAAATGATACACATAATATTTATTCTAATTGTGGTACAAGTTCTGACAAAACAAATAACACAAATTTGTTGTGCAAAGTCAAACAAACTTGCTGTTTCATTCAGGAGTGTGAAACAAACAGTGTGTTTATTTGTCTATGTGTGCATTGTCAACATATCCTTATACAATGACGTGACATCTTACGAAATTTGAAATGAAAAGGTTCCTTTGATTTCTTTGACAAACTTTTGCCCCTACCGGTTAGGAGAGGTAAAAGAATCATGGTTCATTTAAAATGTTACACACTTAATGACATGACCTGATGCAACATGATGTGAGATATGTAACTTAAAATCACTTCGCATTGACTTTTGGTTTCACACAGGACACAAACAGCATTCTCCTGGGTCAAAGTCCAAAGTCCTAACCCTTACCACCTCCATGCTTATACTTTGTTACTCTTTATACTCAATCACCTGACTTACTCCTTCATTACCGGAGATGGGGACTTGAGTCACTGTGACTTGGACTCGAGTCAACTCGAGTCGCTGTTTTGGTGACTTGTGACTTGACTTGACAAAAAATAAAAGACTTGAGACTTGACTTTGACTTGGAAGCTAAAGACTCTGGACTTGACTTGGCCTGAGACACAATGACTTGAATGATTTGAGTGTTATTCACATCATGTTTTCAGTTTGAATATAAAATTAATAAATTAATTTAAAAAATAATGTTGATTACCAGCTAGGAGCGCAGGCTGAGAATGGTGTTGTCATGATTGGATCACTACCCTGTCAATCAGTCATGCCCTCTCTACGTACCTTACATGTTTATTGGAGAAACACGCCCTCTTATATCAGATAAGCATCAACATGTCAGCGGGAGGCGTACCGAGAGTCATCATCTTTGGCTTTCGGAATTACCATTATGACGGCAAAAGACGAACAGCACAGTGCAAGACATGTGGCATAAACATCTAGACAGCCAGACGATAACTTCAAAATTTGTTCGTCATTTGAAGAGCCATTCTGCCCATTAAATGCTTGTCAATTAGCTAATATTACCTGTTTAGTCATAGTTAGCTAACGTTAGCTTGATACGATATGGGAGTGGGGTGGGGGGTCGGTTTGGTAGTACTTGTTTTTTAATTTATTTGCTAACATTAATCCCAGAAAAGGTGAGCGAACATTCCAACCGCTTCGTCACAAGACAGGCTGTATGTTTTATGAACGAGCAACACAAGGTTAAATGGGCTAAATGGGTGACACTGCCTTGGTTAGTGTGTGTGTGTGTGTGTGTGTGTGTGTGTGTGTGTGTGTGTGTGCGCCCGAGCATGGAAGTCGTCCCTGCAAAGTAAACATTGCAGTGTTGAAGTCAATATTTACTGACAGTTGCTTATATCTTGTTTTTTTTCACTTTATTAAGATCAAATTCTGCAGGTAAAATTACATTAATAAGGTGACTTGACTTGGACTTGACTTGACCTATTACAGGACTTGACTTGACTTGCCCAAGAAAAAATGACTTGGGACTTACTTGAGACTTGAAGGTTAAGACTTGAGACTTGAGACTTGCACATGTGTGACTTGGTCCCATCTCTGCTCATTACGATCAAGGCCAGCCTGCAACTCATGGGTCAAGTGATCACAACCTCCTGGCTCATGATTATGTGGTTTATAAATGAATTATATTGCATTACTTTTTGTACAGGCTTGGTGGGCCCACACACTGCAAAGGGCATATTTTACCTCGAGTTGCCAAATGGCTCCATACAGACAACACAAAAGTTTTTGCCATCTGAAGTCTCAGAATCCTCAGTGTTGGCTTTCAACATTTTCTTGGCAGACTTTCTCTCCTTTTTCATTGCTTGCCTTTATTCTTTCCTAAGATACTCTTTCTTGCATTTTTTTGTGCTTCATCCTCTCTGTTCTTCTTCCATCAATGCTGGCTTCACTGGTGTATCAGTGAGTATTTCAGACTGCCTCCTCTTCCTGATCCTGCCGGTTGTTTTTTCTTGGCCCTGCTTCTAAAAACGAACGTATAGCGGATGAAGTGAATGTCTTACCTGGAGACAACCCAGAGGTGCCTGCCTCATCTGGAGCACATCACATGGTAACATCATAAGGTAAGTAGCACAATCCCCCCTTTTCTTTGCAGAAGTCGACAGCTTTCACAGATAAAGTATTTGAAGAGTAGTTATCCAGCAAAAGTAAAACTTCTCTGCCCAGACCTTTTGTGGGTTCCACAAAGTGATCAAGGAATAAGAACCACTACTCTAAAAGGAAGCCTTCTTCTCACATCCATCCAGAGATGTTAGCGCTTCTGTCACTCCCTGTTGGTCCTCTCTGAATAAAGTATTCTTTGCAACATTTATGGAGGAATTCAAAGAAGGGAGGAATTGCATTTCCTCCTGCTTGCACAGCACATGCTGCTGATAGGGGCACACCTCTTTCACCCGATGTCATCGCACCCACATGCTTAACTCTGTGACGTGGAACAACAGGGTCTGGTGACTGGTCTGTTGTTACACCAGTTTCATCTACATTCCATATGTCGCTTCTGTCAAAGGTGTACCTCTCAATGACCTGTCCAAGGCTGTTGAAGAAGTGTTCCACATATGTGTTGTTAAAACTTGTGGCCCGTGTAAGGCTGGTTGCTCTTGGACTCCTTAATGATAGTCTGGGGTTCTGCTTCATAAAGACTGTGAACCAGCCAGGCCCTGCCATCTGCCTCTCATCCCGTGTTTGTGGGTGTTTGATGTTGTACAATACTGTCAGTTGATGCAAACTTTTTGACCTAAAAAAAAGTGGAATTAAAAACCTAGGTACATAGACACGATCAGTTTCTCAATTTTTCTTGCACTTAAGCATTTAATTCTACTCTGGTATCTCATGGCTGACCTGTCATACACTTACCTCACATGGAATCAGCCCATAATACTGGTCTGCTGCCGCCTCCGGTAACCTTTCACTGGACCCCTGGCCTCTCAGCCTCTGCCCAGTGTTACATAGGTTACAGTATATGTATGGTTGTAACCCTTTGTTTACAAACCACCCCACACCCATCAGTCATTGTTTAGCTAGCAACATTTCAAATTCAATTTAATCTTAGTCGTATGATTTTATCTGCAACAGTATAAATAATAATAAACAAATGTTTAGTCTTGGTCAAAGAAAGTTTACTGTCTTACCTCAAAAACTTGCTTTCTCCATAGAATGTGCATGTGGCTGTTTTTATCCCTGATGTGTGGAACACTTGAGAGATTTGTTAAGATGTGTCAATATCAGTATATGTGTTACATGTGAAGAGTAAATGAAGATGGCACACAACACAAATTAAATATTTTGAGGTTCGCCTAAAAAAAAAAAAAAAAAAAAAAAAAAAAAAAAATTTTAGTATAAGTATCACTTTGGAATGATGCAGCAGCAGCTCTAAACCTCTATCACATCATAGTACAATATGTGAACATTAACTCTGCAAAGGTTGATTCTGATAAAGTGAAGCAGAACAATATAAGACAGGTTTTAGTACAGAAAATTCAGGGGAGCTCTCTAAAATTTTGCATGTGATTTTTGTCATGTACAATCCTATTTCTTTCATTTTTTGTTTCTGTAAATCCCTACTGATGTTTAGGGTATACACATAGAACTGTCTGTTTCATTTTTTTTTTTACTTTTTCCCCACTCCAAACTGACGGATATGCACCTACTACGTTTGAACTTGAGTTTCTATTCTGACCTTTGGAAGCCAGGATCTCTGCAACGGCTTGGCCCATTTGAGGGATTGACACCTCGTCTGATTCGTTAGAGCCAATAGAATGACGCTATACCCACCAAAACGAGATTGACAGCACTGTAAGCCAATCAGAGTCAGCAGAACGCGTTGTGCGGAGATGTCGGCTGCTGTGAGTGGTCACTGTTTTGTTCCCCTGGAGCCTTTTTTTCCACCCAGATTCATTTGAATGATGGAAAACTTCCAGTAATACGCGAACAGAGCGTGAGACAACAGCAGAATGCACATTTTACAGCGAAATTAATAAGGTAAGAGCCATATTACAAATATATTTTGGCAAAGAGATTTCTGTTGTTGTTGTTCTTTGAGCTGTAGTTCTGTGATGGTTTAAGGGAGAGTGATTTGGAGTTTACATGTGGAAAGAGTGGGGTCTCAGCTTTCATTTGAGATGAATGTTGTGTGTTTTGAATAATGTGTGGTCGAGTTAGAGCCCGAAATATACCAAGTGGGTCCGGAAATTGGTGCTGTTTGGAGTTGTTGGAGTTAGTTGTTGTTGTTTATTTAGTTGATGTTAAAACTGAGTTTGGGGCATGTAAAAAGTTTTTTTTACAGCCTTGTAGCTGAGGTTCTGCTGTTAAATTTGATGGGCAACATCACTATGTACTTCTGATCAGTGTATTGATACACCCAAGGCCTTTATTAGCAGCCCCATTTTGGGGACTTTAGGGTTCAACAGGTTTTAAGTGCAACTTGATGCTCCTTGCAGGCCTCACACCAAATGACTTTTCAAGCAACTTTACTGTTGCAGGCAAATTTCCAGTGTCTGAATAGTTATGTTTTTCCTTGGTTGGTCAGCGCTCCTGTGATCTTGATTATTTGGTGTGAGCTGGTCATAAAACTGTGTCCAATCTGTGTCTTATCCTCATGATGTTCCAACAAAATCAAACATGTTCAGTATTTTTGTAAGTTTTTAGTTTTGGCTTGCAAGCAAATAGCAAATAGTGAAGTCCATGTAGTCACTGGGAAGGTACGAGAATGTGAACAAGTCTTGGTTCTCTTGGATTGTGTAAAGGGAGGAGAAACTGGAGGGGCTGTGCAGTGAACAGAAGTCTGTGTTTACTGTTGCGTTTATCTGATCCACCAACCAATGGAGGTTGCAAGTTGAGGTGACAAAATCCAAAATGTAAAGTTTGTACGCAAATTGAGTTTCTCTTTATTAATTATACTGATGCAGTATACTGTTGACATATGATACCTTTTATCTTGTATCTTTAGAAATATGTGCTTTTTGCAGACACGTAAGGAGTTCTAATATGTCATATTTCTTAAAGGTAGTTTGGCGTAATATTAACCAACAGGAGCAGGATGGGAAATAATCTCATAAGGAATTGAGTTGTAGTCTTGCAAACCGTGACCCTGCAAAATCCCCAGTCTTTGCAAAGTCTTACAGTGTGTGACTTTAGATGTGGGTGGGTGTCAGACTGAAGTCTTTCAGAAGTATTTTCAAAGCCTTCTAGTGTACCAAAGGCATTACTTAAGTGTTTCCATTGTATGCTACTTTTACTTCTACTATACTTGAACTACAATGAGGCTTTTAATCGCAGACACTTGTGTTACCTATTGCATTAACAATGACTCTGTTCTATTTAAGTGAATAAGTAAGCTATGACAGAGTGACAGTGAGCCAGCATGCAGAACCCTCAAACTGAAGCAGCTTAATTGAATTAAGCTATCATAAATTTTATTACTTACACAGGTGCTTTAATTATTAAGACAGTGTCCTCTTTGAAAAAAAACTATTACATTGGTATGCCAAAAAGATGTCCAAAAGAGCAGAAGCTTGACCAAGAAAGGGGCCTCGGGACATAAAAGGAATAATAGATACTTCTCTCTGTGAGCTCTGTCCAGGGGGTCCAGAATTTCTGACGGTGCCCATAGAAATATCTCAAGATCAGAAGGATGTATTCTATAGAAAGCAAAATATATAGATTCAAGCAGATGTGAATGATATCTGTAAAGTGGTGAAATTCCTCCAAACAGAAGTTGGGTTTGCTGCAAAAGACATGATCCAATTACAAAAAAAAAGTTGGGGCACAGCGAAGCGCAAAGACGACATATGGAACGGTAAGGCATCTTCTTTGTTGAACGAGATGCTTTCCTCTGGAGTACGAATCAGCGGATGGCGTGTGTGTGAAGGCAGAGATGAAGCAACTGGCATAAAGATGTGGAAGAGAGACACAAGGTAGTGTTAGGACATGGGTGGGTGGAAGTGTGTGTGTGTGGGGGGGGTGAGATGAGGAAGGAGGGAGGCTTCGTTTGCGATCCACACAAGAAAGGCAGTAGTCGCTGAAAGAGAAGGAGTGCAGGTAAAGAGAACGACAGGTGGACGTGAAGAGATGTTGGCAAAAGCACCAAGGCACTCAGGGGAGAGAAGATTTTTCACACCTTTTCTCTTTTTCATTTTTAAAAACACCCCCTCTATCAGCCACCGCTATCATGAATCCTCACGCAGAGGAGCTATTTAAAAGGTGAGCAGGTGTGAGTTGTGATGTCAGACCACACAGACAACATTCTGATTACTTCTCTCAGTAACTAATCAGTCTTTAGGATGGCAGCCAAGCACTCCAGATACTGTGTGGAAACAGTTTACAGACGAATAAGCTCAGATCAGTAGCTGACCATGTCTCTTCCAGCCTACAGTATGTCAGTGAATGCATCCCAGCAGACTTAGCTGGACTAGCTCTGACGATGATGGCTGGAAGGTTTTTCTCCCACGGTTATAATTTCCATTTCATAAAAGAACGCAGGTGATAAAGAGCGCTTTGTGAAATACCCCCCAACGCTCGCCGCAGCATAATGAAAAGCAGAAATCAATGGGAAAGGACTGCTCATTTCTCATTGGCTCTGTGTGTGTGTGTGTGTGTGTGTGTGTGTGTGTGTGTGTGTGTGTATGTGCGTGTGCAAAGCATACAGCACATGTATTTGAGTGTGCCGAAATCCCAATTAAAAGCAGAATCAAAAGGGAATGGGAATCCATAAATAAATGCTATTTCAGTAATGCTGCCTTTGTGCTGTTAAAGGCAGCAGCATCTGGTGTCACCGTAACTGGTTGTGATCGTAATCAATCTGTGCACTCAGAGCTGCCAGACACACAGGTTAATTTTGATCCTACTTCACTGCTTTCTTCTAGCTAGAGGGGGAAGAAAAGCAGTGATAACATTTCTTAAAATAAAGAGAACACGAAAACACCATTCCTGTGGTGCCATGGCAAGAAAATATTCCCATTGTTTCCCATAATGCTAATCACTTTTAATTGCTACTTGTCATTTTCTTTATGATAGAGCTTCTTATTCTTCCCAACACTCACAAAGCACTCAGAGGATGTGATTCTCTCTTTGATCTTTGTAATGATATTCTACGTTATGCTACGGTAGTATGTAAAGCAGATTGCTGGAGTGTTCACTTGTCTTTTATGACAGTATTTGGAAGCTGCAGTCAGGCATGGGAGACATATGGACATTTGTGGTAAAGAAAATAGGAGACTTTGGTTAATGATTTGTTGCTGAATTGGAGAAGTTGCCTCCTTCAAATAACACAACTACTTCATCTGTTCAAGAGAGGTCATATAAACAAATTAATGAAAATAAAGTATAAGTTCTATAAATGTTATTAAATATATGTCACAATGTACCATATTTTATAGCTTTGCTATTGGAATGTCGATCAGGTCATTCAGTGGTAATTAGTAAATATTAATATAATAACCTGCTAAATTAAGATGATGAATACAGTTAACATTATACCTGCATCAACCTCGCAGAGCAACTGTGGTTAGTGTTGTTAGGATAAATAGTATAAAAAGTTCATAATATAATATACTGAATATATTATATAAATATATAAAAAGTATATTTCAACTTGGATTGCACTTTTGTCCATCCTTTGGGATAATAGAGATCTGAGATCATGATTATGATGAAGTACAAAAATAAGATCCAAGTTGTAACAAACCTGAATTATCCTTGAATGCAATAATCCACTAAATTTAAAAAAAAAAAAAAGTTTTTACTTTGTTTTAAAAAAACAAAACAAAACAAAACAAAACAAAAAACAAAAAATAAAACGTAATCTAATCTCACATTCCAATAATACTTTACCACCAAAATGATCATTTGTATATAAATTACTCACTTCACGGAATTTGTAAAAAATAACAATCAAACAAAAAAAAAAACAAAAACAACTTTGTTTCTCACATGGCTCCGATGAATGAAGAATCCAAAAATGTAGAAAATTCTTGATGAGTTGAAGTCATAGGGTAACAACTGCAAAAGTGTATCATAACATCTGTTTACAAACTCTCAAACAAAGAGCAGTATCATCCAACTCTAATTTATCCAGCTGTATGCTCACTACTTTCCAGCACATGTATTTTCGCTACACCCTTAATATTTAAAACTGAACTGAAAGTGAAATGTAGCTATGCTCTCTTCAAAGCCAGACTCCATTGACAAAAACATTGATTTTTACAAAGGAGCTGCTGGTCTATTGCTGCCTCGATCAGTTTGTTTGTTTGTTTTATTGTATGACTTTGGTGCTTTAAAGGATTTGTTCAATTCACTAAAGTAACACAATGACACAAACACATTGATTGAGGCAGTGATAGACCAGCCGCTCCCGCTGTTTAGCGAGGTAAAATTACTGTTTTTGTCAATGGAGTCTGGAAAAAATTGATGGAAAAGTAGATAAGTTTAACTTTTAGTTTGGTTTTAAATAGTAAAGTTTTAGTAAAATTGCATGTGTTTGGAAAGTACTGAGCATATGACTGGATAAATGAGACTTGTTTGAGTTTGTAATATAAATAATATTCTTTATTTCGAGAGTGCTTTTCAAAACATAATTACAAAGTGCTTTACATGTCAGTTATTAAAAGAAACACGACATGAAAACAACAACTTTTAAAAAAACATAAGATAAAAACTTTGGTATATAAAATATTAGGGAGTAAAGGACAGTCTAAATGAACTTAACACCCGAGTAAAATCAGGAAGGGCTCTCCGATAAAAGTATGTTTTAAGAAGGGACTTTAAAGGGATCACCAACTCAGCCGACCTGATTTCCTTGGTCAGACTGTTCCAGAGCCTTGGGGCCCTGACAACAAATGCTCCATCCCCTTTAGTTTTCAGCCTGGCCTCTGGAACACACAAAGACCTCTGACACAACCTCTGTTTTGTCTGAGTTTATCTGAAGGGAAATCTATGACATCCAGCTTTTAACATCAGTAAAGTAGTCACTGACTTAACACATCATTCCAGGATTTGTGGATCTAAGGTAGATCAGGTAGATCTGGATATCATCAGCAAAAAAATGAAAAGAGACACTGTGTCTCCAATAATATTCCAAAGCGGGAGCATGCACAAGGAGAATAAAATTGGTCCCATGATGAACCCTTGAGGCACACCATACTTAAGAGAAGAAAATGAAGAGAAATGGTTATTGACATAGACACAAAATTCCTGTTCATCTGATAAGATAAAAATCATTTAAAAGCTGTACCAGGTATCCCCACCAGTGTAAACCACTGGTTGTAAACCAGTGTTTTGATATAGTTTTGCTGTTAGTAAACGTGGTTCCGTTTAATTGTCCTCATAAAGATTGATTGTTTTATGGTTTCTCCATTCACCATGTTTTCTTCTTGAATTCAACACAACACAGATTAAGTAACTAATAAACATGTCATTTGGGTGGTGAGCATTCCTTCAAACAAACTGTATTACAGTATAGAAAGGTATCACCCTGCTTGTGTAGATATGTTGTGCAAGTGTGAGCCTAGTCATATCCCCTGGCAAATTCTCATTAATTAAAGAGGACATGTAGACAGACAGGAGGTGATGAGCAAAAGATGGTTATTGCATACATACATACATACATACATACATATATGTCTGCAGTTATGTATGACAAAATGGGCTTGCATTCAGTATACCAAAGGGACAATGCTCTCCATGTTCCCGTAGACAGACATTTTATTGTTTGATAGGGGGCAGTTAAAACACAATCATATATTTTGCAGATGTGTGAGCATACAATCACCAACAGTCACACACATAAAATACGCTGTACACCTCCCAATAGCTTATTTCCCACCTGTGTATGTGCTCAACACTACACATGAATGAATTTAATACAACTTCATGTTTGAGTGGCCACATGCCACCAAAGCAGAGCCAGCAATCAGCCGTGTGACAACAAGTCACTACAGAGTTCCAAAATCACATGCATTTCATGAGCTCAGTGTCTTAAAATCATCTCTCCACACACACACACACACACACACACACACACACACACACACACACACACACACACACACGACCAACATCTGAGGAGCCATCAGAGTGCTGAGTGTAGATATTCTCTTCCCTCACCTGAGTTAGTTGGAGGCCATTTGTCACTGATGAACCCCTCAGGCACAGCACACACCAAGGAGAGATTCATTTGATGTACGTCTAATGTGGGTTCTCCATTGGATGAAGGCTGTAAATGTTTGACACCATGACTGTAGCAGAGGTAGAAAAAGACAGCCACGTCTGTTCCATTTTCGCTCATATCCAACTCATTCACCCCGACTCCATACATTATATATATTACTACATTACAGTTTCATATTATATTATCCAATCTAGGGGCTTCATGGCTCTCAGTAGAATCCAGCCTGGTCTTGTGATATACAAATGTCATAATATAAAGTTCAGCTCTTATTTTCATTTTTTTTAAGTTAAAATTATCTGTTACATCAGTGCAACACCTTAATTTTTTAAATCATGCTTTACAATAATCTCGAGAGTGCTTCTGTATACTGTCAATACTGAATTGTTGACTTCTAATGCTCTGCTATTTTACAACTACAACACACTCGCACTTTGTTATGCTCTACCCAACATGTACAAAAAAGAAACCCTGCACAGTGCAGCCTCAGTCTTCTACTTTAAAACAGAGAGCAAGCTCATTTGAGCAGCTGGTGTTGAAATGCTTTGCTCAGTGAAGCAGTGACTTCTTCAGATATGGATGAATCAGGAATAACTATAGCTCACATACTGGATAAGTTAACCAGGCAACTTTTAAGTCTTAAAGCTTTTTTCTTCACACTATGACTAATTCTGACACAAATGATTTTAATTACCATGATATAAAAGAAACAGAAATAAAATGCTATGCTGTTTTGCCAGCAGATATAAAACAAGTGATGCAGTATGTTTAGTTCATACCATCCATATTTTGATATGATTTTTCCCATGGCCAAAAATTCTGAAAGCCCCTTAGTCCCATTGGCCCAAAAGCCTATTTCCTGACCTTAGATAAAAAAACAACTTTATTTGTTCCAAAGTCCTGTTTTCCCCAAAAATACACACTCCCTGCAGTTTCTCAGCCATGTTTGAGCCACCAATCAAGGGTGTTTTTCCTTGGCACTGTTTCCCAGCGGTGTTTGAGCCACCGAACGTGGGTGTTTTTTATTAACTTACACCTGCTTTTCCAGCACATTTGTGCAACCAAACATAAGTGGTTAAAGCCAAAACATGAACTCTTCCTAACCATGACCAATTGGTTTTTGTCCCTAGACCTAACCACATAGTCACCTCAGCATTGTTGCAAATATAACATGTGGTTAACAGAAGTGTACAATGCAAGCATTTCTTTTGGCAGTTGGGTTGTCTAACTAAAGAGAATCTGTTTTATTTAGACAAACAGGACATCGGAGCAATTGGTGTTTGTTTTTGGAATAACAGGCTGTCAGAGAAACAAACTTTCAGTCTGATGTGACATTTTCAGACTATTGGGGATTAGGCATTTTGGTCTTGAGAACAAGGGGTTGTCCCTGTCAAGGATATACTGATCAAAAATTTAAATTAATACTATAATAATTAATTTGAAAAAGTTTGCTGGCAATTTGTCATTGGTCTAAATAACTGCTGTAATGACCAGTTATGGAAAACAATGCCATAAAACTGAGAAGATCAGATGAAAATCTTAATAAAGACATCACACTGAAAGGATGTGCAGATGGATGGATGGATGACTGTCTTCTGAATCACCCAGTAAGCTGAACTCAACCTCAATGCAACCAAACAGACTGAGAGATGCTATAGACAATCACGTTATATGTGGTGCATTTAGCACGATCCAATTTCCAAATGATCTTCAGCATATCAAATATAGATACACATCATTCATTGACTACCTCTTAGAACCATGTGACATGCTGTTGGATGGTGCAATGACAATGCTATCTATTTGGACTCAAATAAGAGGTGCAATTCTCATCTAATGATTGTGTCTCAAATCAGGCCATGACTAGCTTTGTTTTATATTATCTAAGCGGTGCCGATTACTTTTTAAGGCAGTCATTACTCCGTGTGCTATTGTGTCACACTGTATTTCAGTCTGTTACAAATGGAGCTGTTTGAGAGTGTCTGACAGTAAATACTGTGCACGATGAAAACATAATTGCCAAAGCCCCCATGATGCGATGTTGTGACAACATCAGTGCTGATAGCGGATGAGAGGAATCACTTGTGTGTTAAAATTGCCATTCAAACTTGGTCAATCAATCGTAGCAGCCATTTAAATGTTAATGGTTAAAAATGAACTGCTACATTGTTGGTGGACAAGTGGTGCTCCGTAGCCAATGCAGTGTTTATTCTCGAGCTGTTTAATTACTGACAAGGGCATGTACCTTCTAGCAAAGCGACTGCAGAACAAGAGGCATTGACAGCTATTTTTTCAGCTGAGAAATCACTGAATAAAAAAATCAATCTGGCTAAGAGAGCTCTTGCATTTATCATTATGTGACAGAGATATATGTCACGCATGGGAACGGTGCGCATAAAACTCATTATCATATGTCACGTCAGGCATGGTGTGAGTGCAGTTTCGATCTGGTGAAAAATATCGCAGCATGATCTCTAATATGCGGTGTTTAAAATGCCAAAGAAAGCCGACTGCTCCCTGTGAATCACACACCCATACAGTATGTCAGAACCAATTGAAACCATACAGAAATGGGAAGTCTCGACAACAAAAGCATTTCATATTAACGGTCATTTCATATTGGAAGCGAACCACCATTACTTTCAGGCAGCGAGTCGTGACGAGTGTCCGGAGCTTTCAATATAATCTGCGGGTGGACGGGGATGTGTTTCAGAAAGGATGAGGGCTGAACAAGAGAAATCCATTAGCCTCACCCTCTAAGAAGACTGTCATATTTATCTTTTGTACCATAAACTACCTCTATATATCCTCGCTCTCCCTTCACTCAGCATCTTATTCCCTCTAACTCACGTCTTTACTTTTATACCACCTCTTTCAACTAAATGCTTTTCAGCCCCCCACCTTTTCTCACTTTTCTCCCTAATCTCACATCCTTCTTTCCCCCATCACTCCTACTGCTAAAGCAAGAATTCAACTCAGTCTGTTGCACCCTCACCCTCTGTGTCCTACTTCCATTTTCTTTGCTTATCTATGTATAGAAAAAATAATATTGACTCCTTTGTAGGTTGCTGGTATTACATTGGATAATTTCTGGCTTTAAATTCTGCCTCCTCTTTACCACCTTGTGGTATTAATAGTGATCACTGTCTCTTCAGAGTTGTTCAACATGAAGATGCTGTGCAGCTTACCAAAATCACCTCACACTACATGACTTAGGAATGTAGCGTGCCTTGTGCAGCTTAAAGAAAAATTATACTGAAATGGCACTTCTATTTTAGTCCTCTGGAGCTGTTAAATACACATTCAATAATTAATGTTTGTGAAATCTACCCTCTCTAGATATGACAGATATGTTACATTTGCACATTTAATGCAACATTCTAAAATGACGGAACATATGAGCTGACTTTCTCATCGGGAGTGGATGGCTTGACATCTAGGCAAGATGGCTGCTAAGCTGCAGATTACTGTTTGAGATCAACAAACAATAAAATAGTTTGTGTTTAGCTTGTCGACAATGAATTGCCTTTTTAGGCTGTAGCTGTGGGTGTTTTGTTGCGACCCATCAGCATTTTTCCATCTGGGTTTTAGGTTCCAAATGTGGATGTTTTGTAGTGACCTGTCAGTGTGTTTCTATCTGCTTTTTAGGCTTCAAACATGGGTGTTTTGTTGCAGTCTTATTAGGTGTTTCCATTGGCTTTTTAGGCACCAATTTTCGGTGTTTTGTAGCAACCAGTCAGTGTTTTTCCATCTGCTTTTAGGCATCAGTAGTGGGTGTTTTGTAGCTACCCATTAGTATTTTTCCATCTGGGATTTAGGCTTTAAATGTAGATGTTTTGTCGTGACTCATTAGGGTTTTTCCATCTGTGTTTTTGGCACCAAACATGGGTGTTTTGTAGCAATCCGATTGGGTGTTTCCATTGACTTTTTAGGCACCGATAGTGTGAGTTTTGTAGCAACCTGTCAGTGTTTTTCCTTCTACTTTAATGCTCCAATCATGGGTGTTTTGCAGCACCCCATCTGATTTTCATCAGCTATTTGGATTCCAAACTTATGTATTTTGATGCAAATTGTCAGCGCCGAGACATTGCTTCTATTTCTGTCAGGACTGAGTCCCTCAAACTGGATATTTCAAGCCAAAACATGATCTTTCCTTAACCATAACCATGTGATTTTTATTGCCTAAACCTAACCACACATTCACCATCCCAGTGATGTTGAAATGCTAAGTTTCAACATGTCCCTTAGATAAATCATGGGCAAATATAAAGTATGTGTGGTTTGTAAAAACTTTTAATGGCAACATTTTTTCTGGCAATTGGGTTTAACTTACATAAGCTCAACTGACCAGTGCACATGTGATGGAGGAAAAGTTTATTTTAAATCTGCTGGCTGCAGAGGACATACCACATGCAGTGGAAATGCAGTGCTATGTGTAGTTGAATGCAGAGTACTGGGGCTGCTGTGGGGCTTTGGTTTCTGCTGCAGCCACCCATGTACTGTATGTAGCAGGATTAATTCTCGGCACTGCATTCGGCTTCTATGCCATAAGACACTGTAGATTGAAGGAAGGATTGTTGGAAACACAATTATTTGTGTTTGTTCCCCTTGTTTATGGCACAGCAAACAGAACAACTTGCCAAGTTTTGTGTAGGATGGTAGAAAATAGATATTGCGATGCTTTCTCCAGGACATGATTACAACAGTCAGGCTATGCAATAGGATGCAACATACACACAAAGAAAAAGCCTGAGCTCACATCAGGAACAAAAAGGGTTAACTGCACGGTAAACAGGCTGTAATGAAAGAGGTGGATTGCCAAGATGGAGAGAAGAGATGGAGAGAAAGAGGGAGAGAGAGAAAAGGAAGAAGGGGCAGGAAGGATGTTCAAAGGGTTTGTTGTAGCATTTGAAAGGGGAATTTACAACAGACAGGCAAGGAACACACAACAGCGGGGCTTTGAAGTCTCTCGCTATGTGTGGAGATGCCGGTGCTTACACGCCTTGATTAGCTGGAGAGAGTTTCACACCCCCTGCTGCACATGTTGTTGCTGTGATACTCTTACCAAGCAGGGGATGTGGTGATAGTCAGGGGCTCAGCTGGAGCTGTCTTCATAGGTGTGCATGTGTGTGTGTGTGTGTAGTCAGGGAGTGTGTAGATGTGCTTATAAATGTCTGCAATGTTTGAGGGTGTCCATGAGTAAATGTATGCATGAGCAGCTCATGTAGGTGGAGTGTAGCTCTTCAGTGCAGTGGTGGAGAGTGTATGTGCTATGTGTGCATGTGTGCATGTGTGTGCGTTTATGTGTGTGTGTGGGGTCCAGACTGTCGGCATAATTGGATTGACAGCTCCCACTGTGAAGGGTGCAGCAGAGTCAACTGGTGTGTGTTCCTAGAGAGCTCCCCTGATGCCCTCTCCTCCTTCCTCCACCTCCTCCTCGTTCCTGTTCTCCTCTTCCCTCCCACCTCCTTCTGCTATGATCCTAATCAGGAGAGAAAGGCCGGCTAAGGAGCTTCAGCTCGTGGTCACTGGGCATCTTCCTCCTGTGAGAACACAAATAAGAAGACAGATAAGAGACTTCAAGTATTTATAACACACTTGTATTTATATACAAGTGTTTACTTGAGATATGATTCATATGTAGAATATACAGTATAATATGAACTACAGGATTCGGGCTGCACAAAGACAGCACTACATTAAAGGAATAATCCACATCTCAAATGTCCATTTGTATACCAGTAACTCACCCTGTATTATGTTAAATCTATGAAATGTGTTTTTCTTAGGATGAACGAAGAATCCAAAAACAGAGAAAATTCTTAATGAGATGAAGTCATCGGGGTCCACCTTAGAGTTCTCAAGGGGCCCAAAAATTCAACTGAAACCAAAATGACCTGAGGGACTTGAACCCCAAAACTGGCACGGCCCGACATCATCGCATACATCACTGGGTCTGAGCCCGACTGAACCTGATTTATTTTTTTTTTTTAAATGCAAGGAGGGAAAAATGATGCTCCCCAGTGCGCCTCAGCAGCTGGCTTCCCTGGCTCAAATACAGTATCTTTAATCACTTAAATTCAACCAATCATTCATGTCCCAAAATAATATTACCAGACAGACAGGCTTCACCATCAGCGTGGGGGAGAGCAACCATTGCGCATTATATAGCGCTGCGCCGCTGCATTTAATGAGCCGTAGCTGCTATCAACATTTTTCCTGCACCTGAACGCTGACTGACTGACTGAACTTCGCTCACACTTCACAGCAGCATATCTTATTTAGTATTACTATTTTTTTCATCAGAATGGAATTCAGCATTCTTTATTTTTATAATTAGCATATTCTTCTTGCTTAATTATTATCATCCCCCTTACACACACACACACAGCAGACGATACTTCAACTTCAACTCGAACACTTTATTAAAAACAGTAACTATAACCTTCAAACATCAACAACATAACATTGAATAATGAATGGATTTGGAATAATCTTAACAGACATGCATATTTTCTTCTTCGCAGGCTGCTGAATATCTGTTTAGCCTTTAATAATCAAACATTTACTCTTTAATAATTGGCCCAAATAATAAATGAAAAAATCTCCAAATAAAACGTGAAACAAATGAAATTACTGACTGTTCTGCTGTGTTTTTAAAAGTCCGCTTTCATTAGGAGGACCAGCCAGCTTGTAATCCCAGGAGAACCATGGACAGCAGCATTGTGTGTTAGTGCTGCTGCCACATCCTCAGACAGTGCGCTTCTTTGACAGACACACTTTTTTTTTCTTTCTCTCCACTGTCTGTGCCCGACAATTTAGTCAATTAGTCGGCCCAAACTGACCCAACCCGTTGGGCTTATTCGGGTCGGGCTCGGCTCGGGTTGAAATTTAGAACTCTAGTCTGCGTTTTACAACAGCAAAACTTTATCAAAACATCCATTTACAAACTCTTGCACAACTTGTGTAGTACCATTGTAGTATCGTTTATTCATTCATATGCTCAGTACTTACATACAACACTCTGATGGGGAACTTAAGCTCAGTACTTACATACAACACTCTGATGGGGAACTTAAAGTAAAACGTATTAATGCTCTCTTCAAAGCCAGACACCAATGACAAAAACAATCATTTTTCCCTTGATGAACACAGGGTCTGCTGGCTTGCCACTACCTTTGCCAGTTAGTTTTTTTGGTAATGTGTGACTTCAGTTAATCAGAACTAACCCTTTAAATCACTAAAGTCACTTAATAACTGATTGAGGCAGAGGTAGATCAGCAACTCTGGTGTTTGGTGAGATAAAATTACTTATTTTGTCAATGGAGTCTTGCTCAGAGGAGAGAATTAATACGTTTCACTTTAAATTCAGTACCCCATCTGAGAGTACTGTATGTTTGAGAGGTACTAACCATGCCACTGAATGAATGAGACTTGAGTCCTTTTTACACTGCCACATTCTCCACAAATTCTCCGCCAAGCTGCAAGCACTTAGACACACGGAGTCAGATTGGCAAGTTGATCCTAGGTGCCCAATTTTCCGCCTTGTATTGGCAGAACAATTTTAGTTTGAAAAGGCTGAAGCGGACTTCTGCAACGGGAAGGGCTGTTGATGATTTGTGGGAGGAGCTGTTGATGACACCGCATGTGCAAACCACTGGCGGTGGATTAACAGGAAACAACTGATAGCAGGAATTAGTGAGCAGCTAGTAGCAAGAGGGAAACACAAACCTGACAGACACTGTAAAGATGAGCAACTGAGGAGACAAAGAATTGCACACCTGGCTTGTACTCGCAAATGAAGAGGCCATTAACTGTCAAGTGATGGGAACAGTGAAGAACGGGCTGAGTTATGAGAGAATTGCCGAAGGACTGACATCAGGCATACAGGGAAAAAAACAGTTTTCTTCACAAATTCAACCTAACACAGGGCGAGTAAGTGATGTACAATTGGTCATTTGGGTTTGACAAATTCCTTAAAAGGATAATACTAGTTTATTACAACTTGGTCTATTCCATCATTGCTATAAATTCAGAAAATCCACGTCCATTCATTTCCATGTCCATTCTCTTTTAAAAAACCCTAGATATCAGCCATTAACTTGGTAAGTTAAATGTCCATATCAACAATAGAAATGATGCCAAAACAATACCTTAAGTGCCCATTTATGCTGGGAAAGAATGAGTTTGTACAATATGTTGTGACTATGAGAAATGGAATAAGTATATACAGTATAACTGTTATAAGATGCCACACTTGAAGTGGCAAAGTGAAAAGCCATCTACCAAAAAGACAGTTGAGATGTGATAATTGTTTAAATATGTGAATCACACGCACATTTTAAGACAGGCTCTCCTGGAAGAAGTTCACAGTGTCGCACTTGGTTGTTCACACAAAAAGTGACAGAAAAAAAAAAACATGAAAAAAGTTCAAACCCTGCCAAGTTTCTCACTTCCACACAGCTGACCAGTTACTGCATGGAGTGGGTGTGAATGTAGGATTGACAGACGCAGACATTGTCGGACACAGCCCCCCTGGATTTTGTCAGGTTTGAGAACACCATGATAGAATTAGCACCTTTTTTTTCCTGCAGTTGAAACTTATTCTGGTGAATTTTATTAACGTAGAATGCTTTCAGTTTGATTAGGGTCCAGACCAAAAAAACACAATACGTAAATCTGTCTGGCTGAAAATCTGTTTCTCATCCATAGTTAATTTATGGCCATTTTCTGGATGAGTCAGAAAATAATGTGATATGCATCTGCAATAAAAGTATGAATCCAAAGACAGAACTAAACAAATACGCTGATCATTCCAATGTTTCATTCATCACATTAACATACAAATTAACTTGTTTGTTTTAGGCTGCAAATGATAAGATAATGTAATAAAGATGAAGATGATGATGGATGGATGAAGTCCACTTCCCGTCTTGAGAAACTGAGCTCACAACCTGCGGTTATCTGTGTGACCTCTCCATGATTACTAGAGAGGAGGATGGGTTTGCAGTGTGGGTTTGTGTGCTGGTATGTGAACATGTATGTATTTCCATCTGTGCTCAGGTCACCACCCAGCAAATAGCTGCACATTATCCCAGCTGGATCTCTTGGGAGCAGGGTCAGCATGTTGAGAGGCAGCAGCTGAGGAAGCCATGGGAGGAAAAAGGATGGTGAATAGAAGAATAGAGAGGTTAAGGATCAGCCCAGATGGACTGCATGATATATTTGGGTGGTGTGGGGAATAGTGTTATGAGACAAGACTTGAAGGGCAAGGCACTGAAAAGAGGCCGAAGTGTGCTCGTATGGGACAGTCTGAAATATACATTGAGGACAAAGCAGTGATTCAAACCAGGACAGTGAAATGTACCTATACTTTACAATTTATACCATATACCTATGACAAGTAATACAACACAATTGGGATACAATTAGATAACCCACGTAATCATGTGCCAGGAATTTGTGTATTACCCACAAAATCTTATAGGCTGCAATCACATGACAGATGCACTGATGGGAGTAAAGAATGAAGTAGTATAAAGTACAGAAGTCCGTGTAAGGAGGCAGGTTGGGGCTGGTGGATGTGTTACAGACCTGGCTCAGGACTTGCAAAAAATGAGAGTTCACTGATTAAAGGTGACCAAAAGGCATTTATTAAACTAAACATGTTAACTCATAACAAAAACTGAAGGAATGTTCGTTGGATCAGTCAAGCGTGTAGAGATGAGTGAAGTAATTGTGGTCAAAGTAAAACTACATAACACAAAACAAACTAATCTTTTGTGAAGGCCATGTGTGGGGCATATTGGCAGTTCAGCAGAGAGAGGGAAACACCCAGGTTGTCCCAGGCTATCCTTAGGCCATCCCTAGGTGTCGCCAACCAACCCTAATGGACCTCTTGTTACTCATAGAAGACAACTGGAGAGACTTAGGCCTCTAGTTTCGCAGACCGGGCGAGGCGGAGGTGCAGCGCACCTCGCCAACTGGGTGTGGGCAGGCGAATTTTGCAAGTTTTGCACACCGTGCACAGTACTACTCTTTCCCACCTCCATCCCTCCTACCTGCGCAAGTCGGAAAGAGGGAGGAGAGAAGGCGTGGAGTGGGTTTTACACACATCACACCAATCACATGAGCCCCCCTCCTCGCCCTTAAATGCACCGCACAAAGGCGTAATGAGAGTTTACTCAATTCGCCATGGTAGAAGAGAGCAGCAGCGTCAGATGGTCAAACTTCTCCCAGCAGGAAATTGATGTTTTGGTCCAGGAGGTCCAAGCTCCCAGTGTCTGAATATATGGAACTGTGAGACCTCCACGGGCTGAGAATGCAAAGGAAGCCTGGGTGTGCGCGCTCTCTCTTTCTCTCTCACAGGATTTGGTGACGTGTGCGCACTGTCCTCCGGTCAGCCAAACTTCCACTTACACCGACTGCGCTCCGCCTGCGCAGCAGACATGGTTTCAGCTGGCGAGGTTTTAGCGCACCTTCGGTGAAGCCTTTTGGCACGAAACTGCCACTGCACCAAGCTGGATCTGTCGACACCTCCTGCTGCGCCACCACACCCATCTCAGTGGACCTTGGTCTGCCAAACTATCAAACTGAGCACGCCTTCGGTTGCCCTGCACGAAACTAGCTTGCGCGGGGTTCCCCACCCTGCGCCACCCTGTGTCGCGCCGGGAAACTAGAGGCCTCAGAGTTGGAAAGAGGTTGTCACATATGTGTCAAACTAACACAGGACTTTTTCCCAAAGGACCGCTGTTTAGCACCTTGTGAAACCAAGGGAGGTTTGAGTTATTTTAAGGTATGTCGTCACCATGTTTGTGTTCCTAAATCTAACCCACATAACTTTACTTTCCTAAACCTAATCTATGTTAACTTTACTTGCCTAAAACTACATAACTTAACATTCAGTACGTATGTGTAACAACACCCAACCATATTTCTTTTCACAAACCTAAAATATGTAATTTTATATATAAGTACTGTACATAACTGTACGTAAAGTACCTAAAGTGACAACACCACTAATTATACCACTGATCAGTGGCATTGCCTGGCCTGGGCATCCGGGGCTTTAGCCCTGAACGTTTTTTTCTTAAGCCCCGGATAATTCAACTTCAGAAGAAATAATGATAACTGTACATTAACGAGCCACTAAAGAAGTTGTAGTTTTCCATTTTCAGTGAATGCAACACAGGATGATGTCGAGACTGGTTAATCAGAGAGAGGGGTTGCGTGAAGCATCCGTGTTTTGTTGGCTGATAGCCTCGCGTCACCAGGCTCTTCCGGTATCTAAACCGTTGGCGTGCTGGAGGGAGACGTTTTAGCAACAACACGAAAGATCATGGATATAAGACGTTTTTTCAAAAACAAGGAGGCTGACTCGGCTGAGGCTCACGTCTCTGGGGAGCCGTTACCAGAAACAGGTAAATGAATAATTTAAATTCTGTTTATTCCTTCAAAATTATGTGAAACGTGTAGTGTTAGGGGGGCGTGCCGGCGGAGCTGCGGGACAGTCCTCCCCGGTGATAGACGCTCTTAGGCGGGCTGAAAATCCCTGAAGGCTCGGTACGGCTGGCGACTTTTCCCACACATAAATTCAGTGATATTTTTCTCACATAAGTTACCAAAGATACCGCACACAACTACGTAACTGTTGTTATGTCCTTCTAACGTTGCTGTGTGGGTTGAAGTGTTGGCCTTTTTCTTTTTATTGTGAAAGCTGAGCTTTCACAATAAAACTCCCGAGGACTTCCGAAGGGCTGACGAGAGCTGACGAGCACCTCTATCTCATTTTGCCTGCATGTATACAGTTATTCATGTAGATATTTGTCAATGTTGTTATTGATTAGGCTACTCATATATTGTTGCAACATTTAAACTCTTTACAACCATCTCTTGTATTTCATAATTAAAACAATATAATTGAGCCCAGTGAGTGCCACTTTAGCAAGGAAGGAAAAAGACAAGTAAATGCTAATCCTGTTGCAAGGGCCAGTTCCCTTATATGATTGCTTTTTCATAAGACAAGCAAGTGATGGAGGGAAAGAAGAAGCAAGTGAAAGGAGACAAGCAAGTGAAAGAGGGAAAGAAGGAAACAAGCAAGTGAAAGAGGGAAACTAGCAAGTCAATGGAGAGCGGCAAGTGATGGAGGGAAAGAGAGAAGAGAGGATCAGATGGAGAGTTAAAACCTACAGCATGGTGAGTTAGCCTCATCAGAAAATGGTGTGTGCCTGAAATCAGTTTGTTTATCTGTCTTTTTTTTGTTTTGTTTTTTCAGAAGATGTGTGACAGAGAGAAACATGAGTCATGGAGGGAAACAGCAGCAGTCTGGAAAAGTGAAAGGTACAGTAACACTCAATGATATTTATCTGAAAATTGTCCAAGTGAAAAAAGAAATGTTTTTAAAATATTTCATTTTATATGTTCTGTTGTCATTCAGTATACATTTCTTTGTTTTTCTGGCAGCAGATTCAAAGGATGGAAGGAATGAGCAGATGGAGAAAAAAGAGCAGCAGAGACAGAGGTGCAACACAACACAGTAGGGGTGGAAGGAAAAATAAAATACCAAAAATTAAACTGACTCATGTAATGTGCATTTTTGGGGGAAAATATGGCTCCTGATATAGTCTGTAGGCATCATCACTCAACTTTTTCACATGGTCTGGTGTTAAAAAAAAAAAAAAGCAAACTAAAAATCGCAAATCATGTAACCTCTAACATTTTTTTAAAATTGAGGGGGGATATGACTTGGCTTCAGTCAAAATATTTACAAAATATTTATTATTTTGGCTTTAATTCCTGTGTTATCTATAAGTGCATCATCCTGTTTCTATCAATATAATATAATTTTATTTTGACACATTTTGAAGTACATGTTGGCAGTATTTGGCTATAGACAAGACACAATAAGGCCAGGTAGGATCCCCTAGACTTCCCTATAAGGTTCTGGGCACAGCCCCCAATGTTCTCAGTCCCAAGAAACGCCCCTGCCACTGATGGGACACTAATTTCATTATATCACATCAACCTTTGTATGTGCATTTAGTTATAGCCCTATTTCTACAAACCAGTACGGTACAGTACAGTTTGGTTCAGTTTGGCTCTCTTTTTGTCTGTTTCCACTGTGGAAAGTTGTGGATGGTACCAATGGAACTTTTCTGTACCATCCCCATTTTTGGTCCCCCCTCTGTTGGGGTACCTAATACACAAATCCGGTACTAGAAATTGGAGCTGTGAGCACTGCAGTCTGTTGATTGGTCGATTGGTCGATGACATACACTTTAAGTAATGAGTGGATTTTCAATTGTTTCAATACATTCAGTACATACATACATACATATATGTATATAGAATATGTGTGTATTAATTTTAACCAGATTATGTGTGAACTGCATGTATTCTAGCCCTCACTTGGAGAAAAAAAAGCATTGTGGAGCATCGTTTCTGTGGGCTACAGCAACACTAAACCACTGAGCTTGCCTGAGAAGGACTAAATCTATCACTGCAGCCGGTTCTGTTTTGTTCTGAAAATTTTAGCGTCCCCATTGTCTGGATGATAAATGAGGTGCAGACTTCCCTCTTGTCACCGATAAAGGGCCAGGAAATATTGTGTGTGCTGGACGGAGCAGTGAGTGACAACAATGCGGCTCAAATTGAAGAGTACTGTTTGCGGTGGAAACGCTAAACAGACCTAGGATCTAGGTACCAAGGTGTTACCTTTGGTTCCAAAGGTACTATGAGGAAAGTGTTTTGTTGGAACGGGGCTTAAGATTACTTTTGGACCATTGTATGAGGATATATTGTGCTGTGTGATAACCAATATGATTTATGAAGTTTGGGGAGATCTTGCAACCTTTTAAGTGGAATACAAGCTTATCAGGTAAAACCCTAACAGATTTTGCAATCTGATTTTTGATTTTGGTTTTAAGAAAAATGAAATGACAAAAGTGATTTAAAAACTGCATTAAACTAAATATTCAGATTGCAAATGCATTACGCTTCATGTTTACATATATGAAAACTGAACCATTCTTTTTGATTTTGATTTCATTGTGTATGTGTGAACTCAACACACATTTCCTAAACTGAAATGCTACCATCTTCTTTGTAGACCCGTGTTACTCTCTGCCCTGCCATGCTGATGCTGTTAAGGACACTGTCATATTAGGAGTAGAGCTGTGGGATGCTAGTTAGCCACTCTGCGTGTGGCTGATGGTTGGGGCTTAACAAGAGCCATGGGTGATCGAGACTGATGGTGGGAAGATGGAGCTTCAAATCCCTTTACTGTTGCGTTTCATTCTTACTTGTCAGGGCCTGCCAGTTCTTGCCAATTGAGCGTCAGATTTCTCTCTGCGCTCGTTTGCTTTGTTTGTCACTGTTCTCTTTCTCTTTCTCTTTCTCTTCTCTGCATCTCTTTCACTCTCTCACTGCTTCTTTTACTCTTCCTCCTCTTGAGTAATGCTGTCAACCTATCTCCATTTAGTCTTGCTGTTCAGAGAAAAGCCGTCTGCCCAGGCCCTCCTATATGGCTAGCGACAGGGTTTTATGATTCTTCTCACAGATTCCACTGAAAACAAGCAGCTGAGAGACAGAGCAAGCCTGTTTTGACCAGCAAATTAAAAATAAAAGTCTAAGAGTCGGCTGTCTAGAGAAAAAGCACAGTGCCCAGTGTCTTTTTTCAGGGCACTCCGCCTTTTATGTGCGGCTGCTCCGAGTGCTTTAAAGTGAACATTTTTGAACTCCTCAGAAAGGTGCTGGTGACATCACTGCTGCTCCTTTAGCTAGGTTGTAATAAAAACAAAACCAATACTCAGTACGTCTTACGTCAATACATTTTTTTCATGAAGCACTGGGATGAAGCCCTCCCCAGCGCTCTGCCATCGCTTTTCTGCTTAAAAAAAAAATGCTATGTGGACTCACGCCCTAAAGATTGTAAATACCGTCCTGAATGCACATTACCATTTGTTCATGATAATGGTATGAAATCAGTGACAGCTGTATACCTCTGTGGCTTTGGCAGTGTTCCAATGTAGTATGCGCAGGCACAGGTATGCTCATAAACTATTTGTTTTTTCCTATGAAAAGTAACGCACTTAAATTTGTACATATCCCAAGTAATCATGAGCCAGTAATTTGTGCATAACCCACGTAACCAATGTGCTGACCAGAGTAAACAAACAGTAAGTGGTCCTGATGGGAAGGTTGAGTTGAGTCACAAAACACAGGACTTTCCCCCGGAACTTTCCCTAAGAGAAAAATGTGTGGAACATGTGAACTTTGAGTCATTTTAAGGTACCTCCTTACCATGTTTATTTTCCTAAACCTACCACAGTAACTTTAATTGCCCAAACCTAACCTCCATAAGTTACGTAGCTTAAGTTTAGGTAAGTAAAGTTAACTTGGTTAGGTTTAGAAAAAGAAACATGGTAACAGCGTATCTAAAAATTACCCAAGGAAAAGGGGGGAAAGTTTGATATTTCCACCAAGCCAACCTGGCTCCTTACTATGAATGTATAAAAAGACCTGGATACAGGGTACAAAAGCTGCTCAGTAGCACATGAAGCCAAAATGGTTTACCTGCCGCATCTAAAAATGATCAGCACTGCTTCTGCTTTGAATGGGTCCACTGGAGACCTCTGCAGGCTGAGCCGGCTAACTTCTGTTTAAGTACATGTAAGTCAATGGGAAAAAGTCTTCTGAGACTGCAGGGCATCATGTGACAGACCCAGAAGTTGTAATTCCACTATTTTTCCACTACGAAATTTGGCTTCAAAGCCAGATGCACTTCCTGGGGCCCTGCTCCTTAAGGGGACTACTTCCGTATCAGCACATTGGTCACATGATGGCAGCCCTCCCAAATTCTTGGGTCATGATTATATGGGAAATATATGAATTTTGGTGCATTAACCTAGTTTTCGTAGGTACAAGTATGAACAGTGCACAAGAAGAGGCTGATCCAAATCTAAAGATGTTGGGAGGTTAATATAATGAAGATTTGTTCAAGGTTATTTGCAAAATGGAACAACGCCTGCGAGCTAGCTCAGGCAGTCAACTCGAGCTACCCTGATTCATACACACGTGTCATACATCACTCCCCATATGTCATCTACAAACACACCTTCCAAATTTGGCAGTTTATTTAAGCTGCAAAATCTTCCCAGCTCTCCCTTTGTATTGTCTGTGCTGCTGCTGCTGCCCTGCATCAGTACTGCCGCTCGCTCTTTCAGCCCCACCTGCACCCCAGCATCCACCTGCAGGCTCCGGCTAGGGGGGAAAAGATTTAATCGTCACTTACCAATATCTCATGTAAACATATCTGAGGGAAGTGATGAGGCTGGAGTCTAGACGCTAAACTCTAACTATGTTCTGCTGTTGAAATAAACATTTAAACGTGAGTTGTCTGACTGAACTGACAATTTATCAGTATACAGTGGCAAGTCTGTTAGACAGCAGTACTGCTACAACGGCTACATGTTCAGATCAAAATGACCTGTCAGTGATGTGTGCGCTCTCCATTTAAGAGATAAAAAAAGGTATGTCAATACATAGTCAATAGGTTTTTCGGTAGGCAGCAGTAAAGACATATAGCACACAGTTGTCACTGCCATCAGCTTTCTCATAATGGCTCTTCTGTCCCCCAACTGTCCCTTCCGCACAGGCTGTCTGTGTGTGTGGTGCTTATTATGTTTCTCTCGCATGCTCTCTCCCTGACAACCTAATTACTACTTTCAGCAATACACTGACATACAGATCGAAAACTGCAATTGGGAAATGCGGCTCATTTTTGACAGGGTGGTGGTTTATGAGATGTTTGTGTGGGAGGAGATTTTTTTTCTGTTTTTGTTTTTCATTCTCAGTACTATGGGTAATTATTTACATTGCTGGTGTCACTGAGAAAAATGGAAGAGAGGGACTGAGGAAGGAAGAAACAGAGTGAGATTTGTGGGGAAACATGAAAGAAGATGGCTTTCTCTGTCTGGCTTTGTGTGAGTAACTTCAAGTATTTGTACTGCAAGCAACTTGGCTGATGGATTGATCTATTCTCTGCTACGGTGGCAGGTGTTCCTTTAATAACATTACATCATTTTGATGAGGTAACATAGCGAGGTAGTGAGGGTTAATTAGATGGCATAAACTTAAATTAACGAGTAAAATAAAAGACTTTCCTGCAATCTCAGCTCTCTATAGTCTCAGTGGACCATTGATTTGATGCAGTTAGAAGACGCAGCAAAGGTTTTCCACTGTAGGCCACTTATTGTGAAATGTGGTAGGGTCACATTCTCCAATAGATTTTCTTGCCAAGATTCTATTTAATATTTTGCACTGTTTTATATATGCTTTATACTTGCCAAAAAAGGGAGAGGCAGCAGAACAGTAAGCGCTGGGTTTTTAGTTTTATGTTTTATTAAAGCACAAAAGCTCAGTAATATACAACATCCAATTCACTACAAGTTCCAAGGGAAAGATTTTAGAATGTACTTCTGGGTAGAGAACTCAAGCCTATACCTAAGAACTGCTGTTTTAATCAGAAACTTTCAAATAAGCAACTTTTGTTGACTCCCAGTCTCTCTTTATTAGGGGTTGCAAGCGATGCCCATCTACACTGCTGTACTTTTTTTCCCCACCAGCCTTAAAAGTGCAGCACAACTGAGGGTAGGAATGGAAAAAGAATCAATGAGTGGATGGGTCGAATTTCTCTTTCTGCCTTTGAGTGGCTGAAGGTGTTTCAGTGGTGTCAAGATTAGTTTTTGCCTCAATGGCAGAACTTCTACAGTGAGCAAGGCCACCCAAAAATTGAATGAATGGACTTGTAACTATCAGCTCAATACAGAAAAAAGAGTTACTGTGAAATAGGGAATCAAGAGTATACAAACCTACTAACCAGCTGCTGAATAGTCTTGCTTTTTAACAAAATGACTGCCTCTTAGAGCTCTGGCATCATCTCTCCCTTGTGTTTCCAGAGGCCTGTACTACAAAGCAGGATTGGAGTTAACAAAGTAACTTCAGGGTTAACTCTGGGTTTTTAGTACCAGGAAGCTTGTTCTCTTTTTACTTGGATAAATCACTGTGGTAACTTTTGCTCAACAGCTGACCAGGTTAACTTCAAGGTATTGGATCACAGGCTGTCAACACCCTGACCTCTGACCAATAAGATCACCAAAGAAAAAAGTATCAATGGATTAAAGTCCAGAGTGACAGGTAAAAAAGAGGAGCCTATATGCTTTTATATGTCAGTAGAATCATTTAATTGCTCCAGGGCTCTATTTCCACTGGTTTTGAAACAGAGCTTCTAACAAATAGAGAGATCGTTTACAACACTTAACACATGATTTTAGCACTATTTGAAATCACGTAAAGTTCATTTTAGTCTACAGTGACAGTGCAGCTACTTTTACACTCTGAGTCCATCACTGCAGCTCAAAATAACATGAGACACCTACGTGATTAGAACTAGGATAAAACAGACAATATTTTATTAGTAAAATAATCCACACACTGCTAATTGGCTCTCATTACAATATAATGACTTAAACTCTGTCTGTGTGTGTCTCTCTGTGTCTCTGTTCAAAGTTTTTCTCCTCACTGACTTGGTCAATCCATGTGAAATCTGCCACAGTGGTAGATGTCATGGGAGGATGCGAATGAAGCAATATAACATCAATTAGCCACAGGGGGGCGCTATAGCAACCGATTGAATTTGCAAACTTTGAATGGTTAAAAATGGCTAAAATGCGACTGATCGCTGTGGCTCCCCCTGTGACCGAATGTTTGGGGTTTTTTTCTAATTTTTGGTATGACTAAGTCATGGTATGCTGTACATAATAACGGAAACTGTCAGTGTGTCATTCTGTCAGTCAGTCATTCTGTCTGTCCCACGTTTTTCTACTCACTGACGTGGTCAATCTATGTGAAACTGCACATAGGCATTGAGGACTGGCATGCACGCGCATTGATATTAGGGATGTTCGATATTGGCTTTTTTACCGATATCCGATATACCGATATTGTCCAACTCTTAATTTCCGATACCGATATCAACTGATACCGATATATGCGGGGTCCCCCCTCTCAGAAAAAAAAAATAAAAGAAAACTAAATCATTTTAGGTAACTAACTTTACACATATTACAAACAAACAAAGATATCTCAAAAACTATACACCACATCTCTCATATTTTGACATTTTGAGTAAGAGGAGAAGTAGCTGAAGAGTTTGATATATAATATGTGCATGCTGTGTAAAAGTTGTTTCATTAAAAAAGTAAAAACCGATACCGATAATTTCCAATATTACATTTTAATGCCAATATCGGCCGATAATATCGGTAGGCCGATAATATCGGACATCTCTAATTGATATATATATGCACCTCAAACGGACATCAGCTGTAGCCGAGCAATCATACTATCAAATTCACAAAAACTCTGTCTGAATACATTGCTCTTCTTAATGGATTCAGTTGACTATTTTTTTAATCTGCAATTTCCTATGACCTGTATCCCAAACACACACCATGTGTAACTGTACGTGGGCAACTGTGCATTCAATGGGTATGGACTAGTTATTATAAATGTAACATTTCTGTCAGATAGACCTCATTAGTCATTAATTACCTTTTCACCCTTTATGTCAGTACAGAAACAGTCAAGCATCCCTTTAAAGTGTTTTATGTGACATATTCAGAGGAGTATTATCATCATCCGACTACACAGCAAAAAATACTAATACTAAATGTCACATAGACCCACAGCTCAGTGATACCTGCATGCAATTTACGTCTCCGATGACTGCATTTTTGGATAGTGTTTTCAGTGTTTCTAGAATTGAAAAGAAATGTGTCAGAGTGAGATGTTTGGTTGTACTAGCCAAGTTGGATGAATTTGCTATGCTACATGTTAGAGAGAAAATAAAAAAATTGGCTGTGTGGTATGTTATGTAACAATGTCTTATTCAGTTAAGGCCAAAGTTGACTGTGATACAATGTTAAAAAGTAAATGACAATAATCTGTCCGCTGAACTTCACCTGGCAAAATATCATATTGAATAAAATAAACCAATGGGATTACTGTCAATGCCACATGGGGTGCACTTATGTTATTAAGGCAATATTTTTCCAGGACTTATTCAAGCTGTTTATCTTTTTGACATTACGTGTCACATTAGCTGCATGTGAATGGAGCTTTTTGTGCTTTAGGTGTTAGCTGAAGACACCTAAGGAACAGTAGTGGTAATGACAATGATAATTAAACTTTCCCACCTAAAGGATTTTTAGGAAAGTTAATCTTGTTAGTACAGTGGACAAAGATATTCAGATATTGATGATTATTTACCTGGCAGTTTTCTCTTGCCTGTGACCAGTATTTTCCCAAGGCTCTGCCTGAAAGACAGAGGGTGACTCGTGGAGCAACATATGATCCACCACATATACAGTCACAAGCTTTGTGAGTTCTTTGTAGCCTGCAGCTGTAAAAGATTAAAATCCAGTTTTAGTCATTTAACCAGTGTAGGGCTACAGCCAACGTCTGCGGCTGAGGAGGGCTCACCTTGGGGGGATTTATTTCATGGTGCTTCACATTGTTATGCCGTCAGTCATTGTAGGTGTTTCAGACCGAAGGTTTCAGGACGTGTTTTTTGCAGTGCAAGTTCAAGTACTGCTACCTGCAGCAATAGAGTTTTTATCATCTTTCCTCCTGACAAAATCAACTTAATGGGAATAGTTTTAGCTGCTTAAGGTAAGCATTTCTATCTTCCATACAAGGTTACCGCTTTGTGACGTGCTTGTGCAGTGATAGGGGGGTTGAGTGATATTGTATTTCAAGTCAGTAGTGATGTGATGACTTCATAACGTTGTAACAACTTTCATTGTAGCGCATTACCAGTAATATGTTACTGCCCAACACTGATAAGCACAGAGCAGACTGCTGACAGCTAACCACACTTTCTTCTCTCTCTCCATTTTTTTTTTTTTTACTGTAGTGGGTCTAACTCTGTATTTTGTTGTAAAGTGGACAAGGACCAGACTTCCCTGGACTGTTTTTCAGCATTTTATTGCAAGGCAACAGATATGGCAACAGCATAACCCTCCTGCTATTGAACAGAAACAGAGCTCTCACAGGGTCTCTCTTGCAGAAATGCTTGTGCCTTCCTGGGGAAAAGTCAAGAATAAAAAGAGAGGGGAAATGCGCTTCTTTTTCACAGTACAAGATAACGCAGAGTCATAATAGTAGCCACTGAGATCTCACAGAAAAATGAGAAATGACTGCAACCTCTTAACAACGCAAGACATTACTGTGATACAGCTGGGTTTAGGCACCAAATCTACTTTGTTTGGTTTGAAGAAAGATCTCGTATAAGTTAAAGAGTGATGTCAGTTTGTCATGTAATATGACATTACTACATAAAGGACACAAGTATGTTCAGTAAAAAGAAGTCGATGACTTTTAGTTTCACTCAGGACAGCGGCCTCCTGGGTGAAAATCCTGTGTATGTTTGATCCATTCTCCACCCTGACCTCCTTCTTAAGCAGACTTTCTCGCTGTTAATACTTGATGTATGGGGTCATAACATTAATCACCGCCCCCCGTGCATGTTGTTGAATCAGGAAATTTATGTGTCCACCACAACAAAGGAGATCTGGAGGAAAAGGTAATTTGTAGCAACAACCATGTCCACACCGGGCAAATTGTTCAAGCTGTGGGAAAAATCACTTCCATTCATTTTCTATGGATCACATTCAACATTACTTTGAACTTTTCATTACCTGTGTTTTCATGATGCTGGCATGTAATTTTAACACATGCAATACATGTAATGCATTGTTATATCACAGCCTGCACTCTGCTCCCTTGCTCTCCCAGTGTTTCTCCACTCTCCCCACCTCTGCCTCGCTCTACCTGCCAGCCACTCCCAGCTGATCACCCCACTCTGCTCACCTGCCTCCACGGCTGCAGCTCATTAGCCAGTCAGCCTGGTATAAAAGCCTCTCCAGCACACACACTCTTTGCCAGATTGTGCTTTATCCACGTGCAAGACTTTCTAGCATTTCTTACCTGCCTAATCTCCTGCTGCCGACCCTGCCTGCCTCTGCCCTGTCTGCATTGTCTAATTCCTGGTAAACTCACCAGCCTTCTGTCCCTGACCACAAGTCCTGCCTCCGAGTCTCTGGTGTCCGCCCGCCTGTGGCTGTGTGGTGTTTTCCTGCGATGATGCTTCAGCGCGAGTGTTCCCACCTGCTCGCAAGTTGCCTACTGCAGCTCAGAAATTCTGTGTGAGATGCCACATGCTGCCTTATGTGTATGTTCTCCTTTCATCTACCTGTTGGCTCCTCAATCCATTGTCTGGCTTCTACTTATCTCCTGCTCGTCCTCAGGACTGTGTGTGGGCTCTGAGCCCAAAGAATGAACTGTTCCCTGAATAACTTCGGCAGCTCAAGCTCCTGTTTACTCTGTGTATAAATAAAAGTCATAACGTAAAGTCGCTCTGTGCCTATGTGCTACATCTGATTCCAACACATACCAGTTTCATGTCAAGTGGTTGTGGTAAGTTCACGTATTTCTGTGAGACCAAGTTGATATTAGCACTAGTGGCGCCGGCAGCCATAATCCTGTATGCGCTATGTGTACTTCTTTTTTTTTTTTTTTTGAAATTTTATATACTTTATTAAAAAAAAAAATAGTGGCCGGCCACCAGTCAACACTCCGTATTTGGTCCAGACAGGGACTTGAACAGGTGAACCTCAGTTCCCAACCCAGGTTCCTATGGACTGAGCTACTGCCACCCCCATACATCATAAATGATGTATCATATCTTGAAAATAAAATTGTAACAAAAGCAGCTGATCTTTTTTTTTTATTGAATGTGCCTTCTATGACACACATACATTTGGATGCCAATGATTGGTGCCAGAGGTTAGTGTATGATAAACATTTCTGGCGCTCACTTGTGATGCGAGCAACGTTGTGTTACTTACCTTGTGTGTAAGGTAAAACAACTGAGAAATTTTCAGCCTGGCATAAGAAAGCTAATGTTATTGCTGCTAACATTAATGTTACAATGACAGAGGCTAGCAGCTACACGTCAAGGATCGAACCGGTAAATGTCACATTGGACAGAAAGCCTGTTTCTCCGACACCCAGTTATCCCAGAAACAAACACCCTTCAATGACCCTATGCAATAAACCGTTTACGGCTGGTAGAAAATAACTGTATATCACAATGACAAAACTTTGTCTGCATTCATTGTTAAATATAGGTGGATTCAAATGGTATCATGGTTGAAAGACTGATAATTAAAGGTTCTTGAGTCACAAGAACAGACTCCAATTTTGGTAAAGATAAAGCACCACTGAAAATATACCACAAGCCTTGTAAGTGAACAGCTACAGACTAACTGTCCTGAGTTACTGGCATGGTACAATGTACTTTTAACCACCTAGCAAGATTATGGACATAAATAGAATTGACAGAGTTCAGTTTCTGTCACTAGACGACACATGAATATAACTCTCAAGCATGTTAGAGTAAGACAGTTGACTTTCTGGAAATGATCCTACATGTATATAACGTGTCTGCACATCATACATGCCTGTGTGCTTACATAACACTATACACATGCCAGTGCTGAACACCATAGTTAATCTATTTGCTCTCTAGCTGAGTCACTTTGACCTGTATTTAACATGGAGCTCAGTTCCAGCACACACAGCATTAATCCAAATTAACCTGTGTACTTTTCCTCATGAACTAACTACTCCAACTGAAGTCTATCATGTCTGAATTAACATATTAATGAACTTGCTTAAGGGCGTATTTTAGATATTTGCATTAATTCAATGGGGAGACATTACAGGAGTATGATTTACCATGCACCATTCTCAGAGGTCTGGCTGAATATCTAAATAAATAACTGAAGCGCGGTAATAACCACGGGAAATAAAAGCATTTGGCTTCTGTCACTGTATGGAGATCATTACATTTTAAGAAGTGCAAGTGGATTTCAAGTCATCTCATACTGTAAGGACAAGTTGATGGGTGTGAAAAAAATCATTCATGGCGCTTTAAAGAGCTCCATATCAATTTTACAAAGTGGTGTTATTTCTCTACTCTGCCTGCATTTATTTCATATTGTCGGAGGGAAAATTTCCTGTGCAAGTTTGAGCCGGGTTCCACAGTTCAATTGCAGCGAGCTATTTTCAAAAGCAGATACATGGACCTCCTCATCCAAGTTGCAAAGGTTACTTTGGCATAAAGGGATTGAAGGTCAAAAGAAAAGAACAATTTCACACTAAAGAATTCTTTCGACCCACAAAGTCACTGCTAAAGGAAACATAGTTTAACCAACAAAGAACATTTCGAGCCCTATAGACAACGATGATGCAGTGGCTCAGGTTGTTTCCACATGCTACGCTTTATATAAGATGCTTGAGTGTCCTTGCAGTTATTTAAAAGAATGTGATGACAATCTAATGGTATTTCTTATATGTTTCACGTTACATATGATTTTCCATATTGCCGCACAGGATGGCGATTGCTTTCTCCTCAGTGTTCAGACAGAAAAACATCTCCTTGTCTCTGAGTCATCAGTATGAATAATGACACCTTGGGCTCAATGTTTGTTCACAGTTCCCCAAAAGAACGCCAATTTAAAGAAGGCAAAGTGAAGGACGGCCCGCTCCTCGCCTCAAGTGTTTGAAGGGTGGCAGGCGGCGACAATACACACATGCTGAGCGAGGAGGACTGGAGTGGGTGGAAAATATACTTGGAGGGTGCCTGTGTCCTCAACTGGATTAGAAAGTTAAGAGAGGGAAAACATAAGCAAACAGATATATATTAGTCCAAAGCTGTGAACTGGAATGCTGCTCCCTGCAGAGTTACTATTTTAACCAGCAAAGCAGATTTACACATTTATCTCACTATTTTTAACTCTCTGTTTGTACTGTATGTGTCTGTGCTGCTGTGCACTGATTCATAAACATGTTACAGTGTATGTGTGTGTCTGTTTGTGTTCATTTCAGCACCACCTGCATCTCAGTCACCTCTCTGCGGCAGATTTTCCACTTAACATGATAGAAATGCCTTTGGCCATGAATAACACATTTACTCTCTACTGTACCCCGGGCGAAGTATTACATGATCGGTTTCCTCTGCTAGAATATGTTAAATATGGAAAAAGCCAGCGTTCCTTCAGGAAGCAGGAGCCGGGGAAGCAGGACGATTTTAAGGATTGAGAAAAAATGCTGGAAGACACAGAAAACAGGGAAGATCAACAAAAAAAGGAAAAAAAACAGCCGCAGCAGTCAGTAATGATTTGCGTCCCCTCTAGAATTGCAGTTGCTGGGAGGAGGGGGGGGATAGTGTGCATTTGTGCAAGTGTCTGCCTGTCCATGTATGTGTGTGTCTGTGGGTGTCAGCCCATATGTGTGTCTGAGGGTTGAGTGTGGAGGGGCTAATGGAGTGTTGATTGCCTGGCGGTAAGCAGGCATCAGTGGGTAATTGCAGCTCTACGGTGTAACAGCTCTAAAATGAAGACGCATTTCACATTCGATCACGGAGCCTCCAGTATGGATGCACGTGCATGTAGTGGTGGATGATGATGGAGGGTTAGAGTGTGCATGTGGTTCTATATCGAGCTGGAGCCAGATTTAACAATTGGCAGAGTGATATTGAGCAGCAGGCCACGAGCAAAATGACATTGACAGCTTACCTGCCTGCCTCGGTGTTCGTATGTGATTCAGTGTATAATCGCAAGCTGTTTTCAGCATGCTGCCGAACTGTAGGTTTATTATGGAGTTGCCAGATTTTAAGAGAGTGAAGGCAGACACTGTGTAACGCTGTAGAGCCATGCAGGAGAAAATCAAAAGGTGGAAAGCTAGAAGTGGAGCTAATGCGTCCTGCCCTTTCTTTTTTCCCTCTTCTGTTTTCTCTCCCTTTGCGCCTGGTTGAAGTCTCCCCTCGGTGAACCTCACTCGTGTTGCCAGGCGACAAGGTTGCCTGGGAGCAGGGCTTTGATGAACAGTCACAGTGTAATGGAGGTAGCTCTGCCAACATGCTAAACATAGGGACGGACAGGCGGACAAACACATGCATGTGTGCAAACATGCCCGAATGTGGCATGTGTGCAGCCACAGCAGACAGGACACTAATGCACCCGGCGGAGCCATATCTAGGTTTTCTTTTGTAACCACGGCTTTGGCTCAATCTCACATTCATACAGTGTTCAGCATTTTGTACTAATTTATTCTCAAGAAATCTTAATAATTTTTCTATTTCACAGTGTCTTTAATTAATGTCTGGGATGAATAGAACCCCATGTATTTATCACAGTCAGGAGCTTCAGCCCTGCTGTTGATTTCTCCTGCAATGACCTCCTGTAGTCATCTGCTCCTTGTGTTTTCAAAAATCTATTACAACATTTCACAGAAACATTCTGCTGCCTTGGCAAATGCAATCCATCATTTTAAATGCAAGAGTAGAATTTTTAAAACTGACATTACTTTATAAGACTTATCTGTCATACGCATTAGGTGAGAGGAAAAATAATAGAAGTTACACTTGCAGTATTACTTAACACCTGCAGAATGTGAACTGATGGCTCAATAAACCTTGAGTAAAATTCACAAACAACAAATACAATACTGCTGCACACAGTAGGTGCATTTCAACTCCCTTATTTTTATGCACATTTATAATTTTGCAGATGAAAAAAAAGCAAACATTTTTAAAAATCACAAAAATAGTTTTCATTAACTTCTGGGAAATGGTGCGTGAGGAGCAGATGTGTTTGCCTCCTGTTCCCACACTTTTTAACTTTATCCTTCAAACCCCATAGCTCTCTTTCTAACTTTTTGCAACTTTATCATAAGGCTATTGAATAACTTACAACCTAAGAAAGAAATGATAAATCCGAATAAAAAAATCCCTAAAGCAGACATAGAAAGACAAGAATGATGTATCCGCTAGTGACATTGGCTGCTAGCTTGCAAGAGGACGACAAGGCAGCTCTCTTGGCAGGATTCAATGCAGCCAATGCCACTCTTGAGTTTAAGTTTGATCTGGTGCAAGCAACTCTGTCCAACCACTGGCAGAGAATTACTTCTTTGGAATCTAACGCAGACTTGGTTAAGTGAACACCTGTTGACTTTGGAAGTTACGTGTGTGTGGAGCTAGCTGTTAACAATGTTAAGTTGAAGGCGAAAGCTGTGGACCTTGAAACCTGAAGCTACTGTGACAACATTCACATCTTAAGACTCCAAGGCCTCTAGTTTCCCGGCGCAGCGCAGGGTGACGAACCCCGCGCAGAGCTAGTTTTGAGCACCGCAACCCGAGGCGCGCTCAGTTTGGTAGTTTGGCAGACCGAGGTCCACTGAGATGGGTGTGGCGGTGCAGCAGGGGGAGGTGTCGACAGATCCAGCTTGGCGCAGTGGCAGTTTCGTGCCAAAAGGCTTCACCAAAGGTGCGCTAAAACCTCGCCAGCTGAAACCAGGTCTACTGTCAGCACAGGCGGAGCGCAGCTGGTGGAGAGGAAGTTTGGCTGACCGGCGGACAGTGCGCGCATGTCACCAAAACCTCACAGGCAAACTTCCGTTTCCAGAATGTCAGGCACATTAACAATGCAATAAATACCCACAAAAACCTCTATTCAATGCAACTATCTGCAATCATCCATAAATGTATCTCTATATCGACTGTCCTGTCACATCTGATGTCATATCAAAGGGGATTGGCACCGTTTGGCACGTTTGGCATGCGTAATGGAAACCTGTGGAGGGCAGTGTCCGAATATACGGAACTGCGAGCTTGGACCTCCCGGACCAAAACATCAGTTTTCTCCTGGGAGAAGTTTGGCCATTGATGACGCTGCTGGTCTCTTCTGCCATGGCGAATTGAGTAAACTCTCAATACACCTTCGCACGGCGCATTTAAGGGCCAGGAGAAGGGCTCATTTGATTGGTGTGATGTAAATCGGCTGTATAAAACCCACTCCACGCCTTCTGTCCTCCCTCTTTCTGACTTGTGCAGGTAGGAGGGACGGAGGTGGGAAAGAGGAGTAACTATGCCAGTGCGCACGGTGTGCCAAACTAGAAGCCCAGGAGTTGATGGAAGGCCGACTACCTTCTTCTCTGATCTTCTACCCCAGTCTTTTGGTAAACAAGCTTGGCAATTTTCTGCACGTTTCTGCATACTAGAACTCTTATAAGAGCACATGGCTGTAATTCTTATTTTTTCGCAATCAGTCAGTAAGATGGAAGGAGAATTACACAAATGCAGTGGTCAACACCATCAAAGCTGATTATCACTGCTGTAGCGAAATGGCTGGCTGAAGGGCCCTAGCACACCCATGGATGTGGTAATTAAAGAAGCGTTTGATCAGTCCAAATAATGAAGTGTCCAACCCACGCATGCCACTGCCTGAAGCGCAGCTGCTAACATGCGGTTTCCATATCTCTTTGCATTTTTAAAGTAATAGCCTAATCTACAACTTTTTTTTTCAAATAATTGCCCACTTTCTTGCTCTCACTCTCTCTCTGTTGAACATGGTAGCGATTTCAAACTCTGACTCCGGTTCATAAAAGCTTTTACAGTTGCTCTAGGTAAAGTTCCCCTTGGCTCACAGAAGAGATGTGTTTTACATTTCCAATGGCTCCAACAGCATTTCAATTATAGCTGCAGGCTCGAAACTCTCTCGCACAGCTTTCCAGTCAGCTGCGTACACAGATGTACACACCACTGACTGTTATGTTTGGGGTTATGATAAGGGGCTGTGAGAGGGCTGTCTGCAAATGTACAGCTGGTGGTGGAAAAAGTACCAAACTTGATTTATAAAAGCATTAGTACAAACTGTGAAATGGTCAGGTCCTGCTGTCGAAGTTTTACTTATAACGATTTTTTTGACAACTACAAAATAACAAGCTGTAAACACGACACTGACATATTATTATGATGCATTCATGTGGTGATTGATTAATTAGAAAATTGGTTCCTGGTTGTGAAGATTCATGCAAATGCCCCCACGTGCTGAAACGACAACTCCGGAAAAACCTTGGTAAACGACTCGCTGACTTGAACGTCAATTACGCAAAACATGGTGGACAAAGTAAATTTTGGGTTATGGTTTTTACTAATTCACATATTGCATTATCACATTTTTTGCCCACATATAATTTGTAATATGGTGTTAGGTTGTGACTGTTGCTGTCCACATAAAGTGACCTAAATTAGAAGAGTCTTCTATTGGCATTACCTCTGATAACAAGCCAAGTAAAGTCATATTTTTAGTCACTTTAGAGAATGTACTGGTGCAGAAACAGTTATTTATCAACATTTTGTTTAGATTCTCTGAGCAGTAAAATACAACACATCCTCTCTGTAGCGTCCACTATATTTCACAGTTTGATTTAAAACCTCATGAACATGCCAAAGTCAGAAGAACAACTTCCCTCCACGGGTAATGGGAGCACATGAATGCAGCAGCCTTGAAGATGACACGGGGAACGTGATAGCAAACAGTTCCCTGCTAACATATGAAGCAGATATGGAGCTACATTAACAATCATTTGAAGTCGTGTTTCTAGCCACACAACAAATGTAAGTCTAATATTCACTCTGCTTTTTGCTCTGTTTTTGTCTCCACCAACTCCTGTGGGAAATATTTGATGCTTTGGCTGCTAAATGCTCCAGTGTTCACCAGCCAGTAGCTATGGTAACTCTGTCTGTTGTATCGGGCTGGGCAGGTAGCGTACAGTGGGTTTTTGGAGCTTTTTCATTAAAAAAAAAAAAAAAAAAACTGCTTGCTGCTGCTCATAACAAAGCTATGAGAGCGGTGAGAGTGAACCAAAACAGCAAAGTCCTGGGCTAGAAGACCAAAGCAATTACCTGAAATTGCCTCTTGTCCATGAGTAGACGCATGCATTCCGTCTGTGCAATGATACAGATGTCACCACTGATTTGTATAAACACTTAATATTTCACCAATACATTATTAAAGCTTCCATACCTTTGTAAAAGAACAAAAAATCGATGAAACTCCTTACTACGTCTGCTATGTCTGCTTAACAAATTGTAAATTGCAAGAGAAAACACTTCAGGATATATTAGAAAAACAGAAAAGAAAATCCCCACATAACCATAAATTAGCATTTACAAACTCCCTAAAACTTCAAGAAAAATGATGTCACATTGCTCGATTGACAAGTATCACTTATCACCCAATTAAAGTTACTACTGGATAAAAATAAATTGAGGATTACCTCTTTACATCCTCAACTGTAATTTCACCAAAGCTGCTAAATCTGACAGTGCAGGCAGGTTGCAAAACGTTTTTAATGCCTATAATACTGAATAAATTGTCAATCTGTTGCATGCAGATGGGTGGGGTGAAACGGTGTGTGTGTGTATATAGTGTGTGCATCCCTGTAGTGTACCTGTGCACAGGAGTGTGTAGCAACGTCTGTACCCATCAGTCTAATTGTGATTATGGCATTTAATTAAGCCCGATGATTTCCACTTCTGTGCTAATTATCAGTTGTGTGTGTTTCCGTGTGTGTCTGTGCACATGTGTTAGGAGTCTGGACGATGCCGTTTTCCTAAGACCAAGGATGAAACTCTCTCACTGTCTGTCTGTCACTGCAGGATTAGCTCCATGTCATGTTTCCATGAAAAGAAAAACTCTGTTGACACTGAAATCCTCAAATCATCAAATGTCCTCTTGCTAAAAATAGTCACCTCATGTCAAGCCATGAGAACATTCACATTTTCTACAGCAGCGACTCAAACAGAAGACAACACGATAAAATGTCACTGTCATCACTCAGAACGGCTGCATCACACAACCGTATAACAACATAACCTCTGTCAAAGGAGTTTCAACAATAACACGGTGACAATAGAGCTGTTTGTGGGATTTGTGAAAGCTTGACTCACTTCCGGCTAACTAAATGACCTGTGACAGCTGGTATGAGAAACACAAAGCTGTGATACATAAACAGATGGAACTTTTTACAGGCATACAGTGCTAACCAGCCAAGTGTGAATACGGCTAATTGGAATAACAGCGATGTAAACATCCACACCACATATGGACTTGTGCAGTTGTGGGTGTGATTTGCGTCAGTAGTGAATTAAATGCAGGATCTCTTTTTTTGTGTGTCTGCAAATGTGGAAGGGCATTTAAGACAGAGCTTGGCATGGCCGTTATCATTTTCTGTCCTATTCATCCAACATCACATCGACAGACATACTTGGCTCACTTTGGGGACTTTGATCTTGCAAAGAGACAGTATGACACACATAATCTTCAAAGGTTCAAATGGTAAAAAAAATAATGAATAAATAAAATATTTTTCCATTGATTAAAAAATGTTCAGCCTTCTCATACTATTGCCCTTTTTATTATGCCCAGGCATTTGATAGGAGTTAAGTTCACATAAATTGATGTGGGCTTTTTTGCTGATATTCATTATCATGCAATGTCAATGTGGGAAGCAAAATCTAGAATTTGTTTTAAATATGTTTACAAATATGAGCAGGAAAGTAATCAATAATCAATGGTACATATGCAAAATAAACCATATACAGAAAAACTGCACTTTGTATGTGGATCATCCTGTTTAATTGAAGGTCTCTGAAAAATATGTTCTTTTTCCTGCTGAAGGTTTTTTGTTAACCAAATCAAGTCCATGTATCTAAAAAGCAACTTAATGGACCTTTATGGAATTTAAGGTAATACAGCTAAACAGGATACTCGGTATGGTATGTTCATGGATGGTGGTGAAGGTTCATGTAATGAAGATGAGATATGATGCCATTTAATTTACACATCATATATCAAAGTATTGTGCAAATTCCTTCAATGCAATACAGTTTTAAAGTTTGACACATGTAGCTGTTAAACTATAATGATACAATGGAGCTCAATACTGATAGTGATCTGTGTGTTAAAGTGAATGTCTGCCAGGGGTGTAAAGTGGGGGGCCAATGGCCCCTTTCCCAATTCCTGCCCTGTAACTTCTGTTGCCCTTGGTAAGGCCACACCCATCTACAAAATCAACCTTCATTTTGATCTCAACGACACACCTGTAAAGTATCGTGACTGCATCTTGCACATTTGCATCGTTATCAGGTTGAAAAATCTGTCCACAGACAGACTTGCCAGAATACTCAAAACAACCTCTGCGGTGCTTCAGTAGGTGTCTCTAGGACTAGAGTTTGCCATGATGACACAAACACACATACAGACTGACAAGGTGAAAACAAACCAGCAGTCACGACTAACCGCGCGCGCGCGTGTGTGTGTGTGTGTTTGCAATCATAGCAAAATATGGTCCAGGTGACAACATTGTGTTTATATGCTTGTCTGTCTGTCTGTGGATGAATTTTTGTCAACCCCATAACGTTCCAACCGTGCAAGATGCAGTCACTATACTTTACAGGTGTTAAATTCAGATTAAATGAAGGTTGAGTTTGAAGATGGCAGTGGTCCCAGCAAGGTTGCCGGAAGTTAGAGGGTAGGAAGTAAGAAAGGGGCCACTGGCCACTTCACTTTACACCCCTACTGTAGCATACATTCACTTAAATCATGGATAGCTTTATTGCACCTGGAGTGATCCCATCTCAAGAGGGTCTCTAGTGTATATTGTAGTTTACTGAACTAAATGTGGAAGGAAGAATGCCTACAGAAATGAGCAGTCTGATGGCAGAGTTGAAGCCACAGTCTATACCTGATGAGTCAGACTACCCCCAGGTCAACACCATTAGCTCTGTCAGCACTGTTGCTGTTGTTTAGCACCATTTATGGACTTAGCACTGTTAGCTGCTAACAGCTGACTCAGCCACGTCATACGCTCTGAATTTCACATAGTATCCCTCGAAACACTTTTTGTCTCAATACACAATGACATAATAAGTGTACAGTAGGACGGTGTTAAAGTCTCTCTGTAATGATATAAATTTTAACCAGGAAACTAGTGAGCTGTATGCAGCAACCTGCACATGATGAACTCTGAATCTGAAATGATGTTGACTAACTTAAATAAAGTAATTCATAAAACCCGTGGCTGAAGTGTTTGAAACATCTTTTAATCTACAAGACCTCTCTCTAGTGCTGGCTCAGTGGAATCATAGTATTGACTTAAATCTGGCAGTGTAAGACTGCCTTAAAGTAGCACTGTTTGAATCAAATATGTAGCCCTGTTTGTTTTCTGTGTCTTTTAATCCTTCAGTATATGTCCAAGTGTGTCTCTCAAGCCTTAGAGAGTGTGTTACCCCTAAAACCATTTTGTTGGTAAACTCCAAATGAACACGAAACATATAAAATAAACCAGAGGCAGTGGAGGAAGACTGAAACTGACATTTGGCTTCCTTGGCTAGAGGCAGAGACAGAGAGAGTCCAGCCTGAGAATTAGAGAGTACAGCAGGGAGGGGTGAGGGAGGACACCCAGCGCCTCTCACTCAGCAGTTAGCCCAGCAGTACAATACAGTATACTCCAGACTAAATCCAATTTGGCGTGCTGGCGAAGGCTCGGAACTGCTGTCGAATAATGGCACTGTGAGCTGATGCCAGTGTACTCACTGTGACTGGAGGTCTGTTTGCTTATCGCACAGATATTAAATGCCCTCGTTTTGAGAAAAATACAAATACTTCTTAGCCAAAGTTTAATAGTCCACGTATAGACTTTCAAGCTAAAAAAAAAGCCAAAACATACAGTTTTAGGAGTATGTAATAGTTATAGAAGTATTGCAAATGAATAAAGTTCTCCATTTAATACCCCAGCAAGTAAAACATGGAAAAAAAGCATACACTGCCAACATCAAAGGACCTTTTCCTAAATATAAAATGCTTGAGTCAGAAGACCTTCATCAGACATTTGTCTGTTTGTGTTCAATTTTAAAACTTCGGCCATGAGCTAAGAGGACATTTTGGGATTAAGGGGTGCTTTTGTGTGCTTGAACAAATTCAAGGAGTTTATCTGTAAACAGTTTTCTTTAGTTATTTCACTTTTAATTGAGAACAACTTGTGCAAAGTGACAGCATTTCCACTTGAATAAGATACTTTGGTAGTCCTTCCAATCAGCAGCACTGTCCTCCCTAACCCGACCCTCCCTTGTTTTCCTCTGTTTTTCCTCTGTCCTGTCGTCATCTGACAGCAACAACAACAGAGGCAGCAGTGGCGGCGGTGGTGACAGTGCCAGAGGCCACGCTGCTCTGTCACACAGCGATCTGGCAGTCTGTTGCCACCCTCTCCTCCTCCTCCTCCTCCTCTCCCTCCCCTCTCCCCTGGCTCCCTCTCTGTCTCAGCTGATAGACACCTGAGCAAGACAAGAGGTCAACTTAGCCATCGTGCATGTTGGCCTACCTCCACCGTTTGATGGAGCGTGCGTAACTGTGTGTGTATGTGAGTGTGTGGTTGATGCGATGGATGGGTGTTTATATTTGGCAGGCTCTTTGACTTCATGCCCTCTTTTTATTTTGTAGTTTTGGCCTTTCCTCCGCCTCCTGTCCTTCTCATCTACATTGGATGAATTTTGTTCCACCATTTTAGGCACGTTTTCCATTTTTACATTGAAGAAATGCCAGAGATGTAAAAAGAAATGCTAAAATATTGAAAAAAGGTATTAATGCTAGACCGAAGTGGAAAAGGCTGCATATCAAAAAGACGAGATGTGATAAAAGGTGATGAAAGTACATTTTTAGAATACTCCTTGATATTGCGCCACCTGCTTCTCCTACCTCTGATGTGGACAAAATGTTTGTCATGCTGGAACCATAACAGACCTCAACTTCATGCAACTGCAAAGTCTCTGATTCGACCCCAGGCAGAGACCCTTCTCTTCACGGTGGTTGAAAAAAAACACCATTGTGTATGCAGAAAAGACAACTTAATTCCTTACAAGTCTGCAGTCATGCTAGCTCTTTTGTGAGGCTGTACTAGAGTTCTGATTGGACTAATAAAAATTACATCCTGAACTGACCCGTGTGAACTGAAGCCTGAACCTGGCCCCTCCCATATCGTCACATAAAATATGGAGCCTGAGCTAAACCCCAGCCCCTCCGAAAAACTAATAATGCCTTCATACCAGCTGTGAAAAACACGGAAAAAAAAACAGATTAGCTCGGAGGACTGACTCTCCACGCTGTATTTCCCAACCAGAAAAGCTCCATGCTGCGGTCGAGGAGGAAGGACAGAGAGCCCAGCACAGAGCCTGGTGGAGAGGCAGCTGCTGCTTGGTGCTGAGGATGAAGAGGTTAAGGAGCTACCAAGTTACAGAAAAAGAAACAGAGGATAATATCAATCAATCAATAAATCAATATATATTAGCAATAGACTTTAGCAAGCCAAGTGGCTAACATCCGGTTTAGCCCTCTGCTATCTCGAACAGGGATAAAATTATTTATAATCCTGCAGCTCTTCTAGACTTTCAAAGATGTTATCAGACCAAATAGATCAAATCTCCATAGTGAAATGAGTCACTTCAAGAGGGTTGTGACACTTGAAAAAATGTATCCACTGATTTTCAGACGTCACTTTCCCAATGTAAGTTTGTGAAAAAAGTCTTTCTGGGCCAAACAACATCATGTGACGGACCCAGAAGTTATAATTTCACAGTTTGGCCACTATGAAAATTGGCTTCAAAGCCTGGCACATCCTGGGGGCCAGGGAAACTTGAGGGCCCTTCTGCCACTGTGGGTTGAGACAGCGTTATCAGCGGTAACTGCAGTATGAGCGCATTTGCAGAGGGGATGCAATTAAATAGCCAGTTGGATGCACACACAGGGACTCACATTAACTAATATGCACACCCAGCCAGACCGTCTGCCAAAACAAAGAGCAGGGAAGCTCGGATTACATCACAGAGAGGTAATGTCACTTCATTCTTTGCTGCCATTACTCCACTATATCTTGACATAGCAAATAGTTTTTTGCTGCTAAATCAATGCCCTGAATTTTACATACAGCCCAAATAAGGCAACATTTCCTTGTTTTCTTCTAAAACATATGTGCTTTTTTTTCTAGGAGACAGGGCTGTACATAGGGGCTTTGAGCTAAAAGCTAATATCAGGTCACATGCTAAAACACATTCACATGTAGGATCTGCACAGAACAACTCTCGTCATGTACTATTAGCCACCAGCAGCTCTACTGAGGCAATGTGTAGGATTAAATGCTTTGCTCATGGGCACACTGATGGTAACTAAAAGTGCAGACAGGGTTTCACATCCTCACCTGCCCCATACCACATTATCCCAAGATGCCTTGGGATTCAAACCAGGATGCCTCTGGTGACAAGTCTGCAATTCTAATCTGCTGCCCTGCTGGTTCATCACCCTCCCTCTCGCTCCTCCACTCCACAAGTATTTATTTTCCTTCCCTGGGCCAGACAGATGGGAGTGTTTAGGAATAAAAGCGTCAGTATTTACCATATTATTTACTAGCATCAGCGCTAGCCCCTTTGGCCACGCCAGCCTAAGAAAAAAAAAACACCTCCTTTTCCTCCCCCTCCTCCTCCTCCGTCTTCTCCTCGGCTTACCTGGCTTACCATTCAGGATTTATGTGGGACACCATCCTGTTGGAGCCATTTCCTAGCTTGATCAAAGATGTGTCAGCGCTGGGATTCACTACCCTGACCCACAGGTTAAGAGTGTGTTTCACACACTGTGTAGCATATATATCATACTGTGACAGACGAATGGTTCTGTATCTCCTCGGACAACCTGAAACCAAACACACACACTAATGGATTTGTCTCTGCAGCATCAGTGTGACAAAGTCATAACAAGTGAGTGACTGGAATGATATTATAAAGAAAGATATTAATCTGGGGGGCTTTATAGAATGTCATGCCAACAGTGGGAGACAGAGTGCAGACATTATGTCATCAACAGGAGAGAAACTTCATACTTGCACACACAGGTTCAGCTACACAGGAGATAATCTGATTAGATTCTGGAGTGCTTTTGCTACACTTATGCATATTAATTAAGAAAAACTGCCTTCTTCCGATCCACTGGAACTTCTGAAAGATATAACACTGCATTTGTGACATCACACATGTTGAGATGAGTGTTAATTATGAGTGTGTGCATAACAATCTATAAATATCAAATATATGAATGTGTTTACAGGAGGACACTAATGGTGTGAAGCTGTCCACAATGATTTCAGTTACCATGGGGACAAAGCGTAACCTTAACATGAACTGTTTTTAAAGCTGAATGAGGCAGTACGTGTGTGTGTGTGTGTGTGTGTGTGTGTGTGTGTGTGTGTGTGTGTGTGTGTGTGTGTGTGTGTTTCTACACGTGTATACAACTTTGTATGTGTGTATTTGTCTGATGCTGGCAGTGTGTAATTATGGGCAGATTATGGGAGAGGCGGACGGCATGAAGCAGTCTTTGATGGGATTAAGCACTCAATTACCCAGCTAAATCTGCCCCCCCACCCAGCTCTCAGGTTCAGACATATTTCACACACACACATGCATACGCAATCTTGAACAGACACCTTTGTGAGAACATAAATACACATGGACAGAATGATTTCTCTTTTACCGTAACTTAATACATGACCCCCGCCCCTTACGCAACATATCTTTATCTCTTTCTTTATCCAGACCATTCATCCAGCTGTTAGTCAGTCCCTTTGTTTCATCTTGGGTGTGTCAAACATGTTCCTATGATGATGAGATTTTACACAGCGAAGCCCTCATAAAAAGGATTGTATCATTCCACAGATTTGACTTTCATATCTATCTAAAAGAAAAGAAACACCCTGAATTGCATTCAAATCGGCATCACCATGTAATAAAATGCAATTTTGAAATCGCAAAAGCTGTAGAAAAAAAACAAAACTTTTTTGTAATGCTACATAATCTAACCAACCAGAGGATTGGTATGCGGCTCTAGTATGCTCCATGTGACATATGCAAATAAGACTAGGAGAAAACAACTTGTAAAATGCCACGCTACATGCAAGCTTTGATGCAGTTCACATTTTTACATATTACATTATTGTGAGAGTAGTGTAGCTCTTTTGGGGATCACCTAAGTACTCATGCATGCCAACCCAATCACAGGAATAAATATTGGCATTGTACATTTCTCCAGACCATAATTATGTTAAATTCATAAGTTATTATGTAGCAGATGTGTTGAAATTTCACATTGTAACAAAGCTGTGGTTAGGATTTAGGCATAAAAACATTTGATTATGGTCAGGAGAAGATCATGTTTTGTCTTAAACTCCTGGCTGGAAATGCAGCAATATCGCAGCAATATAAAAACACCCACATTTGCTAAAAAAAAAAAAAGAAAGACACAGCAATGACTCACTAAAATATACCCAGTTTTGTTGTTTGTTGGTCTCAAACATAAACTGTCTAAAAAGAGGGACAACACATCTCCTCTTACCCCCACACCCAAACACCCATCCAACCAATCCAGAGCAGCACCATTGACTGCAAGCACACCAATGGGCACATAGCTTTCAATCATGAGGTCACATCCCCTTTTTATGCGTTAAATAACTAAATACATCAGAGTGATAAGAGCCACTTAAAATGAGACACACCATCTTTTTGAAAAATGTATTTGACATGTACTTTGTTTTTTAAATTCTGCTTTCTACTTGCTAGGTACTGTGAATAAGTTGGCCTAAACGTGGACATCAATATCTGCAAATCAAAGTTTTTTCCTTTTGCTTCCCAACCATGTTTTCCATTTCTGAAGCAGAAATGGAAAACAATGTGTTTACAACAAGTCAGTATGCACTTTAGTTCATGTGATTTGTTTCTCTCTGATAATGATAATCAGACTCTCTGATATACTTATACCACTGGAGAGTTTGGGGGAGTGGCTGTGTGCTGCTGATTGGGTCGGGTAAGTTAACTTGAAATATATTTGTCAAACCTATAGATTAGCCTTAATTCTTAAAATCTTTTCTCTCCCATTGAAGTTTGAATGTCACCTATGAGTTCTTTATCATATTCATTTATACATTTTGGAATTCAGCATCTTCTTCATGTCATTCTGGTACAGCGATTTGTGATGTGGTCATAGCTGCTCTGCAATGGTACACATCTGGCATGAGAGAGTAGTACCAAATGGTGCTATGAGTGGACATGTTTCCACGTGAAATGTTTTACAAGAAAAATAGTTTAAACCTTAAATAATGGATGATTTTGGCCACTTGGGCACTGGAGAAACAAGGTTGGAACACAACATTGACACATTTTCAACTTGTTAGCAAAACAGTTGCTTGTTTACACATCCAGCAGATCTGGAGCAAAATTTGTTTCTGGCCTCATGTTGAATGAATATTTGACCTCTATTTTTGGTCTCTGCAAGCTCCTACGAAAAGCTTCTAAATTGTCGACTATCAATTACATAGAATGCACAGTGGATTTTAGAGTTTTCATGTTGAAAATAACTGCCTGCTGCAGCTGTATATGGTTCATTTACCATAAAAATGCCTGACATTTGAATTGATTTCAATATATGCATGTATCTAGATCATTCAGAGTGATTTTAAAGCAGTAAACCAAATGTGCTAATGTGGGCTGACCTGACTCCTCTGCCTCTGGAGCTGCAGCCTTTCAACAGTTTGAAAAATGTTCGGGCCTAAGAGCTTCATCAATAATCTGAAAATATTAGTGAGCTGATCCAGTTCCAACAGGGTTCAGCAGGGCAGTGTGACACCTTACCCCAGAGAGCTGGCCTGGCTTGCTGAGATTTTACTCAGCTGTAGTACGGACAGGCCAGTTTCTCCAGAGAGATCAATTGAAAAGTTGATTGTTATAAAAGAGAATATGTTTCTTTTTCCTCACAGTTCATTTTCAAGAAACCCTTTTTTCAGTAAATTCATTGGTTTTGTACATCCATTATGGTTTTTCAATGATGAGAGGCTTTCTATTAATATCTAAACAGACAGTTCTGTTTTGTTATTGAGCTGAGTAAGTTCAAGAGGAAATGTCTCATTTAGGCTAAATAACAAACTTGTGAGCAGTTGGTGTTTAGCTGCACAGTATGTTATTTTGGCAAAAAACATCACTCCTCAGAAGTTATGGCTTAAAAGGAATGAATATTTGAAAAGCATAGTACAGCTGTATGGAAGTTATTGTCAGTGGTTGAAAGTAACCACATACCTTATGACTCGACCTCTAGTTGGGTTCCCTTGTAACATATCAGATGTCTACAAGGTTACAAGGGTTATTTATCTTTCATTTTACAAAACAAGATGACCAGCCTGTTCTTATTCCCAACTCTTCATCATGCCCCTCAGCATCTCACAGCACAGGTCACTCTTTAGCGTCTACATGTGATGCACAGCTGCAACACATTGTAACATGTCATTAATGTTGTGATATGATCAGGGCGGGTTAGGGCGACTAACGTATTTAGAAAAAAGATCATGTTTTTGCTTAAGATTAACATTTGTTACGTTGTAACATTGCAATTACATAATGTGAGTGACACCAGGGCGCAACAATATGGAAAATAGTGTATTGCTACATTTAAACAACGCTGACTTTGGTTTCGCGAGGGACGTAGATACATAACTAACATAATGTTACATTAAAAGAACACTCATTTTGGTTCCAAATGGGATGTACTCATGTAACTGATGTAAGGTTACTTTAAAACAACACTCAGTTTGGTTTTATAAGGGGTGTAGCTACATAACTGACAGAACATTACGTTAAAACAACATTGACTTTTGGTTTCACATAGGGTTTGTCCATTGGTCCGAGAGCCCATTATTCTGACCATATTAAACCCATTGTTCCGAAGTCCCGTTGTTCCGAAATCATCATGATGCCCTGTGGTTAAAGTCTGGTTAGGTTTAGGCACAAAAACCACTTGGTTAGGGTTAGGAAAAGATCATGGTGTGGGTTAAAATGAAAAAGAAAGTGGCTAACTAATAAGCTGTTAGCCCGTTTTGCCTCAAGCCTTTCCCAGCTGACACAGAGCCGGTCACGGAGCCGCCAGAAGCTGTTCAGCACTGCGGAGAGCTCCCCACACAACCCGGACCCCAGAGTTAATAACAGGAGGTTATGGTGTTTCACTCTCTCCTCTCTATGACACATGTATCTCGACCAGTAGCCTACATTCGTTGCATTTGCTGATCCTCTATGGTACACAAATACAGTATAGCCTAGTATAATAACATATCGGAACAACAGGACGTCGGACTAATGGGATGTCAGACCAATGGGCTGTCGGACCAATGACATGGACCCCATAAACTGACGTCTCTTGGATGACATAGCTCTCTATACTATGTCATTTGCTTTTCGCATCAGCTATTGCTTGGACTTAATTCGGTGCATCTTATAAATATGCCAAAGGGTGCCTTTGGAGTCAACAAAGTCTTGGTTTTTAACACCCTAGGAGTGAGTTATAAGTTGTACACGCATAACATATATAAACATTTAGATTACAATATAATAAAATGAAATAGGATAAAACAATATATACAATTACTTATACACAAAGACAATACAGGCATAATACGTAGAGCGACTTTGATTTATAGTGGGAATGAAGGTAATGCAAAAGGTATTTGTATGGTAATGTGCAAAACCAGCAAACCAGAAAGTTATGTGTCAGTTATATCATCTATGATGTGTTATCAGTTAACTAAAGAGTGATTTCCCCTCTGAGTGTATTTGGTGGTTTTATTTGAATTACTATTTTAGGCTCAAAATGGTAAAATAATGCAATCTTTGACCAAGAAAAAAAAAACAAAGATAAGAGAAATGTTCCAAACAAACATAGACATTTCTGTAACAGAACTTATTTTTTTTTTATCTCTCAACCCCTCAGATATCTTGTATCAAAAAAGTCAATAATTGGCTTTACTTGCTTATGTTAAATGTGTTTTGCATTACTTCTGTTTCATTATATGTCAGTTTATCAAAAGTCTTTCATTTGGGTCAAACTTCCAGCTGACTTGATGATCAGCGATGCTGCTCTGTCTGCTTGTTAAAGTGCCATCAAAGGCATTACGCTCCACAATGTCTCTCTTTAATGATTCTCCTAGACAGACACCAGGAGGGTAAAATTGGCTTCGTTCGCACCCAGGGGCACAGCACCAGCAGGCTATGTCTGCAGTATGTATGACCGAAATGATGAAATTATCAAGTTCATCATAGTCTGTGGTGTTCACTAGTGCACTTTGAAAGAGATATAATCATTTGACTTGTCTCAGCAGGGAGCCCAGTGTCTGCTCTCCAGCAAATGGATTCATAATGACACAGAAAACTGAAAGGTTATTGTTAAAGCCATCACTGAGCTGTGACGTCTCTAAATGTGGTCTAATTGAGACCAAGTATAGCATGGTGCCATTATGAAATGAAGTCACTTAGATAGCTGCAACAGCACACAGACATACACTGGTGAACTGCAGTCATAGAAACCGCATACTGTTTGTAAAGCAGCCAGGGAGACTCCATATCTTTGTATTCTTATTGAAATCCATAAGAAAAAAAATCTGAGTTCTCCAGCTGAGCTGCACGATGCTGGAACGGTTTATAGTAGTAGGCAAGACTAATTCCTGCACATAAAAGCGTAATGGTTTGTCTGCTGTCTGCTTTCAGTTTCCCCATCATCTGTTGAGTCTTTTCAATAACAATATGCTCTCTACATGCACTGATTATGGTTATTCTTGCGAGTATAGCGAGTATAGCGACAGAGAGAGAGAGAACAGAAAAAAAAAAGAAAGATTGCTTGCCAAGCAGGGGTCGTTTAAGGGTGGCCAATCATCCAATTATCTGGATAAAACAGGTGGCACCTCATTGGGAAAGCTCATTAAAATGGCGTTCAATCTTGGCTCTTGGCTGCCTCTGGAAATGAAAGCACATTTCCTGTTTGGCCTGTTCAAATTTTTCAAATAAAGTCAGGCTGGGAAGAGTAGAGGCTTTCCCTGACGCTGAATAATTGGATGTTTGGATCTAAGCCAGTCGAGATTTACTTGCTATTTCTCTTGTGGAAACCACGGTGGACTGGTCATCATGATGGAGTCTGGTCTTAGGCCTTGGGCTTTGTCAGCAGAGCAAAGCATCCCATCTGTTCTGGGGTTATCCTTTTAATGCAAGAGCTGTCTTTTCCTCAATCTCCAAGTTCACAATGTCCGCTTGATGGCTATTTATGGCGCGTGAAAGTTCAAATTGAACTTCTGGATAAAGGTACCCATACCAAACACACACACAAGTTCTACAAAGGCCTTTTACGGCCATTTATTCTGAGGGCTGTTGGGTTTTTCTTCAATACTCGGGGTAGTTAGAGGAATCACACTATGACATTTTTTTTTCCATATCGCAAATGGTCTATAAAACCAAAGGTCAGGCATTTTTTTCATAGCGATTGCTCACCAATGTGGAAAAGAGAGGTCGATTGGGGAAAAAGAGGGAATTGGTTTGCAAACGCCTTTACAGTTACCGTGTCAGGGACAATAAGTCTTAATGGCTGTGAGGGGCAAACAGGAAGGAAAAGCATACAGTATTCACACGTATTCTTAATTCCTCACATAGAGCTAAAACAATTAACACCACAGTTTTACACTGTTGTTCTCTTATGAACATTTTTATGTTAACACTTTGTTGGTGTTAACCCAAAGGTCTTGCCTATCACCTGCAGAGTATGATGGTGCTAAACCTCAACAGCATAATTTCGATGTCTTCACCTGCTTCATGAGCATCGCAACACACAGTATTTCACAGGTGTTAACTTGAACTGATGACACTATGATGTAGCAGTGTTGATTGAATCTCATTTAAATCGAATTCGTCTACCACCAAATAATGGTCAGCATGCATTTCACTGCAATATTTAAGAAATGAAATAGTGGATCCCATAGAAAGGAATAATGTTTCGTGGATATATTCACAGATATAGTGCAAATTACAGTGTGTTTTATAAAATAATGCATACTGCAGTTGTTGTTGTTTTTTTGTCATTTATTAATTATGCTCTTTTCTGTAGAAACCATGTGGAATTCAATTCAAATTCAAGCCACTTTATCCTCTACAGAAAGCTTACTAGACACTGGGACTTGAGCAGTAGCCAACATACATAAATAATAATAATAGTGGCAGAGTAATAGCAGTGCTAAACAGTCAGGTATACATCAGTATGCAAGCTGCACCATGACTACAAACCATCTACGTAGAAGACGCTGGTAATACATTAGAATATGACCCACAATGGGGGGTGTCAGAAACATACTGTAGGTCCACAGCCTATGTACCTGCTACTGCATATATTGTTAAGTAGGCCTGTTTTTGTGTTTCTATGGTAACCAGGAGTGCTCACCTCATAGTCTACACAGTTATAAAAGATGATCGATTTTATGTTCTCTCCCAGTGTCACGGTCTCACTTTATTTTTATTTTTAGTCTGCTTTTAGGTTATGGAGTATGGAGGGCCACAGGTGTCATGAAAATAATAATAAATTATTTAAGCAATTAATAACTAGCTGTACAATAAACATAGTTGTTAACAAATTTGTGTACAAATTAATTTAATTATGTGCAAATACATAAATTACAGAGTAATTCATTATTTGATATTTAAATGGGCAATAAAAAGAAGAATTATAAAAAAGAATTCATGAATGAAATATTAATCCATCATAAAAAAGGGATAAACAAAGACAACATAAAACAGTTAATAAGTACATCATTTAAATATACATTAATAAATTCATAAATAACTAATGGAATTTAAAAATATATTTGAAAATGTAGTTTAAAAACAAACAATGATTTACAAATTGAATTAAGAACACAGGCTTGTTCAGGCATTTAAAAGGGCGATTTCCTTTGCTATTTGCACTTCCATTTCCCTGCTTTGCTATTGGATTTGCTGAGTCATTCAGCTTCTCCTTTTAGCCTTTCCATTAAGCCTTCCGGTGACAAACAATGCATGGCATGCAGACATATGACATGGATATGGGAAGATAGGGATTAATATGTCATTTATAAATTCTTTTTATAATTCCTTTTTTTTTATTGCCCATTAAAATATCTAACATTGAATTGCTTAGAAGAACTTTTCATTTATAGATTAATCAAATTATTTGTAAGCAAATGTATTCACAACTATTTTTATTAGTTAGCCATTAATTATTCATCTTTACTATTTCTGTGACATGTTTGGTCCTCCATACTCAGTCTCCAGCCACTTCCACTTCCCAAGGCCCCCTGCATTGCCATTCTCCATCCATCCACCAAATGCTTTAAGACTCTCCCACCTGTCTCTGTCACAGCTCACCTGTTTCCATTTTCCCTCATCAGCCCTGTATATAAGCACCCCCTTTTCACTCATCTCTGCCAGATTGTCAGCGATGATTATGTCTTTGCTGACCACCAATTTGAAGCTGAAGCTGAACTTGAACCTGTACCTGAGGCCTGCGCTACAAAGCGAATTCAACATACCCAAGATATCTTTTCGCTATCTGTCTTCATTAACTCTAACGCCAGCCGTCTGGGCAAATGGTATCATGAAGCCAATTATCACTCTGGGTTTTCCCATCCAGCCATGTTCATGAGAAAGAAGCCATGTTGTTAATTAGGAGCAACATCATCAGAGCCATGACTGAGGTACTTTACATGATACGAGACAAAATGTTGATACTAGTTACCTTTGGGAATGTCCTGTTGAGGTAGAGCAAAAAAGTCATATCCATTAGAGTGAAATGTAAGTGACTATAGAAAAACTAGAAAAGATTTCCAAATATTGAAAGACAGCCAAAGCTTAAGATATGTGTAGGTATTATTTAATATGATTTAAGTGTAGTGTGAGGATTCTTTGCTATTTAGTTGGATGATGAAGGAACTTCTCTGAAAATTTCACAGAAAAACACTCAATAAGTAAGTAATGGCAGACTGATTCTGCTACTGATGTAAAGAGTGAGAAAGCAGTTAATGACTGATGAGGTCTCTGAGTGAAATGTTGCATTTATAATCACAGGAGCCAATTAACAGTGTGTGGAATATTTTTTTTTTAAATAAAAGACAGTCTTTGGTTTTTACTTCCACTTCTCATCTCACAGGTGTCTCATGTTACTGTGAGCTGCAGAGACAGAATCAAAGTGAAAAGATCAGCCACAGTGGAAGATATCACTTTGGGAGTAAAATAAACTTTGCACAAAGAAAACGAGGCTAAAAGCAATGTTAGTGTTGTAAACCATCTCTCCGTTTGTTAGAAGCTCTGTTTGAAAACCAGAGTGGAAATAGAAAGCCAATACAATAAAATAATTCAGGACTTAAGTTCATGTCAGTATCCTTTTTTTCTCTAGTGATCTGGTAAGTGGTCAGGATGTTGACATGTAAAGTTAACCAGCTGGTGAGCAGGTTAGCTGTTTAAGAACCCATGGTGATTTATCCTGATAAAAAGCAAACCAGCTTCGTAGTACTGACAAACCAGAGTTAACCCTGAAGTTGCTTGGCTAACTCAAAATCTTGCTTGGGAATACAGACCTCTGCTCACCTGGCATGTCCTCTGGGATTCGTTTGTTCGGGCTTTCATCCTGTTGCAGGCATTAAGCGAGTTCCTGACTTTTGCCTTGACTAAATTTCCCTTGAGTCTACCTGCTTGCCTGAAGTATATTTAAATCCGTTTGAGTTCTCCTCCCTTTCTTGCAGTAATTCATCCGATGTGACAGTAACTGTCATCAACAGTAAAGAATACCAACACTACAGTCATTAAAAAACTTTATGAAGAGTCACTCCACAATATCAAAATAAAAATATGATACAAGGAGCGATCAGTCATATCATAACTTCCAAAACCTCAAGCAAGATATATTCTAGCTATCTGTACACTTGAAAAACAAACCAATTTACCTGCTGCTTTAGCAGTGGTGAATCTTCCCATAGGTGACATAGAGGGACACCTAGGGTGCGTAAGGCAAACATGAAGCAAAGGTTAACTGTGGGTCTGCAGCAGGGGTACTGCCTCTAGTCCTGGTAGTGCTGTGTTTATCAGTGAGTAATCATTACAGGTCAACGTGCTCGCCAACGCGTTCTCATCCCATCTCATCAAACCATGGGAGCACCATGGGAAGCTTGCCCAGGGCAGTGAATCTACTAGGTCCGGCACTGTGCATATGCATAATTTTAACTCAGTTTTAAACATTATCACAAATGTAATCATATAACTTGAGAGTTAATTACTGGAGTCATATGTGGAGGGGACATATACATGTACATCATCCAGCCTGGGTGTACAACATATTGTGCCAAACAATCATATCACCATAGTGTACAAAACACATCCAAAATGGAATCAGCCAACAAGCAAATTTATTCCATTTCAAATATTGTGTTGTCTTGACTAAACAAAAAAACAAACTATTTTACAAAAATGTTGAATGTAAGACACATGTTGAGTCCCAGTGAGAAAAATGCTTTCTTGTCAACATAGAGGACAGAAGCAGACCAAAGTGAGATCACTCGTCTGTATGATGTCTGTTCTTGCTCAGTTTGCTGTTTTGTGCCATTAAACAGCCCACAATGAACATATAAGGCAGTGCGGATGGTGGTGGGGGTGCTAGTCTTCCTGGCAGTAGTCTTGTTTGTGTACAGTAATAATGCCTGGCATTACTGTGGTAGTTTATTTTCAGTTAAAACAAGATGCAGCACCTCCAGGTTTTAGCACTGTGTTAACACCATTCTCCTGTGGCTGTAAGAGAAACATAAATGAATGCTGTTAATTTTTAATTCAGAGTAATCATATACATTTTATGATTAACAAACTTTAAGATATTCCCCATCATCAGTGCATCATTCCCATTGCTCATTATGCTGTAAAAAAAGGTCCATGTGGCCCAGTCCGCCCAGTGATGTGGAGAAGACCCTATGGAAGCCAGGTATGGGGGCCAGAAGGCATCCCCAGTCACCCTGAAGAAGGAGAGCTAATGCTCCCAGACAGCGGGGAACGGCTGCTATCCCGGCCTGTCACAACCACTCTGGGCCCTCACAGCTGAGGCCGTCACACTGAAAGCCAGTGCTCCGCAGAGAAGAACAGGACACGGGGGAGAAGAGGAGGGACAAGGAGAGGATTTACATGCGATGCTGTTCTTTTTATGCCACCCAGAGGACTCGGGTGGAGTAGGAGGATTTATGATACCACCTGAGAGGGTAGGAGGCTGCAGTGGGCGTGAAGGATATTAATGTTTTTTATTATTTGGGCTTTTATATGTGATACACCTTCTGGTCATATGGTCTTGTTATGCCCTTCTGAGTGTACTTTGAGAAGTTTGCACTTAGTGATTCAAATGACATGACGGTAGACTCTTAGTAATATAGAACTAAATAAATATAGGACTGTTTAGAGAAAAATCCTGTATTACATTAATAGAAGAGTTGCCATAATTATTTTGTTTTAAAAAAAAAAGCTTGTGTGTTTCAGATGATGTTATATTTACTCTGACAATCCATAAACATATTTTACATACATCCTGCCTCTTCCTGTCCACCAGACGCCCTCTGACTTTTCATCCTGTACCAGGACCTCCTAACCTGCAGTAACCCCTCCAGTCACCTGACCTTCCCTGCATACCTGCTCACGTGTTCTCATTTCCCTCATCAGGCCTGCAGTTATTTAAGCAGCCCGTTTCCACTCACTCCTTGCCAGACTGCCAAAGCTGGTGGCATGCCTGTGCTTTTGAGCCTCTGTTATCTGAGACAAGGAAGCTGAAACCTGCCCATTTTGATCTTTCTGGACTTTGAATTTCCTGCCTGCCCCTTTGGATTTGTGTGGACTGCCTTTCTGGTTTGACCATTGCCTATCTGATTACTCAGGAAGTCTATACCTCAAGTTTTTGGCTGGACAGCAGAGCACAAAAGTCTGTCCATGAGTCAGTGAGAGAGAGAGTGCGTGATGAGGTTACACCATTGGTTGTAGTGATTGATGGTGTTTCCCCATTGGCCGTTGCTCTTTTGAAATGAGTAGGCACAGACAGCCATGACGATGTATTCCTTCTATTTGTTGTTGTGAACAGAAAACCATTTCTCTACCCATATTTACTTTTATTTCACATACAAACAATAAATTGTAAAGACAACGCCCCCACAAAAATAATATATATTAATAATATCTATAATATAAATATATATCTTATAATAATTAATATATTCTTGGCCTCATATGATTAGAGAAAAAGCCCAGCTAGGCTAATTCATACATTGAAAATTATCATAGGCTTAGGCTCAAAATGTTAGCATGATGGCCTGTATGTGAAGAAAAAGTGTCTAGTACAAGACCATTATTCTGACAGTGAACCTTGTGAGTTATAATGGAGCTGAATTTTGTAGCGCTGCAGTTGTTACATTCCTTTGTTGTTCACAGCTCATATATAAATAGAGGAAAAGCCCGCTAGCTGCTAGGTTAATGTATTCAGTGGCAAGTGCTCTAAGTGAAAGTCTGTGACTGGTTGAATTCTGCCACTTCCTGTTTCACATTAAAAGCCATAGTTTCAAATTAAAAGCCCTCTAACATTTCATACCCAGTCCATATATATTTCGGCTTCAATCTAGTCTTGTTTTAATAAATCTCTGAACTGTGTCAGTCTGCCTGCATTGTCTACAGTCACAGACTTATCCATATTGCCTTACAATCACCAACTCTTTGACAATTTGCCTGTGTATTTAAACAAGGTATTTCAATTTGACCCAGAACGTAATGGATGTTAATGTCTTCATGTTTTTTCAAAAACATGAAATTGGCCTACCAAGGTAATGATAAGACAATGTGATTGTGTGGCTGTACTGGCAATGCAAAAGACGTTGAAGATTTTCTTAAAGGTCACATACAGCATCAGTTTTGAAACTTAGCCCGAATGATCACAGTCGATTTAATTTCAGTTCAGCTTCTCAACAAGGAAGTGCAGCTTTCAAAATTCACCACATAGTTTGATTTACTTCATTTTAACTTGCAATAAAGCCGCAACCAATATGTTGTCAAATATAGATAAATCTACAGTACAGCTTTGTCTTTGTAAGTATGTAGATTGTCTCATTTTGGTTTCCTAGATGCCTTATTCTGATAAGTGGCTATGCTCTTGCATGCAAGGTGCAGCAGCTTTCACTGCACTGAACAGAGAGCAGTAAAAAGCACAAACCATTGGATAAATGGACTTAAAGGGAACAAGGGGAGAGTTTTTTTGTCATATGTGAAAGCTGCCTAACACAGCTTACCCCTAACCAGTCACATTTGAAATTCCATCAGTAGTGGTCTTCTTTATAAAAAAAAAGCAGAGTAAAAAAGAGGATGGGGGTTAGAATGAAGAGAGAAAAATAGATCAATATTTAATTTTCTCCCCAGGAGATATGTTCAGGCACTAATCAGCAGCGACTGGAAAAGATGACACCTGGAATAGCAAGCAGCAGAGCTGAGCTGTCCTCTCCTCTCCTTCTACCACATCTTTTGCTTCCCAGGGCAGTCTCTCACTTCGGCTCTACTGTCTCTGTCAGCCCTGCGGTTCTCCTTTATTCAGTCAAATCCATCACTCCATCTCTCTCTGTGCCTCCTATTAGCTCTGCAGCTTCTTTCTCTCACCCCTCTCTCATTCTTCCCCCTTCATCCTCTGCCCTTGCTCTCTCACTTTTCCTTCTGCCATGTCTCTTGCCCTTCCTCCCTTCCCCCTCTTTCGCCAACCTCTTCACCCAATCTCTTCTTTCTCACTTTCAATCTTTTACTCAATAACTACTTGTCCAGCATGACAGACCAGCAGAGATTGGTCTTGCAGGGAAAAGCAGAGATTCACTTAACAAAATCACTGTATGTGCAGCAGGTATCATTCACAACAGGCTTTCCAGCTGTGCGTGGAATTGGTAATCCTGCATTGTGTGCTCTTTTTTCATTACAAAGCTCACCAACATGAATCTTGCCTGATGTGCACGTACGTACAGTACCCTCCTTGGAGATATATGGCACCAGGATAAAATAAACCGTCACACTTGAGCGATATTTCCTAGAGAGAAGAATTATAACGTAGGGCCGCAGTGATTTCGCCGGGCTAGTTGTGATTTGATTTGCAAGGCTTTCACATTTTCATTTAACAAAATGGAGCAACCCATCTGTATTTCAAAAGCATTTCAAATTCATGTTCCTTCTCTCACTCAGGGTTTAACAAGACCTCAAGCGCAATGTGCTTCATTTACAACTTGAACAAATTCATACAAATTGGGTCTTATCGCTTCAAATTACTGCTCTGATTTTTGTGCAAGAGATGCCTCCCTGATAGCAGTAGTAACATTGTTTTTAATATACCAGACCAGTAGTGGAGGAAGTAATCAGATCCCATACTGAACAATGGCACAAAGTTAAAATACTACATTACAAGGAAAAGTCCTGCATTTAGAACTTTTCTTAGTAAGAAAAATATAGAAGAAATACAGAAGTACTTTCAGCAAAATATACAGCACTATGACAGTCCCTCTGCTTGGGTCCTCTGCTTTGCCTGCTTCTCATTGCAGGGCTGCATACCTTAATGAGTACAATTGGTGACATGGGACACACCTTGGCCTGGTGCACCCCATGAATATATAAGACAGAGCATTAGTCAACCCCAGTGTTGGCAGATGTCCTCGCCATACCTCTTTGCTTTGTGTTTTATGTTTCCTTTTTCCTTGCTTTTATAGCACAACACATATACTGTACATTTTCACTCATCCACACCCTGCACAGAGACTACACTGAGACAATGAGTGGGAGTAATAGTGCCGTCTGATGGTTTCCAAGTGGGGGCCAAGGGGTTAAGGTTAGATGAATAGAAAAGTAGGAAGGAGTATATGTAGACAGAAAAGTAAGAAGGAGCATGAGGAAGACAGAGTCAAGGATAGACATCTGTACGGCCTGCCAGACCGGGCCGTACACTCTACCTCCCTCTACTCCTTTATTTTGATGACAGAAGAGAGGGTAGAAGAGAGAAGAAACTAACAGGAGAAAACTTGCCTAACTTTAATCAAAGTGGAGTTAAATCGGTCAATTGTTGTTGCACATGCATGCGATTGTGAGTCAAAGTTGGAGCCATGCTGAGGTCCATGATACCTCCAGAGGGCTCATCAGCAACACCTGGCATCCCAGGTGTGCCCGTGTCTTCTTTTACTCCTTCAAACCCTGCTTTTGTTAGTGGTATTTTAAAGCCCAAATAGTATCTACTCTTACTCCATTGCCACTGGCTTGCCTGTTCGGCTGCACCAGAGAGGACTTTGATGGCCTGACGTTTCACTTGGCCTTGAATTCCCATTTCTCTGAACACCCTGGTGGTTGATTTGCCTATGAAGCCTCTGCACCCCACTTTAACTGGGCAAAACTTTGCCTTTCCAACTGTGTTGCTCAGCATCAGCTGCCAGCTCGGCGTACTTAAGGCTCTTGGCGCATAGGCCCACAGCATCCTCTCAGTGCACAGTAAGCTCAATGACAAGTGACGAGGCACAGTGAGGAGGACCAAAACATTAAGTCTGGTCTGAGATTAGTAGAAACCGACAGATTTAAAAAGAAATCTCTCACTTTTTTTGTCCAGCTTAATGGTGTATTCACATGGAATACAAAGTGAGCGATTCATGCATTGCTATTAACATACAACGTCAATGCAAATGACACTAAATTCACTCTGTTTGCTTATTTGCATGAGTTTAATTTTTCAGCTGAAGCAAGAAAGTCTCGTGACACTGCGTCGCAAAAAACTATTAGCATTAAGATCTAGTTGAGATTCTCCTGATGTTACCGAGAATCAGAAATGGAAGACAAACTTTTCGTCACCATCTGCAAGCACCCGGAGCTCTAGTTCTCAATGCATAGAAAGAACAGTGACAGAACAAAACAACAGAAGGCTTGGCGAATAGTTAGCGAAGCTAAAGGACTAGTTAGTACGGTATTTAATTGACACAAATAAATAAAATATCTGGGTCCAAACAGTAAACTAAAAAAATGTATATAGGATAAACCCATTAGTAAAAACATTAAAAGGTAATACAACTACAGTAACAACACATTCAGTAGAGGCCTGCTGATGCTCCAGTACCACAAGATATATGTAACATGACTAGGATTCTTTTATCAGTGTCCATGAAGAGTGAGCTCAATTCAGTGGAGTCATGTCCATATTTCTCATGGATATCCTGTGTATGAGAGTACATTAGAGAATGTTCCTCATTTTGTATGCCAGTCTTACAGCAACACACATTCTGGTGGTGTACTGCTCCACTTCCCCATTTCCACCCGTATTCTGTGAGAAGACAACTGGAACCATGTGGAACTTATTCTCAGCCATCATCATGTATGGTGTATTTCTGGTAAAAAGTGTATGAACAAATATTCCCTGACCAATCGCTTGGTAGGTCTTGTATCTTGTACCCTCTTAATTTTTCAGTCATCTCCCTGTGGTCAATCTCAATACGATATTGTTTCTCCACTATCTCAGATAAGTTCTGGACTTGATTCTCTTTTCTTGTAATTTCTAGAACATACCACAAGGGCTCATCTGGCATGCCATGATGCTACTTCATCTTGGTCAAAGACCTCAGTTGCTTTTCTCTCACTAAAGCTTGCACTAATAAGGAGTCCTGCCTCCAACAGGCAGATTAGTTTAGGTGTAGTAGACCTCACCCCAAGTAGGGATTTTCCCCAGTCATGTAAAGGATTCAGTATACTTTCTCAAATAGTTAGCAAAACTGTTAGCACAGCTATTAAGGCTGAATATTCGCCAGTTGCAAAACACTCCAGCTGTGTTCGGGTGAGTAATACGACTTGAAAATTCGCTTCACGTTTGGTGTGAACACACCATAATGCTGTGACAAATGGGGGTTAATGTGTCAAATAAAAAGTACTAAAACGTTTGAGCGTTTACACTGATATGCATTGTGCATTATATGAATTAAGAATCCTATCAATAGCATAACTGTTGCCAGAAATGAGGATAAACACGAAACGGCACCCTGCTTTAGAAATGTGACAGCTGCTGGAAAGCTGAAGCCATGCTGCATGATGATGCCTCAGCAAGGATTTCGAGGTAGTCTGACCTAAAGGTAGATGCATACCATAGGCAGCAAGACCACCAGGAACCACCCACGCTCTGCCACCTGTCGGCAGACTGATCCTGCTGTCAATCTAAATTCAGTTTCCTGCTTGTTTATAGCCTTGTTGTTGCTATATGGACTTATGATACAGATGATGATACAGATGGTGCAATAGCTGCAGGTGGTAGGAGTGTTATTTCAGGGATAAAATATTGTTATTTGCATTTTTTTTACGATACATTTATAACTGGTCAGGTGTGACTGGTAATCACACTATTTTTCACAGCTTCCAGGTCACAGTTCATTTATCAACTTTGTCATCAGCACTACCTGCCCATTTCTCACTGTGCTTCTCAGCAGGAACTTGCTGCTTCTCATAAAAAAGCTCATAGCATACCTAAAGCTTGGTTTATATTTGATGTAAGGCCTATGTTGTAGGTTTTTATCTGTGGCTCAGTATCATATTTCCCCCATTCATAGCACCAACACCTCAAGACAATATACAGTATTACATGATCGGGCCATATATTGCTGTAATTATATTCTCAACAGTAACTATTTAGATTCTTTTATTTACTTTGTAATATGATGGGTTATACACATACTTGTAGAACCGAAGTTACATTCAGGTAACTTACCTCATCAAGACCATTGTTGGGTAATCACCATGCTTATGTTCTCTTTCACTGTGATAGTGAAAGGCACTCATCTTGAGCAGTAGATCTGCAGTAGATGGATTTGCTAAATGTGTGCTACTGAAACGGAGCAGATATCTTTAACGTCCTTATTGTTGTCTTCACATCAACAATTTTCTCCAGTAAACTTGTAGAACTTGCCCTCACATGATATCTCCTTAGTTGCTGTAGATCCAAGCTAATATGAACTACTTTGTATTCATGCTTCTTTAATCTACAATGTTTGTGTGTGTGTACACTGAACAAAAAAATAAATGCACCACTTTTTTTGCTCCCATTTTATGACCTGAAATTAAAAATCTAAAATTTCTTCAACGTACACAAAAGACTTATCTCTCAAATTTTGTTAATAGATGTGTTAAAATCTGCTCTAGCAAGAACTTACACCAGGGCTGTCCAAACTTTTTTGAATGGGGACCATATGAAACAATGTGAAAATACCCGGGGGCCAACTGTTTCTCGCATCAAATGGTTTTTTTTTTTTTAAAAATGTGAGACAAATACAACTATTCTTATCTTTTATCATTGAACCTGTCAACAAACTGCATTATAGTCCTGTCATTGTGTGGTGAAGAGTAAAAATGTGAAGTGATCTTGCTTGTTTAACCTTTATTGTGTAAAGGGCCACATATGGTATATTTTGAAAGTCAGGCTGAGGGCCTATTAAAATTGGTCTGCGGGACTTTGGACATGTCTGACTTACACCTTTGCTACGATAATTCATCCACCTGATCTGATAGGTTTGGCATATTGAGATGCTGATCAAACAGCATGATCATTTGACAGTTGTGCACTGGGAAGGTCACAATAAAATGCCACTCTAAAATGTGTAATTTTATCAAATAATACAACCCCACATAAGCTGTTTCCAACATCCTTCCTTGAATTTGGCAGTACATCCAACCATCCCCACAACCGCAGACTACATGTAACCACAGCAGCCAATATCCAGCATCATGGCCTGTAAGATCGGCTGAGACCAGCCACCCAGACAGCTGATGCCACAATTGGTCTGCACAACCGAAGAATTTCTACCCAAACCATCAGAAACCATCTCCGGGAAGGGCACCTGCATGCCACTGTCCTAACCAGGGTTTTGACCTGACTGTAGTTCGCTGTTGTAAGCAACTTGAGTGGGCAAGTGCTCACCTTTGATGACATCTGGCACTTTAGAAAAATGTTCTCTTCACAGATGAATCCCGGCAGATGGCAGACAGCATAGCGTGTATGGCGTTGTGGGTGCTAATGCCACGAGTGCCCCGTGGTGGTCACTCCAGATACTGACTAATTCTTTCGGGTATCTTTGGCCAAAAAATGCATTTCTGTAGCACTAGTCATGTGAAATCCTTAGGTTTCTGACAGTTTATGCAGAATGATTTTGGTTGTGTAAACCAATTGTTGCATCAGCTGTTCAGGTGGCTGGTCTCAGACAACTGGTGGAGAACCTGTATTTGGAGGTCCTGGGTTGGTGTGGTTACACATGGTCTGCAGTCGTGAGGATGGTTGGATGTACTGTCAAATTCACTGAAAGAACATTAGAGACAGCTTATGGTGGTGAAATAAACATTTGATTAATGGGCAACAGCTCTGTTGGACACTCTAGCACTTGGCATACCAGTGGCATGCTCCCTCAAAACTTGTGACATCTGTGGCATTGTGTTCTGTGATCAAAATGCACATTTTAGAGTGGCCTTTTACTGTGACTGTCCCGAGGAACAGCTGTAAAGTAATCATGCTGTTAAATCAGCATTTTAATGTGCCACACTTGTCAGGTGGATGGATTATCGTTGCAAAGGTGCAGACTTTCACAAATTTGTGAACAAAATTTGAGAGTTAAGTCTTTTGTGTGTATAGCAAAATGTCTTAGATCTTTTATATCAACGCATGAAAATAGGAGCGAAAAATGTATAACAATGTAGTAAAATGTAATGTAGTAGAAGCACAATGCAGCAGAAAATAGAACAAGTAAATTACAAGTACTCTGAATTGAAAGTGCCAAGGTTTAAATAATTACCTCAAAAAATGTTCAGAGTTTTTAATACACTAAAGTGTCAAACTGAATGTGTTATGTTGTACTGATATTGCAGAATGTCTTTGAAGCCATTCTGCAATATCTCTCTGCTCAGTTTCCTCACCGCAGTGAATGAGTGAATGAGATAAGAGCTTTTGGAGGTAAGTGGACCTTATCAAGTGGACGGAAAGGTTGTTCAAGGTTGATCTGTTGTGGGCAATTTTGACATCGGACAGCTAGCTAATCAAGCTGTCCTGCAGATACCCAGGAAACACACACACACACACACACACACACACACACACACACACACACACACACACACACACACATAACCAGAGAAAAACAGAAACTCAAGAGACAGAATTACCATACTAGACTTCCCTTTCAATATTTCACTTTACAGTGTATTTCTTCTGACACTCAGACAACCATCTGCGGTCTGTTGGTGGGCGTAGCATTGGTCTGGAGGAGGAAGAGTATGTGTGAGTGTGTATGGTGTGTCAGTGTGTGGATGGAGGTCTCTTCTGTCGACACAAAGCCTCTGGGGGAGAAGAAAGAGAGGCAAAGAGACAGAGAGCGAGGCAGGAAACCTTTGGCCCCAATGGGAAGTCCCAATACAGCTGCTGCCTGCCTGCCTGACTCTTCCTCTCCAACTCTCTGCATGCACTGTCAACCTGTCTGCCCACACACACACACACACACACACACACACACACACACACACACACACACACACACACACACACACATTACAATGAAAACAGACAACCGCCTTTACACTGCACTGTATGTGTGTGTGAGAAAGGAATGTGCAGTCACAACTCAGAAATAGTCGATTTCATACTTAAACCCTTTGCTCGGCCCATGAGACAGAAGGTGACTGATCGCACGCACGCACACACACACACACACACACACACACACACACAGCTTCTCCCCTAGTGGGAGACAACGTGTTTAATTAATACTGACACCATACTCATAGCAGGAAACTGTGCATGTGTTGCTGTGTGTGATTCTATATCTGTGTGTGTGCGACAGTATGAGCTCACAAGTAGCTCCAGCTACACTATATGGAGCATGAGCGACCATTAAATATTATGCAAAGCTCATTCCCACACATTGTGAAGCCAATCTCCCTCTCAATGTCACCTACAAAGTCTTAAGAAGCCCTCAATTAACTTATTAGCAATTCTGCCGAGCTTAACATGGGCGCTAATGAAGGAAGTATGGAAAGGAAATGAACTTAATGGTAGGAAACAGGAATCTGGGGCAACGCGTTCTGCAGTGCTCTCCCTCATTTTCGACAGGGTCAGAAGTTATAAGTTGTTGATATCTTTTGAAATGTTTGCTGGCATATTTCAGGCTAAAGCAGTAAGACTTGTCTTGTACTGGACGTCAGTGTGGGTGAGCTCACTTGTAGAAGCGCAGCGCTCTGCCGTCTCAGCATCTTATGGAAAGTGAAAAGTCAACCTCTCTTTCTTTTTATTTATTTGTCTCCCATGTGTTGTTTTCTATCCTCTTTTACTAAGAAACCCTCTTATTATTTGTCTAACCCCATTTCCATGATGCTCTGTGGTGATAATGGCCACTGTAGCAGTGTGTGTATGCGAGTTCTCCTGTTTGTGCTGGTCTGGGTGTAACAATCTTGATGCAAGTTTGTTATGAATATTCTGTCTACTCTTTCCTTTATCTGGATACACATACACACTGTGGATACACATACACACAGTCTCTCTCATATTATGCTGATACTGGCTGATATCAAATAAAAAATATCATAAGCCAATCGGAGTTGCTACAGCCACACATACAATATGTCACTAGATGATATATTAAAACTAAGATAAATGTAGATGAAATCATTAGGTATATATGCAATAATGATGGCATAGAAATCGTTATATATATATATTTAAACTTGCATCAATATTTTTTTTAAATTTGACAGCAGAGGAAATGAGCTGCAAGCAAAACACTGACATATCACTTCCTTTTAAATTGTTATGATGAGCCTGTTGCCAGTTTCCTATTAACACATCCAGCAGATACAAAGCAACGTTAGCATTCATTTGGACATGTGTGTCTGTCTTGCTGATAAAAGTCAGTCCAAATTTCACTTTCCTTTTAGCTCTGTTTTGGTCCCCACCAACTCCAGAGGGTAATATCTTGTTCTTTAGCTGCCAAATGCTCCATTATGTTCACTAGCTAACTAGCTGATTTTGTCTGCTGTTTGGTGCTGGACAGTGGACATCGTCATCGTCATCGTCGCCCTCCGCTTATCGCGAGATACTTAAACTCCTCATTAAACTCCTCTCATCCCAGCCGCTTCACACTCGGCTGCGAACCATCCCAGCAAGAGCTGGAGGTCACTGTTCGATGGAGCTAGGAGGACCACGTCATCCCCAAAAAGCAGGGACGAGACCCTCCCGTCACCGAACCTGACACCCTCCACCACTCAGCTGTGCCTAGAAATTCTGTCCATAAAAGTGGACATACAGTGGGTTTTTAGAACTTTTAGGGTGAAAGCAGGGTGGACTAGCAGAGCAAAGCAGCCAGGGAATTTGCTGTCAAACATTCCCAATTTAACACACAAATCATTAATTAAAATAAAAAAAACAATCTCTTAATTTGTTTTCTCTTAATTTCAAATGTTTTCCTCCTTATGTTTGTGTATGTGTGTGTTCACAGAACTAAATTAGAACCAGCAGACTCTATCCATAAAAGTACACTATACTGACACTACCTATTCACACAAAGCGCTGTGCTGTGCTGGCTATCAAATATTATATGCTTTATAAGTGGCAGCCAATGCAGTACCCATGAGCGCCTGGTTGCCCGCAGGGAGCCAATAAGTTGCCCATGGGGCATGCTCTAATAATGACTACGTTCAAGCCAGCCAATACTTGCATTTCTGTGGCCAAACGGGCCAAACCCACCGACACTACAAGTGGAGTGCACCCTGACACTCGTGGTAAATGCATTCAAAATGACCAGGGAGCTCACAGGGAGGCTATTTTTTTCTGTGCTGATGAAGGCGTAACCCACCCTACTCTCTTATTAATTGGCTAATGCCCGCTCCCTTTGTTGGTTGAACTGGTTAGGTTTAGGTATGAGAAGTGAAATTTGTTAGGGTCAGGATGAGAAAGTCAGGGCATGGCATTCAGAGGCATGCCTTCATGCCAGTTTGCGACAGTGAGAGCTAGTGACGGACATTGCAAAGTCAGTGGAAAGATACACGTGTGACTATGTCCCACTTCCAACTCCCATCTTCCCATTGGCCAGTCGGTGTTTGGTTGAATGCAGCTGTCTGCTGCAGCTGAAAAAGTGCTGCTAAAAGTGATAAGTGAACCAAAAGTAGGTTAAGTAAAACATTGATCTGAGTTTGATGATCATATTCCCAGTGCTTTTGACCACCAATGGGCTTCCTCAGATTAATGTCTACCTGGATGGTATTTTATCCAGCACCTGCAAATATTCTATGCATCTACATATGTCATATGCAAAAAAAATGTATTGGTTAAACTGGAGTTGTAAAAATAAAAAAAGTAATTATCCTTTATGTAATTTTCTCTCTCTCCCTCATTCGCTCTTTATCATCTCCCCCTGCATTTCTTTCTTTCTTTCTAAACTCTTTGTCAGCTCCTTCTTCTCTCATTCTTTCTCTTTGTCTCCATCCATTCTTCATGCCCTGCCCCACAGTTTCTTCCCCTTCTTCCACCCTCCCCCTGCAGGCAGTAACCGTCTTGCACAAAGTGACGCAATGGTTGTAATTGGCTGCCCTCTGCCACAAATCAGATCACAGCTGGCGCTGGGAGTGCTCTAGCGATTACCCATAACCCCCCACCCCACGGATCAGGGGCTAACTCCACAGAGAGTGGAAGACAGGCAAGAGGGAAAGGGTTAGAGACTAATTCTGTTCATCTACTGCGGTTTTTCCTCTAGTCAGCCCCCCACCTCCCTGCCATTTCACCGCAGCAATAGTGGTCATCCATTGATCTGAGGTATTACAAACAACAGCTCATTCTTAAGTGGCTCCTTTTCAGATTAGCAGCTGATGAGACGGAGCATTGAGAGGGCGAACGATGATAAAGACCTAGCCTGTTTTTAAAGCATCAGCCGTCAGTTGCCTTTCTCCTTCCTTTCCTGTCTCTCCTTTTCTCATTCGCTCTCCCATCGCTTTCTTTCTGTAAAGAGAAAAGAAGCTGATGAGATCTTTGGGCCTGTGAGCAATTGACTTGAGATTGCATGGGCTCCACCGACACTCCATCGACCCTCCATTCTCAGCAAGGGGTCACGCTTGATGTGGTCCTTTATTAGCTCAAATTAGGCCTCTGTGTCTCCAAGAAGGGAACATCCATCTCCTTATTCATTTGTTCGTCTTGTCCAATTTATTTACTTAGTTGGCTAGGCAGTAGGCTGTTTGGACAGAGAGCATTGGTCGCCCCAGGCAGGGACACAAATAACGTCTTATGCACATTAGTTACAAATCACCAATGCAAGGTGAAGGTCAGAAAACGGGGAATATGCGAGGCTGAAAGAGGAATGGGGCAATGTGAAATGCAGTCAGCACGCGTAAAGACTACACTGTGCAATCTCACTAGAGAAAGTACATTATTTAATCCATCTGTATTTGTGTATACTTCACATTTTTGCTGTTCTCTTTTTTAATACTGTTCTACATCCAGACATGTATTTCTATTCACTTTACTCTGGTATGAAAATCTAACAGTCTGAAAACTCTCCGTGGTGGTACCGTCAAGGAAGGTTGGTTATCCATTATTTGAGAGTCAGCTGCAGAAAAGCTTTGCATTCATGAGCAGATGATAGCACCAGTTGTGGAAGAAGTACTTCTACTTAAGTAAAAGTGGTAGTCCTACAAGAAAAAAGATACTACATCACAAGCAGTAGGCGATTTGTTACGCATTTTGTTCATTCTGCTAACAAGGGGAAGTAAAAGTACACATTAGACAGGAGAGTTCATTATTGTGCCATTGGAGAGGTTGAAGTGGAGGTAATTGTAACTACTTTATACTGTTATATAGCTTGATGGGTTGTTGAATCTATGTATCTAAATAGCAATGCTTAATATCACAGAGGACCATCATATGCTTCTATGCTATCTACAGAGTAATGAGTAGCAGGTGTCAACTGCAGTGAAGAAAAATGTCTTATATTTCTATTTAAAATGTAGTGGAGTGGAGGTAGACTATTCTGCATGAAATAAAATAATCAAGTAAATTTTAAGCAGTAAATACAAGGGCTGCTCTGAAATCTCAGGTGTTGGACTGCCCTTTAATATGATAAGTATGGCAAATAAGTTAAAGCTGTGGTAGGCAGTGTAATTTTGGCGCCATTGAGCGAAATTCACACAGTAGATTTTAGGTTTATTATAAAGTAGGTGGATTAAGAGAAAATTAGACTTCTGCACCTCCTCTTGTTTTTGTTTACAGGCTTTAGAAAATCTAACTCGTGACAGGAGACTTTGGCCAATCACGTGTCGTTACAAGGAGCGGGCATGTCTATCAGCTGTTCTACAAATGCAAATGTACTTGCAGATCCCTTGGGTGAAAGCTTGTTTCAGTGGCAGAGAATCCTGCAGAGAAAGTTACTATTCCAGTATTATCAGGGACTGCCTACACTGCAAAACAATTCAAAAAAGGAAGATGGACCTCTCAAAAAGAGTCTGACATGTCTCAGTAACAACAAAGCATTTCAGAGCTAAAGGCTAACGGCTGCTGCTTCAACTTCACATTCATGTAGCTAAGATTACCTAGAGTCTTGAATCACAGTGTGTCCTCCACCTTACTCCCGACCTCGCAGGGATGAGAGCAGGCAGCAGCTCTGGTGACAGACCCCCAGTAAGAGGCCGCAGCAACCCAAATCCAGCTAGCGCAAAACCTTGCTCCAGGGAACTGGACTGCGCCAACTCCCCTGCCAGATCAGCTAACTTTCTGTTGCTGCCATTACACAGGTTGGACCTGGTGCTGCTGCTGACCAGCCTGCCGTGACCCCCAGTTCTGGGAGCTTTACTTTTCACTATACCTGCAGATGAAGGTTCGTCTCTTGAGCTGAAGCCTGTTGTCCTCCCAGAGAAGAAGTCCACAACGGAGGAAAGGTAACGTAGAGGGAGTATGGCATGGCCAATGTTAGCTTGCTAATGCTTGTCTCATTTCTGCTTTAATAAGCACACAGAAAGAGCAAGGTAAGGAGGGGCTACATGCCACTCAAATGAAATAAAATTAATTAAATCCATGTAACACTGGGTTACTGTGTGAAGCATGTGCATATGCTCATGGATGTCTGATGGAAGAACTTTAGGACAGAAAAGCCAGAGCTGCAGGAGGAAGATGTATTTTTCAAACATTGTTTTTTCTTTTCTAAATTTCTGCCTACCCCAGCTTTAATGAGCTTAAACATGCAAAACCTCTGGTAATGCCTCAGGATGCTTCGCTTAAAGTAATATAACTTATAATTGTTTCTTCCACGTAGTCTTTTCACACCACGTTTGCCATAATTTAAAAAAGCAGCTGTATTTCGAGGTTCTGCTGACTCTACACGTCAAAAGGATGAGCACCAAAATTTGACTTTCTAGTTTCTGAATGGGCTAAATTTTGCTACAGTCCTACACACACAGTGTACAGTGTTTATTGTTTCCTTTGTTTTTGGCCCAGGGGTATAACGTACAGATCTTTTATCAATGACTTGCCATTGCCCATTTCCACAGCTGATTCACGACTCAATTATTGGCTCATTAACGCACCATATCAATTTATAGATTGATGGCTGAAAAGCGGTGCGCCCAGAGGCACTGAGGGATCAGGCTAAAGAAACAGAGGTAAACATGAGTAATTTGGTTGATGGTGGAGCATTTCTTGTAAATGGAGGTTTAAGGTGCCTTGTGGCCTATGTGCATCTATACAGCGAAACAGATGGTAGTGATCAGGAGGACATTTCTACTACAAAGATAGATGTATTCTATGTGGAAAAGTCCTCGAGTGCAGATTTGCATGTTTCAAAGTCAGGCAGTGCATCAAATAGAATGACATCGAGCTTTTGCGCACACACATACACAGATACACACACAAACACACTAACAAGCCTCCTAGCAGTAATTCACAGGCACCCACCAATGACATGTTTAACCCCCACCCCTTTGATCATTACGATAGCGCCGCTGCAACCGGAATTTCTCCCCTATAGAGCCCTGCCTCCGCTAACAGGATGCAAAATGTCACCTGGCTGACTTTACCCCGGCCTCGTGTCTCTTTCAACACAGCAGGAGGGATTGGGCTGAGCGATGAAAGGTGACGAAGAGGTGAACAAGTGTTGTCTGTGTTTTTCTATGAGCGGTGATTTTGCCCGTGGTCAGAGTACGGTCATCTCTGGAGGCCAGGTCTGTGTTTTTTCCCTCAGCTTTGGCTCTTTTAACGGTCTCTATTTGAATTAGGATAGAGTGAAAGAGAGGTGGAGGGAGAGCCTGCTAGGGGCTGATGGGAGCAGACAGAGAGCGCAGGGGTTACTGTCAGACAGAGAGCTTCTTCTCCTCTGCTTATCTCAGATTCTCTCTCTGTCTGATCACGAATCATAGTCCTGACTCAACTCGAGCAAAGAGGAGAAAAGCTGGACCCCCTCAGCCATCTTCATTGCTTATACCCCCTCTTCTCTCTTTCTCCTCTCCGTTTCTCTCCCCCGCTTCCCAGCCATGCAACTTGGGGCAGCGTGCTGGCCTTTAAAAGAGGCAAACTTGTAATCTGATAATTAACAATCTGCTAAATTTCTCAAAAGGAAAACAGTCATGAGAAATGTCTGCCTCGTGCCTGTGAGTGGGATGACCTTTTGCTGAGGCTGGAATGGCAGGCGAGGCGAGGCGACTCACTTAGAAGCATTTAATTAGCTCTGCTCACGGCTGTGTGCGCTGCCAATGGACAGAGGAGGGAGGACGAGAGGGAGGAGGAGAGATAGTTGGGGAGCGATGGAGGCAAAGAAAAGGAAAAACAAATTATTTAATACTTGTTCTCCATCTTTATGCAACAGTATGTAACTTAGTAAGTGTGGAGTGAGGGTAGAAAAGGAGTGGAGGGGAACGGGACGGAGAAAGAAATCGGTAATGACTAGCTTCTGTTTTTCTTGTTGTTATTGTCGACTCCATGGGGAGTTGTCTGTGAAAGCCTCGAGGTGAGCCTCTGAGGTCATGAAGCGCGCCTTTAAAGTGTGACTCAAGAAAAAAAATTGGATCAGGACTCTTACCATTTTCATTCTGTCCTCTTCTTCTGTTGCTCCTTGCCTTTCTCACTTGCCTATCTGCACACTAGCCTGTGCAGCAGTAGAGGAACATATCAGCCCTTTGGCATATTCAGTGGTTTCCCTCTTGCATGTCAGTGTTCATCTGCTGCAAATAGAACAAAGCTTACAAAGCAGTAAGAAATGTTTCTCCCCTTTTAAGGAGGCTCTTCTGTCCTTCTCCATACAATCCTACATTTGGGAATAGGGATGTCAGTTTCAGTTAATTTTGCTTTTGATAGCTTGATAACCATTTACCAGTAACTAACAATTTAATATTTAGGAAGAAAGTGCAAAATTCTGTGAAATACAAGAGTCGCTTTCCTTCTGGTCTGAGAGTGCATGGACTTAGTGTGAGCTTTAGCAACGCATTTCAAAGAGCTCTGAATTTAGAGGTAGTGAAAATTCACATGTTTTCTGATGTAAATGTCTTGCCTTTTATTTTATTTTATGTAGGCAATTGGCTAGCTGTGTTAACATGCAGAAACATGCAGAAACATACAGCCCACTGCCCATACTCCAGTCTCCGCTGGTTAGCTTTGGCTGTTCTGCACTACACACCAGTTAGGTCTGATGGGAGCTATCCAGGGGGTGAAAGTAGTTTTAAATTCCCAAAACCTTCATTGCTTCATATTGTTCACGTCTCCTCCCTTCATGCATTTTTAAAAAGAATGCTGTTATTTTACATTTAGCCTATTTCAGGTAAGTCCAAAGTCCTTCTTATTATTGTCAGACTAGCTACTCAACATTACAAAACAAATATTTGCCACATCTGGGGAAGTCAACAGGCAACAGGCATAGGATATTTACATCTTTTGGTTCTTGAAAAAAAACACTGATTATTTTTCTTTCTTCTCTGGCTTCATGTGGCAGAAAAATTACCAGCTCAGTCATTAGAAAGTTGTATATGATCACTGTGGTTACCACTACAGGCACAGACACAGCTACCAGCTCCTCTTAGGACCCCCGGGCCTTATGGTGCGTTACATTTACATTGGAAGTCGGAACTCGGAGCTCTGTACAACATAACCTCTGAATTGAGCGCTTCCCAGTTTAAAAACTGGGACATGGAACATGGAATAAAAAAAACAAAACAAAGTTTATGCTTGTAGATGCTAGATTTCAATGCTTTTCCAACTTCAAAACTTTGACTTACGAGTACAACTGAAAGCATGCTGGCCACCTCCAGTCTCCCCCCAGGTAGCCCCCGGTGAGTAAGCTGCTTAATTTTAAGCTGCAAAAACCCCTCTACCATTGGTAAGTATGTTAGCACCACTAGCCGTGCTAACACTGCTAATGGTGCTAACAGAGCTGACAGTAGTTAACAATACTAAAGGAGTTTGCGGTTCAAAATTGAGCTACCTTCTTACTAGGGGTGACCATCAGGTGTGGCTGTAGAATGGGCACAATGTTTCCACAGCAATGTTGTTTGGCCGGGAAGATGTTAGTAGTGATATTTTTCTGAATGAGCAGTGTGGCCAACTAGCTCCCACCTGACTTGGCTGGTGCGCAATGCAGCAGCAGCCGGAGCTAGCTAGTGCACCAGGGAAGATATTTTTTCCGTATAGGCCAACACAGTAGGCTAGTTAATGTTGCCCTGGTTCCCTCCTAATGAAACCTGGGATTCTCTATTGTATTTTGGATTATTGCATAAAATCACCTCTGTGTCAAACAAACGTTGATGATAATTTCACGTTTTTGTCCAGCAGGATATTCTTCACTAATTAACACCACATGATTTTTGATGCCTAAATGCAGTTGCCAGAAATAAAAAGCTAGAGTTAGACTATAAATGAACTTCACCACTATCGCATAACTCAGTGTCACCACCACAAAGAGGCTGTAAAGCTATGTTCAGTGTGATGATGTTCTATAGTCTCATTTATTCACTTGTTAGCAACTGCCTTTTTAAAACGCATTAGATACACCAGTAAATGCCCCACTCCTGAATCGTGAAGTTTATAACTTATAGGACAAAATGTAAAAGTCTCTTAAGCTTAACCACAGACCTTATTTCAGGCATCTAACCAAAAACCCATTTAAAAATCCATTGACTTTAAGACAGGGGAACCATCAGTGGTAAAAGGCTAACTCATTTACAGGTTTTAGGACTCAGTCATGGGGCACTCTGTAAACCGGCATGTGTAACTAGTCAAAAGTATTTTAGGTGGTTTAATGATTAAGTTAACCATTGATATCCCTAGATGGGAATTTGAGTTGATGAACCCCATGTCTCTTTTCTGTTTTTCATACTAACATACTGTGTGCTATAGTATTTGCGTTGTAATAACACAGTTTCCCCAACTGAGATCATTTAACTTTTTTGCTTCACTGCTTTACTGCTTGATGGGACACTATGTGGAAATGTATTTCGTAAATCAGACAGAGCGCACTGTCATAATGTCAAATGCAAACTGAAGCTTCACTGTGATTTATTTGCAGAGAAAAGGAATAATGCATCTCAGAAATCCATAAACAAAACAGCCAGAGGAAACTGATGGAAGTCAATTCAACAAAGTCAATAAAGGATCATTATTCCACCTCATTTCAAGCACACATAGACAAACTGTGAGTGAGATATTAGCGCTGAGGCTCCAAGAAGCAGCCTGAGCTAATGCACTTAGAGGGTTAATCACTGCATTTGTATGCAAATATGTATTTAAGTGTGTCTGCCCTTATGGGAGGGTTTAATGAAGGAATTGGGCCCAGGCAGTAGGTGACATTCAGCGCCTGTGTAACCTCAGCGGATAGCTTCCCTGACGCTATTTGTGAATGTTAATTGCTTTTCGGCTGCTGCCGCCTCCCCAGTCTCCACCTGTCCCTCCGTCCCAAGCAACATGGGACTCTCCCTGTCCTTTAAGCTGGAGCTGTTGTTTAAAAAAGAGAAAATCCCCCAAGGAATAATGTTTGTTGTGTTGGACCATCACGCCAATACTGACGCCTGTATGATTAAAGTGTCCCAGAGCATGAGAAAAAAGAGACGCCAAAACTTCAATTATCGGAGGTCTGACCCCTTTGCTGTCTGTGTACCTGTTGGAAAGGATGGAGTAAAATCTTCCTTGTCTGTTCTCTCTTTCTCCTTTTTCCTTTTCTCCACCAGAAGAAAAGGCAGCGTAAGATTTGCATATCCAATCAAACAGAGAGCTAATCTGTCCAAATATAATTTAGTGTGAGAGGACCCTGCATAAGACAAGAGAGACCAGCCTCTGTTTTTTTAATTTCCCCAATTCTTCTCGTCCACAAGTGCACACAACAACAAGAGAGAGGCGAGGAGGTGAGATGAGGAGAGAGGAGAGAAGGGGAGTGAAGATAGAGATCTTTCCATTTATGACAGGGAGCTTTGAATTGAGGTAATCCACAGAACTGTGAAAAATTAAAACCTCATCTGTTAAAAAAAATGCAAATAGACCTTTTGATTCTGCTGCAGAAGGAAATTTGCCCAAATCAAAAGATTAGCACCAATACTTGTGGATTATGTTTCACTTTTATGCTCAGTCTCCTCACTCCCTCTCTTTTTTTCACTCTTTCTCCCTCCCTCTTGCTTCATCCAGATTTCCGTCAGGGTATTAAGATCTTACTGTTTCAGAGAGAGAACAAGAATTTGATACTGACTCTGAAATCTACCTGTGATCTAAATTTGGCCTATAACTCTGGTATCAGACACAATCCATAAGTACTTTTCTCAGCGTATTAGTAGGATTCACATTGGCAAATGAAATATTTAACATGGTAAATCAGGACTCAGCATTATGGTCTTGACCAGGGTCAAGATGAAACAACATTTCAAAAAACATAACATTTCAGAAAACTCAACTTTTCATAGTACACAACAATATTTCAGAAAGCACATTTTACAAAATACGACATTTCATAAACTCCAACATTTCACATAACACAGCATTTCAGAAAGCACTACTATATTTCAGGAAACACAGTAACATTTCACAAAAAACAATACATTGTTATCTGTTTTGAAATGTCGTATGTTTTTAAATGTGGTTGTGGGGATAGAGTCACCAATTAGCATGACCTGCATGTGGGAGGAAGCCGGAGTACCTGCAGAAATCCCACACTGACGCAGGAAGAACAAGCAATCTCTGCACAAAATGTCACTGTTTTTTGGAAATGTAGTTTTATTTTGTGTTTTGTGAGATGTCGTTGTGTTTTGACATCTTTTAACATTGTGTCTTATTTCTATGGTGTAAAGCCCAATCAGCATCTGTCACATAAAGTATTCCCTCCTGAACAAACAGTGCATAAATCCTGAAATTACCCTGGCTCATGATTGGTTGAAAGTGACACTAAACATTTATGAATGTCATGAATCTGTGTAAAAACACTAAGCATTTAGTCGGGAGTGGTATTTAATGGGCTTCGTTAAGTGGACAACATCGCTAAGTCTGTTTCATGGCTATCACCTGCTACAGCTAACAACCTCTCTTTTTTATTTTGTGTCTGTTGCTTGCAGGCTTCCTCTTAGCTAGTGATATCCAAGCAAAGCCATATAAATGCTAACAACAGACCATTGATTTTTCAGTGTGTATTTGTGCGTGTGTGTGTGTGTGTGGTCGTATCTGATACATCAGTCTCATTAACATGGGAAGCTCAGGGCGAAGGGCTCAGCTCGGAACAATGAAAGACGTAAATTCAAAGTGTCTCCTGCACAAAATAATGCAGTGTTGTGAACAGTGGCGTCTGCGATCTGCAATTATTTGACCCCATTAAAGCAGTAAACCTAAACAGTTGGAAACAGAGAAGGGGAGGGGCGGGGTGATGGAAGCCCAAACACATCAAGCTTAACAAAGTGGAGAAGTGTGTTTGTTAAAAAGAAGAAAAAAGCAGGACACTGCAAGTTGTCACCATTGCATGATGACATTAGAGAGAAAGGGCACAGGGATCAGTATGTGTATCCATGTGTGTGTATGTGAAAATAGTGTCCTGCCAACAACCTTTTCACACATTATTGAGCCTAGAGAAGGATGCTGCTCTAGTGGGTTGTCAGGCAAGATACAGCTCACAACAAAGGAAGGTTAGATAAGGGGACGCAATCGTGTAGTTTGTGGGAAAACAGTCTGGATAACATAAATGATGCACCACATAGCCACAAAGCATGGTTGCTACCAAAGTGGACTAGACCTGATGTATCCACTACATGTGTGTCAAATGTCACATATTACCTGTCCTTTTTTCCTAAATGCAACCACAAAACTCATCACATGCTTTTGTTGCCCAAACCCAACCATCTGCTTTTGTTGCCTAAACCCAACCGTCTGTTTTTGTTGCCTAAATCTAACCACATGCTTTTGTTGCCTAATCCCAACTGTAACCAAGGTCACTAAAAGTCATAACACTAAATAAAAAAAGATGACAATAAATAGATGATGACATAAAAAGCAGTTCAGTTCATATTTAATTTTCATTAAAGGAGAATAAATAGGAGGTAAATATATATATATATATATATAGGGTTAGGGTTAGGGTTGGGTCGGAGCAGCAGATTAATGTTGTAATGTTTATATGTATGTAAAGGAAAGCACTGAATATGTAAAATTTAGCAGAGTAAATGCATAACTAATTTAGGAGTTGTAAGAGAAAATAATTTTCTTTTGGCCTTTTAGACCAGGTATTTTCCTTTTCCTTTGGATTTCTGAGTTTCTCTTCGAGTGTGTCAGCGTTGGATTCCTCATGTGAGATTCTACTGCTGTTCTCCTCACTGTGTATGGTGGTGACGGAGTTCAACGGTAGTGGTGAGCCAAGCCCAGTAGATGAGACGATTCTGAATCATATGAACTGTGTTACCCTCTGGAACTGGCAGGACAAATAATTGCCAGTGTTTAAAGGACAAGTTCATAGACTATTTTTTTTATTTCATTTTCTTTTCTCTCTAAGACTAAAAAAGAGAGAAAAAGAAACAAGGACTTTGAAACTGATTGTTGTTGTTGATTTTCAGTTGTGAATACACGTGATACAAATTGTTCTTTAAAAAAAAAAGTAATTGATAAGAGGGTTATTCTTGAATATGTGTGTTTACGGTTAACGAAAAAAATTAAAGGACCGCAGTAAAGAGAAAAAAACATTTAAAATAGATGATGAGTTTCAGTGTAAAGTTTTTCAAATAGTTAATAAGTTAATAATTAATAAGTAAAGTTAAAAACAAGTTGTCTAAATAGGATCAAAAAGATCTAAATAGAAAAAAAAACACATAAAGGGTGATCGAACCCACAATTTAAAAGAAGCTAAAAGGTTAAAAGGTTGTTAAATGCTCTTATAAGCTTAAAAAACAAGAGTTCCATTTCATTTAAACATTTAAAAGGGAGAATTAACTATTCAAACCAAACTAAAAAGGGTTTTAAAGGTAATAAGATGGTGATTAATCCTTGTGTGTGAAAGGGATTTGATGTGATCAATCACTTGTGTTAAAGGAATAAAACACATTCATTTTGTTTATTGGGTTTTTTTTTTGTTTTCATGCATTATTCCTGTCATCAAACATAGTAATACAACACAACTTTTCCTTTAAAACTTACCTGCTGTCCATGAGTGTCATTTTAGTTTTGCTACTCAACTGCCTTTAGTGAATTTCTCATCTCTCCAGTGAGTGAACGTAAAAATTTCTGATGTACAGGTCCAATTAGTTGTTTATTCTATAGAGGTAGAATCTGTGCCACTTGGTACCTAACACAGTTAGTTGGGGCTGAGCTGGGTTACACAACCATCTACTTTTGTTGCCTAAAACCAACCATGTTATTGTTGCCTAAACCATCTGCTTTTGTTGCCTGAACCCAATCACGTGTGTTAGTTGTTGAAGTAAAAATGCGTTAATATAGTGTGTTTATTTTGAAAGAGACTGTATGTAAACAGTAAATTTCTTGTGAATACAGGCCAAATACAGGCCAAACTTGACAGGGTGTCCCAGAGCTGGGTGTGCCTTGCACATCGTATCCCAACATTGAACGTCCATGACCAAACATCGATATATTATGGGGTCAGAGTGAGCATGGGTTGTTCTAAAAGAGCATTTGTGGTTTGTTGCATCAGAGAGCTGCACAGTGAAGTCCATTCACACATCCTTGTGAAACAGATGGCAAAGGCTTGGCGATGAAGTGACTACTTGCAAGTGATGCACTGGCTGCTGGTTCTGGAAAAGTGGATACAAAGGGAAAAGCTCTACTGGCAAAGCTTCTCATTCAGCAGAGCAGGGTTATATAAAATTGGGCTGTGCAAGCATGTCTTGATATCCTTTCCAGACTCTTGTTCTAACTCAAACATCAGAAATAAAGCACAACAAACCATGGGTATGTTGTATTTGCACATTAATATGTAACAAATATGCTGAAAATTTACACTTCAACGATGCTATGGTTAACATCTGGGTAGGTCTAGTCTCAAACACCAAAATACACAATTCTGGGGATACAATCCTTTTTGGAAAAGCAACACTATCTCAGCACTACCTCAGTATCCCTTTTTGTGCCACTATCCCAGTAGGAAACTCAGCAGTGTTTAGAATATAAACAAATGCTTTTTATGCCTCTTTCCCCGCTGTAAACAGCAATGGGTCACGACAAACACCCACATTTGGTGGCTAAAAAGCCACTGGGAACAAAGCAATGGCTAACTATATCTTGACTGGTTTTGTTGTTTTTCGGTCTCAAAAAGTGGCCTGCAGCTTGGCAGGTGTCTCATGATACGTATGAAACATGCAATTTTAACATATTTGTAGTTTGCAGGAATGTAACATGCTAACATATTCTTCTGGCAACTTCCTAAAAGTTTAAGTATTACTGAACAAGACAGTTTGCAAATGGAAAATGACATGAATTGATTTGTAATAGTTAAACCTTCATGAGCATATTCACTGATAGTATTAATTCCATTGAAATGGATTAATTTCAGTAAGAAATTTCCCGGGTTTCAAAGCTGCTGTCATTAAACCCTTAGACCGCTATGTGACTTAAAAACTCCTATTAAACCTAGACAAATAAAAATGTGTCGAATTAATTGCATATGCAAAATAGGAACTGCATCTAATTAAGTCTTAGGCACAATCTGTACAAAACTGAATTTTTTAGGCATGTCAGATGGTGCGATGAATGCCAAATGTATTATCGTACTGCATTGTAAATAGAAAAAAAAATAGAAGCAAGCAGAGACATATAATCAACCTGCATCATCCATCTGTGCTGGAAAAGTAGTAGCAGTAGCTCTGTGGTAACACGCCAGTAATTGCCAGTCATGTGTTTGTCCCTCTGGGTCATATCAACAGTCACATTGTTACTGATACTGTCCAAATTTTGGATAGGAGAAGCAGTAATGTAAATGAGACACACAATATTTGGCATTCTGCATATTCCACATACACAGCCCAGAAGTCCTTATTTCCATCCCAAGTTAAACAGGTAGCTAATACACTTTTTACATTATGGTCATCAGCTCACATTAGAGAGCCAATATTTTACTCAATATGCGCATCTACAATCCCACAGGTTGGGGATGTGAAATCTGAATCTGGAGCTGACCGCTGACTTCATCACCATCCTCTCCAACCTTCCCTCCCCCCTTGTTCCCGCTGAATGTGGAGGACAAACGCGTCACGGCGCTCATAAGCCTTTTTAATCAGCGTGAGAGATTGCCCACATATCTGTTAACTCTGTCACTAATGGCTATTCTTCCTCATTAGGGAATGCTATCGCTCCTCTCCCTCCGCCACATGCAGGCGTGATCAATTCCTCTATCATTTAGGACCAGATCAATCTCACTGCCACTCTTCCTTTTTAAACTTCAATATCTCCTCCTTCCATCATGATGCATTGCAGCATCTAATTAGTCACACAGCCTGGGGACTGGAACTGGAGCAGGAGAACCGGTCTGTACATTCAAGGTGGGCTCCGGTTGTATAGATAAGTCTTCATTAAAGAAGCTAATCCCATATACCCACACAAAGTATAAAGGGCAGATAGTTAAGGAAAGTCTCTAGGTGGAAATTTAAAAATATCCCTGGATACTGACAGTTTGAGATTCACAGCAGTTATTTTGTAGTGTTGCAGTGTGTATTGTCATTTATTTTGTGCTCTTCCTTTCCCACAACATGCCTCATAATAAGGCTGCAAAATTCATCAAAATATTATTGAAATTGCAATATGGCCAAATGCAATGTCCAAATTGCAGGAGCTCCAGTTTTTTGATAAAGGTAAAATGAATCATAGCATACCATTATAAATAAAGCATTGGGTTTGCCACAGAAAGGCCCCAGTGTAAAAAACATATTCCAGACATGAGGGAAGTGCTTGTATGGTACAGACCCCAACAAAATGACATCATCATTTTTATTTCTTATCTTGTTTTAAGTGAAATGAAATGCAAACATTGGAATATCCAGTCACATAGCACTATATATCATAATAATTGCAGTAGAATTTTTTGCATATGGTGCAGCCCTAGCTCATGTCAGTTCCATTGGTGTTGTTTTCGTATAAATATATATATATAGATGTCATTAATTCATTCATTCCTCTAACCGCTTCACCCTCTTGAGGGCCGCAACCCTCTTGCTGTAAGGCGACAGTGCTAACCACCACACCTCCGTGCTGTGTCATTAATTAATAAATATAAATCAATCAGATGTTATGTTTGCAATTGCAGCTGGATGCGTTGGTGTGATATCTGAAGAAATATTTTAACTAACTTGGCAAAACAAGTGCCGCTTTTAGAAAATACTCACCAACGTGACGGCACATAAAAACATCAGCTCGATGACAAGCAAATTCCTCATACAGCATGTAGCACACTGGAGGAAGCTCAAAACACAAGGTAAACTGTTTCCAGGAGACACTAAGAAGTGACACACATGGCTGGGACATGCTTGCTGTTTGGCTTGTAAAGGTAAAGGTAAAGGTAAAATTCCACTGATTGTCACACACCTGAGTGTGTGAAATTTGTTCTCCGCATTTTACCCATCCCCTGAGGGAGCGGTGAGCAGCAGCGGTGCCGCGCTCAGGAATCATGTGGTGAAGTCATTTAAGTCAGCTATCGGTCAATGGTGTTGGAAAATCACCTTAAATGTGGCCTAATCAGTTTTTGGCTTACTTTTACATTGTAATAACAAATCAGATATTATTTTAAATGTGCTGTTAGCCTAGCATTAGCTTGTTGGGTATTATTAGACTGCCAAACCAAATAATGTGACAAAATACAGACAATTAATAATGAAACAAGCTAATGTTATGTTAGCTGGCTATAATGTTAATAGTTACTTTCAGAACCCATATAATGGGACAAGCAAATAAAACTAGCGATAGGTTTTGCTGACATTACTAATACAATGGACATAATTTGCTTAATTTGTTGATCAGCTGTTATTGAGGCATTCTCGGAACCCATTGACTGTATTCGGCGTCTGACTTCCATCAGACGGCGATACAGCCTCTGGGGGCAAACCCCCGATTTTTTGGCATTCCGGTTTGATTTGGGCGGAGGAGGTGAACATCCGTTTCTGACTTATTTACTATAAGTAAATTTGCTGAAGCATTGCGATGGATTCAGAGTTGGCGGTGACGCCAATTATGTTCCGCCTTGTTAGTTCACAGTACGGAGCGTTTGACCTGGCAACAACTGCAGCCAGCTCAAACGTGATTGATCAATATCAACTATTAGAGCAATATTATATTCGAGAGAACATGAAATTCCACTCCATCAGCAATCATAGATTTAATGTAGTGATGACACAGTTCAAATTAATGTTTGTAGTAAGATGACATGATAGAAACAGTCTGAATAAATAAAGTGTAAACACTATTAATAATAGCTCCTTCAGTGACAGTCTTCAGCATCCATGGTGTGTGAAGGAGATCCACTGCTCCCAGCAAAAACACCAAAACTGAGTCATATTTATGTAATAGATATTGGGTGTAAGTGCAACATTTTGCACACAGTTGTATTATAATGATTTTGCAGCATTTACATTTTTGTTGATTTATTTTATTTATGTTTAACATGATGAAGCTGGGGCGGCACAGTGGTGTGGTGGTTAGCACTGTCGCCTCACAGAAAGTGGGTTGCCGGTTCGATCTTCGGAGTATACTCTTATTTGATTGGTGGACAGTACCATACTGCCATGTGATTGCTTGACAGGATTCACTGGGGGTAATACTACTGGCCTGATGGTGCCAGGGTTTGGGTAGTAGCAGCAGTCACTGGAGATATACCATGGCAACAATAACTACTTTATGTTAAATACATAACTACACACTGTAGTGAATTTTCATGTAACTGATAACATTAGAAAATACATTAACCAAGACATTCTTGTATTTAGTGTAGATATCTAAATATGTATTATAAAGCAGTGATCAGTTTCGTATGATGTGAAATTGCATTAAAAAATCATCAACGTACAGGTCACCACCATGGAGCACTTTTATGTCCCTACCAATGTGAAAATCAAACCTACAGTACGCCCTTGGCTGGACAATCCAGTTGGGTAGCAGGGGATGGAGACACAGCGAATCAATGCAGGTTTCCTGGTAGAGCAGGCGTAGAGAATCTGAGACCGAGTAAATGTAGTAGCCTTGACGTCTGCCGTCACCACATGAGAGACTGAAGACCTAATGAATTAGGTCTGTCAGCATTGTTGCTGTTGTTTAGCGCTGTTTATGGAGTTAGCACCGTTAGCTGCTAGCCACCAGCTTAGCCACCTCCATGCCAAGAACTGTGTGCAGACAATTCAAACATCACACCCCCTGCAAAATTAGGGATTTTGTCCATTCGGTCTGATAACATTTCCAAAGTCTCGAAGAGTCGCACAATTCAATTATTCTTCTCTATTGACGTTATTGGAGGGCTAAACCGGATATTTGCAATTCAGCCAGTGGAGCTTAGCTGCTCAGCCGTGGAAATTCATGCCCGACTGAGCAACTTTTGTAGAATGAATGAATGGGGGCCCACCTCTAATGCTGTATCCAGTTTTCTTCATATAGCCATCACACCAACACAGCTGTGTGTATCACTTTGTAGTGTTCCCTGGAAGCGGTGTCTGATAAGTTCTGATTTTTCCAAATGTTAGGCATTTACATGCATTAAATCGATGTTTTCTCATGTCATCAAGTTGGTGAAGATGTTTTTTTGCATGTGCCCCTTGTCAGCCACCGTAATTGAGGTTACTGTCAGTACAAATGAATATATCTTCTGTTTCCATGCTACAAACATCTTGTCACTCATCAATAATTGTCATTTATTGAGTTGTTAAGTTCTTAACCTTAATTAACTTTTTGTGTGGTGCGAAACTGCACATCTGGTGAGATTACTTCATCTGTTTCCCATTTGTTTCACAAATTAACTTGCTTCTAAACTCAAATATCTGGTGCAAAACATATATCAATATATTGACACTCATTTGTAAAGAAACAACCAATCATCTTTTCCCTCTGGCATGTAGAAAAAAACCTAACCACCACAAATAAAATGTGCCAAGATATGGCATTACAGTTTTAAAGTGAATGTTTCCTTTAAGAGTTTGATAAAGGCTTATCCTTTGTGTGAAAGTGAATGAAAGTACGGATGGGCAGGCTTTTAGCAAGGGCATTTGGGAACCATTGTTTCCTGAGCGTTTAGCTCTGTTATAAGGTCAATACAGCTATGAAAGCTTTAGAGACACATAACACACTTATAAAACCTGAGTGTAAAGTCGTGCCTCGCAGCATAACAACAAAGCAAAAAGTCAAAGCTCAGTATAGTAAGAAATCCACTGTAAGTAAGAACAAAGCGAGCAGTGCATAAAAAGGTACATTGAAAGGGTTTTTTTTCTCATTTGGAATGATAATTAGACATATTGTTTTGATGACTGTTTAGTCTGGCTGATGTGATTATAACTTTCTCCCTTACAGCACAGAATCTATTAACTGGCAGCACAAGGTTAAAAAACAGCACTTGTCTTTATGATATGCAATATAAAGAGCACAGTTCTTGGAAATATTATACCTGATAAGGGTGGGTTTAATTATTATTTCTATTTCACTGCTAATGAAAAAATGTTGCTGAAATTTACTACAAAGGTGGCAGCTGCTAATAGATGAACAGCATTTTATTTTTTCTAAAAATCAAAATTAATTCCATTTACACCATTTATTGACATAACCTGTCTCGCTCTGCCACCTAACCTTTAGCAGGAGAGTACTATAGGTGACAAAAAGCTGCTGTTACCTCTCTGCCATTCTCCTCACCATCCCACTGTGGTGAGGAGATGGAGGTGAAGAAAGAGGATCGGGAGGTATTATTTATTAATAGTCAGTCTCCCCAAACCTCTGTAAAACATCCTGTTGAGCTCCCTGAGGTGAGCGCTCAGCTTCAAAGCAATTAAAACCGAGGCTATGAGAGTGGGTAGAGGAGCAAAAGAAAAATGGAGAGAGAGGGAGAAAGAGAAAGAGAGAGAGAGAGGCCTGGACAGCCACAAGGCCAGTGGGTTTGGCTGGCTGCACAGTCAAATACTGTACATTCAGCTTTTATGCCTGGGAGGACAGGGGCCCTGAGCGGAATCACCTCCCCATGTCAGGGATTCCTTGTCTGAGTTTAAAGCCCCAGTGAGCCTTGGGACAGGCCAGCACCTCTCTAGGGGATTATGTAACCATAATAAGCGAATGTGGTGATCCTCTCCCTTTCTGTCCCTCTGAGTCATGTTAAGATATTGCAGCGGAAGGGCCGAAGAAGAAGTCCTCTTGATGTCTGGTTTAACTTTCTGTCAAAAACCCTTTACACTTTGGAGCGATACTTGAATCAGGTGGATTAGAAATGCTGAACAGCTGCAGGTATGAATGCATCCAACTCAAATGTTATCATTTGATGGAATGACCGTGTTAGTGGTTGTCAGCTTCATAGATGGGGGTTAGAGGGGGCCGCTACACCAACTACTAGATTAAGGACAAAATTATCAACGTATTAAATATCCAGGTTTATTTTTACGCATTGACGATGGAAGTCAAGAAAGTCCACATGTGGAAATGGTTTGGATAGTGGATGGGACTTTTGCCCAAAAGACTTGGGTCTGTGTCCCATGTGAAAATAAAACTCAGTGTTAAGTAATTTTAACGACATAACTTATGTGACGTGACTGTAACATTGCATCAATAGCAAACACACTTATTTTAAGCCAAATCCTGTTTTTTCTCAACCTAATACATGGATTGCTGCCTTAATCTAACGAACTAAAGGTGAAAATGCTCCAGACCCCAACAGGCATTTAATGGCCTGATAACGGCGCTCTCAAACTACTAATTGGTATTGCAGGACCATAGACTGTCGCCACGCAGCCACCAGACCATCACCCATTGGTTTGTGGACTCCGGCTAAGGTGCTTCGCGTTTGGCATTTTTGCTGTCGCCATCTTGTTACTTTGGAGCCAGAAGCGACCATATGTGGATGAAAGGGTGGAGAAAAACCCAGCGCTAGCTGCCAGCTTAGTTAGCAGGGTGCAGTTACAGCTGTGGTTAACTGTGAATATGCTAATTAGCATTAGCCAGCGAAAAAGGTTGAAACCATTAAAACAAAATTTACTTATTGGAAAAACTTAATATCTGACTCCTTAGAGGGTCTTTTAGTACAACTGAACACTAAACAAGATTTAATTAGGTGATCAGAACATTACAATTGGTCTCATTTGGGAGTTGCCACTTGAGCAGGACCCTGCTATATCTACGGTATGAGGCCGATAACCCCTTCTAACCTCCATTTAATCGAGTGACAACATTTAAAATATGTATATGTTGTATGTTTGCCCTGTGATAGACTGGTAACTCCTGCAGAATGTTTACCTCCCCACTGCTGCATGCTGGGATACACTCCAACCCCCAGCAGACTCCAAATACAAATGATTAGCATAACAAAATAGATGAGTATCCAACAACATGTTTGCTTAAAGCAGACAACAGCTATGGGCGTAATTTCACCTCCTAAAGCATCACTCTTGAATGCAGGAACAGTCACCAGCCTCCTCACACTGTATCCAAAGCCATTCTAGTCATAAACCATAAACCTCATAAACCAGCATGACGCAAGGTTATGCCTATAACCATCAGCAAGTGCTGTTAGGCATCATAAAGGCAGCTTAAGTGGTCTTTAATAAAGGTAGGTTTTACATGCCTCTCGGGCATTTTCTCATAAAAACCTGAAAGGTTTTGGCGAGTCATTCTCGCTTATGAGCCTGTAAAATCGTAGCATCCTCTCCTGACCACAATGACAATATGAACATCTTAAGCCGAGGTTCCAAGAGCCTCATAACCCTTGCATAATTGCCCTCAGATGATGCTCTGTCCTGGTGTACCCTCTTGACGCAATTCTTCTTATTTCTCTTTTCATTCCTGTCTTGTCACTCGCCATCTATGATTATATGTCATAAGCTTGATTCGATCAGAAGAGAGAAACAGGGGAAAGAGAGGATCTGTGAATAACTTATGAGTGCTCCCTCCTTGAAATTGAGGCATTATGATACGTATATTAGTTCCACTGCTTTGCCATTCTGTGCCCATCGTCAAGGTGGGTTATGCAACTGAACAGGCTGAGCAGCTATTCTGGGCAGAAAGGCTGTGTTTTCCTCAGAAGCATGGAGGAGATGCCTTGTCTCCAGGACAGAAAAAGACAATAAAAAAGACACAAAAAAGGACCTTGAGTGCAGAAGAGTTGGCAACCACTTTTGAACAGGAGGTATTGAAGATGACAATTATTTACTTGTAACTGGAGGGGACACTGAGTACACATCCATCTATTTTCTGTTTATTTGGGTCCAGGTCTCAGTGGCAGCAGGTTTAGTAAGGTAGCCAATAGATCCTCCAGCTCTTTTTGGGGGATCCCAAGGGGTTCCCAAGCCAGACAGGATATGTAATCCCCCCAGTGTGCTCTAAGTCTGCCCCAGGTCTCCTCCCAATTAGACGCTCCTGACCATTCTTCCACAGAAAGGCATTCAGGAGGCAGCCGATCATTTGCCTGAACCAACTTGCAGCAGTTCAATTCCGAATTCCTTCCAGATATCCCTAAGGCTGAGCCCAGACACCCAGTGTAGGAAGCTTATTTTGACCTCTTGATTCCACAGTCTCATTCTTTCTGACACCCATAACCTACAGGCACTGTCCTAGACCGCAACCTAGAGAGGGCATTTAAACTAAAACAGAACAGCAATATCCACATCTCATCCACCACTGTCCCCTTTCCTCTGCAGAGATTTTTAGCTACCTCAGTGACCTCTGCCAGAAGGATAGGCGATGCTTCCACCTAAACTTTCAGTTCTGCCTCCTCCATGGAGTGTGTGTGTGTGTCAGGTTAGGAGTTCTTCAAAGTGTTCCCTCCTCCGCTTGGGTATATCCTCAGTTGAGATCAGCAGTTCTCTCTGCTAAGAAGAGGCTAGGCAAGGCCCTGCCTCCACTTCCTTTGTTTGAGCAATTGCCAAAAAAAAAAAAGACTGTCTCCATGGCGCCCAGCAGACCTTATCTACGTTCAGGTTATTGCTTCCAGGACTACAGTCACTGAAGTCTTTCTAGCCTCATACCTGGAGATTTTTTTAGGCTATCCAAACCTGAAAGGCCACCTTTTTTAGTTTGATGGTGTCCTCAATAAGCAGCAGGTTTTTGGGGTTGGGCCAAATGGTCAATAGCACCCCTGGAAATTTTTCATAGGGGTGGCTAGTCCGGGGCCACTGAAAATCTTGGGGTAGCAGACTAAAACCAAAAGCCACAACTGAATTTCAGGAATTCTATCATGCTGTTTTAGTATATAAGCTAGTTAAAACTATGTCAATATGGAGAGTTAAGGAATCGCATACTGATATACTTTGGTTTATTTTTTTTAAGACAAATATGCACCTTTATTTTTAAGGGTTATGCTGATTGTAAGGCACAAAACATTTACTGAGAACAAGCTTTCTAAAGTTTAAGAGAGAATCATGGGCACCCATAGCACCCATTTTCATTCAGATATCTGGAGGTGAGAGTTCAAGGAACCCCTTTAAAAATGGACATGCCATTTGTTCTCTTGAAAAAAATTGCCTAAATTCGGAGCATAATTTAGCCCCCTTTTAGACGAGCTATTTTGTGTTAACTTGCTTAAAAAAGGAGTAGCTGGGAGTAGCCGTGGCCTGGAGGTTTCATAATGCATAATATATTCAAAGATAATTTTGTGCTTTTTTTTTCAGTTTACTTCTGCAATGATGCAAGATGTTAATATATCTCAAAATGTATATTTGGTGTCCACTGCAAAATATACACAATGCATTATTTAGCAACTAATACTCACATGCAGTACCCCAGTGTTTGGTATATTTCCCATTGGGTTATATTTATTGAATTTACTGGAACTGACTACAAGAGTAGGCAGGTTTAATTCAGTTGATCTGAGATATTTACAAATTTGGATTTCACATGGAGCTTGACCTGTAAAGGCCCACCATGAAGCATTTACGGCTGAAATTGAATAATCAGCACCAAGTGTTTGCCTAATGAGCACTAAAGGGATATTCAAGGGATGGCCAGAATCATTCACTTGCCATTCGTGTTTAGCCATTTGTGCATACCTTGCAAAGCTCACCGGTGTCTCTCTGTATGCAGCATCCTTGTATCAACTAACATGATAGCAATGCTCTCAGATCCTCATGTTGCTTTGTCTAAATTTAAATTGTAAAAGGTGCCAAAGACCAAAACCTAACTATGTCTTCGAGTCATAAATAAACTGTGTAAGCATCACTACACACATAAGCAACATCAAACAAACAAATGAATAAATGAAGGACATTAAGCTACAAAGGGCTTAAAATCAGAGGATTATCGAGGTTCTCTGGACTGAAAGCAGACTTTTTGATGCTTTCAGTAATGAAATATAACTCACCTTTCAGAGCGATGAGAGCCTGCGTTAAGAGAAAGCTCTGTATTGCAGTCATTTATGCAGGCACATTTTTATAGCCTCTCATACCTATGCTTTCATGAATACCTCAAAGAAGGAATGTTATATGCACCTGAGTCCTGGTTTAAAACCTTCAAATAACCAAAGGAATGAAAGGCAAAATGACTGTGAGGTAAGCAGAGCGATATGCTTGTTGTCTTCTTTTTTTTTCTTTCTGGGAACTCTTGACAACAGCGCGACCTGGCCGTGTGGGTTGTACAAAGATAAGTGTGAGGGTCACAAGATACAATCTGCGGGTCCATCAGTCAAAACACACTTGCCCGCTGCTGAGGTTTACTTCCCTCCATCCTTTCCTCCGCCTGATTCCTCCCTCCTGTCCTGCAGCCTCAGGAATATTAAATATGCGAGCTGTCCCTGCTGCAGATGCGCCGCCATTGATTTTGTGTCAATCTCCCAGGCCGCAGTAACTTGATTTGGTATCAGTGATGGCTAAATAAGACTTCTCCAGGCAGGAGCAGGGAGAAGGGAAGTAGAAGAGGTTAGCGAGTATCTTATCCTCATATTCACAGGTAGGTTGATATTTATCAATTACAGTAATCTCAGCATGGAATCCTGTACTGGTGTTGTCCTCTGAAGACATCAGAGCCTGATTTTACAAGACATTTAAAGAAATATAATACATAGCGTTGTCTCCTTTTCTCTTTAATTTTGAAAGTCATTAAAAAGCCTTAGAGTATTGAAACCGCAGTATTAAACTTGACGATTGAAGTGTTTCTTTAATTTTTTATCATTACAGTTGAGTTAACAGGTCCGGGCCACATCCCATCGGGTTTCTTTAGCATAAGTTACATTTTCTTAAAGCAATATTCGTCATAACTGATTCTACTCTAATGAGGATTGCAACCCCCTACAGTGCTGAGTGCCTCACCAGCAATGAGCTTAATGCAATTAAGGCTGCAGCCCTCTCACGGAGCTTCAACTCTGTGAGTTTGCAGAGCCGCGCCTTGAATGTGGACAAAGCCAGATTTGCAGAATTTGAGCACTTCCACTGGAGCCTGTTTGATTTCTTTTACTCACCATCAACTTTGTTGGATTTTTCAAAAAAAAACAAAACAACAACTTTATTTTAAAGTGTCACAAAAACTGATGAAACACAATCACGTGAGAATCACGTGTTGCAGCTGCAGTGATATTGGAGGGTTTTCCTCAGTTTGTCTGTGTGGGGGCGAACGAGAGGATGCAAGAGAACTGTCAGCTTTTGAAAAACAAGCATGAAGCAACATTTCATTTGATTTACAGTGTGTGTCCGCTTGTGCATATGCATAGGTTTGATTTTTATGGGAAGCAACATATAAACGACAGAGAAATGTGGTGCTGTTATCTGCATTGTGAAGCTGCATTGTGATTCACCATAAACCCAAACAGAGGCTCTGTGTTTTTTGCCATATCACTGGCAGCGCTCCCACCTTCCTGGTAGAAATCCCCCCACAACATGCGCATTCCATTCAACAGCTCAACATTGCCACCAAGTGGCACATGATGCCCATGACCCCCACTTTGGTGTGAGGTTAACAGCTCCAGATGCTTGCAGTCAGTGCACCGCAAGGGGAACAGCATTGCAGATGCAGGTGTCATGGCGGGTTCAAAAAGACGAACAGACGTCAAATCACAGCCAAGCTTGGCAGCGGTCCCAGTTTTTGATGAGCGGACATCAAATCAATAATCTGTTCATTAGTCTTACAAGAGGAAATCTAAGAGTGATGTGCTGCTCAAGCAAATCAATATTGCATGTGGTTACTCATTGTGCCAAATCCTTTTCTCCATCCATGATAACCTTTTATGTGTATCTATAGCTGCTAAAATGCCTACCTGCCAATATCTCTGGCACAAATAGCCTTCTCTATAGCCTATCAGGGTGATGTGCGTTGCAATCTCTGTCTAATTGCACGGGACTATAAGCCTGAACCATCTGTTGAAGGGGCGAATGGCATCTTTTTCGTTTCATCTATCAGACCCCGAATCTTTCCTTTCCTTGCAATCAAGGTCGCAGTGTGAGAGTGCTAACAATGAATGAGGTTATTTCTCTCCTGTCCTCATTACTATGTAATTAGCTGCAGTGCTATTCAATTTCCCTCATTTCAGATCAATATCGCATAGAGCTGCCCGCTAAATGGCTGTGCTGCTAGGAGGGCTTTTCTATAGCTGAATGGGAGGTATCAATCACTGAGCTAAAAGAGACGTTCGATGCTGCAGAAGCGATGACCACACACGCACACACACACATACACACACACACACACACACACACACACACTTTAAGGCACAGTCGTGTAGGCTTTGGAGGGAAAAGTGGCAGTGGGGAGATGTGGGGAGTGTGATATTTCAAAGGGGATATTATGTTAGAGTGTCAGGTTTACGGCACGGCTCCCGCTTCTTTTTGTCTACCCTGTATCGACTGCTATTGTGGTAAAGACACAAATCTGGAAATCTTGACTTCATTGCTTGCAGAGACATTGCCTAGCATGTCGCCTGATAGAAAGAAGCCTCTTTGTTTGCTTCTAAGCCCTGATCCTTTCTGTGTGGAGTCTGCATACTCTTCCGTGGCGCCTTCTTCTTTGTGTGGATTCAGCATGCAAATCAGCTCAATTGAAAACACAAAAAGTAAATGTTTCTTTGTCTGTTTATCAATGATGTACCCTGGATTTCCTTACTGTTAGAACAAGTAGCTACAGGAAATGATTGAATCGCAGTTGCATAATCGTGTGGTTAACACCGAAAGCAGCTCTGTGTGTGAGCGAGGTCGATAGGCCAAGTTATGAGCACATCACCTCTGCAGTTCATCAGCTCATTGTTAGCCGACACAGCCCCACATGAGAGCATTTAGCGGTATCATAGTGCTGGATGAGATATGAGCCGACTCAAAGGCTGGATATAGCCGGATCGATGTCCTCCCATTGAACTGAACATACAGAGCGGGAGCCAGGCAATCAGAGGCCCAGACTGACTTCATCTCTGATAGTAATTAGATGTGGCACCAACTGCAAGGCTCATTCAGGGCTGGTTATTAATGTCTATAATAGACAGTCAGAGGACACTGGATCGTGGTCACATGAAGGATGGCAGAAGTGTGCAGTGGCAGTTGTAGGATCGATTTCAACATCTGGGATTGGGATGTTTTGGGAGGGGATGTGGTTTGAGATTTTGCTGTGTTGCAATGGCTGTGAAACCCTTCTGTTGGAAAGGGTGGAGTTACAACATGATAAAGTAGTTGCATCAATAAGTAACAATGTGCTCTGGGCTATTCTGGTATTCTAATGGGCTATTTTGTATTAAGCAATATTGCAGTTGGAGTGCCAGCCAAATCATCTCACACCCGCCTCAGTGTTGGACCTCTTTGTCTTATGTTTTATTCATCGGAACTATTTTGAATTGTGCATTCAATGCGGGGACAGATTAAAGGCTGTGCAACAATAGTATTATCGCTTTTGTTAAGTGAACCTTATTTCCAAAATGTCATCTTTTCAGGATTGGAGAAAAATTGCTTTGAGTTTGACTTGACGAGTCTTTTCAGGTTGAGTTTTGAAAAGGTTTTAATAACCTAAGATTTCTTAACCCAGAGATTAAAGAAGTATTTCACTGCTGGAAAGAAGGTATTTTCATAAACTGGGCTGTCTACGCAGTAGGAAGACACAAATAGTTTTGAAGTTGGTGCTACGTGACCAGAGAAAACAGAGTAAAAAGACTGTGGCATTCACATCAGCTCAAGAGGTAGGAAGCCTACAACAACCAGAATGCACGGCGTCATTATCGACCAATAAACGCTCCCGCTGGTGGGTGAAGAAATGTGCGCTTGTCTGTTTTGACACAGGCAACAATATGATGGCCAGTTGGTGACAAATGATCTCAAATTACAGTTAAACAGTAGGCCTTAAGATAATTCTGAGAACATTTTAGGTGAGAATAGGGCAACATAGTAACAGAATTTTGGTTCATATTTTATCAGCGTAGCTTGGGTTTACCGTTTGATCACAATTTTTTTCAGCCTCCATTTTTGCAATACAGGAAACAGTATGGCACCCCTTCCTTTTCACCAGTTCTCATATTAGAGCTGAACAGTGCACTAAAATATGTTTCTGAAGACACTGTAGGTGAGAAGCAGGCAATGTAGTAACAGAATCTTTCGCGTTTGATCAGAGTTTGGTCTGAGTTCAAGAGAAAGAGAGAGAGGGGCGGCTCGCTCTCGATCCACTTTTATACTCTGTTAGTGGTGGTGGGCATACAAAAATGAGGATGTACAATCCGTAGTTCAAGCAACAGACCTAGAGCCAGCAAAAACCCGCTGGATATTGGAAAATGCTGGGAGAAGAGCAGGTAGATCTGGGCACAAGTTAAATGGAGGGAAGTTTACCACAGTTCATTTATGCATACTACCCACAATGTAGTGATACAAAGCTGGTTGAAAATTGGCAACAGTATCCCTTTGAGTCTTTTGCTGTGTTCACGAAACAGGCGACAATGCAACAGGCTACCAACCATTTTCAATGAAAGCCAGTGACATGAAGCTACAAACTGATGCTAGACATGTCACTGCTAACAAACGAAAACTCAGCTAGCTTCAACCTTTTTCAACCTATCCTATATCGTTGCTTCTAGCTGTGGTACTCATAGATGTGTAATAATACATGGTACTGTCTTATTTAGCTCAGTCAGCTAACGCTATCCTAGCTTTCCATGTATTGCAGTGAACACAGGGATGCAATGAGGCTGCGGATTGTGATGTTAAAATGGAGATGATCACAACCACAGATACTTTTATGACCGAATACAAACTTTAGATGACAGTGTGGCAAGTTGTAGACACATGATGATGCACTGTAACTAGCATTGCGCTTATGAGCACTTCAGCAACTTTCTGCGACTCTGCAATGATGCAGCTGCTTACGCTGTTGCGTTGTTGCATTTAGTGTCAACGCAGCATTGCACATGAGTTCTTCAAGTTGAAAATATTAAAATCATATGAAATTGTTAGCTTTCATCTGAAAAAGACCAGTATTACAGGAATACTTAACCTGCAAAATTACAGTTATGCATGAAGACAACTTTGTTTTTCTTGCATGCCTCCACGGTGAATGGAGAATCCAATAAATGAGGAGACTTGGAGTACACTGCCCAGGACATGCAGACCCTGATTACTTCAATTCATGAAGAATTTTTTGGATTATCCATTCAACGTAAAGGCATGCCAGAAAAACATAATTTTCTTCACAAATTCAAGATAACGCAGTGAGTAACTGATATACTTCATTTTGCAGGTGAAATATTCCTTTAACAGAAATGTAAGTCAAACAGACTGTATTTCTAGATCAAAGCAGCTGCTAGTGAACTGCAGTACAAGTGTTGATTTATAAGGACTAAAGCGTCCCATTTAAGAGAGGCAAGACAAACCCTTTTTCTAAACCAGAACACATATTAGTGATGCCTGCTGCATTTAATACTTGGGAATCGTCTGGGGACCACAAGAAGTAGCATGACATCAGTCTGAAAGATTCATTCACAGAATGACAACAAACATCTTTCGTCAGGCAGGCAGCGACACAGAAGGACCGGCAGCTATTTAGCTATTTATACAGAAAAATAAATACCAGCAACGGGAAGAGTCTCATTCAATGACAAACCAGCACTTAACAATATGGCACTCGAGTGTGAATTCATCTCTGCACAGGCACAAAGCAACAGAAACATTTCCTCTGTCTGGAAGTTCAATACTTCATGTTTCCTAAATAAATGCTAACTTGGCGTGCTACATTAAAGCATAAAAAAAAAATCCTCGATCTCTGTCCAGAAAAGAGAGTTATGGTGGGAGAAGCATGCAGGATTAAAAACAGCAAAATACAACTTGCATCAAAACAGATCTTCAGGGAAATAATATACAATTTACACACTGCTGTCAGATGAAAAGCTTCTGTTTGGGTATTATTCTTTTGATTATCTGTACTGACAGAACTCTGAAAACCATTCAAAAACTGATAGAGGAATCAGTGGGAAGTTAGCCAGCCTCCTGCTCTCTGCTGTCAACATACAGCCTTTATTGGAGAAAATGAGATCTTCATCTGACAGCAGTATTTCACTGTTTGTGCTACATTCACAGTACTGCAAAAGGAGAGCTCATCTGTCAGTGCACTGGTACAAGACAGTACTGTATACTGAAAACAACACCACGGCAATAACTACAGGACAGTTACTGATATTCAGGTAAACATGACAAAAATATAACATTGTTCAAAGTCCATCCTAATTATAACTGTCCACACAGTCGTTTCTTTTGTTGGCCAAACGGTTGCTGTTGTCATCATGCTTCAGACGGGCACCACGAATCAACAATATTTTATCTGACATCAAAATTGGTCCTATTATTGGTCCATTGAAATGTATTTCAAAACAAGATGATAAACAATAAATAGCGGAGCTTGTCAGACAAAGAACACGGTAGTTTTGTCTGGGTGGCAGGTTTACATTCTTGGCAATAACAGCACCTCTTTTATGTTTTAAAGAAAAAAAAAATAGACAGCCATTCCAATTTGCAGCAAAGTGCGCTCAAATTATCAACTCCACTGACTTTAACATTCCACCAAGAAATACAATTTTATGGATTTTTTTTTCATACATATATGTATATATATATATATACATATACAGCAACACTCTGGGCCAACATTTAATCAAAATGCAGAAATTGTACATAGAAATTATACAAAGACATTCCATTCACATTGGTTGTCACATTCATGTGAGTTAGTTGGTGTTGTCATTGCGGTATGTGTCCACTGTGTGGCAGCATGTAGGTATCCTGGCTTGTGTTCAGTGCAATTTCTCATCAGTGTTGAGGGTTGTTGAACTGACATACTGTAGCACATTCTGTGTCTGGCTCCCGACAGTCGCTCATTTGGCTTCTTGCACACCGACCGTAGGAGGGATTCTGAAATAGAGAGCTGGAGACTGTCACTGGCCTGTTCATCAAAATCACACACAAGCTCAAGGCCTCTGCAAGGATTGTGATACTGATACATCCAGTGGTACAGGTTTAAATATGGAAGGAATATATCTACATGAAAACACATCAGCACTGTGATAAATGTGTATAATGGCAGCGTCCCGTACGGGCCTGGTGATCATCTGGTTTGTGGTTTTCTTACTCAAAGTGATTTGGGAATTTGCACCAATTAATACCAACTGAAATAATAAAGGGCCTTAAGGTGGTGATTATAATCCTTAGTGCCTGTGTCAAAAATATAGCCTCAAGACTATTATTATTCCAGTTGATACATATTCCAAAAAACATCTTTTGCAAACAACTAATTGCTCATATTTGCCCTAGGGCTCCCTCGTAGCTTGATCAGGCCATGGTGTTTTAAGCGTGATCTGTTGTTCTATTGTTAATCTGCCAATTTATGTATTGGCCTTAAGGATGAAGGTAATGTTGTTACATCTTTATTAAGGCTAATAACAAATGAAGACAAGAAAGAAGAACCTTTTTCCAGATTTCCTTTTTCCATTATTTCCAGTCACTTATAAAATGCTGATTAGTTTTATATCTGCAGGTCTGTATGAGATTATTAAAATCAAACAATCTGAAGAGACAAAACTGCTGTATTTGTATTTGTATTTGTAACAAGTGGCTAAATAAGACTACAGACCGTCATCACCCCAAACACGGCTTTACAACCTCGTTGTGGTGGCGATGTGGTGTACTTTATTTATAGCATAACGTTTGTTTTTTACTTCTGGCCATCACATTTATTCATTCATTTTTTTCATTTCTTGCCAAGAGTTACCGATCTCATGTCTGTCAAATTGACCACCCTGTTGAAATGCCCAACCATACAGGAGAGACTAACATGTTTATGTCTGCTGTAAAATGGTTTTCCTTAACATTAAATTTCAACAAACTGTACACCAGGTGAATTTTTATTTAACACACCCATTTTATTTGATCAAAGCTTAAAGTTATTTATGATTAAGGGTGTGGCTGCCTTAAGTGACAGGTTGGTGCCGTCCATTGACAAGTTGCTACCATGGCAACAAAGTTAGATGGGTAATGTAGCCATGGTGTAAATCCCAGATACACAGAGTATAGGTGTCGCCGTAGCTGCCACTATTTTAGGGTGTTTTCAGTGCATTTAAGTTAACGATAACATTTTGGTCACCTAAAAGAGTCTCATTCAGCATGTAGTCGTACTAACATAACTCCCAAGGATGAAGATGTTCAGTTTTTTAATAAATACATTTTGTTTTAATGGTTTTAGGCCTGTTTTTTGCTAGTAAAAAAATGTATTAGCATCATCACAGTTAACTATAGCTGTGAATGCACTGTGCTAACCAAGCTAGCTAGCTAGTGTTAAACCTTTAGATGAAATAAACTAACTTCTGACTCCAAAAATCCAAGATGGCAACAGCCAAAATGCCAAACTTGAGGCTTCAAAAAAGGAGTCCACAAACCAATGGGTGACCTCACTATGGCTAGATCCATTATTTTATACAGCCTGTGTTCTGTCCAAATGAAACAAGATCTGATTACTGGCACCTCTGAAATTCACTGATCATATGCCAGAGTTATGTATGCCACTATTTTAATAAATTCATAGAGTCTTTGTTGGTTGCATGGCAGTGTCACAGTGACAACAACACTCAAGGAAATAGTCATTTAAAGCCCAAATGTCATTTTTACACTTTGTTTTGTATAGATTAAACAAACAAGATACAGCATATTTCTTAGTGAGCTTCAGAGGTGCTGGTAGGCGGATTTTACTACATTCAGACAGAGTCCCTGTTCCCAGTGTTTATGCTAAGCTAAGTTAACCAGCTGCCTGCTCCAACTACATTTTTAGCGTACAGATGAAAGATCTTCTTATTTAAACTCTCAACAAGGAGGCAAACAAGAGTATTTTCCAACATGTTGTTCTATTCCTTCAGTGGTCACCAATCAAAGTAACAATCATAGTTGGAATTCAGTGAGTAGTGCGAGAATAGAAGGACTTTTCTTTAGCGACAGAAGTGAAAGCCTCTCTTACCTGGTTATAGGTGGACATCAAACACTCCCTCCTCCACTGTCTCTATGTCCTCTTCAGCAATTACTGATGGAAACAGAGAAGGTGAGGATACAGAAATGAGAAATAGATTGGTCAATCAAATGAAAATGCAAAACACTGCCTAAAGCTAATGAAGATGTGCGGCCTTCGTCTGTTTACTGTGCCTTTTCATTTGTCTTGCAGCGGCGTCTGGCCCATTGATCAAGTGGGTTCACAGTGATATTAAAGCCAGGCAGGGCACCACTTTTGCTAATGTTCTGATGAAAACACTGCACCTATGAGTCACTGGCCTCGCCACGGTGGGCCAATTACATTTCCATTGCAAATTACACCCTATTGTTTGAGAATATCTTCCAAATGTCAGTGCTCCATATGCTCGGAGGGTGACAAAAGCAGCGATCAAAAAGGTGAAAGTGCTAAAAATGTGTTGTAAGAATTTCTCTAAGCTTTACTTTCCTAAGAGGATAGCTGCATTAGATTCTTCTGGAAAAGAGAACTGTTTTTTTTCTGCCAGGGCATTTGCAAATTTTAAGACTGTGAGGGTGTTTGCCATGAGCACTTTATTCACTCACCTGTGCTCTGCAGGCTTGGCGGGGTGTTAGCAGGTGGAGGGAAGCTGTAGGATCTGGCCTGTAGGGCTGGCGGAGTTTCGTGGCTAATGCTCTTTGTCCTCTTACGGCACTCCACGGCCAGGCGGCTTCGGCAGGCTTTGTGGCAGTTCACCCCACAGGCTGCCGCCGGAGCGTCCATGTGGCGGGAGAGGGATGGCGGCAAAGAGAGGTGACGGGAGAGAAGGAGAGGACGGGGAGTTCGGGGGAGAGGGAGGGAGAGTCGCCGAGAGAGGAGGCGAGATGGGAAGAAGAGAGGGGTAGGTCGGGAAGAAGGGGAAGGTGGGGAACGGGGGGGAGAGAGACGGAGAGGATCAGACAGAGGGACGGGTGCAAACAGAAACATCGGGGCTAACGGCAGAGCAAGTGGTGACGGGGAAGAGTTTCGACACGGCATGCAGACACAGGAACACTCGCACATGCACACGCTGAGGCCGACTGTGCCTGGCAACAACTCTGTCAACCAGGAGGAGTCTAAGAGGAGAGGAGCGATGGGTAATTGAGCAAAGCATCATGAAAACATGAGTCAAAGAACTTGAACACACACACTCATACGCTGTAGTGTAGTTCAGTCATGGTCACCAGAATTTCTCATTGATACCACTGCAGAAGATTGTCCTCAACATTTAAATTTCACAATGGTGTAAGATCCCATGTCATGGCCACCTCGGCAGCATAATAGGCTAGTTTAAAATACTTTTCTTTCTCCCTCAGTCAGGAAATGTGTGACCCTCTTCATCCATGATGAGCCGTCGACCTTGAAATGCAGAGATAGAGAACCTTCTTCTTAACACTCTTTTATCTTGGTTTGTTGTTTTGACTTTGCTGTGTTATTACAGCCCAGTCACCAGAAAAAAAATATGTTTCTGCAAACCACAAATTTGTTACATTTGTACATTATTATGTAGTAGATATGTTGAAACCTTACAAAACTTTACATGTCGAAAACGCTGTGGTTTGGCATGTGGTCGGGTTTAGGCAAAAACCACTTTGTTATGGTTAGGAAAAGATCATGTTTGGGTTAAAATAAGAAGACACTTTTGCATCAGATTGGTAAGACATCATCCAGAGTAGGCTTTCATCACCACGCCATTTTGGGGGGAAAAAACGATCCAGCATCTAGCACAGACAGCAACAGCATACAAAGTGGAGGTTAAAACATGTCTCCAAAAAGTACTTTCAATTTGTGATGCAAGCCTGGCAACGCAACATCACCATCTCTGTGTTCCCTCTTGGTGGGACATGTACATGAACAGTCCCATTAGGAGAAAAATGGAAAAATGCTTAAAAGCTGTGGCAGGTTAACCAAGGTTTTCACACAGATTTGAAGCCCATAAGATACATGAATATTCATTATGTTACAACTAAAGGATAGCGAATGTTAGCTTTAGTGGAAAACTGCTGCTGCTGCTGCTGCTGCAGTACAGCAGCATCAGTCATCTACAGCAAAATCTCCTCCTAGATCAAACAGTTGGTTATTAACAGGCTGATTATTTACAGACGGCACTTACAGTAATTACAGTGATTCAATCAACTATAGATGTCTGGATAAGCAATATCCAGCCTCAGCGTCATTCATCATACATGGATGGACGTACACTAAAGGGACCAGGGAAGCTTAATTCATTAAGGTATTGCGAACATTTAGGTTCAGACAAAGTCGCTAACCAATTATTATTATTCTTTAACACATGTAGACCCATTTTTGTCTGCTTTTTATTATACTCAACAGTATATGCCATATAGAAATGGTATACATCATCTGGAAGCTGGAAACCCCAAGATTAATATGAGATTCAGCTCAGCACTCTGTGTCACTCTGTGTTTTTCTAATCATAAATCTGTAATAAACATTTTGTTTTGGTCAGGAGCCTATTCAGATTTGAAAGGTTTAGAGTGCATATTATATCATATACAGTATTAGAACATTATGACTGAAGTATTAAACAGCCATTCCTATGATCATTTATGTGTCATAAGTTGTTGCAGCAATTTTGGAGTTGACACCATGTGTTGGGTGCTAAATTTAGGCATGTTGAAGATTGAATACAATGGTCAAAATCCTTTTAGAATACCACAATAAGACACCGAGACCTTGAGGAACACCACAGAAAAAATCTGTACTTGAAACTTGAGGCTTGCATTTTTCAGCAATTGGATGGCGAGCAATTGTTTTGGAAACTGCTGCTAAATCCACCTTATCATCCATATACCCAAGATAGCCATCCATCATCCAAATGCTTAAGGTCTATAGTGTTTGGCTGTAAAGTTTCATGAGACTGTGACTATCCCAGAGGCCACAACAGGTCATTTTATTGAGTGATGTCTGTTTAAAAAAAAAAAAAAAAAGTCTCATTACACTGAAATGGCTACTACTGGGGCTTACATCATCACATTCCAGTCAGACCCAAGTCATGCAGTTCAAACACTGTTCAGGGAGCTCAGTATGAAGCAATATTCAAAAACAAATTCATACTGCATGCAAAGAAGTCCATAGTTTGTGCCCAAAGTTGCATGGGACCAGCATTAAGTGGGCGTGTCTGGAAAGGATAAACTTGTGGGTACCCACAGGCATTTCACCCATCCCCTTCACCTCCTGGTGACAAAGGCAGCTTATACATTGATATATATGATATAAAATGCACAAATCTGCACAGATCTGTGGTATGCAGAAACGTACAATGCCAACATTTTCTTCTGGTGACTGGGTTGGTTGTTATCACTTTGGCTTCCACCAAAGAACACATCAACCAAAGCTAGAATAAACCTGTAAAATGTTGACAACAAAGGAGGGGTTCAGGCTTACAGGAAAAGTTACACATTTTGGGAAATACGTCTTCTTGTTTTATTCCTGAGAAAAAGTTGCTACATGAGGAGACCAATACCACTGTCAATTAAATGTGAAGCTACAGCTGATTAGCATACTGCAGCTTTGCATAAAGACTGGAAACAGGGGGAAAATGAAAGTGGCATTGATCATCTCATCTATCCCTTTGTAAGAACGTGAATAAGTGTATGTCCCATAGTATTGACTTACAGTCATTTAAACAGAGGGGGTCAAAGACAGGAGGAGACTTGTCTTTGTGAATTCTGGCATTGTGACATCATGCTGATTCAAAGACAGTGAGACGCCTCTCAAAGTGTAAATATCTAAAGTCTACCACTGCAAAACACACATCTAACTACACACGCACACATTCAGAGTTCAACACACTCCACTCCTGCTCTGCAAAGGAAGGGTGATTCATTTCAATTATGTCTCTCTACCTCCCTGAGTACGGGCTAACAATGGTAATGGGGATGAATGGCTAGCGGCCTCTCTCATTGACTTCCTGTGGTCTCATTAATGCACTGGAACAAGCCAGAACACTCCCAGTCAGACTTTCAGACATACACTTCTCCAGAGAGGAGAGGCGATGGGAGAGTACAGTGTTTGGGGGTATGGATGTTTAATCTCTTTTCACATTCCTGCCATTTGTTTTTACTCCTTTTGTCTCCACAGCAGCAATCATGTAAGCATGTCTGTTGCACCAGAAAAGATAAAATTGTAATCTGTAAAACAGTCAAGTTGTTCTTATAGTTTATATCCATGTCTGGGAAAACATGGATGCTTCACACACAACACAGAAGATCTGTACAATCAGCAGAGTTTCAAGGTGGACATCAAGATTTGTGTCACAAATTCAGCATCTGACCAAATGGCTCTACATCTGTCCATCTGAGTTATGATAATGGCCAGAAAGTTTTCAATACATTATGATGTCACGATTGCCCTTTTGGATATACACTGTCACACTTCATTATTTTATCCTGCTAAACATTTGCATGAAATTTTGTCCAAATTAGTGTATGTGTTCTCAAGTTATGGCCATCACATTTTTTTGTGAGGTCACAGTGACCTTGACCTTTAACCACCATCAGTTCATTCTTAAGTCAAAGAGGACATTTGTGCCATTTGAGGTAATTCCCTTAAGGTCCTCTTGAAAGATTGCATTTACAAGAATGAGCTGTAGCAAGGTCACAGTGATTGACCTTTGATAACCAATATTTCGTCAGTTAATCGTTAAGTCCAACTGCTTGCTGTTTGTCGTTGCCAAATTTGAAAAAACAAAATCCTCAAGGAGTTCTTGACAAATCACATGCAGAAGAATGTGACAGATGAGGTCACAGTGACCTTGACCTTTGACTACCAATATTTAGTAAGTTTGTTGTAAAGTTCACATGGATGTTTGTGCCAAATTTCAGGAAATTCCCTTCAGGCATTCTTGAGATATTACATTCACTAAAATGAGGCAGGCAAAGTCACAGTCACCTTGACGTTTGACCTATGATCACCGAAATTCACATATCATTTAAGTATTGAGTCCAAGTGGACGTTTGTGCCAAATTTGAAGAAATTCCCTTTAGGCATTCTTGAGATATCGCTTTCATGAGAATGGGATCAATGGACAACCAGAAAACATAATGTGTCTGGCCATGGCTGTCACCGGTGTGGAGGCATAACAAAACAACACTTGATTTAAGTAGAACAAGTCTTGGTAATTAAGAAGTTAAGTAGTGAAAGAAAAAGAATCTTCTTCTCCTAAACACAAGGCGCAGGGTGAGCATTGTTAGTAACAGACCACAAGACCTCAAAGGTCCCAAGGAGCATTAATTACTCTAGTTGCTATGCAACTCATATGTTTGATGGTAACTTGCAAGCTTTTTAATAAGCGTCAACCTGAGATGAACCTGAATGAATGGGAAAGCACTTAATGCTGAGAATAAGAACGGATAAGCGAGAGTTGGTAATGGAAAAGCTTGTTTTTCAAAAAAAGGACAAGGAGAACATGAATACATGACACACACATACATGCATTCATACACGTAGGTCTACTTTCTCAGATTATTCTTGGACTTGATACAGGAATATTTCACTTTTTCCAAAAATGTAGAAACCAACACATGCAGAAGGCTCGACACAAGCACACACACAGACACACACACACACACACAACACACAGCCTTGCGGTTTAAACACCAATTGAAACTAATTTGTTGACCAATTGACAAAGCAATGAAATCCTGCCTGTAAAATAACTGCCCACTCAAACCTCTCCCATTCATAAAGCCGAGCTGTAATCAATCACTTCTCCAAACACTTCAGCAGATGGAAACTTGCATAATTTGCATTTTACATTTGGCATCGTTTCCAAAGTTTTTGCTTGACATCTGTGTGGAAACATATGCAGCGTAGGTTATTTAGTGCGCTGAACGTCTGCAGATTATCACTACTTAATTTTTAGCGTCAGCACAGACCACCAGCGGCACACCCATAGAGGGAGAAGAGGCAAGCTGTTTGAGTGCGTGTGTGTTTTTGAGGCTAATGAGGATGAGGTTGCCTGTGTGTATGTACATTCGTGAAATGAACCAGCTTCTTCAAACACTGGTCTACTGGGAGCCTTTAAAGGGCAAATAATAGTGTATTATGTGTAGTCTAAGATGATGGAGCTTATCCAGTGGTTAGCAAAGGGAGCTTTGTGTGTATAAACATACATTAAAACAGTGTGTTTTATTTGCCATTGTTTCTGTGTTGATTACATTTACTCAGCACTTCAACTCTACAGATCTTTGTCTACAGTGTGTGTGCGTGTGTGTGTGTGTGTGTGTGTTTGTGAACGATGGCTGGGATTCAATGGCATCAAAAAAAGAATCGTTAATTCTTTTAAGGCTTCGTCCTTCTGCGTGGAGCACACACATCTGTGCAACAGACACAGGGTTAAGTCTGAGTACATTGTTCTCTTACCTTTACACTTGTAGCCTTGCTTGTAGAAGCCCCATATCTGCAGAGAGAAAGAGAGAAATTAAAGGGCAGCAGGGGTGGGTGTTAATTAAGACATCTTTTCATTTCATTGAAGTGATATGGCAATTACAGAGATCTGAGCTGACAGAAAGTAGATATTCAAGGTCCACTGTTATAAGAAATGAAATGCTCCGCCTTTTAAACGCTTTATACATTTTTAGCAAGTGTTCTTTCAAAAATCCAAATATTTTGTAGTTGTAAGCACACACGGGAAATGATATTTAGGAATCTGGTGGAGATTATTTAATTTTCTTTAATGTGGTCATAAGGTATGAAAATTTAATTATCGTTAGCAACAAAGCAAAACTGCAGGGAATAATAAACATAGCTAGTAAAATAATCAGAATGCTAGCAATGAACAGAAAAATATGAATTAGCTTTGAATTGGCATTCTGTTAGAGGTTTCTTGTGCTACAATTCTACAATTTTTCATCCCCTTGCTGTCCAGTGAGAAACCATGTGTCTCCACATGTGTGAATGTTGAATGTTTGTGATAAAACAGGGCTGGTTTCCGACACTGTGAAAAGCTGACTGTGGACGGTGGACTACTGCCGCAATGATCATGTGTATTATGATAATTCAGAAAGCTTATTGTCGTCACCAGCAAAAAAGTGAAAGCTAACCCCAGTTTCACTGTCGTTTTTGAACAACTTTTGTTCATTTGGTGTTCATAATATTTGCGTTTTTCTTAGTTTCCGTTAGGATGCGAGATTCCTATGATCTGGCACCTGGTCGCTACCTTTTTATAAAGTCCTTACCTCACCTGCAAGCTGTGGCAGAATGTAGCAGATAAAGATCACATATCAGTAAAACACAACAGGGAATGGTTTACTGCAAAATGACTACTTTTACTTTTAATACTTACTAACATGCTTGTACTTGCAGTTAGTAAGGTTTTAAAAATAGGACTGAGAATTATCACAGCGTGATAATAGCACTTTAAGTATGATTGCTGGTTTTGACACACTAGCTTGAAGAATTGTAGTAGTTTTTAGCCCATTAGCTATGAATGTGATTGCCAACTATTAGGCATGTCAAATCTTGGAATAACGTCGTAGCTATTAACCCTTTTATGATTTACCTACATTGTAAGAATCAGTAGTTCAAATTTGCAGTGTAATGTGCTTAACTGGGATTGTTGGACTGGAAAATTGCAGGTATGTTCAGGGGCCCTTAAATTCAGTGTTAGCTGATGAAATACAGCTCTTAAATAATTAAAACACAGTCTTCTTTCCACATGTTGTGCCTGTGACTTTTTATCGACACCACCAAGTCTCTAAGCTGTGATGAACAGTGAAGTGAAAATAATGGAAACCAATAACTGGAGGAAAGGAAGGAAATTGATCTAAAAACGTATGCTTTAGGAAGTGGTTGGCAGTAAAGAGATAGTACATACAATTAGCAGTTAATGGTCTAAAACATGTTTAAACACCCATATAGTTCACATCCTGATATACCCCATTGATACTGAGGCAGTGAGCGAAGGCTGGAGGAAAAAAGCAAATGAAGAAAATGGGCATAATGGAACAGTGAAGGATGTAGGCTGAGAGGGAGAGAAATATGGAGGTAAAGAAAGGAGGAGAGAGAGGAGGTTGGCGGGACAGAGGGGGCGGAGGGGGAACGAGATCAAGCGGGACACAGGGAGCGCACAGACAGTGGGGGGAACAATGACATGAAAGAGCCGAGCTGGAGATCACACACTGCACTGGCACATCTGAGGAGGCACAAAATATCCTGACCTCTTCACACACACACACACACACACACAGACACACATTCATGCATGCAAACGCATACACTCGTTGCTGCACATATACACACAAACAAAGACACACACAGTTGGAAACGGTGAACACAGCCAGAGGCTCTACAACAAAGAGAAGTCAGTTACGAGCAGAACATCTAAACACAACTATCATCACAGCTCTGCCTACACTGACTGACCTTTACTGCCTCTGTGGACTGAAAAATACAATGCACTACAAACAAGAGCTGGAGACACACAAACTCGCTACATTTCCTTCATGGTTTTACTGCAAGCTTTTGAAAAACTGTACTACAAATCTAGAAATGATTTGGCACTAAAATTGCAAATCCTGCTTTTTATTGTGGAGGAAATATGCTACTTTTACTGCCAGAATTTACACATTCAATTTCAAAAATGCACTCCGAGAGGTATTCATGTTTATATTTTTGGATTCCTTTGCTAATGTCTCCTTATGTGCTTACAAGCTTTTGAATCAGCGGGCTGTGACTGAGCATGAAACTTGAGCTGACATGTTTGATGTTATTGCATTTGAAATAAAATCTTCCAAGCAGAATGCATTTAATTACTGTTCAATAACTGTGGGTCCATTCATGTAATCTTGTAGGTTTACTTATTTAAGCAGCAAATTCAAAGTGGGAGAGACTGGGATTGGTTGGTATATTTTTCACTTTTCACCTTCCACTGACTTAATTTATGTTAGAATATTCTAACCAGCAGCAAATGAAAGGTTAAGGTTACTTGTTCTCGTAGCTGTCGAATACTAGTGCCTGGTCAGGGACTTCCAGCGTCAGACACTGCCAAAAAAGCCGTACTTTAACATTGGCATTATACGCAGCTGGTTGGTGTTATTGTTTAACAGTGCTCGGCGGCATCGGGGAAACCTGGCAGGACAACAATGTAACTTAAGGGGGCGGAAGTCCAAGTAAGGTGGGCGGGTGTGACAGTGGATGCGTCCAACAACCACCAACTTTCACCCAAGAGCACATAAGATTGTAAAGCCGATCCCTGTTCTTTTTTCCTAAACCCAACTGCATCAGTGTGTTGGCTGAACGTATGCCTCCTATACATTTCCTGTGAAAATAGAAATACACAAACAATGCATGTAAACAGACTGAAGTTGACAAGGGGTCCGTTTCACAAAGCAGGTTTAGTGAAAACTCAGAGTCTGTTAACCCTGAAAAGAGGGAAACTCTGAGTTTTCCGTTTCAAAAAGGGAGGTAACTCAAACCAGAGAAAGAGGGGTAACTCTAGCCTGTTCCAGAGACAGAGGTAACTTAAGCTCTCGGTCAGTTACCGCAGTAACAGACTCTATGAACCTAACCTGGTCGGGAGCAGGTTTTTCTCAATGAACCTCGAGTTTCTCTCTGTCTCCGCCCTCTTTCAGAGCCACACACTCCATTTGATTTCCTCATTCATTCAGTCAGCAGGCGAGTTTTGGCGTAGCGAGTCAGTGTATTAGAAGTACATTAGGCACAGTAGGTGGCGACTTTTTTCACTCACATGGCATGTCCTTTGGATAACGATCCTGTGGATGTAGGTGCAGCATTACTGCGCAGAGAATTAAATATTCGTCGGGAGATGGTTATCAGACCGCACATAGATGTTCGAGCATTTCCACACAATTATCTTTTTGAGCTGTACCGTTTCACGTCACAGTACATCGTCTACATAGATAGTGTGTGTTGCGCTGCGTTTCTCTGCAAATGGAAGTTTTTTGTACAATGTCGGAGATGCTGAGCACTTGAGTAAGACAACTGTATGCAGGGCGGTCAGAAAAGTGTGCTTGTTTTACGGGCATCTGCCTTCTTTCTGTTGGCTGAGTAAAAATCTGTGTTAGTTTAAATAGGCTTAATTATTTAACAGAACATGATATAGATGAGAAGACATTTAGCCTATGTGTGTGAAAACAGCATTTGTGTTGGGGATAAAACAGTCAGTCACTTAATATTTACTTTACAATGTAAAACGTGATCAAGATGAGGTACCCCCATGAGATTATGCTGAGGTCTTACCTGTTTGAACAATGTTTTTATATTTCATCCTAAACTGCTGCCAAGTGCGCTTCTCCCCCTCGGGATTGCACCTAAATGAAATAAATTAATAGGCTACCATTCAAGCAGTTTTCCCCCTGTAATATTATTGTGATAGCAAAGGACTACATTTAAACTTATGCACTTCTTTTTGAAAATGTGTGCAAACTCTCCGAGCGCATTAAGATTTCTAATTCTAGTGGGGTGAAAAACGCAACCTTCCTCTTCCCCGTTGCCATGGTGACTCGTCGAATCGGGGCTCCATTGATGCTGGCTTTTTATAGTTGTGGTGCACGCGCTTAACTCCAGGTGAAACTACTCCGAGTTGATTAAACTGATTCAAATCAGCTGTTCTGGAACCGGAAACTCAGAGTTTCCTATCTCAGAGTCGATCAACTCAGAGTTAAGGAATAGACTCAGAGTTTGTTGAACCTGCTTTGTGAAACGGACCCATGGTGTCCCAGGATAGACTACCTTGCACGTCATATGTCGATGTGGGAAGTCCTTGATCGAACGTCAACATGTGACAAGGTCGGAGTGAGAATATATAGGTTAAAGCCTCTACTACAAAAAACTATTTCAACATACACAAATGTTTTCTAAGATTAGGTACCTTGTGATAAAAGTCATGTTCTGCATTTATGCACAGCCCCATCACCAGGTTGGTTGGCACAATGTTAAAAAGCTATACATTTTGAATCTGGAAATGAATCTGTTTATTTCATTATGGATCACTTCAAATAGAGAATGACATGGTTTAAAAATAGCAAGTAGTCACACAGTGAGAAAAATAAATAATATAGAAATTAAAAAAAAATGCTGATGCATCAAGACGTATCATAATGCATCGATAATTATTTTTATCATTGAATTGTAGCAATGAGAATTGTAATCAGATCAAATTGTGAGGTGCCTTGAGATTCCCACCCCTAGGAATTACTAATTATTTTTTGCCACTATTTAAAATAATCAAATAACTACGTAAACACTGGCTTTAATCTCTCTAATCTCTTTAATCTATGTAATATTGACGAAATTCTGTTAGTCAGCTACAATCGCTCGTCACAGACTTTCGAATCTTATATCAAAATGTAGCTGATTCCTCTCTCTATTAACTATGAGTAACACATTTCCAATATCTCTAACACAGTTTAAGAATATGTTCACAGACCACTTTTTTACTTTCAATATTATAAAACTGAAATGTCACCAAAAACTTTCACAAGTTTTATTAAATGAGTGCAGGACAAGAAAGAAAACAATCTGATGTTATGTCTTTGTTTCTGTGACCCTCAAAGGACCAGAACATAGCTGTGTGCCAACCAACACCAGTTTCCCCTGAAGGGAAAAGGTTTTTTTTCCTCTCAAGTAAATTATTTATGTTTTGCTATTTCACTACAAAAAGTGCCTTCTATCTTTTCCTAACACATTTTAAGAGTGCCACCAATCACATGTCACTCTGTTCCTGTGTACAGCGAGTGCAGATAAACAGACACAGTGAGGAGAGATTCCTCTTGACATTTTCTAAATTCACGTTGACATTTCTGGCATTCTGCTACCACCCTGTTTTAAAGTAATTTAAAATGTGTTAACAGACTCTCAGGACACTGACATATCGACCATTAACAGTACTAGGAAAACACAAAATGAGCAAAGTTAAACTCTGAAATGTACAGTATCTACAGTAGATATAATATTTGGCAGTTTTGTATGATCGTTTGTAACTGTTCTTCCCTATCAGAGGTCAGTTCATCTCGTACTTATATGTATGTACTTATTAAATATTATTATTTATCACACTTGTATATACATCTTCAGAAAATGCCCTATGTCGTGCCTGCTGGTGTTATAAATGCATATGCTAGGGTTCATTTATCTATTCATCTGTTAAATTTGAGACTACAGCTTAGCTTAGCATAAAGACTTGAAGAAGGGGGAGACAGCTAGCCCGTCCAAAGGTCAATTAAACTGCCTACCATTACCTCCAACATCCCTAATTAACACATCTTGCTGAGTCTTGTCACAGTGAGGTTGTTGGGTAACCAGCAGGGACTTCAGGAAGTCACTCCACCCAGCCAAGAAATAGTTCATTTCCTGTAAAAACCACAACTTCTTGTTTTTTGTACGAGATATAACATGTTAATTAGTGAGCTTTAGACCAAGTGGGGGGTGGTGAGTAATTTCTGGCTCCAAAACCCCAAGATGGAGATGGCCAAAAAGACAAACCCAAGGCTTCAAGGCAGGAGTCAACAAACTAATAGGCGATGTCATAGTAGCTACATCCACTATTTTATACAGTCTATACTTTAGAGATCTATGTAATCTCAAACAACAGTAACAATTGGTATGATATCAAATAAATAATAATGCCCCACTACTTAGGTTAGGTTTAGGAAGAGAAACATGGTGGGCATTGTCGCAGTATGTACTTAATGTAAAGTTACGCACTAAACACAAAGTTAGCACAAAAGCACTAGGTTTAGGAAAAGATATAAGGTTGGGAATCATCACATTCTGGCTCCAAAAATCCAAGATGGGGGCAGCCAAAAAGCTGAAGTCAAGGCTTCAAAATGGGAATCAGCAGACTAATGGGTGATATCATGGTGGCTACATCCATTATTCTATACAGTTTATGCTTTAGAGGTCAACAAAATCTCAAACAACGGTTGGTATGACATCAAATGAATTAGTGTCCCTCGAATGGCGTTGTCACGTTATGTACTTAACATAGAGTCAAACAGAGAAACACAGTTGGGGTTCGTCACATGACATACTTAACTTAAGTTACTTAAGTTAGGACAAGGCACGTAGGTTAGGTTTCGATAAAGAAACATGGTGAAGATGTACTTTAAAATAACTCGTAGTTCATTTGGTTTCACACATTCCAGAGCACCGTCTCCTGGGGTAAAGTCCTGGGTTTGACCCATCCACCACCTCAACATGTCTCCTTAAGCAGACTTTCGCTCTTTATGCTTATTCCTTCTTTACTCCCATCAGGGCATTGGTCATGTGATAACAGTCCTCGAGATTACGTTGGATATACATGAATTACCGGCTCATGATTGCTAGGGTTATAAACACCATTGTGGTGTTACTTTTTGTAGGTATACGTACAAACTATGCATGAGGACAGCCTGTAGAGGTGCAGGGAGGCAAATTCTTTTAACATTTTCCCCCCTGTTACCAGTCTTTATGCTAAGGTAACTGCTACCTGACAAACACGTTTCCCAAAAGCTATCCCTTTCACCTCTGCAACATGCTAACACAAAGGAAGAAATTGCAGCTTGTGAAATTCGAAGACTCCTCTCTCCCTCCTCCACAATACACGCACAGCACAAACAGGACTGAACAGACGCAGTGTGGAAACTGAGGACTTAGTGTGCATGTTGCTGACAAATAGACGATGTAATCACCTGTAGGAAATGAGCAACCTGTGTAAGTTCTACATGTTTCAGCTGTTAATTAAATCTCATACACTTTGCGTCCTTAAATGGTTTGAGTATTACAGGAAGAAAAATTGTGTTTGCTTAAAGTAGCAGGGACTGCAAACAAATTTGTTTTTGGCACGACCCTCTCTAAATCTGGAACGCAGCAGGATAAGGTCACCCAAACATGTTTGGGGTTTGTTTGCCAGTCCAGTGTGAACCGAAATGCACCAAATACATAAAAGGAAATGAATCTGTAAGTGTGTGATCACATAAAAGAACAATGAATATGCCTGCTTTTGTTGCTTCATTATAGATTGCCTAGACAGCCATTTTCCCCACTGAGATCATTTTCAAATACTCGATTTTTCAGTCAGGTTGAAAAAAATGAAACAAGAGATTTTAACAACTGTTTTTTTTTTTTTGCTCTTCTTATTCTGATTCTACGAAGCTAAACTGCCAAAAGCCCCAAAGAGACTTGTGCATCGCTGTCTGCAATCTCTCATATAAAAGTGCTCTGAGCCTCCAGCTACAATCTTGCAGTACTCTCCTGAGATGCAAAAAATCTCACACCCTGTGATGTGTCTCCTCGCTTCGTGCGTTTAGTGAAACTCATCTGTGTGCCATTAATTAGGGTTGCAGGCAGAGCGGAGTAAGATTACGATGATCCGTGTGCGACACTGGAGGTGAGTGAACTCTGCAGTGTTTACAGGAGGGCCAGCTTGGCTTGTACGCCGTGTTTGAGACAAGAGCTGAAAAATGGGCTGCGGGAAAATATTGTTTTTGCACAGGAGCCAAGAGGGAAGCACAAAGCAGGCAAAGGAGGAAGTGGCTAGTGTATCTACCTCTGCCACACACACATATTCAAAGGAAGAGGCACGCTGCCAGAGTCCTTATCTTTCCATGCTCTCTCTTCTGAGTTTCCCCTCATGATGGTTTGAAAATGCTCCAGCTTCCCCCGGAGAATGACTGTGTCTAAATGTGTGCTCCTTTGAGTGTTAATGAAAGTCTATACATACAATCTATGGCATACTTCTCTTTGAGCATCCTCTCCTCTAGCTTTTTTTTTAATATATATATATATATATATATATATATATATATGTATGCAGCATCCAAATGAATGGGATGTCATTTCATTGTCTGCAGTTCAATATGAGGGCTCTGTTCCTGTTCTCATTACAGCTGAGTGCTGACTCACTGTCTGTGTCTAAATAACAGAGAGATCCTTGGGGGACTTTGGGGAATGTTAAGGGCCAGAGGACACACACACATACACACGCACACACAGATGTAACACTGCCACAGAGGAGGGTTATCATCTCGCCCAATTACCTTCCTCCCATATTTCCCAGAATGCAACTTCAGCAGCGCGTGGCTGTAGCTCAAAGTAATTGGCATTGCCCTGACCTGACAGGAGGAACCTCTGAGAGATGAGCCTATCACGCGCCGCCGGTGACTGCCGAGACAAATAATGAAGTTCGGATAGTCTACGGGGCTACATGGCTGTGGAAAGGCAGGGTGAACACAGCTGACCTTTGACCTGTTTTTTTAACAAACTATGACACGTGCTATTGATTGGGTCAATGAAGAAATCAATGCATTTGAAAGCACAAATGCAAACAACAAAAAGATTGATATCTGTTAAAGACCTCCACAGGAGCCTGAAGGGTTTATATATCATACAGCTGATTCTGTATCTAAAACAGTCTCTAAAAGTATTGCCAAGTATTTTGTATTTTTAGGACTGAGGGCAGTTATAATGAAGTAAGGGATTGTTCTTGTAGCTGTACTTAACTGTTGTTCTTGTTCTTTGTTTATTTTTATCTTTTTTTTTTTCATAAAATAATAACGATTGATTGCACATGACATTTTCAGATACTTTAAAAGCCAATGATAATTTCAGTTTTTACAGTTTCTGACTATGATAAATGGTGTGATTTTAGCCATTTTTAAAGTGAACATGCTGTTTAACCTTCAAGCAGGTTTTGAAATAAATACAAAATACAACCATTTTAAAGTTGTATGTCCTTCCCCTAAGCCAAAATAAAAACAAAAGTCCCTCTCCAGTGCTTAAAAAATTATCAAACCCCAACCCACCCCCTCAAAGGAATGAACAGCCCCTAACACATAAGCTCAAAACATGATTACAAGTGAGAAGTAGGTGTTTACTCACAAAGCCGGCACAGTGCTCGCAGAACGTGGGCTTGACGTAGGTGGCCTCAGTGAAAGTGTGGATGAAGCCCATCTTGCAGTTAAGCAGAGAGCTGGCTTTCATAAAGTAGTCTATCATCTCATCTCTGCTGATCTGCCCGTCTCTGGGAGAGAAAGCGAAGAGAGGTGACGTTGGTTCAGTGTGTGAACTGCATAGATTTTACACCAATGAATAAATCTGCGAGTGCTCACTGGTTTTTGTCCAGTTCTCCAAACTTGCTGAGGTATGGGAAGTTGTTCCTGATCGCTTCAAATTCATCCCTGGAGATGTGGCCGTCACCGTCTGAGTCGAAGTTCTTGAAGACTGACTGTGAATTAGAGGTATGAGAAGGTTAGTTTCAGTGTGCTGGCCAAAAGTTAATCTCCTTTATAGGACATCTCCTACGTACATGATAACCTTACATACGCAGGAGATAATATCTTGTATGTAGGAGATAAACTTGCCCACGAAATATGCTTCTCAGGTCTTTCATAGAATCCCAACAGGAATCCATGCATTACACAAACTGAACCACTGTTTTTAAAAGGATCTCTCACAGAGATCTATTAATTCTTTCAACGCCAAGAAATAAAAACATAAAACATGACCAAAGCTTGAGTTACATGATTTTCAGATGACCCTTCAAGCCTTGGTTATTATGGTACAAGATTACCAACCATTTGGCCAGAAAGCCAAGAGCACTTGGCAGTGCTCATGGCAAGATGATTGTGGAGAGGATAACACATATTTTACCCTCAGCCTTCCAGCGCCCCTCAGGTTACAATCAGCGCTGCGAGACGAGAATGTGTAGAGGCTGACACACTCACCTCCACCATCTTCTCTATGTGTTTCTTGATGATCGTCGGGTCAGCGTTGGGCTTCACTGACACAGCCCAGTCATCGATCATGGTGGGCTTGGGTTCAGGCGCAGGGGCGGGGCTGGAGTTCTGCTACAACCAGTGAGAAACCAAAGAGGGTTAGATCAGTATCAAACCCAGGAAGCAGACGCTGTCATCTTCCAAAGACAAGGAAAAACAGCTGCTATACAGAGCAGCAGTCAAGGGTTACAACAGCAGATCAAAATGTCATAAGAGAGGAAAAACAAAGATTTGTGTATTGTATTTGTGATGTGATCTATCATCTATGACAGGAGCAGAGTAATATAACACTGCCAAATTTGGGATATTTGAGACCAGCCCAGTATGGGATTTCAATGTGTACATAAGATGGCTGCTCACCGCTGGCTTGCGAGGTTCTCTCTGTAGAGACATCTGGTAGATCTCCTCCTCTGTGTGGTACTGATCCAGAGATACCTGCACAGAACAGGACATGAGGAGCCAGTGTGACCATTTTGTCTTAAGATGAACCAATCATTTGTGACATTAGCCTCTACTACATTTCAGAGCGCAGGGCTAAAATTACCTATTTAACAACCCAAAGTTCTGCAGGGGGGGTCTGGGGCAAATTCTCCCCAGGAACTAAGCTAACCATTTTAGAGCATTTTGAAAATAAAATCTTAGATCAAGTTCTGTGCACACTGACTTTTTTTTTTACTATACTTTTTTTTTTTTTTTTTTACTTTTTTATGTTTTTACGACATACTATGCTATGATGTTTGAAGGATTTTTTTTAGACATTTTTTGCACACTACACTTTGCACCTGTAACTAAACCTGCCAATGACATAGTATCCTAACACACCCTGAAGTACACTTCTACATAGCTGCAGCAAGGTGAGCAGTTAACCAACTGTTTTGAGCACAAATATTTTCAGGAGATGTTAAATTATTCCTAAATCAGGGGTTACAATCTTGTCTCCAAATATGACCACCATCACTTGATCCAGTAGATTGCAAATTAATGAAGGCTGTATGAGCTCTTAAACCTTGTAAATGGGCCTTTGAGCTGAAATTATTTTACTCTTCTCAAACATCAAGAATAAACAGCCATGCTCCAAATACTTTGATGGCTTTTTCTTTTCGTATGGCATCCATGAAGAGAGTGTCTGTCTGCATTGTTTCAGCAGCACTCAGAACACCCTCCTTCATTCTTAGCATTCATCTCCACCACAAAATTCATTCATTCCTGCATAAATTCTCTGCAAAAGGAGCCTTTTAAAGGCATAACCAAGTGTAAATATCAGGGAAATACAAACAGTTGACCAAATAAGTGACCAAATAAGGTTGTTGTGTACCTTCACTGAAACTGTTCACTATTTATTTGAGTTCCAAATGTTGATAGTGTCATTCTTTCAAGTTTGAGAGCACTGCAACTAAAATATCGATCACCTAAATCATATTAGAGTAGCAGTAAATAAGATAAATAATCAAATCAATCAATCAATCAATCAAATCAATAGTACAGGTTATGGAAGCCCTGGGAGGCAAGCAAGATGTTTTTTTTTTGTTTGTTTTTTGTTTGTTTTCCCCATCATTGAAAACAGAATCACCTATTTTCATCTGTGAAAAGAGGTGAAGAGTGTGATTTTGTTCCCAGTATCACACAACAAAAATTATCAAGGAAAAAAAGAATTCAAAGGTTCTAAAGATGATTAAAAAAATTAATCCTAAAAACACCAGTTTTCACAGGTTGCTTTTTTTTTCCTCTCAGGGCTTCCATATAAAGATGTTAATGAAATAATAACTTAATTCTGATTTGGGTGAATTGACCCTTTGATTTTGGGCAACATCTATTTTTTTGCAAACACAAAAGAAGATGAGTGTTTCAGTTCACACACTTCTATATTTCTAGGAATTCAACACAAAGACCTTTTCACACGCATAGACCTGTTCATTATAATGTACACAGCCACTATGGCAACAGGTGAGAGAGCAGCATCTATTTTTTGCTCAAACTAAAATGCTGCAGCCAAGTGCCACATGTTATCATCCACTGCATCCATTGTTGTCCCCACATTATTTTCCTCAGAGCTATTCTCTTACTGTAATTGTGTTTCCTGGCTTTTATTGAGTTGAAGTGGGAAGTGCGGAAGGAGGGGAAAAAAGGCTTTTCTCCTTGTTTGGTCGTCTGATTTAGTGATGCTTGTTGTATTTCAGTGAAAAGGTTAACTGTGACTTGTTCACCACATCCGAGATCATTTGATAGAATTCAAATTATCTGAAGGGCTGATGAATTTGAATCAAACAGGAGGAAAGTATGATTAAACTTGTGTGATCTGCAGGCATGCCTGTGCTGAGATTATTTTGAGAGATGTATCGACTTTCTTTCCATCTCCTTGCGCTCGTCCCCTCAGACTCAAGATAGATAAAGTCCAATAAGCACTGGCATAAGATAATTGGGTATTGACTCTGTCCAGCAAACTTCCCTGGTGCCCCTCAGCTCCAAAACCTGTCAAGTTGTTTTCTTTCATTTTCACAGAAAAAAAAAAAAGGGGGGCGCCAGCTGCAATCTCATGCGAACACCTGCAGCCGGATTGAGTGATTAATCCCTTGGGATTGTTTAAATACAGAGAGCTTCTCAAATTCAGGAAACTCTTATCTGCATCTGCCAAAAATACTCACACACACTCAGGGATTTGGTGTGAAGTGCCAAAACACAACCCTAGCTTTCATCCTGAAGTGCACACAGCAACAAAAACTGAGATCAGCCTGCCTCACTATTCCCAGTTTGAGAGCTTGCACTAAACATAAGTTGTAGCTGTACTTAACTGTTAGCTCAGACATAGATAACTATCACTCAGAATATAAAAGGGGTAATTTTCTCAATGATACTTGTAAGCATTTTTAAATTATGCCTTTCCCACATCATTTCACATTATGAGCTTAATGTATTTTATAGGGCAACAATGTGTTTTGAGGAGATTATTTCCTGATGGAGGCTTCCATTTCTTCCTGTCGGTCTATGGTGATTGATAAGGGTGTAATGTTGGCACAAAGTGTAATATAAGGAGAGGGAGAGAGCATTCCTTTGTAAGCCAAGACAGAAAAATAGTCTGGGGAAGAAGCTGCAAAATGGTGGTACTGTAAAATGTTTACACTTTTACAGTTTAAAAGGGACCCGATTATACTCATTTTCAGGCTCATACTTGTATTTAAGGTCTCTACCAGAACATGTTTATATGCTTGATTTGTAACACCTTTACTTCCCTCATACCGTCTGTGCTGGAACACGTGTATTCACGACACTTAAAGCCACCCTCCAAGTCTGCTTAATCCAGTCTCACTCTAAAGTCGTCAACATCCGATAACTTGTGGCATTGGAAAAAGCCCCCCTTTAACGTTGGCATGATACATGGCCGGTCACGTTATATTTTAATGGCACTCGGCGGCATCGGGGGAAACGTGTGGTACAAGAACAAAAGTTAGTCTGAGTAGAATGGGTGGGTGCACTGGTGGATGGGTCCAACAAACATCAACTTTCCTCTAGGAGAACGGTGTTCCCATCCCATTAGATTATAAAGCCAAACCCTGTTCTTTTTTCCTAAACCCAACCATGTGTGTTTGTTGTTGAAGGAAAAAAAGCGCCAATTTGCAGTGTTTTCACAATGTAGTGCCTTTTATTTTGAAAGGGACTGTATGTAAACTGTAAATTTCCTTTGATAACGGAAGTGTATTTGAAAAAAGACAATAACAGGCCGAACTTGACATGGGGTCCCAGAACGTCAACAATCAACACGCAAAAGTCCATGACCAATTACAACATGTGACGAGGTCTTGGGTGAGAATGTGTTGGTCTGCTCTGATTGGTCAACATTAGGCCCGTTTCCACTGAAGAAGTTCCTGGTACTATCAAGAACTCTGACCTCTGTCCTTTGGGGGTGGTTCCTGCGGTAGAGACATGCACCAACGGCCCTGGCCCCATAAAATTACCCCAAAGTTCCTGCAGTGGAAACGGGCCTAATGGTGAGACTTTCGTATAGCAAAGTCTCTGGATCACTGCAGCCAGGGAAATGACAGAAGGTAGAAGGCCTGAGGGGCAAGGTGAAAGTAGAATCCCTATGGGAAGCCATGTATTATAGAAATGACCCATCGGTGTTCAAAGGATTCTCCCAGAGGGAACTATAATACTTTCATTGCCAGGCAATAAGAACAGAAAACATCATCAAAGCTGGAGTTACATGGTCTTCAAATGACCCTCCAAGCCTTGGTAATTATGATACAAGATTACGAACCATTTGGCTAAAAATGCCAAGAGCACTGCACAGTTCTCATGTCAAAATAAGGGATTACAGGGATTGCTACATATATTTGCCTAGTTGTTTGGCCACATTTAATATGAACGTCCTTTATTGTAACTTTAAGACAAAAAATTCAGAAAGCATAATAGGTCCCCTTTGATAGCACTGATGACGCAACATAGCAATGCAATCTCTCAAAATCAAGACTTTCCTGCGAAAGTGTTGAGATTTAAAAGGAGAAACTGACTCCACTGAGGTCCTCTTTTAAGTCATTTCAAAGCCAAAACGCTCTGACAGCAAAAGCTCTTTAGTCTTTACTTAGGATACAGGAACAGACAAAAGGTTCAGAGCAGGTTAACAATTTAAAGTTCAGTGGAGTTCAACAAAGGGATGCTTAAACTGAGGTTGTGACCCTTTGTCCTGGGTGACAGCACATTGCTCTAAAATTGAGTCTGGCAACCAGATAGCAGTGTTTCAGCAGTCAACCAAAGATGTTTAGTGTACTCATTATTATTATGCAGCTTGTGGAAACAGTTCTTATGTTTTCTGTGGCTCTGTAGGAGCTTTCCAAAGTGAAAAAAATAATCCTGATGATGTCATCAGAGTAATCTCAGATCGGGTTCCTAGTTTAAACTTTTTACAGAAAGCGTGCATTGAGTAGATGACATTCTGCTGTTTATTGTTAAAATACTGTAGGTTGAAGTACCAATCCTATCGCGATTACATCTTGCTTGTCAATCTCAATATAATCTATTTTTACAGCAGTCCTGTATTATGATATAAAGGCTGCTCTCACCACTGTGGACCACATCTATTTGAGACACAGGAATACTGTGAGCTTGGAGGTTAATGTTTTGAATGCCTTGGTTACGTATAATCTCTGGCCTTTGTCTGTTCACAGATTTTGTCCCAGCTGGCTGCTGTTCAGTCGGTCTGACCACGAGCCAATCAAATCAAGGCAGAACAAATTCTGTGTATCAAACAGACTGCCTCTTACACCGGCTGTGTGCTCGGCCTTCTCAAAGTTTTTCCTCCTACTTCAATGCTGTCTGGGCGCCTTCAAATTTTGCACTTTGTGATGAATAACCAACTCACAGCACCTGATTCAGGACCTGATTTTACCCAGCACAAGCTGTTACATCTTTAATTTGAGCCTAACACCTTGGACGCTGCACATACACGTTCTGTCCACTCTTTGCACTCACTGTAAGCAGGTTGAGCAGGTCCGTGTTGGCGTCGATGTTCGGCGGCGTGGCCTGGATCAGTGCCAGCTCTTGCAGGATGGTGTACAGCTGTTGGGTCTTAGCCAGGTTGACCCGCGTCTTCTCTTTGTCAGCCCAGTCTGGCAGCGCCACGTGCACAGCTATGAGGTCTTTCAGGTGCACACCGAGGATGGGGAATCGGAAGCCCGAGCATTCGGAGAAGCGCTTGCGGTATTGACTGTAGTTCCCACATGATGTCACCAGTTCAATGAGGTTGTTAAAAACCTGCAGGTTGAGTAAATGGAAGGGGATTAAATTAATTCAAGGGTTATGTTGTCAGGGTTAGGCTTAGGAGGTTAGGTTTAGGGGGGTACCCAGGTACCCATACCCAGTGGCAGACAGACTTGCATAGTTAAAAGTGAGCCTTGCAGGGAACCACTATAAATGCTGGTGATGTCATTATTCTATAGTCATTCACTGTTCAATGAACATGTACTTCATAAAGATGAGTTAAAGCAAAGAAACTGGTCTATTTCCACTTCAAGGGTAGACAAAATGGAAGGGGGTGAGATGAGACTTGGCAGCAAACAGGAAGCCTATCTCAAGAGAGACTTGTTTAGAAGTATCAAAAACATTCTGGAAAACTTTGCTCCAGATGGACTTACATAACTGCCTGCAACTCCCCCAACAACAGTTGCATTCCAGTTATATGGCTCAAATTCATGGTTCTAAAAAGCCACCGTGTAGGAGTAACAGGCACAGATAAGGAGCTTGGCAGCTCACAAGGAGGACATGTGGATTAGTGAATCAAGATCCAATATCAGTTGGTAGTTCAGAGCATCAACATGCAGTGAATATTGAATTTGTTTGGCAGTGTTAGGCTGTTGATGCCAGAGAGAGATCAGTGACGGTTGGGAGGATGGATACTGCACCTTGTTGGTCTCGGCGCTGATGTGGGTTTGCGTGTCTTTGAGACGAGAGATGGAGCTGTTGCTGAGGCCGCCCACCACAGCCATCAGTGTGTTGAAGTTCTGCAACTGCAGCAGCTTCTGTGGACGAGAGGGAGGAAATATTAGGAGTGGGGGCGAAAGAGGAGACAGTGAATGACTGTGAAAGCCACTGCCAAAGAGGATCTAAAAATTTGAGCAAAAGAGTGAGGGTGGCACAGGTTAAAAAACTATGTACAGTATGAGGAGTCAGGAAAGAGAAAAGCCTCAAAATATAAAGCCAGAGACTAGTGTTCAGCAGCCCACATGCACATCCACACATAACCATATTAAAGTATTGGCCTACCAACATATTACTGAATTTTCTAACCTGTCTATGTCAAACTTAAGCTTACACTTTGTGAATGGCACTCTGCAGGGCTCCCCGCTGCCCTTCAGCCTGCATGGCATCTCACAGAAAATCAATGGGGTCGCAGCTGCGTGGGAGGGCTGCCAGAGGGGATCATTTGATTCAGCTCAAACACCCTTTAGAATCAATTGGCAAAGCAATGTGGAAAGCAGCCCAGCATTCGCAGAGTATGTTCGCCTAAACTGCACGTGCATGTGACCATGAGCGAGGCCTGAGAAGGGTTTCATTGTCAACATGCCAGGGCTTCCCACTGGGTATACAATACATTTATTGTATGATGGGGTTCAGAGATGGAATTCATCCTCTTGTCAATTAATTGCTATCACAGAGCCAATTGGTGATGTGGCTTATGAAAGCCAAAGGCACAGACCGAACATATTGTAAAATTGATAGAAACGGAGCTTTGCAATAGGCATGAAAGGGATGTTTTTGCATTTTAAATTATAACACAATGTGCAGTCAAGACTTATGAACATGGGCCATTAGTACTGCACTCCCAACAGAAAGCTGAAATGGGACATACCCAGCACACCCTGAAGCTTTGGGAAATGTCAAGTGTGTCAAGGCTGCCTTCTGTGCTGCCTCTGAATACATCTGAAATCAGCTTGAACATAATTTTTGTCCCTGCATGTGCTCAAACTGGGATGCTTTTCTGAATACCAAAGTCTGAGGCGTTTCAAATTGGCAGAGAATTGACTACGGGATTTCCAGCAGGGATAGTCTGTTTCTGATGTATCTGCCCAAATGTTCACCCATTATGGATAGATGACAGTCCCAAATGACCTCTGGGTATTACATTCAAAATGGGAAACAGTGGTTATCTTTATGAGGACTAGGGGTGTAATGATCCGTCGATCTGGACTGATGTATCAATTCAATGATGAGTGTCATCCAGTATCATCAAGGCACAGTGAAAACATTAATCCATATCATCATCTTTAAAGGGAAACTTGTGTCTCCGCAATGTGGGGAATATGTGCAGATGAATGGTGTTTGGCTTCCCCCCTTGCTGGCAGCACCATGAACTCCCTGCCCATGCCGTGAGCAAAAGTCCACAAGTTGATGTGAAACACATCATTCTGCATCATTAATAATAATATGGGGAGTGCCTCAACTCCACTCAACTGCACACACTGCCCACACTGCAGTGACACAGAGCTTTTTAAAAATCGGCAACCCCTTTAAGATTCGCCTTTATTTTGATATTCCCATGGTGCGTCTGTGTCACCATCAAACAATGCAGCTCAGAAAAAGACACGGACATTTACTCCCTTCTCTGCAATAAATCAGCAGAGTGTTATTATTTTTTTTTATTTTGGATTTTGGATAAAAGACGGGTCGACAGACGAAGCACATGCCATGTAGAAAAAATGCCACTGCTAAATTCTTGCTTTCACTAGTGAAATATTAGCTGCTCTGTAGGCTGCAAATGGAATTCAAAGTTTCTGTTATGTTGGGAGATGCAGTAACTAAAGCCAAGTAAGAAAAAGTATAGGGGAAAAAAAAAGTTCACGAAAGGAAGGGGTGTGAAGTTTCTTCTGAAACCAAATGTGTGAAATTTGCATACGACATAACCTCAAATCAGGTTAGGGTTAGGTCAAATCGATTGAAGGCCCCTGAATTGAATACAAATCTTATTGCGTTAGTGTAATCAGCTAATAATGCATTGTTGTCTAAAGAATTGATAAAATGTTATATTGTGATAAAAGTAGGATTTTACACCTCTAATATGGACACACTACCAGGAATATCAGATATATCCTATGTATGAGCAAGAAACACACCTTATATTTGTTTTGCCTCTTTTTGTGTTGTTGTTTTAAATCTCCTTATCATTGTAATGCATCACTTTTTTGTCTCCATGTCATCATTATGTGTCTCTTTGTGGTAATTTTGTGTCTCTTTGAGGTAGTTCAGTGTCTTTTTTGGCTGTTTTGTTCATTTGGTGGCTTTGCCCTTTTTTGTAATTATTTTATGTCTCTTTGCAGTGCCTTTGCATCTCTGTGTGATCATGTTGAATATTTTCCTAGTCAGTTAATATTGATTTGTGCGACATTTTGCAGGTGAGGGTCAGGTTCAGTAATCGTTAAACAATGCCATCTTGTAACAAGACTAAGTCCATAGCCATGCTAGCAGCTTTGTAAGGCTGTCCTCAGGTACAGCAATGCTTTGAGCGTGTTGCTAATGTCAGAATACTAATATGCTCACAGAGACAATGCTACCAAGTCAGTGTTTAGTAGGTCTAATATTTAGCATGGTCATCATCTTACTTTAGCATGTTTGCATGCTATAACATGTGCTTATTAGCCTTACACTTCAAATGATCTGAAAGGTACAGATAGAATGGTGATATTTGGAAAGGAGGATAGAGACATTAGATCAGGAGGAGATTATTCTCAGGCCTTCTGCTGCTGATCTGTCATAATCATTCATTCCACACAAGACTGGTCAGAATCAGCATCTGTCTCCACCACAACACTGTCAGAGCTTTACAAAATACTGGAAAAAGTCCAAGTATTCAATATCAAGGAGGGAGAAACAAGAACGCGAGTCAAGAGCTCTGCTGAGGTGTTGCTGTGCTGGTGTACTTAAACAGAGGAAGGTGTTAACCTGCTGAGACCCCACTAAATAAATTATGAGAGACAGAAGTCTGTTCTGTAGCTGAAGGGACGGATAGATGGAGAATGGGTATCAGTCCAGGAGCAGACTTGCAATAAGTAATGAGGATGCATTCACACTGCAGGCTAGCAGGATAAATATTCTTTTTTTTCCTGCACTTTCTATGGTCGACTGAAGTTCCCTCACACAGCGGAGATGAGTGAATTGTCACATAGAGAGAGAACCCAGCCCATCTGGCAGACCAAATGATAACATCAAACTGAAATTAAATCAATTACACTGAAGCCCAGGACGGCATTTAGAGGGATGTCTCTGTTGTGAAAGAATGACAGACTCCAGGCATATGTGCAGGGAACCATAAAAGGCAGCAAGCTGAATACTTTGTTTGGGAGTTGGATGGGAGAGACCAGATTAAGTTAAGATTAGGATTAGAGCCATGTTGACCTGTGGATGACCACACATGATTTCAGTTGCTGAGCATAGAAATGAAGAGATAAACTGATAGATGGACAGCCAAAGGAGTTAAATGAGTCAGACTGTTATTCAGGCTTAATATGCAGGGGGAAATCTTTGCAACCAGCAACATAAAAGACAACAGATTCATACAGAGGAATGAGTTAGTAAAGACAAGCCTGGACCTCCCACTTAAGGCAGAACTTGCAGGAAAAAAGATCATTCGCTATGATAGCAGCATGGTCAGTGTCAGTCAGTCCACCACTTTGAACTATTTAATACACTTCCAAGAAATATTCATTCATTCGTGGCCCCTAGACAATGAATCCTAACTTTGGTGATAACCCAACTTTTCTTCTAAGTTTTAATCTTTGTTATTTTACATGAAAAATAATGACAACTATCAGATGGACTACCCCAAAATTTAGTTCAGATTTTCTGAACAAGATTAATCCTCATGACTTTGATCCTTTTTCAGAGGGCCAACAACATGTCAACATTTTCAAGTATTTTACAGAGGGATCATTTGATTCTTTCTAGCCAATAGAAAGTGCACATAATTCATAATTAAGTAATGATGCACTGTGGGCTCTAGTTTCGCAGACCGGGCGAAGCGGAGGCCTAGCGCACCTGTGCTTCACCAACTGGGTGTGGCCAGGTGGATTTTGCAAGTTGCAAGTCGGAAAGAGGGAGGAGAGAAGACGTGGAGTGGGTTTTACACACATCACACCAATCAAATGGCCCCTCTCCTCGCCCTTAAATGCGCCACGCGCAGGCGTAATGAGAGTTTACTCAATTCGCCATGGCAGAAGAGAGCAGCAGCATCAGACGGCCAAACTTCTCCCAGGAGGAAACTGATGTTTTGGTCCGGGAGGTCCAAGCTCACAATGTCCGAATATACGGAACTGCGAGCAGACCTCCACGGGCTGGTGATGCAAAGGTAGCCTGGGAGGAGGTCACCACAATTGTAAATCAATGTTGCGTTTCTCTCGTGCACACACGCTCTCTCTCTTTCTCTCTCACAGTCTCACTCTGTTTCTTTTCTTTTGACTTTTCTAAGATGGCAGATGCTGAATATATACTCCCTATCTGATGCTGTGGCTGTTTGTGGTTGGCTGAGAGAGGTGTGAACTCATTGGTTTGCAGCTGTGTTAATCAAATCAGGTTGGGTTTCCATTACGCGTGCCAAACGTGCCAAACATGCCAAAAGGTGCCAATCCCCTTTGATATGACATCAGATGTGACAGGACAGTTGATAGAGATACATTTATGCGCTGATTGCAGATAGTTGCATTGAATAGTGGTGTTTGTGGGTATTTATTGCATTGTTAATGTGCCCAATATTCTGGAAACCTGCCTGTGAGGTTTTTGTGACGTGTGCGCACTGTCTGCTGGTCAGCCAAACTTCAGCTTACACTGGCTGTGCTCCTCCTGCGCTGACAGTAGACGTGGTTTCAGTTGGCGAGCTTTTAGCGCAACTTCGATGAAGCCTATTGGCACGAAACTGTCACTGCGCCAAGCTGGATCTGTCGACACCTCCCCCTGCTGCACCACCACACCCATCTCAGCGCACCTCAGTCTGCCAAACTACCAAACTGAGCGCGCCTCAGGTTGTGCTGCTCGAAACTAGCTCTGCGCGGGGTTCGCCACCCTGCGCTGCGCCGGGAAACTAGAGCCCTGTATCTTATTTGTACATTCTCTTCTTTGTAGAACAAAGCTCATTCTCTTTTGGGAATTATATTTTATTGTTCAATTGTGAAAATCTCAACTCAATTGCCAGAAAAAAATGCTGTCACTGTACATTTCAGCAAACCTTGGATACGTTATTTTTGCATGTTATTACGTTGCAGATACACTGAAACTTTATGTTTCAACAGTGCCGTGGCTAACGTGGTTAGGTTTAGGCACAAAAAAACACTTGGTATTAGTTAAGAAAAGATCATGTTTTGGCTTGAAATACACAGTTTGGGCAAATCCTGGCTGGAAAAGCAGCTATGTCTTGATAAAAAAACAATTGCTTTTTATGCCACTATCCCCACTGAAAACAAAGCAATGGGTCACCATGCTTGGTGCCTATAAAACACTGGTAACACAGTGACAGGTTGCTGCAAAACACCAATTTTTGGTGCCTAATAAGCGGATGGGAAAAACAGCAACAGGTCACAAAAACAGCATCCACGTTTGGTGCCTTAAAAGGCAATAGAAAAACAGCAACAGGTCTCTACAAAACCCACGCTTAGCCCCTAAAATACTGATGAAAAAACAGCAACCGGTCACTACAAAACACCCACGTTTGGTGCCTAATAGCCTGCTGGAAACAGGGCAAAGATTTTCAAATCACAATTGGTTTTGTTGTTTGTTGGTTTCAAACAGTGGTCTGCAGTGGTCTGCCCCTTGGGAGCACCTCACCTAGGAGACACACCATACACCATCCCCTCCACCTCCCGATGGGTTAGTCTGCTTATAAACTGCGTCACTTTAGAAACACTGATGTAATAGGTAAGAAACCTGTAAATGTAATGTATTCGTTGTTTGCTGATATGCACAATGCCAACATTTTCTTCTGGCAATTGGGGTGGAAAATGTTGCATCCCAAATTTAGGTGATTTGTATTCTTTTAAATACATTTTTACATGCTCCTCTATTGTTTGAGACAATTTAACAACCCCCGAGGCCCATAAAAGCTTTGCCAAAAATGCATCATCACCCAGCTAAAACAAGACTTTCTTAATTCACTTTCCTCCAACAGCAGCATTATGTTAAAGAGCTCTCAGTGGGCATCTGAACATGCTAATATCTCTAAAGCCTTTTTAAATTAAGTTCACTTTTCTTCACACTTAACGGTAATGATCATATCCGTATGTGTGTGCATGCAAGTCATCAAGGCTTCACCCTGACTTTTCCCCTTCTCTCCACATGTCTTGGTTTTATCTGTAATTCACCTTTTCACGACTTCCTCTCCTCTTGCTCTGTGCCTCCAGGCAGTTGCTCTTATCAGTCTGCCTCTACATGCACCCTGAACCCCAAAACTCCCTCCAGCTCTGTCTAAAAAAGGTTTGCAGTCTTAACAGGCCCAAGAGACAGACCTGTGCCACTCTGATGAAGTGGGAGATGACGGTGGCTCTCTGCGGGGCAGTAGGCTTGCTGAGAACCATGAGCTGGATCCATTGGGAGACGCTGTTGAAAAGGGTGATGAAACGCTCCAGGATGGGGTTATCCACTGTGCAGCCATGCATCACAAAGCTGTGGTAGTCCTGAAACTGAAAGCAGGAAGGGGCATGACACATTTTACTGTATATCCCAGTATTTTTGCATATCCAAAAGATTATACACCATCCAGCACCCTTAAAGCATTATTATTAGCATTATTATTTGGGCATCACTGGACACAAATCCCATAATAACTTTTGACAATGTTAGACTTCTGCACCTCCTCTTGGCTCTGTTTTCAGGCTGAAGACTTTGGCCGATCATCGGTCATTTTAGAGAGAGGAGGTGTCTATTGGCTGTTGGTGCAAAAGTTGAAGAGTATGTTGCTAATAGTTTAGCTTTCTGCAAACCAGAGCCAAAGGCTAACGGTTGCAACCTTAAATTCAAATTTAAGTAGCTGATGTTAGCAAGAGCCTTCAATCACAGTATGTCCTCCACCTCACTCCCTGCAGCTTACAGACCACCTCATCAGGAGAGCCCCCAGTCGGCAGCCATAGCAATCGAAAGCCAGCCAGGCTCAGCAAACTTTCTGTTGCTGCTGTCACACAGGTTTGGTCCTGATCACACAGAAAGCATTTTAGCGGCTGGAGGTGATTTTGTGATTGTTTTTAATGACAATGAAGCTTTTTGCTCACTGTTTTTGAGTTGCTAAGCGCCTCACCTTTCTGCACTCTAGTTGCCTGGCATTTTTGCCAGAGCGCTCTGAACTCCTCAAGTTAATAAAAAACTTAAACGTGGAGCGGAAAAGCACCCTACATCATCTCTGCTTTTTTCCCATTGTCCAATGGGATGATTTGAAAGGCAGGCCTTCTGTGGTGGTCAAGAAAACAAGTTTACAGTAAGTAAACAATGGAGGAGAAACAAAAAGACTATGCAACCTCACAATTTCAATAGAAATCAGTTGGCGTGAAAGCATGTAAGTGCAGCACTTGATATGGTCGTTATCTAGGTGAAGCTACTGGACCAATTTTTAGTGCTCCCCGTCATCCACCCTCTTTTTTTCTTTCTCATGTACCCACACAGATCTCCGTTTCCCTGTTCCCAACAAACTATTTACTGACAGCCTCTCACCCTCAAACAGAGCAAGTACCCTCTACCTGTCCATTTTAGGAACTAGCTACCAATTACTGTGAAATGAATAAAATAAAATAAACAGATGATTGATTACATGGTTAGGGTAGGAGGTGATGGGGTTGTTGCCTGGCAACAATAAAAAGATGCAGTAAGGATTTTTTTTTAATTCCTCCACCTAAACAAAAGGCAGTGTGCGTTCTGTGTGATCAGGGCCTTAGACCCAGGGCTGCCACTGGCCGTTGGAGGGGTTTGTGTCAGCCAAATTCCAGCTGTTACAGCCGTGACCAAAGATCTGTCCCCCTGTGCTGCTACCGGCTCTCCCCTTGGGGAAGCAGTCCACAGCGGTGGGGAGAGAGGTGGAAGGACTATGGAGTGGCTAGCAGCTAATTCTTGTTGTATTTGTTTGACAAACAGTGGCAGGGTGAATAAGATTTATTAAATCACTGCATGGGAAGCACTTAATGTATGGGGCATTAAGTGCTTCCCCTGCCCATTAAATTCTGCCTTTTCCAGATTTATGCCTACCCCAGCTTTACTCTGTACAGATAGGAAAGTGTAAACTTGATTACTGTACAATTACAATTTACTGTATTACAGGGACTTAATAAAACTTTCTATTTCTTGGCTTTGTCCGAATGATTTTTCTAGTGTATTTTAATTGTATGTACCAAATTGCTGAACTATTCCTTTAGGAAAGCAGTGTGAATAACAAAACAGCCAACTGGCTGATTCCCTGACTGATTAAGCCAAGCTTTAATGTGGGAAATACAAAGAAAAAACCTACTGTCACCTACTCTACATGCAGAAAAGCATCATTACTGCACATTATGACCAAAAGGCTAGATTCTCTATATTTCTGTTCTTCGTGGCTTATTTTGTATTATATTGAGCCAGAATCTCTTTATAAGGAGACACACAAAGACAAAGCCAAGACAAATCACCACCGCTGCCCCCATCTTGCCACCAACACCATCACACTTGAATAAATTATCTAAAAGCATCTAAATCAGCACACACCCAGTCACCGCCTCTGCTTCCCAAAATAACACTCAAAGAGCAAAATGCTTCCAGAAAACAAATATAATTACTACCAATAAGAGTGAATTTTACCCACTATTGCTTAGCAACTAATATAAGCCTGCAGCCTGTGACATTACTTGAGAACTCAAAGAATTTAAGAGCTGTAAAGATCACAGTAGATATACACAGCTTCAGCACAGACTGCGGGCAAACTGACCAAGATCTTGCAGAAGGATTTGTACTCCAGGTAGGTCAGGTGTTCAGCCAGTTCACAGGAGTCAAGGTGGTCAAACAGCAGGGACATTTTCCTCTTTTTGGACACTGATGGGACACGCTGTGTCACCTGTCGCTTCCATTTATATGACGGCCTGGGAGAAGCAAAAAATATTGGAGGATATTTTACAAAAGGTTGTCTCCTTTTGGATCTTTTGGCTAAAAAGTACCATTATTGAGCTTTTTCTGTAAATATGCAGAATTTATTCCAGGAGGAACATTCCCTCATTTACAAACACTCAGCTGCAGTAAGTCACAAAGCCTTCTACTTATGGGACACTAAAGGGAAGTCGAGGTCACACAGAAATGGCTTTTATGGGAAAAAGAGAAGTCGCTGACCCCGCATAGCACAGCTCAGCAATCTCTGAGAACAGGCAATAAAAAGGGCATGCTGACATAAACGCCCACAGACAGAGACATTCATTCAGGCTGTCAACAACACATGCAGCTTTCAGCGACCAATTCACTCACACACTGTCGAGGTCAATGAGCTGACTCTGGCGCTCGTTGCCCTCGGTGGTCAAGAGGTCTTTAAAGTCTTTGATCTGGTCAGCCAGCTCCGGGCTCAGATTGAACTCTGCTGGAAACTCAGAGATCCAGTACCTGGAAGGCAGAACAAAGGGATGAAAAGAGGGAAGGGTGATGAAAAATACTGGAGGGCAGAGAGACTTGTTTACATCGACACAATAATGTGATATAACGTTTAAGACCTTTCCCTGATTGTTTTATGTGATGATTTTCGCCAAGTCAGACAATTTCTGCTTGACGTGTTGTTACTGTCAATATTCAACTGTCAACTCACAAACTCATGAATGAATCATCAGACTGAAGTTCAGAGAGAACTTGCATGAGAAGAAATAAAAAAAGATGACAGTTTATTACTTGACAAGGTGGCATATTCTTGTTCGGCGCTCAGCAGTGCAGCTCTCCTCTTGAGATCTTATCTAAAAGTCAAGGTGCAACTTTGAAGCAAAAACTCTCTCTTATCTCTCATAAAGATTTAACAGATTTAGGAGAACAGTAAAAAAAAAAAAAAAAAAACAAGATCTGGCCTTGATTCCTTTTTTCTGTCAGCAGCGTGTGAAGTGATATTTGTAGAAAAACACCAAGGAAAATATCTCTGAGGAAGCTGAAAACAAAGGTGAAGGATACTTGAGCACTAGCTTCTTCGCCATGTCGGTTGACGGGATGTACCAAGGGTGCATCATGAGAAACATGCGAACCAAGGAGGTATCCTTCAAAGTGCCCCTTTCATCTATAAGAAGACAACAAAACATCGTTCATCATCAGGAAGATAAAATCACAAGGCAAGCATCACCTGCTATCAGTTAGATCTTATCGTATCTTTGGTGGTCAGTGAGTGTGGGTCATTGCCTAAACACCATTGTGTCCAGCACTATGTAGAAGACATTTTTTCTAAATTCCACATAATGACATTAAGTACAAGAAAAAATAATATTAATTTTTTTTTTTTTACTCACTCAATTAATGAAAACAATTTCAAAGAAATGTGTTCAAATGACCAACCGAAGGCTTGGATGCATGCTTCCACTAGCTCGTCCACTCCGGCCGACTGCTCCGACAATATGGACTCCATCGTTGCGTTCCTCTCTGTTTTTCCCCCTTGTTTCTTTCTCTCTCTGGTTTGACTCTCGTCCTCTCACTGAACACAAGAGAAGTTGAAAAGAGAGGATCAAAGGAGAGCAAAATAGAGTAATTGCTGTGTTAAGCAAAGAGAGGGGAAGTTAATTTCGTAGTGGCCGTGGCTGCGTGTTTGGAATAGTTGTGTGGTCAGTTATTTTTGCATACTGCTTCCCACTGCAGTGAGTAAGATAATCAGGGATTGTTTACAATACATTTAGGGTTGGTACATTTAATGGGGATATCTGCCTGTCAATGTCATCCCCCATCCGACATGATGGGTTGAGTTGACTCAACAAATTCAGTGTGTCAGTCTGAAAACCTGCACTGTCAATAGCTCTACTTGAGGGAGCACAATAATTGGTCCCGCTTTCAGAGGAGAGTTTAAACGTCTTTAATGATCTAAATTTCTAAGAGGCTTTGCATTTGTATTACTCTTGGTGAGATGCAGAGCTCTGCATCGTTTGACATTTTTAAATACAGCTGTCAGTATGATACCTGAGAAGTAATATATACGAAAACAGTACCTTTTTAACAACACAAGTAGCTATACAGAATAAAACTGGAAGTTTTGACTTGTAGTAAGATAAGTTAAGACTAAGCAACTATCAGGGCTGAAAAATAAAGTCAAAACCTGCAGTTCTTCTAATGGCCACTTGAGGCTGGGTCATGTTTACAGAATTACAGAAACAATTTTGTCTCTATAGCTAATTTACTCATGGGGGGGGGTAGTCTTAAAGTTATGCATAATTAAGGGCGTGGACACTTTGCATGACCTAAGGGCTCTATCTGCTGACATGAGGCTTGGACGGCAACAACTCTTACGGGTAACGAAAACCTTGCATAAGCCAAAGTTAAGAGTATAGGCATAGCCGGAGCTGTCGCAATTTCATTGTTTTCATTTCAAAAAAGTTAGGCTAACTGTAACATTTGGTCTTCTAAAAAACGTTCTGTTAAGTGTTTCCTTGTACTAAAAGACCCTTTAAGGAGTCAGATATTCAGTTTTCCAGTTAGCAGCCAACAGTGGTTTTGGTACCATTCAGAGGAAAAGGCGCCAGTCCGTAGACACAGTTGACGAAATGTGAAAACTTTTCTTTTGATTCAGTGTATAGGCTACACATTTTTATAAATAGAAAATGTAAAAATGTAAGAAAGTCTTGAGGCCCACAGCAAAAGATTTCTAATTTTTTTCGCCACCGGGAGCCACTGAAGAGGGGCAAATGAGCGGCATGTGGCTACAGAGCAGCAGGTTGCTTTCCCCTGCATTAGGGTTAGCTCCACCCTCTCATCCAAATATGGTCACTTCTGATGTCGACAGCCAAAATGCCAAACTCCAGGCTTGGAAACAAGAGTTCACAAACCAGTGCGTGACATCACGCATCGCTACATTCGTTATTTTATACAGTTTCTGATTAGTAGGACATATCTGATCAAAGAATATGTGTGTTAGGTCCTAACTAAATTCACTTTTTGATGCTTAATAGAACCAAGACATTTACTCAAGCAAAGGATCTGATGTCTTCTTACACCACTGATGAAAACAGTCAAATTTAGAAAAAGAAAATAAAACATCCAAAATATTGGCTGGCAGTTTCAGTTCATGTTATATCATTATCCAAATTCAAACTTCCACAATGTCTGAAGTCTAATTTGCATCTATTCATTGCGATAAGCGTGACCAAAATGTTGCACCATACTGAAATGAAATATGACTATTTTATCGTCAAAATATGACCTAGCTAGACAATTCGGCCTGCTTTGACCACAGTGTGGTTTGTTAGAAAGAACTGATGAACAGCCACAAGCAAAATCAACAGGAAAACCCTATTTATCTGTCCTTGACATGCTCCAGTGCAGTCTGCGGTATACAACACAATGCCAGCATGGTAAGTATTTAAGGCACGTTAACAAATATTTGGACATGCATGAGGGCATTTTGTTCTATCACACGTGTATTGCAGGTATAAGAAAGATGAAAATGTAAGCTGTTTTTCTTGGTGATTGAATAGGTCCTTGCAGCGGGGAACCATGGCAACCACATCTTACTGCCCAGTCACACTTTCACAACATATAGGTACACCTCTACACGCAACACACATGCACAAAACAAGTGTGGTAAGAAGTATGGTTTAAGAGAAAGCGTAACCTGAGGGAATCTATTGTTTACTACAATCCTGAATGCATTAATTGAGTCTAAAAGAAGTCAAATGCATTAATCTAATCTTCTATATAGGTTACATCTCAATCTGGGGGGTAAAATAGGAGATAAAAGAAGCCACTGGACTGTTTAGTTCATTGCTTATAAGTGTAAAGGTAATGCTGAGGTTGTGCTCGAGTGATGGAGTTGGGCCACAAAATCCACTATGTTCTCCGCTGCTGCTTCTACTAATGGCTCCCCAGTGTTGTGGTTCTGTGGCAGTGTGAGAAGGGGGTGATGAGTATGTGTATGTATCTATTGTGCCTGACACAATGAAGCCTTCCATTGCGCTGTCTCTGCTGCAAACACGGTAGGCGGACACACTCAATTACAGGCTTCACGAGCTGTCTCAGCCACACACATGTAAACATTTCTGCAGGAATGGAGGGGAAAGAAAAGATAGGGAAAAAAAAGGGAACTAGTGTAACGCTAAAGCTTAAATCATCAGTCATGTGGTGAGAGTGAGTGAAAGTCACTATGATGATGAGGAACGAGATAAATTGTCAACTTCAAATCTGTGCTTTTGTAAAGGACGTGGTCAGATTGGGAGAGATAAACTACAATCGAAATGATGTGCTGTTGCTAAAGATAGACATGAAAGTTCCTGTGAGGATGCTAAGGTCACCACAGGAAATGCGTCTGAGCCATAGAGCAGTGCTGTAAGTCTGAAACCTCAAAGAAAAAATATACTCAGACCTGTGACATCTGGCTCACAACAAGATCAGAACCGATACCATTGCTCACATCTCATGAATATAATCAGAGGGAAAGTGGCCTTGCCGCACACCAAGAGTCATTATTAATCAGAGAGCCATCTAGATCTGAGCCAAAATGGATTTCTCTGTGACAAAGTGGGCATCTGTTTCGCTTCTGCATTTCTAGCTTTCATTTCAGAACAGTCTGTCCTCAAGAGTCGAAGATATTAAACTACTTTCTCATCAGATGCAAGGACCTGTCCATCCCAAGAGGCCCAACGCTGAAAAAAACAGAAAGGTAGAAGGTGTCACCTGTGCACAGGGTGAACCTGCTTTTATTGGAGTCTGGTGAGGCACTGCAGCACAGGCTGAGCCTGTCTTGATGATGATACCATCTCGCCATCCATTCATCATCCCACTGACAGGAGCTCTTTGTCGCAACCCATAGAACAATTCTCTCTGTGCTTTCAGGAGGATCCAGAGATTGATTTATCCTTAATAAGTGCCGCTCTTCTGCCTTTCTTGCAATTCTTTAAGTATTTTTCAGCATCTGATTTCTGATAGTGTTTGATTGATAATTTAGGTAGATTCATTGTTAAGTATACCGCACACTACCAGAGCTTTGGTGTCATCCTTGGTTGCCTGGTGACGACGGTCCAGGGCCATCAATCAGAGAGATTAGGGGTGGGTTGAGGGCGCAGCGGGGATAAAGGCAAATTGACGGGTGCCTGGTCAATCCTGGCTGTGCAGAGTCGGTTGTGTGCTGTTGCTTTAGTGGGCACTGAAAATGTCACATCCTTAAAAGTGGTTTAGAACCACTGTATACTGCTTCCTTTACTTGAAAAGAACATTATTTACTGCATAACTACAATATGTGTATATGTATATGCTAAGGCTGTTCTCATCTACTGTTTGAAAAAATAATGCACCAATTTTGCGTATAACTCTTGCAATCATGAGCCAGTATTTATGTAGAACTCACGTAATCAGAAAGGCTGTGACCAATGCTCTGAGGGTAGTGAAGAAGGAAGTTGTATAAAGAGCGAAAGTCCATGCAAGGATGCAGGTTGGGGAGATGGGTCAAACAAACACAGGACTTTCCCCCACAAGGCCAGTGTTCAGGATCTTGTGAAACCAAGTGAATTTGGAGTTATTTTTTAGGTATGTTATCACTCTTTCTAAATCTAACCTATGTAACATTACATTAAGAACATAACTTCACATTAAGTACCTAATATAACATGTTTCTTTTCTAAACCTAACCTGCATACCTTAACTTGCATAAACCCCATGCAACTCTATATTATGTAACATGACAAGACCCAACCATGTTTCTTTTCATAAACATAACCTATGTAACTTTACGTTTATTACATTATGATGCAAAATTACTTTACTTGCCTAAATGTAACCTACATAACTTTACATTAAGTACCTAATATGAGGAGACCTAACCCTGTTTCTTTTTAAAACCTAACCTAATGTAACTTCTCATTAAGCATGTAACTTTACATTAAATACATAACGTGACTTCAGTTTGTGGGGCGCTAATTCATTAGATGTCATTCGAACCGTTGTATGTGCATTTTCTAAGATATCATACAGACCGCTAAGGATACCTTAATATGGCAGAAACAGTATTATACTGACCAGAGCTTGTCTACACTGGGCGGTTAAATGTAGGGCTGCAAATGACAGTCACTTACTCGCTCATATTGTTTTATCTGTTCATTAGTGGTTTTAGGACTGCAAGTAATTAATACTTTCAGTATCGATTAATCTGGTGGGTCATATTCTCAATTAATTGTTTTGTGTATGAAATATCAGAAAATAGAAAAAAAAAATGGCATAGCATAGTGCACCTTTTCAGATTTAGTCAAAAAACATAGTGGAAACCATATTTAACATACCACAAACGCTAGCACTATTTGCAAAGCAAGACACTTAAAGCAGCAAATTCAAACCCTTAGAATTTAATGCAATTGATCTACAGTTTTTACATACTTGTGTGAAGTGAGAATATATTTTCTAACCAATGGAGTAAATTATTTTTCTGCCTAGATTCCATCAGACCAAGCTAAGTACACCTTCAAACAAAAACCACACATTAGAGGGAAACTGGCTGTATAAATCTTAAACACCTTTTCATGTCTTAAAATTGACACTAGCACTGATTGATGCTTAGACACTGACAGACACACAGATAATGATATCCATCCTGCTATTGATGTTCTCATAATGGGCTCATGTCCATGCTAGTAAATACCCCAAGCTAATGCACAGTCTCCATACAGCCATTGATTTAGTTTTATTCCCTCCCCACTGGCATTTGGGTGAAACAAGTTTGATTGATGTTTTCATGGATAATGGTCACAAGCTAAAAGATGTGGATGCATTTATTCACACTGATTATCAGGCAGGCACTAAAAAACACACACAGTCTGTTCATTGTGCCGCACACCAACATGTTAAAAGGTTCTATCTCCAGCATTTAAGCCACACTAGCAGCAACGCTCTCAGAATGACAATGTTGGCTGGTCTGTCCATCAGGTCAACCAAGTGATGGACTAACTTTCGTCGTTAAGATGCATTTTATGTAACTGGGAGCCACCCAGTAGCACGGCCAAAGGGTGGCCAAGGGGGGACCATGGTCACCTTGATACAACCGCTGGCCCCACCACTAGTCCTTCCCTCACAAAAATAATCAAAAGTAACGGTGTGGTGTTTTTAAACTTGAGACTTGAGACACTTTTTTTTTGCTTACAATCAATGTACTTCTGTAATGTAACTTAAATGTGTGTGTTTATCTTTCTAAAGTAAAGGACAAATATACATAGCACATTAAATCAGGATTGATGCAGAACTCAAAATGTTAACAATAATGGTATTGGTCTATGCACATCAGACAAATACTGTTATTAAATGTAAAATAAGAAACCAAAGCATAAATATGTAATTCCTTACCTTAAACACTGACATAGTTTTCAACTCACCTGCATACTTTGACAGCATAATCAAATTCCTGAAATTCAGTTTTGGCTTTTGGTTGTGGTGTGCCACCCTAGGTTTTTTAGTGGCCCCATCTGGCCACCCCTCTGAAAAAAAAAATCTATGGGTACCCCTGGAGCCATCATCAGATAAAAAAAATAGTCCAATACTAAAGTTTATAGGCCAGAACCTACAAAATACACACTAAAATAAAATGGTGAGCATGATACAAATATTAGCTGCTAAAAACCAGCATGATAGCATTCTCACTGTGAGCATGTTAGCATGCAGACAATAGCATTTAGCTTAAAGTACCACTGGGCCTAAGCACAGCCCTACAGAGCCACTATAGTCTTGTTATTTGAGCAATATCACAGTCGAGGCTGTGCTGCTGCACTCAATATCAGCACACCTGTGATTCAGTCGAAGATAATCACAGCTGCTCTACCACAGTTCCGACAGTTAACAGCTACAACAGATTATGATATGCTTGTTTTTTTATCATTCATCTTCGCCAACACAAACAGTTCTGCAACTGGACTGGCACTGTACTGTTGTCGAGCAACATTTCTGCACACTAGCTTGCTACTTTGTGTAGGTCTACACATTAGCACAGCACAGCTACTTTCTATCAGGTACATTTATCTGTATGTTTCCATTTACTGTTGCAATGAGTATAATAAGATTCTGCTGACAGACACTTTGGGGGCATGTGTGAGTGAGTTAATAGCTTGATCAGACAGTTCATCATGACATCCTCTGATGTAATATGAGCACATCTGGTTTGTGTTGAGTTACCTGGGCTTATTTCCTTCCCTTTGTCCTCTTCTGACAACCCCTCATAATTCAACTCAAATGTTATTAATGGAAATATGTTCATCTTCAGGATGCAAAGTTTGTTGCAACAACCAGTGATACATGCATAGTTAAAAGTCCTTGTGATTTTTGTTTGTAAATGACTTATATCATGAATTACATTGTATTCATCCTTTATATTCTAATTATTCAACATATGAAAAAATGTTACAGATTGTTTGGTTTTACACATCATGTAATAAAGTAACCTATAATGGATAAAAACAGTGATTGTGTAGCTACATAACATTTTGCATGTCATGTTACATATCCATGTCTGAAAAATACGTGTATAAATACAAAACTGTGTTACTGATTTGATTAGTAGTTTCTCACATCAGTGGTTTTGCTGATACTTGTTTTTCTAAAAATAAAGACCACACGTCCAACACACCTCTTTGCTTCTTGTAACATCAGAGGTTTTGCTCTTAAATGTGTCATTTGTGCTGCTGTTATTACTTTTTGCATTTTACATAGATCTTACTATCACTGTATCTGTGAGTATGGTGGTGCCACAACTAGAAATATATATTAAAAAATACTAAATACTTTTTTTTTTTAAAAAACTAATGTCTCAGATTAATATGGTAATTTATTGACTGTAACTTTGAGCTCTGTTTACAAAGTGAGGAACAATAATGTGCACTGGAGCTTTATCTCATCTCTTTGTCCTTGTGAGGCCACGTGGATGGAGTTACAACACTGCAAAAACACATACAAACAACACTTTTTCATGTCATACACACACACCACCTTTATCTGTTGCCCAAAACCCCCTAGTTTGTTTCAGGAAGTTGTAGCAAGGGTGTTGCACGATGGGACAGATATAGTTCTCCGGAGGGGCCTACAGAGCGGCTGGTGACAGGCTCTATTTACAGACTGCAGGGTACTGAGAGCAGGAAGGGAAACATTTCCTTTTCCCTGGACACGCAGAATGCCACATCGGTGGGGGCGCACCGGCTGCAAACTGAGATTAGTAGCTACAGTTGCTCCTTAGGGATGAAGGGGGGAAGGTAGAGGGTGGAGGGGAGGAATGGGAGATAAAGAGAGGGACTAGGAGGCAGGAAGAGAGTGCACTCGACCTCGCTTCAGCCCAGTCAAACATGGAGAGATTGTTGGCTGAAGAGGGAAAAATATCAAATAGGGCGGGATAGTAATGATAGAAAACACAAGAGGAAGAAAATCTGCCCCGAAAGCAAAACTAAGCAGAGCTTTTTCATAATCTTGAAATAACAGAAGAATAAAAAAATGCACATTTCACAATGTGTTGCAGGGACATAGCAGCTGCTAGAGTGTAATGTTTTATTACGTCCTCCAAAAGCAAAAAAAAGCCACGCATCCTGTTCCACATCTGGCACACTCTCGTATCTCACATCTCAACTTTCTGACTTCAAATGAAAAGTGCCATGTGTGAGACAGAGAGGGCATTGCTTCGGATCTCATATGTGCCGTGATAATATCTGCCTCCTGCACCCCCCAAACACAACACTGGATCATTGTGTCACATTGTTTTTACTGCTTTGTTTTGAGGCTTCCTGCTCAAACTTCTGTCCTTTTACCAGATGTGAAAGTTTGCTTCATAACAAATACCGGAAGGGTGTGTTGGTGTGTGTGCAAAATGTGGCAAGTACATGTGCATGTCCACACTTTTTTTATAAAACAGTCTCATACGCAGTTGTTGTTTTTTTCAGTGACATGAGTTCTCATTACTCTTAAAAAAAAAGTATTTTCTCAATTTTTTGGCCACAGTAGAGGATTTCCTTACTGTCAGTTATCTCTCTAACACACACATAACTTCCTTCTCAAGCTCGCTCTGTGATGAGTAAAAGCTGAGGCCACACGGCGTATTGTGTAAAAGAGCAGACTTGATATGTCATCTTTTGCAATAGTATTAGAGTTTGTTTCTCACAGTTCCTGCCAACTGTCTGATAATATCAGAGCATGCCATTGTCAGCATTTATTTTCTGCAGTGCTGATGTCAGGAATCTCACTTCCTGTTGATATAGTGTTAAATCTCGGGCAAACAAATTCCATGTAATAGTACATAATCTAAAACATTTGTAAACTGCAAGAAGCAAATATTCACCAGATATCATGAGAAAAAAAATAGTTTATGGAAAATGTAAGAATTAGGCCTACTGGATGATTTCTACTTCTACTAAGAGTTCGATGATAGCTATAACAAAACTTGTCTCTCTTGTCTACATGGCAAATATGTAGCTAGAACCATCAGCCAGTTAGCTTAGCTTATTAGCATAAGACAAGGGAAAACACCTAGCATGGCTTTCTCGAAGGTGATAAAAAAAATGCCTCTGAGCATCTCTAAATTTCACCAGACAACATTTAACATTTGTTGACGGCGGTTTTTGGCTTGGGACCAGTAACTTCCCGGAGTACCTACTGGTTAGGCCTAACTGGCAAACTAAGGGCTCAAGGAAGTGCACCAGGCTTTGAAGCAACTCTTTGTTTGGCCAGACTGTGGTGCTGCAGTTTCTAGGGTGCATCATGTGATGCCCTGCAGCCGAAAAAGACTCTTCCCTACATTGTGAAAGAGAGGTCTGTAAATCAGTGGATACATTTTTTGAGCATCACAACCCTCAAGAAATGACTCATTTCACTATTGGGATTTGATCCTTTTATAAGTCTTAAAGAGCCACGGGATTAAAACAGTTTATCCCATTTCAAGTTAGCAGAGCGCAAAACCAGAAAAGTAAGCTGCACTCGGTCCCATTCAGCCGCCATAAGTCCCTAGTGCGCCTGCTCTATGGACCACACAGTGCGGGAACAGTGCTGATCATCCCTGGATCATTCAAGTAATTTTATACGCTGCAGTTGAACCATTTTGAACAGGGCCACATGTACTAGTTTTCCAAATACATCCATATTTATACATACATACAGCTTTTATGCTAGGCTAAGATCACTGGCTGTTGGCTGTAGCACATACAAGAGTGGTTTTGATTCTCTCTAACTCAGCAAGGAAGTGAATAAACACATTTCCCAACATGTTGAACTCTTTCTTTAACAGCAAACTCCATTCCATTGCCCAGAGGCACCAACAGCCCAACATGCAGAAACACTGCAGGAAAATATCTGCCTAAAAACAGCCGCTGGTTGGGCTCAGACACCAAGTGACGTTAGATCCTTTTTCACAATTCAGGTTTTCTAAGAAATGTGTGTGGTTTGCAGACAAGGGCACATAGTGTGCGTCTGGAGACTAAATTGTTTTTTGGTTTTTTTGCAGTGTTTATCTGCTTCATTTCCGCCTGCCTGTCAGAGTTGTGCTCACTGAGCTATACGCTGGTTTTATACAACAGTCATTCTGAACTAGTTTAATGTTGAGTGTGCATGCTAGGAGTTTCACATTCACCCAGCCAGCCTCTTCATTACCCCTGCAGGCTTTTTTTTCTCACAGCATTAGCCCTGGCTAGTTCCTGTTTACGTATTCCTCCCTAAAACAGCTTGTATCCCTGAGCAGACCACAACCCCCACAATTTCCTGCCATCATAATACACCATTCATAATGCACATTCAGATAAAGAGTGCGAGAGATTACAGACTGCAACCAGATTGATGAAAACAAAAGTAAAGTATGCACTTTTTTTGACTGCAGGATGCTACAGGCGTTCCACTCTTTTTTCAATTCCCTTTCTGAAAGTGAGGCACACCTAACACCTGTAGCACAGAGCGATGCCATTCAACTGAAACCTGAACTAATCACAGCCATGCAATCACCATCACTGCTAATTCACTGCCTTAAGTAATCACTCCACCACCTTAGATACAGCAGCCTGTGAGTTTCGATCTGCCCTCCCACCAGGCTCATCCACTACTGTGTTCCCCCCTGACTGATTTAATTCCAACCACAGCTTGATTTATAGCCCCTCAGGTCCGGCACTTTCCCTCAACAGCAGCTACCGTCCCCTCCTATGTCTCCCACTCTTCTGCACTCCAGCCATGCCTTTAAAGGTGAGGAGAGCACAGTGCATTGACAGACTGAGATTTTACAGGGTCTGTGCACTTCCATGGCAGTTACAGAGGTGACAGAGAAGCAGAAAGATCCCAGGAGGGACGGAGAAAGAGCAGAGATGACTATTTTTCTGGACTGAACCACCGGGGGAAGTTTTGAAGTGACCCTGTTCACATTAAGAAATGTCACATCCACTCACAATTAGAGCATTTATTGATGTAGTTTTAGGATCACTGTTGTCCTGCCAAGTTAGTGGGAGCCAAACTAAATCTGATTCCAGCTCTGCCTATGCTGCCTGTCTTTAAATGTTCTTTCTGGTGTTAAAATGAAAAAAAACAAAACAAAAAAAAAACACTTCCAACATTTACTTTAGAAGAAATATTATAAATTCAGGTGGCCTTGGTGCCTATGATATAATGCTTGGTGTGAATCAAATCCAGTAGATAAAATGTGAAGGGTTGATCCAGGTAATTAGGACCACAGTACAGCTACCCAATTGGCACAAAAAATGTTGGCAGTGTACCTTTCTGCAACCAACAGATAGGTTTAATTTTTATGTCATTGCATAGCAGATACGTTAAAACTTTACATTCCTTTATGTTTTAGCAACACTTTAATTGACCTGTGGTTAGGTTTAGGCAAAAAAACCCACTTGGTTATGGTAAGTGCGATATTGTGGCCTTTTCAGTTCCTCTTCTCAGTTCTGATTCTCAGTTCAGGACTGAAAAAGCCTCTTGGATGAAAGGGGAAACATCTTCAAGAAACTCAAGCAAGTCCAGTTGCCTACGATACAACACTTATGATTGCCAGGGCCTGGATGACTGAAAATCTTCACGCTTGGTTGTGGTTAGGAAAAGATCATGGTGGGCTTTGGCACAATCACGGCCATAGAAACTGCTGGTGTCTCGATAAAAAACAACCGCTTTTTGTGGCACTATCCGGGCATGATATGCGACAAAGTCTCTGTAAAAACCAACTGCTTTTTGTAACAATGTCCCGCCTGGAATTGCAGCTATGTCTCAGTTTTGGTGGTATTATCCCAGACAGAAATGGAGTGGTGTATCAGTAAAAGACAAAAGATTTTTGCACTATCCACAGTGGTAAAACAACAACACAGCACTAAGAAATGCCTGCGTTCACTGGCCAAAAAGCCGCAGCTCATACACTACATCACAGAAATATTTATATGATGCATATGGAATTTAGAAATGTAATGTAACATTTTCCTCTGGTGGCTGGGGTGAGTACAGGGACTGTGGAGGAACAGATGAGATAGGGAAGGCAGTGGACAGAGATAAAATGTGCATTGGATCGTAAACCCCAATGATGGCGAATATTCAGCACAAGTGTCTGGCTGAGCTGCTACTCCTGTCTGTTATCTGTAATAATTTTTGTGTGATTTGTCTCCTGTGTAGATTGAGTTTTGTTTACCTCTTCCCCACTACATCCCTCTGCTCTGCCTTAGTTTTTTTCCTTCCTCCTCCTCCTCCTCCTCCTCCTCCTCCCAGATTTGTCGCTGTTGCTGCTTTGGCATAAAGCAGCAGCCCCTGTACAATGGATCCAATTATGGCTGGCTTTCATGATAAGTGCAACACTGCTGCAGGTTGAGGTGGCAGAGGTGGCTGGAAGTGATGCTAAATATCAAGGGTGGCCGCACCAGAGGCCTGAAGTAATTGCACTGCGGCAGCACAGGAGAGGAGGGGAAAATAGAGATGCAGAGGATCTTTTTTTAATTTATTTTTTTTTAATCTCTGCTTCTTGATTTTACCATCATGCTGCAGGCACTTTGAATTCTTGAAATCCTTTCTTTTTAAAGAGCTGTACCTTTGAAGTCAAGCACCACTTCACTCGTCGGGCAGATCGCAGAGGTTACTGTGAGGCAGCTGATAAAATGGACTTTGGACTAATTGTTTTATTGATCTGTGCTTCACTGACAGATCTGTCTGTCACATATGATGATAATGCGGTTGATGGCTGCCACATTTGCATTCTCTGAATCAGCTGCAGATGTGGACGAACAAGTGCACACAAAGCAAGCCTGTCCAATATTCAAACTAGGAGTGGTTAATCAGCAACCTAGCTTCAGCCAAATCGGGACAAAAAAAAAACACTGAAGTGCCTCCCACGAGGATGTGATGGGCTGCACAACTACGGCTGTTAAGACTTTCAAATGTCCAGAGAGGCAGCCAGTCGCAGCTTACAAGTCAAATCCCCACCGCTCTGACATCAAAACATGGTCGGATAAGGAAGGGGTGAAGTATAAGCGAAGACGTCGCAGAGCAAGCAATCAGCAGCCCCAGCACTCAAAGATGCCTCCTAATCCCTGCTGCTTTGAGGGCGGTGGGAGAAAAATCACCTCGAATCACTGCAGTCAGACAGCTGCAGCCTGTATAAGAGAACAGGTAATGAGGTGGGCTGATTGAAGGGGGGAAAAAATGAGCTAAATCTGACCTCTCCCATGTTTAATTCAGCAGCAAAGGCTGACGATAATACATCCCAGCACAATAAGCTGGGATGTGGCCTCTCCAGTCATGGTGAATTCTCATCAGCACGCAGGTGTTTATTGGTTATTAGCAGAGCTGCCAGAGATCTTGAAGGTCAGTGTTCGTGCCATTTCATGGAACCCTCAGCAAGGCATCTTCCCTCCTCCCCTTCTCTTACCAGATGGGTCAGGCAGTAAGTTTGCACACTAGTAGACTTTTGCTTACCATTATACTCACCCAGCCACTCCCTGGAATTCCAACTTCCTTCTCTACTCTACGCCCAGTGAGGCTGCTCTTTCTGAAAATAATTGCACTGACCCATTATTTCCTTTAGATCAGGGCTGTAATCACCTATTTATGACTGGGGGGACTATTTTCAATTGGCCAAACCCTCCAATGGGGTCTGTGGTGGGGTGGGGGAAATATCAATACATAACACTATCATAATATTTTGTGTGGCAATATTGCATCTATACATGGATGGCAAATGTTTTTTTTATTATATAAATTAGTAATACAAATTAAACTTTTGGTAGCCTATAGAATGATAAAATAAATTGCTTTTTCATTCCACTAGAGATATATACATTTACATTAAATTATTAGCAACTAATTGCATCACTTTCACAGTATGTTACTGTATCATTTTTACAGTAAATTATTGTGAAATGACAGCTGTATACTATGATCTCAAAGTAGTTATGCCAACATATTACTGTGATTTAGCAGTGTGCTCCTGTAAAATTACTGTTTTCAATTGTATCCTCGCAGTTAAAGCCATATATTATTACATCACTGTAATATAACAGTATGCTCCTGTAAAATTAATGTATTTAACTGTAACTTCACCATCTCTGTACATTGGAGTATATTGATTTAGCAGTATGCTCCCATGGCATTATTATATTTCACTGTAATCTCACAGTCAAACTGCGTATATTACTATGATTTAGCAGTGTACTTCTGAAAAACTACTATATTTACCTGCATGAACTTCACAATAAAACTCTGAATGTGGTTGAATATCACAGTTGTAACCTTTAAGGTGATAATAATCTAATTTATTGTAAAATTTATAAGAGTTACAAACTGTAACTTTCGAGCAATGGTGTCAGCCGGGGTACAGCAACGCCACTTGCACAAGTTACGCAGTACATCAAAATACTAGAACCTGAAGTGATAATAATGTCACCTTGACAATTACATTTTTTAAGTTTATTTATGATTATGATTGCATTTGCTAATGATAATTTCAGACAGCAGTGTGGGTTGCCTCACGAAGCATAGCAAATCTTTCTTACATTTTCTATCAATACACTGAGGAGGACATTTTGAGCAATGCCGGGGGGGTGTCCCCCAAATACATATGTTTTAATTACTGCCTTGTATAAGTTCAGCTCAAGGCAGTAATTATAATATGTATTTGGGGATACAACCACCGCCCCCAAATTCTTGATAAAAAAGTATGCTTTTTTCTTTAATCAATGCTATACATCAGGCAACCACGTACCCCATGCACACCTGTTGAATATAAAATGTAATCATAATAATGAATAAAATCAACAAGACCCACACATCCAACGGAATTTGGTCCCCCCTCCCCATTTTTGACTCCATGGCTATGGCCTTGGTTCAACTAGTAGACATAACTGATGCAACCCATGCCTTGTACAAGTCTGAGCACAACAGCTGTAAGTACTTTTTCCAACGCAAAGTACAAAGCGCACCAATGACTCCCCAATGAGTCAACAAGAACTTCTTATTTGCTGTGGCTGATGGTGCAAGAACACAAGTCCTTGCATGATCGTATCTACTGTTGCAATACAACAATACACATTTGCACTGCTATGGGTGAAGTAGGAGTGAAATAAGACACACGCAGCATTACACTGTGGTGAGTTTCTTCTAAATGCAAGTGTCTGACCAGACGAGAAAGAAAAGCTTCTGAAACTAGCCGTGCGTTAAAAAAAAACAGTCTCCAGCGGCCTCAGATTACTAACATGCAAGTTATGACACGTCTTACCTTTAGAGTTTGAAGGGTCCCATGCTCTGGGAGAGGAGGCGACAGTGAGAACAGTTGAGGAGTGAGCACTGAGATGCAAAGCGTTACATCACCAGCACCAGTACCGAACTCAAAACGCCTGTTCGGCTACGGAGTGGGAACACGGGGTCCTGCGGAGAGAGGCGCCGATGATCGAAACCCAAGAAGTCATCAGAAGAGATGCACTCGGATTCCTCCTCAGAGTTGATGCTGGGTTGATGTTCTCTGAATGGGCTATGCGGGGGTTTTCCTACGGCACATTAACCCTACAGTGCGCACAAGTCATCTCCTGGCGCGAAGCAAGTTTATGGATGCGATGTGTTGTTGGCGTGTTAGGAGCAGCTGAGCTCAGTCATCTGGTCGCAGCTGGACCGCGTGCCAGCCCTCTGCTCCTGTTCCAGCTGCGCGGCTCACAGTTACACTGCAGAGCCACAGTCCCGCCTATTGGTAGTAGCACGGCAACACCAGCCTGCACATGCTTGTTGTGCACGAGCCGCCACGCACCATCACACACCGTATCTCTGCGATATTAATGCGTCTTGTCAGACAAAATGTATAATTTCTTTATAGTCTCACGCATGTCTACACTTTCAGTTTTGTGCTGCCTTCACATACACTTCATACATATCGATTTTTTTTAAACATTTTATCCAATGGTCTCGTGCATTTGGCTGGATGACAGTAACCGAGGGGTAGACAGCTGCTGCAGTGGCAGAATGTTAAGTTCATGCATTTGTTGATAAATGCATTTATAACACTGCATGTCAGTTAGAGAAAACATATGCTGCATTGCTGTTTATTAGGTGAATCAGGAAGGTTCCACATTAAATACACGTTGTTGTTGTTTTTCATGGTGATGTGCTGAACATACACAACACCTACCTGTTGCTGCAGGGTAGGGTTTTGCTGCCTTCATGACGTCACATGTTGCGTTCAGGTCACGGGAGATTAAAGGGGGACTATACCAATTTTCCAAAGTCATTCATATTATTCCTATGGTCTAAGAAAGTCCCAAAAATATTACAACACACAAAACATTTTCTTCCAAATCCAAAAAAATCCAGAGTGCTGAAACTCTGGATATGTGATGTCATCAAGTGAAGTCTGGAGCTGCTCCTTAGACAATGAATTGTTAACAATAATCCCCGACATCACCATCACGTACATAAAATGAAACAGTGCTGAGCAGAGGCTGCCTCAGTTAGTTTTTAGCCATCTTAAGAAATGGCCCACCTACAAAAATCAAAATCAGTTTAAATGTATGCTATATTTAGGATTTTTTTCATTGCTTTACCTCACAATGCTTTACCTCCTGGTCTACTGCTACCTCAGTCCATTAGTGTGTAAGGTAAAGTGTGGAAAATATTCCAAATATATTTAATGCTTAAAGTGATATTGATCTTTTTAGGTGGCTAGTGCGTTTCACTGTGGCACCCATCAGTGGCAGTACATTGCTTAGCTTCCATGCCGTTAGATTTGCTTTATCAAAGACACTAGCAAAGCAACAAAGAACATAAAATAAGCACAACAGAAAGAAGTGTTTGCGCCATGTCACAATAATAGGGTCTATAAAGCCGATTTGTGTGTAAAAAAGATAAACAGGCGGGTCCACAAAATCAGGCTCCCATTCATTGTCTGTGGAGCAGCTCCTTATACCCAGTAACATCACAAGTGTGAGGCTTAAGTCTAGTTTCCACCTAACACTTTGAATATGGTACCTTTGTAACCAAAAGTGACCCTTCAGACATGGTACCTAAACCCTCGGCATGTTAAGTGTTTCCACCACAAAGAGTACCCTTAAATGTGGGCAGGGTTGTTGTCACACACTGCTTCGTCCAGCACTCACTGTATTTCCTCATGGATGGAATATCTGCACCTCAGTTCTTGTCCAGAGAACAAGTTGACATTTTCAGAACAAAAAGCAGTGGCTGCAGAGAGAGTCTCTCTCCATGGGATATTTAAAAATAGTGGGTTTGTGCACTGAGTCTCTCCCAGGTAAGTGCAGCTGTCCAGACCCCCCAAAAACAATATTTACTAATACTAAAAGTACTAAAAATACTAAAAGTCTGTGTCATCCAAGAGAGACAAAAAACCAGCAACTATAATGATGGTCAAAGCTGTCTCATTGAAATTTAAGATGCGCTGATGGATTCACTTCGTCAACTCATGCATTGAGTAACAATACAAGTAAACATTCCACCCTAAAAGTTGCCAGCAGTCGGCCCAGTGAATTGAGGGGTTTTTTTTCTCAGACTACAGCTACTGCAAGAGGCAGCAAAACATCCTATATTTTTTTTTATTATTGTAGTCTACTAATATATGTAAGACTTGCCACGGTATGAACAGTGGTTACAAAACCAGCTACAACTCAGCCCTGACCAAAAGTAATATGCTATCGTGGCATATGCTATCGGCCAGTCAACAGACTGCAGTGTTCTTAGCTCCATCTTTTAGTACCAGATCTGTGTGCTAGGTACCCCAACACAGGGGTGGCCAAAAATGGAGGCGGCACAGAATGGCCCCATTGGTACCATGCACAACTTTTCACAGCGTAGATGGAAAAAGTGCTTTCCGAACTGAACTGAAATGTACCGCACTGCTAGGTGGAGATGGAGCTTTACTTCTCTGGTTTCTGGCTTTGAGAGAGTAGCTCATGCTCACAAATACTGATTACACTTTCCTGGGCCACAGACATATAACACTGGAATTCTTAATTTAGGTGGTGTTCCCCTTTAAGTGATAATAAGCCTATACACAGAATCCAATGTAATGCTAAGGTAATATACGCAGTGACGTAATTTGTTGGGTTTTTTTTTTCACTGACATTTTACAGCACATGGCGTGTCATCTTGCTGATATGTGGAAAGTACAGTCAGCGTGTGAACATACCGGAAAATACACATCTCGTCACTAACAAAGTACAAAGGGAACTTGAAACAAGCGCTCTCAATTTGAAATTGCAATATTTCCGACGGCATTCGAAGGCAGCACAGTATAGTACTGCCCTTCCAGGAAGACGAGGGGAACGTAAGGAAACGGTAGGTGCTGTTTATGAAAATAATGTTTCATCAATCTGACATTATAGTAAATGATAGAGTTTTGTAAAGCTGGCGTTTGACTGGAGTGAGAAGGTTTGTTTTAAACGTGACGACAGAAACAGCAGTGACTTTCACCTCTATTATGTGTGTGGAGTTTCTTTAATGTCAATGCACTGTGTTTGGCATATTGCACGATATAGTGTGTTTTCTCTATGTGCACTTCAGTTGTAAATTGTCCATAGACTGAGATTTCATACACCCAGAATAACTTTTACACAGTTTTAATTATTTTATGATACGCTATAATATAGTATGAAATTATTATGTCTGAATGAACCGAAAGTATGGCTCACTATAAAATCATTGGTAAACAAAAACATTGTGACTAAGGACCATAAACCAAAGTTTTTTCACCTGGGACATTGTTTCATGGAAAAACAGGCACATCAGCAGAGATGTACTGTCTATAAACTTACAATTTCATAAACATTTATTTTAATTGGAATAAAAAAAAACAACAAGAATTTTGTGATATTATTTATTCATTTATTTGAGTTTTTATTCATGTATTGATGCAATATTTCATGTTTTGAAATTTACAAACAGACCTGATGGTGAAATCCTTTCTCAGCTGTAGTCCGGTCATTCATTGGAATCCCCCTTCTTGAATCACTGTAACACAGGAACAAGAGCGAAGAGGCAGAGAGTGGAAAAAAATCCTCTCAGCCCAGGCAACAGCTACAAGATATTTTTACCAGAATGGACAGCCAGGAGGTCGGGGGTTTACTGGAGGAGTGCCTCAGAGCAGCTAAGCAGTCCATCCAACCCACTGAGGCAGAGAGGCTCAACTACTGTAGCTGCAGAGGTCAGACACAAGATGGTGCTATTTGTTGAGTTTTCATTTGGGCATGGGAGGAGATTGGATTGGGGTTTGGATTAAAATTGAAGTAAGTAACTTTTATGAAAATAACTCTTGGTTTTATTTGCTGAAACTGTGTCTGGTAGATAAAATGTTCCTCCTTGTCGTAGTGCTTCTAATGGCATTTACTAGACTCTACCACTGCTGAACGAAAACAGGCAGTCAGAGAGAGCCAAGGAGTCTTGAAATCAGCTGCCAGTCCTCATGAATTTAAGCCAAATTATCAAACTAGGCAACGCTGATCAAATATGAATTAACTCTGTTACTGCATTGCCTATGTCTTGTTTCAGGTGTTTTCAGAAACATTTCAGTGTACTGTTTAGCTGTATACAAAAAATTATGAAAATGCCATCCACGGTTTGTGTGGAGAATGAGGGACAAAGGCAATCTTTACAAATGCTCAGTGAGTCCAACATGAAGTTGGCATGAATTTTAGGGGATTTCCTTTTGGTTAGCCAAAACCTTTTAGTTGCACAAGATGGGGCAGTACTTATTATGAATCTCCTTCACTTAATATAATCAAATTCATCTGCCTTACAAGTGCCCACATGACATCTCTGTCAAAGCAAGGAATGCCAAAACAGCAGTGTTCTGTTTGGTTTGATATTAATCCTGATATTAACCCTAAAATGAAACTGATGCCCCAAACCATCCAAACCCACCAGACTCCATTTAAATAAACAGTAATTTCATCATGGTAAAACACACTTTAATTGAAGTCAACAGAACCAAAATGAAACTCACAAAACTGCGTAGGTTCATCTTTGCAATATTCCAACAACCACCAGTTATGTTTTGGTTTAAATAAACCCTTAATTCACCCAGTGAGAAGTGAAAATATGCTGGCTCTAGACACACTAAAATTACTCTTTACTAGTCCATACCCATTCGTAGCTTTGTCACTTTCTACCTATGCCAATCCTCAACGCCTATGTGCAGTTTCACATAGATTGACCACATCAGTGAGTCGAAAAACATGGGACAGACAGAATGACTGACTGACAGAATGACACACTGACAGTTTCCAGGATTATGTACAGCATACCATACCATGACTTAGTCATACCAAAAATTAGAAAAAAAACCCACACATTGGGCCACAGGGGGAGCCACAGCGATCAGTCGCATTTTAGCCATTTTTAAGCATTTTTCTGTTGTTATAGCGCCACCCAGTTACCAATTAGAGTTAAATTTCTCCAGTCACCTTGAGGTGTCCTGTTCTACATATCTACCAAGTTTAGTAAAAATCGATATGGCGGTTAGGCCTAGATAAGAAATTAGCTCTCTAGCGCCCCCATTTTGAACCACGCTCTCCGCAATATGTATGACGTAATATTGCTTCATTCACATCCTCCCATGACCCTCTACAATTTCACATGGATTGACCAAGTCAGTGAGGAGAAAGACAGACAGAGTTTTCATTTTGTTCATTATATAGTAAGATTTAAAGTCTTAGAGTCTGGCGGCATTGCCATCAGCACTTCCAAGGCTGTTTCTTCAACAAAAAAGGATCTTACTTTTTAACAAAAAAGGTCAATCTCTGTAGGGATCCTTTCCATAAAGTTGTCAGACACTCATTATAACAATCTGAGCCTGTCAGTGGTAAAAACAAGTCACTTTTAATGGACGTACATTGAAAATGCATAATTGCCCTGAGTGGTTACATTGCAACCTGTTGCGCTACTGCTGGCTGCAGCTCCTTCATTCAATACTGGACCAGTCCCAAACATTGTGTTCACATGAGTCATTTAGTCACAAAATACGGGAAAATATGGTCCAGTTTGGAAAACACCAAACTTAACCTTTTAGTTTAGTTATCACTCTTCCAAAAAGTTGAACAATTTTATCAAGTGTTTTGTTATTTATTCACACACATTTTTGGATCAGTTTATATTAACACACACTTTGTTTGATTTATGAAATCCAACTAATTTCCCGCAGACTCGCTGTGTGCAGAGCTGGCCTCTCTCCTGCAAGAGGCAATGGAGATGAAGTGGCCCTTTGTGCCGGAGAAGTGGCAGTACAAGCAGTCAATCAGTGCCAATGACAAGACCAACCTCAGTGACCTCATCAGCAAACACCTGTCTCCGCTGCTGGTAAAAATCCCACAGGAAATGGCCTCTTTGCAGAGTTGCGGAAAAAAACAAAATGACTTGTATTTGTGTTTGTTTTGTCTCCAGGCTGTTCTGAAGGCCTCCATCGTGGCTCACGAAGCATGCACGGCGCTGGCGGTGGTCTTTTTAGTTGACCGTTTCCTCTACTGGACAGACGAGTCCAGCCGGTTGCTAAAGATCACCAAGCTGCTCCACAGACGCCACCCCGACACCCCTGTGGCTCCCCAGCTGGTCATACGGCAGGCCAGAGTCTACTTTAACTCTGGTACAGTGTGGTGAAGACCTGGGGTTGATGAATGAGTAACATTTCATACATCATTCTGTTCATTATTTTGGGAAATAATTGATACAAACTCATAACATAGAGATGTGAAAAGGCTTTGTCCTAATTACACAGTCATTGTAGAGATAGTTAATGTTGTGTTATACAGAGCTGGATAAACATTACAATCATCTTCCCCACAGGCAAACTGCAGAAGGCAGAATACATACTGAGCAGTCTGATTAACGACAGTGGGGCCACAGGTAGGTGTTATGTTCTTTTAATTGCCTTTAATAATGTATTATGTTGGTTTTTCTACAAGCGCAATAAAACCAAATCTTTGTTTTCTTACACAGGTTGCTGGGTGTACCACAATGAAAATGATAAAGCTCTTGTGCAGGCTGTCAGTGTTCAAGTGCGTGGAATGATTTTACAAAAGCTAGGTATGATCTTTTTCCATAATGAAAGACAGTAGTTTAAACCACTAATACAGTGGCTTCATGGCTGTTCTGTGCTTTGTTCCAGGCCTGTGGCGCGAGGCTGCAGAGCTAATCTGGGCCTCTCTGGTTGGCTACTACGCACTTCCTCAACCTGATAAAAAGGTAGAGAGACAACTACAGCAAGGCAGTTGCCATATTATCAGCTTGTAAACATGCCCATCCCAGTTAACAACCTGTGATAAACCTTTGCTCTGCATGTCTGTATATTTTCTAGGGCATTGGAACCTCTCTTGGCATACTGGCCAACATATTGGTGTCTATGAACGATGAGGACTTCCACGCTTTTAGGACTAATCCAGATATTGATTTGGTCAGTCTAACTGATATAATGATTTCTTTATATTCACAGTTCCTATGGTCATGAAATTTCTGGAAAAGTTTTGAAATTAGAAAAACTATTTCCAGGCCTTGAAATGGTTTGAAATTAACAGAATGTTTTCATAAAGTTTTAAACATACATTGTTTTGGCTGTTGTTTGAAATATGCTCATAAAATCCTAAAACATTCCTAATGTTACACAGAGTATGTGTATTGCAATAGTAATTTAAAATGTAGTGCTGCGCTATGTGTCTTTTAAAGACAGTGTCATGTGATACACATAGACCAGACCAGCATTACATCATCGCTTAGGCTATGCCCCCTTTTTGGGTACAGAACAGTTGAGTGTGTCTCAAATCGCATACTTCCCGTTAGTATACTTCATTGTCCTATGTACACTTCCTACTTTTTGTGTGGTGCGCTAATGTCAACAGCTTTTTTTAAATAGTGAATTGCAAATGGACAGAGCATTATTGCCAACATTTGACAGAACCAACAAACATGACTGACGGCCTCTATTCGACAACAGTATTGGTGCTTAGTGCAAAAAACATGTATAACTTACATCTGTATAACATGGTTTGTGACATAGCTTCCTTTACGTCAAAAAGATGGTGACATTTGAGGGTGAGAAGTGTCCATCATTCGACAATCAACTTTTGGACCATTTTGAGTGTGCCAGTAATACACTGCAGTTTCTCGTACTGTAGACCCTTGTAAGGCCGACATCACAATGACATCAGTTTTTTAGCTGGAGGCAAAACAACGACTGAATGGACATGACGGAGATCAAACTCATTTCATTAACGGTTTACAACCACTTAGGTTCAGGCAAGGCTGCAAAACAATCATTACACATGTCCACAAAACAAATGTTGGTTTAACAAGCAATATATACATACAAACTTGTCAAAATTATAATTTGCACATTTACAGGGTCTTTGGTTTTCTATCCCCTGCAAAGTACTCTTATGTTAGGATGTCTGTCCTTAAAAAGGCTGAAAATGTGTTCAATCAAATTTTACAAATATTAGTCCTTAGAAGTGTTTAAATAGTCTTACATTTAAATAGTGAGGTTTTAATTGCCACAAACATTTGATCTAATTTCATTTATTCATCTTTTAATTTCTTTTTGTTAAAATGAATCAAGGTCTTCACATTTCTGATGTTACAAATCTTTCAACCTACCAGAGAACCTAATACTGTCTTTTTCAATTCAGTTCAATTCAATTCAATTCAATTCAACTATTAGCAAAATGCAATGTAATTAACCTAACTCACTCTAATAACCATATTCCTACATCAAAACTACCTCTGCACTGAACCACCTGTACTACTTACCTTTCTACTTCCCTGGTATTCTTGAATTCTTGAAAAAACTGAAAGTTGGTGGCTGAAATGTCTAACAGCAAAGTTAGCAGGTGCTAGCAGTTTGCTTATCAGCAAATGCCTGGAAAATATGTATTAAAAATGTATGGCTGTAAAAGTCATGGGAATGGGGTAAAATAACTAGAACATTCATCGTTAAAAATGTGTGGGAACCCTGTGTATTGTTTGCCTTGTATAATTGTTTATCTATGTCTGTCTGATTGGTTGGAGCAGTCTTTCCTCGGGGATGGGAGTCATCGTCTTCTTTCAGCAGCCCAGGCAGCTAAGATGGCGGTGGTATACAGCCAGTACACTTCACTCTATGTGTTGACCAATGTGGTAAGTTGTTCTGTTGGCGGGTCTCTGCCAGGCCTCACTGTTCTATGCAAGTGATGTAAATCAGGGTTTTATATACCAACAGCAAAGAGGTATAAATCTTACTTGGTGCTGCTTTAATGATTCTTTTGCTTCTCTCTGAACTTTTTTTTTGCTTTAGGCAACTCAAGGGACCTGCTTGCTATCGTACAGTTTCTCAGTGCAGTGCCCTGCCTCTGAAAGACAGTCTTTCCTCCTGCAGGCTAGAGAGGCATTTGCAATCGGCCTGCTCACTAAAGCAGAGGGCGAGCTGGTCACCAGCAAGCAGGAGCTTCACACCTTCCTCAAGGCTGCCTATTCTCTCACTGTTGCTCACAAATGGCTTGGCACTTCTCAGGAGGTTGTGGTACAGGCAACTCATGCTTGCCAAAAAGCTTTAGCAAATTTCTATGACTACTGCAGTGCAGATACTCAAGATAAAGACAGCCTCTGTGATAAAATCATGCACCTGGTCACCCAAGTCAAGCTTCTGTTGCAAATAGAGCCTTTCCATAATTCAGATAAGGGGTCATTTATCCCCGACAGCTACAAAAACATTAAAGATGCAATGGTCAAGTTCACTCTGGAAGGTTTCTGTAAGGTGATGCAGAGATTCCAAAAGTACCACGCATCACTTTGTGAGGCCACTAACACAAACTGTGAGGGGACTGGTGATGAGATAGACGGGGCAAGGTTACCAGTATGTATTACCGCACTGGGGACGACCATTGGTACACTCAACACAGAATGTAGCACCGAAGCCTGCAAAGTGTCACTCAAAGGAGAGGAGCCACAACAGAGAGGTTCAAAGTCATCTGCTGTGCACCCACCTCACAAGCCTGAACTGAGTAGCACTGTAGGAAGCACAGATGACCTTGGCTCTTCATGGCAGAACTTATCCTTAAATGTTTCAGGGTCTCCCAGGCCCAGCAGCAGTGGCTTCATAGGAAGTAGTGCCGTTGAACGTGAGGTAAATGCACATGATCAGAGCTTGCTGACCACTGAGGTTGATGACAGGTCAGTCAGCATTCTGCAGTCTGCTGATAAAAACAAGAAGCGAGACTTACAGGGTTGTAACCCTGGGGTCAGTTCCCATACAGTCCCGACATCTGCAATACCAGCCACTTCCTCCTCCAATGCGAGTGGTGATTCAGAGAAGTTTGAAGTGATACAAGCTGGAATAGAGACACTGGGCACTGAGGAGGACTGGATGACCGACGTTGTTGATGTGGCGCTGAAACCATCAATAGGTGAAGGAGCGGCGCAATCCTTATCCCAGCTAGCTCTCAAAACATCCTCCAGCTCTCTTGGTGACAGTTTCGGTTCCCAGTCGTCATGGGAGAAAATCCCAGTTGACCTAAACTCCCACACAAACAGAACACCACAGCCAAGCAGCCATTTAAAAGCGGGAACCAAAGGCCAAAGCAGCAAGCCACCAGATTCCGATGGGAGCTTCTTCCTCTTAGAAACACTTGATTCTGAAAGCAGCGATTCAGCTCATGATCCCACACACATAAAACCCACATCTGGATGGGACTCCAAACCTTTGCAGAGCCTTAATGTTGACCCAAATATGGACACTGAAGTTGACTCAGTATCTGTAAAACCTGACGCCAAGAACTCTTTAGCAACCCCACACCCAAACCTTTCCCACTTAGTCCTAGAACAGTGTGCTTCCACTGAAACCTCCTCAGAGAGTTCATTTGAGATGCTGGAGGAGCATCAGAGTGGACACCAGGGCAGTGAAGTTACATTTTCAGAAAAAGTACATAGCCTCCAGATGAAGAACCCTTGGTGCTACAGCTGCCTAAAGCACAGCACTGTAGCGGATGTCGTTCCTGAGAGTCAGTATTTGTTGTCAAAGCAGGATTACCAAGCCCTACTGGCTGGAGTTTGCCATGAATGTCTGCTGAAGAAACTGCACAGTGACAAGATACAATTCAAACTCGAGGCACACAGAACTGCCTACAGTAAGTTTGAATTCCCATTGTTGAAATGTGTCTGTGTGTCATCAGTACCAAACACGATTGTAACTGTCTCTTGGTCTCTGGATCATTTCTCCTAGGTGCTCTTCATTTAAAGTTCTCCAAAGCCACAGGACTGTGGACAGCAAGGGAGACCTGTGTTTACATCGGAGAGCCGATGGGGGTGCAGGGCAAGCAGAGAGAGGCAATATGGGTGCAGTTTTTACACCAGGAGGAAAGGTTAAGCAGGTATGCAACTGCACATTTGAGGCTCAAATCTGAGACACACCCTGGTAATAAAGCATTGTCCTTTTTTTATTTGATGACATCTTTGATAGTTTGAAACACGCTTTTCTGTCTCCATCAGATAAATGGCATTGTTATAATCCAGTTATTGCAATAGCTGCATGTATTCATGTAGTCATCAGTGAAAATGATGTTAGCTTACTGATGACATATCAGGCTCTTGAAGAGTTGTCCTATTTCATAGGGGAAGATTTCAACCACTGCCTCTTGTAACTCTGTGCCAAGGGGCAAAGGGGCACTCAGAAATTATGCGCAGGGGTAAAACTAAGAAATGGGACTGGGACTCCATCTGACTTTGTGTATTTATGTTTATGTTTATTTAGTTATGTGGGGAAAGATTACTTGGAGCCAAAGGAGATCCAGTTCCACCTGAAAGATGTGGAGAGACAGATGACAGCCCAGTACTATGTGACTGAATTCAACAAGAGTCTTTACGACAAGGAAGTCATGGCTCAGATCTTCTTCATTCCCTCGGAAGCGCTACTTGTGAGGCCATATCATAGAGACCACAGTTACATGCCCTACATATAAAATAAACATAGAAAGTTTTACTTCATCTAAGAAATGTAGCTTTATCAGATGTTGCATGAGAATTCAAATGGCTCAATTCACAAATGCCACTTTAATAGGACCCCCTACACAAACATACAACGAGAGACAGTGGTGGAGTGCAGAATAGCCTGCAGCTGCCTTTGAGCTGTGTCAGTTGAAATTCAAATGCAGTACTGCAGTACACCCTCCAGTTCACAACTAGAAATATACTCTCAAGACTTTGTTAGAGCTGATCATTTGTTGGCTGTTAGTCTAGAATGCACTATGGGCTGGTAATAACTGGACATTATAATACAGATAATAGCTCAGAGGCAAGCATTCTCTTCAGTGTCTACACACACCCCAAATTAAACACCATATACTAAGACTGCATTACTTGCACTGGTGAATATTTTGAGTAGTGACAGATTTCTTTCCAGAAATCAGTTACTCAAGATAATCCACAGACCTTGTTGTGAGCAGTTTCACATCGGAACTATTTTCTCTCTACCGAACTGCACCTGCCAACAGTATCAGTGCGCAGAGGGAAGCGTGCATCAACAGCTAACTCAACCGGCGCCACTGAGCTAGCTAACATTACAGCTCAGCCAAGGAGGATGCAATTATGTGCGCATGTCATGCTATCATGAGCATTAGCCTCTCATCCATGAGAATATGCACTCTTCTTTCTGCATGGTAATACAGTTGGCGGGTGTAGTGCCATAGAGAAAATAGTGCCATCTAGTTCCATTATATTGGAGAGAAGGCAGACATGTCTATGGCCAATATCTCCAACACTTGACAATTCACACCAAAACAATCTAGACTGATAAATAGCGCTAGAGGTGAGAGGAAACATATGTATGTTTTTGATTTGGTGGTGAAGTTACCCTTTAAATATTTCTTAATTCCCCTTTTGTTTTCTGTACTTGTTAATAGATTCTGAATGGAAATGAAATTGTGGGGTGTGTAACAGTGGAGCCCTACATGCTTGGAGACTTTGTCAAACTGACCAACAACACTTGGAAGAAGGACAAGAGTTTCCAGGCTACAGAATATGGCCTTGCCTTTGGACACTTCACCTACCTGCTCTCTGACTGCCAGGAAGTGGTTGTTGACCTGCAAGGTTCGTCTGTGTGTCGCTGATCACTGAAATCACTATGTACTACATATAATAAAAGTTTGTTCTTAAACGTGAACACAACATCCTGTCTTTTTTTTCACAGGGTGGGTGACAGCCAATGGCAAAGGGCTGACCTACCTCACTGACCCCCAGATTCACTCCACCAAGACCCCCAGAGGCCCCGCCAACTTTGCCGCCAGAGGCCTCAGGATCTTCCTGGAGCAGCAGCATGGACCAGAGTGCAATGACATATGCCAGTTGCTCAAACTACCTCCAGTTGTCAGACAGTCACATGTTCTACCTTAGAAAGTTTGAGGAGTTGTTGAGTGTTTGCACTCTCAAATATGTGAAAACTTGACATATTTTTATCTCATAAAATATATGAGAATATGCATTTGATGCACCTTCCTGAGAGGTGTACTGTATTTTTCATGTACAACTAATATAAATTGTGTATTTTTAGCTTCCTGATTCTGATAACCTTAGACACACTACACCAGAGGCTGACACATAGACTTACTGCACCTCTCATGTAAACATAACAGTATAATTTTATGGAAAAGATAAAATCAAGGAAAGTATGAATGTAGTTTAAGCACATTCCATCTGGGGTGCTGAATACAGGGCTCCCACATATTTTCAATGACAAAACTAAACTAAATGTCCAACTGTTCACAACATATAACACAAACAGAATTGTAAATTATACTTTACTCCCAGTGTTAATTCTTGTGTGAAATTAATAATTAACCTTGTCTAATCTCTAATAGTGGGTTATGTTCATATTTACTTCCAGTACAGACACAGTCATACAAGCACTTACAGTATATCAGTAGTCTGGCACTGGCTTTTAAGCATGAGGGAAATAGAAATTATTTTACTATCAGTTTATTCTTAATGCTTTTGATTATAAAGTCATTTCTGGATAAAAGACTGAAACAAACATGAAAGGTTATCTATGGAAGATAACTGTAACAATTACTCCTTGACCTCTCCAAAACTTTTAAAGATTTTTACTAGTTCAGTGACTTGTCCAGGCCTGGAAAATATGGTTGTGAAATCTAGTCAGCTGAATATCTTTCCCCACGTGTAAACAGACTCATTCACTTTTCAGGATGGGTGAGGTGCTTGATAAAGCTCAATGAGAAGCCAGTCTCATGTTTCTATGTTTGAAAATGGACAAAGAAATGATAGATTTTATTCAAAAAATCATCAGAAAATAACATTTTATGATTTACAGCCACAGAAATGCAAGTTGAAGCCTGATTGTACTGCAAGAAATAATAGAAATAATACTTAAAACTTGTGTGTTTTGTTTTGAAAATAATGTTATTGTAATGAATTACTGTCTCATGACTATGTGACTGGATTGCTGTCTAACTGGATTGGCAGGGCAGGAATCACCTGACAGTGTAACAGACAATGAAGCATGTGCTTTATGAAAATTTTCACGAGCACTGTGTTGATCTGAACTTATGCTGCTCCTATTAACACCCTCGTGTTAGCCGTTCAGATTTGCTGCAAAAGTTTTGTCCAGTTTAATTTTAATTTAATAACCATTTCATTTGTTTCAACTGCAGATAGAAAATAACCTTGTAGACATGCCAACATGAGTAGTGACTTTTAAAATGTATGAATAATGTGTAGGTGTCCTTGTTCAAACATAAAGGGGGTGTGATTGCATACACAACCCTGATATGAATACAGCAAAGTGGAAAATATTTACTTAAGCTACGTAGCTTAGCCAGTAAGGTGACCACTCTACATCTCTAAGGTCCGTCCATCTTTTTCTTGCTAACGTCCTTTTTTTTTTTTTTGGTCACTGACAAACATTTGTGTAAATGTTATGCAACTATATATTATGAGAACAAAGTATTGCTCTTCTGCTCTTTTCAACTTGAAACCTATCATAGTGGTGCATGAGTCAGAACAGTAAAACACAGATAGTCATGAAGGAGAGCATGAATTATCCCCTTGTTATAGGGGAGAGCGGGGTCGACACATTTGTGTTGACACAAGATAACCTTCTATTATTCACATGAACTGTGATGACAATAATTTGATTCCTGAACAGATACAGGTGCTAATAATTAATTACGTTTTTTTAAAGAGCCCAACCTAAACATAGAAAGTACAACTTTGTTGAATGTACAAGGAGTGCATTTTCCAAAAGTTCTGCCTCCAAGGATACAGTGGATAGGGTCGGTTGGCTCACCTTGTTCAGTTTAATTTAGTTAAAACACCTTTTGTTTACAAAGTCACTTGTTAACATTTCTTTGAGAAAAATGTTATTTGCAAAATCATTATATTTTAATGAAATATTAAGATATGGATTTTGACTGTCTCTCAAGTTTCATTTCAGTGGCGTGTATCAGCTCACTGTGGTTATCATATTCTACATGTAGCCTATAGGTTTATGTTGGCTATTGAGCTTGTTAAATTTAATAGTTGAACTCTGCACAGTCAAAATATGCTCAAGGCTATGTTTTTTACATGGCACATTAATTTGGCTTAACATTCTAACTCTCTTATTGGACAAAATATACCTTAAAACACAAATTGATTTCATAGTGAGTCAAAAAGCCTTTATCTTGTTTGTTGACTTTTTGTTGATTTGTGACGAGGTAGGAGCAGTGACAGCTGTGTCACTGTCCCATATGTTTTTTTGTATGGTTATGAGCATGGTGAATGGCATAGGGATGGTTGCTTTACTTACTTACTAAAAAAGCACTGTCCCAATTGACCCCACTTTCCCCTACATAGAGTAAAACTGCATGATTGTAAGTCACCTTGATTTTGTGACCTTAACTTTCACTGTGGTCGCCAAATGCAATTGTAAATAGTGAAATAAAGGGGGGGGGAAACATTCTGAAATTATAAAGTAATGCTGCTAGATTAAGTATTTGCTCAGAGGAATAAATCAATGAGGCAAGAAGACAATAAACAGGTGCCCTTATCAGTGCAGTCACATGCCTCCACATCATATGACAGTGATGTAATTCCTAGAGGATGTGTAAGCCTCCTCTCCATTCAGCAAAAATCCAGTTCTGGGTTTATTAGCCACCATCTTCTGTGAGCACAAACAACATTCTTTACCCCTGACTCACAGGGCACAGACCCCACAGTCACTCTGGCTACATGCACTTAATGAAAACTTCTCTGAACACACTTCACTGAGTAGTGTATTGTTGTATTTTGTTCTCAGCAAAATATATTGTATTTTAGGTAAATGTGTTGAAATTTGTGAAGATGTACTATTAATTTCCTGACAGATGCACACACTATCTTCTGTCTTCTGAAAAGTATTTACCAGCAGGTGTCGTAACAGCTTTTCACTCAGATTAATGGGTTACAAATAAACCCCGGAAGCCAGATTTCTCTCCTGGACTCTCAGTGCCTGCACTTATAAGGAAGTGACTCCACTCGGCAGCACCAGATTATTTGTTACTACTGTAACTGACAACAGGAGCGTGGAGTCCTAAAGCATGAGACTCTTAGTGTTATCGTGCATACTGGCAGGCTGCCTGGCTCAGAAGCCTCAACCATGCTGTAAGTATGATAACAAGGAAGAGAAAAGTCGTTGTGGTTGTAGGATTTCTTAGCTCCTATGTATTATCCTTTTTAAAGCTTTCACTATATTCTAGAATATTTATACTGTCAATGTTTTCCATTGCTGGCTTACACAGTGATCAGGCTAATTTAATGCTGTTTTATTGTGTCAAATGTGTGTTTTCGATAAATAATGCAGCGTTACTATTTCACACATCTTCTTCCATAACACAGCAAGCCCTCCTCTTCTGAGCGGAGCCCTCACTGTGGTGAGTGTTTATTATGCTATATGAACATCATAAAGCAGGATTACAGAGTGTGAAAGAGGGCAGCACAGTTGGCAGAAGAAAATGTTGGCATGAAACATTTCTGCAAACAGCAGATACATTATATTTACAGTGTCATACGTCCGCATTTCTAAAGGGATTGTGCAACAAAAAGCAGGTGTTTTTTCTTAGATAGCTATCCCTGCGCTTCCAGTGGGGATTGTGCAAGCAAAACATAATCAACCTCATATCTATGGAGGACCATACCTGTTACTGAAGTTGAACATAGTATTAGCTCAGGCAGGACACAATGTCAAGCTCACACCCCAGCTACATCAGCTGAGCCATACAGCCACATATAATACTGCAAATGAAAATCAAGTTTTGTTTGACTAAAGTCGTCCTGACTGAAATAGTAATAAACCATTGAATTAATTAATAACTAATTGTATGGTCAATAATAATTGTTTTAATTAATTCATCAATTGAAATAAATAGACTGCATTACAGTAATTCTTTATTATATATTCTATTGGGCAATAAAAAGACTAATATTTAATATTTCATTTTTACAACAAATGAAATATTAGTCTATCAATAAATAGTTCAATTTAAAGGGATTTAGCAAAACAACATTAAACAATAAATAAGTACATTGTTTGAATATCAGTAATTGATTAATGAATAAATTATGGAATTTAAAATTCTATTTGAAAATGTGATTTTAAAAAAATAGATTTACAAATTGAATTAAGAAAACAGTTTTTAATTAGGCATTGGAAGAGGCCAATTTCATTTTGCCATTTGTATTTCTATTTACCCACTCCTTTTCTTTTTCCTGTAAATGATTTGATTTACTCACTCATTTAGCTTCTCCTTTTAGCACCCCCATTTCGCATTTCCATGACACTCTGGGACTTGCTCTTGTAAAACAAGCAAAACAATGCATGGAATGTAACACACTCTCTCATTGACTCATATATAACATTAAGGTGGGAAGGAAAAGGTAGTAACATTAGAGAAAGAATTAATATTTCATGTGTAAAATATTTCTAAAATTCCTCTTTTTATTGTCTGATAATGAATTACTTATTAATTTAGTCTTACATTACATTATAAATTATTGATAACAATTTCTTTCTGCGTGACGTTATCAATTTATTAAATACTTTGTTATCATTTCCGTGACACTTGTGGTCCTCCATACAAATAAACCACACCGTTGTGTATCCACTATATAGTACTGTACAAATGTTACATATCCGTGGTTCACAGAAATGTACAATGCCAAAGTTTATTCTGGTGATTTGGTTGAAGAGAGAGATGTGAACTCACTTACATGGTCTTTCTCCAGTCCACACAGAATGAAAAGTTGTGGACTTACGCCCAATACCTGTATGATGCACTGGGACAACGGATCCGGCTCATGGAGTTTGGCACTTACGACAATAAGTCATTCACCTATGATGCTCTGCTGCTCTTCAAACAGGTGAGCAAAGCAATGACACGAACGTAAACTAAATATCTATTTTATTGTACAGTCACTCCTGATCACGAGTGAAAACCAAAAGAAATATCATCTTATTAAGTAGAAGCACAGAGATCTGCTCCTAAAGATTATTCCAGCAGGAGTGTACTCGGGTAGTGAGGAGTATAAATTACAGAAAATTGTAAGGAATTTATAAAGTCTGATTCAGAGTATGTTATTTATCTTTAATTTCAATTAAGTTGTCTTTAGTATACGCTCCTCACTCAACAAAGAAGAGTTTTAAATTATTGTGGTAGTACAACCTGTATGTTGACCTTGCGAATGCTAACTATATGCATGAGTGGTCCTTTGGTTATGACATCAATAAAACCATAAACCGACAAAATTATTTGATTGGACAAGAGGCATTCCACGAGTGCTGATAGAGAATACAGCTGCACTGGGACTATGCATGTATCACTCCGTTTTGCAGGTGTTAATCACATTTACCATTAATTAGCTGACATAAACGGTCGTTTACGGTCGAAAGAAGCCTGGATACTTCACTGTATCCCTCTACGTCTGCTCATATGACATCAGCCAGCGTCACAACATACTATCTAATGATGCTTTTTATTCATGGGAATCACACATGCCACCAAAGTGACATTTAAAGAAATGAAAGATGAGGGAAATATATGGAAGACTATCAGAGAAAGGGAAATGAAAATCTGGGCTGCAGTTCGGCACTGCATACACATAAATGTACATGATACAAAATAATGCTAACATGTTATGCGTTGCTTGGCAACAGTCCAGACCCAGTCCAGTTGTGGAACTATTTGTGTTCGCAGAGCCAAAAAAAAAAAGAAAAAAAATCAAACATCACAACGTGTTATCGCTGATTATCGTTTAACTAATAAATGCCATTTGTGGAACTGTTTTATAAAAGAAATATTACACCTGAAGAAATGCCTCTTATCCTGTCAAATTACAAGCTTGAAATTGTATAGCCTATTTTTTATCAGCTTGTTCTACAGTAATTGCTATTAAAAAGCATTAAAACCCTAACACTTTCCTGCAATTTGTGTTTTCTCATGTATTTTTACATGCTAAAAGACACCCTGAATGCCATGTATTGGTGTTTTATCCAATCACTGTAAGTTAAAGATGGTGTAAAAGTCAAGTGTCAAAGAAAGAAATGTCAAAGCAATCAAAAAAAGCATCAGTCATCCCTATCCCATTATTTTTATCCATCAGGCTACCATGTATGAGATTAATGAGCATGATCGGACCTGTAAGAAAAAGCCTCTGAAGGCAGACTTCCAGCCTTGGGCAATCCCAAAAGATGCATCTCTGCTGGGCCAGGCTGTTTTGGGCAGCTCCTCTGGACCCGGACAAGGACTGTTGGTCAACACTTGGACGGGAGATCTGCCTCAAAATACAGGTAAGTGAATACACAATGGCCTGAACTGTCTATTCAGCCATCCCAGTTTAACACATTTATTTTTCATCTCTGACTTTACAGGGAAGTACATGACTACAGTCACTGAATTTGGATGCATTCCTGTCAGCACTGTGTACCACACTGACCAGTACGGATGGGTGGTAACGAGGTAAGTTTACATTGACATCAACACTGTGAAAATCACTCTGTAGGGCAGAAGGGACTGGTGTGATAGTGACAGGCCAGATACAGACTTTTGAAAATCAGAAATATCTGCATTTGGTTAAGCGATCTTGATGTCACTTTGTGTTCACTAGCTTATTCAACAACATCATCGGGATGTCAGACCCCAGTAAGCTCAACCCTCCAGACTTCTGCCAGGATTTAGAGATGCAGGCTGACAGTGAAGAGGAACCGGTAGACTTCCTCAGCTTGTTCCTCCGCAAGAATTGAGGGTTCCCTTGAACTGATGTTTCAAACTGTCTTTGAGATTTGAAATTGTGGAAGCTACTGAATCAAAACGTCTTTTTTTATGTGGAATACATCACATTTATTCCTGCAAAGAATGTGTCATTCCTAACATTCTGAGTGTCTCAGAAGAAAAATTCAGCAGAATTTAACATATTTTCATTTCCTTTTTTTTTCTTTTCTCCTTTTTTTCATATTTGTCTTAAAGCTGCACTCATAAATGTTTTCATACTGACAATTGATTTAAAAAAAAACTCCTTCTTTCTATCAATGTGCTGATTTGTGACCACATGTCATTTTAATCAATAAAAAACAAATGCATATATTTCACCTTGTCTCCGTTTGTAACAACAACATACAATATTCAGCATTGTAATGTTTTTTTGGGGGGAAAAATGATTTGTAACAGGAATTTAAAAGTTCACAGAATCCACACCTTTTATACTATAAATTGTCCAGTGACAGCAGGAAAATTTAGATGACTGTATTGTTTCACATGACAACATTGCTGCACTAATGGAAATTTTAATAGGACAAATTCTGGTTAAAAAATATCTTTGTGATTAGAGAAAGTATTGTTTAATTCTTGAAACCAAATTCCCCACTCCAAAAGTTGACAAAGTGTTCAATATTAAGGCAAAATTTCTAGGGCAAGTTAAGTTTTAATTTTCAGTAGTTAAAACCAATTTAGATGTGATAAGGTTGTTGTCAAATGATACAATTAAGTGGTTGCCATATGGCAACTATATGCGAATATGGAAATGATCTGTGTGTATTCAACCTTTTGGACCATAACCCAGAGGGCTACCAACACCAAGGGACACCAGGTCAGTTGACCGGGCCCTTGGTCAAGGGAGGGATCAAGAAGGCCCTGTATAACCTGCTTGAATAATTTGTCAGAAACACATGGGGGCCTTTGGAAATTATCTTGTCCTGGTCATTAGCAAGACACACAGTGGGCCTGGTAAGCTATATAAATTGTTAGATGTTAGAATTTAAATAGGGAAAAAAATCAGTTTCACGGGATCCTCCATGCCCATTTTTTCCATATGGCAACACTTTACCAACTACCTCCCTTTGAAATATTTTTTTCTTAATACCTATGTGCTGGCAATAGCCGTGGCCCGAGTCATTATGTTTTCAAATTGTTCTTCCTTCCATCCTTCTGTCTGTCCATCCATCTACCATCAGTATATCTGCCCATCCCATTGTTGCAAAAGTGATATCTCAAGACGCCTAGAGATAGAACTGGTGGTCAAATGTCAAAGGTCAAGGTCACCGTGACCTCATCTGTCTCATTCTTGTTAATGTGATGTCTCAACAACACTTTGAGGGAAATTCTTTCAAACTGGCATGAACATCCACTTGGACTTTAGGATGAACTGATTAGACTTTTGTGGTCAAAGGTCAAGGTCACTGTGACCTTAAATCTGTGTCATCCTTGTGAACATCATAGTTCCAGAAAGCCTCAAGGAAAATTTTCTCAAATTTGGCACAAACATCCATTTGGACTCAAGGATGAACTGTTTAGAATCAGGTGGCCAAAGGTCACTGTGACCATACAAAATGCCTTTTTATGCAAAAGGTCAAAGGTCAGCTTCACTGTGACATTATAATGTTCATCAGAAACCCTTTCCTAGCCATTACTCAACACCATAACTCCGGAACAGAGGGGGAGACCAAAAAAAAAAAAAAAAAAGATTCAAATAGAACATCTGATAAAATCTGTGCCAGCTGAGTCATGGAAACATCCCACATGTTATTAGTAATGGTGTTTTATTTTGACAGGACAGGTGTATCAGCTTCTGAAGACAAAACAAAACCTGGCAGTGGGTGTGACTGGGAGCCTCACCAGCTGGTTTATCAGGAAGTGAGCGCTCTGAAGCTGCAGCATTTTTGCATCTGTGTGTGCAGAGGAATCTACCATCAGACAGCATGAGAGCCCTCGTCCTGTTTGTGTGCCTGTCAGTGGGCTGCCTCGCTCAGAAGCCACAACCATGCAGTAAGTACAAACACAACAGATGTTGGGTTACTTGGTATATCTAGTTCTCTCCTGAATGGTGATTATGATTTTGCTATTCGGTTTAGCATTTATGAGGAAGTAATACGACCAAGTTGCAAGCTTTGCGCAGTTGTGATGTAAATGCTTCATTTATTTAAAAAAGTTTAATCTTAACAGCATCTCCACCACTGCTGACTGGAAGGCTCTATGTGGTAAGTTTTTATCTCCTTCCACGTGTAATTATGCAACAGCGTTAATCATAATTTCAGACAACACATTTAAAAGATTTCATTCGTCATACTTGATAACTATTATTCAAAATAATAATAATAATAATTTTTATCATTCTCCAAGTCCACCCAAAGTGAGAAGCTGATGGCCTATGCCAGGTACAGCTATGACGCACTGAGAAAGCGCATCCGCCTATCAGAGTGTGGAACTTACAATAACAAGACCTTCCACTTTGATGTACTTTTACTTTACGATCAGGTATGGACAAAATAGCAGTAACATTTACATGACTGGATGCCATGTCCAACACAAATTGCTACATAATGCCATACTTGTCCCCCAGGCTGTCATGTACAAGATTAACTACAGGAACCAAACATGCTGCAAGAAACCACTGAGTGTAGAGTTCCACCCGCTAGCCATCCCGAAGAATGCTTCCCTGATGGGACAAACTGTGACAGGCAGCTCGTCTGGTCCAGGACAGGGGTTGCTGGTCAACAACTGGTGGGGAGAGCTGCAGACGAAGAGGGGACCAGGTAGAGTAAGAGGGAACTAAACTTGAGGAAATATGCATGTCATGTGATGTACTGTAGCACATGACTTTCTGTGGTCTTTCAGTGTAATAGTTGCCTTCCTGTTTTTTTGCCTGTGAACCTGCTTGTCTGGTTATGCTGCCTCAGTTCTCTTTGACCCACCTGTGTTTCTGCAGCAAAGTACATCAGCACCGTCACAGAGTTTGGATGCATTCCTGTCAGCACTCTGTTTCATACCAATAAAAACGGATGGGTCGTGACAGGGTCAGTGCATGCACATCACTTGACAACTCACAAATGGGAGGGATACGATTTATCACCAGAAGCTTGTTTAAGAAATAGATATATAAAATGAAACATACTTTATCAACTTTTCTCAAAGACATTTTGACTTGTCAAACACGGATAAACTAAAATAAAAACATTTGTAATAATGACCATGTTTCATTTTGCTGTGTCAGCCTTAACTGGTATTGTGCCCAAATGCAATAAAACAATGGGTTGAGCTTTTAGTTAACTGTGTATTTCCCCTTATGTTGAGTCAAAATGTTCCAATGCCCAACCCTTGGGGAAAACTTCCATCTACAAGAAAAAACCTTAAAAACAAAACTGTAAAAATATATAGAACACATATAGCACTTATGTCTGCCTTCTCCCAAACATAACGGAACTAGATGACCACTCAACTTGTGGTGCCAAAATTCTTATTTCTTTTGGTTCCGTAGAAGAAAATAGTTCCTACATGAAGCTGCTCACAGCCAGGTCTGTGGATTATCTTGAGTAACCAGCTTATGATTTCTGGAAAGAGACTTTACTGTTGAGTTATTCAAATGTGTTTTTTGGGGCTTTGAGTTTCATTATAATGGAGAGAAGCCAGACATCTCTACTGCTGATATCTCTAACACTCTGTAACTCACATTGTAAAAACAATGTAGACTAATAAACAGCACCACAGGTAGTAGGAAAAATATTTAGTTTGGATTTTAGGATGAACTGTCCCTTTAAAGAAATAGTCCAGCAATTTGGGAAATGGGCTTATCGCCTTTCTTGCCTGGAGTTAGATGAGAAGACTGATACAACAAGCTAGGAGATGATTAGCATAGCAAACAGCAATTTATGGTTTTATGAGTGGTTATGTGTTGGACTGAGCTGAGCTAACTTGGCTACGGCCCTTGATAATCTCAATCCCCTGACCCCCTAGCCTCTGTGTTCCTGATTTCAGTAAACTACAGTAGCAGCATCATCTTTGTTTCGTCTGAATGATTTCATCATGGGCTCTTCCTGTTTTCCACCTTCAGCTTCTTCAACAACGTCCTGGGACTGACAGACCCTGAACGGCTCATCCCTCCACATTTCTGTGATGACGCCCAGCTGGAGAAAGAGGATGGTGAGGATCCAGTGACCTTCTTCAGCTTGTTTTAAAATATTACATTTTCAAAAATGTAATGCACTGTGATGGTCATTATTGTATCACTATTTGCACTGTATTATTTCTTTTTTTTAGTGGCAGTCACTGGTGAGGGGCAATTCAATCAGTATTGATTAATACAAGCAACAGAGTGAGGGTCCCTACCTCACAAATCATTTATTGCAAATACAGAATAAGTAAGGAATTATATGTACGATATAATTTCACTTGTAGAAACATAATATCATAAGGGGAATGTCAAATGTTTCACTTTTTGAGTTTTTTTCTTGTTTGTTTACTTTTGCCAGATATTAAAATCTGTTTAATGAGACTGTTTCTTCTTTCATTAAAATCTAACCAGACAGCAAAATATCTCTGAGAGTTCATATAGAGTTTCAAGGTGAGCACCATACGGACACTATGAGCAACACCAACACCAGTTTGAGGCTCATTTTAACCCATGTTTTATGTACAAAAATGATGTTCAGTTCAAACATTGTGAACATCACTGCCCACATACTTCCATGTGTCCATAGATACATTCACTAGATTGCACTCGAGGGCAGAGTCAAAGGTTTCTGAGAACAACAAACATGGTGATGGTGGGAGAGGTCATAATAATGTACGTTTTAATGGAGGCAGCACTGTAGACAGCAGTAGTCTGTGAGGCCATTAAATACATCGCAACATGTGGACTGAGAATTCTCTTCAATATATTACGAATTTTCATCCGGAAACACTATTTTTCGAATGTCTCTCATTGCATTCTATGGCCATGTCTGACTTGGAAAACACTAAACTGTCATGATTTGCAGGGGTGCTCCTCCATTTTATAACGGACACCTGTTACATAAATGTCACTCATGACCCAGAGATGACATTAGGCCTAATCCCTCACCATGACATACATTATTGTTTAATGTTGCAGAAATATTTGATGATTCAGCTTTGGACAAGACATTTGTAAATTATTATTTTATTGTAACATATTGTACAAATATTAAATGCATGGCTATGTTATAATTGCACAATATTAGAACAGATTATGAATAAGGACATTTTCATTGTGCACATATGGGTTTGAAACTATGAAATGAGTGTGATGTTGCACCAGTGCTCTTGCAAAAAAAAAATTTAAGCTACATTTAAAGAGAGAACAGATTTTGAGAATATGTCTAAAGATACTTAGACAATTAACAGCTTAGTGCCAGTTAAACACCTGCGTTAAACATCTCTTTTACTAGCCCGGTGTGGCTACACATTTTGACAAATAAAGCTTGTCTCACGTAGATGCCTGGTCTCGCTGCCAAGCAGTCCATATTCACAGAAGTTCTTTGGAAACCATGAGCACCAAAGAAGACAGTAATTCATTCAGATTTATCAGCCTGGTAAAAAAAAAGTAACTAAGTGGTGACTTCCTACCTCTGTAGCTGTCACAAAGTCAGAATATGTGCCCATTCCTCAATTACCTGGTAAGTTATTTATATTTCTTTAGTCCATAAAGGTCCACCAGTCAAAGGAATCAAAAGGGTTTTTCATAAAAATTAATCCAAGTCATGAATACTGTTTTAACAGGATAAAGTGGTGCTGTGTCAGTATGCCTGGTGCTGTTATCTGCAGGTGCCTTGAAACAGGTGTCATAACATAACACATAATTGATATGTTATTTGAAGCCAAATGCTTATTATACAAGTAATATTCATACTGGTTCAAGTGAACACTTTGATCATATTTCCGTTCTTTGCTGAGCAACACTATTGTAGGAAAGGAATTAAAGGCCAGTCCCATATAGACGCCTGTGGAGTTGAGTAATTTAAGCAAATAATAGCCTGGGCTACTAATACTCATTACTTCACACCTTGTTTTACTCATAACATGCATTATGAGTTGCATTATTTGTTTCCTACAATTCACAATTGCTTTTTTTAAAGGAAATATACTCAGACAAACACAAGAGGGCAGTGTTGCACTTCTGTTCCTTCGCAGGTACTAAAGAGCTCAGTTTACCTGCAACTGAAAAACATGACAAGTGTTCATATAGTCATCCATCTCTCAAAAGATACAATAGCACAGTGATGATCATGTGAATGTATATTTTTAGTTGAGCTGATAAATTCTGACTGAAATTGCTGAGAGTCGGAGATGGCTTCTGAATGTTAACCCAAAAGCCCTGATGCTATTATCTCCTAAAGAAATTTAGCCTAATATGACTGAGTAAATGTTCTTCTGTCTGCCTAATTTTCAGTTGAGAGTATTGAACAACACATTTACTTGGTATTGTTGTTCCTTGATTTGCTTCTTTGCACATGACGTCATACACCAGTGTACTTTCTAGATGGAGGGCAGGCAACTGGAGGCAAACACTACCAGCACGATGATTGGGTTGATTACCCACTTGAGCAAACACTGGGTTATGTTGTGTTTTGCCTATGGTGCTCTGTTGTGTGCTGGTGTTATGTGCATATACATGAGAGGCTCATGTGCAATACTGTTATGTGTAGTATGTGTTTTCATGTTCTTATGGTGTACTGTATGCTTTTCATTTCTTCTGGACTATTATCGTGAGACAGCAATACTTGGTGCAGCTGCTGCTGATTTTCCTATGGGGTGTCTGATCTTGTACATACAGCCTGGACATTGCTGTACCATAGTTGCAGTTATTACCTTTACTGAAGTTTAAGATATTTTTGACATATACTGTACTCGACTGTGGGCCTGTTCAGGGTATCATATGGCAAACAAGATGAGGCTAAAGGTGTTTTTCACATAGCCTACTATGTACAACAAAATGTGTCCGCTGCAATGTTGCATTTTAGGAAGGTGCAGGAAATAAAATATTCTAATTAACATACCACTGCTAGTGAAGACGTTACCAGCTATAACTAGCAGTGGATGCAAGGACACACATGTAAACATGTGTTTCCTTTACACTTGTCAAACTTTTGCATTAAATACAGTATGTGAAGACACAGAGGACAACAGAAAGGGAATTGAAAAAAAAAAATCAACAGTGTATATTTTAACATGTTAAATTACTTTAATAAAATGATAGCACAAAGCATTGTTTTTAAAGCACATCCTATTCTATAACAATATTCTGGGTACAGAAAGAAAGCTTGCTACTGAAAGTGTTTTCTAAATGTTAGGGGATTATGTTTTAACAATGTTACAAAAACATTTTAATAATGGTACCGCCAAACATTTGTATAATGTTAGCCTACGATAAAATAAATCTGGGAACGTTAAAAAAAACCTGCCATTGATAACATTTTAAGAATGTTAGGTCTAGTCAAAAACATGTTCTAGTCAAAAACATTTTAAGACAGATATCACCAAACATATTTAGGGTGTTTGTAGAGATTGTTACCCAACCTTTAAGGAGAACAATCTGGGAACTGAAAGAAAACGTCCCGCTGAAACATTACCAGAACATTACACTGTCACATTCTCAATGCGTTTTAAGAACCAAAAATGTACCCAATTTTTTATGGATCACATCCAATACAAGTTTCAATTTTCTGGCAGATTTGTCAGCTCAACATTAATTCTGTAAACTTTACCCCAGCATAGTTTAACAAAAACAGGTTTCAAGATTGGTAAAGTCCTACCCTACCTATGTTATGTAACTGAAAAATAGTAACATCAGACATTTTTGCCTCTTTTTAGATGGCATGAAGGAAAATGAATCATCCACAGCATTTGTTGTGTTACAGTTTGAGAATGATGAGATGATTTTTGTCCTTGGTAACTATCATGTTTTTGTTTGTTTGTTTGTTTGTTTTTTATTTCTTGTTTTTTATTTCCAAATAATGTACAGATTTTAAGGTATCCTATTATTACAACAGCTTGAAAAATAGTGCACATGGCTACCATCAATGGGGGAAAAATCTCCCTGTAGTCGCATGCCCCTGGGCCCCCCTAGGTTTTGGCTGAGCCCCAGATGTTTACAACCTCCAGCTCAGCCGGTGCCCAACATCATTACATTTCATTAAAATATTTCACACAGCTGCTACAAAAGTGTACTACAGAGAATCCCCATTCACCAAAGGTGTCAGATAAACAGAAGTAAAGTTTGGATTTTAGTTTCAGAGCTCAGTTTTCCTCCGTGAACTTTTTTTTCTCCTTGTGGAAGACTTTGCCATCAGACTGCTCTCTCCACTTCAGGGTGACTCCATTCATTCCTTTCTCCTTCAGTTTGTCCTGGAGCTGGGAAACACAGGCGGTAGCCATTTTGACACATCAATCCACAATGTTTGCTGGAAGCTTTTATTTGGCCTGGGTGTATTTTGGGAGACTCACCTTTTTTAGGATGTTTCCTTTCACAGCAGGGTCATTCAGATCCACAGAGGGGTCGTCTGGCTCGATCCTCAGCTTTACCACCTGTCTCATCACTGGTGCTTGGATACAGAGGACAAAAAAACATGTTTGGAATTATCTTTGTGACACCAAACTCATCTATCATACATATTTGAGTACAGTGTAACATATTCTAATGTAATGCTCTCTCTTCCACTGAAGGACAGTAAACCACTCACGAGGTGGAGGGACGCTGTAGCAGACAAATGGAAATCTAGATTCACAGTGCTTCAGCTTTCCTGATTTCTGCAGAGCTGTACCGCATATGACGCTCGTCGAGCCAACGTCAATTGAACCTTTGGACAAGAACTTAAATGTGTAGCCACTCCCATCTGACCAGTACATGTTGGGATCTCTGAACAAACCAATCCACACCCAGGCCTCACTCTGCATCGAGCTGTGGACCTCCTGGTTCTCAGTGTCGTTCCTCACAGTGGCCAGATCTATGAAGTTCTCCCTGCAGTGCCTCTGAGCATCGGACCAATTCATGCTATTCCGGACTAAAACAAACTGAGGCTCCAGCTGTGTTCCTGCAGTCAGGGTTTGGGGAAGATTTGTTAATTTCACATAATGAATTCCAAATCAATTTATTTTCAACACTGACATGTGTCTTCCTATATCCTTACCATTGTAACAGATAAATGGGTAGGATATTGAGCATGAATCATCCCAAAACCCTCCAGCGCTTCCCATGATCACACAGAATTGATAGAATGAGTAAAAGTCTGGTTCGTCGTTAATACGATTTTGCCAGTTCCTGTATTCCGCTCCGCTCCCTCTGTAGCCGTCTGACCACTTCCAGTCAACTACACTGTACAGACCAATCCAGACGTCAGAGTTGTAGCCAGAAGACGAAACTGTGTCGGCAAGTTGGTTCATTTCTTCAGTGTTCTGAATGGTGGCCAGGTCTGTGTATTTCTCTCTGCAGTAGGCCTGAGCTTCAGTCCAGGTCTTTGGATCAGCAACATAGTGGTACTGACGGAGAAGGCATGAGGAGATGTGCCAGCCTGTGAGGGGAACAAGTGTTTGTTAAAGGGTTTCTGTCTCCCAACACATTTGAACTCCCAAATTATGCCCACCATTCATCATTCATTCATCTAAATATGCTTTTTAAGGGTGAATTCTTCTTCCTCTTCTTCTTCTTCCTCTTCTTCTTCTTTCAGCTGTCCCCTTCAGGGGCCGCCACAGTGAATCATCTGCCTCCATCTAACCCTATCCTCTGCATCCTCTTCTCTCATACCAACTGACTTCATATCCTCTTTCATAACATCCATAAATCTCCTATTTGGTCTCCCTCTAGGCCTCTTGCCTGGCAGTTCCAATCTCACCATCCTTCAACCAATATATTCACTATCCCTCCTCTGAACATGTCCAAACCATCTCAGTCTGGCCTCTACGACTTTATCTCCAAAACATCTAGCATGAGCTGTCCCTCTGATGTACTCATTCCTGATCCTATCCATCCTTGTCACTTTCAAAGAGAACCTCAACATCTTCATCTCTCCTGCCAGTCTCTAAACCAAACAACATCGCTGGTCTCACCACCGTCTCGTACACCTTTCCTTTTAATCTTGCTGGTACTCTTCTATCACACATCACTCCTGATACTTTTCTCCACCCATTCCAACCTGCTTGCACACGTTTCTTCACCTATTTTCCACACTCCGTTGCTCTGGACTGTTGACCTTAAGTACTTAAAATCCTCCACCTTCTTTATTTCTACTCCCTGTTACCTCACCATTCCACTTGGGTCCTTCTCATTCACACACATGTATTCTGTCTTGTGACGACTTACCGTCATTCCTCTCTTTTCCAGGGCATACCTCCATCTCTTTAGATTTTCCTCCACCTGCTCCCTCACTACAGATCACAATGTCATCTGCAAACCTCATAGTCCATGGAGATTCTTGTCTACCCTCATCTGTCAACCTGTCCATCACCATAGCAAACAAGAAGGGGTTCAGAGCTGATCCTTGATGTGATGCAGTCCCACTTCCACCTTAAGCTCCTCTGTCCGACAGCTCGCATACATGTCCTGCATCACTCTAACGTACTTCTCTGCCACTCCAGACTTCCTCATACAATACCACAGCTCCTTTCTCGGCACACTGTCATATGCTTTCTCTAGATCTACAAAGACACAAAACAGTTCCCTCTGACCTTCTCTGTACATCTTCACCAACATCCTCAAAGCAAATACTGCATCTGTAGTACTTTTTCTTGGCATGAAACCATACTGCTGCTAACAGATGCTCACTTCTGCTCTTAGTCTAGCTTCCACTACACTTTCCCATAGCTTCATTGTATGGCTCATTAACTTTATCCCTCTGTAGTTGCCACAACTCTGCACGTTTCCCTTGTTCTTAAAAACAAGCACACTTCTCCTCCATCCCGCAGGCATCCTCTCACTCTCTATGACCCTGTTGAAGAACCTTGTCTTTGGGTATGTTACCTTAAAGCAAAAAAAATGGTTCATGGGGTTAGTGGATATCACTTAAATAAAGGTGTTTTTTAGCATGAAAAATTATATTTGTTCCATTAACATGTTTTAGCCAACTAACAACTTATTTTAAGAAGTTGATCACAATCAAATACATTTTTGAGTAGGCAGGAATTAAGATAAATAAGTTGGAATATCTTGAATAAAATTAAATTATTTGACAGCTTAATATGACCACAACTTTTGGATAAATATTAAGTTGGTTCAACTTAATTAGTTTTTTTTTTTTTTTTTTTTTTTTTTTTGAGGTCAGAGCAAATCATCAATCAATCAATCAATCAATTTTATTTATAAAGCCCAATATCACAAATACAATTTGCCTCACAGGGCTTTACAGCATACGACATCCCTCTGTCCTTTAGACCCTCACAGCAGATAAGGAAAAACTCCCCAAAAAAACCTTTACCGAGGAAAAAAAACGGTAGAAACCTCAGGAAGAGCAACTGAGGAGGGATCCCTCTTCCAGGACGGACAGACGTGCAATAGATGTCGTACAGAACAGATCAGCATAACAAATTAACAGTAATCTGTACGACACAATGAGAGAGAGAGAGAGAGAGAGACAGAGAGAGACAGAGAGAGACAGAGATGCAGGACATCCTCTGTAATGGCAGTAGCTTACAACAACATTCATGAACAACATTCATGAAACATTCATGAAATCATGTTGGTTGTATTTAACCGAGTTTGTCAGATGATAAAAGACTCATAGGATTTATGCCAGAGCTGGAACTACTTAAAAAGATGCATGCAAATTGTTACCTTTTTTCAGTTGAACCGGTGAATTATTTTAGCGCGCAGTACCATAATGGTAAGAAATGACAAAAGGAGTTATGTTGTTAATGTTAGTAAAATTAAATACAACACTAATGGAAATATTCCAAAACATTTGCGTTTAAAATGCATGCTATTTGAAATAGGAAAACAAATCAACTATTTACATAGTATTTGTTTGTCTTGACATCACCACTGGCTACCGCTGTGGACCAGACCACAGGAATGAATGCATTAAAGAGTGTAAACAAAGATAACATCAACAATTTATCAAACTAAACTATTATAACTATCATCAAAACACTACAATGAGTTATATTTCAGTGTTTGATTATTTGTTTTACATTTAATGCTTGTTTGCAGTGTCCTGGTGTGTGTTTTTCCTGACATACTATAGGTCACCACCATTTGCTGTGTTGCTGGGTTGCAGTTTGTTGTCTTCCAATCTACTAAATTCTGATTTATCCTTACTAACATCAACTGGGAGTGCTAATTTTATCCTCCTCTGCTTTGAAGAGTCATATGATAATATTGCATTTGTTCTTTAAATGAAAGACAAATGTGTGTGCTGTTATAGTAGACTATACAGTGGGGTAGCCTGAAATGTAACAATACTAAATGTATCCATGTTCATTTTTAAAGATAAAAAGAAAATTATGATGACTGTCATGCTTTTGAACGGTATATAAACCTGAATACACAATACCAAAACAAGACATGGTAGGATTCAATAAATGTACAGTGTTGCTTCGAGGCAACATTTTCATTTGAACAATTTTCTATTACTTGATTATCAAATAAAGCATATTAAACAACTAAAAACCAAACTTTACTCACCTCTTTTATTGTAAATCCAATTCTTTCCAGATTGCAAAATGACAGAAAAGTTTGAAGACCTTTTTTTAGAGAGCTGATGAAGCTGAACCATGCAAATGATGCCCCCAAAAAGGGACTCAACAGAGCCTTGAGAAAGTCATGCTAAACTATAAAGCGTGTAAATGTGTTTGTGTCTGTGAAAATGGCCAAAAATAGGTTTGTTAAGGCAACACAGTACCAAAGAGTGTTAAAATATTTTTTCAAACTAAATCAGATAACACTTGTGACTTCACTTATTATTTCAGTGCTACCGTATTATAAAATAATAGGCAATGTTGTAAAGCTCTTATTTTGTTGACCTTTTTCTTCCTTCCTGTCACACTCCGTTATTACTCACTGATGGTTTCTAGATTTGTCACCTCATTTCCTTGATTAAGTTCACCTGTTCGCTCCCCGATTTAAGGCTGCACTGCCCTTCACTCTTTCTTTTCACCTTCACATGGGGCAGCAGACCTGGTGAGTTTCTTTGTTTGTTTCCTTAGTTCAAAAGATGAGGCATGAGGCAAATTTATGTTTAGTTTTAATCTTGTGTTTGCTTTCTTTCAGATCCATGTGTGTCTGTTTTCCCCCTTTTTCATGTTCACTGGGTGTTGAGAATACCCAGGAGGAGCAGGACTTCTGACCAATGTTCTTTGACGATAGCCACCACTAGAATAAGTTAACCTTTACAGGCAGTCAGACAATAACAATACCAAAGAATTCACTGACCTGCGAGAATCAAGACACCCAGCCAGATTCTTTCCATGGTGATGCTGCTCTGTGGACTGTGTGTGTCAATGTATGGAAAAGGAAGCACAACCAACATCATAGGCAAATCTACAGTAAGTAGACACCAGCTCCTCTACCATCTAACTTTAAAAATCTACCACACCCTTCATGCAAAAAGCCATGTAATGGATGACTCAGTTGATGGGAATATAGACAGTGATTTAAGCTCAGATAAAACAAAACAATGAGCTGGAACTGCGTCAGTCGAGTTGCCTGGAAATGAAAAGAAAAGTCTATTTTTTCCTAAATAATCAAAGTAACCCCAACAATACAGCAGAATGTCACCACAGAGTTTACTGTCAGGTTTATTTTACATGTCCAAAGAAGCCTGTCACAGACTTTCATAACAGAATGTGTGGCTTTACAAGATCAGTGAATGGCCAGAGGCGTTTTACCTCTCCCAGGCTTATGTCAGGATGGGATCATGCATTTAGTCGTGTGAGTGTATGTTTCTGTCTGTCCACAGTAATTCTCTCAAACTACTGGACCAATGAGCCTCACATTTTGTGTGCACATTTATGACTGTATGCTCAAGGACCTCATATCCGCTACAGAGTAATGTATCATAGCCCTAGTTAGCACAAATAGTGCCAATATTGTTTCTAGTGACTGGCTTGGGAACATATGATATAGTATGTTGAAAAAAGTCATAGCATAAGATGTCGAAAAAACGGTCAAATGTCACAGTATACCATGTTGAAAAAGTCCCAGTATACCATGTTGGAAAAAACTGTTGATAAAGCCATAGTATTGTTAAAAAATGCAGTGTGTCAAAAAAGTCATAGCATAGAGTATTCAAAATACTGCCATAGCAGTAGTAATAGAAGTCATAGTATAGTATGTTGAAAAAAGTATAGTATGTCAAGAAACAACTGATGGTAAAGCATGTCAAAAAATCAAATACATAGTATGAAATGCTGAAAATGGTCATGGTATAGCATGCCTAAAAACTGTTAGTAAGTAAAAAGTTGTAATATAGTATGTTGTGGAAAAAAATCATAGTATAGCATATCAAAAAAGTCACAGTAAAGTGTGTTGAAAAAAAAAATACTGTTAAAGTAGTAGTAGTCATAGGGTAGTATGTTGAAAACAACTCGTGGTAAAGCACGTTAAACCTGTTTGAAAAGGCATTGCAGAGTTGAAAGAACAGCTTTAAAAAGTCAAACCATAGCATGTAAAAAAAACTGAAATGAAGAGTCATAGTATGGTATGCTGAAAGACCTCACAGTATGGCATGATATCACAGGACAAAAAACTGTTAAAAAAATCAGTATAGTATACTGAAAAAAGTCATATTACAGCATGTCAAAAAAACTTTTAAAAAGTCACTATAACATGTAAAAGAAAGTTATATTACAAAAACACAGTATTGATGAAAAAGGTATAGTGCAGTATGTTGAAAAAATGTTTAAAAAAGTAATAGTATTAGCATGTCAGTTAGAAGGTCAAAAGTCATAGTAAAGTAGGCCGTAAAAAAAATCATAGTATGTCGAAAGCAGTATAGTATGTGAAATAAGGAAGAAGTCATAGTATACTTTAATACAAAAAAGAAACACAGTATAGTTTAAAAAATTGTAGTACAGCATGTCGGAAAAATGTTTAAAAAAAGTCATAGTACAGCATGTCGTTAAACGGTTAAAAAAGTCATAGTTTACTAAGTCCGAAGAGTCATAATAGAGTATGTTGAAAAAAGTCACAGTAAACATGTCAAGAGTTATAGTGCAGCATGTAAAAAAACAACCCATGACGAAGTCATAGTATAGTATGTCGAAAATAACTATTGCATAGCCATAGTAATGTTAGTTAGTTATAGTGTTATAGTGTAGTATGTCAAATGTCATATTATAGAATTTCCAAAATATTAAGTCATTGTATGGTATGTTGAATGTCAGTTAGATGTGTCGAAAAAGTCATAGTGCAGTATATCGGAAAAATAGTATAAGATGGCCCAAAAACTTTTTGTCGCATGTCAACAAGAACTCATGAGGAAGTCACAGGATAGTATGATGAAAAAAGGCATTGTAGCCTATAGCATGTCAAAAAACTGTCACTAAATCACAGTATAGCATGTCGAAACACATAAAAAGTCATAGCATGGTAGTATGTCAAATGAACCTATTGTATAGCATGATGAAAAATGGTTTTAAAAGTCATAAATAATAACGAAAGTCACAAAACTCAAAGCATGTAAAAAAAAATACGAAGTCACAATATAACATGTCAAAAATTAATAGGCATAGCATAATGAAAAATCTGTAACAACAACGACAACAACAACGACAACAACAACGACAACAACAACAACGACAACAACGACAACGACAACAACGACGACGACAACAACAACAACAACGACAACAACAACAACAACAACAACAACGTTAAAAATATTTATGGTTTTGTTTTTTCTTTTTTAATGTATCGGGACTAATTTATGATTACTCATTGTTAAGTATTCTAGCATGTACTTGTTTGTAAACCCAACCATTTATCCATTAATCAATGTGTCAGGAGTAGGAAACCCTGAATCTGTAACAACAACAACAATGACAACAATGACAACAACAATAATAACAACAACAGCAATAACAACAACAGCAATATCAACAACAACAATAATAACAACAATAATAACAACACCAAGAACAATAACAACAATAATAATAACAATAACAACTATAACAAGAACAATACTAATAACAACAACAACAACAACAATAACATTAAAAACAACAAAAAACAATACAAAAATAACAACAACAACAACAGTAACAACAACTATAACGTTAAAAATATTTATGGTTTTGTTTTTTCTTTTTTAATGTATTGGGACTAATTTATGATTACTCATTGTTAAGTATTCTAGCATGTACTTGTTTGATTAATGGATAAATGGTTGGGTTTACAGTGTGTCAGCAGTAGGAAACCCTGTGATGAGACCAATAAGACTACATCACACACTGAAAAACTACACTGAAATAAACAATATGTCAAATGTCTTTGACCCAGTAGGTTTGATTGACAAATATCCTCATGCAGAACATGATGTGCTATTGACAGTATGTCAGTGTAAGGCAAAAGAAATATTTAACTCAACATTATTCTACAATCAAAATCAATAATTCTCCAGTCACGTCACATCACTCTATATGAAATACCTGTCACATAAATGCCATCCATGAGCCCAAAGATGACATTAAGGCCAATGTCACACCATGAGATACATTAGTACTTGTGTCAACAAAAATATCTGATGATTCGGCTTGTTGGACAAGACGTTTATTAATTACTTTAATGTAGCATATTGTACAAGAATATTATCTACACATTCAATACATGGCTCTGTTATTAGAAATTATAATATGTAACAGGGATTATAAATAACCACACTCAGATGTTGAAAATGTTTCTGAAGCTATTAAAACTAAAAAAAAGTGTGATTTCAGTTTTAAATACACAGTAATTGCAGCCCCATATATGTCGTTGTTTTTAAAGGCAATATATTAAGTAACTCATACAAACAGAAGAGGGCAGTGTTGCACTATAATTCCCTCTCAGGTACCTGAAGAGCTCAATTACTCTGCAATTTAAAAAGATGATGTGTTCACTGTCAGTGGTCATCCAAAAGATATAATGACACAGTGATGACCACGTATGGAAAAATCTCTTAACTGAGCTGACAAATTCTGACTAAATTTGAAATTTCCAAAACATCAGGGACAATGTCCCTTGATCTGAAATTAGAACAACCCAGATTATTATCTCATGGATTTGAATGTAGCAGTGTTAGTATCTAACCAAATCCAAACTGTCATGGTTCATCAAACATGCAAGTAAAATTACAGGTATCACACAGTCCTTTCTCTCAGACCTCCACACTCAGGCAGTCAGACAGAAAGCCACCACCATCATACACGACGCTTCACATCTATATAATCTGCTCCACAACTCATTTCAACTCCTTCAGGCCGTAGATACAGGGTCCCTCGAGCAAGAACAAACTTAGTCAAAAAATCATTCATTTCATCCACCATCAATATCTCACAATGAAATCTTTTAATGTCCTCACTGTATTTATTCTGCATTGATGTTCTATGCTTAAACTGTGTTTTAACTTGTTTTTATTGTATATACATTTGTGAGCATGTCAAAGACGAATTATCATTGCTTCTTGCAAGGGAAATAAAGGTTTTCTGATTGTGATTCTGATGCATTGTGTGAACTCCACTCCAGCACAGTTTCACAAAACAAAAGATTTCAAGATTAGTAATGCTTTTTACACCAAGTCTCTACGGTAAATAGTGACATCAGACAACATTTGCGTCTTTTTAGGTGGCAGGAGTAAAAATGAGTCATCCACAACATTTGCCGTGTTATACCCTATATTTTGTTCCTTGGAATCTATCATGTATGGGGGGAAAAAATCTCCCTGTAGTGGCATGCCCCTGGGCCCCCCTAGGTTTTGGCTGAGCCCCAGATGTTTACAACCTCCAGCTCCGCCGGTGCTCAACATCATTACATTTCATTAAAATATTTCACACAGCTGCTACAAAAGTGTACTACAGAGAATCCCCATTCACCAAAGGTGTCAGATAAACAGAAGTAAAGTTGGATTTTAGTTTCAGAGCTCAGTTTTCTTCCGTGTACTTTTTTTCTCCTTGTGGAAGACTTTCCCATCAGACTGCTCTCTCCACTTCAGGGTGACTCCACTCATTCCTTTCTCCTTCAGCCTGTCCTGGAGCTGGGAAACACAGGCGGTAGCCATTTTGAAACATCAATCCACAATGTTTGTTGGAAGTTTTTATTTGGCCTGGGTGGATTTTGGGAGACTCACCTTTTTTAGGATGTTTGCTTTCACAGCAGGGTCATTCAGATCCACAGAGGGGTCGTCTGGCTCGATCCTCAGCTTTACCACCTGTCTCATTACTGGTGCTTGGATACAGAGGACAAAAAAACATGTTTGGAATTATCTTTGTGACACCAAACTCATCCATCATAAATATTTGAGTACAGTGTAACATATTCTAATGTAATGCTCTCTCTTCCACTGAAGGACAGTAAACCACTCACGAGGTGGAGGGACGCTGTAGCAGACAAATGGAAATCTAGATTCACAGTGCCTCAGCTTTCCTGATTTCTGCAGAGCTGTACCGCATATGACGCTCGTCGAGCTAACGTCAATTGAACCTGTGGACAAGAACTTAAATGTGTAGTCACTCCCATCTGACCAGTACATGTTGGGATCTCTGAACAAACCAATCCACACCCAGGCCTCACTCTGCATCGAGCTGTGGACCTCCTGGTTCTCAGTGTCGTTCCTCACAGTGGCCAGATCTATGAAGTTCTCCCTGCAGTGCCTCTGAGCATCAGACCAATTCATGCCATTCCGGACTAAAACAAACTGAGGCTCCAGCTGTGTTCCTGCAGTCAGGGTTTGGGGAAGATTTGTTAATTTCACATAATGAATTCCAAATGAATTTCTTTTCAACATTGACATGTGTCTTCCTATATCCTTACCATTGTAACAGATAAATGGGTAGGATATTGAGCATGAATCATCCCAAAACCCTCCAGCGCTTCCCATGATCACACAGAATTGAGCGAATGAGTAAAAGTCTGGTTCGTCGTTAATACGGTTTTGCCAGTTCCTGTATTCCGCTCCGCTCCCTCTGTAGCCGTCTGACCACTTCCAGTCAACTACACTGTACAGACCAATCCAGACGTCAGAGTTGTAGCCAGAAGACGAAACTGTGTCGGCAAGTTGGTTCATTTCTTCAGTGTTCTGAATGGTGGCCAGGTCTGTGTATTTCTCTCTGCAGTAGGCCTGAGCTTCAGTCCAAGTCTTTGGATCAGCAACATAGTGGTACTGATGGAGAAGGCATGAGGAGATGTGCCAGCCTGTGAGGGGAACAAGTGTTTGTTAAAGGGTTTCTGTCTCCCAACACATTTGAACTCCCAAATTATGCCCACCATTCATCATTCATTCATCTGAATATTTGTCCTGAGAAATTGCTGTATTTCCTGCTAGGATAGTGCCATGGAAAGAACTTTGTGAAGTACTTCATGTAGTGCCATTAATGCCTGTGGCACTACATAACAAAATGAGTATTTTAAGCCAAAATGTCATGCTCTCCCTAACCAAGTGGTTTTTGTCCCTAAAGCTAATCACTGGTAACGACAAAGCTGTTCAAAGTTTCAACGTATCCACTACATAATAATGTACGAATGTTTACAGGAACATACTGTGATTTGGATGTAGGGAACAGCTGACTGATTGCAGGCAGGTTTAAGCAGGCACAGTACAGATTTATCTTTGTACAGCACTAAGTACTGTTTTGAGGTATTCAATCATGCCACAACTTTGGAGGGCCCTTACCCCTGAGTTTGGAACCACTGGACTGAATGATTTAACTGTTTATTACATATTCAAACTAGCAACATTAAAAGGCGGTTACACATTGATGCGTGAGTTGTAACAATTAACTGTCTGATGTTGTAAATAATAATACCTTCGTCACAGGGAAGTACCTCTTCTTTTGATTTTTAAGTATAGGCTCTCAACACAGTCTCTGTCAGGGGTCCCAGCACAAAAATAAATATTTTTTAAACTAATCAGGACATCTGTGACTTTAATATTAGGGTATCATAAGGTAATAAGCAGTCAGACATAAATAAAATCCAAGAATCACTGACCTGAGAGATACCAGACACCCAGCCAGATCCTTTCCATGGTGATGCTGCTCTGTGGACTGTGTGTCTCAAAGTATGGCTCTGAAAGGAAACTCAGCCAAGCATTGATAAGCAAATCTAAAGTAAGTCAACACCCACTCCTAGTATGTTCCTGATAAAGTTTACAGGTCTGTTGGGCTCTTTATGCAAAAAACAGGGTGGCTTCAAAGCAATGTTGACGTGGGTAGCAATGGTGATTAAAGCATTGATAGACGTGAGCTGGCACTGAGCTGATCAGATAATCGCAAAAATGAATGTCTGTCTATCTTTGAATATTCAAAGTACAGACTTTTCTGTCCATAACAGTTTAGGTATACATTTCCAAGGAAGCCAACCGCAGATCTTTGTGTGGTTTTCATATTCTGATCAAGTTTGCAAGAATATTCAAAAGAGACCACATTTTGGTGGGAGGTTTGTCAATTATAATGAAGGATCGGAATTTTTCTCCATGCCCTCTGTCTGTCTCTCAACCAGCTAAAACAATTTCCTACATCATTCAGAATGCCTTTCAACACCTGTGAGAGACAAGTATGAAAGTGTTGCTTTCAAAGATTAGTGTATGGGCAGAGACATTTTCATATCTAGTAATTTGGTATGTAAATAATGGGACAGCAATGTGTAGTTATTTCTCATGTTCTGGTTTTTTGTTTGTTTTTTAAAATCAATTTTAAACTCAATTACAATCAAGTCATTACATTTTATCTTCTTAAAGATACATTTTATGAATAAAATCCATTTCAGTTTCATCATAATCATGCAATGATTATTTGCAGTTACTTGAACACACAGCTTTTTATGACAAGACTTTTTTGTATTTATTTGATTTTTTGTTGTTGTTGTTGTTGGATAATGAAATGAGATAAAACAATCTGGAAAATATTTACAAAGCTGAAAAAAAAAAGAAAGAAAGAAAACACACCAGGGTCTCAAAATTCACTGCATCTTCTTACTTGAGTTAGGTATTAAAAGATCCCTTCCTTATGCACTTTTCAGTGTAAGCAAATGGGGACACATTTTTCAGTACTTATTTCATGCAAAAATGTTCTTGTAAAGCTGTTAAAATAAACAAATTAAGAGGACTTCTTTCAAAGTTACAATCTTCAAAGTTCCCTTTTTTCTGAAACTACTGCAGCACCTTCCTCTGCTGCAGCTGTCAGTCGGCAAGTAGGTGTACAAACTGTTTGTGCACATTTCAGGTCCTCTGAACAGGAACTAGAATACACTGTGATGACTCAGTCAGATGTCTCTCAGGTGTAGAAGTTGAGTTGTGCTCCCCCTAACCATTTCAGTCATTTACAGGTTTAACAGTGACACATTGTTTCTCATAGCATGCTGGCTTGATCATTGTTAATGTGTTGAGATCTCCCTGCTGCTTCAGTTTCTGTCCTGTTACCTTTGTCCTCACCTGGCAAGTCACTATAAAGCTGTCTGTGTCAACGGGAACTCTTTTTCTACTGTGCCTCTAAGCCAGTGGAAGCCATGACCAGGCATTATGTTTTCGGGTTGTCCGCACAGCTGTGTGTCCATCCCTTTCTTGTGAACCCATGAGCTCAAGACATCTTGACGGACATTCTTAAAGTTTGGCACAAACGTCCGCTAACTAACCTAATTAGAAATCTGGTGGTCAAAGGTCACTGTGACCTCATATGTCATTCTTGTAAATGTGGTCTCTTAGGAACACCTTGAGGGAATTTCCTCAAATTTGGCACAAATGTCCACTTGCACACAACAATGATCTTCATAGTTTTCATTGATCAAAGGTAAAGGTCACTGTGAACTTGTGTCCCTCTCCTTCTTGTGAATGCAATCTTTCATGGACGCTTTCAGGGAATTTCCTTAAATTTGGCACAAACATCCACTTGGACTCAAGAAAGAACTGATCAGAATTTGGTAGTCAAAGATCACTTTAACCTCACAAACCATAAATCAGGAATTCATACGTTAGTTCTGACAAAAATTCACTCAGAGGTCTGATAGGATAAAATGATGAAGGGATGACATTTTATATACATATGGATATGGTCAACTTCACTATGACAGCATGATGTTCCGCAAAAACACTTTTCTGGCCATTACTCATCATACCTCAGGAATTTAAACAAGCTTGTATTATTATCCATTTACTTTTGTTTTATTTATTGTATTTTCCCCTCCCTCTTTTGTGTTTATTATCTTGCTTGGCAAGCAGGGCTGCACAGAATCCATCACAGCACAATGCACGCCAGCTAGAGGTCCGTCCATTATCCATTAATTATCCCCTAAAGTCCTGTTGAAAACATCAGTTTCGTCATAATTAATGGGAAAAGTGTATTAATGGGCATGGCTGATCTCCAATAACATCCGAACTATTTAATCATAATGTTTAAACACTCTTAGGATATTTTCTCACATCACTGATGAAGCTCAGCATAAGTTCAATCAGGAAGACCTTTCTCATGCTCACCCTTTTACATTTCTCTCCATCCCACTCTCCACTACTCCCTCTAATCAGCTGACTATGGGTGTTCACTCCTCTAGTTATCCAATCACACTTTGCCATGATCTCTCAGCCAGTCAGGATGCCACTGAAAGATTTTAAATCTGCTCTCTCTCTCAGCCATCATTTTAGGCAGAATCTTCGCACCCTCCTCCACCCCGGTCACCTCCAGCCATCGTATCCAGAGTCCAGGACAAGCTCTCAAACACTCATTCCTCTACTCATCCAGATCATCGGCACTTCTCCATCTTCCTCTCATCTCATCTCATCTTCAGCACCTCTACCACCACCAGCATCTAGACCCCGGGGGGGTTCCCCATTCGACTATGGATTCATCACCCTCCTTAAATCAAACCATGTCTACGGGGTCTAATCGCCAAAGACTTTCCATATTCCTGTTCATTCGTTCACGTTAATAAATATTCTTTTACCATAAAAACGTGTCTCTCCTGATTGAAGTAAGATCAACTTTAGCATGCTTGGAGGCTAACAGTGTCCCCTGCTTCTTTACTCTGTTTGTTTGCATTTTCTATACTTTCCTTTCTCTATGTGCTATGCTGTGATACAGTTAGTAAGTGTAGCTCAGTAGACACAGTTCCTACGTGAAAATGTTATCTACAAAGTCTGTGGATTATCTTGACTAACTGGGCCATGATTTATGTAAAGAGACATTACTGTTCAGTTTCTCAAATGCATTTTTTAGTATTTTGAGCACCACAAGCTGAGTGCCATCTAGTTTAATTATACTGACATGGCAGTCATCTCTACGGCTGATATCTCTATAACAGACACTCTGCAACTCACTCCAAACCAGTCTAGAGCGAAAAATAGCACTACAGGTAAGAGGGAAAAAATTTGTGTATTTGTTGGGGGTGAACTGTCCCTTTAAATGTATAATTGTATAGCACCATAGGTTCTATATAGGTTGGATCAAAGAAAAATCATGACAAGAATGAGGCATGATTGAGTAAAAATAAAACACACATCCATTTTTTGAGCAATCATGTTAAATAATTTAATTATCTAATATTCTGACCATGCAGAGGTAGAAGATTACTGCTATACAACCGGGCGAGGAGTCACTTGGTAGCAGTAGTAAAACATTCCCCTCAGCTCCCCAACCTCCTGCACCCCAACATCTGCTGCCAACAGCCCAGGCTCCTGTGCCTCAGTCTCCAGCCACGGCAGCCTTGCATCAGGGTCCTCATCCGAGAACTGGAGCAGAGATCCAGAGCTCCGCAACACCTTCAAACACTGTTTCAACACCAGACTGGCCTTCTTTCTCCCTTCCTTAGACCTCAACAAGGCGTCTGTGGTGCCTTTATCAACTATAACGTCCACACTGCTACAACCACAGTGCTTGTGAAGCTGCGTGCAGTCCAGCTCTACAAATTCAAGCTGAGAAGAAACATTGAGAGGTTGAATGGCTTCTGCTTGGATGTGTTCTTGCATGAGTCGCACAGCCACGGGGGAAATGTCAGCACAGGTGACCCGGACAGGAAGAGGAGAGTGTCTGTAAATACAGGGCCCCAAAGCTGAAGTGCCACAGCCCATATCCAGGACTTGGAGCAGAGCATCTGGGTGGACCTTGGTCTGTAAGAGGGGCATAATAAAGTCTCGAACAGCATCAAAGCCAAAGAACCACTCAAAGTTTTTGAAGGTGTTAGTCCTGCTGCTGTTCTCAGTGTAGAAGCGGTCCCAGGTTGCCTTCTTATCCATGTTTTCAATCAGCTCAGCTGGGCAGAAACACATGGGATTATAAGAGTTAGTTAATGAACATTAGCAGTGTAACATACAGCTAAAGTTAGTGCCTACATGGTTCTGTCATATATTGAGGGACTTTATGCCAAACTTCACTAAAAATCTGTCAATTTAATATCTCCTTGCTTAAAAAAAATGTCTTTCCTTATAACACATGATTGAAAACCTGTTCTTTGGTCCGTCGCAGCCACTACTGAAATCTGCATGAAGACAGCCTACCAAACTAACCAGCTTTAAATTTAGTGACTGTTTTAGAGAGGTAATTATGGTGGCTGAGACAGTTTGAATGAACAAAATATCCAAAATGCTTTGCAAACTGAAAAATAAGATGCACATTAACAGAAAACACGAATTGCAAAAGCTACAATACAAAAGCAAAAGCCACAAAGGAAGTGAGCGTCAAAACATGGTGGCAATGAGGGTGATTATTATGACAGGACCAACAGACTATTATTGACAGTGTTGGGGAGTTACTAATTACATGCTATTCAATAACAAAGTAAAAGTAATTGTAATTAATTACAATTACTGCGAGAAAAAAAAAGTAATTTAATTACAGTTACCAATCAAAATGTTGAGGGAGAAGTTACATCTGAATACATTATTTTCTGTGAAAAGCTTACATGTAGAGTAAAAAACTCTGTTGCGTTGTATCTTTTTGGCACGACCTATTTCTGGACATTTTCCAGCTTAATTGCCCAGTTTAAAACATTTGATAGAAAAGTAGTTAAAACGTAATCAATTTTAATGAGTACATTACTTCGTAATCAATTAGTCACATATTTATTACATTTACAACAGGATAACTAGTGATCTGTAACTGATTACTTTTCAAAAATAACCTTCCCAGCACTAATTACTGACTTCATATGTGGAGTGTTTTGACTTTTGCATTTGTGTTGTGACATTTGTGTTTGCCTTTTCCAGTGATGCAAATGTGTTTTTCTTTTTTGCATAGCATTTTTGATATGCAGTTCGTTTGAATCATATTGGCCCCTGTAGATATTCATTTAAATGCATGGCCCTTTGAGGCTGCATTTTGTGGTGCTATTGAATCGTACTGCGTTACACTGACCAGCGTTTTTATTTTGTCCATTTATCAGTGAGGGTAGGCAACAGCGACAACCTCTAAAATGTACAAACTATTAGTGATGTTACGTGCTGTGCCGATGCTTCAAAGCGTGCATTGAGTAATCTAGGAAGTGTTTCCGCGATGCACGTATCGAGGCTTGTATCGTTTCAGATGAGTGACGTCATTGATGATGTCCAAAGCCTCGCTGCCTGGCTGTACCACGTGACTGGTTTGGGAAGCAGTTCAGATCTTGGTGCGAAGTTTGCACAGAAGTGACACAGAACATGAATATTACCCCTTTTGCCATTATTATCTTATATGACACTATGCCACAATACAGTTTTTAGCCAAATGATTCGTTTAGACACATAGGATGCATTCACAAAACATATTATATATATATATTGATAAAAAGAAAGTTATATGGTCATATATTTTATTATATTTTAATATTGTTATTTTTATTACTAGTATTATTATTATTATTAGTGGTAGTAGTAGTAGTAGTAGTAGTATTAATTCGTGTGCACATGAAGCCTCGAGAAATGAACCCTTTTCTGAACCAATTTGCTGGAAAGCTTCAATGCTTCATGAGGCTTCATCTCACCATCACTACAAACTATCCATTAAAATGATCATGATATTAAACACCTCTCAGTTTCAACAAAAAAAAAACAAAAAGGGACTGTTTGTTATTTATTTTTGGTTAGGGAAGGGGCATACTAATTTACATGGTCATATTTTGTATTTAGTTTACTGCCCATTTTGCAAGTTTTAAAGGCATGTTTTTCTTTTTTAAAAATATTGCTAAAATGATACCATTTATCATAACCAGAAACTGTAAAAACAGAAATTATCAATGGATTTTTCAAATTTCCAGCGGTCCTTGGGCACATAATGTGTGATGAATACTTCTGTCAGAATTCTTTTTTTTTTTTTTTTACCAAATCTAAGCTTAAAATACTAATATTCCATCAAAATCACTTTATTCTACGTCTCGTTTAAAATTTGGCCAAAAATATAACATTTCAACTAACTAACCAGGAGCAGGACAAGAGCGGAAAAACCAAGGCATTTTTCAACTCTAGGATTTCGTCTTTTACTTTAAACATTAAAACATCAAAGGGTACGTTTTAAACATCTAATAAAAAATACCTGTAGCTTTGAGGAGTGTCAATTTTGATTTATTTTTTAATCACACCCCAGCCACTCCTCCTCTGCTAAGTGAAGAACAGTCGCTAACCTTCATGAAGGTTACGTTAATATTTCACGGTGATGCAGGACATTTGTAGACTGCATCAGTTTTAGCCTGCTGTAACATTAGCTAAACTGGCAATTAAGTGTTAAGTCAATGTGTTAGTGTACAACTTAAGAGGGAAGCGTATATCTATTGTATCAACAATACAGCTCCTTCGTTAATTTTTAGTGACGTTATCAGTGTCAACGTGACAAGAACCTGCGCACAAACCTGCACACAACTGCACATTAACGCTATGCAAAATTATCCTACATCATTTAAGTCTATAGTGAACTAGCGAGTCGCACATAACATCATAGCTAACCCACTGTAGCTAGCTAACCAGCTAACGTTAGTTGACAGCAGTGGCACTGCCATGTGTCTCCTGCCGTTACGACACCGACACAGAAACACTTCAGGAAATATCTAAAATCGGACACTACACAAGGTTTAGACGTACTTGTAAGAGAGGAGTGATGCCGTACACAAGCTGCAACAAATCTCCTGCCTGACAATGTCAACGACTTGACAAACGGAGACATCTTCCCTCAGACACTTTGCATGTCTTCACTCTTGTCCACAGAAGAGCTCTCACTCTGCCCGTATTTCTTAGTACCAACGGCAACTGTTAGCGTTCCTGAAAACGGGACCGAGATGGCATCTGCTGTTGAGGAGACGATCTTTGCCTGCGCTTGTGAGCAGGTCCAAGTGCTGCCATATAGATGAAATATGACCAACCTTGTGTTTTACAATGTCTTTTTTTATTCTTGTTATTATTGTTTCAGTCATTTAAAAAAAAAGAATTTCCCCTCAGGGGGATAAATAAAGTATATAAAATTAAGAAAAGAAAAAAAAAAAAATAACAAGCTAAAATGTATAGCAGTCACTGGATTCAGCTTTTCAAATGTGAGAATTTTCTGCTTTTCTTTTACTATATCTTTGGGTTCTGAGATGTTGGTAAAAATGCTGTTTGAAGATGTCACACTGGATTAAGACAAGTTTTACATTTCTGAGCTATATAAACAAATGTAGGTGATTAATTGAAAGAGAAGGGACCAAGTCATTGTTTTCAAGTTACAAGTCTTTGCACTCAAGTCCAACGTTGTGCCCCAAGTCGAGACAGGTAAGGCCTTTTTCGAGTCCCAAGTCTAATGTCATGAGAGGCAAGACCAAAGTCGTGCCCCAAGTAAAGATGGGCAAATCCCATGTCAAGTCCCAAGTCAAGACAGGTTATGTCCTGTGTCAAGTCCCATGTCAAGACAGGCATGTCCAGGGTCAAATTAGGTAAGTCCTATGTCAAGTCCCAAGTCAAGATTTGCCTGTTCCAAGACCTTAACTTCAAGTTTCGTGTCTTAAACAAGTCATAACATGCTCTTCACCAAAAGCAATGCCATTTTAACAAGAGTAATAATATATTAAATTTACAAAAAAATATGAATACTTTTTAAAATGTCTACTTATTTGTTTCAACAAGTTGTTAGTTGACTCATACAATTAAAGGAATGAAATGATTCGTGGCACACTTTTTCATCTTTGGCCGTGGGGGTCAAAAGGCTCAAGTCCAAGTAAAGTCACAAGTCATCTGTGTCAAAGTCCAACTCAAGTTGCAAGTTCTGTGATATTGTCAAGTCTTAAGTCATTAAATTTGTGACTTGAGCCTGACTCAGGTCCAAGTCATGGGACTTGAGTCCACACCTCTGTTAATTGGTATTTCTAAACAGTAAATTTAACCTGACTCTTGAGAAAAGAACATGACAAGAAATAAGATGTAAATCCCTTTAATAAAACTCAATGAAACGCAGTGTAACAAAGGAAAAGAATCCAACATAAAGCAAGTAGATAACATTTACAACCACAAAAGAAAAAAAAACCTGTACAACTCTAAATGCCTGGAGTCACTTCTATTTTTCCAAAGATTTTTTTAATTAACCATTTTGTGATGACTGAGGATAAACTTGGGAGTTTGGGGCGAGAGGGGTAAGGGAGGCATGTAATGTGATTTTATCTTTTATTTTGATTTTTTTTTTTTTAAATACATGAGTGTAATCTCATACACAGATGTATGCCTCATCAACGTGGCTGCTGAAGTTATTTTTTTAAACCCACTGCTGCAGCGTACAGCAGGAGGACAATGAGGTGTGGCCAGGAGTGTTATTTGTACAAGATGTCGTAATGGCCAGGTCTATAGAGGAGGAAGATGCGTGGGTCGCCGCCTTCAGGGAAAACGTGGTGATTGACTGTTCCTCCCTCTCCTCTATCCATGTACTCCACCAGGATGGAAACGTTCAGGGCCTGGGCTAAGGCGATGATGTGAATGTGGTCACTTTCTTTAGACATAGGCTCTACCTCCTTGAAAAACAAAGAAAGAAGCACATTAAGTGTGAGTTTGTATTTGCAGGGTTTAAATGGTTCAATATGGAACCTTATGATGATTCGTGTTATAAAACCCACCTGCTGACAGAACTCCTTGACAGAGCGTCCTCCTTCTATGAAGTGCTGAAAGAAACCGTACTCTCGCTGCAGGTAGCCCGAGGTGAGCAGCCGCAGGTACACGACCACGTAGTCTGACACGTTCTGGTCGTTGAAGGAGTTCAGCAGCTCCTGCAGGTTTGGCTGTTTCTCGCACAGTTCGATCAAATCCATGAACTGGGAGGAGAGACATCATTTACATCATTATACTGATATGTGCATGTCCTGCTTGCCAAATTACTGTCCAAATCTAAGGCGTCTGTCTGCTCCAGATCACCAAATATATCGTGTGCTTTGGCAGATGACCATTCAGAAGTTGGCAGGGCAATGAGCAAATTGCAATAAACGCCATCACACATTTAATCCAACAGGATAAAAGACATACTGTTAAGTACTGGGAGCATTAATGTATTTTCTTGTAAAAGAAACTCACAGTATTGTGAAAGTCTTCGATGGTAAACTCAGTGAAGCCCTCGTTAACCAAGTCCAGTTTACTTTTAGCTGCAACTGCTTTGAACCTGAAGAGAGACAAAAAAAAAAAAAAAAAAACATGTATTCAATAACTCATGGCAAACACAGTTTTCACCATTAGATGTTAGATGACTGCATACATAAATATATAATTACATAACTACAAACTAAATATATCAAATCTGTGCAGCCATGAGACGGCAAAACTGTGCCAAAACAGACTTTAATGGTCCAAGATTACAAAAGTGTGAACTTAAGTCTTGAGACTGATGGCTACTACAGCACTAACAGTATGTGAAACTCACTTCTGAAGTTCTTTGCTGTCATCTAGCAGGGACTCGAGATGTGCGAAGCCAAAGGCTCTGTAGAAACAGTTCCCATCTGGCCGTGTCTTACGAATGTACGAGTATTTTTTGTGTAGGTCCTGCAACAGAACAAGTAAAGAATTACACATAATCAAATGCAACAACTGTATTTGAGTATGTAAGGAACACAGAGTTTTGTTCAGCGGTTTTCGATAAAATGATGCCCCACTGTGGAGGAAGTGCACCTTGATGTGGGTGCAGTAACCTGAGAGCAGAGGCTTGTACTACGAAGCAGGTTTTGAGGTTATTGAGGTAACCTCAGGATTACCCCTGCATTCTCAGTAGTATGAAGCTAGATCACTTTTAACGAGAATGAACCACTGTGGGAAGCAGGTCAACTTCAGAGGATAACATCACAACCTGTCAACACCCTGACCAATCAGATCACTGGGGAAAAAAGGATTGCTCCATGGACAAAAGTCCTGAGTTGTAGCCACACACTGTAGTAGTAATTGCAATAACTAGCTACTGCATCATGATCATGGTGGCACATCAGGGGCATGTTCAATCTGAAAACTGCATGCACCATTTTGCTCCTGTTTCCAGGTTGAACAACGTTTCCTCAAAATGGTGTGTGCAGCAGCCTTTCAGGTGTGTTTTCTCTCATTTAGTGGGTGTGTCAGTTGTGTGCCCAATCAGTGGCATTATGTATATAAAGCAAATTTTAGTAGATCTTTACTTATTGTACATACAATTTTGTTTCCTACACCAATAAAGCCCCTTTGAATCAAACTGAATTAAACCCTGCAATATTAAAACATAGTGCGCCTGCATAACACAACAGTGTGTTTAATGCACCACTGTTCTGGTTTAAATGAACATTCTCTTACGTTATACGCTATATCGCTTAACTCCGGACGGCACTCTGTCAGAAGACTCCACTTGCAAATATCCGCATGGGACTGAGCTCGAATTGTGACGATGCCGGTGAGTATTTCCAAAGCGCTGTCAATCACGAAGGGATTCAGCCTTTTAGACAATTCCTCCAATCATCATGCATACACCGAGCGTCCTCCCCGACCTGCCGTTCCATTAGGTCCCAGGGAAGCTAAGCCTCCCTGGAAGTGATGATTTTGTCGCAGTTATCCAATGACTGTCTCGCTTTGCTGCATAAAAAAACCTGCTCAGCGCTGTCTCATAGGAATGCTTGGAGGCTCGGCGTCCACCGTGCTGATGCGAGAATGTATGACAGGGAAGTTGCGTTTGAAAACTGGTGATAAAAGCTGACATTTAAACATCATAGTCATGATGTTAAAAGTATCCTAGCACACGTTAAATGCAATCTAAATCATTATTTTATTTTTTTTGTGATCAATTGTTTATTGATTTTTTGCAGACAACACATAGGACATTAAAAGAAAAACATTTGGTGGGGGTAGCATAAGAAATTACCGCCTTTGTTGTCTTTGTTTTCACCCGATTAACCCCCTGTCCCCCACCCTCCTGCCAATTAGCATATTGAATTCATAATATTGTTCAAACATGGCAAATTCTTACTTTAATGTAAATTCAATAGTGCATATTTGACCATTTCTTATATGAAATTTTAGGGCAAGTTCAGCCCCCCTTGTTTCGGAGCAATCGCCCCTGCATGAGACACCTGTGTAACGAGAAGTGGAAATAAAAACCAAAGATTGTCTTTTTTTAGAAAACATTCCACACACTGTTAATTGGCTCCTGTGATTATAAATACAACATTTCACTCAGAGACCTCATCAGTCATGGACTGCTTTTCTACTCTTTACATCAGTAGCAGAATCAGTCTGCCATTACTTACTTACTGAGTAGTTTTATGTGAAATATTCAGAGTAGTGTCTTTATCGTCCAACTAAATAGCAAGGAATCTTCACTCTACACTTAGGTCATATGTAATAATACCTACATATTTTAAGTCTTAGCCTACTTTTCACATTTGGAAATTATTTCCAGTGTTTATATCTTTTTATTCAGTTGTACGATTACAGGCATTTATATTTCACTTGGATGAATATGACTTTACACAACGGCATGTCATTTCTGTCTCTACGTGGTCCTGCGATTACAATTCTCCTCTGCGCTCTGTATCACACACGGCGGAATTCCACACTGATGCGCGTGCACATACTGAGCACACTCCCACCAGCAGACAGAGAGCGCGCGTCGGAAAATATGTAGCATCAAACACCTGATAAGCATACTGGATATCCTACGCTAAACTTGCTTCATGTAGTGTGGTTTGACTAACCTTGATCTTGAGCTGATAAACCGTGTCATCCTCAGCGTACTCCCTCTGCAGCACGGCCAGATCCTGTCTGTCTGACACTAAAGGGTTACTGTTGGCTATCTAGATACCCAAGCACAAAAAAAAAAAATAAATAAATTAGTGCATGCACTGTGAGCAACTAAACACAAGGGTGACAATGTCCTGCCCAGCCATGGGCTGTGCCTGTAGTCTGAATAAAGGTTGCAGTTTTGACCAACAAAATTATCTATACATTTAAAATTCAATTATACAGAACTTCCAGTGAAATTTTGGAAGTGTGAAGTTTTTATTATAAAAAAATGTATACATTATCATTAACTGGCCATGGCTGTGCATACCATTTTGAAGTTATCTTAACAGGTCAAGGTCAATGGTACTGATTTGTGTGAAGCTTTTAAAGACTGTACCCAAAATTCAATTTTGCATTTTCTTAAAAAGGTCATGAAAATAAACATCAATTGCAAAGGCAAAGCATTAGGGCATCTTCTGTGACAGCTTCATGTGAAGGGTTCAGCTGTGTCCTCAAATCAGCTGAGTCTTCTGGATGTCAACATGTATAAGAAACAAGTGGAATCTGGAAACTTATTGATCCTGAAAAGAGTTTGCTCACCTCTTGCTGAATTCTGTCCTGTTGAGCAATTATGGCCTCATCATATGCGAGGCAGTTCACTCCTGTAAGAGAAGGAGAACAGATTAATTAGGCTTCAGGAGGAAACACTCCAAAGGAAGATAGACAGATAGGCTACAATGATGACCAGCATTGTACAAGGCCAGTGAGTGGTAGTTTCAATGGGCCCCACACAAGTTACTTGTTATGCACCTAGGCTAGTTACCTCAAAATCTTCTCATCACATGATCAAATAGAGACTTGACATTGGATTACACCAACACAAAGATTGCCACTGAATATTTTACAAAAAAAAAAAGGAAAGAAAACCATGATGAAGATGGTTTTGCCTTTTCAGTTGCATATATAGCAAATGGCACCATTTATAATTAAATATGAATTCTTCTTTGAACACAGGCATATTTCTTCATGAGGTGGCAATCTGAATAACAAACACAAACTCAGTTTCTGTCCACATATTATTGGTAGGCCCTCTCTCTATGAGCGACTTCACCCCATGGGCACCCTGAGGCCAGTGATGGATGTTTCCATAAGAATCCTTTAATGAATTAAGTGGCATCTGGATTTCAAATCTGTATCAGAACAGAGCCAAGGTTTATGAAACAATCCAAAAGAAAAATTGACAATCCAAAAATTCACATCCCTTAATGCAGCGCTCTCAACATTTTTCAAGACAAGATCCCTAGACAGACCCCCATTTGATATGATTTTGCTTCAGGGACCTCTATTTGAGAAGATTTAGTAGTCAGATATGATTGAGACCAGAATTCTGTAGCTGTCAACGACTGCAGAGGGAATGAAAACTATGATCACAATAGTCACTCTTATGACTCTTACTGACATTGGGCTCACTTGTGTGGTGAATTAAATAGTAAAAAAATAGCTATTCCAGATTTGTCAGGGGACCCCTGGAACTCCCTCAAGGACATTGCTGGAACTCCACGATACAGCAAATGAGTGACTATAATGTTGAAATGCTGGTATGTTGGAAGGTCAATAATGTAGATCTGCAATCTCGCAAATGCAGTAGCAAGCAACAACAAAAATCCGCTGTTAAATAATGATGCCATTGTTAAAGCTTAGAAATTCAGGAATAAACACAGCGGTGTGAGTATACACAAAAGTAGCCTGCTTTGCCCTCTAGCAAAACAATGGTTACAGAAACCACCTGCACACACAGACAGTAAAGCTGTCTATGCAGGTGTTGTATGCAGCCCTGCCACCTAAACAATACAGCTGGATTATCATCTTTACATTCACAATACAACCGCAACGCGTTTTCGCAATTCCCGTCAAAAACAAGCCACAGCACAGATTAGAAATGATTTGATTCATGAATTTGTTCATTTATAATCTCTCCAACTATTCTGGGTCGCTTGTTTGCAAGTGAAGCACCAGAAGCTGCACTGCACGTTGCATGCACAAATAAATCTGGCTGTACTGTTTGGGTGACACAAACCACCCGGCCGGACAAAATGATGCAGCTCCAACGCAAATTGTTTCGCGGAGGCAGAGATGGTTGGTGCACTTAGTGGCTGTTGTGTAAAAACTTGTATGTGGATCTGTTTTTGTTCATCAGTAAATTATTTTCTTGACATTATGAGGAGACAGGCGAGGTGTCTGCTTGGCGACACCAACATTGCACTTACGTCAATAAAAAAAGAATCAGATGGGTATAAATTAAAAATGTAACATAATGGAGATATTAATAAAGCATTTACGAAGCCAGCGACATGCTCTCTTCACACCACATGCTGTCACCACAAGCAACATAAAAACAAGTTAATCCACAACACCGGCTAACGTCAGTCAGCTCAACTTAGCTAGCTCGACCTGTGCGAAACAAAACAAAATCTAGTCACGACGAATATGTTAATATCGCTGACATAGAGGGGGTGACCTTTCCTTAATGTTCAGCATACAAGTTCAGTATTTCCTTAGGTCAAAAACTCTGCGACTGTCATTTACTGTCGCTCTGTCTGTAACTAAACAACCGTTTTTTCTTTGTGTAGCGATGGTAGCTAGCTAACGTTAGCCAACAAGCTGTGGCCTCTGTCTCCCCCTCATCCCTGCATGTCCACCGCCGTTATAACGGAAAGGGCAACGACTTTAACACCGAGCGGACACTCGCATGGATGTTGGCTGCCTTTGTTGGAGAGGTGACCGCGCTGTTACATGGCTGTTTAGTGTTGTAACGGTTTCTCTCACCCTCCACCTCTCCCTGTGATGATTCCTGCTGCTCTTCCGCCATCTTAGCTATCGAGATGTGTTTCCTCCTTCTGCATGACCTCATTCATTACACACTTCCGGCCGAGGCTAATTTGCTTGTTTGTGTTTGTTTAATATTTCTTAACAACAATGGGAGACATTCCTATGTCGAGAGAAGTATGTCCCATGTCACAATGTGCCAGCAAGCCTTATGTTGAAGTCTGGGTTAGCCCTCTTCCCAGCTAACATTTATATGTGGGGTCCATGTGGGTAATAAATATATTGAAAAATGGATACTAAGTTCCATAATCAGCCCATGCCAATTGCACACATGGGTGGGTTTACCCAAGTGGGCCCCACATAGGTTATGCTAAGGCTACCTGGGCACCAAGTGGGTATGGGCCCAAAATGGGCATCATATCTGGGGCCCACATGTGGGCAATTGAAATGGGGCCATCGCAGAACTCGTGGGCAATCCCATGTTGCCCATTTTCAGCCCATTTACACACAAATACTGGCTGGGTTGGAATGTGTCAGGACTGTGCTGGCGTGAATGTTTTCTTATCCCTAGGCTAAAAGGTCCCTTAGCCTAGGGATAAGTGTAGTGCAAAAAGCCCATAGTCTGAATCAAAGCCTTTATTTACAGTAACTTGTGGGTAGAAAACCCTCACATCACATAAAATCAACCAGTGCTGAGCAAATGCCGCCTCAATTTGTTTACTTTTTAACCACCCAAAAGGCTTTTCCAACAGGGAATTAAAGTGGTTTTCTCAAAGCCAACAGATTTTATTGATAAACATGGTAATATACCTTGGCACAACACTGAAGTTGCTAGTCTACTGTGGCCTCGATTGGTCAGTGTGTTGGGAAAAGTGGAGCAAAAATTAAAATATATATTTCTATGTGGCTGAAATTCATTGCCCTGACCATAACAGTATATTGCTTAGCTTCCATGCTGGTAGATTTAGTTTATCAATGGCAAGATGATGGCAAAGTAACATACGCACAGCAGAAACATTAGCTAGGTCGGACCATAGTATTTAACTGTACACTTTTAAATGTTACAGCTGAAAATGACAACAGAAATCAAATATATTTGTGTGGCTGAGGTGAACGAAATGGGGGCCATGTAAATACCCTAATATTTGAACTGTTGCAGTTAAAGAGACATACAAATCCTGCTTTATTTTCATAGGAGGGCCAAGGCTGGATCATCAACACAGAAGGGGCAAATGCCCCAGGGCTCCAGAACCTTGGGGGGCATTAAAGGCCACACTGTGTGTTTACAGCGTGGTATTTGGTTCTTGGTGATTAATTGCTAATTAGTTTGGTAAGAATTCATTTGGCAAAATTAGAAACTAAAATATGAGAGCAATGCTGTGTCGCCTGCATTATTATAAATAATGATCTGTTTTGTATGACCCTGTGTCAAAATCTAGTTTTAATACCTTTTAATGTTTTTGTTGATGTTATGCTTACACGGTCCTTATTCCTGAATTAAGAACTTGCAGCCAGAGTAGGAGGAGCAGGTGGTTAATAGGGCCCACAGCTCATCTTGTCCTTTAATCCAGTCCTGCCCTGGGCACCTCAATTTTGTTAATCATCCCCTGAAAACATTTTTCAACCATTCCTAAGCAAACCAGAATATCAGTGTAAGCCCCTCATATTAAGATCATTCAGAAAATAGTTTTTACCCAAAAGCTTGTGTTAGGACCAACGCTTTACAAAAGAACATGCACTTTTATTTCAAACCATCATTACAAGCTGATACCCATACATATCCCTTAAAACAAATGAAAATCCAGGCAAGTGACCAGGAGAACCATTTCCCCAGGTCACAGTGAAATTTCATAGTTAACATAGTTTTGCAGTAGGCTCATTTGGGTCCCTGCACTTTCCAACAGTACACATCAGGGGGCACTGTCTGCTCTAAAAACAATCTGCACATAATGCCATTCATCTGCTGCTGCCACGGCACATTGTCACACACGATCTCATATTTGTTTTGTACTTACAGAAGGTAACAAATCAAAACAGTAGCAGTATAGTGTGATACATGTGTGTAGAACAAAATAATACTTCATATTTGCCAAAAAGGCAAAAGTGAGTTTTTTAATATTATCCCTTTGACACATTGCTTCCCATATGAGGGCTGTAACAGAACCCAGATACATACAAATATACAAAACGTATCTACCACTGTTCTTATACAGATAAATAATACATGCCTGGTTTTGCCTCAGTATCAAAAATCACCAGTTTATGTCAAATTCCTCTTTGACAGTCATCTTGTCTTGAATGTTAAAGAGAAGTCCTGCAGGCAGAGAAAACTCCAACATACAGATATCTGTGGTCACTAGTGTAAGAGTCCAAGTGTATTTACAAAAGTATCACATAAAGAATGTATTTTACAAATGTACAGCAGGTTTTCCAACTTTAATCCTCTGTATATGTTTGTGGATTCATGACGGTACACAACATGTGAATGTTTTTATTTGTTTAATGTGTGTGTGTGTTTAATAAAATAGTATTAAAACTTCCATCCTCATGACATAGGAGCAGGAGCAGGGTAGATTATGTATCTGCTATGTGCGTGTGTAGCACAGGAATTTGCTTATGCTGTTGAAGTATATAGGTGAGTTGAAATTATGTCAGTATGGAGAGTTAATTTATACACCTTTTACGTATTAAAATAAATACGTCCATTTCAAATGTTGTAAACGTCACTGTCATACTTCTATGCATCCTCTATGTTGGCATAAATACAGCCAATAGATGGCACTGGAGGGCAGAATCAAAAGTTTGACACAACATCAGAGGTGACAGTGGAGGAGGTCACAATATTGTCCCTTTAAACCAAGGCAGTGCCGTAGATGGCGGTCCAGACCAGTGTGTACCCATCGAACCCATTTTCATTCAGATATCTAGAGGTGAGCGTTCAGGGGACTCCTTTAAAAATGTCTATGCTGGTTGTTGCCTGGCCAAAATTTAGCCCAACTTCGGAGTGTTATTTAGTCCCCTTCACTACAAGCTATGCTAACATGGTTGGTACCAATGGATGTCTTAGATTTTCTAGTTTCAGAGGATACACTTTCTTCACACCACTGCGTCTTAAAGAAAGTAATATCGGCCTCGTATTATTATCGCCTGGTGGGGTTAGGGGGGCAAGTGATTGTATGCCCCCTGGCCCCCGCATTAGGGCACCACAGTGTTTTGGCTGCAGTATGAAGTCTTTATCTGATCCAAAATGTCTCAGCTCTTAAAGCCACAACAACAGTAAGACAATGTGGAGGTAAGAATGTTGCAGGTGTGGCAAGAGAGGAACAACCCCATGGTTTGGATCAGATCCCAAACTGTTGTGTAAGGGAACGTGACACAGGCAAAGCTACTGACACACTGAACACCTCTACAGTTAAAAATCCACGCTCAGTACAGAGGTGTTGCAATCTAAGTTTCTGATGTACCAACGTTCCCACAGCCTCCTCGACTTGTCCAGCGTTTCCTGATTTCCTACTGGTCATGTCTTTGAGTGCTTTCAACATCCCCCACTAAAGGAATGTATGCTGCATTCACCTGTTCGTTACAGCCATGTAGAGCAGCAGATAGTGTATTGCGAAAGATGAGGAAAAAGATATTGTCTGCGATTAAACGCTGTAGTGGCTGCATCGGAAATATTGCAACATCATCTCTGTTTGTGCCAGTAATTCCGGGAATACACAGCATAATGTTGATCATCAGAAATCAGGGAGAAATCAGATGTCCAGAAATGTCCAGTAGATGCTTTAGAGTAGATTTTCCTTTTATTCTCTTGCACCATGTTCCCACACAATAATCAGACGCAGAATTGTAGTCACTTGCATTGTTTTCTGGGCTTTGACCAAACTTTGCCAATGTATCCACATTTGGCCCAAATCTAAGACCGGAGCTGTCCAGTCTTGTAGTTTCATGTGTTCTTTTCCAGCTCCGTGTTAAACTATCTGGGCCTTGTGAATCAGGGAGGCATGGGGACTGACCACAGCCGGACTCGGCCGGGGTTTGGGTCGGATTGTGCCATTAGTCTGCTGATAGCGTGCACTGTGAGCCTCAGACACTTGGGAGCTGTTGGTCTCGCTGTCTTGGTCATCAGGATGCTCCTGACTGGCAGGACCCCCCAAACCCTCGTCTACTTCATCCTCATCATCTGTCACCGCTGGGTAGCTCGAGCTTGTAGGGGGGTGCTGGTGATTCTTGGCAACACTTCCCGGCCGTGAACCCCCGTCTGTTGGGATAATGGCGCTTCCATTTAGCTGTCTTACAATCTCGGTGGACTGTACCATCGGGAAGGGCGATGGCGTGAGAGGAGGGTGGAAACGAGTTTCCTGCTGCAAAGACACAGAGTAGTCACACTTCTTAATTGCATCATTATTAGGGTGAGTTTGCAAAGGTAAAGCTGGGTGAGATGCATTCCACAATTTGATGAAATCAGGCTTTGACTTGCCCAGAACAACACATGAACAAAGCTACACTTACTAAAGAGATGGCGCTGTTTCTCACATATGTCTCCACTCGGAGTCGGTTCTCCTCGTCTCTGTCCAGAAGCCTTTCTCTTCCTCTCCGCGAGTTGTTGTGCAGGACTGGTCTGCCCAGGTAGTCAAATGCTCCCCCTCCTCCCCTGCCACCTGAGATAGTAGATCGGCTGTCACGGCAGAGAGCCTGCTCCTGTCAACGCAGGAAAAGACACTGATCAGTATTCACACATACACTGATTAGGCCCACAGATTGTGTTCTCTTTTTCACCCTAACTTAAACAGAAGTGACTTTAGACAGCCTATAGAACAGTGAAACAGGCCAAATCATAGTGACATAACTTCATTTACTTCTGAGTGCAGGACAAGCACAAACACACATAGACAAGTAAACAAACACACACAAGATTGCAACACATGCGCAAACACACATAAACAGAAAACAGACAAACACAGACACAGAAACATACACACACTAATTATGTTTAAATGTCATTCAAGTGTTTAATGTCACATTTCACCCCAGGCCCTGTTACAGCTAACCCAGACTATGGGGTGAATTGTAACATTTCAGTCCTTGTGTTTGAGACTAAGCCTTGCCCTGTCTGTTACAGAGAAAGCAGCTACACCACTTAATAGCAGACACATGTAATTAGGTCGCATCACATTTTTTTTTTCAGAGAGCTGCAAGATACAAACAGAAATGTCAAAAATGTTCCAACCATCCAATCTCCCCTGCAGTTTAGCTGTAAAATGAAACAGTTTGTGACCCTGCTGCCATGTTGCAAATAGTCATGGCAAAACGAAGCCCTGTCCATGGACCAGAGTGAAGTTTCCCATTTAGCAGCTAAAGGGTGCACTAATTCTTGCTGAGAAAAAGTTACCTACAGCAGCTTTAATGAATTAAACAAAAAGTTCAACATATTGGGAAACATCCTTCTTTGCTTTCTTGCTGAGAATTAGATGAGAAAATTGATTCCACTCTTGTATCTGTATGCTTTGTCCAAACGTGACAAACTCCACCTCCCAGCAGTTATATCAGTTACCACTTATCTGCGGTTTGTTTTTTAATCCGTAAAAAAAAAAAGAAGAAGTGTAAAACAGATATGTTGCAGTTTTAGTACCAGACCATTTCTTGACTGAACACAGTTACATCCTGGTATCCGATCTTCTCATTTAACCTTCAGCAAGAAGGCAAACAATTTCCCTTTCCCACAGTTTCCTCTTTAAACATTTTCTAAAAGGAATGACTGACGTGAAAATTTCCTTTGCTAAAAATATCCCTGTTAGATTAAGATTCTGTCACCCTATTGGCAGATTTATCGAGTTATTGAGGAAATACAAGATTTTAAAATATAGTGTAACTGCTGTAGCTGGCGTGCCCTAGGGGCACTTTAAAAATTAGTTTTTGCCAAGATAAGCAAGATTATGCAAAACTTAAATGGGTCTGAAATTTCTCTGTGTTTCCTGCCAGATTGTGCCACCAAAACTGGGTATTTTAAGCCAAAACATGATCTTTTCTAAACAATAACAATGCGTTTTGTGTGCCTAAACCTAACTACACATTAATCACAGAATTGTTAAAATGTAAAGAAATCTAAAGTTTCAACAAATTCTACATAACATTATGCAGATGTTACCTATCCATGGTTTGCAGAAACCTACAATGCTAACATTTATTGTGGCAACTGGGTTGGCGTGTCCAAAGAAGTTTTTTAGTCAGTGCACAGCAAGTTTGGTGGTGAACGTGCAAAAATTTGAATTTTGTCAACAAATAAGTATATCAACATGATAACAAAAATTAGGTAATAATAAACAAGAAATTAATCAGTTTATTTGTGTCATTAGTCAAGTCATTAGTTGGCAAGATTTCATTGGTCGCTTATATGCAGAAAAACAAAAAACAAATGTGAAACTCTATTAGGAGCTGCACCTTGTCAAAAATAAATCAAAACCTATATGACTGGACTATGTGGGAATTTAATATGAAAGGACAGATCCAAGAAGTGGCCACGCTCAGTAGTCAGACAGAAGTCACATTAATTTCCAGGGCTGGTACCTGCGGTGTCATGTCCAAGGAGTTAAGTTAGTTATTTTTAGTTCTGTCTTGTGTCTATGTTGTCTCGTGGCTTCCTGTTTTATTTTGACATCCAACTCTCCTCTCGTTTCAGGTAACTTGCCCTTTCCTCTCGTGTGTTCCCACCGGTCTGATTGTCTGCCCTGCCCTGATTGTTTCCACCTGTTTCCCATTACCTTGTGTGTGTGTGTGTGGGTATATATAGTCTGTGTCTCCCTTTGTCCTGTGCCAGTTCGTCTTGTCAAGTCAAGGTCCTCCACGTCCCATCTATGGTGTGTCAGGTTATGTATTCTTTTGATACTTTGCTCGGCCTTTGCCATTGTTTAATTTTATGTTAATTTGATACTTTATCTAGCTTCTTCCTCGATCCTTGTTGTTTTCCTCGCAAGAGTGATTTTTTGTTATTCTGATTTGGTTTTTGGATTTTCCTCTGTAAGAGCGATTTTCATTTGTTACTTTGAAATTAAAGATTGTTTATTTGCACTTTAATCGGTCTCTGAGTTGTGCATTTGGGTTCAGATTCAGGTTCAGTTGTGACATTACGAACTGGCCCGCATGAACCCAGCCGACTCAGATCAATTGACGGCAGCTATTCGCTCCCAAAATGCCCGTCTAAGTCAGCAGGAGGAGCAGATGTCCGCTCTGCACAGTGGAGTGAAGGGGCTGGCGAACTGTCAGGAGGATTTCAAAGCAGCTATAACCAACCAAGTGAACCTCCTGGCAGCCCAAGTACAGCAAGTCCTGGCTCACCTCACAAAGGATCCCTCCTCTCCTGACACAGCAGCCACATCGTCTCCGGCAGCTGCTGGAGCAGCATCGGTCCCGGTTTTCCACGCCACGGCTCCTCGCCTCTCCCCGCCCGAGAAGTTTTCCGGTGAGTCTGGAGAATGTCGGCCTTTTATCGTTGACTGTGAAATGCATTATGAACACTTGCCCTCAGCCTTTCCTACAGAACGATCCAGAGTGGCATTTATGATTTCCCACCTCACTGGGAGGGCGAGGGCGTGGGCTACCGCTGAGTGGTCCCGTGATTCACCTATTTGTGGATCCCTCGAGGAGTTCAAACGGGCTCTAAGGAAGGCTTTTGATCCCCTCTCGTCCGACCGGGAGAAAGCACGTGAGTTAAGTGATATCAAACAAGGTATGGACTCTGTTTGTGATTATGCCATCCGCTTTCGTACCCTTGCCACAGACAGCGGCTGGAATGCCTCAGCACTCTATGATGTCTTTCTTAAGGGACTGTCTGACCAAATTCAAGACTTGTTAGTGCCCCTTGACCTGCCTCAGACCTGGATTCTTTGATTACCCTAGCTATAAGAACTGACAATCGTTTGCAGGAGCGTCAACGAAGCCGAGACCCCAGGGCGCCATCGGCTGGTCGCCATCAGGGTCGCGCCGTGGCGTCTACACCCAGTGGGCGGAGCTTCTCACGTTTCCCATCGCCGGTTCCACGGAGAAGGGTGGCCAACGAGGAGGTAGAGGAGCCCATGCAGCTGGGACGAGCCAAATTGTCCACGGAGGAGCGTCGTCGTCGCCTGCAGGAGGGCAGGTGCTTCTACTGTGGGCAGCAAGGCCATCTCCTTGCAGCGTGTCCAGCAAAAGGGCAGGCTCCCCAGTAGACGGGAGGGTACTGGTGAGCCGTTTCTCCTCCGCTGAATTCCCTCCTCGAGCCTTAACAGAGATCAAGGTAAAGCATCATGACACCACAGTTTGTCTTGGGGTACTCATAGACTCAGGGGCTGATGAGAGCCTCATGGACTGGGATTTTGCCACTAGACTGAATTTGAGAACGGAACAATTATCCCAGCCTAGAGGCCAGTGCTCTCGATGGGAGCGTGATATTCCGGGTGACCCACAAGACTGAACCACTGACTGTCATCATTGGTGACCACCAGGAACTCATGTGTTTTTATTTGTATAGCTCTAACCAGCACTCTCTTATTCTGGGTTTCCCATGGTTAAAAGAACATAACCCGCACATTGACTGGAGTACTGGGAGGGTTTTGAACTGGGCTGAGAGTTGTAAAGACAAATGTTTAAAGTCATGTCATGATTTTAATGTGAAAACTGTTTTTAATGCTGTCTCTATTAATTGTGACACAGACTCTGAGACTCCTGACCTGACTTCTGTCCCAAGATGTTACCATGATCTGGGTGAGGTATTCAGCAAAAGTAAAGCTACTTCCCTCCCTCCTCACAGACCCTATGATTGTCCCATTGACTTGATCCCAGGGGCCCCTATTCCTAAGGGTAGATTGTATTCTATCTCTGGTCCTGAGAAGAAGGCCATGACTGAATATATTGAGGCCTCATTAAAGGCTGGTCTTATTCGTCCCTCTTCATCTCCAGCTGGGGCAGGGTTCTTTTTTGTGGGGAAAAAAGATGGGTCTCTCCGGCCATGCATTGACTATGGGCCTCTCAATGATATTACCATTAAAAATCGGTACCCTCTGCCACTCATGTCATCAGCTTTTGATCAGCTTCAGCAGGCCAAAGTATTTACCAAATTGGACCTGAGAAATGCCTACCACCTGGTTCGCATCCGAGAGGGTGATGATGGAAAACAGGCTTTAACACACCCAGTGGCCATTACGAATACCTGGTAATGCCATTTGGGTTGACTAACGCCCCTGCTGTCTTCCAAGCCATGATTAATGATGTACTTAGAGACTTCCTGAACCTCTTTGTCTATGTTTACTTAGACGACATATTGATCTTCTCCCCAGACTCAGACTCTCATGTTCGCCATGTACGTCAGGTTCTCCAGCGGTTGCTGGAGAACCGTTTGTACGTTAAAGCTGAAAAGAGTGAATTTCATGCCGACACTGTATCTTTCCTTGGCTTCATCATAGCCCCTGGGAAGACGCAAATGGATCCGGCTAAAGTTAGCGCTGTGGCTCAGTGGCCCACACCTGATAGCCGTAAGAAGGTTCAGCAGTTCTTGGGATTTGCTAACTTTTACAGACGCTTTATCAGAAACTTCAGCACCATAGCTGCACCCCTCCATGCGCTCACATCTCCACTGACTCCTTTCCTGTGGTCCTCAAGCTGAGGAGGCCTTCCAGCAGCTCAAAGCACGGTTCACCACCGCTCCCATCCTCACAGTTCCTGATCCCAGCCGGCAATTCGTGGTGGAGGTGGACGCCTCCAATAACGGGGTGGGGGCGATACTCTCCCAGCGCTCCGAAAAGGACAACAAGCTTCACCCCTGTGCCTTCCTGTCTCGGAAGCTTTCGCCGGCTGAGAAGAACTACGATGTTGGAAACCGTGAGTTGTTAGCTGTCAAAGTAGCCCTGGAGGAGTGGAGACATTGGTTAGAGGGTGTGCAGCATCCTTTCATTGTATGGACTGATCACAAAAATCTGGAATATATTCGCAAAGCGAAAAGACTGAACTCACGTCAAGCCAGATGGACATTGTTTTTTAACCGTTTTAACTTTGTGTTGTCTTACAGGCCGGGCTCTCAGAACACCAAGCCCGACGCCTTGTCCCGTCTGTACGACCCCGAGCCTACTGCCAAGGAACCTGAGCCCATCCTCCCACTGAACCGTGTGGTAGGAGCGGTGACTTGGCAAATAGAATCTGAGGTGAAGCGAGCTAATGGGGAGAATCCGACACCTAGTGGTTGTCCGGTAAATCGCTTGTTTGTCCCTGTTGATATGCGTCCACAGGTGATCCATTGGGCTCACGCCTCGCTGCTCACCTGCCATCCGGGAGTCAAACGAACCATGCATGCCATTTCCCAGAGGTTTTGGTGGCCCTCCATGGAGCGTGAGGTTCGAGAGTATGTGGAGGCATGCTCCGTCTGCGCCCGCAACAAGACTTCTTCCAGAGCGCAGATGGGGTTGCTGCAGCCGCTCCCGGTTCCTACTCGTCCCTGGGCTGAGATCTCCCTGGACTTCGTCACGGGGCTCCCGGTCTCTGAAGGTAACACCACTGTCCTCACAGTGGTGGACCGATTTTCTAAGATGACTCATTTCATTGCTTTGCCCAAGCTGCCATCTGCCAAGGAAACAGCTGACATTATGATGACTCATGTGTTTCGTATCCATGGATTTCCTAAGGATATTGTTTCAGATCGGGGGCCCCAGTTCATCTCCAGATTCTGGAAGGAGTTCTGCAAGCTCATCGGAGCCACCGTCAGCCTCACCTCTGGGTATCATCCGGAGTCGAACGGCCAGACAGAACGTCTCAACCAGGAGTTGGAGACATGCCTTCGATGCCTGGTGTCACAGAACCCGGCTTCCTGGAGCAAGAATCTGGTGTGGGTGGAATATGCCCACAACTCGCTCCCCACCTCTGCCACAGGCATGTCACCGTTCCAGTGTGTCTTCGGCTACCAGCCCCCTGTCTTCTCTGAGGCAGAAAAGGAGGTCACCGTCCCGTCGGCCCACGCCATGGTCCGGCGTTGCCGCCGCATCTGGGAAGCCGCCCGCAAGGTTCTCCTACGCAGTGTGGACCGCATGAAGAGGGCTGCTGATCGGAGGCGCCAACCTGCTCCGGCGTACCAGCCCGGCCAGAAGGTCTGGCTCTCGACGCGGGACTTACCTCTCCATGTCGTCTCCAGGAAGCTGGCTCCACGGTTCGTGGGTCCATATCCGGTGTCGAAGGTCATCGGTCCCTCCTCGGTTCGTCTGCGTCTGCCCCGGACCCTGAGAGTCCACCCCACCTTCCACGTCAGCCGGGTGAAACCAGTCAGGGAGAGTCCCATGGTTCCCGCGGCCGTACCCCCTCCACCCCCCCGGATGGTCGACGGTGGTCCAGTCTACTCCGTCAAGGCTCTTCTGGCTGTGCGCAACAGGGGCCGGGGCAGGCAATTCCTGGTGGACTGGGAAGGCTACGGTCCAGAGGAGCGATCATGGGTCCCCGCAAGCTTCATTGTGGATCCCGACCTCATCACAGACTTCTACGGTCGTCACCCTCACTTGCCTGGTCCGTCAGGAGCCGTCCCTAGAGGGGGGGTACTGTCATGTCCAAGGAGTTAAGTTAGTTATTTTTAGTTCTGTCTTGTGTCTATGTTGTCTCGTGGCTTCCTGTTTTATTTTGACATCCAACTCTCCTCTCGTTTCAGGTAACTTGCCCTTTCCTCTCGTGTGTTCCCACCGGTCTGATTGTCTGCCCTGCCCTGATTGTTTCCACCTGTTTCCCATTACTGTGGTGTGTGTGGTGTGTGTGTGTGTGTGTGTGGTGTGTGTGGTGTGTGTGGTGTGTGTGGTGTGGTGTGTGGTGTCTGTGTGTGGTGTGGTGTGGTGTGGTGTCTGTGGTGTCTGTGTCTGTGGTGTCTGTGTCTGTGGTGTCTGTGTCTGTGTCTGTGGTGTCTGTGTCTGTGGTGTCTGTGTCTGTGTCTGTGTCTGTGGTGTCTGTGTCTGTGGTGTCTGTGTCTGTGTCTGTGGTGTCTGTGTCTGTGGTGTCTGTGTCTGTGTCTGTGTCTGTGGTGTCTGTGTCTGTGTGTGTGGTGTGTGTGTGTGTGTGTGTGTCTTTTGTCCTGTGCCAGTTCGTCTTGTCAAGTCAAGGTCCATGTCCATGGTGTGTCAGGTTATGTATTCTTTTGATACTTTGCTCGGCCTTTGCCATTGTTTAATTTTATGTTAATTTGATACTTTATCTAGCTTCTTCCTCGATCCTTGTTGTTTTCCTCGCAAGAGTGATTTTTTTGTTATTCTGATTTGGTTTTTGGATTTTCCTCTGTAAGAGCGATTTTCATTTGTTACTTTGAAATTAAAGATTGTTTATTTGCACTTTAATCGGTCTCTGAGTTGTGCATTTGGGTTCAGATTCAGGTTCAGTTGTGACATGCGGTTATTACACAGGCTAGTTAATAACATGTTGAGCAGGAAATCCAGCATTGAATCATTTAAGTTTAAGTTTATTTACTTTATTAATCCCCCTGAGGGGAAATTCAATGTTTTCACTCTTGCTGTCAATTACACACAGATCCGAAAGACAAACATTTAGAGAAAGTAAAGGACAAACCCAGCAATTGTCTACCATTTGTTGACTACAACCATGACGTATCATCTGAAACATGTAGGCAGCTACATGCCCATTAGCCACTTAGCACAATCATTACTGCTTTGCCAACAGTGTAATTAACAGGCGGCTCACTCAGTGTGTGACGTGTACTTGTAAATAAAATATAGGCCTATATTTAGGTCCATCTGTACAGTTTTGTATTTCTCTGTAATGTAGCACAGTGCTAACAATGTTACTGATACTATTCTTTCTCAGATCTTGTACCCAAACCATTGTGTTGCCCTGCCCAGAATATATAATTTGATAAACATGCAGGCCACTAGTTGACTAATGGCCCTAAATGACAACTGACTACTATGAGTTCATCATTTCCAGAAATTAATAACAAATGACATAGTTCTTTCCAGGTCACAACAGGAAGAATAACGCTAAATAAAATTCAAGGGCCACTGAATATCATAAGGTTTTAGCAGTGTAGCTAAAGGTCTAAAGCAGGGGTGCCAAACTCATTTTAATTCCTGGGCCACAGTCAGCCCACTTTGATGTCAAGTGGTCCAGACCAGTAAAACCATTGTATAATGACCTATAAATAAATGACAGCACTCCCATTTTTTCCTGTTTCTTTTGGCGTAAAGAGGTACATGCTGAAAATGTTCATCCATTTGCAAAACAGATGATAACCAGCCTGAGATGTCTTGAGAAATATATGTGCAATTCAGTCAGTACCACTCACTACCAATCTGTGTCATTCAATGTGCATTTTTCCATACATGTCCACGCCTGTGTAGTAATGTTGGCATCGCCACACCAAACTAAGGTGGAAGCTATTCAGGAAGCAGGTTGAGTTATCCCTTGCCTTACAGACTATTTATAAACCAAATGTTGTTTTTGCAGTGGCATAGTGACTGGGTTAGATAGGAGATAGAAGTCTGTTTTGCACATAGATCATTATCTTTAAATATGACCATAAGTACTCACTGTTTTGTCAGAGAGCTGTGACTCACTGTTTAACTTGGGCCGGAAATATGGCGCCTCTTAGCCTTCACAAGTGCATCAATATGAGTCATCCAGTGGGCCAGATTAGACCCCTTAATGGGTCAGTTCTGGCCCATGGGCTGTATGATTGATAACCTTGGTCTCAAGTGTTAGAGGCTGATAACTGCAGCAACCATATAAAGAGTTTAAACAGTGAACTGGAATAACCTTGTACAGAACATCATGGTTCTGGTCAGTATTACATGACACCATAGATGAAATTAAGGGGACAGTTTGACATTATGGGAAATATGCTTCTTCGCATTCCTCACTTTTTGTTTCAAGAAATTCAAAAGCCCTGCACTAAAAACATAAGGCCCTTGTCAATATCTGAGATGCGCCAGATCCCGATTCGAAACACTGAAGATCAGAACTTATTCGTCTGGCATCTGGGACAGAAAAGCCTCACTTTACAGTCCTGGCCTGCATGCAGAGTAAGATAGATAACTAGACTGACCCCGAGTGAAGACAGGCTGGTCCTTATGGTCCCCTCCACCCTCAGAGGGATGTTTTCCTCTGTCTGCAATGAAAAGAAACACAGGGCTGGATTAGCTGTGCGACTGGAAAAAAAAAAAAGCCTGCGCCCTTTGTGAAGCAATGATGGATGACAGACATGATATTATCATTGACTGACATGTTATTTGGTATTCATCACAGTACAGAGAAGAATCCTGCGATAAACAATTGTGTGAACATGTGGGACCAGTAGCCTGAATCAGGTCATGCAGACACAGGAGAAAACACACGATGATGCTACAGTAGAACACTATGCTCAGTATGAAAAGAATAATTCAGTCATAGTACCGCTCCTCTGGTATCTGTGCTGACAGAGTTCATTCTCCTAAAAGAAGCTTGCCTGGAGAGAGTACTTATTTCCTCCCTGTAAGAAACAAGACACGGAAAGAAAGAGGGAGAAAGATATTTAAACAACTGAAGAAATTGGCAGAGCTCCACTGTGAATTATATTTGTGAATTTTAGGTTTTAATGTAGTTCATATTGCATATTTTCCATTCTTTATTTAGTTTTCATACATATTTTCTGCTGTTATTTTGCACATCCAGCACACACAGTCATTTATCAACTGAACTTGACACTTTTTGCTGTTATAAATCTACTTATCACACTCTACTGTTGTAGCTGTCAGTGCTAATATGCTTAATAACCCTGATTTGCTCCATTCTTAGTTATTCTTACTGGCTCAATCTTCCCTGCGGAGATCATTAAAGTTTCATCTTATCTCATCTCATCTTTATTAAGAAAATCACAACATACTTCCTCTCAGTCAGCTCCCTCTCCAGCTTTTTGTTCTTGCTTTTGTGATGGCAAGTGACGCAGATTACGACAACGAGCATCAAGATGAGCAGCCCCCCGGCCACGGCCCCCACGATGATCATCAGCATGTTTTCGATCATGTTCTGCGGCTTAGCAGCGTCTGTAAAGCAGAAAGTCAGCAAGGGAAGTTGGCAGATCTATTCTCACAGTGAGTCTTAGTATATAGTGTTGACATTGCTGTCATCTACCTTCCACACTAATCTCCACTTCCGCCTTCCCCACTCCCACAACATTCGTCGCCACACACTGGTAGGTGCCTGTGTCTGACAGGTTTAGGGGTCGCCCAAAAGCTAGTGTTCCATTAGGGTGCTGGTTTACCCCTTCTGGCAACTTTCCACCCATTCTGTAAACAGGACAAAACAAAGTTACTTTACAGCACATTTAGATTACCGCATGGACCTCATGATCTGGATTAAGTGGTAATCCATATTTTTTACAAATGTTGCAACATCTCCAAACATGAGGTTTTTGTCCCATATTCAAAAAATAACTAACCGTTAGGGACTGTACAAAAAAACCCTCCTCACAAAATAAGTGACGTTATTGATTGATGCAATGTATTTTGCTATTAATGTCAATTAAATTTAAATCTTAATATGTTAATAGAATAATAATTTTAATATCGCCACCTGATCAAACAATGGAGGTGTAATTAGCAACTGTGGACAACATGACAAAATGATGCATCCTGTTTACAGATATTCTAGCCAGTCTTTAACAGTTGTCCTTGTCACTTATTTAAATGTTTTGACACATCTGACTTTAAAGCTAAGGTAGGCATTTTTTAAGTCACTGGGCAAAAATCCTACAATAAACTTGTAATTCATGTGGTCTGAGAGAAAAATAGACATCTGGAGTTCCTCTTGGCTCTGTTTTAGGGCTTTAGAAAATCTAGGCCATGACAGGAGATGTTGGCCAATCGTAGGCCATTTCAGAGAGAGGGCAATCCTATTGGCTGTTCCACAATTACAGATGGGCATGCACGGCACTTCAGTGAAAGCCTGCTTCAATAGCAGAGAATCTCACAGAAGGTTGCTATCATGGCATTTGCAACAACAGCCTACACTACAAAGCAACCGAAAAAAAGGAAGACAGACTTCTCAAAAAGAGTCTGAAAGAGAGTCTGATAGTAAGCACAATGGCAAAAGCATTTCAGTGACGGAGAGTAAATGTTGCTAATAGTTTAGCTTTCTGCTAATGGGAGTTAAAGGCTCATGGCTGTGGCATCAAGTTCAGGTTTATGCAGCTAACTTTAGCTAACATCAGAGCCTCAAAACACACAACCTTGGCGAGAGAAGAGAAGTCAGCAGCTCCAGAGACAGGCCCCCACTCGGCCAACACAAACTCAAGCTCTGGGGAATCACACAGCTCTGACTCCCTGCTGGATCAGCAAACTTTCTGTTACTGATGTTACACAAGTTAGACGCTGCACTGCCGATGGCCACCAGCCCGCTGTGATACCCGGGGCTGGGTTGTTTGAGCTGCTAGAGCCACTGACCATAGGTCTGTCTCCTGAGCTGCTGCCCACTTTCCTCCTGGGGAGGCAATCCACAGTGGTGGGGAGTGAGGCAGAGGGACTGTGGGGTGGCTAGCAGCTAATTCTAGTCGCATTTGTGGTCTCGTGAAGAGAAGGAGACAGCAGGGCATGAAGGGGTTAGTCAATGCACAGTCTGCAACTCAACATTGAATAAGATTAGGACAGACAGGTCAGAGGTGCAGGAAGGGGATGTATGTATCTTCAGATTCTGCCTTTTTTGGCCTTTAATGTACTTCTGCTTTTTTTTCTCACCCCTTCACCCCACCAAATGAAAACTACATCTTTTTCTGACTTCACTTTACTTCTACTTTCTGTGGGATGCCATATGCTTTATTCAGTCATGTTGCCTGTAACTGCTCATGCTGACCACACTACCATTTCTGCTTTTTATTTCAAACTAGAACACATAATACACAAAGGACAGTTATGTTTGTATCACGCAGAATTAATCAGTGAGGTAGAGTAGAAATCTGTTTTATTTATATTTAAAAAATCTCTCTTTTAATCTATGTTACAGCAACATAATGGAATCACCGTATATTTCCTGGTAGTGTGACTCAGGGATGATGTTTTTAAAAAGTCGATGAGCAACACAGTCCAGGGTGTTGCCTCACTGTTGTTGTTTTGAGCACATTTGATTTAATTGTTTGGAACAGACTTGACCTTAATGTCTGCCTATAGCTGGGAACATGATCAACCTGCATTGCCCCAGAAGTACAGTGTATTTCCCCAATTATGCGAACATCTGCACTCAAGTAAACTTAGCTTCTATTCACAGAGGTCACACTAACCCCCACCACACACAGAAAACAGGAACTGTCTGTTTTTTTTCACATGCGCAGTAGACACACCTCCGTGATAACATCTCACACAAAATCTACACATTCTGCCTCCTCTTCCTCCTCTCACCCCCTCGCCTTGGCTCACCCCAGCCCCTCTGCCTATACCTGCTCCCACTAGTTCACCTCTCTCATTGGGGCCGCTCATCCCTTTCCCTTTTTCTTCTCATCCCCCCTCTTCCTCCCTCCTTCGTGTGAAACTGTCTCATCTGTCTGCTCTCGGCACAAGTCGCAACATGACACTGTGACACCAGCTATTACTTCACCCGCCGCCTTTTATTGACAAAGCTAACAGGTTTGCCCGCTGCGGCAGCCGCCGCCGCACATTTGTGTGTGTGTGTGTGTGTGTGTGTGTGTGTAGGTGTTCATGTGAAATGTGTGCATGAGTAAGAAGAGGTTGATACCAGAGATTTTGAGTGCTGACTTGGTGCTGTGTATGTGTGTGTATACATGTTCACTTATGAGTGTGTATGCTTGTGTTAATGGTATTTGTCTGGTGAGCCGTACTCACAAAAACTCATTTTACCAAGGTGTGTTTCTGTGACTAACAGCAGGTGATATCTACATCATCGTCTGGCAAATACACCTCAAATCAGGAGAAACCTTAATAAACATTTTACCCACATTTCTTTACATTTTAGGAGTTCCTATGCCCCGTCAAAGGAATTTCTCCCTTGGGGCCTAACTGTCACTCCTCATAATGCCATGGGAGCCATTCCTCCTCCAGTCACTTTAAGTAGCTCATATTTTTCAAGCCAAACTCCATGCCACACCCTAAGAATATTAATGCACCAAAGGAAATGGCTTAAAGATGACAACAGGTGACTCAAGCAGAAGAAGACGGATCTGAGTCAAACCCTCATCTGGTGTGGCAGGCCAGCAATGTGCCGCATTTTTAAGTGACACACACAACGTTTGAATGTGTTAGTTTCCACTGAAGCAGCAAAATCTGCAGGTGACAATGCCAGGGCTTGTTTGGTTAAGTCACATGGAAAGGGTGGAGATCCACCACAACGTCACTGCCAACTTCAGATCAATTTGATAAACCTCAGATATAAAAGCTGCAGAGTTTATTCGTGTTTACTTCCAGAGTTTCTCATTGAAATGACATTTGTATATCCATGAGGTCACACAAAAGTATTGAGTGCATTTTCTTCTTTTTTCATCTTTTGTGGAGCCAATTTCCTATAAGTCCCCCTCCATACATGTTTTAAAGTATGTAAAAAAAAAAACACTTTGCAATATATTAATTAACATGGCTTTCCTACATAAAAATATTTAAAAAACTGAAAAGGGTTTGGCAGCAGATCTACTCTGTCTCCCTCATTGAGAAAATCTGGATCTGGCCTCCGCCCCAGCCACCACTGCTACTTGCGGAAAGTTTTGCTTTTCACCTTCTTCAGCACAGTCACAGCGCTAAAATTCAGTGTGGAGATAGGTCTGGCTATATGAGACTGGCACTAGATGGACTGGTGAAAGAGCAGTGCGTATCAAGATCATTAGCAGTAGCATTAGCATTAGTGTTCGAGGAAAAGCCTCAGTCAGCGCCAGCCTCAGATTTGGAGTCTGTTGTGCATCAAAATCGATGAGTCATACATGTATCAGAATAAGTGCAGTTAGCGCCTCTTATTTAATTTTGTTGTTTGTTAGCTTGTAGGCTAATGGGCGGTGACTAATACGACATTAGTAGCAAGGATGTATAAAGAGAACTGGTTACAGTGTGGGAGTCGGGACCTCATTCATTCCTATGAAAGTTGCTCAGTGGCTCATGAAGCCAAAAAAGTTTGACATCCTATAATTACTCATATATTCCACATCATTGGGCCCATAGAGCATGTGTACTGGAGACTTTCTCCAGCTAATTGCTAATTTCCAATTTAGCGATTTGCTAACTTGAATGGGGATAAAATGATTTAATCGTGCAGCTCTTTTAGACGTTTAGAAATGTTATTTGACTGAATGGATCAAATCCAACTAGTGAAACCAGTCATTCTGTGGGGGTTGTGCTACTCAAAAAATGTATTCAGTGATTTTGAGATGTCTCTTTAACATCTACTCTGTGAGATACAATCTTTCTGGGCCACATGGCGTCATGTGATGGACCTGGAAGCTGTGGTTCCACAGTTTGGCCACTATATCAAATTGACTTCTTGTACCACTTATAGTAGTTTTTACACATACAATTATACCTGCTATGATGGGGTTTTGGTAGATAGTGTAACAAAGCTCCAGGGTTCCATTTACATCCAAAAACTGCACACTCTACCATGTTTGCTATCAAAATTTTCATTATGCTAATGTTAACTCAGTACCGACAAGTCCGCTCTGCGCTGGAGGTTTCATGTGTCTTTGCTGCTGTTGTGTCAAAGTCTGTTCCCCTCTCCATATGTGTTTCCTGTATTAGACAGCGATTGGCTTTCGTATTAGTGGCGTACCTAATTTCGCTTGCCCTGGGCAGCCTGCATTTGAATCTCAGATTTTAGGGAAGTGCAAAGACATCGTCCTCCTCAGTAGAAGAATGTGAAAACAACTCTCTAGTGAAAAACTCTGCACAGATTCAAGTCAGTATAGTCAAAGTCAGACATTTTAGGGGAACTACACAGGAGAAAAACATATTTTTGAGTGGAGGGGATCTTCAATTCTTAAATTGTTTTTATTAGATTTTTTACATCCATGTTCATTTGTTAGCAGCCTTCTTCATTGCCATTGTGAGTACACTGGTACGTTTCTTGTGCACTGCCACGCTGTCACTCAGTGGAATACGCTTAACAGATGGCAGGAAACAATCAGCATGAAAGTGTATCATGACACCAGCAGGGTTGCGTGCGCTCATGATACAAACGAAACAGAGGGTTAGTTCTTTATTTTCCATACACTCTAATCAGCCAATTGCACACAAGAATGTGTAAGTCTAATGTAACTGCACTCATGACTTGACATGAAACTGGTAAACTTCTCTATTTTAAATCGAGTTAATAATAAAAGATAAGGTCATTCTCTCAAAACTGATCATTAAAATTTACAGTGTAGCCCACGTCAATGTTGCTTTAAATGAAATGGTTTTTGAAATAGCTTGTTGGCCCCTGACAATGCCCTGAGTGCAACCTCACTGAACATCCCATTTGCCCTCTTGACTGGCGTAATCGTGGCAAAATGATTGGTACAATTACTCCCAGAGTTACGAGAAAAGTAACAGTGACCAGACACATCAGACAGTTAGTCACATGAGTACCAGACAGCCGGAGAGGGAGGCGGGTCATACTGTACCTGATCCAGGTGAAACTCTGTGGTTTGGGGTTTCCTCCACTCACACACCTCAGGGCAGCATTCTCCATACCCACGATCCACTTTTTATTGTAGCCAGCCACCTCTGCATGTGGAGGGACTGACAGGAAGAACAATAATACATCAGGGTTGTTTTGTTGGGGGTGGGGGGGTTAATCACCTCTCGTAAAACAAAAAATAAAAGACCAGGATCTAATGTGCAGCAGCTATGACTGAATAGTTGAGCTTTTAGGCAGCTGATGCAGTTGTGAATGACAACTTTCAATGAATGCAACATTTCACAAGGAACCAAATATAGTCTAATTCCCTTTGTATTTCCCTTAAAATGATTATGTGTTAGATTTCACATCAAAGTCATAAATGAGGAAAGGGAATTTAATATGGTAGAGTCATTTGGGTCCTGCAAACCAAACTCAGTAATAAAGAGAGGAATGTGAAAAGTGATACAGTGCTTGTAAAGTCTCTTCCTGCTTTGAAGTGATATGGCAGTGATAAAAGCAGGAAGTAAAGCTCTGAAAGTGCTACCAGTGTGGAAAAACTTTTTTTTCTTAGATGGTCTTTGAATGTTTTGGAAGTGTCAGTGTTTTGTCTTAGAGTGTGTTTTTAATAGATCAATTCAAACCTGTCTCTGTGTGATGGTGATGAATACTCACAGTGCACCACCAACTTGTTTGGGATCCTGCGGGGGCCCTGTAGAGTCGGGTGCCACACCAGACAGTCCAGCTTCTTGCCGTTCATGCCCCTCAGAGGGTGCAGAGAGTAGTGTGAGGAGACCGCCCCATTGTCGGAGCTACGATTGACAGACTGGCCGCTCAGGTCGGTGTCCCAGGAGAGGCGGGGAGGCGGGCGGGCTACAGAGCGACAGGAAGCGGCCTGTCGGTAGGGCTGTCCCTCCACCAGGACCATAGGTTCCAGGTCAGAGATGGGAATTGCTGGAGGGGGGGTTGTTACAGTGTTTGGTCAGAGTGAAGATAATGATGATGAGTCAACACTCTTAGCAGGCAGAGCTGAATGCACACATAGACTTAAAGACATTTGTAAACAATTTTCTCAATCAGCTACAAAGACTGGCTGGTACATGAACACAGTTTTCAACAAAATTCCAAACTATTTTCTTGATTCAAATAACAGATTTCTTTATTTGTGTTTTTGTTGGTGCTTTCCATACTGGTTTGAAGTGGGCAGAGCTCGGTTATAGAAAGCTGGTGTCATGCATTTCCTGCTAAGTTTTAAATTAAGTGTTAAATATTAACTTTATTATAATATACTGTTTTCACATTTTAGTGCTATAGAAAATCCAAAGCTTTCAGGGCCTTTAGTACTTCAACTTCTTAAAACTGGAGGTGGAGGATTCAAGTCACATAACATACATCTACATATATATATCTATATCTATCTATCTATCGATATATCTATATATAGATAGATAGATAGATAGATAGATAGATAGATAGATACTAAAATGTGAAGTCCTTAAAAAACTTCTCTGTCTCAAGTCAGAGTCCAGTCTCAAGTCGAGAATACCAAGTCAAAGTCAAGTTGAGTCCTTCATAAGTGTTCGTCAAGCAAGTCTCAAGTCCTAAAATTTGCACCTGGAGTCAGACTCTTGTCAAGTCATGTGATTAAGCCGGTCAGTATGTCCTGACTTGTCACTTCCTTGACCTAAGCAAAGACTCAACTTGACGTGCTTGATTCTAACCACAGTGACTTGGGACTTGCTTGAGACTTGAAGGTTAAAACTTGCTTGTTACTTGCACATGCGACCTACTCCCGCCTTTGCATAAAACAAATAAAATACTAGTCAGCGATAGTTACTTGTTATCAAGAGAAATTCAAGGTTGGAACCTAGGTTAAGAAATGGAAATGGCATGTTGAAAACCAGCCATGCAACAAAAAGAAAGGTTGACCGTGGAGGGTGAACAGACAGTGGCACAGAGAAGGGGTGGCCATGACCACCCTGATACAATCGCTGGCCCCCACACTTGTTCCAAGTAAATGTTTAGGTCCTTACAATCACTGTGCCCCTTCAAATTAAAGCGTGTGTGTGTGTGTATCTCAAATTGTTGTCAGTTCCTCGATAAAACAGAATTACGTTATGTTTCCTATTCTGGTGATTATCACCTTGTAAGGAATACAACAAATGCTTTAATTGTGAGAGACGTGTGTGAAAAACTACGGACAAATAAGGTGATAGTTAATATGTTGTTATAATTTTATTATTGTACATTATTGGGCCTTAGATTAGATGTGAATCAGGTTGTGAAATATTGACAAGCAAACTAAAAAACAGTATATTGATTCCCATTGTGACTAGAAAGACTTTGGCAATTACTGTCAGTTTCGATCCTTGTGCAAGATATTAGCACTCCTGTTTCTGCAGTTACAAATTTGACTGAGCTATACTTTTCTACTGTATGACCATGACTGAATGAAGGGACTCACTCCACACGGTGAGCGACATCGCTAAGTCAAAGTTGCCAGAGGGGAAGGTGCTGATATGGCAAATGTATTTCCCCTCATCAGAGACCTCCGTGCTCATGATGACCAGAGAAGAGTCCAGTGTGGGGTCGCTGCTTTTAAAGCGCACGCGTCGAGACCACTCACCCATCACTGCAGAGAGGCAGAAAAGAGGAAGAGAGACAGAGAGTTAGGAAGGGAGAGAGTTTTAAGAGCTTATGATGAGGGATGTGACACAAAAAATTAAGTCCAGCAAGTTCAAAAAAGGCCTTGGGAGATTTCCTTTGTCACTTTCAGTTCCATACACATGCTTGCACTCATGCTAGAAATTACATCTACATTCTGGGCGTTTAGCTCAAGGTCTTTTTCTGGCATGTCTCACACTCACAGTGGGCGTTAGCCTCCATTCCTAATTCAGCACAGAAAGAAACGAAACCAAAAATAAACAGTGCAAAGATCAGAATCTTGGCACCTGTGAAATATTCCTGTGATATCACAGGATTGTCAGTTTCTCACAGTCCAGAGTTTATTTAAAACTGTTAGATGGAAGACTTGCCTTAAAGCTCTATTCGTTCTATGAGCAGAAGAAAAAAGCCTCCAACCAACACTTGCCAACTGAAACTGACAAATCAACTTGTAATACCATTAGAAATTTTGCTCGGTGGAATGAGCACATCAGACTTATTGCTATGACAAGAAGGAAGTTCTCACTGTGAGGAAAAGAGAAGTTATTCTTAAATTAACTTATTTAGCAAGTAGCAGACAGAACACAACTAGAGCTAGGCCACGGTGCCAACTGACCTCGCTGTCCATTAATATGATGTGCAGTGATGATCTGCTCCTTGTCGCCACTGGGTTTCTCCTTATACCAGGTGACCTGCACCAAAGTTTCATCAGTTAGCTGGTAGCGACAGGGCAGTATGGTCTCCTTCTCTGCCAAGGAGAGTATGGGATCCTTTGGAGGGAGATCCACAAAGTCTCCCCGTATCACTGTAACTAAAAGAGGAGATGTAAGTCATTACATCTACCCAAGAAATATAAGAGATGTAAAGAGAACAAGATGCCAAGCAAGACGAGTCATTTGAGAGATCCTGCAACTGGCTGATTAAATGATAAATTATTTGATTTTGAAAAACATTGTTTCTTGCATTCTGAGGACTTTAAAAGACTAAAAAAAAGAAAATAACATCTACACTGCATTTTTATGTAAAATAGGCCTACTTTTAATTCACTTTTACTTCTCAGGGAAGCATTCAGAATAATTTGCCCCTTCAGTGCGAGCTTGCAGGAATTTCTATCATAAACTAGCGTTCATCAGTTTTCAGTCATTCATATCATCATAGTAATAACACCAGCAAAGATTGACGTTAGCATGTAGCTACATGTAGCTAGCAGTGTACTTGCAGATGGGGGATGATCGTAACGGAGAATAGAAGCACTTTCTACCCTGAAAAATCCCCATTAAAAGCTTTAGACACAAACAGACATGTTCCAACAGGAATATGATCTGTGGTTGTGGAGAAATTTACAACATCGGCACCCAAGTTTACATGTTTCCCTGATGTTTGCATGTAGTTACATGTAGGTTAGCAGTGTACTTGCAGGTGGGGGATGAACGTAACGGAAAACAGCAGCTCTTTCTACCCTGAAAAATCACCATTAATAGCTTCTTATCACATCACACTGTAGTCAGAGTACAAAACAAATGTCGAATGAATGAGGTAGAATGGTAGGAAACCTGAGGTATTGCTCACAAGGATTCATTTACGTTATTATCTGAAACTTTGGCTACGTTTGATATTAACATTCTTCATTATAACACTAAGACACAAAAGCATAATAGGTCCCCTTTAAAACTTTCTGTAAGACACAAGACTTATTCTTTTCAGGTGTCTGAGTATTGCTTTCTCTTAGTATTTTCCATCTGCCCTCACTGTCGCTATAGTATAGCTGTTCATTTGCTGTCTGGGTGCAAACAACAGACTTTTAGAGCAGAGGTGCAGTACATGCTGTACAATGCCAAAAAAGGGTTGTGATAATGAAAAGGAAAATATGTCATCATCGCAGGACATGGTGATTAATGCAGCAACTTTCTCAACAACTTGCCCATTTTATGACAAGTTGGACCAAGTTTTGCGTGACTGTTCATTGCTTAGCCCTATGAAAGGTGATCTCCAGCTGTAGGACACAACTGCTAACATGAAGAGCAAGAGCGCTTTGACATAAGTTCGATCCAATCACCAGAAAAAATGTTGGCACTGCATGTTTCTGCAAACCACAGATACCTGCATGTTATTCTGTAGTGGATACTTTGAAACTTTGGTGGTCAGTGATTTTGGTGCCACTGTAACTGCTGGAAAAACAGCAATAGGCCCCTAAAAACACCCACGTTTGGCAGCTAAAAAGCCAGTGGAAACACAGCTATGACTCATGAAAAAAACCAAAATACCTTTTGTTGTTTGTTGTTCTTGGATGGTGATCTGCAGCTTGGCAGGTGTCACCTAGGTGTCATTTCCACCTCATGATAACAAAGTCAGCTCATGTCACTTTGGAATAGTTGATATGATACGTATGAAACATACAAATGGAACACATCTGTGGTTTACAGAAACGTACAATGGCAACATTTTCTTCTGGCGACTGGGCTATCCAGTTATGTAACAACAAAATCTGAACACAAGTGGTTAGCTAGAGAGACGCACGACAGGGACAGGGAGACAGCTGAGAAACATCACATTTTAAAATCAAGTGTTTACAGGGTCTTAGTTTCAATGTGTAATACAGTGACACTGACCTCAACACAAAATCCCTGTAGTTCCTCAAAGAGCAGGTAAGAGAATAATCCCATTTGCTAATTTACACACTCTGAAGCCAAAGAACACTGCTCTTCTTGCTAATTTGCCAACTTAAAAAGAGAGTAGAAGCTAATATTACAAAAGCATGTGCACCTCCCTCTGAAGAATGTGGTTTAGCCTTACTACTTTATCTGTGCTGACCTTTCAAGTTCAAGCTATAGCCATAGGCTACTTATCTAGGTTGGGTAGAGATCAAGTCACAATCATTTCGGTCCAAGCTTCCTCTTTGCCATCATTTATTTGCCTTCTTCTTGCAGCATTTTAGATGAAAAGATGGATACCACTCTCATATCCACCCATTAAATAAGAAGCTCCAGCCAGCAGCCAGTAAGTTAAGCGCAACATAAAGGCAAAATTTCTCTAACATCCTGTTTCTGAAGGATTTAAAGTTTCAGTAGTCCTGTGTTTTCAGGAGACACAGTTGCACAGTGTTCTGGCCTTGGATCAAAAAAGGTTTACGTCTACAGAATGAATTGGGTAAAAATATCACAGCATGTATGACAATACATATTCAGACATCAAGCTTTGAATTTAAATGCAAGATGAGCACAGACGGGGTTTAAACAGTTCATGCAGAGCGAAGACAGAGGGAGGAGAGAGAGAACAAGTTGTCTGTGAGGAGAAGTAAAGATATGTCGCTTAACTAGTTGTTCGAGATAAGCTTTCAAAGTAAACTTACAGAGGGTTACCACAGTGTCTGGACAGAGCGAGACGTTCAAGGCCTCAGGAAACATACGAGACATAGAACACATACACTGTGTATTGTGTGCATGTCACACTGCAAAGCTATAAACCACAAACGTGTCGCTCTTATTTTACTACTTTTCTTCGCTTCTGTTTGATGTAGACAAATTATAATGTGACAGATTATCGTCCGCTGTCCTGCAGCAATCTCATAAAATACACACACATTAGTGAATATACAGTCACGAGATGTTGATCACTACAACCTGAATTTAATGGTAAACAAGAATTTTTTGTAGGCGTGCTGCTAAAGTAAAACTTTATTTGTGTAAGTTCTATTAATGCCATCAGGTGTAATGTTTGCTTATGCTACCTAAAGCCTGGACAGGTGATTCATCACCACAGTGTATTATTATATTGCTGCTCTTGACATCAGGCTTCTGTCGCTGGTGATTGATTCTCTTTCAGAAGGAGCGATTTCCTGATAATGATGACACCATTGAGACCAGAGGAAAACAGCTTGTGTGGAAAATGAATTCCAGCAGGTGGATTACTCACACACACACACACACTGCTGATTTATCAATTCACAACATGACAGACCATGTGAATGTAATGTGAAATACAGTACATCTGGCCTTATCACCACTTGCCCCTACAATGGCCTAATGACCAGTAAAAACAAGCCTCTTATCTATGATTACTGTTCTCACCGTTTGCGATCATAAACAGTAGTTATTGTGCTGTACACTGTCATGGTAACTTGTTTTTACTGATCACTAACAGGATCTGTTTTCACAAGTCTACATTTTCAGGTTCATCATTGTGATCTAATCTTGAAGTATGTAGGTATTAGTGGTAGAATTGCTACAAGAGAACAAGGGGGAGACTGGGGGCAATTGTAGCAATTCAAATTGCACCTATCAAATATGAGACAGAACCATGAAGTAATTATGCTCATAGTCTGTGATGATCCCTCCTTGCCTGCCAAAGAACAACTGATGTCTCATATGTGTAAAAGTTTTGCTGCCAAGAGTCATTTATTAGGTATGAAAGTAATTTTGTCATTAGTATTTTCCTCCTTTAATGTCTATGAATTTAAATCTGTCTAGTTTTGATTATCATTATGTTGTCTAACAATACATATAACAAATAGATGCTATGTTGTTTTATAGTCAGTAGGGTAGCTTTTAGCATGGGAGGTGCGGTCGGCGTCATTTGTAACACCGTATACAATTGACCCCAACATCATCAGAATAATGTTCAGCTTAGCAACAACATGCACTGACAGGAGTAAAAAAGAAGGAAGTAGTATAAAGAGCAAAAGTCCACATAAGATGGTAGGCTGGGGGAGGGTGGGTCAAACAAATATGGGACTTTCACCCAGGAGACCGGTGTTCATGTCCTGTGTGAAATCAAGTGAACTTTGAGTTGTTTTAAGGTACATCGTCACCATGTTTTATTTTCATTAACCTAACCTACGTAACTTTACTTTCACAAACTTAACCTACGTAACTTTACTTTCCTAAAGCTAACCTATGTAACTTTATTTTCCTAAAGCTAACCTATGTAACTTTACTTTCCTAAACCTAACCCACGTAACTTTACTTTCCCAAACCTTACCTATGTAAATTTCCTTTCCTAAACCTAACCTACGTAATTTTACTTTCCTAAAGCTAACCTATGTAACTTTACTTTCCTAAAGCTATCCTACGTAAATTTCCTTTCCTAAACCTAACCTACGTAATTTTACTTTCCTAAAGCTAACCTACGTAACTTTATTTTCCTAAAGCTATCCTACGTAACTTTCCTTTCCTAAACCTAACCTACAAAACTTTACTTTCTTAAAGCTAACCTATGTAACTTTACTTTCACAAACCTAACCTACGTAACTTTACTTTCCTAAAGCTTACCTACGTAACTGATCTTTTTTAAACCTAACCTACAAAACTTTACTTTCCCAAACCTAACCTACGTAAATTTCCTTTCCTAACCCTAACCTACGTAACTTTACTTTCTTAAACCTAACCTACAAAACTTAACTCGCCTAAACCTAACTTGCATAACTGTATGTTAAGTACATACATTCACATATAGCATGCACAAAGCTAATGGGGCACTAATTAGTTAAAGATCATATGAACCATTGCTTGTGCATTTTCATAAGATATCATACATATGACATATCATATGTACTTCGAACAAAAATGTGAACCTCATGGAGATGCAAGAGAAAAGAGTCAGGGGTTTATCAAAATCGTTAAGATTCAGCCACTGGGGATCATGAATGTCAAACATGCCATGGCAATCCAACTGACAGTTGTGAAATTTTAGTCACTGTTGTCCTTAGAGCTATGCTGTTAGCATGGCTAGTAAAAAAAACATGAGAGTCAAGAAAGAAAGCCAGAACAAGAAGAAACTTTAAAACATTCCAGCACAGTCTTGGTCCCACTAACTTGGTGTCCATACAGTTTTGATAATGCTGCAATATAAAGGGTCTCATGAGTGAACAGAGCATGTGACTCTGACCATCATACTGTCCATCACATCACACATGATTCTGTTAATCCACTCCACGCTGATTTCAGTGGAAATAATAAACATTCCAGCCAACATAATCTGTTCCAGGTTCACAGGTTTGGATGTTTGTGTGTATCTGTTTCATACTGAGCCGCTCTTACAGATGTTGATTCAACACCTGATGTGGGAGAATCTGTTCAGATATGTCAGTGGGTTGGATGTGATTCATGCATTTACCAGCAGACCTGATGAGTGTACTCTGCAGACAGGTGTGTTTTTCCATGAATATGCGTGTGCGTGCGTGCGTGCGTGCGTGTGCGTGTGTGTGTGTGCGTGTGTTTGTCACCCTGAGGTTTAAGCCATACTGTGGAATCTGCCTGTTCTGCATTACTGGAATAACACATGGCCTATCCTGCTTTTAAAAGTAAGATTGAAAAAGCTTTTACTTTTATTTATCATAGTCCGACATTCTTTAAGTACTAGCATTTTTTTAATTTGTATTTGATATGTAATCTGCGACACTGTTAATGGGTAGGCCTACCGCGTTTACAACATGTATATACACATCTAGGCTTAGGCAACACACACACTAGAAGGGTCCACGCAGTTCCTCTGAATTAGACAGCAGGAGGGGATTTGATCAACAGCAACCTGTTTTTCCAGAAATATCAGACAAGTGTTTTCTTTAACGGCACCACTCCAGCTAAGTCTCTCCCTAAAACAAGCTGCCTAGAGTGTATAGAACTTAAGCAAGTATAAGCATGCATTCATAAGAAAGAAAATAAAAGTAACATTATTAAAGACCAGTGTTTACTTTACCGCTGCCATGGCATTATAAACAGGCCTACAAGACTGTGGGAGAATTATAGGAATATATAGGAGATAGAAGTACTGCAGAAAATCATATCTGACACCAGACAGGAAAGAGACACATACTGTTAAGTCTTAAACGTCTGCATGATATCACTTTGGACTGACATGCATGTAAAGACTTCTTACCAAAGATCCAGAGGACACAGAGACACAGAGCCAGTCTGTTCAGCTGAGGTGTCATTCTCCTCGGCAGGTACTGTTAACTGTGCACAAGCTGGGACATTTCAGCGCTGAAATAAAGTTCATCAGTCCAGGTAATGGTATCCTAAATGACAGGCATGCATGAAGCACAGAGGCGGACTCATGCCTCCATCCTTGATCCCATCCAAAGCCCCGTCCCGAGCGAGAAACGTGAATGTTATAGCTGTATGAAGTCAGTCTTGTGAAAAAGTGTAAATCCTCTCAGTTTGGTTAGGTGTTGCTTTGTCAAGCGCACGCCATCATGTTTGCCCTTTAGAAAAAAAGAAAGGCGCAGCTCTACCTGTTTGGGATACACCTGTTTGTGCTACACCTCTCTCTCTGTCTCTCTCTCCCTCCCTCTCTCTGACACACACACACACACACACACACACACACCCACAGACACACGCAGACACACACAGTTGCGCCAAAAGTCACCTTTCCAGTTTAGTCATGACAGTTATATTCTCGTCTTTACTTGCTCTGCTCAGAGGAGAGGCAGGTGAAAAGCAAAGCAGTTTTAAACTGCTTCCATATGACGCAGACTGGATATCACAATGGGTTGCTGTACTAGGCTGATGCCAGAACTAAAAGGTGCGTCCTCCCGTAGGTGAAAAACAAATTAATCCTTTCATTTGAAAAGGGATCACGACAAATATTAGCAAATGTGAGTAACATACTGACACCATAAAGAATTTCAGAATCTAATTCACAAGAGGAAACCAATCTCCCTATTTTGGGTGCATTTAATTTCCAAATGTCATAATCTAAAACCACCTTGTAAATCAATAGGACATCATTGTTTTTTTCCCTCCACACGATCACAATCCTTTTCTTCTTCATCCGTTCCATGTTAGACATGTTTTAATTAGTCTGATCTCGGTTAACTGTGACAGATAAAATCTTTTCAGACTGACATAAATCTTCAGGAGCTTCACACAAACTGTTAGCATGGATGGATTACTTAACAGGCCTAACAGGCCCAGGCCCAGGAGCCGACAGTGTCAGGGCCCCCTCATGGCCTTCACTTGCAACACAGAGAGATGCAAACAAATAACAGAGACACTAGATACCTGCAAAAGGGGGCAAAACAACCAAAAAGAGACTACAAACAGACACAAAAGTCTGTGGGTCTTGCTCCTTCATAGCAGAGGCGGTGGGGCCTTTTGCATATCTGTGCCCAGGGGCCCATTGTCTCATATTCTTCCCATGACTGCCAGTAGCCAAACCACAATCAGAAAATTATCATTTTTATTTCTTTTTGTGGTTGTTTTACTTGTGACAACTGTAAGTTTACCACCCCCCATATAAACACAATATCTAAGAAACAGAGTTTCCCTTATTAACCACTGTAATTCAAAAAAAGACAAAGTTATTTAATAAGCAAGTCAAACATTTAATAGGTTTTGTGTGACAGCTCTATGCGTCCGACAGGCAGCGGCTTACATGCAAAACTTTACAGCAGTCTGTGGTGTATCTTTGTTTCACAGGTGAGCACCTCACTAAAGACAACATCACTGCCATCCTGTGGTGTGCAGGAAACACTGCTTAATACCTCTAGGGCTTAAACATGGCTTAAACAAATTCAACACCTACAATCTTGCACAAAGCTGTGACAATACTTTTGGAGCTTTTTGCCATTCCTTTATAAAAAAAAGACTGACGTCTTTCAAATGGCCTAAAAGAGGAAGTTAGTAAGACAGTCTATACACATGAAATATAACATCAGTAACTTTTTTGTTTGTTTGTTTGTTTAAAAGCATTACAATATAAAATGTCTCTGAAACAGTTATTGAAATATATTTGCATAAAAATTAAATATGTTCAATGGTTAGGTAAGAACACTGTATGAAAATGAGGAAAAGCATTTCTGAGCTTGCAATCTAAGGCTCAACTTCTCTGTTTCAACCTTTCTTAACTTCCCATAAAAGCTACAAATGCAAAAGAGAAATGAGCACTGGTGTATGCTTTCTCACATTCTCTCAAAATCGAAGCAGATATGCGATATTTAAATACAAAAAGGCATTTAAAGGAAAACATCTGTCTCGGGACTTTCACTTGTGGTGTCACTTCTTCATGCCGATAGTTTCGTATGTGTCCTGGGCGTGAGGAGTCAAACCCTGGATTTAAAACAGAGAGGGGAATATAAGACAATCAGTACATGCTGTTGTTTAATAATAATAATGATAATGTGACATTTAAGAAATCAGCTGTCCACCATCTCTTTTAGATCAGTGACAGCATCAAAACTCACGGTATAGATGCCCTCTTCAACATTCTGTCAGAACATAGAAAAAAAAATTAGAAACAGTGTAACTACGTAAACACCTGCACATTGTGGCATGAAATCTAGTGATCATCTTTCTTTGTAAATGGCTGAGTGAACATACAGAGGAAGAACAAGCTATACATGCAGGCAAGAAAGCACCACACACCAGAGTGGTCTGGGCTGTGCAAAGTTTGTGGCTGGCAATAGGAAATAATAGACTAAAATAAGCATAGCATTAAAACAGCAGGTTACGTGCTCTTATAATCAAATGAAAAACTCTATCTCTGCAAGCACAAGTTAGTTTTCAACGATTATGAATGACTGAATAAATAAGTTTTATTACAGCTGCTATTTTGTATTTATTTTTCATTTGAAAAGTTTCATTTGCATCTTCAAATTTAGCAATTAAAAAGGGCTTTTAAAGTAATTTAGCGGCAGGCAGCTACTAATGACATCATGATAATGGAAAGGCTTTTCACAGCTGGAGCAGTGCCATCATATGAGTTAAACCTGCAACAAACAGCTGCCAGTGTGCAGCTGCTGAGAAAAAACACAATAGGTATGGTGTTTGCCATTGTTGTTTGCCTGCTGAGGTTTGACCTGACCAGTGAGATTATTTTCACATCCAGGTTTGCTCACTAAAACTTGAGTATGTGCTGCGGTGAATAGTGTCTCTCTGCTGTAGAGTTTGTTCTCAACCCCCCACATCCATTTTAGACTACAAGTCATGTCTAAATGTCTATTTTAGTGACATATGCACAATGTGTGTGTTTTTACTTACCTTCTTGGCCTTTGTGTTCTGAGCATCAGCCCTAGCATTGACGATCTGTAGAAGACAGTTTTAAAGAAATGACAGTTGAAAGACCAGTATGTGTCATACTGTAATTTTAAAATGTATTTATAGTTTTTTCAAGTTATTGCATCAACTTTTCTACAGAGCCACTAAAGCCCCAAAAGATGATATTTCTTATTTTGTGTGCACTACTTACTTATCTTGTGGCAACAAGTTAATATCTTGTGCGCATGAGTAAATCATCTTTTGGGAACAATTTATTATCTTGTGTGAACAAGACTATTATATTGTTGGAACAATTTATTATCTTGTATAATAAATTAATTCATTAACTTGTGTTAATTATATTTTGAGAACAATTTATTATCTTGTGTGCAAAAGTTAATTATCTTTTGGAAACAATTTATTATCTTGTGTGAACAAGACTATTATATTGTTGGAACAATTTATTGTCTTGTGTGCACAAGTCAATTATCTTGGAAACAATTTATTATCTTGTGTGGAGAAAATAAATATCTTTTGGGAACAATTTATTATCTTGTGTGCACAAATTTACTATCTTTTGGAAACAATTCATTATCTTGTGTGCAGAAAATAATTATCTTTTGGGAACAATTTATTGTCTTGTGTGTACAAGTTAATTATGTTTTGGAACAATTCATTATCTTGTGTGCAGAAAATAAATTATCTTTTGGGAATAATTTATTGTCTTGTGTACACAAGTTAATTATATTTTGGGAACAATTTATTATCTTGTATGCACAAGACTAATATCTTGTGAGACATTTTACTATCTTGTGTGCACAAGATAATTATCTTGTGGGAACAATTTATTAATTTGTGCACACAAGTTAATCATCATCAGGGAACAATTAATTATTTTCTGCACACAAGTTTATAACCTTGTGGGAACAATTTATTATCTCGTGCAAACAAGTTAATTATCTCTTAGAAAGAAGTAAAACAACACTGGCACACAAGTTACCTTGTGGGAACAATTTATAATTTTCTCTGCAGGAGATAATTATCTTTTGAGAACAATTTATCATCATGTCTGCAGAAGTTAATTACCCTGTAGGAACAGGTTAATGACCTTGTTTGACCAACATAACAACTTGTTTCCACAAGATAATGATGCATGTGCATATAAAAAAATTAGGGATGTCCGGATCCGATATTCAGATCGGTATCAGCCGCTGATATTAGAAAAAAACGTGCATCGCCATCGGATTGGATCGGACTGCATGGAAAAATGCCGATCCCAGAACTCCGATCCAGTTTTTCACGGACTCTGATCCAGGTTTTCCGGCCAGCCCATCACTCCGCGATTCAAGCAGTCTATTCCTGTCATCCCAATCCACCAGGCCAGCATGCAGACACACACGGAGGGAAGGGTAGGAAATGTAGCAGTTGATTTAGTTAACTGACTATTTGTTTTCTGCTCTGGTTTTTTGAGCGTGATATTTTTATTTGGTTTACACTCTTACTGTTTAAGTAAAGAGCACTGATGGCATTGTTCTGGGCACAATTAGTGCAATTGGAGCCATGGATGGACATGGACGGAGTTTGTTTATTTAACCCTGTTAACAATAAACAGGTCAGTTTCTCATACCAACTGTTGTGGATCATTCTAACTAACCCGATTAAGTAGTTGGTCTTGTGAGTAATATCGCTTGATCAAACCTTTTCTAACATGACTAACAACAAAATAAGTGAATATGTATAATACGTGCTTGGATCGGTATCGGTATCGGCCAAAACTCAAGGCTGTAATATTGGTATCGGATCGGAAGTGAAAAGGCTGGATCGGGACATCCCTAAAAAAAACATCACCTTTTGGGACTTCAGGGGCTCTGTACTTTTTAATTCAGTTTATTGGCCAGAAGAATATATTGGCACATCAGTGTACGTCAACATTGGACTCCTGCTCTTGGTTCGTTAGTGACAGTGTCAAAAGCAAACAACTTAAAGGCTCAATTAAGTTATATCTTAGAAGCAAATGGTGATTTTTTTCCACAGTTGTGAATGCCAGTAATATCACGCTACCTACAATAAAATTCTTACCTGTTGTTTCCTTTATTTTAGTTACCTACAGCACCCTAACAACACACTCCTTTTCCAAATATACAGTATGTGCAGCAGAGGAAACTTACCAAGTATTTAGTGCTTGGTTATTGCTGTCAGTATATGATATAAATACTGATAATAAATATTGAATACATTCTAGTGAAACATTTTATGTCTTTGATACTTCACTTCCTGAAGGTGTAGCATGCTTCATTTTCCTGACGACACCCTATTTTACATCAATATTAATAATGTACCAGATTACTTTTAATTTACTATATTTTGTCTTTCATCAGACACTAAGAAACATATATACATATACTGCTTCTACATAACTTTTCATATATTTTTAATATACATGAATGAAAGTTTAATATGTAGCATGCAAACCTTCATTCTACAGTAGAGAGCTGTCAGGATGATGCCGTACAAAAACAGGATACCATCCAGCACGTAACAGATCTGTGGCTCTGCAAGACCAGCTGCTGTAAACACATGAGAACACTCAGTCAGGAGCAAAAGCACAAGAACAGCACTTCTACATAATGTTTATAACGTTTTTACAAAATTACTTCAAATGATTGCATAACAAAGACTCTTTGAACTGGAGTGACATCATCAATCATTTCTTCCTCTCTGAAGTTTGCCTAATTATTGCATGAACATATTCTGCAATTTATCTGCAGGTTCTCATGTGCGAGTTACTGCCCTCAGTGGCAATGTGGGTATTTTTCTGTCTTTGACTGCACAGTATTATTGAGTAACGGCAGTGTCGCCATTTTAGATTGTAGCAACAGCGGCCATTACATAAGAAAGTGGACAGAGCAAACCATGTTCTAATCTCAAATGCTACGTCAGTGGAGTCTACGAAGAAATATTTCAGGGGAGATAGGAAGGAAGAGAAGGGTGTTTCTTAATACTGTTCCAAGCACTGATATATATCTATATCTATCTATCTATCTATCTATCTATCTATATCTATATATATATATATATATATATATATACACACACAAGAAAACATTAAAAATAATTAAACAAGAATTAATGGAATTGCTGAGAGGAACGACATATGAAGATTACTTCTCATTTCTAGTATCTCACTAAACATCTTAACATCACTCTGACTAATCTTAGAACAGGACTTCCAGTAGTGATACAGAGATGGAGCTTTAGATAAGTACACACACACAGGGTTGCACATACAATATAGTGCATGAGAGGATTCATTATTATTTCATTAAAATAATCTTATTTGGGGCATACTGATAGTCGGAGTAGGAGAATGTGGGCATTCAGAAGCTGTTAGAATTGTTTTTCTGTCACTGTTGTTTTAATGTTTTTTTTTTCCAACTGCAATGATAGAAATTAAAGAGAGAGAGAAAAGTCCTCCATAGATGCAGCGTTAATTGTACGTCTACTCAAAGAAATGTAATACACACAAAAGTGAGGAAAACATTTACATTGTCTTAAGACGGATAGTTTTTTGCACAGTTTAAAAAAAATAGTTTTAGGCCTAACCATTTAGATTTCTATTTGCAACAACAGAGCCATTTTAGGCTGCACAACAACCACTTCCCACAGTACAGTGTGTACAAAGAGTAATATTGAGCTTTATAACTGTACTGACTGTGTCAAGATGTGCACGTTTAAAAAAGGCCACTGGAATTTATAGCGCAGCTTTTTAAAGATGTCCTCTTTCTGGCCTGTGTAGTGCACACATCAGACTCTCACAGCAGCAGGCTTTTATGCGTCTTTAACCTTTTGCACAGGGACAAATACAATGCAGAGATCACAAGCAAACTCTTGACAAAAGCACAGTGACATAAAGTCATATTTCTCTCATAAATATCTGACACCAAGCTCGACATGTGAGATTTTTCTGAATAATTAGACAACATCATTTCCTCCTCTAAACCTGCCCTTAATTGGTAAAACTGGTGCATAAAAACTAATGTGATTGTAAGTAATTAATGTAATGTGGCTGTAAATTTACTTGTCTTTATTAGTGATGTTTCTTCTTCGTTCCTGCCACACTCCATCTCACCCTTCACTGCTTTTACGCTGTCTGTTTTCACTAAACTTTAAATTTAAAATCAAGCTCTCAGATAAAAAGAGATTTCACAACACAGCAACAACGCTGGCCTGTCAGAGCTCTTATTCCAGTGGGTTTCCTTAGTTTAGATTAAAAAGATTAGACGGTCACAAAAATAGTATATTTAAGACATTATTTCACAGGCTCATTAAACGGTTATTTTATAACTTTTGTATGTACATTTACTTAATCGCATTTCAAGTTCTTTTTTTAATATATAATTTAATAACTAATATAATTTTAATTCCAAAAATATAGGTCATGTATAATTTGTAAAATAGTTATAAGTTCAATGAAAGAAAGTACATTTTTATATTCATTTTTGTTTTTCTAATTAAGCACTGAAAATTGTGGCATAGTTTACACTCCATAGATTGGTGTGAGGTATATTACATATATTTGTTTGTGTCTTGATTTTATCAGCCAAGGCAATTTAATCTTTATTCAATCTAATTTAAGGTGTAATATGAACTGCAGTAAATGTTTAGATTAATTACGTTTTAATAGAATTTAAATGTGACTTTGATTCAACTTGACCCATAGCTCATTTAACATTAGTTTCACCTCATGGTGTATCTTATAAAGTCAGTATAATTAAACTGATACATGAAACTTTAAAGTTCAGTTTCTTACATTTAGATAAAAGAGCCAGGACAACTTCATGATAAAATCTCCAGATAACACACGTCACTTTCTGTCTCTTCCTTCCCACTTTCTTCCCTCCCCTTCACAGGTTCAAAGAAACAAATCACTTCTCTGAATTCTGTGATCACATGATTATTTTCCACACTTCAAAATAACCTCTCCTTTGCAGAGTAACAGTTAACAGAAAATATCGACTTGTTGTTTTTTTTTTTTTTTGTTACAACATACAGGCTACATGATATTGCTGAACATATTTGGCATGTGGGTTATGTATGGACAGTTATATCAAAAAGTGAAAATGTTAGATTCCGTTTTGAGCGTCTCTGTTCAGCTGTACGTGTTCTCTTTGCTGTGAACCAGAGACATGTGGTGTGTTATCTACATCATCTGTTGGTTTCCGCAACTGTTGAGCGGGTTCAAAGGAAACACTGTGTAAGCCCCCTAAAATAGCTATTAGGAAGATATCAAAATGTTACTAATATTTCTGCATGTGTCCCAACATATTACCCATCAAGGGCCACTCAGATTCTACAGCTAACCTAGGAGCATCAAGTGGGTCTCTGCACACTTTTAATAAGTGAACATTTGAAGAAACAACAAGAAACAACTGCTCACTTATTAAATCCGCAGTCTGGAGACACCCTAAACGTAGTCATCAATATAAGGTAAAATTACATTTATTACATTTTAAGGGTCAGGTGAAGTGTGTAAATGCATAGAATGTTATAACAGATTGACTGTTCAGTACACAAAAGGAAACATGTTTTCAAAAGTGAGATCATTCACTGTTAAAATTCTACACACCAGCTGGCTATGTGTTTGCCTTACAGACCACAGAAGTAGGCCGTAGTCAGTTGTGGTTTGGAATTAAAACTGAAATATCTGAGCTGTTGACATCTCATTAACACTGAATGAAGCCGTTTGATTTTCTGGATAGCATAGAAAAAATAACTACAACTGCACAATTTTACTTTAATGTAACTAAGAAAAAGAAACAAACCCCAAAATTTTACAAGCTGGAACCATTAAATATTTGCCCCTGCCCCCATGTATAAAAGGTGACTACGGCTTGGCTCTACTGTAGTTATCCTGTCCTCTTGACCTATTAGACCCCCCATATCAACTGACCTTTTAAGACTGTATGTCGATACCTGTGCATAGGTGTAGATTTTAGGGGCGAAGGAGACATGACACCCATAATATATAGAGAACAAGTGAATTTGTCCTCCCCTGCCTCGTTTTGAGAAACTTAAAGACATTTAAGCTGTAAATTGAGGCATAAAAATTCACGGCAATGCAGGAAATGTGATGCTCAAAATACTCTGGCCACCCTATTAGTATGTATATATATGCAAAATATATGCCAATGACTGTGGTATAAAGTGAAATTATTAGGAAGCTGATACTGATGGAATAAAGTGAACTTCTGCAAGGCAGGGTGTGTCTGAAAACTGGTTTAACAAGTGGGTTAGTTAAAAAAGTTGTCAGCTTCAGTGCCCCTTGGCACAAGTAACAAGAACCAACAGGGTCAGCCTCTCCTTCCACAGGAACTGTAGTGTGGTAACTACATTTCTGCTGCCAACACTGGGAGGATTAAGGCCAAATGTCAGAAAACTTCAGCGCCCCAAATAAACATCTGCCAACGCCAGTGTAGTAGTATTTTCAAAAAACACTATCATGTCAAAAGCCCCTTGTCCCCCTCTCACTTTGGTTAACCGTATTACTCAACAGCAGAGCATCTGTTCAGTCATGTTATGTCTAAATAAGGCTATTTGTTCCCCAACACAGTTTTAGGTTTTCTCACAAGGCTGTTCTTTAAAGAATTAAAAAAGTTCTCACTGTGAGGCCTTGAGACATGGACCCAGCCTCACCACCCAGAGCGATGTTAAAACTTTCACTATGTCCCAGTTTGATGTTAAAACTCACCAGCTCTCCCAAAACTCATCCACAGAGGAATCGCCACCAGTAACGGGCTCCTGCCCCACACAGCCATGACAATACAGGCTCAACACAGACGACCGGGCTTGGTAAAGCTGCCAGTACACAGCAAACACGACGACTTGTGGGTGGTTTTTTTTCTGTCTGTGTTCTGGTGAATACTCGAGTGTTGCATATCTCACAGCCAACAGGGGAAGTTGTGGTCTGAGCTCTAAGTCCATTTGTCTCAGATCTCATCAGACCACTCCCCCTCCTAACACCAACCAGAGGAAGGACATACATTGAGGCTTTGGTCTCTGCTGTCATGTTTAATACTTGATTTTCAGACAAGTCAAGGAAATGGAAAAAAAAGTGTTAAGATTTTATATATGTTTACAAAACCACCCTGCTTAAACATGATGGAAAAATACAACTCGCTGCTCTGCTGTTTGGTCATAAAATATTTATTAGGGTTATTTGGGCATTGTACATCACTGATTATAATCATCTGTCAAAAGCCTCACTACAGCGAATAGTGAACAGGAAGAGAAGCTGACTAACAGATGTGTCAAGGTGAGACTAAATTCTCCTCTTCAGGGAACCAACACATGAGCAGCATGATGTTAACGGTCAACTTCGCCAAACACTATGTCCTGTGTACCTGTTGAAAGAACAAGAATATATATGTAACTTAAATAACTTCAGGCAGAAGACAACATTTTTATATTCAAGTATTGCCCTTTTGGAGCTGGATTCTTGAGCAATAACCGCTTTCTTACCAATAATGGCCACAACATCAGCCAGCATGTGTCCTTTGGCCATTTTATCCAGGCCAGCCTAGAAAGAAGAAAACATTTATTACCATTCAGAAGATCAGCTAAAAGTATTCTAGGCCACATGAGCTCTTATAAAACTGAATATTCATAATTCATGGGATTATAGCCTCAAGTTAATGCAATAACTACTCTAATAGTTTGTTTATGCAACTTTAAAGACATTTTTAGCCTTGAAGACCAAAATTCAAATAACAACGTTAACAGCAGTTCATGTACCCATGAGTTAAGACATGAGCAGGAAGGAGGGAGGGAGGGGGGGGGGGGGATGGGGGGGTTCTGTACGCTTTTAAAAATGGTTCTATAGTACTTTATAAAATCTACTTAATGAACTAAAAGTAGCCTTAAGGACAAGCCGTTAAACGTGCTGAATAATTGATACCCGGTGTGTTTAATATTTCACAGTGTCTTGTGAAGTTTTAAGTGCGCACCAAGTGAGCGAATCCAGGAGCTTTGATCTTGCAGCGATAGGGTCTGCTGGAGCCGTCCGACACCAAATAAACACCAAACTCTCCCTGCAAGCGACACAGAGGCACACACACAAATACATTCTAGTAAGCATATTACATCACAACAAGTCCCTAAAGGCCCGACAAAGACCTCCCTATTAATTAAGTCTCAAAAACAATCTTCTGCATGCTAAGGATCTACAGAGTCATACACTTTTTGTTTGCTGGGTTAAATCTACTTCTACTAAAATAGCAAAAGGCAATTTTATACAGAAGTGTTAAACATATCCTGAGTTGTCTCACCTTGGGTGCCTCCACAGCTGTGTATGTGGCCCCTGGGGGCACCTGGTAACCCTCTGTGTACAGTTTAAAGTGGTGGATCAGAGACTCCATGGACATCTAGGACAAAGGAGCACATAAAACATGTTAGCATGGGTTTTGAAAATGAAGCACACAAACTGCACGTGTTGACTGAAATGTGAAATGTTAACACTGAGGTGAACTTAAAAGTGATTTCCAGCCTCATGGGCAGCCAAATTAAAGTGCACCTGACAGCAGAACTGGCCTAATTCTGTAAAGAGGGTGCCATGCAGACAAATTAGTGGCAACACTGAAATTTAATGAACACACACAAGTGATGAAGAACAGGGGGAAATCCAGACAGGAAAAACGGTGCAACATTTTCAGGATTTAACATCCCGCAGGTGTAATGACACCATCTCACAGAGTTAGACGAAAAAAGGAAAAAAAAATAATGTGAGGGAGGTTTAAGTGTCTCCACTCAGCTCACCTTCATCTCAGACCTCTTGGGTGGAGCAACTTTGGCATCATCCACCTTAATCTCTCCTTCTGGCATCTTGTTGAGTGCCTGGTGCATGATCCAGAGGGACTGCCGCATCTCTTCCACTCTGCACAGATACCTGGACCACACACACAAACACAAACACACACATACACACAAACAAAACAGCTGTGAGCTACAGATACCAATCATCATGATCAGGATGTAGTGGTTCGATACAGATCTTTGAGGAGTTGATCACACAGACAGAAAACAGGGCAAACTGTGTGTCTGTCCTTTCACACAGTCAAGAATGTTTCTTTTAATCCTCTCCCAACGTTGACAGCTCTGTCTGATTCATTGCTCAGGATGTGAAATAAAACTACGCATCCTCTGTGATTACAGACAGTGAATTCTGCTTGATAGAAGGCCCTGCCTCAATGAAAATATTTAACCAGCAATACTGAAGGGACAGTTCACCCCAAATTCAAAAATGCATGTTTTTCCTCTTACCTGTAGCGCTATTTATCAGTCTAGATTGGCATATTGTCCCTCTAAGCTCAAACTATCAGCTGTGTCTGCATATAAGCTATGATTTATTTACGCAAGATTGTCCAGTAATGCTATCAGAGCCTTTCTAGAGCTAGACTGAACATTAAATGTTAAAATGATGCGACATATGTGCTGTAGAATTCCATGTTTTGCAGCTTTTACAAAATAGCTTTGACACACCACTACAATTCAAAGGTCTAACAAGTATCTCCCTTATTAAAGAGTTTTCAGTGTCTAAATAATGTGTTTGATACATATGAATCAGTAGGGGTGAGGTGATGATGCAACAGGAAATAACTTAATGTCACGAGTCACAACTTCCTGTTGCACATCTGTGTCAAACAGGCCCCTGAGCTGAGACAGAAAAGAGGGCATAAAAGTGAAACTGCAGACACTCGCTCATCTTTTACCTGTCATAGCAGTCTCCTCTGCTTCCAATGGGGACGTCAAACTCCACTTCGTCATACTTGTCATATGGCTGGGACTTCCTCAGGTCCCACTTGATGCCTGACCCTCGCAGCATCACTCCACTGGTGGAGGGGCAAGGAGGCATGTTGAATATCACAGCTTGTACACATTGCTGCTCATCTAAACTAACTCTAATGTTTGTGCATTTCATAAAGGACAGCTGGGGGGAAGGTGAGGTTTTTTTTTTTTCACATTCATTAGTGGGTTACCTGAAGCCATAGTTGAGAGCATCCTCAGCAGTAACCACCCCATATCCACAGTTCGATTCTTCCAGATACGATTGTTAGTTAACATCTGCATAGAGGAAAACCGACAATTGAGCATTTGAGCGTTCACTGATAGATCTTCACCACATCCTTCTCGTACCTTATCACTACAAGGGCATGTAGAGATTTTGAGAAGTTATACTTACCTCTTCTACTTCATCGATTCTAATGGAGAAATTCTTGCACCATTCATAGATGTCGTCCATCAGGCCAAGAGGCATATCCTGAAACACATGAAGGATGGAAGGATTTCACTGACCATGCTCATTTTAATGACTGTCTGATCGGTGAAGTGATCTACACGTCATATCCTTGATACACCTTTGTAGCATGAATAGCAGCAAAATTCTCCCGAATAGATAACTTAATTTTGTTCTAAAAATGAACCTACCTGATGCACACCACCAGGTCTGATGTACGCAGCGTGCATTCTGGCTCCAGACACTCGTTCATAAAACTCAAACATCTGGGGAGAAACGGTCACACAGTTAGAGGAATAAAAGTGGTCATTATTAAAATACAATCCACTCAATGGTTAGTGCTTGTATTTGGGATTGAACAATTTACTCATGTCTCTAATAGTAAGAGAACTTCACTGGGGTTCAATCACCTTGCAGGGTACCTGAGTAGGCCTTACGTCCAAGAGCAAACTGACTCTGAAAGTTATTTTTACCTGCCTGAGAATCAAAGTAGCTGTGTCAGGAGCAGAGCTCAAGAAAACCCTCAACGGAACATTTTCCACTGAGTATTTCCTAAAACCCGGTATTGAACAGGCCCCAGGGCCTAAATATTAAAGGCCGTGGTGTTGATACACTTCAATGTTAACGGTTCTGCTCTCGATATTGGGAGAAATTCAGAAGACATATCTCTTGTTTATTTAGGTTACATAAATGTTATCATTTACCGTTTTTTTATCTCACTGACTCCGTTTCTAACTTGCAATAAGATCAAGACATTCGTCACTGATGCAATTTTGCTATTCAATCCAGAGGAGAGCGCTCTGTGTTGGAGCCTCAAGGACTTTTAATTTATATACTGTACTTACATACATAGAAATACAGCCGTGTTAATTCTGCTCTTAATTTGTTTAATTAAAATATCATTAAGCAGTATCTGTACAAGTAGTAGTATCACCTAAATCTTATAGATACCCATCCGTAGGCCTGGGTATAGGTATACAGCAAGTTATAACGAACTGACAATTTGTATATAAATTACTCACCACGTGTTACCTTAAGTTCGTGAAGAAAATATTTATATTTACATTTATCTATATTTGTATTTATGGAAATATTTGCCTTTTTGAATTCTCTATTCACTGTGGCAGCATGTGAGAAAACAAGGTAACATAGGATGACTAATTCATATACAAATGGTCATTTTGTATTTTGTCACATGTGCTAACTAGTACTGATTTTTTTAGGAATACGCAGTGAATTTAAAGCTGTTTCTTAGGAACTGTGAGAACAGGCAGGTTTGAAACCAGCCTCGTCCCCTGGTGAAAAATAAAGCTTTAAAAAAATACAGGACAGACAATTCTAACCTTCTCTCTCTCCTCGAACATCCAAAAGAAGGGGGTCATGGCACCAATGTCGAGTGCGTGCGTGGTAATGGCCATGATGTGGTTCAGGATGCGAGTCAACTCTCCGTACAGAACTGCAAACACAGCACAGAAAACATCTTGACCATTTAAAGCTGGTAAGTGGATGAGTATGGTGACTAGGGGTGGGAATCAAGAACGTTCCAACTGGTTCAATTCATCGACATCATTAGCCTTTATGCTTAACGATTCCCTTATCGATTCTTTTCATTACGCCGAATCTATGCTCGTCAGTCAGCAGCATGTTCAACAACAAAGAAGACGTAATGGCGGAGAGACAGAAGCAGTCAAAGCCGTGGCTTCACTTCATGCTGTTAATAGCCTCCCTGGAGCTGCTAGCCCGCTGTGGAGCCTCCGCGCGTCCCCGCTCCTGTTGTCGGATTTCATGGGAATACCAAGGATGGTAAGATGAGGGCAGTTGAGTTGATTTGCACGCCATTTGTTGTTATAATATGCTAGGCTAGCTGCGTTAGCTGCCTCACCTGAGTTAGCTGCACTAGCTGCGTGGTGTTGACACGCTCAGGCTGTGGGCCGGGATTTATCTCTAGATCACCAGCTAGCATTAACATTAATGACACTCATTGTGGCTGTTGTTGTAATATAGATAACTGTATGCCAATGCTGGCTTATGACTGTGAAAGCTGCCGTTAGTTTTTGGTGTGGTTAGACGACGTCGAAACATTTCTATGCAGGAGGAGGTGTGTCGTTAGGAGCCCCGAGGGGAGAGGGACACAAGCTCAGAAGGGAGGGGGGATGTGGTGCTTTTTTTCAAATCTTTTTCATCGTCTTTCTAAGCTAGACCATGGCTTTAAGGTTCATAATAAAACGTTATGAAATCAGATGTCTTGGGTTACAAACAACAGGAGGTGATATCATTAATTCACAGGAGGAATCGATAAAGAATCGGATCGATAAGCAGAATCGATAATGGCATTGATATCAATAAAATCCTATCAATTCCCATCCCTAATGGTGACACACAAAAAAGATGAAAATCAAAAATAATAATAAATCAGTGAATTGTTTTGAGTCATTTTCTTAAGCAAATAACAGCATTTCACTGGTTCCAGCTGCTCAAATTTGAATTTTCTTTTTTTCTCTTTTGGGGTAAACTGCAAATCATAAGGCTTTCATGGACAAAAAAAGTTTTTTAAATTTCACCTCACATCCTCCTGGGAAATGTAAATGAGAATCTTTTGCTACTTTGTACTTTTTATTTGCCGAAATATTCTGAATTATGTGAACAGCAGCTCCTTATAATTCCATATGTACATAAAAAAAAAACCAAAAAAAAAAAAACCAGAAAGGTCTGTCACCGATGGCAGAGAAGTAAGTTCTCCAAAAATATATCTGAGACATTTTAAAGCCTTAAATCATTTGATTTAAAATCTACAGACACATAAGCACTTCCAATCTGTCTGTACCTCTGATCCACTGTGCACGGGGCGGAGCCTGGATGTTGAGCAGCCTCTCCACAGCCAGAGAGTAGGCCTGCTCATTACACATCATGGAAACATAGTCCAGACGGTCAAAATAGGGCAGAGCCTGTAGCATGAAGAGAAGAGGAACTGAAGCGTACTGGGTAAGGGAATTCCAAGAATTACGTAACACATGATGAATGCCCTCCCATTCTTTGATCAAGTCTATTGACGTCAGGAGTTTATTTTTGTCATTTTCAAGTGTGGGATTAAGGTGTTCTCTCGCTCTTACACCATCACCTTTTTACACAGTAAATCCAGCTCTCCTCACCATGCTGTTGTGTTGACGTCAATAAAACAGGATTTTGCAATAAGTTGTGTTGCAATTTACTGAATCCACAAGTGCTGTTTTTAGCCTGGTTAAAACATCACTCATTTTACACTTCCCGATTTTAAAATCTGCTATAAGTGCATGCACGCAGTATGAGCTACTCAAAACACTGCCTAATAAATATGAGCGAGAGAATACAGAAACATTATTCACAGATATTGTAAGTGGTTACATACCTGCAGGTAGGTCTTGTACTCAATGAGCTTCTCTGTGCCGCGGTGAAGCAGGCCAATGTGGGGGTCACACTTCTTGACGGACTCTCCACTGAGCTCCAAGACGAGACGCAGCACACCGTGAGCTGCAGGATGCTGGGGACCAAAGTTGATGGTCAGGTTGGATACATCCTTCTCTGCAGGAGGATCTTTGTCTGCAAGAGGAAAACAATACAAAATTTAGGTGGCTATATTGGCAAAACGGGATATAATATGCTAAGTAAGTTTTCTTTAGAGTACAACCACCTGAAAATATGGATGGCTGTGTTTTCATTATCTTAGAATGAGCAATTTATATCTACATGGTGAGCGGGTTCCCTGTCTAAGGATATCGCCATGATGCACTGCCATGTTTCTACAGTAACCCAGAACGGACAAACTAAACACTAGCTCAGATAGGGCCATTTGCGTTTTCCCATCAGCCACCGTAATTAGCAGCCTCTCCACGAATGTTGGAAAAACTGATTTTTTTTTCTTTTTCTGATTACTGCTTTATTCAGTGTCTTTACCCGTTTAAATCACCAGATCTTATTCTTCAGAAGAGGAGGAGACCTCTGTGGATAATTTGGTTCTCTGGGAAAACTTCTTAAACATCTAGAGCTTAAACTTTAAGAAAAAAAAGGTCGACACAGATTAGCAGGTGCTAGGCCAGCGCCCCACTCTGACTTGTCAAACTGCGCTGGAGAGACATTGATTTGTGACATGAAACTACATTATTCAGTATTTTTCCCAGTTTAAATCACTGGGTCTATTTGTTTTGGAGAGGAGAGGATCTCTGTGAATGATTTGGCTTCTTGTAAGAACCTTCTGAAGGTCTGGATCAGAAATAAGATGAGCACAGATTAAGTTATCAGAGAAATCAGATGAGCACACATTTGTAGGTGCTGGGCAAGTGGGCTGTCTGCAACATGTGTGAATGTGTTATAGTATGTAGAAGTATGTATGCCTGTATATGTGTTGATCAAAGTAAGAAAGAATGTTGTTAGCTTTCACGCTATCTTAGCAACTCATCACTTCACATTTCACATTTGCCTTTTGATCTAAGTGAAGAATTAAAATTGTAAGTGGTTAGTGGGGAACAAAAATCCTTTAACTAGCAGCCCTATACATGTGACAGTGTGTAGATGGTACCATTCCATGGGGGTGGGACCCATTTCTCATTTAAGGCAGTTGGGTACATCACTGCCCCGGCAAATTGCTCCGTCCACTCCACATCTGGCTGCCATTGTTTCTGCCTGTGGAAAACAGAATATTTACATGGTAAGGCTGTGTTAGTAAACCATCCAGGTTGAACCGGAAAAAGCATTCTAGCGCTCGGTAGGTGTCACCTCTTACACTCCTTGCATGTAGCCAGACTTTAATCTGATTAGCCTATTTAGAAAGGGTGATGATCTGGGCTACACTGTTGAGCATGTCAACCTGACAACTATGGGTCATGCTTGTATTAATAGAGTGTTAAATAATGCTAGTTTTTGCGGTATGCAATGCATATGGCTGCTTTTAAATGTTTTAAATTATGCATATGTAGACCTCCTATGTGAGTAGAGTATGTCAATAACAACCTTTTATTTCCAAGTGCCCTTAACTATGATGCTACATAATCAGCAAATGAAGGAGTAGGATCATTTTAGAGACCTTCAAACTAATCTTAATTACGGGAAGTAGTTTATAAAAAGCAAGTTTTCTTCACTTTTGTGCCATTTACGTTACAGGTCTTGCATTAAGCTAGAATGATTCCATCAGACACTACTTACTGTTCAACAGAGGCTAGGCTAACTAACCTGTAGTTTGATTTATGGCCTCCTAACAGGGCAGATTTGTTTATTACTGCTGTAAAATATGGAAAATGCTTAGCACTGCACGTGCAAATAAACAAATAATGTACAGTACCAGTGTGATAATCACTGACACACGCTGGCTAATCAGACGGCTAACAGTTATTACAGCTTAGGTAACACGTAAACAGCAGGCAAGCTAATATTAATCTGCAACATGCACGATCTTAAAGAATGACACTGCCACAACAGCCAACTAACGGAGCATGTCTACATTGTAAAGGCGTGTTCCATTCATACAAAGTACAAACTGTAGCAGAATATTATTATTGTTATTTCGAAGAGACCATGTCGGCTTATTTAGCTTTATGCTAACATTAGCCTATCAGTGTGCAGATTTATGTGTAGCTCGAGCTAAGACGGCTGGTAGTACAATGTTCACACGAGGCGACTCGTTTTGTATTTTTATTATCTTACCTGTTTTGCACGACAGTACAGCCTGGGCTCAGTAAGTTATTATTTAATATTATTTTTGTTGAAGGACGTCCTAGTTTGGTAAGCGACCTCAACATCGTGGCCGCCATCTTGGCTGCTACACAACCTCTGGCCAATGACGTAGAGGAGTTTCTTCTTTTGTTGTTTTAAAGGCGCATTGCGTGCATAACCCGTGTGTCTGCCACCTATCGGACATAAAGTACAGGACTTCTTGTAACTGAGAAAACTTACATCAGTGTTTCATGAATTATTTTAATGTTTCTGACATTTGTTCTCTGTTGAACTCACCCTGTACTTACTTGGGTCCCAGTTTGGTGAGGCTGTTGTTCAGTGGAGTAGGGGAGGAAGGAAGTGGCAGCTTGCTGTGGGGCTGCAGCTTTCATTAGTGTTGTATTTCTTCTAGGGTACTTCTTCTTTTTGCTTCATTTCATTTAGTTTTGTTGAATTTCCCAGGCTCCATTTTGTCTCTGTTCTGTTATAAATAGGCTACTTTAAAAAAAAAACAAAAAAAAACATACTTCTGCCTACAATTTTCTAGTGCCGATCAATACAATCTTTATATGAGGTGGCAGCATGACACACGTCATTATTATTATTATTATTTTATTAGAGCTACAGTAACTTTTATTTAAAACAAAAACCGTTTACCACATTTGCTGAATCTGTCACTGTGTTTTGACAGTAGTGCATGGGACAGATAGTCTGTGGAAATGAACCAACACAACCAATCGGAGCCAGGAGGAGTCTCATGCAGAAGCTGTGCTGCCAACAACAGCATACATGGCAAAGTCAAGTATATTGTAGAAGACTTCAGCCTGATAGCAAGCTAAATCGAAAGAGCTAAACTGATCCAGAGCAAATCCTTTTAGGTCTTGTAGCTCTCTCCACCTCGGTAAAGCTGCACCAATGTTTACTCTGGTTTTACATCGGCTTACTGAAAAGGCCCTGACACACCAAGCCGATGGTCAGCTGTACAGAGTACTGTCGCCTGCTATTGTGAAGTGTTACTTCCTCTCATGCAGGCGCAGATTGTACATGCTAGTTGGCCGTTAGCTGCAGTCTTTGTGGTGTGTTCAGGTGCAACTTTTTGCAACTTTGGGGATGCAGCAGTGGGCCTTGGTTGCCACTATTTCTGTGATGTCTGATGTCTGGTGTGTCCAGGCCTTGACTATTTATGCTGCTGTTGGCCCCACAGTATGTGCACAAGCAGTAATTGACACTGTAGGAGACTCCTCAGCTCTGATTGGTTGTTTTCATTCAGGAGCAGCAGACTCTTGCAAATGCCATTAGGAGCACTAGGAGGAGCCATAGGAGCATAATTTCTTCACAGATTTTATGTTTCATGTACTACTCTCAGGATGTAGTGACAGTTTCAGCAAATATCACAAAAATATTTTTTTCATAATAAAGTTACCTACTGTAGCTTTAAAGAATGAAGCGCATATTTTATCTTTAAAAGACCCTGCGATCACACACCTGACAATAGTTTCTATTGCTTACTTTTTGGAGCCCATGCTGTGAATTTGTCATGAAGAAACATGGATAAAATTAATCAGAATATCAGGTATTAAAGGTGTATTTCAAAGTGATATACCTCATACTGCTCTGCCTAATCATAAAACAAAGACTTAAAATGTAGTCTCCATCCCAGCTGAAACTGGTGCTGCCAACACAAAACAATGAACTTGTCCATTTTAGCCCTTCTGTCCAAAGATGACAGACTCCGCTTTATATAAAAAACAGTGCTTTTATTTATGTAATACTGTGGAAAAATAATTACATACCATTTTTAAAAAATATTGAAGATAATGAAATTAAAAAATGAGAGTTTGATAACGTTCGTTGTACATCTTTTGAACAGTTGTCTCTGCTACGAAGAACAGTACAATAAGATAAACATTGGATTTTTCTAAATTCAAAGACACAATAATACAGGATACAGTCCTACCAGAGGTATAAAAGTACTGTAACAGGATTGTGAGAGAAATGATATGGACATATACTGAAACACACACCCGCACACTTAGACACAGACATGCACACACGCACACATACTGTATACACACCGACATGCATACAATAGCCGCGCGCGCTCGAGTTGGGCGCTGCGTGTTTACAGTATGCTTCCCATACACGCGCAGTCATTCACACATCTATACAAACACACTGTACAAATCGATGTGCGCGCCAATGCCCACACACTCCCTCTTGATCTCTCTCTCTCTCTCTCACACTCACACACCCACTCAGTCGCAGTCATACACTACTACATGTCAATATTGTGAACAAGCCTTCATTGAACCTCTCCATACACATTCTCCTCCGGCCGTTTTGGCAGACAGACGATGAGGAATGATTCAAAATGGAAATGTACGACATGTTCCCCTATAAGGCCACTCAGTTCTAAACCCAACATCTGTGTTTTTCTCTCTCTGTCTGCACCAAGCTTGTAGTTAGGAGCTCTGAGAAAAAGGCTCCAGCCTATGAAAATGTCTGGGAATGACTCAAGGCCCCAAGCCTGGTTTGTAAAGCAACAGTCACCAATAGAAGGAGCTTCTACTGCATATACATGGTCTAAGGTGAAGAACAACATGAACACTTGGCACTAGGTTTCTTTTGTACACTGATACACCCTTCTGAATTCAGGCTCTGCTGTTGACACAACTTTTCACTCCTGTCTCAGTGGAATCACCCAGGCGAACACCCGAGTTAAAGCGGGCTCAAACTTTTGGTCCATACATACACATTACATGTTTTACATTGACAAAAATAATTCTGTAATGTTAAAAAATAGAATACAAAGCTCTAGTCTGGTGTGCAAATAAAAAGACATTACACAGATATAGATAAGGGACGTCTAAGCATGAATACTGTCGATGCAGTGCAAAATGATGACAACCCTCCCGACCCCACCCCGGCCCCCAACACACTCCCGCACGCCGCCTAACAGGCATGATGGCATGTACCACTGTACACAAGGGCATTCTGGGATGCTATATATATGTGCTCTATGATCACTGAATAAGACAACCAGCAAAAAAATTTATAAAATGGCGGCCAGAAATGACTTCCACTGGTTGAGGTTTCTCCCGATCGGCGTGTACCATATTTGACAGTCAGCCAGTTTTGCCTTAAGACGTTCTCTCTCATCATTTACAAAGTCAGTTCATAGCAAAAGCTATGGGGCTCCGAAGATCTGTGATCTTTTGTCCTCTCTCTGGTTCTTGCTCTTTTCCCAGTCTTGATTGTGACTTGCACCGTCCGCTCTTTCAGAGCTCGGATATACAAACACATCGGGAGTGAGGGAATTCAAAATTGTGTGGAATTTCCCTTCCCTGTCTCACTAAAACTCCTTCTTTTCCACTCGTCTCTTTTTCTCTCTCTGTGTTTCCCATACCCTCCCTGTCTCATGGGCATGGTCTTCTGACTCTGTGCATGTGTGTGTGTGATGGTTTTTCTGTAGTCGTGTTCAGTAGGGCGTGTTTGTGTGCGAAAATGTGTGCGTGTAAATCTATGGTTGTGTGTGTGTTTAGATGTGACACTATTTATAAGATGCTTCCTCATGCTCTGCTAAGACTGTGAGGTGTTTATGCGTCTCTCTGTCTCACACGTGAGTCTGCATCCTCTGTGTGTGTCGGCTGTGGGAGTAGTCAGAGTGTTGCGAGGTGTAGGAGAAGCGAGTGGAGCTGCCGTACTTCCCTAGTCCAGTCTCTGATCCCGAGGGAGCGGGACCCCCGGGACCCACACCGACCCCGGGGCTCCCAACCCCGGGTCCCACCCCAGGTCCCACCCCGGGTCCCACCCCAGATCCCACCCCGTACATTTCATAGGATGGGCCAGCCTCCAACGGGGCCAGGCTGGACGGGGCGAAACCCATGCGGTAGGTCTGGTAATGCGAGGGGTATCCGTAGTTATCGTAGGCCAGCTGGGAAGTGGAGTCCAGGAGGCTGCAGTCTCCCGGGAAGTCGCTGGCCACGGGGGCAGGGTTAGGCGGGGGCTGCTGGCTCTGGCCCGCACGTGTGAAGGTGTTGAACTGGGCGTAGCTGATATGGGAAAGTCTAGAGGGGGGGCGGGGGTCGTAACAGGCCTGGGGGCGGCCAGGGGAGGTGAGGGGGCCAGGGGGACCAGGGGCTCCTCCACTGGCTGTGGCCCCTGAGCCTCCGGCACTGCTACTTATAGATGCAGCTCCCCCTGGTGTTCCTGCAGGGGAGCGGTAGTCAGAATAGTGCAAGGTGAGCGGGAGGCAGGGCGGCCTTCATCATGGGTGGAGGCTCGCACGTTGTAGTAGCCATTGGTGGGGTCCTGAAGAGACAAACAGCAAGAGACAACACAGAGTGAACATTAAAATAAGATATAAAGAGGGGGATAAAAATCTAAATGCCAGTGCAACCCATCACCAGAATAACTGTTGACATTGTATGTTTGTGTGAACCATGGAAATGTTACATTTGTATGTTATTATCTAGCAGATACGTTCAAGAACACTTGGTTGACATGTGTTTATGTTTAGGTACAAAAAAACATGTGGTTATGTTTGGAAAAGATCATGTTTTAGCTTGAAATACCCATTTTGGGTGCTAAAAGTGACTGGAAGAAAGCAATGCCTCTGTAAAAACAACCACTCTTTGTGGCAATACCTCGGCTGAGAATGCAGCAATGTCTTGGTAAAAAAAACACCATGTTTGGTGGCTAAGAGCTGTTGGAAATGTGCAATGACATGCTTAAAAACAATCAGATTTGTTGGTTTTGAACAGAGGTCTACAGCTTGGCAGGCGTCTTGCCTTGGTCCCACGCCATCCACCATCCACCATCCCCTCCACCTCATGATTACAAAGTCAGTTCATATACTATGACACTTTAAGGATGTTGATATAATATGTATGAAACATACAGGAGTAACAATTGATTTCCTTCTAGAGACTGGCCTGGTCTGTATATAGATCTTAGGGTCAGAAGGCTTCTATAATAATAATGTTTTGTTCCTTCCTGATCCCCACAGAAATATTCTCTTGTAGAAGGTCAGAGGTCAGGGTCAACTGTGTGTCTGGAGCTGGTCAGCGTCCAGGTCCAGATTCTCAGATTGTGCTGTGAGGGCAGTTTGCTCTCTTTTTTTTTGTAACTCAGCTGCTTGAGATCAGACTCTAAGTCTCTTTTCAGATATGCATGCAAATCACTATGTAAGCAAAAATTCCAATGACACTAACTGCACGGGCAAATTACATGTTACAACTGTAAGAATAACGCACCAAGACTGGCATCCCAGGGCAGCCTCTTAAGTGATTCCAACATTCAAAAGATCTTTCATGTGCTTTTAACCCATCAACTTTTAAAAGACAGTGTTGGTAAATGTTAACAGGGTGCAATCTTGAACTCCTGTACACCTTGTGACTTTTTAATAAGTCCTATGGCATAATGATGAAATCTAAATATATCGCACAGTGAAAGAAAGAGAACAGTTTAGGATGTTGTCATTTATATGTTATCATGTGATCTTGTTACTGGTCCAGACCACTCAAGATCAAATTTGGCTGTTTGTGGCCCATGAACTAAAATGAGCTGTCACAACCCCTTACTGTATCAACCAATAAAATGGACGACACATCTCCATTTCCTCCCACTGTCAAAAAATGAAGCCAAAATAGCAGCCATCTTGTGTTGATGACGTCATTTAGGAACCAGAGTCTACGCCATAGCGACCTCAGTGGTATTGTCTGACCAGTTGAGCACACCAATCAGCGCACACAGCTGTCGTTTATGACGCCAAATCCCCTTTTTATGGCATCAAAGAACTAATTAAAACCAATTTTATAAGGAAAATGAACACTTGAACGTACATTAGTGTGATGCCTAAAATGACAGAAACCATCTTTGGAACAAATTTATTTCATGTTAATTTGATTCTTAAGGCCCAGGTCCCATCTGCTTATGTGGAGGGGGCAGGGTTTATGACTTACACTGCAGCCAGCCACCAGGGGGCAATCAAGATGTTTTGGCTTCACTTTTGGGGAGCTGTCATGTCAGTCTTCGGTGTATACTAATACCAGATTTCATAGTATACTGTTTTTATGGTTTGTATACAGGAAATGAATGTTATTTAGCATACAAATGATAATAATAAGAGATTTTTTTGACCAGTTAACAAAAAGAAAATAAAAAACAAACAAACAGAAACTCAAGTTTTGGCCATTTGTGCTCAAAGCTTCCATGAGTTGAAGCATCCATGTTTATCTTGAGGCCTCTCCAGCAGTTGGGTGGATCCCTGCCAACATACACGTTGGTCCCAGATTGTCTGGGTGAAGGAAGGACGCTCTCCTTGCTCACTACACCCACTTCATCTTGCTCTACCATTATTTCCGACATCATTCTGCCATCTCATTGTCTCTCATGTACCCGACTGCTCCCCCCATCCAACTTTGTTTCACTGCTTTGGTGCTTCAGGCAGCGGGGAGGGAAAAAAAAACTGTCTGGCTGAGGCTGTTGTCGGGGTGATCTAACCATCTCCTGGGGTGGATTCATGTCTGTGTTTCTTCAAAGTGATCCGAGGCAGCACTCCAGCTAGAGGGGTGGTGTGTTTGCCCTCACAAAATATTCATGGGGGGGAGTTTCAGCAGAACATTTTGGCAGCTTTACGCGTGAAAATGCATTCATCACCTAAGCCCAGCCCCACGGTGTCAAAATGTATAAATGATTCATGCCAGCTGAATGGGCAGAGTACGCCTAAACATCCTTTATCTTTTTTTCTTTTTGTTTCGGTCCAATTTGTATAGTTTTGTCTCTACTTTATAAGAACACAATATTCTAAACAATCACATAAGCTGCACTGAGCGGGAAGGGAGGAGAAGACAAAAGGAGCTTCAGCAATTTAAGAGAGGCCATCTGAACTGCAAAATATTTGTTGTCTTACATATCTTGCTCTAATATTCTCACAGAGATTGAGTGCAACACTAAGTGTAAAGGCCACTAAATTAGGAAACAGAAATATTCACTGCTGGAAAGATGGTCTTTTCATAAAACTGGGCTGTAGTAGAAAGATGCAAACAAGTGCTGCTTAGTTTTACAGTTTGATCTGACTTGGTCTTAATTTGAGTGAGAGAGGGTGGCGTCTCTCTTTATCCATGTCTCTTTATCCTCCTCAACTCCTCTATCCTTGGAGGCCACCATATTGAAAGACGTCCCAACTCCCTCAATGCACTCGGAGGAGTTGTGGAGAGAGGAGGCTTTCAGAGGGGAGAGAAGCAAGGATACACAAGTACAGCCTTCGCGGAAGTCTTTTACCGACCCACAGGCCACCTTATTGAATATCAGCTTTTGATTGGACGTTGCAGCTGATCAGACTAATCTGATGCATCACAACATCACTGGAGTTACATTCCAGAGGGAAGACAGATGAGAGATTAAACTCAAGTGTGTCACTCCCAAGTTGGTTTCTGATTCACCATCTAGTTAAAAATTTAAACAAGAAAAGGAGCATAAACAACGTTCTTCATTTATTGGAAAGATTTTTCTTTTCACAATGTCACCTCCCCCATTAACTTATATTATGGATACAGTCAAAGTCAAAGAGAGTGTGTCTGTCTGCAAGAAACACTTTATACAACAGTGATCGTCATTTCCATTCAGTCACATGGGAGGCTGATCATCCCTGTGTGTCGGGTTGATGAGTTACAGAATTTAAATTTTCCATTAAACATTTAGCCTAATAAATAATTTCCAGTGTTCAAAAGACACCATAATCATATTCTGGGTTATTAAATAATTTATATACATATATTTACATACACATGTACATATACTGCTCTCATCAGTTAAGGTATTGGGATCTACTCTGTGTTCGTGGTGGTGGGTATACGAAAATGTGGAAGTACAAGCTTTAGTTAGAGAGTCAGCGATAATCTGCTGGATTTTCGCTGACTCTAGGTGGTGAGCAGGGAGATCTGGGTGCTGGTAAGGTGAAGGGAAGTTCACCACAGTTCATTTACACATACTACCCACATTGGTATAACACAGGGCTGATGATGATAAAGTATCCCTTTAAGGTATAAAACAAAATAGCACTTAAAGAGAAAAAGTGAATTTTAAGCTTTAATAAGTGCTTAATTGTTACAGATGTTGTTCCAAACACCAGTTTGTTCTCCAGTTTAAATGATCTGGGACTTATTTGCTAATTTGATTCTGCTTTTTCAGGGTGTCTACACTTAAATTCAATGTTTTTTTTTTAGGACTTTTTCAAGATACATTTTAACCAAATTTAAGACTGAAGATTTTTAGATGAATCATCTTCTCTAATTCAAGCATTACAGGTAAGTTATAGTACATATATATATATATATATATATATATATATATATATATATATATAATATATACACGGTCACATGCAGAGGTAAGTTTTATGAAGGAATATGGTTATTAGATTAAGTTAGGTTAATCTGTATTTTGTCAACTGGTAAGTGGAGGCATAAAGGAAAAAGACCAGAAATGTGGACTTTCACTCCTTTTGACCAAAAGATGATTAAAAGATGGATAAGTAAAATTAGATAAAATGTTTATGGCATTTAAGAACTCGCAAATTTAAGTCTATTTAATGAGGGTTCTGGTTAGGGTTTGTATGTATAAATGTATAAAACTGAATTTAAGATATTTAAGGATTCTTTTAAGGACTTGTAGATGCCTGGTTTTGGCATTAACCCTGCATCAAAGTTTGACTTCTATAATCCATTATCAAAAACCAGACTGGAATCCCTCCTCTTTGTCTTCCTCTGCCTACTTCTGATGCACATGTGTGCCCTCTAGAGGGTTAAACATGAAATTAAAAAATAACAATTTGTTTTTTTTAATTGTTTTTTTCAATTGAATTTTAACTTCATTTTTTAAAACATGTCAGACTTAAGTATCACATTTAAATATGAAATCCAGTCCTTTTCATGGGAAGTGAAGTTGTAATTTCTATTACACAAGTGAAACAAACATTTTTGAGATGAATCACTGGTCAGTTGGGATTAAATATTAATGACTGAGGCTTCATTTATAGTACAAAACTCTTATCTTACTAAGTAATATTGTATTGTTCATGTGATTATGTCTGCCTGGTAGATACTCTCAGTGTCATCCTGGGTGGCACCACTTCCACCAGAAAAGAAATGCTGTACATCATTGGATGAAAGTCATCACTCAGAGTCACCATGTCAGTAATGATTAGGATATTTGCAGCCCTTTGAGATATAATTAGAATGAAACCTTGCACCAAAATGAACTCCACAAGACCTCACATTGACTTTGGCATCATTTTATTATTAATGTTTTGTGAATTTTGCCTTTATATTGAACATACTGGGCTTTTTAAAAAAAACCTTTTCCATACCTGTGATTGCACACCTTCTCTGTATTTTGTAAGTCTTTCAGTAGGAAAAAAGTGAGTTTGTTTAGATTTTGAAGACTTCGTGCTTTGATATAAATGAGTGTTTAATGAGCTCACCTTAAGGTCATACTCCTGGCGGGTGTCCAGGGTGTCGCTGCGGAGGTCAGACTTGAGCTCTATGTCATCTTTAAAGGGCTGATTGGAAGGAGAGAAGGACACAGAGGGGAGAAACTAAACCGTCAAACAACAAAACAAAAACAAAAAGGAGGAGAGAAGGTGCCATAACAAAACGGAAGAGGGAAGGAGGCAACAGAGTATGACAGGAAAAGAGAAAATGGAATTAAAAGTGTTAAAAGGAGCGATTGCAGGGGAAAACACAGAGCTTGTTTTCAGTAAAAAGGTACAGTGCGGCATAGGGAGAGGTTACTGAGTTAATCTGAGGTTTTTTCTAAGACTACAGGCTGTGTAAACAGTGTCCGGCCCAAGCACACATATCCCGCTGCTGCTCACCGAGTACATGGCCTTGACCATGCGCGAAGCCGTGGACACGCTGCCGGAGTCCTCCTCCAAGCTGTGGGTCTCCTTGTTTATCGTCTCCACCTTGATGTCGGGCTTACCCAGCGTGACCCCGCGCCGACCTGGAAGCAAAACACGGCAAGGTTGAATACAGCTGGACACACGCATCGTGGCTGGTGTGTTTTCATGAGCTGGAGGAGCAAGTTCAGAGGGGACCCACATCCATATGGTGGAGAGGAAGTTTTAGGTGTGTGATTTTATTTGGTTTACTGCAAGTTATGTGGTCTGGTGATGAACATTTTAACCATAATCCCCTAAGAAAAACATGGACACTTGTACTGTACATGCAGATGTGGTCTTTATATGTATGTGTGAGGCACATGGAGAGTATGACTCACTGCCTTTGCGCTGCCGGTAGAAGATCAGAACTAGGACCAATAGAAAGATGAACAGGAGGATGGTAGAGCCCACTGTCCCACCAGCTATTATTCCCACTGGGACTTCCTCTGAAAGGAGGAGGAGAGAATAACAGAGAGACAGAGAGAGATGGAGGGAATGCAAGAATGCAAATGCCTGTCAGTGGCTGCACAATCAAGAATTTAATGCAACAAATACATCTTACGAAAACAAAACTGTATGCTGCCAATCTCATTAAATTTTCAAATAGTGAATTCATAAAACACACCGGTTTCCTCCAGCGTGATGATCATGGTGCCTGGGCCAAACGAGTTCCAAGCCGTGCAGTTGTAGGTGGACAGGAAGTCAGACTCCATCACGTTGTTGATGGTGAGGGTAGAAAGGACGCCCCCGCCCTCCGCTGATGGTTTGCTCTGCTCCACTGTGTACCTCTCCAGCAGCGTCCCCTTTTCCTTCTCCCACACATTCTCCTTCCACGCCCACACCTGCAGCACACACACACACGCATAATAGATTATATCAAAATTAATTTGGGAGGGATTTATTTTACTTGGGTACGTTGTGACGAGACATGTTTTCAGGATTTTAATCGATCAGGGAACTGCGACTGTAACAACCCATTTACCAGTAAAACCACTTCAAACAGAGCTTTAATAACACATTTTCAGTGTTCTACAATTATACAGTACATTATCAAATCACTTACAGTCAAGTCCCATCTCTCGCCTCAGCACCATGGGTGCCAGGGCTTTCAGCTACCTGCCCCCAGGCTCTGGAACTCCCTACCTCTACACATTCAACAGTCTGACAGCATAACATCCTTCTAATCCCTTCACAAAACTCACCTATTCAAACTGGCTTATGCACTCTGACTCTAACACTACAACACTATATTATTATTAAGTCATGTGTAAACACAGACAAACACATTGGTCTGCAATGTTATATGTGTCTACAATATGTTCCTTATCAGGGTATAAAAAGATCATCTAAGAGTGTATGTTGCTTCTCAAGTCCATAGTAGGTCATGAAATTCAGAATTAGTTTAGAAATGTAATGCATTCTGTGTGTCATTTTGTCACATGAATTTGTAATTTTCTTCTGTTGGTCAAATCATTTTGGCTTCATGTGCCACTGAGCAACTTTAATAAAAATGAACAGGGCCCCGCCTCCAACACTATATCCAGTTCTCTTTAAACATCCATGGAAATACTACAGAAAGGTCATATCAAAAATAGACGACCGCACACTTAATAGACTTTACTGTGAATTAATTGAGAGCGAACGTGTTTTGCCTGTGGCTTCTTCAGGTTCACTCATCACCACTACAGAAAGGGTATTGCAATACAATGCTTTAATGGCTGTCCTTAAAAAAAGTAGTCCAACATCCTGTTCATTCATGAAAAAATGGACACCACTGTCATGTCTGTATGATAAATATCCCATTTAAAGTCATGCCTTCATCAATGGATTTAATTTGCTGTTACCTAATATCCCACGCATAAAACGTTTTAAGAAAACCTCACTTTATCTTATAAAGTTTGGGGTTTCCTTTTGGATTTCATGGAAAAACTTTGTGTAAAAATGTGAATTACCATTCCTGTGAATTTGTTGTTTTGTTTTGTTTTGCTTTTTTATGAATTGATCCATATTTGTGTTTGCGTTTTCTGATGTTATTGCGACTCTGAAATATTGTAAAATCAACTCAATACAAATATTTGTAAAGGAGAATGACTTTTTTTTTTAAATATGAAAATTTTTAAATTAAGGATTAAAAAAAGAAAAACACAGGTTTCATATATTTCATCAAATCAGGGTGACTGGTTGATATAATTAGTGAAAAGGCATTATCGGCCATATACTATATATGTGTCCAACTCAAACACATACTGTAGGAAGGTATGACAGAAATAGACCACATAACTTCACATCGAGTACACACTCTCATGTAAACACTTGCGTGACTTGCTCAAACCAGCAACAGTTTGTATGTTTCTGCAGCCAGAAGTGGAGGTGGGTGGGGGTGACTGAGCTGGTGAGAATCTTGCACATTCTCCAACTTTAAAGCCACTAAAAGCAGCTGTATTATTCAGCATTGAAGTACTGTACTAAGGCCAGTTAATTATGCATAAGCCCACATGTTCCCATAATCTGCCCACTTATTCCAGAGGAGGATAATCTCCTGGCTGTGGCGTTTACTGGGACAACTGTTCCTCTCCACTCCTTTATATTTTATAAATCTTTTTCTGTCCCAACCACCACCGCCTGCATTAGGAGCGCGCACCGGGAGTCAGGACGGATCAGTCACAGAGGCTGGGGAGCCGAGGAACTACTACTACTGCATCTCTGTGATACAGCCAAGCGGAGAAAGCATCCGGGGCCGATTCCTGACGCAGGAGCTAAAAGCAGCCCGGCTTAGTGTTAGTGTTGGTTTGTTTATGTGATGGGATGGAGGGAAATTCTGTGAGAGTTTAAGGGTGAGTCACCACTCAAAAAGAAAAAGGGGACAGCGCCTAAAAGCATTTACCGTGCAGGAATGGAGCCATTTAGGAACAGGAAGGTACAGTAACAGTAAAACACAAATCGCTGTCAGGCTAAAAGCTACAACCTTGTGCTCTTTGTGATCAAAGCCTTTCCTTGTTTAGCTTTTCTTTTTGTCTGAATAATTAATGCTGGGATTAAAATTTGGACATTTTCATCGTGGGTCTGGTGACAGAAATATTTCATAGCACTCATGTTTCATATCTTTTCACTTACAATCTTATCTGGAGGAGGTGTGCTGGCTATGTAGCATTTCACCTCTCCTCTCTCCCCTCTCACTGCATATTGCACTGGATCACTGGAGATGATGGGGGGACCTGCAATGGCAAAACATGAGATATGTGAGTGTATGTGAAAGAAAGAATTACAAGAAATTACACTCAAAATATATAAAAAAAACATCATAAAAAAGCAAGGGTTTTTTTCAAAGCATTGACCTTACCACGGCTGTTCAAGAGGAATTGTATTATTTTTAAAATAAATGGCCACCACTTTGGACATACAACATTTTTTTTTCAATTACTGACAAGCTGACCTTTTAGAAAGAATATGGTTTTCCTCTACAAGCAGTGACACATTAAATTGTGTGGATGTTTTCTGACCGTTGACGGTGAGCGTGACCTCAGTCTCTCCAACTCCAATCCGTGGGACGATGGCCTTACATACATACTGGCCCGCATCCGCCTGGCTCACCGACTTCAGATACAGCTGGTTGCTGTTACTCAGAACCTGTGGGGGAGTGAAAAAGAAATATAAACAAGACAAATCTGCTAAACAACAGGAGGGGTGAAACAAAATAAAAAGAGAAGAGAGGCTAATGTGCTATTGTACCTCCCCTTAATATTGTAACACATCATGTTGCATATTTGCACGCCTGGCCTTATTTGAGTATGTGTGTTCTACTACTCTGACCCTGACGGGCTAACAATGCAAACTTGCACATCCGCTTTTAACCCATCACAAAGGTTTTGCAGTTGCCTAGCAACCACATCCATCGGAAAATTAGCTGTGGGAAAATTATGGCTAAATATGTAACCACCTAGAGAGAGAGAAATACCTGAACAAGGCTGATTACATAGATGTAGGTGTAAGTCAGTCCACGGTCTGCTCAGACAGATTCCATTTACTCTGCTGTAACTGTCTTGTCTTTAGTCCTTGTATTGACTGTAGTTTAATGACAGTCACAGTACACACATATTAGACATGTCTTTAGCCTGTGGCTGGTGTACACAGTAGATTTTAATATAAAAAACAGCAATGGTTAACTTATAAAATTAAAATATTTTGAGAGTTAAATGAAAGGATTGAGACCGCTCTCATGTCTGTACTGTAGATATGACACTAGAGCCAGCACTGTCACTTCACCTTTATGTACTTTACTCATTATGCATATACATTAAGCACATTTCTGTTTATTTCCTTTTATAATCTTCTTTTTTTATACACATTTAAAGTCTCTGTTTGGAACATTCAGAGCATTATTATAGCAGCAAACCAATATTTACTGTTAGGGTTGGCACATTTTCAGTTTTCACTACATGATTATGGCCAAAAAAGGTTATAATAATGATGTTATTGCAATATTTATAAACAATTTGAAACTAATGATAATTTTAATAATAATGCTATCAGTCAAATTCATCTTTAACTTTGCTCATTGTGCATTTTGGCAAATGAATTACACTCAAAATACAACTCTAAGGAGGTGGAGAGGGAATCTGTAACCATAACTGGACAAAAGCGTACAAAAAGAGCAATTACTCTTAATTGGTGGTGAAAAGGAAACCAGATGGCATTGAGAGATGAAGATGAAGCGAGAATGAAAAGAAACAGAAATCATTTAAAGGTCCAGTGTGTGAGATTTAAGGTGGTTGTGTGGCCTCTAGCATTCGATAGTAAATAAGTTTTTAGTAGGCAATTAGCTTAGCTTAGCATAAGGACTGGAAACAGGGATAAAACAGCTAGTCTGACTCTTTCCAGAGGTAAGAAAATCCACCTACCAGCAAAAGCTAATCAAACCCCTGTAAAACCACAGCAGTCATTTCTACACTTCAGGTTTTGTTTGGATTAAACAAGATAAAAACATGTTAATTAGTGAACTATAAGTTGCTGGTAGGCAGATTTAGTTATATAACTACATCACACTCATTGCACTTATTAAATGTAATCCTGATAAAAGGAATACAAGACAAGGGAAAAAGTGGAATGGAGAGAAATAGGTCATGGCAGGGAAGAAGAGAAGAAAGATGTCTATGTGTACAGACAGGACATTTCCCCTGAATGACAGGCTGCTTTTGTAAACACGGGAGAAGAAAGCGTGAACTGTAAAAACAGTGTGAATACAAGAACAGAGGAAAGCGTGGGCTCTCAGCTTCTTACCATGTTTGAACCCTTTTTGAACCAGGTGAGCGTGAGCGGAGGGTTTCCAGCCCATTTGCAGTTGAGGGTGACATCGGAGTCAACGTCTACAGTTTTTGGCTGCGGCTCCACCAACAGAATTGGACCGACTGGAGACACAGAAACACAGAAAGGGATGTTGTGCTTGAGTAATAATGCAGTAGCACTTAAGAAGAGAAGCTGCTCAGAGGAAACAGAAACACAACAATGGTGTGTTTTATCCCTCTGACTCCAGACGGTAGTGAGTGATGCAGGCTACAAGCGACTGAACAAGGTGAGATGAGTATTGTGTGACTCACAGTGAACGTCCACCAGGATGCTGACGTTGGTCTTTCCCACAGCGTTGAAAACCAGACAGGAGACGGGCTCGGTGAAGAAAGAGTGGTCGGCCTTGGTTGTGAACACACTCTCCCTGGCACCCTGAAGCACCACGCCCCCTTTAGCCCACCTGAGGATAAAATGTTTTTAACAATCAAGAACAACATGTAACATAAATGCAAAGCACAAATATTCAAATTTGGCCTATGTGGCTACTTACACCTGGAAGGGTATAGCATACTGACAGAGGCAAGCACCCATTTGTCTGTAGCCAACAATGCTACTTGCACCCGGAGTAAACACTTGGGTGTAAATAGTCAAATTTATCTTTTACAACCTGGACATTCTGCTATATACATCTAGATGTAAACAGCCAAATTTGGCTGTTTACATCTAGGAAGTTTCACTATTTACACCTGGTTGCGAATAGCTAAATATTGCTATTTACACTACGGAAATTTGAATATTTATATCCATGTGTAGATTACCAAATTCAGCTATTTATTCTGCTTTATACACCAGCATGTGGCCATTTGCACCTGGGAAATTCTGCTTTATATATCAGTGTTTAAATGACTATATTCGACTATAAACACCCAAAAATGTGACTATTACACTGTAAACTGCCAATGTGGCTATGTGGCCTGGAATATACGGATGGTTTATTTACAACTATACACCCTGTCTATTCTTGGGCATCCCAGCAACATTGAAATATGACGTTAACACATACGGGTCTATTCACCTATTCTGCTAAAGTTTATGTACACAAAGTGCATTTAGCCACTTTATAATATAACGTCAACTTACTCTAAAAATATTAAGCCATTGTCTACTCAAATAAAACTCGGACCTCAGTCTCCTGGGTGAAAGTCCTGTGCTTCATCCATTCACCCATCGCATCTTCCTTCTATGTTTGCTTTGTCGCTATTATTACTACATAACATGACTTTCTGGTGGAAGATCTGTCAGTTTTTTCTCCCAAACTTACCATTTTAATTTCAGATAATATCGAGATTAGCTAGTACTAGCCCTAACCACAAAACCAAACCACTTCTGACCTCAAGGCATCCACCTGACAAGTATTAGCATATCACAGCATCAATGATTAAGCATGTGGGTTATGAGTGTAAAAAGCCTAAGAGCTGCACTGTGACTATTCTCACCGGGTGCAAATAAACACTCCATTTAAAAGCAAAGTAAAGAAACGCAAACCTTTTTTAAACAAACCCAGAATACAATTCAACATTTCTGACATAGGATGCAGACCTGTAGCCCATAATAGGAGGGTTGGCGTGAGCCTGGCAGGTGAAGGTGACTCTGTCCCCCTCCAGGACAGAGCGAGGCTCAATGGACAAGGTCACTGTGGGTGGATCTGGAAGAGAGGGAGAGAGACTCACATAACAACTACATCTAATGTATGCTGCAATCTGGAGGACAGTTAGATGCAAAATGGCTGCCATGCATTACTTAATAACAGCTATAAAACATTCAGCTCCTGGCAGATGTTTTATGTTTTAAAATATGACGCTGTGTTGCTTTTAATTAGCCTGAAATGTTAAAAATACTCATTTTTGTAGTAATTAGCAGGATGGTGTAATTATATATTGTGATAAAAATGACATTTTTCACTGATACATTTCATGTTTTTGCAAATACCCACAAAACTATGATACTTTTTGAGTCAACATTATTTGATTGCTTACGGTGTACGTTGAGGGTGACAGTTGTGCTTTTGCCAGTAGGAACAGCCAGGTTGGTGGCCACACAGCTGTAGTTCCTCCCAGTGTCGGTGTCGACGGGCTGGATGGGCAGGTAGCTGCGTGTGGTCACCCTCTTCCTGTCTGGAAGCACCTCCTGATGATGGTGGACAGAGAGACATTGTTGAAACATTTACAATACAGATCAAATACTGTCAAACACTTCATGAACGTGTATGTGTGTGTGTCTTGGGGAACATGGTCCTTATTTTAGACTTACAGTGGTACTGGCAGCCCCCTCCACAGGCAGCCCATCTTTAAGCCACTCGATCATAGAAGGCGGTTTGGCCCCTCGAGACACACAGCTCAGGTTGTACGACTCCCCCGCATTCAGCAACACCTCCGGACCCCCATCGATCACTGGGTCATCTGGGGGGACTGGAATGAGAGAGGAGAGTGTCAGAAACACACATCATCTCACAAAGTTTCTATAGCACACTTACACACACGCACAGTAACGTACTGAGGACAGTGAGTTTGGCCCTCCTGGACCTCAGGGCGGCATCAGGGGCCTGGCACTCGTACAGAGAGTCATCAGACAGATCAGCTGACAGGATCTCCAGGTTGTACTGGCCCAACTCCTGCACGCGCAGAACGCGGTACCTGGGCCAGGCTGGGACACAGAGATTAAGGGGTTAATAATCAGAATGGTGTTTATAGGGCACAAACATAAGATAGAGGCCCACTGTAGACCTTCATGATGAATTTAGACAAACACTATCTGATTACAATTTAAAGTGAAACAACTGCCAGATTACTTAAGTTAACTCAACTCAAACTAAACTAAAAGCTAAAACATGGTGTGAAAAAAAATTCTGAGAGTTAACTCAGAGTTTTTAGTCAACTTATGGAAAAAAAAAAATAACTGAAACGATATTGTGTACTTACAAAACATACTAAAATTAAGTGAAAAAAATATAGGAAATGACTAAATTTGTCAATTTGATCAAATTTGTTGACAGAACAAGCACGAGGAGGCACTGGGTGCATACCGTAAAACTTCGATTCATAGCCCAGGCTATTATTTGCTTAAATCCCTGAAATCAACAGGGACTGGTGTCTACAGGCCTTTAATTCCTTTTAAACAAAACTTTGCTCAGCAAAGATGGAAAATACAATAAATTATTTAAACTAGTATAAATATATATCAATTATATTAATTATTAATGATATATATATCAATTATATGTATCAGAGAGAAAAAGTGAGTTATAACACTGGTTTGATGGCACCTGGCATACCGACACATCACTGCTTTATCCTGTTTAAAAAATACTTACAACTTGGATTAATCTTTTTGAAAAAAACTCCTTTTTATTCTTTTGATTGGTGGACCCTTACGGACTAAAGGAAACGAGGTATGGGCACATAATTTGAGGTGGTCAACAGCCCACTTTTATACATCTGAAGAATTCCTATAAATAAAATGAACTGCTTGGCAACCAGACCAGGCCTGTAATTGAGACAGGCCTTTATTTGTCAAAAATGCCAGTAGAAGAGACTAGGCGTTTAATTGAAGTTTTACGGTATGTTTACTGCGACCAGGATGTGCATGCCTGGCAGTGAATTGCCTCACAAAACGTTTATTTCCCTGAAAAATACTCCCCAAAATTATAATGAAAAACTAAAACTCATACTGAAACTAATAAAAACTAAATTAAAACTGAACATTTTTAAACAATAAAAACTAACTCACTCTGGAAACTAAACTAAACTGATTTGAAAACTAAGGAGCACCACAAGATACCTTGTGTGCACAAGATAATAACTTGTTCCCACCAAATAATTAACTTGTGCGTACAGGATAATAATTTGTTCCCATATCACCTTTCAGGACTCAAGGGGCTCCACAGAAATTAACAATGAATCAAACACATAACTATATAACTCTGCACTGATTTCAAAAATGAGACACATTCAGACTTCTACTTGTGTTGAGCAAAAAGTTATAGTCTCAAGGTTATTTACAAAAACCTTAAAATTCTCATCAGGATATTTAATTTTTTCCTGTTGTTCCTGTGTGTCATCTGTGCTGTCTGAAGGTGAATTCATGTCACTATATCTTTAATACTTTAGCTCTTGAAAACAAACTGCAAATTTGTCACGCCTCAGGATCCCCACATACCCATGTGGTCTGTATTAGAATTTGAAAAAATGCGACACCACACAGCATGTGTCCGTTCATGCTGATAAGAAAACATCAGGTCTGTGTCATACATGAAGCAAATCTCCAACTTTTTCATCATCAGACTAAACGACACCAGGGAACTGCATGGCCACATGATGTGATATATATGCAAATGTCCAAACATAGACTTTCACACAATTGCATGATGCACACACAATCACACATGCCTCTCCAATCCTCCCTTTTCCCTTCCCCCATCCGCCACACAGACCCAGCTGTGTCACTGCTGTACATTCTCACCATTAGGTGGCATCCATGCTCTCTCTCACCAGCAAGGGGAAAAGATGAATGCATTATGACAGCAACGTTTTAGAGGACTCAAATCGACTCCAGTCTGTGGTGCAGAATTCATGTTTGCTGCCCAGACGTAGATCGCATGTGAAATTCTCTTTCCATGTGCGGCCTCTGAACCGAGCTTTGCTGCCTGCCTAACCTTGTGTGTCCTTGTTTCTGTATGCATGTGTGCATGTGTGTGCCTTGTATATACGTGCATTTGCATGTGAAATGATGTGAGCGAGAAAGCGTATGAAAAGCCCAGAGAATGGGGGGGGGCAGAGGAGAGGGACAGAGCCTCATACACAAACACACATACACCCTGGTGTGTATGTGTACGTGTGCATGAAGCAGCCAGTGTTCATTCACGTTTTTATTTAAAAGCTTTGGCTTGAAGCACTGGACCATTACAGTAACAATATGATTCAAAGAAAAGAGGGAGAAAGGGAGGGAGGGACAGGAAGAATGGAGAAGGGACGGACAAGAGGAGGAGAGAAAGAAGGGACAGGAGGGTTGACAGGAAGAGGAGAGCACGAACGGAGAGTGTGTCAAGCAAGATGAGGCTGAGGAGAGAGACAAGGTAGAGAAGTTAAATGAAGAACAGGAGAGAGGGCTCAGTACAACAGAGGCAGCTCAAAGGAGGAGAACAAGAGGGAGAGAAGGGAATGAGGGAGCTTAGATGAGGAGGTCGCAGAGGAATAGCATGAGAGGAGAGGAGAGGAGAGGAAAGGAAAGGAGAAGAGAGGAGAGGAGAGGAGGTACGAATGATTACAAAGGCCACGGAATTAAAAAATAAATCCAAAATCACAGAGTACAGTGCTTGAGGAGGGAGAATAGAAGAAAGGGGAGGAAAATATAAAACCCAGAATATTAAAGCACAAAGTCTGGGGAAAACAACAGCAACATCCACAAAAAACAAGACAGCAGCATGTCACACATGATGCAGTCTCCCTCTGGACCAATCAGTTAAAAATATGCCCACTTGTTTTGACCAGTAATTGCGCAGCCCCCTTCGGGCTAATCAGTGCAATTCTGAAAATGCTGCAACACAAAGATGAGATGCATCGTTCCCCCAAGTTTTGTCAAAGTCAGACAAGCAGTGTCCTAAACTATTTGTTGACAGACAGACTAAAGGGAGATTTAATAAATCAAACTGGAAGTTTCATCACACGGGACACAAATGCAGAGACAAACTGGAGTGAAGAGTGAAGGCAGAAAGCTGTAAGATAAAATGAAAGCTATGTATTAGCTGATGAATCTGCCTTTTTAATAAAAATAACTCATATAACAGATATTAGCTGGTCAGTGTCACCCACTGCTGATGTGACAGAGGTGATGATGTGATGCTGCTTAGCCAAGTTGAAGGGTGTCACTCTTAATATGTGCCCGAAGGAGCTTCCAGTTACCCATCAAACATTGGACGAGATGTGCAGCCAGAGTTAACATTAATAAATAAATAAATAAGTGCACAGTTTGTCACAACATGGTGTGATGGGGTAGCTGCAGTGGTAGTCTAACAGTAGCCTCTTGGCCAAAACTGCTCTGCTGGCTCAATCGAGCTGTAACTACAACATTCAGCAGCAAAAATATTTGGTCAGCATACATTAGCTGTCACAGTTACATACACGCAATGTCATACTGGTCTGGTGGAGCGTCTATTATTCAAAATGCTGTGACAAAGCTGTACATTTGGAAAAATTCCACATCTGTAACACAGAGATGGCTCAGTCTAAGTACTGCTAGCAAACTTATTTGCTGGTATAAAGATACTTTTGATAGAGAGACAAAAGTTTTAACATTACACAGGCTTCATTATACACCATGATTGAGGTGCAGGCTTTGTCTAAGCTCTCCCTTAATGTTTGAAACGCAACTGTGACAGGCAGGTATGCATATGTTTTGGAAATGTGCAGTGATACCGAAAGTTTGGGAGGAAGTGGAAGACAAGATGGTTACCTTGATAAGATATGATTTGGATCTATCCACTTTTCAATGTATTCTGGCAGCCAAAGTGAACAGTTCAAGGTACAACCGCAACACTAAACTGATCAGAATACTATATCATATACAGCAAGAAAGACTATTCTCAAATTCTGAATTTCTAAGGACATCCCTGCACTGGACCATAGGTGTGATGTACTAAGAAAACTCCCTCCGGGAAAGTGTGAGAGGAAGCGTCTTTTTGTTGTTGTTGGGTTTTGTATCTTGTTTGTAAAATTGTAACTCCAGCTGTTTTTGCGTTTTGTTGAGGTAGCTGAAAAAGTATTTTTTTTAAAAAATGGTTCTGTACGCATTCGGAACTGGATGTATATGTAAATGTTGCTAGAATCTCAAAAAATAATAATAAAATATTGTCATAAATCAAATATTAGCCAATGCAAATGTAAAGTCTGGCAACACTATAATGCTAGGACAGCGATACTCAACTTAGGGCCGCCCCATAGAGTGCCATGTGGCCTGCCAACTATTTTCTAACTTAGAATGAAAATAAACTGAAGATTTCTTTTTCACTTTGAATGTTGTAAATAAGGAGACACAATACATAAAAAGCATTAAAATAGCGCTTTATCATTTAAAAAACCAAAGTGCCCCTGAATACGCCTGACCTGTGCGAGGCTGCTCACTCAGATTTCTCCATTTCTGAGGACAGCAAATGTCGATAGGTTTGACTAACAGAACATTTTATGAAAGAAATGCACAAATGAATTGACCTCATATATGCTTTACTTTTAATGTTAATTCATTTTATCCAGTGACTATTATAAATGGTTGTTTATTAGCCGTTAACTGGCCTCCTGTCATTTTTCAAAAGCAGCCCCCAGGCAAAGCAAGTCTACCTGCGCTATAGGACAAGTGCTAGGAAAAGGAAAGTGTCCTGTGCAGTCAGCCTACTGTAGCTGATAGTTTAGTGGTGATTGTAAAAATAAATACACAGCTGATGTTAGCATTTAGCTAAAAGCATGGCTTCATGTTAGATCACTTACTCCATACTTAATCCACATAGCTCCTGGTAAATGCAGAAGTACAATGTGGGACATAAACTCCTGGATGGAAAATGTTGGTCTAAGCAGTATCTACAGTATTGTTGGCATGGATGCAATAACAGTGGTGCTTGTGCATTGTAGTTTTTGTTGGGGGTGGGCACAAACTTCACAACATTTCCAAGATCTCCTTTAAAGTGGAAATATTAAATGTAATGCGAAATGAAAAAAAAATCTATGTGACCTTTGTGACCTCCACAGAGTGTCAGCTCTGCAAATGTTGCAGATGTCAATATAGGCATAATATGCTTTACACATTAAAGACACATATTCTCCCTCTGCACTCTGAAATCTGGAATAACAAACTAAATGAAATAGTGAGCAATCTTCGCAATTGTAGTTTAAGGAGTCCCAGAAAGAACTCAAGACATTCGCAACATTTCTACATCTTTAAACATGCAGCATAACATTTTGCCCGTCAGCAGCTCCAATCCGAAAGTATCAGCATCAGCTCTGAAAAAGTCATCTTAGTCACATGCTGAACAGAGTGAAGGAGGCCTGAGGAGGCCGTATGATGTCTCACCCCGGAGGTCCTCTCCGATGCCCAGAGCCAGGCCATCTTTGGTCCACTGAACAATGCCTGAGTAGTTGAAGACAACACAGGACAGGATCACCCTCTGGCCCCGCACCACCGACTGGTCTGCTGGCTCCTGAGAGAACCTCGCCGTCCAGACTGGAGAGACTGGTGGAGATAGGAAGTGGGAGACGAGGCAAGATAAGTTAGGGACTTTCTCATTTTGCACACACTGCAGGCAGGCTAACCACATATATTGCATATTATTGTATCTGTGGTTTTATGGTTAATTGATTGGAAACTGCATTCCCCCAGCAGACATGGAATGCCATCTTTGATCACACGTTGGCTTGCGGCCATTAACTGAGCGCCGCCGAGCAAAGAGCGCCGTGGAAAAACGGAGGTGTCAAAGAAGGGGAAATCAGAACAGAGGTAGAGAAGAAGAAAGAGAAAAGAAAGAAGACGAAGAGGTGGTTAACGCTGACTCAGGAGAGAAGAGCTGCACATCAAACAGGCAACTTCAGCCATAGGGTTTCTCACACCCCCTTTTCTCCTGGCTCCTGACTTTTATTTCTTCAAAACTCTCTGGCCCTCCCTCTCTGTTTCTCCCCGTCTTCATTCCTCCCTATGAGTCATCTCCCAGGCTTCCACTCCACAACCAAAACTACAGTGGCTGTCATTGTCTACTAGACTCTCTCCCTCTAGTCTGGAGTCCACTACTGCAGCAGATAGACCAGCGCCGCGCCGGCCCACCGACCGACTGTCTAATATGAGGGAAAATCGAGAAAAAAACCCTCTGCTATTGTTCCACGCTGTATGATGACAAGTTGTAATTAGCTGTCCCTTGAAGACATGACACCCGTACAATAGAGGAGAGGCAATCACCGTGGAGGATTTGCATCTCACTTTAAATTTTCCGTTCCATTCTGTCTCTCGCTTTCATTTTTCTCCTCTCTTCCACTTGTTATTTCGAAGAATCTCGTACAGTACATCATTAACCCAGTGCTGCATAGTACACCCCCCTCCACCCTCCTCCTCTGCCATTACCTCTCTCCATCTATTCTCTCTCTATAATGTTGTGTGTCCTTTACCCAAATTGCTTTGCTTCACTCTCTGCTTTTCCCTCCATATGTATGCATCCCCACTCGCCTCCTTCACTTTGTACATCTATAATGCTGTATATGAATGTCCTTTTGCCTGCACTGATTTCCTTCTACCTCTCCTCCTCTACAGTATGTACGTGTCTCCTTCTTTCTATATACATATATAATGCTGTATATGTCCTTTTACCCATAATGCTTTCTATTTCTGTGTTCCTCCTCCTCGCTGGTTGGAAGGGGGTTAGAGGCGGACTGTCACAACTCATTTATCACATTAAATATCAGCCCTCCAGCACTTTCTCTCTCCTTCTCTTCCTCATTCCCTCGTTCACCCATCTCTTATTCTCTCACTTTTTCCCCCTCACTCCCTTTTCTTCACCTCCTACCATTTACATCTCTCCTTCTCACTTGTCCTCTCCAGTTTTTTTTTTTATCACTTCCCCTCTCTTGTTCCCTCACACTTCTCCGTCTGAGCCCCTCCAGCGCTTTTCTGAAGGTTCCCATCTCTCTCACTTTTTTAACAACTGCCATATGCCTCTGCACCTCACCTCCCGCCTCCTCGCATGACCCCTCGGTCCCTATCTCTCACGTTTCGCCTCTCTCTCGTATACGCAGACATGCACTCTCCCCCTATCATGTCAGATTTGGTGTGATTTGCAGAGGTACAATATGCCTGATAATACAAAAGAACCCAGTCATGCAAAAAGATTTCCTTACCAATCATAACAATGGCTTCTGACAGTGCAGCACATTAATATTCTGAAGATAAAGGAGATGCGCGAGGATTCACGGTGAAAAGGGAATCAGATGCAGATGGAGCTTCACAACATGCATACCTCAAATAATTCAGCACTGAACCAAAAATAACAATAATAGCGGCCCCTAATTTGCTCCCTGAGGAACTCCCAAATTAACTCGATTAATGAATTAAGATAAACAAAACAAATAACATAGCAACAATGATTCACTGTGAAAAGTTGGAAAGGAAGTCACAAAGCCTTTAACCACAAATATTGTGAAAAGACACTACAACAAACATTTTCACCAGCCAGCAACCAAAATAGTTCAAAGTTCAAATGCCTTAGTTTTTAAGTATTTGAATGGCCACTACATGCTAACTAGAGGAGAACTATGACTGTATTTTTTTGGTAAATAGTAAATCACAAGTTTCTTCCCAATACAACATAAATTCGTATGTTGTTGTTCTTTGCTTCAATCACAAAGTCTGTGTAAAAACAAGTAAAGTCCGCACACCAAAAAAGCTCCAATCAAGTGTGATTTATTTATAGCATGACTTTTCAAGCCATGTCAGCTCTTCCTCAGATGTTTACATGAATGAGTGCGGACTTTACTTGTTTTTACACGTTAACTTTTTTGGTCCAGCACCAACCCTCATACAGGGCAAGATGTGCGTGTTGTTTTTCCACTTTCAGAAAGTCTGCCACAATAAAATTTCGATTCAATTCAGTTCAGGGGTCTGCAATCGATCGAGGATCATTTTCTTTTTCTTGGCTGCTTACAATTATCTGCATAGTGCTAGGCTGCTAGCATTGTTTGACTGTTTAGGAAGTAGGTGTGGTTTTCACTTTACATCGTTAATACTGAATCATTGATTGTTGAATTGATTTATCAATCGAGATCCAAGTACACCCCCACTATTTATTTAAAGCAACACTTAACTTTCTGGAAATTTTTACGATTTTCTTTGTTTAGGTTATAATGCTATTAATAAGCAGATGACACACTAAAATGTAAGTGAATTCCACCAGAGATAAAAACTCATAATTGTACCATTCTCCTATGGTTCTAAGAAAACTCTGACGAATCATTACATTCGATCCGAGCGCCCTGTCCTGCTTGTGGATATAAACCTTCTGTAACAATGGCAGACAAATGCAGACCACCGCTTCCACCTTCAGCCGTTCCAACAGGGAAATCAGCTGGCAAAAGAAAGAATACTGCAGAAAAAGCTAACACTAAGAGAGAACTTGATGCTGCAAGAGCCAAAACTCAGGTCAACATCGGCTCTGCTTTCGAGCGATGGCGAAGACTGATGCAGCTTCACCCTGAGCTAAAAAGGGACGAAATGGTCGCAGAGTTTCTGCTGGACAGGTATTCTTAGTTTGCCTCTGATGTAACATAGGCTATAACATTATATAACAACACAGCATCCAGTTGCTAATGGCTAACGTTAGCCTACTGTAGCGTAGCCTCTGAAATATTAACGATATCTTCCTTATGCATTTCCACTTACTCGCAACGTCAACGCTACTATCTAACGTTAGCACTGTCTTGGTTGTAACGTTACACTCGCTCTCCTCTTCCGTGTATCTAACGTTACCTTGCCAACACCTCCGTCTATCATAGGGGCATAGGGCATAGTGGAGGAGGGGGGGGTAGGCCTTTGGAGGGAGGTGGAGTTGCTGGATGAGGGGGATGGGACTTTGGAGGGAGGCGCGAGTTGTGGATGTTTAAATTTTTTCAAAGTGCTGTGTGAAATGCAAGAAAGGAAAGAGTAGCTTTAAGTAAGAGACTACTAACTATAGTCCGTAACTACAAGCAAAGATGTTCCAATATAATTTTTTCCTTTCAGCAAACGATTCAGAGGCCTGAACTTACACTGACACAAAATTACAATCTGATATCTTTGCGTTAAAAATAAAATTAACAACTGTATACTACTAACCCTGTATGGATGTGAAATGATTGCTATCATTGTTGTATGGCAGGGCTCAGGTTAAACCCTATGTGAAACATGAACAAAAACACACAGAGAATGAACGGCATAGAACTTTTTTTTTATCATCTAGTTTGACATTTTGCTAATGGCAAATATCTGGGTGTGAAACTACTTCAAGGTTTATTGGTTTATTGACTTGTGTACTCATCAATACCTGAACCAGCATTTCAGGCAATATCAGAAGCATTTCCAAAACTGGTATCAGTATTGGAACAACTCTAAATACAAAGTCTTTATATTTATTACAGAAGAATTTAATATTTTAAGATCTGGTTAGTTCATTTCACTTCTTTCAACATGTGTCTTGGTGGCAATTTTGAAATTGAGAACATAGTGACCTCCTGGCCTTGAAAACATATCTCACTGTGAATGATATGGTTCAACACAAACTGCCAAGTTAACAACAATTTCTTGTCATTTAGAAAAGAGAAATTTCAGCTTTTTTTTCTTCTCTCTGCGCTCTTGTCTTTGATTTCAATATCACTGTCACTGATGGGTTTTTGAGTGTTGAATTCTTAATGAATAATACTTGAAATTTCATTGTTGTTCATGTAGGTCATGAACATTTAATGTTACAAAGAAACATTTAGGAATCCAAACCAAATTTTCAGGTACTATCAAAATGGCTGTGTTTAAACTCTAAAGGCTCAACTACTACTCTGGTTGCCGCTTGCCCCTTTTCAGCTGGCCCAAACCTTTCCTGGCTTCAACCAAAGTCAGTAGTCAGTGCCAAAGTTCTCAAAGCTGTAGGTGACAGCTTCAAGTGTCTTAATTTGATTAATCAACAATCCAACATTTAAATATATTAAATTTTACAGTGGCTTACAATGGCAATCAACCAATCTAAACAACTAATCATTCATCACTTTTTATGTTTTTTAGGACTCGGGCAACGGAAACAAGACGTAAACACAGCACTATTATATCATCAGAAGTACAAAGTAATAATAGCATTGATTTTGAGTAATTTTTCTGTCCACCTAACAAATAAAGGGAAATCTGGCTCTATAGCTGTTGAATGCTCATCAGGTAGCTGCTAACTTTGTCGTCCTGCCATTTCTTAATTGGTAGGAAGTTTGCAGTGGGTATGTCTTAGGTTTTTCCACTGAAAAAAAAAGTCTGCTGCTGCTGAAAAAAAGTTACAGGCTATGAAAACCAAAGTAAATAGCTGAAAGATTCTTAAGTGCTCCATGTATCTGAGAGGAACCACACAAAGATGATAATTCTCTACAGGTTCTGATTATGAGAAACCCAATCTTGGAACCCATCAGCTATTATTCTGGTGACAATTAGCTAATGGGGGCAACAGTCAGTATTTCAGAAGATCCGAGCCTCTTTCGTGCGCTGGTCATTTCAGCTAATCTTTATGAACAGATATCTGCATATGAATGCACATATTTGTTTTAAACAAAAGCTAATATAAAGCAAATACTGTGTTCACATGGAATCGGGCAGACGGTAGAAGGTAGACAAATGACACCTTCTGGATGGCACAGGAAAAACAAAGAGTTTGACGGAATGGCAGGACATTTAAAGCAAAAGATGCATGGCAATATGCTGCAATGACTGGAATAAATTAGATTAAATGCAATTATTCTTATTTTATGTTATTTTTCTCGTAATGTCCAGTAATTGTTCAGATCACCCATGTTTTCTCCTTGTGTGAGGAAAGTAGGTAACATGCAGTTATAAATTACGTTGCGAGGACAGGAAGACATTGTAATATTTAACTCTGACTGGCAATGCCATGTACCGTTACTATTGCCAGTATTCTCTGGTGACCTCACTTATTTCCACTGCCCTGCTATCGTCCACTGAAACGATGTCCGTTTTGTTTGCCGCATTCCACGTGACCGCAGCATTAATGGTCATCAGACGATACCTTTCGGAATATGAGATTGTATTTAGGCCAATATGTTCAATCTCTCCAAATGGGCTGTTCACATGTCATTCAGACGTGATTGGCTAGTACTACTCTGACTACAAACAGAAATCAGAACCCTTCTGATAACAAGAACTGGTGCATATGCCGATCTGTTTAGAGGTCATCAGTGACCAGTCCCACTTAAAAGTAGTCATATGATCTATTATTAATATAAAAATAAGAATGGAAAAAAAATTAATACACACACACGCACACACACACACACACACACACACATATATATATATATATATATATATATATATATATATATATATAAAAACATAGTTATATTTTTCAGAGTTATCCACTTATTTTATCAAGACTTTCTATAAATTCTGGTAAACGTCAGATATGTTGTGAGCCCTCTGGGACAAATGACAATGATGCAGAGGTAATTAAGGTGGAGGATGTATAATCGCCAAAATACTTTGAAAAACTAACATAATAAATGTGAAAAGTGATTCTAAAGAGTATAGAAATTTGCTTTAATTTCCTGTTTGCAGAATAATTTGATGAATCTTGCATCCTTCTAATGCTAATTACTGGACTGTACAGTGTGGATTTATACCACCTTAAAAGCATGAAAAGCCTTTTCTCAGATATACATGGGTGTAAAGAGAGTTTAGCTGGGTTTAAACTACCCCGCAACCTTGACAGTAGCCTGAGGGCAAGCAAATCCTTTCCTCCACCACCTCAGATATGCTAGCTGGAGGTATTCCCTCAACTGCCTCAGTAAACCACAAACATAATCCAAACCCAACACTCCTGAGTGGAGGCTACACAGTCTGCGCAGAAAACACCCATGCAAAGGCTGAGGACTGAAAACACTGACTCATTTAAACATGTGCTCATCGCCTTCTGATTTCCATATTACCCGGTTAACACTTGTCAACATGAGTGTGTGTGCTTGTGTGTGTTTCTGTGTGTTTAAAGAAGGAAATCTATGCGCCGAGAGGAGTCAGAGTGAAGGCAAGGCAGGAGAGAGTATGCAAGGGAGCTTGTATTCTTTCATTATGTGGGTTATGCTGCAGTGACAAATTTAGAGTGTGTCCTGATTTCCTTGAGTCACTGATCCCCAAGATACCACCGGGAGACTCCGAGCACCCTGTCCACACAAAGACCACGGTCACACAGAGCCGCCACCATGACCACACGCACATGGACTCGCAAACAAAAAACAGGCAGCACGGATGACCTAACCTCCACCACATGGGCTAACCATTCCCTGTCAACACACACACACAAACACAACCACAACCCCAAACATATAATCGACACGTACAGGCGGTTTCCTGAACATGGATTACACCACGACTCGGACTAAACCGTCAAGCAAGAGGAGCATCTCCGTCTCCGTTGGGAGTGGGTCTCAGTTTAGTCTGGGATTAAGTACAGCCCTAGTCAAAGTTTGGAAAGGGATTAGGATTAAGCTGGGGCCTAGGACAACAGCCCCTGCAGACACTGTGACACCAACCTCGGCTTGTCAAAGCAGACACAAAGCCAAAGGCGAGCACGCACAGCTTGGCCTGGGTGACTCACCAAAAGCATGGCCACACGCCGCCATAGTGTGAACCACCGCAGCAATTTAGCCTGAGAGCACCTCTCGCACCATGCGATGGCGTTTTAATAGCAAGGTAATGAACCGTCAATTTGTTGCTGAAAATTACTGAAAGGGTATATGCATGCAAAGATGTTTGGAGCTATTTTTAGTAAGTGTGCTGCTCATATGCCCTGCATTTCTTAATTTGCCACACACCCCGCTGTTAGGTGGTGAATGTCAAAGCTTGCTTTACAGCTTTTAAATACTCGCCTCTCTCTCTGTGGGACAGGAGACGAGACTGCAAGTGATGCCATGCAGTGGAGAGACTTCTGGGAAAGGTTCACTGGTGGCATTCAGTCTTATTGAATGAGATGCTATTAAATAAAATGGCATTTGTATGGATTGTTATGCATCGATCTAATTATCTTTGTGTCTGGCCCCCTCCCCGTACCCCTCTGTACCCCTCCGACAAAGTCCCCCTGCCTTCCTCTCCCTCGCTCCTCTCCAGCCAATCCTGCACTCCGGCTGGATCACAGACTTGCGTCACCATAGCAACAGCTGACGTGTAAAGTAACTGCCCAAAAAAAAAAGTTTTCTGTACGAGCGTGTCTGTGAGCGCACACGCGTATGTGCATCTGTGTGTCTGATGAAATCCTCCCCAGTGCTCGGTACACCCATTTTCCTGAAAAAACATTTTTCAATGACCTCATCCTCCCTCCACCTATCCAATTAATAGTCAGGCGGCCGCACTGGTCTCTCATTATTTCTCCCTCTCACCCCCCCTCCTGACTCGCTTCACTGTTAGTCAATCCGCTCCAAATTGATTTTGTTATCTGTCTAATTCCATATCGCCGCTGCGTGTGGCCGATGTGTTGGTGTTATGGAGGGGCTGCCTGAAAATGAGATGCAGGGATAGGGGGAACAAAGAGATGGCGAGGTCCACAGACACAGAGCTGTGAAGTGTAATGGAGGAGGAGGATGACATCATTGTTTCGGGACAAAGTTGCAGCCATAGGAGTCATGCGGCACTGACTTGGCCCTCCCTTATGTCTCTGTGTGACTGTCCATATATCCAGGTGTCAGTCCATCAGTCTGTCAGTGCAATGAGAGATCTGCACATCTGTCAGTGTGCGCATGAGAGCACTGGGACTTCTCTCTGGAGTTCTCTCTCTTTTAAAGTTCCTTTTTAATTCGCAAAACTTTAAAAGACAAATGTTTGTTTTTGCTCTTGAAAAGCTGACCCAGAGGTATGAGGATTTAAAGCAGTACAGCACTAGCATTATTACACAGTATACATCTTACTTTTTTTTTCTTGTATATCCCATATGTGCACTGTTACAGTTGCCAGTATCATATTACTTTACATACACTACACTTTGCTGCTCATCAACACACCACTGTCACTTTTGTTTTAGACAGTATTGCATTGACAGTTCAAAATACAATTTTGGTTGTGGGTAGTGTTTGTGCTCTGCTTGCATTGTAATTTTCAGGCTAACACCTTTTTTATAGTTTATATTTCTGTTCTATTGTTATTGTATATACTAATCCTTATATATTTATTTTTACCTTTCTCTATGTACCTGTACTATTTCTATCTTTGTGCTGCTGTAACAACATAATTTCCCCTCTGGGGATCACGGCTTATCTTATCTTACTCTGCACTGTAACTGTATACATGCACTATTTAAGAATGTAGTCTACATGTTTTTATGAATGTATGCATGGCGTAGGTACCATATATAAATTATGTGGACATGTATCTAAGTAATGTTTATTTTCATTATCGATTTATCTCCAGGCAACAAAATATCTCAAAAAACCTGTGACATCTATATAAAATAGGCTGGGCAATATACATATCTATATCATATCACTATAGTGATATGAGACTAGATATCATCTTATATTTTTTGACTATTGTAATATCATAAGAGTTGTCTTTTCCCTGATTTTAAAAATATAATATGTAACTTTTCTACATTAAAATGTCAACAACTAGATCAGTGTTAAATATTTTGTTGAGCTGTGCAGTCATATTATATTGAATGATTTAAAGAATGTTTAAATGCAGAGAAATCTGTAATTTCAATCAAGGAAACAGCCCATATCATTCTGTCTCCATTGCCTGTCAGTGGTGTCATATTCCCTCTGCACATGTATCAGGGTTGTGGTTGTTTGTCAGACGCTGCTGTAAATTAACTAGTTATCTGTTTTTAAGCCACATTTTAACAATACATTTTTTTGATCTTGGTTGTTTTTAACAGTTTTTTTAATTGGATGAAGAATTTTAGTCATCAAACATCTGGATCTTACGTTATCAGAGAAACAAGCTCAGCAAACCTTAGTTGAAGCTTGGCACCTGCTCCTGCCATACCAAACAGCATTAGAAAATCACATATTTTTGATATGACACTGCTTCATTCAGTGTTTTTGCTGGTTTAAATCACCTGGTCCTTTTGTTTTGAAAAGGAAGAGACCTCAGCCAATAATTTGGCTCCTGGTAAAAACCCCATGAATGTCTGGATCTTGAGTTATCAGAGAATAAAGGTGAGCACACATTAGCAGGTGCTGGGGTGACAACCACTCTGCAGTGAACTGAACAGCATCTGAGAAACACACATATTTAATATGCAACTGCTTTATTCAGTGTTTTTACTAGCTTAAATCGCCTGGTCAGTTTGTTTTGGAAAGGAAAAGACCTCAGCTAGTAATTCGGCTCCTGGTAAAAACCTCCTGAATGTTGGAATCTTAAGTTATAAGAGGAAAAAGGTGAGCACATATAAGCAGGTGCTCTGCTGGCAGCCCTTCTGCGACAAGATGAACAGCATTGAAGAAACACTGATTTTTAAAGTGAAACTGCTTTATTCAGTGTTTTTACTAGTTTAAATCACCTGATATGTTTGTTTCTGAGAGGAAGATACCTCAGTGAATAATTCGGCTCCCAGTGAAATCCTCTAGAATTCAAAACTGGGAGAAACAGACTGCAGTGATGGCATTGATCCACCTTTTGTTATTGTTTTGATTGAGACACCATAGTGGTAGAAAATGACATATTGTACATTTAAAGACTGCATTACAGAAAAGTCATGTAATTTTCAGAAATTATTTTGAACTATTTGTATTTAACCACTTAGTTATTATTTCCACATTACTATTGATTATTTATCAAAAATTTCATTGTGTAAATATTTTGTGGAAGAACCAATGGTCAACCAGAAAATATCATCGCAATATCAATATCGAGGTATTTGGTCAAAAATATAGTGTTATCAGATTCTCTATATTGCCCAACCCTAAACAAAAGCACCAAACCCTCTGAGACACTGCTTGACAAGGCTTTAAACAAATATTATTTTATTGGATTAAAAACCAATCAATGTATTGTCAGTCAGCTAATCAATAAACAGACCAATCATTTCAGCTCTAAACTACACACAGGCTACATATAGCGCATCAGTGTATGCAGTTTCTCCCTCTATTTATCTGGCTGTGGGAACTCTACCACCTGTGCCTGCCTCCTCTCAACAACATGGCTGCCTGGCAGGACGGACATAATAACCCGTAACCATGGCGATGGTGCTATAGGAACAAGCGAGAGGCATAGATGGAGAGGAGGAGGGAGAGTGAAAGGAGGCGACCCACTGAGCCCACTGACACCGTGTCACTCAAACACAAAGGTGACTCCTGGAGGTGGGGACGGAGCGAAGGGAAGATCAGGGGCAGAGGGGGAGAAAGATCCAGAGAGAGAAAAGACATAGACTCCTTTCTTTGTTTGCCGCATTGCTCGCTCCCTTCCTCAGTCACCTTACCTTGCCGTCCTCCCCCTTACTAGCAGTCGGCGACCTCTCTCTTTCTTCATCTCTTTTGTGGCCTTGCCCCCTTCTCATTCCCTATTCACTTCCTTTTGTCTGGCGGGCATCTACTTAGAAATGATCACTCCTCCTTCTTCCCTCCGCCTACCACCTTATTCCCTTCTTGGGCTACCTTTCCACCTTTAAGCATTATCTGCTTCTCTTTCCCTCTATCACTCCTCCCTCTCACTCCTTCTCTCCATTACTATCAAAATGGTTGCTGTGGAAACAGGTTTATTTGGAAATGGCGGGAGGGAAATTATTCCAGCGCTTTGTCTGTCCATTTTGATACTACTGTGTGCATGAGAGTGTATGCACTCATGTCAAGGTGTGCACACTCATTTTCTATGAATGTGTGTGTGTATTTGTGTGCCACCCTTCCATTCTTCGAGGCTCCTCTCATACACGCATCTCACATCTGAAGAGCTTTATTTGTACCAAACCTCTGTTACAGACATTGTTACCATAGCTACAGCCAGTGAGGACCACTGACACAATGACAGACACAGTGGCCATGGCAACCCCAGGATCAGTGGTGGGTAATATGATAATTCATGGACGAGGCATCTGACACATTACGGGCACATGAATATGCTCAAGCGCTGGAAAGCCGGCCCGTCGCTGGTAATCCACGAGCCTTTGTGCGGCCAACATGCCGAGCGGCTGACAAAGAATACTCCGCTGTAACCAAGGGTGACCAGAACTAACAATAGCTGTCCTCTGGATAAGCTTGAACAAGGGGATACATACATATCAAGCTGCTTCTCTGCAGTAGTGTGCTGTGCAGCTTGTAGCTCAGGGGTCGCCACAGAATTCAGCTGGCTCAATCGATATCATAATGAATCAATAATTCAAGGCAGTAGTCCCCCATTGATTTTGGGCAGCGACCCATTCCTAAACCCATTCTGCCTCCAAATGCCACGTGATGTGGCGCGTAAACATCCGCACCATCAGCTGTGACAGCTCTCAGATGGTCTGCTGGTCCACCTCGCGTTACAATACGGCACGGTAATGGCATCCAGCAGGACTGTTTTACAAGCAGCGTCCCATCGATAAATCACCTCCTCCAAGGTCTGCTTTAATTCAATCCAGTGTAATCTAATTTTATTGGTATGTACTGTAGCTTCTTGCAATGTCATCTGTCACAAACCATCCAATAAAAGCCCGGGGCCTTGACCTCCTAGAGCGAAGTAATATTCATACAGAGCCCCTCGCCAATATCGCTACCAGTGCATACTGTCGCTTCAAAGGGGAGGCTTCTTTGTTGATAGCAAACTCTTAAAACACTGGAAAGCAAACTGAACATGGTGATGATAAATCTGGGTTGAGCAGTGTAGACTTTTAAAGGAGAGTAAGAAAAATGCACCAGGAGCATACTCTCCTAAAACACATAGAATAGAAAAGCAATGATTTTTACTCTTTCAACATAATATACCCTATCGTCATATGGCCTACTTTATATGACCACATAAATCCATGAACTTGGTCTGATGCTGTTGTCAGTGGAGCCCCCAAGAGAGCTAGAGGGGCTATGGCCACCCTGATGCAATTGCTGGACCACGTTGGCAAGAGTATTTGAAGGCTGACACTGATGTTTATTAAGAGGCTATAGCGCTCATTTTTTTTAAGTTAGCATGAAGATAATGGTGTATTCTGAAACTAGACAATCTATGGCATCCATTGGCACCAACTATGTCATGCTAGCATGGGAAGGGAAACTAAATAAGACTCCAACCTGAGGCTAAATTTTGGCAATGGAACAACTGGCATGGCCATTTTCAAAGGGGTCTTTTGAACTCTCACCTCCAGATATCTGCATAAAATGGACTATGGATACCCACTGCTCTCTCAACTAGAAAAGGCTTGTTCCCGGGAAAAGTTTTGTTCCCTACAATAAATGTACTCCTTTAAAATAAAGCTATATATTAGTGTTTTTAAGGAAAAGGACAACCAGCCTATTTGAAGAATAATACATTACCTAACACATAACACATTAAAATTGGATTGTTGTGGAGTGGAAATAGTCTGTGCACATCAAATTATTGGTAATATTAACTGTAAAATAAGAACACATATCGTATATCATTATGGGATTCCTAAACTCTCCACATTGACATCGTTTTAAACTTGCCCATATACTAGTGTGCCACCCCAAAATTCTTAGTGTCCCCATCTGGCCACCCCTATGAAAAGTTCCTGGGGGTGCCACTGGCTTGTTGTTCACACTTTGGATTACTTCCCTTAATTCCAATTAAGAGAAATTTCATATAGTGATATTTTTGACAGTAGTGCTCTTCCAGCTTTATTGCAACACTTTGTGTTTGGCCATTTCCTATTTCAACATGACAATGCCCCAGTGCACAATGCCAGCACCAGAAAGAAATGGCTTTCCCAGTTTGGTGCATTAGAATTTGACTGGCCTGCACCCCATCATATGGCTGTGGGATGACTTGGAACGCCGACTGCAAGCCAGGCCTTATCACCCAATCCCCAGTGTTGGACCTCACTAATGCTCTTCTGTCTGAATGAGAGCAAATCCCTGCAGCCAGGTTCCAAAATCTTGCTGAAAGCCTGAAACTAGGAGAGTGGAGCCTGTTACAGCAGCATATTAAAGCTGTAGTTGGTAACTTCTATACAAAGAAGTTTTGTCATACTTGCTGACATTTTCACTATATCGAGATAGAAGTGATTGAGATAGTTAGTCTCATAAAAAATGTTCCTCCTCCTTCCTGTAGTGCAGGGATATTCAACTTCCTTTGCCAGAGGGGCTAAAATGACAGGAGGCAAGAAACCAGTCACTGCTGGTGAACTGCGGTCAAACTGTCAAACTAGGCAGTGCTGATCAAATATGAATCAAGGCTATGTTACTGCATTGCCTATTACTTGCCTCACTTTTTCAGATACATATCTTAGTGTGCTGTTCAGCTGAAAAGTGAGAAGGTTTGTGACCAAGCCGTCATGTTTAAACAGCCCCGTAAAAGCGAAGCACTGCCAACCAGATGGAGCAAACATTGTCATTAACTCTCATGTTTTCAGAAACATTTAAAAATTTTAGTGTACTGTTTGGCTGTAAAATGAGAATGTTTGTGTAGACCTATTGTCCGATGTAAAGCTGTGGGTAACCCTGTATTAAAATGATCAACTTCTTCATATTCATTACAGACTGATATTCACGGATGATGGGAAAGATATTTGTCAGCTGCACGCTGATGTGTTCCACAAGTTGAATTCAGTACATCTCAGGGCGCAGCGTTGCGCCCTGAAAAACAGATGCTCGAGAACACGTGCTCGCCATGACTGTGTTGCTCTGGCGTTTGAGCGGGCCTATCACGCGTCTACATTGACAACTATGGATTTAAAGGTGCAAAAAATGCAGCATGCGTACGGCCCCTTAAAGACTCCTTGGCTGACTGGTTGTTTTGGAACATCTGGGGAAGATTCTAACAAAAGCTATTAGAAGCACTACGAGGAGGAGGAGAACATAATTTTTTCATAGACTATCTGTCCTCATGTACTACTGTCTGGACATAGTAAAAAAAGTGTAAAAAAGAAACTGTAGCTTTAATATCCATAGTCCACATACACTCAGCTATGTTAAGTATCTTCCATCATCTTGACATGACAAACTGTAAACTCGAGCCTACTCTGAAACTAAAAACATGGCTACACTGAGTTAAAGTTAGCTTCGTCTCGAGGGTGTAGTAGGTTGGCAGTGGCTTTCTTTGACAAAATAATGCATCTGCACAAAATGGTTTTAATGAGTGGACTTCAAAACCATTGATGATTATTACTACTAAGAGATGGCTCACTCATTATTTGTAGTCGGCAACAATTTAGCCTGCAGGCTGTTATATTACATGACGAGGGGACGGCGAGCGTCGCCGTACAGTGGTAACCGATTTAGTTGGACGGCTGACCCTAATGTTGTTATTGTAAAAGGGAAGATGGATGGAGCAAGCTGAATCTCCCTGCCTCTCTCCCTCTCTCTCGGCCCTGTCCCTGTAGAGGAGCAGAAACTGGGAGAGCTGAGAAATGAAGTGACATCATCAGCGTCAGCCACATTCCTGCGGAGGGAGGGGGTGAGGAGGAGAAGGGGGGGATAAGGAGGAGGAGGAGGAGAATGTCCCAAAACTTTTGAGGTTACAGGACCGACATCCCCCCTCCCCCAGCCCCTTTAACACACACACAGATGCATCCATTCTCTCTCCCTTTGCTTGTGTGCGCATGTTTTCCAGTGCACGTTCGTGTGTGTTACAGTACATGAGCTTCTCTTCCTCATCATGCGCTCCCTGTTTTAATTCATGTGCCTCTCCTCCTGTCCCATCCCCCACCCCACCACCCCCACCCCACTCATACCACCCCCTCCCCTCCTCTCTTTCTCTCTCCACCGACCAGAGGAATGCAAAAACCACATCTGGAACTTATTAGAGAGTGAGAGAGAGAAAGGGGTAGATGGAAAGAGAGGGAGAAGTAATGGTGGGGGGGAGGAGGAGGAGGAGGAGGAGAAAAAAGAGTCAGATTGAAAAAAAAAAAAAAAAAGAAGTCCAGGAGGGGACAGAAAGAGAAAGAATGAACTTTGGTAAGCAGAAAAAGGCTCATGTTGAAGGAGGACGCCAAAGAAGTGAAAAAGAAAGTTAACAGCAACACCGATTAATGCCAATTAACCTCAGCGGGGACGGGGCAGGGGAAGAGCTCAGCTGGCACCTCAGATGTGGGTTCAATCACTCCAGATTCCAGCGCAAATGTAGCCTTTGAACCGGCCTCGACCATATTCTGTCTGAATGAGCGGCTTCACTGTCCCCACTGAGGGAGCAGTCAGGCCTGAGTAATAGTCCCTTTCTCTCCGCCGCTGGCCTCCCGACCACTCCTCCTCCTCCTCCGTCCTCGTCCCTCTCTCCTCTCTCCCGGCTCGCTTTTCTTTTCATCCAGCACACCACTCCTCGAACACTACAATACTTCCCCCCTCCCTCCTCCGCCTCCACCTCACCACCTTTAAAACAAACAAACAAAAAAAAAAAAGTCTGATCACCCCTCTTTGTCCCCCTCCTTCTCCCCCCAAACAACTTTTTCTGTAACCCGCCCCACCCCCCTCTTCATCACCCCAAATTGGTCCTCGCTGCAGAATGTGGCCGTGCAGTTTGGGAAAACAAGGCCAATAGATTCAGTCAGATGTGATGAAGTGTTCCTCTCTTGCTCGGGGGACTCTGCATAAAGAAACATTTTTAAGGGGATGGGTTTTTTTTCCCTTCGTCTTTTTATAACTTGGATGCCCCCGGCCTGTCAAACACAATCAGATTATGGGGCCTTTAAATCCTGGGGCTTCACTTGAGGAACGTTCATGTAGCTGCTGAGGGTGCTCAGAGGAAATGTCGACACTTTTTGATTAAATTTTTCTCTGACCACAAGTTTGATAATGAATTATCTGACTAAATTCTTTAACACCCCCATTAGGTTTTTACTCTATCGTGTGAAAGCAGGCACGCATGCTGCTGCTTTCTCTCCCAGCGCCCCTTCAAAGAGCATTATAAGACACTCGTGTCCAGAGGAATGCCCTAAACAAACATATCAACTGAGAGAAGCAATCACCATGTCACACATTGACAAACACCCGCCGGGACAGAAATGCCAAGAATTTGTTGATTGAATGGGGAACAACAGGCGTGGATGTACATTATAACATTACGGGCTCCATTCCCAGATTGAGCTGTTCTACTGGTTCAGTGATTGCTTTCAGTGGCTGATGTCAATTAGAGATGCTTTTCGGTAAATAGGCTTCATTCAGATGCCGCAAAAAAAAAAAAAAAAAAAAACATGACCCGAATTCGCATATTAACGGTAGGATGCTCCGGAGCCACATCTTGCTAGCTGGAATCAGAATTAAAAACAGACTTCTGCCTCGCTACGTGTGTCACTCCGTATCTGAGTTCGAAAGAATTCAGTATAGCAGAATGGTTTGCTGGCCTTTCAGAGAGGTTTCAGAGAGGTTTGTAGAACTATAAATAGTTCTACAGCCTAAGTGATAATCCACAAGACCCTCATTGGAGGATCTTGACAAGTTTGACCCTCTGTAGGTGGCACTTTTCATGTCTGAGTCGAAAAACGTTCAGTATGGCACCACAGAATGGTTCGGTGGCCTTTCAGAAAGGTTCGTAGAGCTATAAATAGGTCTATGAGTGATAATCCACAGGATCCTTATTGGAGGATTTTGACAAGTTTGACTTTTTGTAGGTGGCACTTTTTTCTTCATCAGCCCCAGTAGCTACTACTGCTCATGCTAAATCTCTCATATTATCTGGGCAAAAAAAAGAGTTGTCCACAGTGCAGTTTCAGGGGTTATTCCATCCTTTTGTAACCAACATTAGCACTTGAATATCTCCAGATCTGCATGAACTCGAGCTAACTACTCAGTTCTTTTATTTACTGTGAAAACATAAAACACGTCACTTGCTGTGTGATAGAAGATTTGTTTGCCCAGCAAATGGAAAAGCAGAATCTAGAGTCGCCGTATATGAATCAGACGTAGAGAGCGGAAAAAACTGGAAATTATTTAGATGAAAGTGTCACAGAGAATTACTGGCAAGAATGCATGAAATGTTGTAAATCAGCACTTTTAACAGAGTGTTTTAGCATCGCGCTGGATTCTTTATGAGGCTTTCCTAATTCTTCATTGTTATTTGAGCTATTACAGCCCACTTTGAGTCATTAACATTGCACATATAGTAGTAGCAGCACAACTTTGCTGATCAAACAACCCTTGAGCAACCTTTCTTTTTTCAGGGTGTAAAATCCCCCCGAATGTGTCTGACTCCTCCAATATGTGAATCTTTTCTCTGCTGAGCACCAACACAGGAATCCGTCTGAGGTCTATGATTCACAGCTGTGTGATTCAGGGCCTGAGCGCACAGTATGGGCAGCAGCTCGTGGCCTCCGTCCGCACAAAAGGACAGAGGCTGACAAATGGTACACCTGCGCCGGAGCCTTTGTCCGAGTCAGCACTTGAGCCAAGCGTCCAGGCTGAAGGTGCACTGCTGCAAGTCCAACCTCAAGGCTCTCCTGCTCATTAGGAAGTTAAAGGCGTGTGTTTGCAATGATTGATTATGCAGTAACATTTAACAGCTGCATTAATGGTAGCGCTTGCTTGGGACCAGGTCGGTATAAGGCTGGGATACTAAATCACTCCAGTGGTGAGGCTAGTAGAGATACTGGATCTAAATAACCTAAAAAAACATTCTGATTTGCTGAAGCTTTAATTAGCTGCTCGACTAATAACCATCCAATCATTAGCACTAGTAGGCAATTACATGTGCGCAAATTGCAGGCCGTGAAATACTGTTTTACTTGTCTAATGAAGAGATATGAGACAGGGTGCTCCCAAACCTATCTCTTTTGAGGCGATAGCTCTCTCTGGATAATGTTTACTCCTCTTCTGTTTTCCAACCCAAATGCAAAAACCACGTTGCAACATTTGAGACCTTACACCATTTTAAATCTTACTGAACAAAATGCAGCCCCATTTGCAGCCTGCTAATCTTGTCTTCGGGAAAGCCTCTGAGAGCAAATGTCTTTGTGTTTGAGAGCACAACGTGGAGTAATAATGGATTATACAGTTGTAACAGTGCAACGGCAGACAATAGGACACATGGCTTCACACATGTAAATAGGCTGTGTGTGTGTGTGTGTGTGTGTGTGTGTGTGTGCACATCTGCAAGTGTTACTGAGCTAGTCATGTGGACTGAACGGTTTATGAGTGGACAAACAGGGCAACAGCATGTGACAGTGGCAAGGGGTCTCGATGGAGAGAGCTGGGGGGGAGTGTCTGTATGTTTTTGTGCTGTGACGACTGTGTCATATGTCGATCCATGGAGCGCCTGATCTGTCGATGAAAAGGATCCTGCTCCTTATTGTATGTAGATTGTGGTGTGCGTGTGTGAACCCTCAACAACACACTATGGGTGGATGCTGAGCGCGGCAAGCTGTGGCTGAGGGATACAAAGCCTGGCAGACACGGTGACATCATCCCTTTCCATACCTTCCCTTCCCCGAACACGCCCCCTACCTATGATGAAGTGGTCGACTGGCCGGCCAGCAGCGGCCAGACGTGCACGCTCCCAGTCAGCCAAGGTAGACAATAGGAGGGGGGAAAAAGGGAGGTTTGCTGAAACTGCGTGGCCACGACGACACACAGATATGCTACGATCAAACAGGTAGCTTATAGAAATTACAAGCATCCTCTCCTCCTTCAGCCTCCTGTCTCCCAGCAACTCGGCTGTGATTATCATAAGCCAATAGCCTACCTGGCACCCCACAGGTATGGAGGGGGAGCAGATGCACAGGCGCTGCTGCTGCTGCTGCTGCTGCTGATGCTGCACACGCCTCATTGTGCTGTTGAGATGCACAGAGAGGGTGAAAATGGGCTCTGTGTCAAGCACACAGGTAGGACACAAGGACAGGAGGGTGTGTGTGTGTGTGTGTGCGTGAGGGGGGAGACAGGGGGGAGAGGAGCTATATAAGCTGTCTTTCACTACAGGATCACCACAGGGGCTGGTGGCAGTGCTCTCATTGACTGACAAGCCATTCAGATGCGATAGCAGTGTGGAAGTGCTGCTGGCATGTAGAGCAGCGTTGGTCAATCACTGTCATTCCCGTCACGTCCTCAGCGCCTCACCACGGTCCGTCTGAATAACGGCACCGAGGGTTTGTCATATGCAAAAGGTCATTAAGGCCGGTGGGCGCGCATGCACCAGTCATGTTCAAGTTGGACTGCACGCACGCGCGCAGCCATGTACTCGTATAGAAGCGCGCGACAATGAGCATTAAAAAAAAAAAAAAAGTGTGGTGATCCATTGCTGCGGTGCGGACACGCAGTCACACGCGCGCGCGCTCACACGTAGCTGCACGTGCACGCACACGCGCACACACACGCCTAAGGTGATCCATTGCTGCGGTTCATAAGGGAATGCTATGAAATCATGTTATATGCCTTTCTCTTTTTCTCCCCCCGACACGCGCATACTTCTGAAGGAATGCCAACGGAAGGGCTCTGTCCGTGTCAAAGCCCCTGTAGTTTCACACAGCATTACATTTGAACATTATCCGCCGTGAATTATGCGCTAGAAAAGAGAGAAATCCAGTCTTACCAGTTTGAAAACTCAACACCAAACTCAGGAGCAGCAGCCTCTGCATGGTTCAGCCGACCAATAAGTCCGTTATTGGCTCAAACCTCCGTGAGGACAGCATCAAAAAGCGGGAGTTTACTGACTTTAATAATAATTAGACAAAGAACAATAATCCTCCTGCGTCGTCCCTCCTCGTTTGTCCCCTGACTCGGGTTGGACTTGCTCAGCTTTTACACCATTTCCCTGCTTTTTTCACCTCTCTCCTCTTCTTTGCTCTCCAGCGACAGTCCGTTTTCTACTCTACACTGAGGCGGTAAGCTAGCAGCTACCACACAGGAAACTTCCGGTCGTGACCTTCAAAATAAAATGCACACTGAGGAGGGCTTTCCGTTATTATTTCAAATCTATGGGATTTTTTTAGGTGTTAAAATCAGTAAATAAATGAATGTACTATTCATAAAATTAACAGTAAAAGGCAAAATCTCGCAAATTGTGTCTTCTTCTTTTTTTTCATTCTTTTTTTTGTATTGCAGTTTTATTTTATTTTCTCTTACTCTCATGATCTCCAACACTCCACTCCATTATACCCATAAATGCTCTGGCATGTTTTGACTGTGAAGTTCACTCACCATGGATGTATTAAGAGACCTGGATATGGCATTGGCAGCAGGCCCCCCCGTTCATTCCTGTGAAAGTTGCTCAGTGGCGCATGAAGTGAGAAGAGCTCTATTTCCACAGTATGAAATTACCCAGATAATCTGCGCTTCTTCTGTATCATTGGGCCTGTTGAGTAGGCACACTGGAGACTTATGGCCGCCAATCGCAGCCAAGCAGCTGACTTCCAGTCTAGCTCTCTGCTAGCTTAAATGGGGATGAAATAAGTTAATTTTGCAGCTCTTTTCGATTTTCCAAATGTTTTCGTACCAAATTGAGTTAATTTTTATAGTCCACTATAAAATATACAAATCATTTTGCAGGGGCTGTGAAGTTCAAAAAAATGTATCCACCGATCTCTCTCCCAGATTAAGTCTATGGGGAAGAGTATCTTTGCGCCTAATGGCATCACATGACGGGCCCCAGAAACTGTAGTACCACTATTTGGCCACTACGAAAATTGGTCTCTCATTGATGAACTAGATCAGGGACGACCAAATAACGGCCCGTGAGCCAACTGCGGCCAGTTGCCTATTTTTAAATGGCCCATTGTGAATTTGTAAAAAATAAACCAAAATATGGCTTGAGCACATTTCTAATAAATTGCACTGTACATTGCACAGCCGTGTTTAAATGTGATGTTGATGTCATCTTGAAGAACTAGCAAGCCTTGCCATTGCACTTCTTAATGTGAACAGTAGATACCGCTACTCCACCTACAATGACTGATTACTAGTCAATTAAAACATTTACCTAAGCATACATGGTGGTGGACCTGAAAAGATGGAGGATAGAGATACAATTTTGGTAATATGGGGCCACATCAATAAACTACTGCAATGACAAACGTTAAACTATTTACTGTTTTAATGCCCTGTAAATTCAACTAAAATGTCTATCCAAGGCATACCTAAATGTAAAGTGAAAGCTATTCTTGTTCCATTTTTAGTACATGTGCATGCATTGTCTGCAGGCTTGATCTTGCATAGCAGTTTGGATAGAAATCTAATATTCTATGGCAAATTGGCTTTTTGGGGGGTCTAGAAAAACTGATTTTCTTGCTGCGTAACATGTTGAAATGTTATGCAATTACTATTGTCTGGCCCGAGACTTCTCATATTTTTCTGTGTATGGCCCACAATCCAAAAAGTTCCTGAACTAGATGGACTAGATTGACTGTGAGCATTAGATTTTTTGATAATCTTCTACAGGAATATTCACTACTGTCTACAACCTTCCACAACTTATGTAACATGATTCTTGTGAGTGCCACTTTCATAAAGAATTTACATTTTTCCCTCCAAAAACAAAAGCCGACATAGGTTTTACCCTGAAACCATTTTCTTCAAATATGGATGACATCTGTGTGTAGGCTGTGTACTGCAGGTATATATATATATATATATATATATATATATACACACATTTTCTTTTTGCCTGGGGGCTACTGTTGCAAAATGACAGGAGGTAACAGACCAGTTAAAAAAACCAAATATGAATAGTATCTATAATAAATTAATCGCTTGTGTTCAACCTTTCAATGTTTACTGTCCTCATTCATCTTTAACAAGAGGCAAATCCAGTCACAGCAGCCCTGCACAGGTCAGGTGTATGCAATGGCATTTGTTTTTTGTTTTTTTAAATAAACCAGCTCTATTTTGATGCTTGTTTATGCACTCTGGGACCTTGTTTACATCCAAAGTATTAAAAAAAACTATTGTGAGTGTCAATTTATTTCTATTGTGGTGAATATGGAATATTATTTCTATTGCCCATGGGCCATTAGTCAAGTATCAGTGGTGCACTGTAACCAGTGGTGGATCTTCCAATAGGCAAATTGTATTTTTTTTTTTTTTTTTTAAAAAAACATTAAAATTTAAATCAGAATTGTACATATTTTGGGAGAGGGCTTGCCTCGAGCACCAAAGTTCCAGCACTGACTGTAACCCAGAAACTCCTCTGTCCTCATTCTGAACCTTCTTGGAGACATTGAGGGATTCATAGCTGAAAACTCCTTTGTTTAAAGAACGTGCTTTTATGTCTCTAAAAGTCTTGTGAAAATTAGCAACAAATGTTAATAATTAAGTAGGGACACATGATAATATCGACAAGCCTTGGTATCGGTCGATATTGGCTGTAAAATGAAAAAATGGAATCAGCCAAAAAGCTTATTGGTACATCATCAGTGTCGGGCGATATCTGCTTTAAAATGAAATATTAGAATTGGCCAACGTGCTGATATTATCAGTGCATCGTCAGTATCGGCTGATATTGGCTTTCAAGTGACATATGGGAAGTGGCCAACATGCTGATAATGCCAACTAGAGCTTAGATTCTCTGCCCAAGCCCCAGCCCGGCCCGACCGGCCGGGACCCCCCACCCTTCTGACGGGTCCAGGCCGGGCGAGAGAGAGAGAGAGAGAGAGAGAGAGAGAGAGAGAGAGAGAGAGAGAAAAATATGACCTATTCAATACATGTACATGCAAAACAAATTGTCATTAACTTATTACGCTATAAAAAATGATGACATTATGGACCTACCCATGTTTAAAATGACCTGTTGAAGTGAAAAGAACGAGTACTGACGGGAACAGACGAGTGGAGTCTGTTTAACCGCCGCGGAGAGCACAGGAGAAATGTGCTGCCATGTGTCCATAGCGTTAATTATTATTATGAATTCTTTGGGCCCGATCTAAGCTCTAATGCCAGCACACCTTGGAATTGGCCGATAACGGCTGTAAAATGAAAAAAACAGAAACAGCCAAAAAGCTGATATTATCAGTACATCATCAGTATCGGGTGATATTGGCTTTAAAATGAAATAACTGAATCGGCCAACATGCTGATAATATCGACATGCCATCCGTATCAGCCGATATTGGCTTTCAAATGAAATATTGGAATTGGCCAACACGCTGATAACAATCAACAATACCAACAATCTTGGTATTGGCCAATATTAGCTTTCAAGTGAAATAACAGAATCAGCCAACATGCTTATATTATCAGTACATTATCAGTATCAGCCGATACTGGCTTTAAAATGAAATATCAGAATCAGTTATCATGCTAACATGCTAAATAATATCGGCACATTATTGGTATCGGCTGATACTGGCTTTAAAATGAAATATTGGAAATCAGCCAACATGCTTTTTCTCATTTTGCACAATGAATGAATATTACATACATTGAAAAGCATTTTATTTCATGTATCCACCTGCAATAACAGTATGAATGCGTAATATGATGTTAATTCCGCTACAGAAGAGACTTGATGATCGCTTAAAATCAGATGGGGGGAAAAAGTGGCTATATCGATATCGGTATCAGTTATCGGCCAAATCAATTGTTAGATATCGGCCTATCGGATATCGGTAAAAAAAATCGAAAATCATGCATTACCACATTTAAGTGATTATACTGGGTAAATTTCATATTCACCAATCATATTATGTAAATTCAAAACCTATGTTATATATTTTTTACTTATTTGGGACACCAAAGAGTACATGACATAGTCCCACCTTTAAAACACTAAGCATGTTTTTAAAACAATAGAAATGTCTCTTTATTATGTTCCCTGATTAATGAAATAAAAGTTCCCTCAATGTGACCACGCTCTGTTTCCGGTGTAGTCCTCGCTGTAGTTTCTCTGACTTGACGTCATATTCTCATTCACGGGGCATTCCTCTCTCTCTCTCTCTCTCTCTCTCTCTCTCTCTCTCTCTCTCTCACTCACTCACTCTCACGTCAGCAGCACCACAGCACTGCCCCCTTTTTTCTCTCCCTCTGGATCTTACACAGGCCAGCACCGACAAAAAATACATTATGAAATATAAAAAAATAAATAAACCAGCTTAGAGAGGCATAATCATTTTGACACATTTGCTGTAGTAGGGGCTGTTTGGTGTCTGGTGTTCACAGTGTGTCATTTGGTAGTGAAGTTATTTTAGGTAACTTACCTCCACATATATAACCCTAATTTTATCATTTATTTTTAAGAATGATGCCACACTTACAATATAAATATACTATAGAGATTTCATAATAATTGAGCATGATGTCATGGTAACGTGATGTCACACGGAGCTTTGTGGCAAAATAAGAGCACAAATAAACAGAGGAGATGCTGTTTGCTGTAAGTTACAGGAAGCAAAACATAGTGTAGGAATACTCACAGATATTATTACTTCCTAGAATAATACTGACATTCACTGGGATGAGGCAGTGATGTCACCATGTGGCTACAGCCCGAACACATGATGAATAACCAGACCATGTCCTCATTCCTGTCACATAATGTAGGCTACAGATTTTGGTGATGGTTCCCCGTGATACTGTAGCTGTCACAGCTCAGCAGGTCTGCACAGTGAGCCGGTTCCTCCCGTCTCACACCGGAGGGAAGTCACTAACGCTGATGCCGGAGCGCCCCCTTGAGTCCACTGTCCGGAACGACCCCCTGCGTGCGCTTCGAGCACAACTGGAGCAAGGATCCCAAAATATTTGCGCACGCGCACACGCGCACATTTTGCTGGCGGTGTTATTGGCGGGACTGAGGTGTAATCCTGACAATAGATGCGAACCATTCTTACTTGAGAGACTCTCCTTTTTTATTTACAAAATAATATAAAGCATCACTGCCTGACAGAAGCCTGCAGGCAGGGCTGTAAATACACAAGATACAAGTCATTAAATGTAGTAGTGTAAATATTTTCTAATTAAATATTTTTGTATGAGGTTAGGTTGCAATAGTATAATTGTAACTGCGATTTTGGCCAGAAATATCAATTTACCACAATATACTGTATGTCTATGTCCTCTTATGTTTAAAAATATGCTTTGGTATAAAGCCAGATGCCTTACTGGGACAAAATACGGTTGAAAGATGAAGCTGTAAGTCAAGTTTCAAGGTTTTTGTGCAAGATATCATGCACAAGATCAGCCTATTTTAACCCAATATCATATTACTTTAAAATGTCATACACATTTTTTTCAGCACAGATGCTCAAACGGAAAATTAAGATGAGAATAAATATATATTTTTGAATTTCAAGGCGAAAAAAACAATGTGCAGCCTATAAAAATAGAGAGAAAACGTAAAGAAATACACACGTGAGACAATGGCATCATTGCAGATCAAGTCTTATGAGTTAACCTATCTCAATATGAACTGAATCTATGCTCAAGATTTTTTTTATCCATCAGGTTAAATTTACAGAGAGCAAATGATTCACAGCATAAAGGGTAGGGATGATTGGACCGTCTTCCAGTGTATTCACCATAGCCCACATTATTGCTCGGGCAGTGAAGATGGACGGTTACAGCGGAATAATCTGCAACCAAAACATCATCATCTTTTCCATCTGATAAAAAGTGACCGCAGGTCTGCCAGTGTGGCACACAGAGTGACTCATCTCTGCCGGGACTCGAACCCGGAGCCTCTGGATTAGAAGTCCAGCGCGCTATTCCATTGCGCCACAGAGACTGCGCCAGGATATCTCGGGCCTGGCACGGTTTACATACATATATCCTCTCATATCGCTGCTCTCTGCATCCTCGCAGCATCAGGACCAGTCTGAGCCGACATGTTGGCTGTCCCGGCGCTGAACACTAGAGGGTGCTGTTGCTGCACTCTGCGCTACAGAGTTAGTCAAGTTAGCTGGTGTGTAACCGGAAATCACAGGCTGGAGTTTGAAAAAAATAAAAAACCCCGTCGCCGTGGTGTTATGCGAGGCTTTTATTTTGAAACTGCGTCACCGGAAATAATCTTTTCTTCAAGCTAGCTTAACACTCGTCGCTCGAACAGCGTCCACGGAGCCAAAATGGTGACTACCGGAGCTTTTCCCCCGTGTTCGCTTTAAAATAAAAAATATATATCACGCTATTTGACTAAATGAAATACAGAAGCGATATACGCCAGGTTTAAAACAGCCAGCGCTTCCGCCATTTTGAACCAATTCACAGAGAGAAAAACCTAATTGATGACAGGGGATCGTGCCTCCATCCACTCCTTTAGAAATAGCTTAGTGACAATACGTCAGGTGTTTTTTGTTATTTAAATAGAAAATAGACATTTTATTGTAATGTTTACTGTTCATAATCGTGGACTCATCCTGTTCCTACCCAGTGGAGGTCCCTGATGAAAAGCCAGTGCAGAATGCTCACTGTATAGAATACCATTGGTGCGGTTACACCAAGATTGCATCAGATAACCAATTATGCACCTCCCTTCACACATGCCCTTCACCACAGTATGACACTTTCATTAATTTCATGTCATCTATGCCGACTTTGTACACTTTTCAAGGACACCTAAATTAAACTGGTCCAGTGCAGCAGGGTTTGTGGAGATTTTGTGTTACTGAGGAGCATTAAGTTCTTAAGCTTTTCTTGGTAATTTATCAGTGACAGTAAAAGTCATGATGCATAACAGGCGTCTGTTTTAAGACAGAGCCTCTCCGAAAAGAAAAATCCACCCTAAAATAAACTGCACAACTGTATTCCTTTCATTTTGGACAGTACTAAAGTCGCACAGCCAGAGAGACAGGCCTCAATAAGCCTGGAATCTGAGCAGCAAGACTTGAACTGATGCTGTGACTTTGAAATTATGCTACTGTGAACAAAACAGAAACCAGCTCCGACTGTATCTTAGTTACTCTCAGATATGTAATTACTCAACTGTTCTTAAAAAAGCCACAAGCAGACAAAATGCAGCAATTTCAAATATATTTCAAAACTTCCTCTTCTGACTAGAATTACTGAAGAAATACGTAAGTTGTTCTCCACAAGTTTCCTTTTAAAACCGAAAAGAACTAACAGTCTTTATTTTCTAAGAGCTTTTGCTTTCATTGTCATTGGTCACACTAACTGTGTTTAAGATTGAATTACCTTTAGTTGTACTGATTGAGACTGGAGTTTTGATTATATCAGAAAGATCAAGTCTACTTGCCAAAATATTTTATTGTCCATTCTAGGAAGCATAATACTGCTAAAAATTAAAGTCATTTCTGTCATGATTTGCAAAAGTGAATATTGTAAAATCCAAAAAACAAGATAAAGTTGCTCTATAGTTAAGAACAAATATAACAGAAGGAATTAAAGAATTACATAAACAGGAGGAAAAAGAGAAGACACTGCCCATTACAATAAAGAAACAGTCCTTCATATAATCCCCCATAAAACCACAATATGCTTTCATAACAGAACGAACAAATGAGATATAATGTGATAATTGTAAACTTAACTAAATCAAACTCATTTCTAAAGTAAAATGTCAAACTGTTCCTTTACTTCAGCTACACAATACTTGATACCACTTTTTTTTTTTTTAAATAACTACATTTTCGAGGTGTGTAATTGAAAACTTTCTGTGCAGAAATTACATATATATATTGAAAAACTATCAGAGTATCATAAAATGAATTATAAACCACACCAAAGTTGGACCCAGCATTACCCCTCTGGGCACGTCATCAAAACATTCACTCTATCACTGTTTCAAACTGTACAGTAACAATATCAATACATACATATCTTTACACGAGTGCTTCATTCATTTCATGGTCATAGTCCTCAACAGAATAAAAAAAGACAGTGGTAATAGTAACAGTATATCTGAGGTTAAAGAGATTTTTACAAGTCCAATCATTCCTGGACTTCTCAAAACATTACACATTCAATATACGGTATTCCTGTGTGTGTAATACCCATCATATGATTTTCATTTCTACAAACATCTCAGAGCTGTTTTGAAAGCAGAATAAAAAAAAGGAGAAAGGAAATCATTGGAGCATTAAAGTACAAGTTAAATAGTACAAGTTTAAATAGATCAGCAGGGTTCAGTGTGAAACTATCAAGCCTGTATACTTGGGCTGAAAATCAACTGCCTGGAAATTCACATCTTTCTACGCTCCTGCTGGAGCTCTGCAGACAGGTAATCCAAAGAAAAATCATATGTCTACTTAAAAACTGGCTGCACCCACCTTTGTCCAAGCATAGCAAACAATCAGAGGACAATGCTACGGTGAACTCTCTGTTGAACACATGGTTTTCAGCCTCCAAGCTGCGTTCACCCTCTCAAAAAGTAGAAAATCCAAACATAACCTTGCATTTAATGCCTGGTAAATCCTAAAAATCACTTATCAAAATGGTTATAAAAACATGTTTTTCTGTATTGTTTCAGCACCTCTAGGGACACATGAATGTATAAATTACCTGAAAGTGGTGCCCGAAGCACAGCAGCAGGGGAATTATTAAGTGCAACAAAAGACTTAATGCTTAGAGAAAAATTTGGTTATATAGGGAAGTGGTTCCCTGTCATTTTCCTTAAAGGAACCATAGTCTGTATTTCAGTAAACTAACTGACTAAGTGACAAATTATATCCAATGTATAACATTAACGACAGAACAACTGATAAACTGTACAACTAACCCAAATAGTGAATGCAAAACCTGCAGGAAGTTTGTAAAACAAGAGTCTTGGATGAGTTTTGAGCAGATTTCCTGTCAATATTGTATTAGAGATGAGTTTTCCTGATATTTATATAGATTTTGTTTTAATTATCATACATACTAAATAGGCTTTATTCAGTGTTTTCTTCTACCTAAAGGGTGGTCATTACTCCATTACCTCTTTGATTGTTTTAACTGCATATTTATTTAATGCAGGACGAAGCTGTTAAACTGAGAGTGAAGGCTCTGAGAATATAGAGCGCAGCAGGGATGACGTTTTTCAACTGGCCGACACGGAAGTTAGCTTTAGCAAAAAGCCCTTGTGTTCACTTTGCCCTTATCCTGTGAGGTCTTTTAAAAAAGTCTGTATCTTGAATCATAAGCTTAACTTTAAAAATACCTATTTCATTTACTTTTCTTGACAGAAATTAATTGGGTTTTTCCTCTCAAGTCTTCATACTCCCTTTACAATCAAGAAGGCCTCACAACCCCCTGCATTTCCAAACAAGGAGCTGCTGGTGTGCGTTAACATATCATGGTGATGAGGATTTCTAAATATGGAATATTGATGTGAATTTGGCGTAATGTGGGGGCATATTTGGGCTGACAAGACAAGGACCTTCAGTTCCATGCCATTCAGTGTAAGTCACTTCTGCACTACTGTTTTTAAATAAATAACAGTGAGTAAGCCGTGTGAAGTTTGATTGCAGCTGGTCAGTTTGGGAACAACAATACACCAGAATGCAGTAGCTGCCACATTTTTTGTTTGTTTGTTTGTTTGTTTGTTTTGGTAAAATGGAAGACTGAGTTGACATCTCATTTGACGCACTTGACTAACTAATCTCCTTGATTCAGTTTAACAGTAAGGTCTCCCAATTTTTTGTTGAGCCAGTGCACCAAGAATTTGGAGGACTTCCAGTTGCTGCAGATTCAAGTTGTTGCCGCCGCAGAGGTGGGTCAGAAGTCAGGTTTGCTCTTTAGGGGATCTACCACGAGAGTGATTTTACAGGTCTCTTCTTCGTCTGCTTGGGTGTACAGGTTACGAACATTGTACTGAGAAAAAGAAGAAGAAAGTTTGAGAACTTGATCCGAGTTCACGACGAATCAAGTCACTGATTTCTCTCACGTACTTGTTGCGTAAGAAACAGACATTTTGTTTCAACCTGTTTTGGGTGCAACCGTTGTAATCAGGCATGTGTCAACAAAGAAGGGTGGTGCTGCACAATGCATAACGGAAAAAAAACAGTAGTAGCTAGATGGCACATCACATTGTTCTGTTATTACTGATATTTGTTTTTATCCAAAAATCAAGCATAGTTCAATTGTTAGTGATAAGAAGAAGTAGAAGACTATTACATGCAAGACTCTATCCTCTCTTCAGAATATGATGTGCCCAGTGATGTTGTTGCTGTTCACACTTCAGGTCAAGAAAAACCTGCTATTTTTTAGTTCTAGCTGGGAGCCAACATTTTTTTGGGGGGGTCCAGCCCAATTCATTTTGGTCAAAATGCACCAAATGATTAAAAATCAGGTGCAGGAACTGGAATTGAACCTGTTCCATGTTGGTTAAAAACGGGTACGACAAGCTCAGATTGTTGTTATAAGTGTCTCACAACATTATGGAAATAATCCCTTCAGAGTAGACATCCTTGTTTTAACCAGAAACAGCCCTAAAATTGCTATCGCCAAACACACCTGACTCCATTTAGATAAACAGTAATTTTATCATCGTAAAACGCACTTCAATCAATGTCGTCAGAAGCAAAATAAAACTCACGGAAACCATCTTGGTTCTGCTTTCTGCTGTTCTAACAATCACCAGCTCTGGTTTGTTTGAAATAAACCTTTAATTCACCCAGTTAGATGTGAGAATATGCTGGCTTTACACACAGTAAAATGACCGTTTTTTTAAAATGGAGTCTTGTGTGTTGGGCGATGGCAATTCTGGCACTGTCTCTGGGTAGACAAAAGGATCTTAGACCCTTATAATAACAACCTGAGTTTGTCAGTGCAAAAAACAAACACTTTTAGTGGATGTAAATTGGCTGTATTCAACTGCCCGAAGGGAATTTCAACCGTGCCGTCTACAGTGCTCTTGCTCAATACTAGGGCAGTTTTTAAAGAAGTTGTTCCCATTGGTCATTTATCACTTGAGAATGGTAATGACCTTCTCATCTTAGTCTGTACAAGACAGCAAATAAGCATACTTCCCAAAATTATCATACTATTCCTTTAATAATGTAAGGAGATAGCACAATCAGGGAATAACCCAAGACAGAAAATAAAACAGTTACCTTATTGTTGTTGTCAGAAATATCGGTGAGGAGGTCCCGAGGTTCTGGTACTTTGGGGAAAATATTTTCTTCATTCCTGAACAGAAGGGGTTTAATATGAGAGGCAAGTAAAGAAAAAAATATAGCAGCCAAACAAAAAGATGAAGACTTTTCATACTTCTTGAAACACACAAACATCAGTACTGCCAGGACACCGAACATCACTGGGATGATAATGGTGGCATACAGCCACCCATTAGGAACTGTATCTGCACCTGCATGCAAAAACATCAGCAACATTATGATCGTCTGAGAGTGACTATGTCAGTTACAGTGTTTACAAGTTACAGTTTAAATCCAGTGTTCCTACTGAGAAGTATTCAGATCCTTTACTGAGGAACAGATACCAATAAAACACTAAAAATTCGACAAACTGTTTAAGCTTAAATTTTATATAATGTGTAATTTTGCATCACATTTCCAGAGTTCTTCCTATGTCTGTGTGTAAAATCTGTAAAACCAGTATTTCCCTCTGAGAAGTAATGGAGTAGAATCATAAGGTGTTTGCATTTGTGCACAGTACTTAAGTAAATGTATGTAACAGTATTTAATTACATCTCACCACTGTTAAAAACTAGTCTCAACTTCAGGGGGATAGGAGGTATATTTCTGTCTGCCAGTGTCATTCTTCAAACATCCACTGGATGGCAGGAAAGTTAGACATTTTTAAATCCTGACCACAGTGGCTTCAAATAGCTGGACATTTTGCAGAGAAACTCTTCAACAAGACAGAGGTGATGACCGTACCAAAGTGTTTCACTTCGCTCCATGGTATCTTTCTTCGGTTGTCACTGCGCTCTCTCACGGCTCTAATAGCCATACTGTACGGACAGTTAGGGTCGGCGGGCAACTCCCAGTATGTTTGTCCTTTTATCTTGAGAATCTGTGAGGAATTGAAGGCACAGTTGTAACAGTCACTGATCAATTAGTTGACTAGTTCCAGTGCAATAATGAATCTGTCAGTATGACTGAACTCTGTGGAGTTTCTGTGTAAAATATGGTCATAATCATATGAACATTTTAGCTGTAGAAGCAACTGCAACTGCAAACCTTGTCAATTTAAGCTCTACACACTGACATGGGAAGCACAAGTAAATGCTACATTGTGGGCTTGCCCACTCTGGGGTTTGAACCAGGAACCCACTCACTGTATAGCTGCAATACTAACCACTACACCACTGTCTTTATTGAAGTCAACCATATAGGCATCCTCTTTTGTTTGGGGAAGTTACCTCTTTAAATTTGCATGTGGCTCCTACTCATGTAAAGTACATAAACTCATTTGAATGAATTTGTAAACCCCTGAGGTCATATTCGCAAAGATTCCTAGCACAAAGAGATGCTTCAAGTGACCAAATTCTTAAAATTCTTACAATTATGATGTTTTCTAAGAGTTCCTGGTAAAGATATTTACAAGTTATTTACAAGGCATCTTAGCCCTTTAGAGAGCTCAGAAGATGGCAGAGGACTTATAAAAGACTTAAGAGTATCAGGAGGAGGAGAAAATGACGTTAAGAGAAAGAAGTAGGAGAAATATATCATTTACAGTGAGTAAATGAAATGGGAAAGATTAGATCATTCAGAGACAATGTTTGTGGTTGATCTCATTGGGAATGTGCTCACATCTCCCATCCAACACAGTAACAACATAACGTCAGAAAAAAACACTAAGGTACAGTAATGACTTGGGTCTGTCTCATCAGCAGAGAGATCAACATTTACGACACTTTCACAGTCTCATATTGTGAATTAAGAATAAAGTCATAATATTATGAGAATAAAGTCGTAAATCTCTGTCAATAAAGTAACAATATTACAACATTAAACTTGTTACTTTAGGAGAAAAAAGTCTTGCTGGTAACACATTATATTACTTCAGTGCTGCTAAAACATCCCCTGTCACCTGCAACACTGTTTGTATACTCTCTATCGCTTTTTATACCACACTACCAAATTACCCGGTCTAAATCTGTAACTTCTATTCTCAGAAAATTATTCTACTAGATTTACGACTTTATTCTTGAAGTTTTTTTCTGTAACATGGCCCTGATCCTCCTTCGCAGTATGCGTCTGCGCACCGGTCAAGTTTCTTTTACAGCGGATATCCATGTCTCAGAAAACATGGATGCTTCACGCACACATCTTCCCCACAGCAGCATAAATCTATACAATCAGCACAGTTTCAAGGCAGGCACCTAAGATTAGATATTGCATTCACAAGAATGAGACAGATGTATGGACAGAGGGATGGGCCGACGGACGAAAACATAATGCCTCCGGCTATGGCTGTTGCAGAACTTAAGAAGGAAGGAATTTCTTCAGACTTGGGCTAAACATTCCCTTGGACTCAACAATGACCTGATTAGCTTTTGGTGGTCAAAGGTCAAGGTCACTGTGACTTTGTCTCTCTCATTCTTATGAATGTAATATCTCAAGAGCACCTTAAGGGAATTTCTTTAAATTTGGCACAAACGTCCACTTGGACTGAAAAAAAGCCTGACTAGAATTTGATGGTTGAGGGTCAAGGTCACTGTGACCTCACAAAACATGTTTTCAACCATATTTCAAGAATTCTTATGCTAATTGTGACAAAGTTCCACTAATGTCTAATAGGATGAAATGATGCAGTGATGATATTTTATATCCAAAAGGTCAAAGGTCAGTTTCACTGCCATCATAATATTCTGCATTAAACACTTTTCTGGCCATTATTTAACATCATATCTCAAGAACAAAAGTTGAGACATTTAATCAGATACTGAATTGGTGACACTAATCTTGAAACCATGCTAATTGTATCGATCTTCTGCGCTGCCTGGGGGGAAGATGCGGGTGAAGTATCCGTGTTTTCACAGCCATGATTGTAAACTGTAAGAGAAACTTGACTTCTGCACAGAGGCATACAACCACGGGGCGGTAATTTTTTAAAGGTCTTTATGAGACCTTAGAGAAACACCTAATACATTCTGATAAGAAATACTGACTGTAAACTTGTTCATGGGAACACTTCACACGGTACCTTTAGGTGACCTTTTCATACAAGAGAATTCACATCACATAAATCTATAGGTATGGTTTACAAGTAAATGTAGAAGTAAAACATTACCTGAGTTTTATCACACGAAGTGTAATTAAGTTCAAAGATCCAAATCGGGCCGTGGATGACAGGAGGACTCCATGTAATATTGAATTTATTCCCAGTTTTAGTGACAGTCCAGTTGAGGGCAGGATGTCTTACTGCATGGAGACAAACATGACAGAGTTATATTAACTGCAATCCACAATCATACACATTCAGTGTATATACTTTGAAGCCACTGAGGACCCTTGGAAAGCCCCTCTCAGATATATTTTTTCTCTCCTAAAATAGCTGCAGTGTGTGTTTTCCAAAGTTGTATGTTTTGGATTCATTAAGGAATAACACACTGTATACACACACACACACACACACACACATCTAGACATCATGACAAAACATTTCCAAGAAAGGACAAACAGCCACTTCTCCTATACTGTAGTTCCGAGAGTGAATGGGGAAGTGTGACATATTTCAACAGAATGTTTGCTCCATAGGACTCTTCAACAGGTCAGTCCACTTGTTGCATACCATCCTTTATAAACGTTTTCTTGAAGGTGTTCCTGGCCAACGTGTTGTTCAGCGTTCCATTAAACAAAATGACAATGCTGTTGTGGATGCCCGCGTCCAGATCACAACCAGTCTTGACTTGTTCAGCATTGACATGGTAGGATGAGCACTCTTTCACGTCAAAAGAGGGCTTCTGGTCAGCAGATTCTGTGCCATCCTCATTCACTAACCTTGAAAGACAGAGAAAAAGTTCATTTGCTTTCAGGCTGCACACGATGATGTACATTTATGAAACAATTCTAAAAATTTACAAAATGTTTAAATAGTGCCCAATTTTACTACATTATGCTCATCAGACTTGGCTAGTATAAAGGAAGTCAAGCCCTAACCTTTTTGAGTCCTAAACAAGTCGTGATGTGCTCTTCACCAAATGCAATGCCAGGGATAAAATAAATGTGCAAATATCATGAACATTTGTAAAAATGTGTATTTATTTGCTAAAAACATGTTCGTTAAAACATACATAACTGAACTTAATCATAAAAAAAGGAGTGGTGACAATGCACTTTCATAGCACAACAGAATTAATTTAGTGTGTTCTGGTCCTGTCTTGCTGTGAATTCATCTAAAATTGAAAAAATAACTTAATTACTTTCTCTTCCCAAATTTGTAGGACAGTTTCTGTAAGACTGATACTGTATGTCGTACTTTTTTTGTTTTATGTCTAAATGAAATAAAAAGATTAATGTTAACATGTCTAAGTTAAATAAAGAGAAATGGCACACTTTGGAAACAACTTAATCTCTCACCTTGTAGAAAGGTATCATTAACTTTCAAGTCAAAAGCCTCAAGTCCAAGTTAGGTCACAAGTCATGCGTTACAGTCCAAGTCTGGCAAGTTTTTTTGTTTTTTTGAGTCCAAGTCATGTGACTTGAGTCCACACCTCTGTCAATGTTACTGTGCAGTTAATAAGAGTAATCGCAATGCACTAATTTGTCACCCTGAGAGAAAGTACCAGACTCCCTAAAGAAATAGCTGAGTTTTGTGAGTAATTAATTTAGGGAGAACTTAATTAACTCTGTGAAATGTTCTAACAAAAAAATATTCAGATATTGGTCCCCTCTTATAAATTTGACACCCATGTGGAGGTTGTACACAGAGGTGGCTGTTTTGGTGTGCGCCGTTTGGTGGTTGTGTATTTTTGGCCTTAATTTGCTGAGAGGAGAGGCTGGTCCTTGTGAGAAAATCTCCAAGTTGGCAACACTGTGTGTGTTCCTGTGTGCATTGATATGTAAATATCAATGCACACAGGAACAGTGTGTGTGTTCCTGTGTGCACTGATATTTACATATTTTCCTCCCTGCTACTGGGCTACAGCCCAACAGCCAGGCCCTTGACATGCCCCTGCCATAGATTTTATTATCAGATAGATTCCTGGTGCCTATTCATCCCAATAGAGATGCTAATCTGGCACATACGCACAAAATGTTTCTAGCTTCTAGGTTTACTTCCACGGTATGCGACCCACTGAATAGTAGTAGTGTTTCTCCCACTGGCTCTGTCTGCGAGTTCCCGCTCAGCTCATAGACTTGACATTGTGATGACATCAGGGATTTTAAAAAAAAATCTTGGCTTGAAGACAGTTTTACAAATATTAAACCTCCTTGGATCAAATATTCATAATAAGAAGAGTCATAACTGACTGCAATTTGAGGTGTCCTGTCAACAGTTTTACAGACGTCTCTTTTATAATAGTGGCATACAGAGTGGCCACTGGACAAAATATGGTTGCAAGGCAGACCAGTTCTCCTAGGTGCCTGGTCCCTCCTGTTATGTCTGTCGTATATGTGTACAGTTTATGTCAGTGATTATATGATTTGCATTTGTATTGGAATGACAAAAATACATGTTTGAAAACAGACTACAGGAAATTATTTCTTAAAATGAGCAGGCTGATTCCTTTTTGAGTGACTGTAGCCTAGAGCACTATCATGTTGTGCTCCTCTGAAACACCAGTGTTGCACTAACCTTGTGAGGTTAACTGACACAGCAGTAGTGAGGTCAAACTTTGCATACAGCTGTTTTTGCAAAACCCAGAAAGTCCTGGTTTGGCTTAACTCACTCTTAACCAGGGCTCCAGACTAACTTTTTTTCAGTGGGAGCACTGTTAAACTGTATCATAAGCTATATGTAGTCGACTGTATATTAACATTGGACTGCTTTAATTTAATTTAATTTAAGTATTGAACATCACAGAGACTTGAGGTCAGTGGAATGCAGTGTTGGGTAAGGGTTACTTTAAAAGTAATCAAAGTACATTACGGCGTTACTTTTTTTTTTTTAAAAAAAAGAGTAACCAGTTACTTTACTGCGTTACTCCCTGAGTAAAGTAACTCAATTACTTTAAAAGTACTTCCAACATTACTCCCTGAGAAAAGTAACTCAAGCACTTTTAAAGTACGTTTGAGTATTCTACATTTCCTATTGGGCAATGGACCACAGGGCGCTAAGCCTACATTTTTTATGTCTCCAAGATTAAAGTTATGGACCACTTGCCCTTCACTGAGATCCAATTCTCCCATCACAGCCGTCACTTTGACCAGTAGAAACACAGAACAATCTGCTGCCATAGACAACTGTATAACAGCAACACCCCAGCATTTTGAATATTTTCTCTAGGGATGTTACCACACAGAGTAAAAGGGGGAAATGATGGTGTGAAACAGCAGAGGCACTTTGTCAACCCGCTGAGTTAACCTTACTGTCACTAGCATCAAGCTAGCAAACAATGGTACATCCTCACGGTCGGACATAAAGTAATAACATTAACAAATAGCAGCGGGGCTTTTACTCACCACAACTGCAGAGGCTCCCAGTTTCATGTGAAACAAACTACATCATAGACAGTCCATTATTTATTAATCCCTCTGTGTGTTTATATATTTACTTTTTATCCGCTCTGTTGTCTTTCTAAAGTTAACATATCGTACTGTCATTTCAAACTCAACATTTGTTTCAAATTAAAAGCCCCTTACAACCTCGGCTGAGAGAATCCCTCCATTTTCTAAATAGGCTTTTATTCTGAAACATTTGTCAAAACTTCCTGTGGAAGATACAGTAGCTTGAAAGTTTACATATGGCGCTTCAAATGTAGCTCCTGCCATCTGCTGACGCTTTCAGGTGACTACAACAACATGTCGGCTGGCACATGAACACACACAGTTCTGGCAATGACTCAAATAATAGTGAAAGTAATAAAAATAGGACAAGAGGAGGTCACGTGACAATGGCTGGCTGAAGGCTGTGTCTTCGCGGAGCTCCCGCTCTGGTCCCGATATTTTTCAGCCTAAAAGCACCTTATACCAACCTGACGCTACTCTTAACGATATTATAGCATGGCAAATAAAGTTGGCAGTCAGTCTCAGAGAGAAAGACCAGCTAATTTGAGGCAAACAACCCAGTCGAAGATTACGGATCACCCGCCGCGGCCTAGCATGGCAGCTAATGTTACTTCTTCTCCGGCAGCTAGCAAGACGGAAGCTAGCAGCATGGACATGTCCGAACTGGTGCAGGAAGTTACTCAAAACGTAAGTGAAATTATGGAGCAGAAGTTTTCAAAACTAACCGACACTTTGGACAAAATCGCTGGCAGCCTGGAAGGTCAGGCTAAACGCACCACTGGAGCTTAACAGCGGGTCTCTGCCGTGGAGGATCATGTCGCCACCCTCGAGCTCCGTCTTTCACAGGTTGAGGACAAGCAGGTGACCATGGCCGAGCAGATAGACGACGCGGAGAACCGCAGCAGACGCGACAACATATGGATCTTAAATTTGAAGGAAGGCACAGAGGGTGAAAATCCTCTGGAGTTCTTTGAATCCTGGCTACCAACGTTGCTCGGTTCGTCCGCCGCAAAGGGGCGCATAAAGATGGAACACGCGCATCGGACCGGCGGACCGAGGAGTGACCGACCCAGACCGGTGATCATCAAACGCCACAACTCCCGGGACAAGCCTCGGATCTTAGCAGCCGCAAGAAAGGCGAAAAACCTGGAACATGGGGGGGGGGGGTCCACGCATCTTCATCCATCAGGACCTGTCCAGCGCGGTCCGGCTGAAGCATTGCTCCTATAATGATGTGGTTCAAAAGTTTATAGACAAGGACATTAGATTCATGATGCGGTTTCCAGCCAGGCTTGTGATACAGCATAACGGGACGGAGCGCAGTTTCAACGACACAGAGGAGGCTCTGCGTTTTCTGGCCACGCTTGACTGACCATACTGTCGGTGAGGTATGGATATAAACACACCAAAAAAAATGGTCATGCCAGCTCTATACTTACACCTATAGACTTTTTGTGGTGAGAAACTCTCCAAGCTTAGCTCAGTTAAAAGCTTGAAAGCTCTGGAGCTTCTTTATTATAATGTTGGCTTTGTTAAAACTGTCTCTGATTTGATCTTTGTGCTCCTCTGTTTTTCTTGTTTAGATCCTTAGTGGTTACTTTATCATACACCGAATAGTTAGAGAGTTAATATAATTTTAGGCACATGGATCTGTGTTTGACAGAGGTGCGGACACTACTCAATTTTGCCCAGATTTGTTCAGGTGCTATCTAATTATATTGTTGCCAAACTGGGATTGGAGCGGGGGTCTTTTTTTGGGGGGGAGGATTTTGTGTTCTTTTTTCTCTCGTGCCCTCTCTATAGAGTGCCTCAGTCACACCCCTTCCGGTAGAGCTCATGGGACCTTAGATCGGAAAAAATATGAATGGCAGTGAATGGGTAGAGCAATATTATCTTTTGTTCCCGTTTGAGTTGCGACATGAAATCTAAATATGTTGTTAATGAATTTAAAACATCAATTTTAAGGTCAAGAAAGCCATACTTTGTGGTAAAACTGTTGAGATATAAGCTTTTTAATTAGAAAGACTCAAGAGTACACAGGAGGAGGTCGCGTATGTGACGTCATAGCTTTCGCTCGCTTCCTGCAGCTTGGCCTCCTCGCTGAAATTCCACTGTTTTATGATTAATCGATTTATGATTGAAGATGTCTGTGTGTGTTGTGCCAGGTTACAGTCACTCCAAGCTGCTGGAAGTGAGTGAAAGCTATGACGTCACATACGCGACCGCCTCCTGTGTAGTTTTTCTAATTACGTTTTTTCAAAAGCTTCTATCTCAACAGTTTTACTACAAAGTATGACTTTCTTGACCTTAAAATTTATGTTTAAAATTCATTAACAGCATATTTGGATTTCATGTCACAACTCAAACGGGACCAAAAGATAATATTGCTCTCCTCATTCACTGTCATTCATATTTTTTCCGATCTAAGGTCCCATGAGCGTCACGTGTCTTCGGCACTCTATAGTGATGGCCCCCTTTAGCATCACGTCCCCTTGTAAGACCCCACGGGTATTTGAGACCTACTGGTCACATACTGGGTCAAGTTTTCTATTCTTCTTTTAATTCCAAAAGTAGGGGGGTGGCGATCTTGCTACATAAAAGGCTGCCTTTTACACTTGAAAAAATGCATAAAGGATCACGAAGGAAGATATGTAATAATTTCAGGTTTCTTCTATGGGGAAAGGCTTATTCTCATATATTCCCCCAATACATTTGAGGCTTCTTTCTATTCCAAATTGATGGCTGATTTGTCTTCCAGTACATCACCTCTCATAGTTCTGGGCGGGGACCTGAATGCGTGTCTGGAGCCAGAGCTGGACCAGTGTCCCGTGAAATCCACACGTCCATCTAGAATAGCAGTAGCCACCAAGGCACTATGCTGTGACTTAAATTTATTTGATGCTTGGAGAATATTGAACCCGAAAATGAAGGATTACACATTTTTCTCCCGTCCACATAACTCATTGTCAAGGATTGATTATTTTCTTACCTCAAGACAAGCATTGGATAGAGTCAGAACATGTAGTAAAAAAAACCATGGCGCTCTCTGATCATTCTCTTGTTGGTCTGGAACTTACACCTCCTTATTATGACCCTGCCACACGTCACCGGCGGCTCAACCCCTCTTTGCTTAGTAATCCCACCTTTGTATCTGTTAGAAGAACAACTGGTGCTCTTTTTCTCTACAAACGATACATCTGTGGTTTCAGCATCTACATTATGGGAGACAGCGAAAGCCTATATAAGGGGAGTTATTATATCTTACACCTCAGCTAAAAGGAAAGAAACGCTCAGACAACAATTAGAGCTTGAATCCCAAATCTCTGTCCTAGAAAGGGAGTTTAAACAGTCCCTCTCTAAATCATCTTGGCTGAAGCTGGATGCAGCCCGCTCTGCCCTTGATAAACTGAGAGCAGGGACCTTCTTTGCCATCCGGTCACTAAAGAGGAGGTTTTTGAAACAATTAAATCTTTACCAGGTGGGAAAGCTCCAGGTCCCCATGGATTCTGCCCAGAATTTTATAAGAGAGTGGCCAAATTGGTGGTGGACCCACTTACCAGAATGTATACAGAGTCCTTTGAACGTGGCACATTACCACCAACACTCAATTTGGCCAATATATCGCTTATTTTGAAGAAGGGCAAACCCTCAGACTGCTGCTCATCATATAGGCCAATAAGCCTGATCGGGGTTGACTGTAAATTGCTATCTAAACTCCTTGCCAGGAGATTGGAGGTTCATCTTCCAGCTCTCATTAAGGCTGATCAGACAGGTTTTATTAGGAAGAGGTTTCTCACACACTAATGTTAGGCGCCTTCTTAATGTGATTCAACATGCAAACTGTACTCAAAAGAGAATTTTATGTGTAGCTTTAGATGCAGCTAAAGCATTTGATAGAGTGGAATTTGAATATTTGTTTGAAGTTCTTCAGAGGTTTGGACTTGGGCCTGAATTTATTAAGTGGGTTAGGCTGCTCTATAGCGCCCCCATGGCAAGAGTGCTGGTTAATGGCATTGCCTCTGAGGCCTTTCATCTTGGTCGAGGCACGAGGCAGGGCTGCCCCTTGTCCCCTCTGCTGTTTGCTTTGGCCGCCGAGCTGTTAGCTGAGGCGATAAGGTGTGCAGATAACATTTTTGGTGTCAATCTCTGTGGAACTGTTCATAAACTGGCACTTTATGCTGATGATGTTATTCTCTTTTTGACGCAGCCTGAATCTTCTGTCCCAGCCCTCATCTCCACTATACAATTATTTGGCAAGTTCTCAGGTTACAAAATTAATTTCGACAAATCTGAAGCGCTGCCGTTGGGTGACTTTGGGGATGAGGGTGCAATACCCAATTTTCCCTTTAAAATTGTCTGATTCTGGTTTCACATATTTAGGTGTTAAGATCTCTGCCAACCTAAACAACCTGTGTAAGCTAAATTTTCTCCCCATTTTGTCTTCAATTAAAAGTGACTTACTCAGGTGTAGGATAGGATCCTTCATATATTACAACGAACGCCCCAGTCCTTGAACTCTTTCTATCCTGAAATCTCTCCACTGTGTAGTAAATGCAAGCAGGACGTTGGGTCTTACATACATTGCTTCTGGCGCTGCCCTTTGATATTTAAATTTTGGGAAAAAGTCTCACAGGAAATTATTGTTAAGAACATACAAATAGATCCTGGTTTATTTCTACTTAATCTCTTTGTCAAGTCTCCAGCAAAAACTCCTGTACAAGTTACTTCTTTTAGCTAGGAGATGCTAGGAGATGCATGGAGTGGTATGGAGAAATATTTAATGTTCTGCCAATGGAGGGCCTGAGCTCAGTTTTAAAGGGGAACCAGAGTTATTTTGATAAGCTGTGGGCTCCCTTCTTGAACCGCCTACCGGGTGATGTAGCAGACTTAGTACATAGAGGCCGCTGCAGTGTGGATTGGCGCCCCCCTTGCACCTCTGTATCTCTCTAATGCTCTTTCTCAAGTGTTGATTTTGTCTTATTGATATGGCTGCACAGTCCCTGCTCCATGTATAATGTCTAAACTGTAAAGTCTCTTAGAACTATCAATGTAAGGTCCACTACAGTATTGTTATTCTTGTGTTTGTTTTATTTCTACCTGTATTTAACTTATTTTTATTTATTTTATTTTATTTTTTTGCCTCTCTTTCCATATGTCATTCAGTCTGTGATATGTTTTTACTTGCCTCTGCTGTCATGTATGTTCTCTGTTCTGTGTCTGATGACATCACACACACCGTGAAAGATGACCGGGGATAATTCGTGAGTACCTGCGTGTAGCGTGTACCAGGCATAATGCAAGTCCTGAGTCTGAAATATGTCTTAGTGAGTCCTACTCCACCTATTTAGACTCCACCATAGACAACAGCAAACTAACGCATTAGGTTACTTGTTACTGCAACGAAAAAAAAAAAAGTACTCTAACACGTTACTTTATAACTTACTTTGTTACTTTGTAACGCCTTATACCCAACTCTGGTGGGATGGTCAGGAAATATGAATCAACATTATATTGGACATCATCATCATGTCATGTTTCTGTGACTTCCTGTAATGAATGAAGGCTGCTGGAAACTGTCGGGAAACTGCCCGGCTGAATCCAAATGTCTGCACTGGGAGTGCTTAGGGCTGTCCAAATTCACAATGCAGCCAGTCCACACGGGGCCTAAAGCAGACTTTGTGCAGACTTCCACAGAGTTCTCTTGGGGTGCAGACTTACCTGATTTAATAACCGTTGTATAACATTGTAGGTTTTTCAACTCCCGAAAAAACTCTAGGTCCAGCACTGTAGGCAGGGGCATTAACCATCAAAGATCTCAAGTGCTAAATTAACAAACTGACCTTGACAAATGGTGACCAACTGACTAGATTTATGCTATTAGTGAGTGTGAAGAAGACATTATGAAGTGGACAGGTATATAATGATAATAATAATGATAATAATAATAATAATAAACCTTATTTATATAGCACTTTCCAAAAAACAATTTTACAAAGTGCTTCACAAACATAAAAACAAAATACACAATTCATCCCAGTATTACAAAACAATCACAAATAAACAGAGATAAGACAATGAATAATAAAAGAAACAGTAAAAGCATAGGTCAGATAAAACTTAGTTAAAAGCCAACCTCTAAAAGTGAGTTTTCAACAGAGTTTTAAAAGACAACACTGAGGTAGCTTGTCTGATACCCAAAGGAAGTATATTCCACAACTGTGGAGCCCTTACAGCGAATGCCCTGCTACCTGTAGTCACAAGTCTGGATCTGGGGACCAAAGGTAATAGCTGATCAGCAGACCTGACAGTACGAGGAAGGATGTAAGGGGTAAAAAGATCAGAAATGTAAGATGGGGCGAGGCCGTTCAGTGACTTAAAAACAAACAATACAACTTTAAAATCAATTCTGAACACCAGCGGTAACAAGTGCAATGAGGCCAGAATAGGGGAGATGTGCTCATACCGTCGGGTTTTTGTGAGAACTCTAGCTGCAGTGTTTTGAATAAGTTGTAGGTGGTTGATGGATTTCAGTGGCAGACCGGTAAATAAAGAGTTGCAATAATCTAAGTGGCTAGAAACAAAAGCATGGATTAGGTTTTGAGTATTACTGAATGAAAGAAAGGATCTAATTTTGGCGATGTTCCTGATTTGACTGATGGCTGACTTAGTGATATTGCTAAAATGTTAAGAAAAACTCAGATCTGAGTCAAAGATTACCCCTAAATTTCTAGCCTCGTTAGTGCACTGTAATCCTAATGAAAGTCAAATCTGGGTTACAGAATCTCTGTGTGGTTTAGGTCCAAACACCATCACTTTAGTCTTATCGTTGTTTAACATAAGGAAGTTGCAGGACATCCAGGCTTTAATGTGTGTGAGACAGGCTGTGAGTATGTTAATTGAGGTGAGGTCTGATGGATTTATAGATAGGTATATTTGAGAATGCACATGCATATTTTTGATGACACCGGTTGTAAAAGGGTCGGAGGGTACGCATTAAAAGTATTAAGAGTATATATTTCATATTTTCAGACACATTTTTAAAAACAAGATAATGACACAAATGTTAGTATTTACTGTTGAACATCAACAACATGAACATCTACTTTGGATTTCTGGTTATGCCTATGGTTTTTGGCTGGAAGTAAAACTCCAGCAACATCATTAAACACTGCATTACCAAACATGGCTTGGGCCTTGAAGAATAGGCGTCACCCATTTGTCAACAGACGGTCAAACTTATACTCCCCAAGGACTGGACTAATAAAAAGCTGAGCCATTTTATATGAGGAATTTAGCCTCAATTCAGCCCTTGTTCATTACTTCCACTTGAGTGAAGCCTGACTCTTACTGTATGTGATGAAACACAGATTAGCCATGGTGTATCAGGAAATATCGCAATACAGCTCTTTATGCATAATAGCGAGTTTCAGTTTATTAATCACTCTGAGACAACATTGGAGCTACTGGGCTGCTCCCCATTGTCTGTTTTTAATTGTGTAAGCACGTAATGATAAAACCCACATACCTATAGAAAAACTTGAAATCTGGAACATGTGGACTGGCTTGGTTCCAGGAGCAGTGGGCTTTATTGTCGGCATAGAGGTAGCACTGCAAATCCCTCACCAGGTCTGGGAGGAAATGTGACACAAACACACATAATAACCAACAGATACACTTACGTAAATGAGGTCAGTACATGGTTCAAAAACACATTTATTTGTCAAATAAAAAGCATTCAACCTTTGATAACAACCTTAGGTGTTATTAAGGATAATGATGAGCAAAATGAGCTACCTGGGTAAGTCTGGTTGACGGTGGACTTGTATGTATGTGAGCCACAGGTAGCTTCAATCCGTATCCGCAGGGATCCCCCTTTCATCAAAACATTCTTCTGCCAGGGATTAGAAATATCCTGAATCCACAATAAACAGAGAGAAACACTGAATGAACAACCAAGCCATCATCAGCGGTATTAACACTAAGACAAAAACACGCACACTGGGCTGTTTTGGTCTGTGATATTTTAAAAATCAACCGTTTACAATGATCAAATAAGTGGTGTACACTGCTGTCTACCACCTCTTTTAATAATCCAACTACAAGTTGCCAAAGTCAGAAATGTCCCCACGCACACAGGCTTTGATAACAATGTAACATATAACAAAAAGATATACTATAAAAAAGCCAGTGTCATAATTTAAATGTGGTGGTTGTCTGTGTAGTAATGAGAGATGATGGAAATTGAGTTTTCAGTCAGTTTTCTGGGAATAATACCCAACAGAAATTGTTTTTTGTTTTTTTTGTTTTTTTGCTGTGCTTACTACAGAGCAGTGAGATTATTTGTGTTACATGAGATATTTGAACTGCCAAAATATTTAAACATTTATAACTGGTAGGATACTTGGGTGCAGGTGCTACAGGATTCCTCAGAATAGAAATATGCATACTCACTACGTCCCTTGACTCTTCAGAATCATACCCAATATATGAGCAGTTCTCCACTGGTGCCCAGGACACCTGTATTTGAAAATCACTAATCCATTGCAGGGAGACGTTTTGTGGTTGTAAAATTTTACCTTAGGTAGAGAGAGAAAGAAAAGACAGAAATGTGATTACATATTATGTCAGTGTTCCACCATCTATTCATTCCTTTCATTCATGCTCATGTAAAATGACTTCTCTTTGACGCAGTTTACAGCAGTGCAGTGCTTATCCAGAGGGACAGCTTTGGATGAGAAATATTTGCCTTAACTGTCAGGAGACTGCAAACAGTACACACTACTGACGGCAACCATCTGCCCTCGTTGAAATGAAAAGATCGCTTTCCCACACAGCTCACAAAATAGCTACATCCATACTTTAATTTGGTGATTATATAAATGTCATGTTATTTTCTTTATCTTCGATGTCAGACACCACAGTGAAGTTTTAACTTGGATATTCAACAGACATTCACTCCAGATCCAGCAAAATTTTCTTGTGCCTGCACTTGCGCATGTACTAAAATCATCATCAGATGAGGGGAGTCAGGGTGGGACAGTAAGGTCTGTCCCCAAATAACACTCTTTCTGCCATGTGACACTGCAAGAAATGATAAAACCTTAGAGAAAAAGGATCAGCACTGCTACCCAGCACTAAAAAAGTCTTCAGTGTCCAGCAAAGGGATGTTTTTACCAGTTACTTAACTGAGGCAGCAGACTTGGATTTTGAACTCACTCCACATGAGACACTAAGCATCTGACAGGTACAGGTTAACCAGTTAGACCTTGGTAGGTATAGAGTGCCGAAGTCACGCCCCTAAATTAAATTCATTAACGACGTATTTGGATGTCACGTTACAACTCAAACGGGACCAAAAGATAATATTTCCCTCCTCATTCACTGCCATTCATATTTTTTACCATCTAAGGTCCCATGAGCATCACCGGAAGGGGCGTGACTTTGGCACTCTGAGGGTTATTATTTATCATTTTTTATAGCCCTTTTTTTTTATAATTGTGTTATTTTTGGAACTTGTGTTTGACATCAGTTACTGCGTTGTGTGATGTAGTTGGAGAAGTCAGAAACACTGCTATTCATACTAGATTCTGAGAACTCATTCGAATTCAGCAAGTTTTGGGTGCTGAGACAAAAAGCGTTACAACCAGCCCCGGTCTCCCCTACTATGTTAAATATGATTCATGTATAAAAATCCATTTAGTTCTTTATTGTCACCAAAACACACCTAAGTCTTAAGTTTAGGTTTAGGTTTTTTTTGTGTTGCTCAACCGTTAACCACCAGACGTGACGTCATTACTGGGAAACACCGTGTCATAGATCGTGGCGAAATTGGAAAATTCGTCAAGGACACAGTTGAAAACACACAGGCAGTAAAATATTGGGCAGCACAGAACGATACATACTGTAAAGGCTGTTTTCTTACCTTGTTGGGCTTCAGCTGTCACAGCGAGGAAGCTTAAAGCGACCAACGCCAAACTTTGAAACTTCCTGGCCATCCTTTTACAGTCTTTTCCCTTAAATTGACTTTTCCCACGACCGTCGCTGTGAGGATAAAACGTTTTCCTTTGATTATTCCCGCTACTTGACACGGTCGTCTACTGTCCGGTCTGCCTGTAACAGGCTGTGTGAGGCGAGTCGACACAGTTAAGTGTCCCTGTCCACTGTTAACTTTCGCTTCCAGCTTCTTCTTTAAAAAGACATAGGAAAGTAGAGGCTGGAGCTGGGCGGAGCGAGCGCTTCCTCTTTTTTTTTCCTCGCCAAGGAGACAGACATGAAGGCACGCACGCACGCGCCCTCGCCAACACGCGATTGCAACATTAGTCCTGTGAATTTGAAATGTTGCTGACCTTATGATTTTTTTTTTGTTTTTTAGTATAAATGCTAACAAGGTATTAATGGTAGGATTATGTTCAAATAATCTGCAGCCCTTTTCCAGGTGCTCAGGCATCAAACATTGACGGAAATTTGTAGATGAGCTAAAGAGCTAAAAAAAGACAAACCTAAGATGGACGATATGTAACGTTACCCCTCAGTATTCAAAACATGCGCATCTGTCACGCTTCCCCTCAAGAAAACATGAAAACAGGATTATTTTTGACAAAATGAAAGCCTTTCACACCATAAACCGATGAAGAAAACACAAATTGGTACATTAAAATCCACCAGTGTGCAGGAAATACACTTGCACTTGGAAGTCACACTTTCCGACTTCGAAGTCCAATGATATGGCTGCTCCATGTACCAACAGCAGTGACAGTTGTAGTAACAGATTATTATTATCTGAAAGTCAGATTTTAGACTTTCAGATGAAGTGCAAGGTACATTATTAACCTAACGCCAAAATCCAATATGGCTGCTCCATGCGTCAACATTAGTGAAAGCTGTAGTAATACACTGATTGTTAGCAACTATCTTATTTGTGTCTCATGAAATCAGTCGTACACACAACATTGTCCAGCTTCTATCAGTGGACATGTTGCTACAGTTTGTATGTGCAAACTACAGTGTAATTTACTGGTATCAACAGGTATTGCTAACAATGGCTAAGCTAGCTAAAACTGGAATTGCTAACATGTTGGTTTTCTGACTTGCACTGGAATATGGTCAGCTCAGGTGTGAAGTCATTCCCCGCTGTTTTTCTGAGTAATTTATTTATTTTTCTGGTTTTTGGCATAATTTTTTTCGTTTTTTTTAAGTATTTTTCCCTGTTTTTCTGAGTAATATTTTCTGTTTTATTCTGAGCATTTTTTTTTCTGTTTTTCTGAGTAATATTTTGTCTTTTTTCTGAGTATTTTTTTCTGAGTAATATTTTCTGTTTTTTCGAGTAATTTTTTCCCTGTTTTTCTGAGTAATATTTTCTGTTTTTCTGAGTAATTTTTCCTGTTTTTCTGAGTAATTTTTTCCCTATTTTTCTGAGTAATATTTTCTGTTTTTCTGAGTAATTTTTCCTGTTTTTCTGAGTAATTTTTTCCCTGTTTTTCGTGGTGATCTGTTTCTGTTTTTCATGGTAATTTTTTTTCCTGAACAAGGAGACAAGATACTTCAAAATCTAGTGAGAAGCTCCCACCTGACAACTGAAATCATGCCCATACACGTTTGTCAGTTAACGTTGTTACAACCTATTACTAACCTAACCTGTTACACTGAACAATAGGCCTACACTAGAAGGATGCAGTCGAAAACATAGCTAGATTATCATACCCTGTATGTAACTAATTACGTGCCTTACCCTTATTGATTCTGTAGTTAAAATTGTCTCGGAGCAGGAGCACAGATGCAAAATACATCCATGCGTAGGACTCACCATGGATGCAGGGGCCACTTGCAGAAAAAACAGAAAAATTTACTCAAAAAAAATGGGCTTTTTTTTATTATTTGTCAAGTGAATGCAATATGCTTCCACGTAACAGCTAAAGTGTTGGATGCTGAAATTTTTTTTTTTGTGGAGGACCCCAAACCACCAATCACGTGTCCCCACCTTTGAAATAAAGTATCATGCAAAAGGAGATGAAAAGCCAGCTAAAAGAATTGGTTAAACCCTGGTTGCCCAAAAGCTAATCCTACTTATGGTTAGTTACTGATCTGTAAACTAGAAGTATCCCAACATTAGTATGATTTATTAACATTAAGACTTATGTTGATATTTTTGCATGTTACCTTAGTAGGAATGTTGAAAAAAATAAAATCTTGAACCTCCACAAGCAACAAGCTCTGAGAAGTCCATTATGAAACTAGGACTACAAAGAAGACTGAAATCGACCACTGATGGATGACATCAATAATCACAACCAAGCGACACACCCAACATTTGCACTTTGTCTTTCTTTATTCTCTGTTAAAGCAGTGAAAATGGTCAATAATCACCCAACAAATAAGTGTTGGTAAATGTCACAAAGCAACAGGGGGCAAATACAAAGCTTCCCTCGGTTTCAGGAAGGAAGACTGTGTGACTAATGGTGATGTGGCATTTTTTGGAATTGGCGTGTGAGCAAGCAGACAGTGGATTACACTAAATCAACCCATGACGGCTAAACTGCTGTCAGATGTCTTCACATGCTCTATCATTGTTCTCTTTTCAAAAAAAGGTGCAAGTTTGTGTGAAAAGGTTGAAAATGCTTAACATCACATGGTCAGATTTTCAAGATACACATTAACTATTGTAAGAACTGCTTAGGGATCCCTGGAAGCATGTGCTTTTCATTTCGGTTACTGCTTCCTGCCCATTGTCTAGCTGCCATGATAGCAGTCATGCTTGCATTTGCTTAACATTCCCACGAACATGACCAGTCCATTTATTTTTATATCATTTTCCCCTCTTCTGGTTATATTCTCTTAGATCTGCACAGCAGATTTCCAGGGACACCTCATCTTCCCAGTGGGACAGTTCCCAGTAAATACAGCTCCTGCTGACCTACTTGTAATCTATCCAACCAAACACATGACCCGCCCAGTCCTAGTCTTCCTCCTCCAGTGCTCAACGGGAGCATATTGGCACAGTGCAGGCCTGACAAACTTTCTTATCCTGTTGACATTTCCGGGTCCACAGCCTGGTGGCTTTTTTTTTTTTTTTTTTTCAAGGTAGCTCCAAGGATTCAGTGTATTTCCTTATCCTGTACGTGACAGGCCTCGGCAGAGTACATCAACACTACCTGAGATAGTGACAGAAAAGCAGCTGAAAATGTTGTGTTTTGCTGCCCTCTGGTGGTTAAAGTTCTTCCCTGGTTGCATTGATACAAAGTCGGGTGAGTACAGTAAAGGTGAAACACAGAGGTGCAGCAGACTTGACACTTTACACCAGAAGAGGTCAGAGGTACAAAGCCTTTCAGCCTGGTGTTAAGTTACTCTGTAAATGTTCCTGATGAATTCACCCAGTGTTGAAGTCCAGCTGAACTGCAGGCATTGCAGTGTAATTGCACACATCAGGAGTTTTGCTGGAGGACACTGTTTTCAGCGATGAGGGTTATTTTGCAGGATTCAACAGGTTCTGGCATCGGCGTGTACAGACCCTCTTCTGCAGTCTAAAACACAGAACAGTGTAATGAGTGATTGTGGAGATAGAGAGATCAGGTGAGTAGAGCATTCATATTTTTTTCTAAACTTTACCTTAACTTCTTTGTTTCCATTCATCATCATTTCCTTGAATATTGCAGAAGGATCTGGTATGATGGGGCAAATAATGGAGCTGTGCCTACAAGGAGACACAATGACAGAAATTAACAACCAGTGCACAATGCTTCCAGCACCAAAGATGTCATATGTCTCAAGTAGATGCATGCTTCCTTCCGCGCGGTGATAGGGTTGGCGGGTGTAGTTTGGTAGATAGCAAGTAGTTCCTACATGAAACTGCTCACAGCAAGGTCTGTGGATTATCTTGAGTGATTGGGTTGTGATTTCTGGAAAGAGACATTGCTGCTGAGTTTTTCCAAATGTGTTTTGCACCACAAGCTGAGTGCCATCTAGTTCTGTTATACTGCAGAGAAGGCAGACATTTATATGGCAGATACCTTGAAAGCTCAGCAACTCACACCAGAATTATCTAAACTGATAAAAAGAACCACAGGTAAGAAGAAAAATAAATATTTTCAGCTTGGGGCGAAGTGTTCCTTTAAGTTTAAACTCTGAATGAACATTCCTTTCATATGATATTTTTTATTGTTGCTCAGATTAAAACACCTGACTATCTGTACCTGAGGGTGGAGTGGATTTGTTAAATATTTTCTACCCACACCCACTCTGTGCTCTGATTAAACCCTGCAGCACTCAAGCGGCAGCACTCCAAGAGAGTCAGGTGCAGATAAAAAGTAACACCAACTTCCTGGAAGTTTTAAAGGTCAGAGTTTGCATACAGCTGGCAGTAGAGGGCCACCAGAATGATCAGGTTTCTCCATGTCACAGGACATTCATGCACGACATATTTCCTGATAATCTGGTTCTTGGTTTTTGAGAAACATTTAATACTGTCCTACAGAGTGGCACTTTACAACATCCACTCTTGAAATAGATTGCAAAATCTGCTATAAAGCAATGTGGGCACCCAGACATGTACTTTGCACTATCATCCTGATTCCAAAACGTACCTCTTGAAGCAGTAGCAGGACAGAATGATGCAGGCAGACAGAATAATAGGGATGATGATGGCAACCACGGTCAGAGTCTCATCAGGAGGCTCATTGGTACCTGTGACGAAGAGAGACACCTTTCTTTCAGCTTTCAAGACATTTTCAAGACATTTTTCTTATGTTACATGTGATAGTTGACAAAATATTGTTGCAGCACATAAGGAAGTGGAGAAACTTCCAAGTCTTAATGCAGTAGTTGCAGTAAAAGTCAACATGTGATTTTCTCATAAAAGCATTGGTTAATAAATTCTACGTATATGCAGAAAAAACACCAAAGACAACCCCTAATAATGCTAATAAAACCATAACTTTTAAATGCTCTTCAACATAATGGGGAACAACTAATGGTGTCCAATACTGGCTAAATGATGGGTTGAAACAGTGGTTCCCAACATTTTTCCTTAAGGAGTACACTAACAACGCCTGACTAAGTGACATATTTTATAGATATTTCATATTACATTTAATAACTGATAAGCTGTACAATTAATCCAAGTATGTGGAAAACGAGCAACTTTTGCATTCTGTTTCAATATGAAATCAGCACAGCTGCAGACAGCAGCAGATTATTGTTTGGTAACTGCACATTTGTTTTGGAGCTGCCCCTATAAGGTCGCTTTTTGGAAAGATTTTGTCGAGTATATTCGTTGTAACATTTATGTTCTATTTTCACTACTGTACAAAAATGTGCTGTTTGGATTTTATGATGTCAGAATTTAAACAAAAAAATTCTATTTCATTAATCTATTTATTATCTATAGCAAAATTCTATATTCACAAGAGTAAATTTTGCAAATTTTTTATGAATGAAATGCAGCAATACTTAGAAACCATTCAGTACTCCACAAACTCCAAAGCTATAAAGACTCTAAAGAAAATGTGTAAACAATTTAATGGTTTGAGCTGCTGAACTTTTTTATTTATTTATTTATTTATTTCTCTTTCTTTTCTCTTAACCCTGGAATATTTGTTCTGTTCATGTCTGTCACTGCTTGTTTTGTACAAGAATTGAAATAAAGTATTGGGGGAAAAAAATTGTCGCATCTTTTTATTCACAACTACTGATGATGTATATTTCTTCTTCTTTGAACTGACACTGGACAGAGTTTTGGCCCCCCACAGTCTTAAGACGTATTTGCCTTTGAGGAGTGTCCCATTTTAAAGTCACAAGATAGCCCTTAACACTTGGTTTTGAGGGCTAGTGAGCTTGAGGTTTGAGCTTGAGAATTAAGATTGAGGGTTAAGATAGGAATTGGGATTGGGCCTTGGTCTTTGTAAATAATTACACTTTGGGAAATGAGTGTAAAGTATAATTGGTTGAACAATTACCATAGAATACAACGTCACTGAAGTCACTGGATATATTCCCGCAGTACTTTGTAGTTGTGGCTCTGGATCGGAACTCGTAACGGCACCTTTTATCATAGGTCACCTGCATAGGCTGTTTCTGGTAGTTTAAGCTCTGGCATTCCTAAAAATAGTAAACACATTAAACCACACTGCTGCATTTTGTCAGGTATAGAAAAACTGTCCGTGTGACTTTAAAAATTTAGGATAAATAGTTAAATTCTCCTACTTACTTCAGACATATTGCATTTCTTGAAGCAGACCTCCAATTTCCAGCACCAATCGTTTCCGATGTTTAGAAGTGTCCAGCTCAGGTTGAGGCTATTGTTTTCTTCTTTGATGTTCAACTTTGGTGAATGTATCACTGGAAGACAAAATATATCCAATATTTTTTTCACCCAAAGATAAGATTTAATCACTGATTATAAAACTATTCTAACAGAAAAAATGTTTTAGATTTATTTTCAAAATGTGTGATGACATTGATACTTACTGAGTGGAGGTTTAAAGGTGCTCCGTCCAGCTTCAGTGGCCACAACCATGTAGATGTCATTGAGGACAGCAGATTTCAAGTAACAGCCATTCCTTGTCCCACTGCTGTAAGGCTCATCGCACTCTTTTAAACTCTTTATGACTTCCTCAGTGCGTCCACAATTCCTGCGGTGATAAAACGGGTATGTGATCAGAGAAACTCGGAGCAAGGAAGGCTTTGGCTGAAACAAATTCCTGCAATTCCTTCAGTCACCACTAGATGTTCATAGGGTCCACACATTATGATGATAATAGCTTTCCTTTATTTTGGCTTTGATTCTCACCTATAGGAGACGTTAATAGGCTGGCTTCCTGAGATCCAGGAACAGTCCGTGTGATCGTTGTAAATGAAACATTTGATGTCCTTCACTTCAGCTGTATAGTACAAAAACAGAAATATCACATGCGTACATGTAGCAAAGAATCAAATATGACTTATAAAGCATCATCTGGGGTTGCTGCTCTGTGACCAAAGACCAAACCATCTTTGGGGAGATACTTTTCATACAACTAGGCATCACCTCAAAATATAAAACCTACCATAATTTAAAAACTGACTTTTTTTTTTTAGACATCTTATGACCTTAAACTAATCTAATCTAATTTAAGACTTTTTAAGGCTCTGCAAGAACCCTGGAGATTCATTGGGATACACAGGACAACTTTTAGCTTTTTGCTTCCTACCTCTGGGCTTGGGAGCATGAATGGTAACAGGCACACGTGTGCTGTCATTCAAACATCTGCCACAGTTTTCACTGGCAACAGTCGAAACTTCAAACGTCCAACGATCGGACCCCGTCTCTTCTGTGAGAAGGTTCTCTGTGAAATTTCTCCATGCCCTGAGTACCGCTGACTGCAGGAACAACAACACAGGTTTTAGTGACAGTCATGCTGACACATACTGGAATAAGCAGGTAGCATGACAATGCATTTGCAAGAACATTCGCAACGTTTCTTTTTGTATATTATTTGCCATCTGGGCTTCATATCTAAACAATGTAAAACATTGTGATTCCACAGTAATCCAAGGTTTGTATATTTATTTGTGTGGTTGTAACAGCTGTATCTATTACACAAAGGGCTTCATGCAAGAACACTGTTGTATTCTTGTACTAAACCTTAAGAAGTTTCAAGTCTCTTGCTCTAATGCTCTCCATCCTCTCCACCAGCTCTAGCATGTTATGACTGAGATGATCACTCACTGATGAACACATTAAGATGAACTGCATTGCCAGGGCTAGATCTGGTACCACTTCTACAGACTGACCATAGCAATCGGTGTTTAATTTCTGCCTTATATTAGATTTTTATTTTTATTTTTTCAAAGGCATGCCCCTCTGGGCGGTGCCCCAGGCAGCTGCCTGTGTCATCTATAGGAAGATCCACCACTGCGAAGGTAAGGGGGCCAACTTAGCGGTGGTATTGGAGGACCGAAACAACTGGGAAACATTAACCTGCCAATGGTTTGACGTCTTTCTAGGCAAAGCAGTTCGTGACTAATATGAGAGGCAGTCAGTGGGACAGGACAGTCACAGAGAGATCAGATGGGAGAATATTGTAACCTACAGCAGGTGATATTACACTGTCAGGGGTTACAACAGAGGAGGATATTTGACAAAGACTTGGATAAAGACTCTGAGGTAGCTGTCAGAGTGAGAGCCTTGCATGAAGCACAGTGAGTATGACTTACTGAATTTGAAGTGTGTGTTTTGTTGTCTTAATGGAAGAGTGGTCCTATGCCCCATAATAATCTTATCAACAGTTGACTCATAAATTTGGATACCAGAGACTTCTTGAACCTTGAATGCATGGCTCAATTATTCCTTCTCAATGAACGAATGAATAAATGGACAAATGAATAATGACATACAAATAAGGTAATTCCCCACTGATGCAACCTGGAGACCACAAGACCCCCATGACAAACATGCGCACAAACACTAGCAAAGAGATCCAGTTCCGTCATGTTTCTTACCTTCTCTGTTACATCATTCATCCGGCAGTATTTGTATTGCACCTCGCCATCTGCCACACCGCTGGGCTTCTGCCAGGACACGTTGACTGTAAATGGGTCGACCCACCTATATGACAGCCCTGTTGGAGGAGGAAGGCGATCTGTGGAATGGGAAATGAAAAAAAAGACATGATTAATTAATCTTTACCGAACAATGGACACTTAACATGGTCAGGATAAAATGACCCCGATAAGCTATAATTAGCTTAAATAGTCAGTGAATGCACTTTTTCCATTTATTATTTGAATCACACAGGCCAATTCCTTTTACAGCTCCTGCTGCTGGTTTGTAGACATTTTCAGGATTTCCATGAAACTTCACCAGTTGATTACTTTGATTAAATTGTTTTTGTTATACAAGTTTTCTTGAATTTATTTTTAAATATGCAAATGGGGCGCTATCTAATTAAACGGTTTCATTTTGTTGGCATATTAGAATCAAAGTATTTTACAGAGGGAATTTTGGGTATCTGTTTTTAGCACTTTATAAATCAGAAGATACTGTCAACAGCTGTAAAAATAATAATAATAATAATAATTTCTGCCACATTTTCAGGAATAAAGTATTCTATAAATGAGGCTATCAGTGATATATGAACAACCCCCTCTGTAAAAACCTTTAAAATATAGAAAGGAATGAAACTGGAAAATCTGATGTATTTAAATGTGTCTGAAGCTGAGATTTCTGTCTTAAAGTTTGTGAAAAAAACAAAACATTTTGTGAGAAAATGATAATGATAAAGATAAAGATACGTACTGTAAAACGCAATACATTTTTAGATGAAAAATAACACACTAGAGGTGAATAGGATACAACATTTTGACTAATAGATACCACAATTTAATTCCCACCAGATGATTACTTACAATAAGACAGTTATTTTCTGTATTACAAGTTTTCTGAATTTTTACATTTGAATACACAAATGAGGTATCTAAATGAATATGCAGTAATTTGCATACATTTCCAAAACAGAAATCTGAACTTAAACAAAAATGAATGTGTATTTTGGACTGAGTGGTAGTCAGGAGTGCAGATGGGGGGTGGAGACTTGTGATTTAACATGGACGTTTTCCTTTCACTAATCTGACAGAAGACATGTTGCAAAAAAGCCCAAATCTCCAAACTGACTAAAGCATGAAAAAGATATGTTTTCACCTGGAGTGTCTCACCTTAAAAGCGGGCATAAATATTTTAGAAATTTTTAAATAAAAATACGTTTCCTGTTGTGGTGATGTCTCGAAAGTGACAATTCGCTTTCTACTGTATTTGACCAAAGTCATTTGCAAATTTGCAAATCCAGGATAGCTATAGTACTGCCCACCTTACTCTACTTCTGACTGGCTTACCCTGACATTCTTACCCTAACCCTAACCAATCCCATTTCTCTTGCCTAAACCCAACCAATCCAACAAATGAAGGCAACGAGTGCTAGCCAACATTGGGAGCAGAGAGCAGGTCATTCCCTTGCTAATTCTAGGATTCACAAATTTGCCACCCGCACAAATGAGCCAAAGTGTGGCAAACAGCACAGCAGCTTATACTTTTGTTGAAATTGTGCTCTATTCTACAATCACTGTACCTGATTGGTGTGATCTCAAACACTTTTCGTTAGTGCGTTTACTGATACCCCTTTTCCACCAACATGAAACCTGTCATGTTGTGGTTCCGACACCCAAGTTTGAACCGTTGAGAGCATTTCAACCAAAAATAAATTGGTTCAGAACCTGAAAAGTTGGTTCTCAGCTGGAACCAAAGACCAGCAGGTTTTCCTTGACCTTAAGTGTGAACCATGAAGACATCAGTGGGCATGTCATATTCTACAGGTTTGAAAGAGTGGATGGAGAAGGCCACAATGGAGAAATTGAGTGAGAAATCGTCAGAGAGCATGCAGTGGTGCCATTAATAGCTGGTCTGTGCTTGTTTTTTGGAGGTAAAAACAAGTATCTGTACTAGCAGAACAAAAGTTTGCAGATGATCAATGCAATCCACGATTTTGTAAGTGCTGTTTACTTCCACTGGGCATTGTGCAGTGCCCTCCATTGATGACACCTCCTCAATTACAATGTTTCCGTTCAAAACTTCCTGAACCATGAACGGAACCAGTTGAAGAACCGGAGATCATTGAGTGGAAAAGAGGACTGAGTGTCCCAATAAATTCCTATGACATTCCTCTAAGAATGCAATTTTCTGACCACGTTAAAAAATGAAATTATTTTACCAATTTTGTGAAAAATCCAGAATCACAAAATCACATATTAACTCAGTGAACTATTAAGGGTTCGGTACGATAAAATGAGTTAGTGTTTCACATGAGGGATAATTTTGCATGAGGTCAAATATGAGGAAGTGGTTGTTGTTTTTATCTCGTTTGTTTGTTTTTTTAGCTTGTTTTGGCAGTGCAGGTGAATGTGGATAAGGTAGCTACATTCTCAATAAGCTATGCCATGGACATGTTCAGCTAATCTTTTCAAAAGAGATTAAATGAACGAAATATGTTCCAAAATCAACGAAAATGTATGTTCCAGTGCTTACTGAGTTAACAAGTGGCTCTACTTTCTAGAATTTTTTCTTTAAAAAAAATCTGTCTGTTTAAGCACCACATGTTATGACTTTCAACATATACAATGTCAGGTTTTAATATATTTTAGCTTTGGTTTGTTTCATGTCACCACAGTTTTGATTTCGCTCTCCGTAATTGCAAAATAGAGGCGCAACCACATCTGAACAAGGGCTAATTATCGTGCGTAAGACAAAGTGGTGATTTCTGTTGTTGAGCAGCAGGACCAAGAAGTATCCTATCATATAAACTTGGCACAAAATACTTTAGGGAGTCTGGAGGTGTCTTGGTCACCTCAGCCAACATTTTTGCGGAATAAGTTTCCATATCATGACGTAGGTGCTCCCTGATGTAAAATCCTCATAGGTAGGCCACAGATGGAAAGTATACAACAGGTAGCCAACAAACCAGGGCCGAACAGTCTCTAAACAAGTTAAGAGAAAGATATAGTATAGTTGGCTGTAGACCTATAGCTGAAAAAGGTCATAATAAATAAATAAATAAATAAATAAATAAATAAATAAATAAATAACAAATCTTAAATTTCCTACCTGAAATGAACAGCTATTGACAAACCCACCGTTTTAATGGCAGCCCATTACCAATATAATATTCCGTCAGGAGAGTTAGAAGTGCGTCATTAAAGCCGCCTAATTGGACTTTCATACTTCAGGTTAGTTGTGTGGTCGACTCAAACATTTACCAAGCTCGTAAAAAGTATGAATACCAGGTAGTGAATGTGTCTTTACCTGCTTTACAGTGGTATACCATTAACATGGCGATGCAGGTGAAAAAGGTGAAAAACCCCCCAGTCAGAGTCATGTTGTCCTCGAGCGCCTGAGCGTTTATTCTACGTGAGAACGCGTCAACTCCCGGATCCTCTTGTACTCCCAGTCACACACACAAAAAAAAATCCTTCGACAGTTAATGCTGCTGTACACAGTCGGCAAACACAGACGACGTGATGTCCAGGATTAGAAAGAAGAAGGAGAAAAAGAAGGACACTTGGGAAGACGGAAAGTAAGCAGCTACCCCCGAGACCTTGATCATCTCGATAGCCTATCTCCGCAGTGTCAACTCAGTCAGGTCTACCGGGAACAGCGGGGCGGAGTCAGTGTGAGTGGGAGGAAAGATGTGTGGACAGACAACACGTAAACCACAGCGACCCAGTGATAATGTCAAACCTCTTTCCAGCAGTGTCCAGCACAAAATACCCAACGCGTCCCAACGAAACACTGAGCGCTAAAGAATTAAAAGTTAAAGGACACTCTCTGTGAGGCTCTTAAATGAAGGTAGACCGCGCATGCGCGTGGTCTTAGTGCCGTAAGTGTCCATCCATTCCTCCAGGAAGTCGTCAGGCTCTAAATGAGTCTGTGAATCAATAAGCTGATTAACTGTATGATAATGGCTTTATGTAGCAGCAAACAACACAGACTGATGGTGCGGGGTCAGGGAAAACATACAGAGGAAACATATTGCACTTTTGATCTCAGCTGTATAGTTTTCTGAAACCCTGCCAGATTCAAAGATGGATCACAAGCTGAATCCGCTAGTCAATATATTTTCAATGACCTCAACAACAACAAAAACATAGATTCAGGCTTTTAAATTTAACCAGGAAAAAACCTCTTGAGAATAAAAATCTATTTTAAGAGTGTCCTGTCTTGGCCAGGAGTAAAGTTCACAGAATGAAATTTTAGCTGACAATACTGCTATATTTTAATCCAAGCCAATAACAATCTGGGCTGCTCTGATTGTAAATGAAGGATCCTAAACAACAAGTAAACTCTGAACTGATGGACCAAATGGTCAAAATGAAATGAAAATTGTGGTGAAATTGTTACGTCATCTGCTGTCTCCAAGGCAGTGGCAGATCTTCATATAAGTGACATAGGCCGCACCCACAAAAATAAATAACATCCAAAAGAAAACTGTATCCTCTCCTCCATTGTTTATTATTGTTTGTTAGCTAGGTTGTTTATTTGTGTAGATTTCTTGTCAATAATTATCTTTTTTGGAAGGTGTTGGGGGGGGGGGCAAGAGAAGCTACCCTCAGGTGCTCAATGTGCTTGATCCAGCACTGCACCCAAATCAAAAAAGAACCATCAGTCTTGATAGTTTTTCCACGTTTTATTGGAAAATGGCTTTACAAAGTAAGTTTGACAAGCAGCTGCACTTCAGTACACAATAATGAAAAATGAAAAAAAAAAAATCTCTTTGCTAGGACAGATTTGGACTGAACAACAGTCCAAAATGTTACATATATAAATACATACATACAGTACATACAAACATACAGAATTCACTTTACAGCATGGCAACAAATTATTTACAGTTGCTTAAATATTATTCATCTATCTGCTAATTACAGTGTAGCACTTGTGAAATACTGTAAATAACCAGCATGTGATGAAGGTCTTATTACTTGAGATAAGGGAGTCTGTTCAGAAGGCAAAGCACAAGGCACTGGATCTTAACCCAGATGTGAGGAACTCTCTTCATACTCTACTGAAGTTAATATAATCACACAGCTGGGATCAGTGTGTCCTGTTTCTGACTACAAATGTCCACAGGCCATAAAATGAGCCCACAGAGAATACTGATTCAATGATTGTTCTACAGCTCTGATAGAATTTGCTATCATAATCTTTTCTGGTATAACATTATTGATTACCTCTGATACAATCTAGAAGATGATCACCAAATGATTTTTTAATTTACAATATAACTGAGCTACTTTTACATTAGGCAAAGCCTTTCTAAGAGCAGCTTAACCACACAGCTTTTAATAGAACCCTGAGGTCTGTCTTTGCTCTCACTTTGGAACACATTGAGAAGGCATTTGTCAAGACACAAACAGAGCACTAACTTTGGCCTGACACTCACCATCAGCTGCTGCTCTTGAGACTGCTGGTTATCTCTTACTCACAAACTGGTAACTTTGCTGGAACGCACTGCTAGCCTATAAACACATGGCTCATCTTGAATCTCACTGCTTTCACTTTGGGTACCTTATCCAACAGAACCGGTTGAGTTGGGATATATTGCTCGCCCTGTTAGTCCGACATGACAGTCAGGCCAAACAAAACACTGCTATTGTCTTCTAAAAATCAACTCAAGTAGTAAAAATGAACTCTGAAAGGAATGTGGTGTCCTGCATAGATCTGAAGGGCGACGTTGCAGAGAGAGGACGGGAAAATAATTGCTTAAGTACAGTATCTCCATCAAAAGAGACAACAGTCAATCCTGCAGTTCATTGCAAAGGCAGAAAAAAGTGCAACCTAGCAAGACTCAGCATAACACCTAAACCTGACATGCTGACATTTAGTCGGTGTTGCTGGGATACATTCTCTGAAATACTGCTGCTGTGGTTTTAATATTACATCCACCTGCCCGCTGCGATCTCATTCTTGCCCAAAGATAGCCAAATGGCATCTTCAGCAAGGGGTGTTTTGAGATGTGCAGCTGGGCAGACATGAAACTAAGAGCCGCCCTGTTATTATCAGTTCAGGTCCATGAGGGCGAAGTTGGAGGATATATGTAAGGGCAGGTGGTGGTGGAGGAGTGAGAGGTCAGCCCAGGTTGTTGGACGTCCCGCTGATGGCACGAAACACGTGGAGGGAGTTTTGTATCAGCGAGCGCATCATATCTTCCTGGTAGATCTGGGGTGAAAGCAAAACACAGAGTTCACATACACACTCATAGGAAACTTAGGTCAGCAGCCAGACACATGGAACTGCACGGGTCGGTAGGATGTGACATATATAAGATGTGGTTCGACATACAGAAGCAGAATGTACAATGAGTGAGAGTGAAGAGTGGAAAATGTGTTTGTATAAAAGAAATACATAAAACACAGCTACTAAAACACTGTCAAATCAATCAATCAAAAACAACGCCAGTGCAAAGTCAGTGAGGATTTCTTGTCATGGTGGATACACAAATTAAGCATCAAGAGAAGAAAAGTCTGCGCAGAGGGGACATGTTGGTGGGTGGGCGCTGGATGGGTCAAATAAACACAGACATTTAAGAGACTGTTGTTAGTGTCCTGTGTGAAACACAGTTACCACCATGTTGCTCCACCAAGTTTCTATAGTAGTCCAGAATGGACAAACCAAACACTAGCTCTTGAAAGGGCCATTCACATTTAAGTGTTGACCACCATAGTTAGAAGCCCCACGCACTTTTCCTTTAACAAAATATTTTTTTGTTCCATAAACCTAACAAGGTGCTTTCTTTCCTTAAACCTACCCAAACTGAGACTGTTTCATGTTGATGATGTATTTGAAACTGTGTAAGTAACAGACTTCCTTGGCATTGCTTTTGTGTTACCAGCACATAATTTCAACATTTCATGCCCACCACCATGTAATGTGTTGTTAGGAGACTGTGTCATGTATTCCTGTGAGACTGTGTTTGAGGTGAACATAAAGCATTCACAAATGATTCTTTGTTGCTGTATTTAGAACTCCTCAGTGTTTCTCAGATGTCTTAGATTCAGAAGTCTGACTCCAAAGTGGCTCGTTGTGTTTATATAACCACTTACTAAACACCAAACAGCTGCTGCTGCAGCAGGAGGCAAAAATGCACATGCAGAAGTATAGAAGAGTAGTAAATATCAAGACCTAGAGGGTGATACAGGCTGGATCACATGTGTATATATTGTTTTATTGGATTCATTTTGTTGCATTTCTGTAAGAAATAATAACTTTAACTCATCTGGTGCAGCACACTTAATGATGCCATGCAGGCCACACTTAGAATGCCCAGAGGGGACGATTTGATCTGGCTGATGCCAGCAATTGCAGGTGTGACTGCAAACACCTTGCTTGACATGCGACACAATACTGAGGAAGATTTAGTGACACACTGTCCTCTGGAGCGCAACTCAGTCACTCAGATGGAAAGCAAATGTCAAAAATCATCAAAGACCACTTCTATGAATCATGGGTTTTTATTAACATGATGACACCTGGTTGTATGTAGGGCTGTAGTAAATAGTTTGAGGCTTCATTCATTGACATTTGGAGGGAGGAGGCCATTTCAACAGAATTTTTCTTTGGTAATTTTGTTTTTTTGTTGGCTTAAAAGATCTGCAGTATTTTACTCACTATGATATTTAACAATTGAAAGAAATTGTATTACTTTTTCCTAAGAGCTGCGGTTTGATTGCCAGCTGCATGACTGGCCACTATGTGCAGTTTTATCTGGGATATTCCTGAACATATAATTCAACTGGGGGGCAGCACGGTGATGCAATGGTTAGCACTTTTGCTGGCGTGCCCTGTTTCTTGCCCGGTGTAAGCCGGGAATACCACACCCTTTAGAGGAAGCAGTTACAGATGAGAGATTCAACCGTTTCATTTTCAGCTGTCATTCTATCTCTCTTCTGCTATTTCACCATCCTAGTGTTTTGTCATTTCTGAATCACCGTAGTCAACAGTGAATAAGCCCACTTCAGTATAACACTGACTGACAGCAACATCCTGCACTGAATGTGCTGCTGATTTAAACAGATCATTCTTCATCTAATCCATTCAAAACATTTATTTCTTTCATTTCTTGAGGACCGAATGCATCTTCTAGTTTACAACGACACTGCATGACGTGACTGATGGCACGAACATCCTGGTTTGTTTAGGAATAAGTGAGATAGCAGCAGATCTATTACCAGGATGTAGTTTTTGCATGTGTGGTCATGCAAATGTTCTGAACCTTACTAGGACATGACTGTGCATGTAAATATCATTAAATCCATGGTATGTCATTTGTGTTGTTTTCAACACCATCTCTGGGGCCAGCATTCTCCCACATCTACAAAGTAAAGACCTTGTCTTGTCTCAGAGTTATTCGACAAGTTTGTCAAAGGCGGATTTAACAGCTGCCAAATGTTAACCACATCTGCCAAAAACCCTTTCATTTACGGAATGCCTTGGCGAAATCTTTTCATTTTAATCCACTTAATTTTTCATTATATTGCTACATGATTCTTTCTCATTCATTCTCACTCACTCCATTTCTATAATATCTCCATTTTGATTGCTGATTGCTGAGTATCAAAAAGGACAAAAAGACAAGCACAGCCTTAAATACACGTCATGATCACATTACCTGTTTTTCCTTAAAGCTAAGGCCAGCACAATGGAGAGAAAAGGGCAGACCAGTTAGTTTGGTTAATCAGAGAAGCTAACATAATATCAAATGTCAGCAGACACACAAAGTGCCTCCTTAAAAAATGATTGCAACATGATATCACAGCACATACAGACAAGCTCCCCAGGTCCTGAGCTGGCAGCCCTTCACACCCAACTGTAGGGTGTACTTTGTGAGTCACCTACTGTCAAGGATTTTATGAACAGGGCAGATGAGTGGGTGACACTGAGAATGATTGTTCCAGGAAATGTTCAAAATGAGATTTAGTTTCAAATTATTCCTGGACATTAAATTAAAGCTTCCTGTTGCAACTCATTATGACTCACTCCAAGTCTGATGACGATTAATGTTAAACATTAATGAAGACGTATAAGTGAGTTCTTCTATTTTTGACAGCCACAAATACATTATGGTGGCTGCTGCGGGGTGTTGAAAACTTCCAGAAACATTAGCCCAACGTCTTTATGAAACCAGGCTTATATTTCTGAAACGTAACCAGCAGGGTTTATGGGGTGGTGATGACCGTCTGTGCCAGCAATGACGCCCACATAAAAATGGATCACTAAGGTTTACAGCTTGTTGATTTATATGGCTCCATAGCAGGCTATGCACAAATATAAAACACAGTGTAAGGAACTTTAACCTTGCTGCTGCTCAAGGAAATTATGGCTACAAGTAAGTAACAGTCACTCATTAAAAATTATTACAAAACAGCTTTCCCTGTGTAGTTGTCAGTAGAGTAAAATATAGCAGTGGACACCAGAATTCCAAAACAAACTATTATTTGTATGTTTGGGTAGTTTGATTTGGCTCAGTTTCCATTGTTTGTACTTAACAGACACCACGCGTGACTCACAGTGGATGATAATCTCATTAGCATGCCTTTATATGGAGCATGACTGACTACAAGTGCAATGCCAGTTGTCTGTTTACATGTCTTAACGGATTGCTCCACCCATTACTAAAAAAAGCCTACAAAAGACAACAACAACACATATTCTGACACCATCAAATAGCAATACTTTTGGTTTTAATTTTTATTTGTCCAGAGAGATATCTGATGTCTCCAGGGCCTCTATATATGTTATAGTGGCCACTACGCATGGTTCTGGTTGACAATCTCTGACCCTTTCAGAAAGGCGCTGATGATGTCGTATCGCTCCTGTAGCTATGCTACTACTTGAACTGCAGGTTCAACCCCTGATCCAGAGGAGCAGGGACATTTATGTTGCTGTTGAATTTTCTAAATGTTATTGTAATCCTGAACGTGAGAGCGAAAGGGTGTGTGTCTAGGTGTGATTAGGTATGAGGCATGGTCCCAGCAAAAAGGATGTCACTCCAACAAAATATTTTAGTATGATTACCTGCTCGTGGATGATGTCAGATAGCTCCTTTACCATTTCCTTAAAGTTGGCCTTCAGTCCCTCATGGTACTCAAACTGGTCCTCTTTGATCAGACGCTCGTTTATGTCTAGAGCCATACTGCAAGCCTGAACAAAACGCCTGCAATTATCAAAAATAAAATGACAAACTTAATTGCAGATGTAGTTGGTATTTATAAAATCACATAAAAACTGCTTCAGAAAATAGATAAAAAGTGATAAAATTGTCATTCAGAAATGAGGAAGACGGAGGAGCTCAGCCATTTAATCAGGAAAAAGGGTACCTAAAAATGTCCTTTAGGTCTTTGACTTTCTTGTTGCCAGACTGGTTGGATTTACTGTCATCCAAGAATGCTCTGGCATACGCCATGGGACCTGCATTCACCTGCAACGAAACAAACCCAGACGTGTTAAGCATTCTTTTTCTCTGATCAGTGCACAGATAGAGATCAGTATGTACCATTCGTGCTTTCATATCGCACTTAAACTGACAGAGCACAACAAAATCAAAAATATTTTTTTGATTTTTCTTCCTCTTACCTGTAGTGCTATCTATCAAGTATGAGTTGCTGAGTATTGGAGATACGTCTGCCCTCTCTCCAATGTACAGTAATGAGACTAGATGGCACTCAGCTTGTGGTGCTCAAGCCACCAAAAGAAAAAAAAACCAAAAACAAACCTAACTCAACAGCAGTGTCTCTCAAGATAAACCACAGACCTTGTTGTGAGTAACACAACAGCTATTTTATTGCCAAAAACTACACCTGATAACTAGGCCAGAACTATGCCTCTTCCACTTCAAAAGTGCAGCTGCAGGCTACTGCTAAGCTACACTGATTCATCTTTTAGGTGGTGTTTATTGTTGCGAAAGTAGGCAGGGGTGACTAAAATGTTGGTGACATTCTCATGTGAACAAACGTGCATGCAAACACAACAGGCAATATCAAGGTAATGGACATATATCGATAGCTAAGTCAATAACGTAATTATCAAGACAGACCTAGATGAGAGGCTCATGCTTGTGGCAGTGCGAGATGTAAACATTAGCTCAGTGGTGCTAGGTGAACTAGCAGCAGGAAACATGCATATTTCCTTAAATGTGTTTATAATAGTATAATATCAGTGGCATAAATTGGTCTCAAAATGACAATAATATCATTTATTTCTGGTACAGTACATCATCCGACAAAAGTATTTATGGTGACAGGCATACTCTCATCTATGAGTAGATGCGCACTTCCTTCTCAGTGGTGATACATTTGGTGGATGTAGCTTGTAAGAAAGACAACAGATCCCACATGAAAATGCTCTTAACAAGGTCTATGGATTATCTTGAGTAACTGGGTCATGATTTCTGGAAAGAGACACTGCAGTTGAGTTTTACATTGGAATTTTTTTGTCCCTTTAAGCACCACAAGCTGAGTGCCATCTAGTTCTGTTATACTAGAGAGAAGACAAACATCTCTATGGAAGAAATCTCCAACACTCTGCAACTGACACCAAAACAATTTAGTTTGATAGACAGCACTACAGGTAAGACGAATATGTAATTTTGATTCTAGGGTCCAGTTTTACACAACAGTAGCTCATGTTTTTTCTTCACACAAATTTAATGTCTTGTCAAATTTGACAAACATAAATAAACAGGAGAAAAGTGACTGATCTGCCGTGCAGCAGGTTTTTTTTGTGTCTCTCAGTGACTGAAACCTTTACCTGCACAGAGACGCAGCCTTGCAGTTTGAGCTGTAGCTGGATCATGTCTACCTCCTGGCTGGAGCAGAGTTTGGTCAGCTCTGCTGTTCGCGCCTTCATCTCATCTATGGCCACGTCTACCGGCTTTAGCTCCACCTGCTTCTCCCCCACCACCTCTACGCGCTTCTTCACATAGGGGAAGGTGTTGGCAGCTGGAGATAAGACAGCAGGAAATGCTGGTTGGCTCATTTATGCAAAAATAACAAATGCTAGGAAAAATAAACAACATGTACTTCTCTGAAAGGCCATTTACATGTGCTCCCAGTTGCGTGCAACGAATGAGATATGACGACAAAAGCACACAGTGTAAGTGCTTTTGCAGCTTACTGTAGCAACACTATATTTGTTTTGATGTCACATAAAACAAGCAGCAGAATGACCCAGAGCATCTGTTGTTTTTTCTGCTCTTTAGTGTGTACAGTTTGGCTGTGTATTGTAACAATTGTATGTTCACAATTAGAACTACATGCACTGGGTTGACGAGAAAGCATAACATGGCTTGAGGGTGCTAATCCCACAATAACAGAAGCTAAAGATACTTAATAGGGTGTGGCGGGAGGGATCCTAATATCCAGCTGACCCCTGCTACAGAAACCAGCTGTTTCAATACTGCCATTTAGTGATCAAAGCAAAAAATGGGTAGGCAAATATGATTTGTTGCTGCTCCCGTCCACAGCAGTACATTACATAACATCCATGTCAGACTCCAGCCTGCGTCTCCAAACTGGGCCATATAACCCCAATTCAAAATCCCTTTAATCTAGAGTAGTTTAAGATATAAGATACTGTGTGCCTTTTTCATGTTACGCATGGTGATTTTTTTTTGTGAATGAGTGTGTTTCAAGTACTTGTAAGCACACTCCTCCTCTTGCACTGCTCCTCCACCCCGCCGTGTTTTTTGCCTGACAGCGTGTAGGGTGTCTCGAACACAAAGCGGTTAATGTTGTGGCACTTCTCAAAGTCAGTCTTCTTCTCCGGCGCCTCCTTCTCCTCAAAGTACGGCTTGACGAACGTCACCTGAATGTAGGCGAACTTAGCATCCAGGTCTTTTGGGTTTACCTGTGTGAAAGCAATAAACTTTAATAAAGTATAATTGCTAACTACTACTTGTAAGAGGGCCAAGTGAAATAATTGAGGGCAGCACTGGATGAGCTCTGTCTTGTTGAAAGATTGCTGAGGAATGGTGTCAGCATCATCCAAAAGCAAACTTAACTTTTTTTTTTTAAAAAAAAAACTTTCCTCTTCTTCTAACACTTCGCTGCTACTACAAGTCCCGCCTCATCAACCTCCACTGACTCGCAATAAAAGCAAAGAAATCAGTTTTGTCAACTGGGACCTTTCAGTGACTTAAATTATATTTTCTAAAGAAACACAAGAGCAGGGCTCCAGTGCCAAAGGACTTAATTTAATTTCTGACTGCCATTTCAAGTCAGATGCCACACATCAAGACAGTTTCTTCCAGACATCTCCAACCTTTTTATTCCTCCATTCATCTACTTCACCTTGTTTGAGTCCTGAATTATTTTGACGTTTTCTGCCCCAAACTTTTCCCCGTAGAGCGTCAGCAGCCGCTGAGAGATTTCGGAGAGACCAGTGAGTTTGGGCTCTTTGTAAATGTATTCCTTCCCGTCCTCTTCCTCAAAGAAGCCCTGAAGAAAATACACATGTTCATTAAATAAATATAAGGAGAGACAGTGTGTCTGAAGTGTGCTGGGAGTAATGTGCAAAACAACAAATTTGGATCAGTATTGAGTCTTAAAATGTTGTTTTCCTCTGTGTTTCTCAATAAATCTAAACTCTAAGTGCCAATACCATCATAATGATGGCTTGATGTGGCTTCTTTTCTGTTGTTTTTGTCATCTTCGCACAAGTAAGACACACATCATACACCACATCTTGCTTAACTGCCATTTGCTGACTAATCATGTCCTGAATATGTCTGCTTCCTTCTAACATCACTGCAGCTGGTTGCTTTAATTGATTACATCCACAGCAGTCTGCTTGCTTGTTGCAATGTTATCATAACACTGTAAATGTAACGTTTGCACAGTGAGAACAGCTATTGTGTTGCACCTGGTTACATTTTATTTGTGTAGTTAAAGTTTTCACAAACATGTCCAACACTGCAAAGAATCTTGATGCACACAAATGGATTGAGGCATGTTGGGGCAGTCATTCTTTCTGCGTCACAATGGCTAAGCATTTACTGTGAGATCCAATACACAGCTGGTGCAGATTGCATAACATTACATTTGCTGTTTCTTCATTTAAAAAATACTGAACATCCGTCTTTGTATTTGTACAGTTGCAGCAACATTACTGGAATTTCTGCCTCAGTCTGCCAAAACAAAACAGAGCCACACAATGTCCATTTGTACTTCTAACTGTAGGACCATTTTAAAAGAAGCCCCACACACCAATAATACACTGTCTTTAAATTGTTTATCTACTTTCTCTTAAAGTGGAAAGCTGAATTCCTCACACACTACACTCCTTTTTACGTGACTCTACTTTTGGCTTAACAGGTTGAAATATAGCCAACAGAGCATGTTTGCACTGTCAGTGTTCTTTTTGCCACTGACAGGTTTGGACTGCTATTTTTAGTGTCTAACATTACTGAAAGGATCCCTACAGAGGTTAACCCTTTTGTTAAAGAGTAAGATCCTTCATGTTTAACCAAAAACAGCCCCAAAATCCCCAAAATCTTAAAATCGATATTAATTTTAGTGTGTATAGAGCCAGCATTTTCACATCTTACTGGCTGAATTAAGGGTTTATTTAAACCAGAGCTAGTGATTGTTGGAACAGTTAAAGGCAAACCAAGGTGATTTTTGTGGGTTTCGAATCGGATGGTGGGAGGAAGAGAATACCAGAGTTTTGGGGCAGTGATAGAGAAAAGCCCTGTCCCTCAAACACTTAGTCCTGGATCTCATGACAGACAGAAGTCTTAACAAAAAGGTCTATCTCTGTTAGGATCCTTTCTATAAACTTGTCAGACACCTAGAATAACAGTCTGAGCCTGTCAGTGGCAAAAACAAGCATTTCTAGTGTATGCAAACTGACGGTGCATATTTACCCAAATACACTGCAGCATGTTTCCCAGCAGCCTTGTCAATACTAGACTGATTTCAAAAACTGTTAGTCACATAGACACAGCATGAGGAAAAAAGCTAAGTTACCCTTTAACTTGGTGCAATACATGGGAGGTTCATATGATCCCCCACTAATCCAGCTCCACTTGTACAGACTTGTGCCCTGACCAACTTATAGAAGTCACTACCACAGCAACAAGAACATGATCTCTCACAGGGTTACCACTCACAAACAACACCACAGGTAACTAGAACTGTTAGATGAGAATTTTTCTAATCAGTGAATATAACGTAATGTGTACGGTATTTTGGTAGAAATTAGGTCTTGGATATGCTCTCAGCAAGTCTAAAGGACCAAGATAGTTTTTAGCACAACATCAAGCAGATGATTATTTGGTAATTTTCTGAAAAAAGCTGCAGTGTTAATGCTCAGCTATTCAAAACGAAAAAAGAAAAAAAAACAAAACAATATAGTTTAATACAGTTATAGCAGGGATATCAGGTACAGTACTGAACTAAAAAAAACAATGGGGATTTTTACCACCATCTGTAATTTACAACTGCTTTATTCTGTATAAAAGCCTTCTCCTTCACTTTTGTCACTTTAAGTGTGACATCTTGGGTATGGATATACACACTTCATAAATACCAAGTTCCATTCTCCTTGCTACTAGATAGCTATCATATTCACTACATTTCAAAGCTTTCTGGCAAAGGTGAGAGTTCACTTTTACTTCCTGAAATGTTTTTTATATTTGCGATATCATGTGATACAGTGGAATAACTTATATTTAGCGTGCAATCCTATAAACGGAGAGGAGAATGAGTCATCACCACACCCAAATTCCAAGTTGTCCAACCCTACTGCATGCAGCATAGCACTGTATGCCTCAGGTAAACTGTGTGCTAGTCATTAGTGTGAATATTCACTGAGCATCCAAACCAATTCTTCTGACAGCCTTTTGAGTAATTCCAACTTCTACCTATGACACCGTTACAGTTCAGCTTCAAGCTTTTCTGGCAACGTATTTCAGCTCTAAGGTTCTTTAGGTGATGCAGTTCAGCTACCAATTTTACAATTCAGCAATGCTTTGCAATTTCAGCTGCCAGCATTCACACACATATTCCTGAGGATTGCATTTTCTAGTTACAATTGCACTTAAAATAAAAGACACCTTGGAGCTGCTTGTCGACCTCACCTGTCCGTAAAAAGCCACTCTGAAGTATGTCCCGAGCAGCCTGCGGCCTGACTGTATCACCTCCATTATCTTATTGTAGGCTCTGTGCAGGGTGTCGTACAGTCGGCTTAGTTTCTGGAGAAATAAAATAGATTATATTAGTTTATTTTCTGATTGTTAATTTAGTGGAGGAAATAAGCAGTGTATGAAGGAACAAGCCAAGAAATCTTAAGAGAGAGACATCTCAGTTTCACATGAGATAATTATGTGGCTTCTTCCTCGTGGGAAATGTAGTAAATTGTGTAAGTAAAGTAGCTGCTTTCATGTTCCCACAGGCAATCTAGTATTTTCATCTGTTGACAACAACCATAAAATGACATGAAGAGACAATAACAGTCGTGCGAGTGTGAGTGTACAAGTCTAAAAAGCCAAGATGCTAACTGATGATTGGAAAATTAGTAGAGTAAACTTTACAAGCGACTGTCTCTACAAAACAAGTCCTTACATAGGTGGACCGTCATACCCATGGGGACGTGGATGAATCACTTTGCTGCATGGTTACGAACTAATGATACCTCTTTGAGTGTAGGGATGTTGTTACAGTACCTCGTACTCATGACGTTTCTCGTAGATGGGGATGATGAGTTTGGCAATGTGCGTGATGAGCTCATATCGTTCGGCTTTCCACAGGGCCTCCACACAGATCTCTAGGTGTTCCACTAGGACTTCCTAAAAAGGGGTCAAAAGGGAATAAGTGTTCTCTTTCTAGAGTATCCAGTCATCAGATCGAAAATTCAAGCCCTAATATTTTATCTTGGGATTTAAATTATTTTAGTACTACTGCTGATACAATAATCAAGTTACAGTATTGATTATTTGAGAAACAGAAACAATGAAAAGTTCTCAATTGTTAAATCTCATCTAAACACAAGCAGGACGTCACCTTCATTTAACAATCTAAAACAGTCAAGATCAAGGCCAGCTTTCTGTACTTGACAGTTTTTGATACTCAGTGCTACAGCCAAATTTTTGTAACTACCAAATAAAAGTAATGAGTCAAGATCCTTGGCCTATTTAGGATGAAAACGTAGAATTTAATGGTAATCAAGCCAGTTCTTGATGTAAAACCAGGACATCAGGATGAACTAAGTTATGTTTTTCACTTCACAAATCTTGGCCACACCTCAGTGTAATACACGTCCTGCATTCCGGTGTCTTCCCTCATGGCAGCTTCCTCTTCAATATTCAAGGTAATCTTCTTAAAAGCTGCAAGGCCGCTGGGGAACAACTCTAACAAACAAACAGCAAAGATAAGAAAAAAAAACTGGCACACACACACATGTACAAAAGATAATACTGTATTTCATGTATGTGAGTTCTGAGGTTGCAACAGGTGCAGCACAATGGCGCTCCCAGAAATGTTTCATAGAGGTGGCTGAATAAGGCAACTGAAAACCTTGGGGTGGCACACCAAAACCAAAAGCTATGACTGAATTACAGAAATCTGCCAGCCTCAAATTATGTGCTCTGAGGTGGGCCAACTGGCTCTAAATACAATAACAACTCTAGAAAATCCAAATGGCAGTCAGTGTCAGTCATGACAAAATAGGAGGAAGGAGGAAGTGGTGTATAAAGACACGTCACAGTCAGAAAGATAAAATATTCCCTCATGCCTGTAGTTTGCGACAACCTGATGTTAAATGACATAGGCACCAAACAAATTTTTGAGAGATAAGGACTTGCTGTCAACCAGCTGTTGCACCTCACAAAGTATCTTTGTCCATTGTCCTTCATCAAAGATAAATACCATTTGATGAGTATTTGACAGCAGGGTTTGCATTAGATGAAAATGACCATGACAAAAAAACAAAAGAATAGCATTTGTTTGAGCTGGAGTTTTGTCACTGGTGTAATAGTATGAGTCTGCGGTGTGTTTACAGTTAGTGAACAAGCTGGCATGTGTTTTATCTCCAGAGGTGACAAATCTTCCTGGAGGAGCAGACTGCTGTATAAAGAGCATGCATGTTTGCTGTTGAAGATCAGGTGCATTGTACAGCTGCATGCGGTCATATTCTCAGAGTGACAGTTAAGACTGTAATTTAACTCCCTATATGTGGTTTGACATGAGCAAATGTTTTTTTTCTTGATGAGTCAATCAATAGGACCTTGAAAACACTGCACACACTGCTTGGTGTTCAATGACAGTGTATGTGTGGGCCATAAATGGAGGTAAAAACATTGTTTGCATGAGTGTGTAGATGTGCAGAGGGTCTTACTTTTCCTGTGCAGGTATTCTGCAACCAGCGCAGCCACATGAACATAACACATGGCAGCCTGTGGGGGACAACAAACACCAGTAGATTTAGTGAACATTTCTTTAGCAGAGACACAAGATGGAGAGTGAAAACAAGCAGTTCTCTATGAAACTACAGGGGAAAACTTCACCACAATCACTAAGACAAAAGTGAAAGTTGGCAACTCTAATGGCAATATTTCATACTGCAGCCACTGTAATCAAATATAATTAAGGTGACAGATTTATTTGTTGTAACTTTTACGTATGATCAACTTGAACACCTTACTGCTAAGTGTGTGGGATTTAGTGGCATCTTGTGGGAAGGGTTGCGACCAACTGAATTTTTTCCTGTGTACCAAACATGTAGGAGAACTGTAGTGGCCAATGGTAAAATGTGAATGCCCCTGTCCAGAGCTATTGTTTAGTTTGTCCATTCTAGGCAACTGTATAAACATGTTGAACCCCCTGGAAAAGGACCCACTCCGTATACAGATACAAATGGCTCATATTACGGTGACAAACACATAACAATTCTTAATTTCAGGTGATTATACACTAATGAAAACATCTTTGACTATGATATTCCATTTTGGCCAATATAATCATTTTTGAGTCCCTTTCAATTTGCTAGGGGGTCTTTAACTTTTTTTTGTTTGTTTGTTTCTGTGTACAAGCATTGTTATGGAAGTGGTTAGGATAAATAAAATGAACAAAAGTAGATTAAATTAAAATCAGATATACAATAAACAAACATAAAATAACAAAAAAAAAAACCCCAATAAAAATGAGAACAAAATAAAATAAAAACCAAAGCTTAACAAAAACAAAATGGATATCAAAAAATTGAAATAAAAGAAAAAAAACATAAAAATATATAATAAAACATAAAAAAAATAAAATAAAAAAGGTTTACTATGCTGTCATACTCTTTCCTGTTCATGAACTCCTCTTAGCCTCAGCATCAGTCTCCCTTGTTTACACTGAAATAGGATAAAACAGCCAATATTTATTTCTTAATAACCAGAAATAAACTTGTTGTTGCAGCTTCACCGGAATAAACAGTCCCTGACCTGACCTCTCAGTTTAATGTTTGATATTGTTAACATCAAAACAGTCCAGATTGTTATCATAATGTATCGTGATGAGTTGTTAGTGTACCCACTGCAGGTCCTTAGGTAGTAATACAACTGTGTAATTACGCTGCATTTTGTTCTGGAGGGATCAGGAGTGATAGACTGACTTATACTTCCCTGAAACTAATGGGTTTGAAACCTGAGACTGAAGAACTGACTCACTGTGTACTGTACTACCAGTGTACACTGTAGGCCGGCCACTCTGTAAGAGGTTTACTTTGGCGTTGCCACTGAGTGTGGTTAGTCTGTGTGTCAACAAAGTGAAATTTTCTTACATGTTTAAGCCGCCATTGATTACTCTTTTTGTGATGAGCAGCAGGTGGGCATTACAGAGCACTGTATACTAAAACAAGTAGAAACAAGCTCAGTCTCTTCCCACAGGCTATTATTCTGATGAACACTTCAATCAGTTCAATATCCACTTGCTCCTATTTTTTACACTTTAAAATTGACTTTTTTTTAATATTTCACTGTCAATCACTGTCAATATAAATCTTGCACACTCTATACACGATATAGATGTCCATATATGTACATACTGTAGGTAATCGTTTAGTCTATGCATGTACATTCAGTATTAATTTCTTTGCAGTCTTTTGTGGTTTACAACTTACAGAAACACTTGACTTATCTTAATTTTATTTTATGTCATTGTTTATTGGTTCTCTGTATGGACAGGTGGATTGGCATGGCATGAGCAGTGGCGAGAGCGCTGTGCAAGATCGTCACGGTAAAAAATATGAATTAATATATACACTTATTTACAAAATAATCCGGTCTATTCATGACCTTTATTTATCCAGCTTTTCTGTATTTGTTTTTAGCTGTTATCATGAGTAAGGCTCCGCTACTCTTTTTCTCCAAGTACAGAAATAGAGTATTTGCAGTATGCATAAACTGGTTGAAATTCATAAATACATTTTTTTAAAACTGTACCTAAATCCCCAAACGACTTTTTTCAATTGAATGAAAACCAATATAAATGTGTATTAAGTAGTGTTGTTGATGGGTTCAGGTCCAAATCTTGACATTTTAGTGCATTTCTACTTTGAAGTTGCAGGTAGCTGCTGGCAGTAGCCTTTGAGCAGCACAATGAAATAAATTCATTCATTCATCTTGTAACCACTTCACCCTCTTGAGGGCTGCGGGGGAGCTGGAGCCTATCCCAGCTGACATCGGGCAAGAGGCAGGGTACACCCTGGACAGGTTGCCAGGCTATCGCAGGGCTGACACATAGAGACAAACAACCATTCACACTCACATTCACACCTACGGACAATTTAGAGTTATCAGTTAACCTAGTCCCCAAACTGCATGTCTTTGGACTGTGGGAGGAAGCCGGAGTGCCCGGAGAGAACCCACGCTGACACGGGGAAAACATGCAAACTCCGCACAGAAGGGCTGTCACACCCAGGATTGAACCAGCAACCCTCTTGCTGTGAGGCGACAGTGCTAACCACCACACCACCGTGCTGCCCATGAAATAAATTATTTTTTCTTAATCTACAGCTGCTAACTGTCAACTAATCAAGATGAAAGGGCATTTTACAGTTATAGCTGACTAATTTTAATTTTATATACTTTATTAATCCCCCTGAGGGGAAATTCAATTTTTTCAGTCTTTTGTCATTAACACACAGGTCAGAAAGACACACACTTGCACGAACAGGACCTGTACATGCACAAAGTGGAGAGATGTCAGAGTGCCTTGGTCAGGCGCCCCAAGCGGTTGGGGGGTTCAGTGCCTTGCTCAAGGGCACTCGGCAGTGGCCAGGAGGTGAACTGGCACCTCTCCAGCCACCAGTCCACGCTCTACATGTGGTCCGGACGGGGACTGGAATAGGCAACCCTCCAGTTCCCAACCTAACTGAGCTACATAATAGTGTAAGGTTCATTTTGTCTACTCAAAACAGATTCAGTGTAGAAAGTTTTTTTTTTCCAGACAATGAGTTTTTAAGGAGATGTAGTTTACCTTGACATGTTTCGACTGTCACTTAAGTCATGACGCTTCTGAAGAAAACTGAAGTGACAGTCCAAACATGTCAAGGTAAACTACATCTCCTTAAAAACTCATTGTCTGGAAAAAAGAAACTTAGTAAGATAGGGGCATGTGTGTGCGTCCTAAGTAAACTCTGGCACTTAAACAAACAGCACTACACCCTTGGCTATTCTATTTCTGTGTAAACACATTTAAGAGAAATGGAAAAAAACAGCGTCATGTTCCTTGTATGTGTACCAATACTTGGCCATTAAAGCTGTTTGTGATTCTGTCTTGACATGTTTTAAGTGATACAGAAGAAGAGGTAAGATTGTACACAAATATATCTGAAACTGATTAAGTGGTCAAACAGTCAGGTTAAGCAGGAGTTACCTGATTTTTTGGTACACATAAAGACAAAAACAATGAGAGACGGATTAACATTTGACACGAAATCACATTATTCAAAGTCTTCCTGTTGATACCTCAGAGAGATCTCCATTCTTGAGGTGCGCTCGGGCCATGCTGTCCAGCCAGGTCCGTCTCAGTTCAGGGGTGCTGGCATAGGACCGGGCCAGGCTGTACTGGAGGTCCAGCAGCATCTCTGGGTCTTTCTCATGCTCCCTCATCTGGGCCGTGGCCATCAGCACTGTGCGGATCCGCTTAGTCAGACCCTTCACTTCAGAGGGGAATGCTGTGGACTGCATCATGCAGAGAGGGGTTAGACCACACAGACTTGTGAAAACATGATTTAATCTTTTAGAAAAACACTGTAGGGCTCCTGTTCTTCAAATATTTTTGGTTTTGTTTTAATGGTTTTAAGCCTGTTTTTCGCTAACAGAAATGAACATTTGCATCCTCCCAGTTAACTGTAGCTGTAAATGCAATGTACTAAACACGCTAGCAGCTAGCTTTTGGGTTATCGCCACCAAAGACCGCTGATAAACCAAGATGGCCCACTTTAGATTAATTTCCTGTATGTGTCGAATGGCTTCTTTAGGAGACTAGTGGTGGTCCTGAGTCTATTCATTCCAAATGGAAAAGTAAACATGAGCACAAATTATAATTGTTTCCTTCACCCCATAGTGACTGATGTAATTACTGGATCTATTTTTCACAAGCCCAAATCCTTCTGTTGTATTGTTTTAATCTTACCTCATCCTTCTACACAACATTCTACTCTACATGGTTCCTTGGAGGAGAGTCTGTCATCCATCATCTCCTCTAACTTATTTACAGACTAAAAGAACCACATCTGTTGTAACGCCAGGCTACATAGTTAATCTCACATTGCGGCTGTTTTACTGATGGGATCCAGCGGCTGGTCTACAGAGAGAGTAAACAGACACAGAGTTGGATCACAGATAGGCTTTCAGCAGTTGCTGGGTTGAACGCTCTCATGGCGTGGATAGCACAGCACAGGCTTATATGGAAAGATTTCATGCTCAGAAATGTTCGCAATTGAGAAGCTGTTTTCTTGATTTTATCTTTTTGGTGCTTTCTCAGTTAAATTATATATTAGCTTCAGAGCTGTGATTGGTAAGACATTCTGGTTTTCTCACTCAAGTCTTGTTGACTTCTACTATACCTTCATGGCCTTGTCACTATTTGCAAAGTTGTTGATGATGGAGAGAGACTCCTGGAAGCGCGAACTGCCGGTCAGTGCCACGTCGGAGATCAGCTGGCTTACAGCAATGATGATCTGGACAGGAAAAGGAGTAAGGTGACAGGATGGATAGATAGAAGAAGAATGTGTAGCAAAGGGGGAATTAGAGTGGATGAGGAGAAGAAGAAAATGAAAGGAGGGTTAATACAGATCTGCACCAGATGCTCTAAATGGCATATGTATTGACAGAGTGAGAGCTAATGGAAAGCTGCTACTATATTGGCAGAAGAACCAGAAACATAGCAGGAAGTGTGTGTTAAGCTGATAAACAGCCTCTTAACATTCTCCACCTGCCTCATGAAAGCATCTCAAGTACTCAGAGGAATGTGTGGTCAAAAGAGCAAAGGTCACTATCAGGGGGAATAAATACTGAGATCATGAAAGACCTTGTTACAGACCATTATGTTTATTGTTCACAGAGTGTTAAACATGTATGAACAGAGGCCAGGCCTTAAGAGGAATAACAGGTTCATCTGTTTCCTCCTCCACATCAACACTCATTCCACTATACCTGCAGGTGCGTGCGTAGGAAGGTCTTTCTCTTGGTGTATTCGTAGTTGTTCCTCATCAGGAGGTAGAGCAGAGCTGACACCTCGGCCCTCAGACACGCCAGCTTGGAGACGCAGCACTTGAGCACCTCGCAGCACAGAGCTTCACACAGCGTCACACGGCCTTTAAACAGCACTGACGGGAACTGATGGGACAAGGTGTTAGTGTATTAAAGTGCAGGAATGTGATTAGAAAAGTACTATAAGTAAGGGGGGGGGGGGGGGCAGCAGGAAAACAGCAGCGAGACATTAGAAAGGAACAGGAGCTGCATGTCCCAACATACATTCTGAAACCTGAAAAGGTTTGTTTCTATACAGAATATATACATGTATTCATTTTCATCTGAACAAACATGGAGCTTTAGCACTCAAGGTTTTGATGCTGCAATATCCTTTAGATATTTTTTATTTTCTGAGAAAAAAAAAAAAAAAAAGTTTTTACAATCTAGTCTTGAACAAACAAAATTTGATTTCAGCCCTACTTTTAACAACTGGAATGAAAAACAAACCTGAACCTGAACGATAGAGTTTCCTATTCTTACAGTTTATTTCAAAACCTAACCTTTAAAAAAAGAAAAAAAAAAAAATTTAGTATAAGATTTTGTCTTTTACAAGACCCTGTAAATCACAACCTGCTCAGTATGTTTGACACTTTAAAACATGCAAATGCAATGAATTTCAACAACAGATTAGGGCTTTTCAGGCTAGATATGAGTAATCATGGACACCCTGTGTCATTATAGCATTGTATTTTTCATTAGTTTAGTTTTTAATTCAGTTTAGTTTCACTCAGTTGGCCTGCTTCTTTTTAAGATTAGTTTTTTTTCTTAGTTTTCAGTATTACTATTATTTTTTTTTTAATCTTTTTTTTTTATTATAACATGAGGGGTATAAGATTTAAGAAGGTCAGAGTAGGTACAACAATACAAACAACACTTTGTGAAGCAATTGATTCACAGTCTTGCAGTCATCACAGTCTCAATTAACACATGCACCAGTGCCTCCTCATGCTTGTTTCATGTCATATCCTATCCTATCTGGGACTGTTTTCACTTTTGCCAACAGTTGTGTTGATAATCCCACGAAGACATTTGCTATCTGTGACTCAGCAGCTCTCCCACTCCTAGTGTAACAGAAAAAAACATGCCACAACAGAGTCTTCCCTGCTCCTCTCCTATGATTCATCACACAAGCAGCCAGTTATCTGAGGATGCCGCTCTCAAAGTGGGAGGTCCCTTCCCCCGGGAACAACATGACATTTTGCCTCACAGGTCTGAAATGGAGTATCGTTAGAGACTGCCTCTGGCCCCTGAATGCAATGTGTGAATAACAAATCTAAAAATACATAAGATTAATAGTATTATGGCAACATGTTAACGTGGGAACAAGCAGAGGAAACGCCAACAACCACAGGAAACAAGAAATATTTACTCTATGCATCTGCACTTTTTTCAGTGATAAGTGACATTTTGTCTACGTAGTCTGTCCTTGCAAGTTGTTTATGCTGGATATACTTTTGTTATAAATAGTTCAACGAGAGGCTGCAGCAGTGACACATAGGCTGGACGAGTGACGACATACACTTCTGTTTCTTTACAAGCAGTGGAAAATGTTGGAGGCAGTGTCCAAACAATAAAAGCACCACAGCATCTTATCAAGTCATACTGATTTGTGTGCAAATGTGTGAGTGCGCCAACATACCTTGTTAATGAAAGCTCTGAGCGCGGCGAACACGTGTCTGAGGGCGGCTTCTGATTGGCCGACTTTAAGGAAGGTCAGGTAGACGTCAAACACCTTCTTCATTAGGGGGTTGTGACCGTCGCTGTCCAGCAGCTGGGTCTGGGGGGCACCGCATTGACTTACATGAGTCATTAGAGACACTTAATAATAATAATTATAATGCCTAACCCCAAAATTAAAATTTTGATTCTGTCACAACATGGAATACATGTAAACACACAAACCACTCTGATATATAAAAACAATTTTATTGACTGAAATGTGACAATCTTCAAACCAGTTAAGTGACATAGACAAAGACATGTTTGGTTATGTGTGTTTGTGTGTGTGTGTGTGTGTGTGCACTGACCTTGAAACACTGAGTGAAAAGAGAGAGGACATCCAGGACACTCAGGCAGACCTCTGTGGAGATGTTGCCCTCCAGCAGAGCCTGATGGTGGACTTCTGCTTCTGATGGCCCCGTCCCTATAACACACACACAGACAAAAGATTATCAGGAAACAGTGTGTGGTGATGGTTCAAATTGTAACTTTAATGTAGTACACAAGGTAAATTATTCATTGGATCATTGGATTTGATTACACAGATAATAGTACAGTAACTGGTTAAATATTCTCGTAAAGGGGCTCTATGTGAAATTCAGACCCTATGAGTTGTTGGTTCTCAACATGGAAATGGAGCCGACAGCTAGCAGCTAATGGTAGTAACTCCGTAAACGGTGCTGACAGAGCTAAGGGGGCTTGGTATCAGTACTCTATACCTTCAGGGTACTGGCTGACATAACCCAGTACCACGTAGTTTCAAAACGTCTCCAGTCAAACGATACCTGTATTCGACATAGTGGGGTGTCTGATCCCAGACTGTCCCCATTCCCCGCCTGATCAGCAAACTTTCTGTTGCTGTTTCTGGAGAACCACTTCCCTCCCAGCTAACAGTCAGTTCAACTTCTGCCTACTTAGCACAAGCTAACACAGCAGAAGCAGCTAACATCCAAAAATGAGCTGTTACAGGGTCCCAACAAACTCACACGGACAGCAGAATGTTAATAACCATTATGTTAGCCAATGATGCTAACAGTTTGCCCTGTCACTGTGTTTGTGTGGCCAGGCGGACTCTATCAACAGTCCCAGGCAAGGAGCTCAACCCATACGGCCCGTGGCATGTCGAAGTCAGGTGCATTTGATTGAGTTTGTTTGAAATGAAGTACTCTACTGGTATCTGTATCACTTTAAGGGTACAAGTGTTGGTACTTGCGTCACAATTTTTTAACAATACCCAGCCCCAGGTGTTAGACTTCTGCGACAATGCCATCATACAAACATGCACAAACAAAATGCTACTCAGAAACATGTTGCACAGTTTTTTCAAGTTTGCCATTAACAGCAGCGGGTAGCTTGTCAAATACATTAATGCATGTAAAACTGTAACCTACAGGGGACTGAAATGATTCTGGTGGTGTCAGAATTAGTCAATATGTAGTTAATCCTGTCCATTCATCTCTGAAATGGACCACACATTTCTCATTAAGTTTCACTGTGGATTATAAGCATGGTTGCATTAATCTTGCATGGTCAGATATCCATTAAACTCACAGAGGCCTTTAATCCTGACAAAGTCAGTAACATAAAATAGGTTTAGGACACATTAGGAAAGCCTGAGGCTTAATTAAGCAAGTCTTACTACAAGTGTGTAGAAGAAGTTTATATTTGCTAATGTCCATTCAGGTACAAACATGGTATTGAGCCTTGGTTTAGGTTTGTTTGTTTTAGCTATGAAAATGGCTTACTGTGCGTGTCTAATAACATTTGGGCTTGATTTTCTCCAGACCTCAGTTAAGCTCAAGTGTGACTATGTGAGATCAACTTTTGCATAACAACTCGTATGGCTGTCTCCTCACTTCAAATACAACTGTCTTGTGCAAACTTTGTTTGGTCTTTAAACTAGGCTTTCAACACAGGGATTTTGTTCAGTCCAGGCTTAAGTATTACAACTGTTTACTTGTGGAAAAAGTGGTTTGGAAACTGCTGCTCTGCTGTGAAGCTGCTGTTCTCCAACTGTCTCTTGACTGTACATTTACTAGTCAAAAGTATGGATTAAGCTGATACAAAAGCCTTCCTTAATTCAATTATTGTACTTATTAAATGGTTGATGAGGGCAGCATTGTTTGATGTGGCACCAAAGGTTCGTCTGTGACATCAGAGAAGTAGTATACTTAATATGTACCAAATGGTTTATTTTATTTTATTTTTTTTAGAAGGAACCAGGAATTAATTTTGTATTTACATAGTTGTGTAAAGCATTTAACATTCCTGTAAAATGCAACTAACTTCACCTAAAGTGCCTATCCAAAGCATACCCAAAGTAAATTTAAAGCTAATCTTGTACCATTTTCAGTATAGGTACATGCATAGTCTCATTTGTGAGGTTTTCTCCCCAATACTCAGAACCACTGCTTTTGTCATTGAGTTCTATATGTTTCAATACACTGAAAAAAAGTTGTTTTAATCTAAATTTTGTCTTGAAAAAAGTTGCTGCAGATGACTAGAACTAGAAGGTATTAGCTGGAAAACACAACAGGGCCATAACATGAAGCCTCACAGATTCCAAATTCAAAGTAGATAACAAAATCATAAAAAAAAAAAAAAAAAACATGTTACACATTTTTCTAGGGTTTCGTCCAGTGGCTTTTCAAAGAGGGTAAAACAATGTAAATTATGTGTGAATATGAGTGGAAATACAAATCAGCACAGAGAAAAATGTCTATTTAGGGGTGTACTGTATATAAGAACACTTCTACAAAACCTAAATGTATAAGAAAGAATGTTTTCCCCTTAAGACGACAAATGAGCCATCTGTTTATCATTTATGTACACTTTAAACAGTCTATACCGCCAAGAACGAGTTAAAAACTCCGGTGAAGGCTTTGGAGTGTCGTTGACTATGAGACCTATAAGCCAACAGGCCAATCACTGGCTATTGATTGGCTCTGTAACCCCAGGAAGTGTGGCAGGCCCTTCCTTTCAATACAAGCCCTCATTGGCAGTTGTTGACTTAATAGGAGTATGGAAACTCCTATTAGCTTAATTGAGGTGTCAATCAAAAGGTCAGGGTTCAGCCAACATTTTTATATCCAAGGAGTCAGCATATTTAGATACAAAGGGGAGATACTGCTTACAGAAAGAAGTTTAAAATTTTAATTTAAAATGATGCAGTGGCAGTTTGTGGATATCTATGGATGTAATAATGTATTTGGACTAAGTATTGTGCTGGATTTAGATGGCCTGGACCCTTAGGAGTGTGTGAGGACTGTGTGAGCAGCATCTTTGTTGGTATATAATCGATCCGTGGATTATGATAACACTTAGCATAGCTGAGTTATAATTGTTTATTTGATTTTTTTTCTGACAGAAGTGTTATTGAACATGCTGTGGTGGTTGTATCATGAGATGGTCTGCATCAATCAAACCACGAGCAGCTTTCAAACAATAGGTGCTGAGTGAAACACAGAACATATAGCAGTTCTGTCCATATCATAAAAATCAAATAAACTTTATGAGGACGGGACATTGGAAAGTTAGGAGGTTTTAAAGCTATGCACATTTTAATTTAATATCAGAAACTTTATTCTCTATACTGTTTAAATTGTATATTCACCTGTTATTTACAATTACACTGAGAAACTTGAAGTCCTATTAATGACCCTCTCTAGGACATTACAATTAAATATTAGTTCGGATACCTATATTGAGAGTGAGGGAGGCTTCCATGGTGCTGAACTGGTGCATCTTAGTCTGCATGAGGCTGGCTCGGTTGCAGCGTATAGCCGGCATCGTCTGAGACTTCCTGTCTGAGGAGAACAGCTTTGACGCACACATCTCCTGACTCCTGTATGAATAATACATCCACAGAGAGAGTGCATTTATTTGTTTGAAAGACAGAGAGAGAAGAGAGGAAGATACAGAATGGAAATGTATCAGCTACAAAAACTTTCTAACTAGGCTGCAGATCTCTAACCTTTTTTTATTAAAGTGAAAACAGAAAAGTTGTTGCTTTAACTTATCATTATGAAGTAATACAGTAAAATGTAATGTCTGTAGAATAACGACACCATCGGTGGTTAGGTTGGTTTCCTATAAGTCTCGCTTTCACTGTGCAATTCTGTCTGCCTCCATGTGCAATCTTCTGCGGAATTAAGGTTCAATTGACGTCACAAAGAAAACAAAATACAAACCAAAACATGGAGAGGATAGCGCTTTTGTTTCCCCCGGTAGCTATCAGTTGCTATCCCCAGTTACCAAAGATTGTCAACGTAAGTTATTGCAGGTACTATCCCCAATAGCAGAAATGGCTGAACAACTGAAGTAACTGTGGAAACTGTGGCAGTTGCCAATTTCTGAGGAAAAAAGAAAGTGATCCATTTGTCTTTGCTACAGCTGCACCAAATATAATACTACTTGGAAGTGCCCTGGAGGGGGAGAATTGAAAAGTTGTTTGTTTTCACCTTTAAATTTAATGTAACATAAAGTAACTAGATACCCATCAGAAATAATGGGTGATGCAATGATAAACCAAACCACATAAACAGTTTTACGAAATCTACCCTGAGAACTTGGAATAGTACTTCCTCTATACTAAAGTAAATGTAACTGGGATTTAAATTTCAGGCAAGTTTTACAAATAAGATTCCAGTGCTGGTGATTTTCTAGCCTTACCGGCCAATGTTTCTCTTTCCAATGTATCGGAGCTGGCCCACACAGATCCTGCAGGGAGAGAGAACATATTTTATTATTAGCAGGAGATAGTAAACCTGTGCAATGGGAATCCTGCTAAATTTACTTTTGTTTTTCAGTTCTGGTATTTTTTCAAAACCTTTTCATCTTTGTTTTATTTGGTTTTGGTCAGTGAGGGATTAGACAACACTGCATCATCTGAGAAATACTATCCAGTTGTGTTTTAGCCCAAAAGGACTATTGTGTTTGCCCACTACATGCATTTTTTGTGATTTATGTCTTCATGGTCCTTCCCCCAACAGTAGATCAAAGTAAAAAGTAAAACATTTAGTTCCGGACTGTTGGCAGGAGAAGAGCACAGCACGACTGCAACAAAAGACTTTAAAGGTACACTTGGTCGTTTTTATTAAATTAACTTTTTGCTATATTCGTTAAAAATGTCACAAATATTCAGACAGTAGTACATGTGACAGATGATCTGTAATGTTTTGGCATTCGCCAGACTCTAGTGCAACTGATGGAAAACAACCAGTCAGAGCCAAGGAGTCCCTAATGCAGCTGTCAGTCACATCAGTCACTGCACGTGAGGCACTGAGGAAACAGACAAAGAGAAACCTCAACTCTAATTGGTTGTTTCTTTCAGCTGTGTAGGATTCTTGCAATTGCCATCAGAAGCACTATAGGCATATGATTTTTCACAGATTATCTGTCTCATGTATTACTGTCTGAATAAAGTAACAGTTTCAGAAAATATGACAAAAAAATCAATTTCATAAAAGTTACCAACTACAGCTTTAATGATGTTAAACTTAACAAAACACATGGTTTTACAGTAGGCCATTATGGGGTAAATACTTCTTGTCCACCACTCACTCTAGCAAACTGAGAAAGTTCATGATGTCTTGAGGGCCAACTTTGTTCCAGTAAGCCATGAGAGTGTCTGTGGACAAAAAAACAGTCAAAGCATTAATCTAGGTGTAGTCAGGTTTGAATAAATAGTTCCTGTTGATTTTAGAGGAGTCATGTGACTAAATCAACAAAACATCCTAAATGGGACATTCCTGTCTGACAACCAGTCACTTAATTTTTTGTGTAGCAGCCAAGCCAAGTTTCTGCATGGACTCTATTCTAAAATAGAAGACGGGACAGTAAGGTCATAACCTGTGCATGACGAATAAAGTCCTGATTGTACAATGCAGTTATAGATCATCACTGACCTTCTGACAAAGTTTTGACGATGTGCAGGAAGGAGAGCAGGAGGCCCTTGATCTCGTACTGTCCTAGTCTGCCAATTGGAGGCATTGGGCTGCTGCTCATTGTGGAGCCACGTCTCTGCAGCTGGAGCAACACACAAAACACACGCTCAGTGGTGAGATATGGGGTGTTTTTCATGGGGTGGAAAAAACAGTCAGCCAAACAAAATTAGCCTTTTTTATTTGGTAAGATTTTCTAGTCAACAACTTGACCTTTGAGACGGAGGTTGCATAGAGTGATGGAGATACAGCACACTTATTTAGATATTTTAGGCATTATTCTTTTTTTCTTTCTTTTTTTTTACACACACACTACTGTATGTTTTATACCTATTTTGGGTCTTATGATTAAACATTAGCTATTTTGAATATTTAGTTTCAAGCAAGTGTCTTAAAACCTCCCTCCATCTGTGTCACACAGCCCCAATTTCCTACTAAGGTGGTACATCTTTAAAAAGACATCACATATACATTTCATTTCCAAAAAAGGCTCAGTAATTTTCTAACACAGCTGGGCACTTAAGTTTTTACTAAAAGTTATTCAAACCAGGTGTTAATAGTTTATTTGTGGGGGACTATTTTCAGGTAAGAATTAATACACATTTCGTGCAGTAGTACTTACAGAACAAGATGTATGTCTAAACATACAGAAGGTGCATATCACCCTGTGCAATGATGTGACTTTTTGTTGTGTTTTTAACAGTTTTTGGACAACAGTGGAGCTCTGTGGCACAGAGGAAGAACATCCATCTGGAGTTGACTACACAGATAATAGTCATAGTAGACGTCTTCACGGGTCCAAAATGACTGAGCTGAATTCTCATGGACCAAGGAAATTTTGTTTGTTTGTTTTTGTCTAAGGTATTACAGACCTTGTCTGAAAGAAAAAAGACTCTTATGAACTCTTATGGACCCAACACACCTGTTAATTGAAACTGCTACTGAAAATTTCATTCTAATACTTTACAACACTTAACATGTCAGATGCAATACTGTTCTTACCCATCTTATTGTGTAGCATGTATTATGCACCAGAGTTCAGGCCTTGGTCCTATTTTGTTCTCCCTGTATATGCTTCTCCTAGGTTTCTTAATTAGTATTTTTTGTCATTGTTATGCAGACGATACACAGCTATACCTCTCATTTTAACTGAATGATCTTAGTAAATGCTCTACTTTGCAAACCTATCTAATGCTGTCAGGAGTTTGTTGGCATACAACTTCCTCCAGCTTAACCATGACAAAATAAAAGTCCTTAAAACATTTCTGAGAAAATACAGCAGGTGTATTGGTCCTGTATGGCTACTCTATATTGGTTGAATTGATTTTAAAACTCTTTCAGTCACCTGTAAAGCACTACATGGCCAGACTCTGCATACATTACGTTACAATACGTTTCCGAATTATTGTTTTCTCTAGCAGTGGGATCACTGAGATCCCTCAGGTCTACTGACCAAAGCCTTCTTGCTGTCCGGAAATCTTGTCTAAAAACTAAAAGTAATCATGCTTTTGTAGTTTTAGCTCACACTTTTGAGAACTGTCTTCCCTTAGCTATAAGAAATGCTGAGCCAGTGGATACTTTTAAGAAGCTGTTAATAACTCATTTGTTTCATAAGCACTTTGTTTGATAATGTTTTATAATACTTGCCTTCTGTGCAGTTTTAATTTTTAATAATTAATATTTTTATTGTAAATCACCTTGTAATTCTTGTCCCGAAAGGCACTTCATAAATACAATTTACTTAAGTTTCTCTTGTGATCAGTACTGATCATGGTTTTCTCAGATTCACATTACATAGGATGATTAACAGGCCCGAGACCCACGGTAATAGAATGGGACCCAACCCGTACCCATGTGACCATCATAAAACTTGGACCCAGGGTTTCTACAGCTCAAAGCAAGTTATACTTTTAAGACTTCTTTAATGTCGTTTGGAAAGAAATTTATTTACAATAAAGAAATTGGGAAATTTCCGAGTTTTCTTAGCGATTTTGTTTCTCACTCTGCATGTGGGATTTGACTGGTATGCTTCCCATCATGCTGAGTTTGCAAAATATTTTGCATAAAATAAACTAAGCTTCGTCTGCATTTCCGTGTAGCGTTTTTAGCCATACTGTGAATCTTTATTTAAATATTTGCATTAATAGGAGAAACATTTGGTTAAAAAAAAAAGCCTTTTAAGACTTATTAAGGACCTGCAGGGAGTGTATCCAAGAAGGGAGTGTGGCCAAGAAGTGCATCAATGAAAGCAAATTTTAACCATTAAGCTGCTGTGTTTCAAATTAACAGCTACCACAAAGTACTGAAAAGTACCCCAAGTAAATATTTATACAGATTATGTATAGTCTACTTTAGTCTGTCCTTATTCAACATCTGGCTAAAGAGACAGCGGCTGCACACTCAGCTCTCGCATTAGACTAGGGAACATGAAAAAGATTGTGTTGACATGAAGTCTGTCTCCCTCGGTATCTCGGTATGAAATGTGGTGTCCAGCAGTCTAGGAGGTCCAGATCAAAAGAACTTCAGATTGCATGTGAAATTGAAAATAGTCTTTGGCATGTGTTTGATAAAGATTCTTGCAATGCAAGTGTGCTTCCAATCTCATCACATTTAATATGCCACAGTTGCATAGCAGGAAGTGTGAAGGGCTTGATATGTTGGCCATGTGTTCAGAGAAAGCAGACACCCTACACAGAGAGGACTGTGTAACCCTTTTTTAAAAGCAATAAAGAGATGTTATGAAATGTGTTATTTGTATGATGTGTCAGGTGCTGGGGCTACATTAGTTAAGTGTTTAGTAATAAGGGGTCAGGTACTGTGAAAGGAGCTCACCTCAATGCTGTCTGGTGTCCCTGGTTCCATAAACAGAGAGCCTCTGGAGTCCTCTCTCCTCACAACATGGCCGTTCTGAGCTGGCAGACCTGGAGCAAATACATGGCAGTATTTTTAACACTGACTGAAAGCAGCACAATTAGGTATATATGCAATCACTAAATTCTTTCAAGCTCCCTGGCAGTGACATTCTGGAATTTAGGGAAGATACACTCCCAAGCACAACAATAAATTTCATCTGATATTGGACACAAAAATACATACCACATGCACTGTACTGTATATTGTGATTTCACTGATACTATTTAGCAGATAAATAGATCCTTTAAGGGGAACTCCACTGTTTTCACGCAGCAGGAGAGGCTTTGTGAAGTCTGAGAACATAACCCTAGTGACCCCCAGGGAAAATAAGCTACTGAATCGCATTTGGGGAAGTGTGTGTTGGGGATTCAGACTAGAGAGTAAAAGTCAGCACATCTTCTGCTGCTCTAAATTTTGACTACTGTTTATCTTCAGTCTCTTGTGACTTTATGAAAACACCATACTGAATTTGCTGGAAAACACTGTAACATTTTTTTGAAAGATTATTTTTTGGGGCTTTTTGCATCCAATGAAGAGGACAGAGTGAAATGGGGTGAGAGAGAGTGGGGGTTGACATGCAGCAAAGGGTTGCAAGCCGGTGTCAAACCTGCGACTGCTGCAACGAGGTATCGTCTCTGCACATGGGCCACAGGCACTATCTACTACGCTACCAATGCATTGGAAAAACGCTTCAACATTTAAAGGGGCTCTATGTGAAACTAGGAGTGCAAGAGTTGTCAGCACTCGTGGTTCACTACGTAGAAGAACAAGCTCGCAGCTATTGGTGCTAATGTGCGTATCCCTCTGGCCAGCTCATCCGTGGTGCTTTGTACTACTCATACAGTGGTTACAGCTGATATCAGGATGGCATGATTGCAGATGTGTTGTGCCCACCCTCCGATTCCCCCTTCCATTGTTTAGCATCGTTTATGCAGTGGCACCATTAGCTGCGAGCTTGTTCTTCTATGTAGTGAACCACTGCTGCTTTAGCATCCTGTTATCCTAAATTCACCTAAAACACCTATCCAAAACATACCCAAAGTAAAATCAAAGCTGTCCTTGTTCCATTTTTAGTACATGTGCATGCATGTCTCGTTTGAAAGGTCACACTCAGAGGTGTCTTCCCAAACAGTCAGAATCAGTGTAAGTGCTTTTGTCATTCAGGTACATAAGTTTCCTTAGAAACATAACAACAACATAAAACCTAAATTGATAAGAATGACCATAAGCCATTTGTTTATCATTTATGTACATATATGACAGTTTATGATGACAATAAGGGGTTAAAAACTGCTCTGAAGGTCAGGTGTCAGTGACTACAAGACCCATAGAAGAAGAAGAAGATATATTTAATTAATCCGCATGGGATAAATATTCATTATTGTGTGTTGAACTAGTGTTGTCTGAAGCACTGACTGTTTATTTCCTGCTTTTTGTTATTATTGTTGCTGTAACATCCTTCGTCCTTCCGTGGGTGCTACTTTCCTCTTGACATCCACTCAGGTCACAAGCGAATGGCATGCAGCTAAAATGTCTCATCATCACAGAAGAGCCAAGCTGCTGCTTTCAGATAGAGTGCTGCTAATGGACCGAGTTGTGTGTAACATAAATTCTGCCTCTGTGGTGATAATAATGGATCATCTGTAAACAGGAAGAGGTCGAGACCAGACAACATATGTATCGGAGCAGTGACTGTGGTTTTGAACTCACCGTGGTCTCTCTCAATTGCAGTGCTGATTCTCCTGCTGTCTGTGGAGCCGGTTGATATAAGGTCATCTCTGGAGCCCTGGACAACAACAGAATGAAGGAAGGAAATCTGACTTACTGGCAAAATGTAAACTGTTACATATGTAACACTTGCTTCAGGTTTTAGTTGAGTAAACTGGAGAAATGCTTAAACTTTATGATAGACAACATATGTATGTCTTAATTGTTTGGTGTAAAGTGGTCAGAAAACTCAGTCCGCGCTGTCTTAAGTCAGACTTTTTCTCATCTTGACATTCCCGTAAAAAGAAAAAGGTTCTGTACTATTATAAGTTTTTAGTCTTGGCTCATGCGAATACTGAAGTTCAATGACATGAACATATCAACATCCAATAACTGCGCTCTCTCCAACACCAAACAGGAAGCAGCAAACTGGGTAAATAGTAAACAGAGGGGACTCTGAAGAGGCGCAAGAACATTGACAAGTCTTGGTTCTCTAGTACTGTGGAAAAGTAGGATAATCTGGTGAAGTTGTGGAGTGAACAAAAGTCAGTGTTTGATTCAGCGTGTATCTGACCCGGCAACCAGCTTTTGAAACAGTTCATCTCTCATTCCCACGGTCTCCTCCCAGTGGTAGCCAGTTGAGGCTACAAAATCCAAATTGTAAAGTTTGTACACAAATACTGTTTATAGATATGGATTATATTGCTGCCAACTGACAAGAATACTGTCAACATGTGACGCATGCAGATGATTAAAGGCTCCTCTGTATTTCAATTAAGTCTCTCTTTTCACCTGAACAAGGACAGTCTTTACAGTACAACCGTTTTCTTAACGTAATTAACATTGCATTAGGGAGCAGACGTATGTGCTGTAAGTGTGCATTAGAAGGCAGTAACAAAGTACTATGTAACCCCACTGAGGAAATTCAGGGTTATGAGGGGACTCACATTGAGGCCGAGCCCGGGGCTGGAGGTTTGTGGCTGGGCAGACAGCTGCTTCAAGTTCTGGTAGAGCAGTTCAAAAAGTGGCAGGTAGAGTAAGCAGATCCTGGCCTGTTGGTTCTGAAACATTAAATATGACTAGATGAGCCTTTTAATAACAAATGTAAATCAAACTGCCAAACATTTAATGATGAGTGACGTTTCATTCAATAATTGAGGCACACAAAACGACTACACCTGTAATAAGAGAAGACTGTAGTGACAAGTTAAATACACATTTGTTGACTGTCCTTAAACACACAACTCTATCAGATGCTATCAAAAGGTTCCTGCACTCTGAACACTGGCTTGTTTGCATAACAGACATCGGTATCTGGTTGGGGGGTTGAGAGTACCGTTTAACCGCAGTTTATCATATGTGCACTGCAAAACATTAACTTTTCGCGTGCAAAGAATGGGGATCTGTTTCAACAGGTTGCACTGCAGGAGAGGAGACAATGTGTGCATTTGTCACATGAGTGGCTTTAACGATCTTAAATTTCTTGCTCAGCTGAGAAATGTATGCAGCGCAGACATTCAAACTAATTTACTCAATTTACAGAATTTATTTTATTTCATTTTGAGAGGTTCTATGTCAAGGAATGTTTTTTTTCTTTTAAAAATGTAAAATTATATGTTCTATTCTCTTAAAAATTAAATAAAAAGGCAAAATAAAAATAAAAAGGTAAAGTACAATGTAAAGCAAAATGCCTGTTTATTTTATTTATTCTTATTTATCTATTGAGGTCCCATGTCTGGGAATGTTCTGTTCTGTTAAAAAACAATTAAGAACCCTGGCTTTGTTCTGTGATTTCATCCTCTCTTGTATCTACTTGTCTCTTCGTCCTCCTAGTGTCATGCACCCCGTCCTCCCTCACCTTGAACGCTGTGTAGCGGTCATCCATGGCATGTTTAATAAGCAGGTTCTTGAGAACGCTCACGGCCAGCTGTCTGACCTCAGGCCCTTGCTGCAAGGCCTCGGCCACTTCTCTCAGCAACAGGCCCACCAGGAAGTGGTTTCGGCAGTAGTCCTCTGTGAGGCTGAACTCCAGACTCTGCTCTGTTGTTGGGCCAGACAGGAAGTGTCAGTGTATACTGCATGGGCTGAACTGATACTGATAACAATATGGTTTATTTGGACATACTGTTAGACTTAGGCCTAGGTGCTTAATAGGGGAAGTTTCCTAATACTAAAATCTGATAACAAGTCTTGTGTGTTTTTACTGCATCTCTTTGTCACACAGAAGATAGCAACCATTTAGAATAAATTCAGATCAGTGACCAATAATTGCTTTGCTGGTCCTACATGTTTAGTTTCCGTATGTCACTTATTACATGGGGTGTAATAAGTATTGTGCATTAAGTTGTATTATACTGTAATACAGAGGCAAACTGTGGTAAACATCCAATCATTCAAAGTGCAACACTGCAAACCAATATGCAACAGAATCTCAACAGGAGACAACATTCATTCAGACATTAATGTTTGCACACCACACCAAAAAGGAGGAATTAAAAGAATTCATTATTCATTGTCATCATTATGTACAAGGTTGTAAATGTTCATTTTGTACATCAATCATCAGGAATCAGAGAAGCGTGCCACTGGAAATGAGAAGTTGTCGTTTCAACACAAACAATGACGTACAGTTTCACAATAATGCTGTGTTAATATCAAATCAGGCAATGCATCCTCAGAACTGAGAACCCATTTGCAATTATCTTCTCTAATGTCAGCGGCAGACAGGCAGACAGAGAGAAAGAGACACAGAGAGAGAGCAGACACGAACAGCAAGAGAGAGAACCGCAGCTTTGTGAAAGATGTTACTGAAGTCATTTGAACGTTACAAAAAGAGAGTCAGCTGATTCCCATAGCAGCCAAGCTCCTCTCCTCTACAACACACAGGCTCGGGCATGTGAAGACGTTATCCTAGCATTAGTATTGTGCTGAGTGAGTGGGAGTGACAGGGTGTCCTATGAGAAAAAAAGGGGGGGGGAGCTGACAGGATGGCAGGTTAGTGCAGGCCAGAACGAGGAGGTTTGCATATGGCGGCAAACATGGTGACGTTGATGTACGGTATGGTGCGGTGAGCGTCACCTACCTACAGGGCCAAAAAGCTCCGTCGCATACGGAATAAAATCTGACCACAAGCAAAACACAAAAAAAAACAGAGAGGGAGGGAGTAAAAATAAAGAAGTTGGGGGTGAAACTGTACACAATCCATGCAGCATTTCCACAGCACACAGTTGTTTTGCTATTTTCTTGTGATTGTGTAACAAATGGTGTCAAGTGTTGGAAAACTTGTTAAGCAGGTCTTAATCAGAGTAATGGCAGGTAGGTGTGACTCATCACCTGCTAACACCTGTGTATGCATGGGCCGAACAATCAGGCAGGTTAATAGAGGGGATCAGTGTAGTGGATGCTGGTCAGAATGGGATCGGTGAGGGGTGGGGGGGTCATGTGAGAGCTTGTCAGTGGTTACATGTGTGGTAGGAAGCATAACATTTTTAACAGACTATGGTATCTGATTCTCACCTTGTACCCGCTGCAGCTTGGTACGCCCAAAAGCCATGGGCAGGTTAAGAGGGATGAAGTGTTCATGGTTACACACTGTCATCAGGAAATCAAATTTCATCTCAGTCAGCACCTGTGGCAAACATACAGACATTGATGTGCGCCCCACAAATTCAAATTTTTATCAACCGCCTCAGTGCATATTGTTAAAATATAATCCTTGACGCTGCTGACAGGGCTCCTGAAACAGAGCCTGCCAGGTACCTGTGTTGCCTTAATTTGTTAGTCAAATGTTCGGCTGATACAGGCAGAGCTGTGGGGCAGGAGAAATAGCATGTTTGTCTGTTATGAACACGCAACAAGTTGTTCAAAGTAGCTTATCAGCAAAACATGTTTAGTTTACTATTAGGCCTGTCTGTGAAAACATGGGTGCTTCACACACCTTTCCCCAAAGCAGCATAGAAGATCTACACAGGATTAATGTCACCAATTCAGTATCTGGCAGAATGTCTCCCCTTCTGTTCCTGAGTTATGACACTGAATAATGGCTATTTAAGTGTTTTTGCATTATGATGTCTCAGTGAAGTTGACCTTTAGCCTTCTGGATATAAAATGTCATCACTTCATCATTATGTCCTGGCAGATATTTGTGTTACTTTTTGTCATAATTAGTGTAAGAATTCTTGAGTTATGTCCAAAAATGTGTGAGGTCACAGTGACCTTTGACTACCAAAATCTAACCAGTTCTTTCCTGAGTCCCAGCGGCGTTTATGCCAAATTTGAAGGAAGACCCTCAAGGCCTTCTTGAGATATCATGTTCAGAGACGGATGCAAGGTAGTGATGTAAATGACAGAGAATTATGTCAGTCGAATCTAATTCAGACGTTTAATACGAATTATTGATGATTAATTTATGTTTGTTTGTTTTTCCATATAAAGTTTGTGGTAAAGTAAAGTTGTTTGAACAGTGGGGCATTCAGAGTGACAGTAGCATTCATGTAATATACTGTAGTAAACCAGTTAATGGCGGTAAGGACAGATCAGAAATATGAAACATTTTTTGCCGCCACTAGATGTCAAACAAAAACCAGAGACTGTGTTGTTTTAAGTATCTGAGCTGTAAATTCAATACTTCCACGCAGAAGAAAGAAGACAATGTTATCTCAGAGCTTTATGATGGAAAGTTTACTGTCTGTGCTGCTGCATCACATCCCCAATTGTCTGTACGAAAGAGCCCTCAGTCCACAGCAAAATCTGGGGACCAAAACATTCCCAGACTTACACTGCAAAGCATACTGAGCAGCGAAAAACAAAAAAAACAAAAAAAAAAAAAAAAAAAAAAAAAATGCTCGACTTGAAGCCAACTCAGTTAACTTAGGAGTCTCAGAGTGACGATTAGACTCTTCAACATTCAAGGGGCCCTTTTGAGGACTGAGCTCCAACTTCCCACTCCAAAAGTGCAGCTACAGGCTAGAGGCCAGCAGAATGATCAAGGTTATGTCTATACATCGTACGATAAGTTGATAGTGAAGTTATTGTGACAGGCCTTGGACCTTAGGCAGCTGCTGTGTGCTAATTTTGTGTGATTATATGTACCTTGGGATCTTTGAGACCGAAATGACACATGTAGTGGTTGACCAGGCCAAAAGCAAAGCCCCTGTTCATGACGGTCAGGCACCTCTGAGGGGAGAAAGCACTGTTAGCAAACATGCTGCAATGGGTGCCACCTCAGACAAAACAAATACATTTTACATTTACATTTTTGAGACTCAGATTAATACTCTAAAACAGCTGTTCTGGAGCAGAATTAAAAATGAAAAACAACTGCATAATAACGAGAAACTCAATACACTTTGGCTGGTACAATTTGAGGACAGAAACTATTTCAGGTAGGACATAGTGAAGAAAAATGATCTTTGATGGTTTGATATTGCACAGGTGTGTCATCAGATAGTTTGTTTCTAAATGTGTCCCAGTCAAACAGCCTTTAGTCAGTTTACATGGTGTGTTTCATGTTTCTGCATGTGGCGTCCAGACCTTGATGAAATTAGCCAGGCTCAAGTTGATGCAGCGAGCTTCCTCCAGGATTTCCATGTGACGGATGGTGATGTGTGGCATGATGGAAAGCACAAGCGACTGGAGTGCCTGGTGGAAACTGTCGGGAAAGCGCTGGGCCCGGGGCATCTAATGAGATGGTCAGGACAAATATGTTACTATACACTGCTTGACGGCATCAGAAAAGTAATAATGTCAATCAGAAAGCTTATGAAGACAGATTACTGGTATATAAATACACTTAGGGGTATACATGCTCTCTAAAAAGACTGCAGTTTCTCTTGTTCTTAACAGCAACATACAGCTACAGCCATGACTTTGCTTGCTGCTGTCACTGTGGGTCACAGCCCAGATGGTATGCAGACCCAGGGCATTGGAATGTGGAATATACACACAGCTTAATGGATCACTTTGTGTCTCATGTCCTTTCTTTGAATGTGTGTGAGGTTTGGCAAACTGTGTTGACATATTTTGTTACACCACATGATATAAAGTAGATCCATGCCAGATGTAGACATTAGAAATTTTTGTAGCGTCACAAGCACAGACCCACATTGTTTTACACACAAAAGTAAAAAAAAAACAAAACAAAAGTGATAATAAGCTGCTCAATCCTGATTCTGCAAAGGAAAAAGAAATCACACATTACCAACCTTAATGCGGTTGCCTTCTTGCAGGTACTGGGCCATGGATTTGGCCATGGTTTCAAAAAAAAACCAGGAGTACTATGGAAAGGAATAAAATAGGAATGCAGTTGGATTACCGTGTATTTCCAAATATGCTAACCAGCTTTCCTGGAAAGTACAACAGAGATAATGTTACAGTACAAGCAGCTGCCTGTTTATGGACATGTTCTCTGGAGGTGATGACAATAGAACTAACAGAAATGGTTTGATGAGCTATGTTTTTGGTAAACATGCTACCTGCTGTTCAATATTGGTACTGCAACAGGACTGACAAAGGGAGGTAAAGGCAGAGCACAAACCTTGAGCAGTTTGTTGCTGGTGTTAAAGTCTGCAGTTTGCTTGAGGGTGGCTGTTACGGCAGTGGCCAGCACCTCATGGGTGGTCACTGAGTTCCCTGATGCAAGGTTGTTGGTCACAAACACATACTAAAAAGATAAAGCCAAAAAAAAAAAGAAAAATGTTATGAGATTCTTCTGAATCTATAACCCTTATGGCAGTGCATATGGAAGCCCATTTTCACCAATGTGATAAAGAAAACCTTTTCTAAGTAATTTTAATGATAAACTTTCTATGAAAAATGACATAGCCAGTCTTGTCTTGAGACAATGACTGGCAACAAGTATAGAAATATAATGAGAAACCTTCTCAAGATGATGATTTAGTATCTCAAAATAATTAATAGTAAATCTTTAAAAATTAAATATCTCAAAATTATGAGAAACTTTCTTTACAAGCGTTACTTGTATTTCAAAGTAATCAATAAATACTAAATACTAAAATGAGGAACTCTCTCAAAATAATTTGAGTTTTTATCTCAAAATATTAGTAAATATCTCAAAATTATGAGAAACTTAAAAATATATTAAAAAAAGATTGCATCTCACAATGATGAGTTAATATCTAAATTAGTAAATATCTCAAAATACTAAATCATTAATTTGAGAAAGCTTCTCATTGCTTTGCAATACTAAATCATTATTGTAATGACTTAAAGGATCTTTTTTCCCATCACATTTGCTGAAATGGGGCTTCCATAAGAGTTTGTGTTTATAGATTACCTTAACAAAAGAGCGCAGGTAGTGTTCGAGGCCCTCCTCATGACATCTGGAGACTACATGTATGATCACACTGGAGGCACAGAGCAGGGTTATACTGTGAGCATTTTTATCAGTATTGATTGGTACAATCTGCCGCTACATTTTACAAAAGTGAACAACTGACCGCAGAGAGTTAACAGCAATCTCATGGGTTTCTTTGGTTGCTGCTGTGAGCACCCCAAACAGCTGCATCAGCACCGTTGGTAGGAAGTTGATGATTACATGAGTCTCCATGGCATGCAGGCACTAAAGGGAGAAAGAAATACATAGACACACAGGAATGTCATGTAAAGTTTACTCAACTTGGGCTTCAATTAACTTTTACAGAAGATACCAATTCTGCGCATTGGGGTCTTCAAGAAGGCGATTTTAAAGGCAAAACTATGATCAACTTTGGCAGTAAGACTAAACTCAATATGAAATTTCCCTTCTTTATCAAAGCAGGGACCAATTTAATTTAATTTAATTGCATGTGATGATCATTAGATGTGAACACTTACTGAAATCTAGATTTATGTAAATGGAAAACAACACAGGTACTGAAATTAAACCTTGAGGTACACCACAGGCAGTGAAAGCTGAATAGATTGAATTGCAGATGCTTTCCTGTAGTGTTGGAGATTGCTGGGGGCAATAAGGAGAAATAACAGCCCAGCCCGAACCCCCTGGGTCAGGTCGGCATTTTTATAAACAATGACTGGTGTACAGCTACAGACGTAGTTGAGAGGCACTGTTTCCCGGACTTGGAATACACAGCGGTAAAATGCAGGCCCTTTTACTTGCCGAGGGAGATTATAGCCATCCTTATCACAGCTGTTTACATTCCACCACAAGTGCTGGCCCAAAACTAGCCCAGGAGGAACTGCATAACCAGTTAAATGATCACCCAGAGGGCGTGATAATTGTGGCAGGGAATTTTAATCATGCTGAACTCAAGATTGTTTTACCGAAACCCCACAAAAATGTACATTTCCCAACCAGAGAGAAAAACATCCTAGATGAGGTGTATACAAACATCTCAAGGGCATATAAAGCTGCACCATCTCCACAACTGGGCTGTCTGACCAAGTCTCCCAGACACTGATCCCATCCTTTAAACCAGTCATCTGCAGAAACAAACCAGCCGTGAGGACAGTGCAGGTATGGAGGGAAGAGGCTGTGGTAGCATTACAGGGCTGTTTTGAGCGGACAGTATGGGAGGTATTCTTGCAGGGGGCTGATTTGGAGGAGTATACTGCCAGCGTCCTGGACCATATTAATTTCTGCACCGACACAGTATTGAGCACCAAAACCATTAGGATTTTTTCTAACCAGAAACCCTGGTTCAATTGCACTGTGAGGTCGGTGCTCAGGATGAAGAACACCGCCTTCAGGTCAGGTGACATGGTGGCCTAGAAAACTGCCTGGCGGGGTCTAAAAAAAGCCATTAGGGAGGCCAAAGGCAGGTACAGGCACCACACAGAGTTTCATTTTGAATCCCCAGAGTATGTGGAGAGGAATTAGAACCTTAACTGATTACAAATGTAACACCACCCTGGTTAGAGATTTCCCAGACACCCTAAACTGCTTTTTGGTCCGCTTTGACATGCAGCGCAGCAGGGTGAAGCCAGATAAAGCACAGCCAGAGGGGAAGCAGGCACTCTCCAGCGTCACCAGGTGAGGTCCGCTTTAGGAACAATAAACACCAACAAAGCCTCCAGCCCAGATGGGGTGTCCGGCCGGATACTTAGGTCCTGTGCTGACCAGCTGACAGGGGTTTTTAAAAATATCTTTAACCTCTCCTTGCAACAAGCCTTAGTACCCATCTGCCTTAAGTCCACCACCATTGTACCCATACCTAAAAAGTCTGTGGTTACCTGCCTAAATGACTATCGTCCTGTTGCCCTCACTCTGAACGGTTGATATTGTCAAACATACAAGCCAGCATCCCTGCAGACCTGGACAGCTATCAATTTGCCTATAAAGGGGATCTATCTACAGGGGATGCCGTCTCTATCGCACTCCATGCAGCCCTATTCCAGTGGGGAACAGGACATCATCCACCATAATTCTGAGCACAGTCGCACCCAAGGGGTGTGTGTTGTGGACTTTAGGAGGTCCAGGAGGACCACACAGTCCTCACTCTCCATCAACGGGGAAGAAGTGGAGAGGGTGGACTCCATAAAATTTCTACGAGTACACATCACCAGGGACCTAACATGGTCACTCAACACCTCTGACCTGGTGAAGAGGGCCCAGCAGAAGCTCTTCTTCATGAGAAAATTAAAGCACGCCGGCCTACCCTCACCACTGCTCATCAACTTCTATAGGAGTACAATAGAAAGTATCCTGTGTCAGAGCTGTACGGTGTGGTACGCAGGCTGCACAGTGGAGTGCAAGAAAGACCTGCCACTGTTGGCTAGGTCAGCACAGAGGATTATAGGAGCTGCGCTCCCAGACCTTAACTCGGTGTGTGAGGACCGCCTGAAGAGGAAGGCGACATCAATCAGTACAGACAAAACACACCCAGGGTACCACCTGTTTACCCCTTTACCATCAGGGAAAGGATACCGCACCCTACTGGCTCGAACCACAAGACTGAGGAACAGCTTTTTCCCCAGAGCTGTAGCCTCAATCACCCCAGCCCCGCACCCTGCCATTCCCTTCTGAGAACAGCCTTGTCAGTATGGATAGCAAGTTACAGTTGTGTGGGTGTGTGTGTGTGTGTGTGTGTGTGTGTGTGTGTGTGTGTGAGTGTGGTGTGCATGCATCTGTATGTGAGAATGTGTCATGCCAACCCAATCATTGCACTTTACCTGCATCACTGTATGTATGGTATGCTGCTATTGTCTCCAGCTGGACTGCATGCACTTTACAGGCTGCTGCCTATATTTATTCACCTGCATTTTAGGCATCTATAATATTTATAATTCTCGTCTTGTGTATAAAGAGTTGGATTGACTGTATGTGTCTTCAAACACTCTGAAGAAGGCTCAGGGTAGGTTGCCAAATTCTAAAATCCTGGCTAACTTGGATGTCCATCTTTCTTACTTGGATTCTCCCAAACGCTCTGACATCATTGAGTTGGTTAATAAACATTCTGCACTGTTCTCTGATGTGCCGACACGCACAACCGTTCTTCAGCATGACATTGATGTAGGTGATGCTGCTCCCATTAAGCAGCATCCTTACAGAGCAAATCCTGTTAAGAGACAGCTTCTGTGTAAGGAAGTAGATTATTTGCTGCAACATGGTATTGCTGAACCTAGTGCTAGCTCCTGGAGTTCCCCATGTCTGCTTGTTGAGAAGTCAGATCATACTCCCCGTTTTTGTACTGACCTTCGCAAAGTCAATTCTGTCACCAAGCCTGATTGCTACCCTCTTCCCCGATTGGATGATTGTATTGATAGGGTGGGATCAGCAGTTTCTGTCACCAAGTTAGACCTTTTGAAAGGTTACTGGCAAGTCCCTCTTACTCAGCGAGCCCGTGAAATCTCTGCTTTTGTGACACCAGACGATTTCTGTCAGTACACTGTTATGGCTTTTGGAATGTGGAATGCACCGGCTACTTTTCAGCGTCTATCTTGATGATGTGGTGATTTACAGTTCCTCCTGGTCTCAGCATGTAGCTCAGCTGGAAGAAGTGTTTCACAGGCTTGCTGTTGCCAATTTGACTTTGAATCCAAAGTGGAGGCCATTGTGAACTTTGGAGTGCCTGGTTCTTGGCGTGATTTGAAACGGTTCCTTGGTATGGCGAGTTATTATAGGAGTTTTTGCAAGAACTTTGCAACTGTTGCTGCCCCCTTGACTAATCTGCTTAGTCCAAAAGTACCTTTTGTTTGGACAGACATGTGTCAGTCTGAAAGCACTGTTGGCTAGTGCTCCTGTTCTCGCTGCCCCTGTCTTTAACAGGCCCTTTAAACTAGCTATTGATGCAAGTGATGCTGGTGTTGGGGCTGTTCTCCTCCAAGAGGATCCATCAGGGGTAGAGCATCCTGTGTGCTACTTTTCGAAAAAGTTTAACTTGCATCAAAAACACTACTCCACTATAGAGAAGGAGGCGTTAGCCCTTATTCTAGCTCTGGTTCATTTCGGTGTTTATGTTTCTTCCAGCCAGACTCTAGTGGTCTACACTGATCACAACCCTTTGGTTTTCCTTAACAGGATGAAAAACTCCAACAACCGTCTAATGCGATGGAGTTTGATCTTGCAGGGGTTTAACATGGACATCCAGCATGTGAGTGGGAAGGATAATGTTCTCGCAGATGCCCTTTCAAGGTCGTAAGTGTATTTATATTAGTTCGCACATTTTGCGGCCTATGTGGTCGTCTAACTGTAAGGTTGCATTTGAGCAACCTGCTTATGGGAGGGGGTGTTATGTCCAAATCTGATTCTTTTTGTTTTTCAGGTAATCAAACTCCCCTCTAGTTTCCCTCTTAATCACTGGCACCTGCTGGGAGGACTTTAAAAGCCCAGCCAAGCTCCACCCACTCTCTCTCTTCCACCATGCAGCCTGGGCCAGCTTCATTGTCACCAGCCTCCATTTTCCGCTTTTGGTTATCCTTTATTTCCTTTTGTGCAATAAATGTTACTTTAACTGTTACACATTGTCTGACTCCTCTATGTTGCTTCCCAAGAGCCAGGGTTGTAACAGTGCCATGCAAAAATGATTTACATATACATTAGTAAGCCTGTAAACTGATCCCTGACTGCGCACTGCCTCACAGTATCTCACCTTCAGGTATTTGATAAGTTCTGCTGGGCTGCCCTCTGATGTTGTCCTCATCAGCTGGCAGTGCTGGAAGAATTTGTGAAGATGCAGGTCCTGTGAAGGAAACCACACATTACTATCATCCACATACAATCTCTTCATACCAACTACCTTAATGCATACTGTACATGTATGTGGGTATTCAAAGAATGATTAAGGAATGAAGTGTTGGACCTGAGCATATATTGTTGATGCCACGTGGGTCCTCACTTTGAACAGCGTCTTGGCATTTTCCACCCATTTGATATCTGGCTGAGACTGTTGGAGTACACACACATTTTTTTATGGACATTGATCTAACAAAAGACTGACTCAGATATCTGCAGTATTTTATTGTTTGATGTCAACTCCTCTGCGTATCTATCCCCTTTCATTTTTGCTTGACCATTAGTGGAAACTGGAAAAGAAAGAGGGGACTGTAACTTCCTCACTGAGAATTGGTTAAAAAACAGGACTGTACCTTTCTGGTGTCCTGACACAAGTATCCAGGAGGCAAGTTGGCTGCTACAGGCAGCTGGAGCTCTACAGACTGCATCCTCCCGTCTTTTAGCAAAGGCATCCAAGAGTAGCCCACTGGAACACATGAGAGCAGCAGTGTTGGTCTCACTGGGACTCATTTATCAGGATACATAACATAATATAACAAAGCCAAACACACTGGAATTTAGATAAATAAGGAAACTACTGGAATCCTCTGAGAACATGAAAACTGTAGCCAGCAATGTGATTTTGGTTACATTTTTTTTAATAATGCTGCATTAAAGGAGACATATAAATACAGTCAAAGGCAGAGACAATTCTACACAGACTCACCCAGTGACTCAACTCCCTCTCTCTTCTTGCTGCTGGCCTTGCTGCTGGACTCACAGCTGATATGGTAAAAGGTGGCGAGAATGTGGTGTTTTTCATGAACGTGGACTGGCAGCTCAATCTTCACCTGTACACAGTGGAAGACATCACCTTAAATTTAATTCATAATTGCATTCATCTCAATGCCATCAGAATAGGAACATACTGATACCAATAATGAATTTCAATTTAGTTGTGATGCAGAGTGCTACTTAAAGAAACATTACAACTTGTCCCCCAATAAGAGATTTATTTGACAAATCAAAACAATATTAATTTCATACTTTGTTGGTCATACTGAGGAAACTTTATCACTTATTGTGATGTCACTCTACTTTAGAATACAACTCCAAAATAAATGTCACTCACGTTTCTCATACAGTGCCTTATTTTTTAGAAACATGTATCTTCAGCACATTTCACACTCTCTGTGGTCATTTCCATTTTTGTGTTGCTTATTTTTTGCCAAACAAAACTGATACAAAACTAATTGAACGCAGGGCGTCGGTGGCTTAGTGGTAGAGCAGACGCCCCATATACAAGGCTGTTGCCACAGCGGCCCAGGCTCAACCCCAGCCTGTGGCCCCTTGCTGCATGTCACTCCCTCTCTCTCTCTCCCCTCACACTCAACTGTCCTACCAATTAAAGGCAAAATGGCCTAAAAAATAATCTAAAAAAAAAATAATTGAAAGTAGGGCATCTTGGCCTGTATGTCATTCTACTCTCTTTTGACTTTGAATAAATATTAATTAATCACTTAGAAATGTTTGTTTGCATACTGGATTGTAGTGGTATTAAGCACTTCACACATTGAACACGTGATGAAGTATTTGTGAATCCCTGAAAAAAACAAATTATCCACCAGGGGGCAGCACCAGCAAGGAAATGTATTTTCCCTGTCTTGCACATGCTGATTTTCTCACAGGAAGTAATGGTAGAAAAAAAGTGTGGCACACTCTGGCTCTATGTGAATTTCTTTCATTTTGATGACATTTCGGCCTTTTGCCCTTCTTTAGGATCAACAAACATTTCTCAGAGGAAGTGACACACTGAACTGACTCCCAACTAACACATCTAGTAACCAACATACTGCTGAAGAATGTCATGAATGGATATCACAGCTCTCCAGTTTATGACAAGAGTGTGAATCATTCATTCAGCTGAAATAGTCTCTCTTGGGAAAGTCAGAGACTTCCATAAGATTGTGACAGCCTTTAATGCTGGTGTTCTGAAATGTCAGAATTGTCTGTGCATTAATGATAATGACCATATTAATAATTAGTTATGACTTGGACTCAAGTCAGACTGGAGTCATAAACTTGATGACTAACATAACACCTGACTTGACAAAATCAAAAAAGGACTTGCAGCTCAACTTGGACCTTAACACCAACAACTCATGACTTTAATTGGACTTGAGCCTTCTGACTTGAAATACTTGATACCTTCCCCCAAGCCCAAAGATTAAAGTATGTTATTTTAAAAGTTCACAGATGATCCATTTTGTTTATACTAAGGTATCCAATCAAGTTGCAGGAAAGAACCAGGAAGAACTAATGTTACGTTGCTGGGCGCCAGCTGGAAAAAAATATACTAGAGATAATACTGTTCACATACAAAAACTACAAGGTGGTCAACAAAGGGCAAACTGCAGAATGCAAAACATGTGGGTTGAAAATTACAGACGGAGATGCAACAACTTCCAACAAACTTGTTTTGACAAATAAATATAAATTTTAAAAAGTATCCATGATTTTTGAAAAAAACAAAAAAAAAAACATTGTTGCTCTGCTGTTAAAATTACATTTGGTGAAGAGCATATTATTACTGGTTTAGGACTCAAAATTTCAAGTTTAGAACTTAGGACTTGACTCAGGACCTGTCAGTGTTAACTTGGGACTTGGCTCCGGATTTGAGACTTACTTGTGACTTGCAAAACAACAACTTGGTCTCACCATTGTTAGTAAGAATCATTGTTCTACAGCATTTTCAGTGTACTCAAAGACGATGCTTTATACTAGTGGTTCACAACCAGGGGTACGGTGACCTCAGGGTCCTTGAGGACATTCCAAGGGGTCCTCAGAAAAAAACTGAAGAGTTTAATTTCAATTCACTATAGAAGTGAGCCCAATGTGAGAGTCATAAGAGTGACTATTCTGATCATAGGTTTAGCTTCCTCTACTGTTATCTCCTCAACTGTAGTTGACAACTACAGAATTCTGGCCTTAATCATATCTGCCAGCCGAAATCTTCTCAGATGGAGGCGCTCTAAGGAAAACTCATCAAATGGGGGTCTGTGACCTAATGTGTATCAACTATGGTGTTCTAGAAACAAAAATGTTGAGAACCAGTGCTCAGAGAATAAAAAGATTGTGGCAAAATATGTTAAAAAGATAAAGATCGTTGTTGTCCTGATTGAGCAGGAATTCTCTGCATTGTGACTGGAAGCTGAAGCATGTGGAGGTAAATCCCAGTGAGCCTGTCTCTGTGTGTGCATGCGGGTGTATGTGGGGGCTCTTAAAATCCTAATCCATTTGATATCAGGGCCATATGGACCCCCTCTGCTCTACCTCTCTAACAGTATCCTGTCCATGCCTCTATAGCTGAGCTCCTGGCTTCATGTGCGTGTAGCGGGGTCTCTGACTGTTTGACCAGTCTAGTGTGAGATCACAGCTCTACCCGGAGACTGATTTATGGGATTATCTCAGTGCTGGCTGAGGAATTTGAGGACAGAAGAGATTGCCTCTAAAAAAAATCTAAGGCTCTAGGCTGTTTAAGGATAATAATCCAAGTTGTTGTTCTCATTTCCTCATTATCTAATTCAGTGTCAATGACCTAAAGAATGAGTGTTTCCTCAGCTTGTTTCACTTTCTGAGTGATGTGAAATTTGAGCCTGTCAGGATAATGAGAAAGTCATCTCACCTCATCGTAGAACTCTGGGCTCTGATTATGGTGCAGGACGGCTGCGTAGGTGCTGCTGGTGAATAGTGAGTCTCCCGGCTTGCCATAGATGCACTGAAAGATAACCAACAAGCACCTCAGTCATCAAACTCTAACCCATTTGATGTCAGGCCACAGCAGTGAGTAAGTGCTCAAAAATCTGATTACTGACAACATGTAGAGAAAACACTGGGCGAGCTTGTGAGCTCTTCATCGTACGCATCTTTGAAGCACCAACAGATTAAACAAAGAACTGAGAAACCAGTGAAGGGAACCTGAAAATATCAAAAAGGGCCTCATCATGAAAAACTATAAACATTCTTACAAAGCACTGTTTACTTTATTTTAATGAGGCGACAGTGCATTGCCTCCTCTGCTGGGTGATGATGACAGAAGACCAACAAACTCAAAACAATTACAGCATTTTGACTCCACATGAGATGATCTAAATATTCATTTCTCTTCCCAAATGGCAACTAGAGCCATTAGCACATGTGAATATGGGATTTTTCTTATGAATGCACCCTCAAACTCCAGGAGAAACACTGCATAACCAAAGCTCTGTTTCATATCTGTGTGAAATATAAAACTATGTAGCAAGGTCATGCTTGACCAGATCAGGATATTTCTAATGAGGGGTGACAAAAAGGGAAGAAAAAAACTTCTGTTCTGATGGCTGGTTTGATGCTGTAATTAGGATGCTAACCGTTGTAGTCATCTCTAATGAACAATAATGAGCAGTGCTGGCCAGAGGAAGGACAGAGTTCTGGAGCAAACTGATTGAAATTAAGACTGATATGAGCCGAGGTCAGAAAAAATAAAGCTGGAGCCTCTGCAGGAGGACTAGATGAACCTGGAGGATGGGAGAAGACAGGGTTCAAATTCTCAGCTCAGTCTGGAAGGAAGCTGGAGGAGGAGGAAGAGGAGGAAGAGGGGGGGTTACACAGATTTCAGCAGAGATCTATTGTTGCGGTCAGAAAGTACGAGGGGACTGCAGGTTTGTGCACGGTGGTGCATGGTGTATGTACCGCCACCACCGGAAGACCAACCCATTCAGAGGCCCTCGCAGCAGTAAGTGTAGGGACTGATGGGAGTCCTGATTAACCTGAACCAGGATGAGGGTCCAGGTGTGGCAGGGGGAACTACCTCGGATCTTATCTGTCAGAGAGTCCTGTTCATACATGTGCTGTGTCACACAGGACCAAAAAGCCAACATTTTCTACAGGCTGCACTCACTCCAGTCAACAGAGGAAAATGTTAGCACTGTGCATTTCTGCAAACCATGAATATGTCACATTTGCCTATATATCATAGACGTTTGTTGACGTTTCTAAAGTGACACAGCAATTAAGTTGACTTTGTCATCTGGAGGTGGAGAGGATGGTTGATGGTGTGATACCTAGTGAGTCAAGCTGTGTTTCCAACTCCTTTTCAGACACCAAGCATTGGTGTTTTGTAGCAACCTGTTGCTGTTGCTCCAGCAGGGATAGTGCCACGAAAAGCAGTTGTTTTTTACCAAAACACTGCTGCTTTCCCAGCAGCAATTGTGCCCCCTAAACTGGATATTTTTCCTACCATAACCAAGTGAGTTTTGTGCCTAACCCTAACCACACATTGACCACAGCGCTGCACAGTGTATCAGCTACATAATAACGTGCAAATGTAACATATTCATGGTTTGTAGAAACTGGGAGCTGTCGTGATCACCACAATATTGCAATACAGCGCTATTGACAAGCTAACTTCAAAAGATGGCAAGCAGCTGCCACAACTGCTATGTTTGTTTCTTTTAATTCGCAGGAGCATTGCATATTTACACACTGCAGCCACTCATCCCTGAGTCAGGACAAACACCACAAAGACCAACAGTCAAATTGCTGAACAAGGGGGAAAAATTAATACTGAACCCAGAACGTCAGATCCATCTCTCTCCCTACATGCTTCAGCCCTCCCTTCATCCAGAGCAAGTTCTCTACCTTGTGGCAACATTTTACTTTGGCGGATATTCTGTGTCATGGCAACCAGACATAACCAAAACATCTCAACTGAAAATATGCTGCTTATTGCGCCTCCTCTGTGCTCTGCATTTAACAATTAACAAGTACTGAATTTGCTTTAAAACTAGGTCATTTTAAAAAAGAAACAATATACCTAATGCTAGTCTGACAATAAAGCTTACTCATAAAGCACTAAAATCACCTTTCAACCACACTTAATAATTGCAGGGGAAATTTCTCTTCTTCTTTTTCTTTTTCTTCCCTTCCCCACTGTAGCGATTGGGTTGCTGCACTGGTAGAGCAAGTCATTTTTATAATTATTCAAACAACAATTTCAGGTATCCAAACCGTAAGCTTAAGAGTGTAGGTTTGACTGGTCAACATTATTTATAGCAAAGAAAACAGTTTGAACCCGCAGATTGAATGTATTTTCAATCCACAGCCTCTGGGAAATCCCACCTTCTTCAATGTTCACGTTCCTGTTCCCCAAAGCTTCTAAAGAATTTCCTCTCAGTCAGATTTGTGTCTCATGTAAAACCCAGAGCCTCCCCGGGCTTCTGCTGCCTCTGATTAAAATCTCCTGAGAGGTGTGTTGCTGGCTCCTGATCACTGTTTGTAAACACGTTTCTGCCTCGCTGTACTCTAGCATTGTCTGAGACCAGACTGCACAGTATCTGAGGTATAACACGCATGACTGCATGCTGATCTGCCGGTCTGGACCGACATAATCAAGGGCATCAAGTGTAAATGTTTTGGCTGTTGAAGTCAAGGAATTTGTGTTTTCCTCCATCCCTCTGGAAAAGTGAAAAGAAAAACAATCCGCAGGGCTTTGATGACTGTTTCCATCCACAGATATTTGACATGTGTGGCCAGAGAGGAATAGTGAGGAAGAGAAGAGAGAAAAATAGTGACCATTCATTATCTTTTCCTGCCAGCTATAATAACCAGCTTCTGGAAGCGTTTCCTTTCTCCTTCTCCGGCCCCTCGGCTGCACTCTGACTTCCAATTCGTGAAAAGCAATAAAATGAAAGGTTTATCATGTTTGAGATCTCTGCTATTGATTAAATATCACTTGGGACATTCCACAACTTTTCATGACAGTATTGATGTTTGTGCGACCTTTACACCAGAATTTGATGATAATAAAGTGTGTGCATGTTTCATCCCACAAACCAACAATCCTGTTCTTTCTTCTTTTACCTTCTGCTTCATTTTGCTTTGTTCACTCTAAACTTTATCTGGACTCTATCATCTGCCTTTTTTCCCTTTCTGCTGTATGTTCTGTAGGGCTGTACCCAAATATTCAGATATTTGAATATTCGTTTCCATGGGTAGGTATTTGTTATGAAAATTTGGTACTCGATATTCGTTTTTTTATTTACTTTTTATTTTTTTTAACATATTTTTTTGGTCACCTGTCTTTTTGTTGTTGGTAAATGTAGGTTATGAATAAAAATCAAAACTTTTAAATTGCATTGTTAAAAATTTGAAAAATATAGTATAGTCTACCAACTAAGCTTGTGCACATGGCACGCTTGAGCGCACCCGTCTGAGGCTGTGGATCAATGCCAAGTTTTACTACTTTATCACTATTCCCTCTAACTTGTAGCTGTTTTTTCGTTATCTTTTGAATTTATTGTGAATTATGGAACCATTTTTGTCAACGTTTGTTTCCCCCGTTTTGTACAATAAATTATTGTTTAAAGTTTCAACAAGTTTCTTTTGGAGTACGTGACACAAGTGTGTTTTGAAAACAACCGCGGACTGTCACCTGCTTAACGCATCAGTACCTTCAGATGCCATGAAAGTAAGAACTTTACTTTAGTATTTCCAATTGATGCTTAATTATACTTCAACTCCACTGCATCGTACAGGAAAATGTATTACTTTTTACTACACTATATTTGTCTGACAGCTTTAGCTACTATTCAGGTTATAGTTTTTCATCCCTACTGTTTAGTGACAACCACAGATTTCCAAATTTGGGTATTTTAAATTTCAATTTTTCCAATAAACTAAAACTAAAAAGTAAAATTATCCCATTTCTTAAGCAAAATAAAATATTTTAAACCCCTCCTGGATCAGCTGGAAAATGCATCTTCACAAAGCTAACAACAGCTGTTTTTCTGCAACCATGAAAAGTCGAGAGACACTCGGTTCTCACTGTGGGATGGACCAATGGACGATGCTACTGTCCATCACTAATGGCAGTCAGTGATTGACCACTGAGCCCACCACTGCGATTTAAAGGTGTCCTCCCTCATCCATCCTTCCACCACAACACCAGAGCGCAGATTTGCAGTGGTGCTACTTGGCACTTATTTGTACGTTTTTAAGCAACGGAATTTGTCGCCATTCTCATTAAGACTTGCCTCGCGTCACTGATCAATATCTGCACACATCCGCTGGGCTGTGTTTTTTATTTTTTAATTCTCTGGTGTAAAAATGTTGTGGGTTCCAACAGATGGGTCAAAAAGTGACAAAGCAGCATCCCGAGTAAGCTATAGACAACTTACAGACACATTGCGCACTATAGTCCACCTTTTCCTCCCTTCTCTCTGTCACTCTTCCTTGAACTCACACGTTGTGGCGCTCAGTCTTGTAGTGTTTTCTCTGTCCTTGTCTCAGTCGTCGTCTTAGTCCTGACAATGGTGCTACTATTACACATAAAGCTGGCAGTTTGTGGGTCTGGCTCAGGTGGGTTGATTAACACAACCACCCACCGTTGTCTGTTATTTCGGTAGACACCACCCAAACCAATAGTGATACTTCAAATATAAGATGATCTTACAGAATATGATGCATTGTTGAATGTATAAAGGAGTTAAAATGTGCACAGCCTTAAACATCTACTGATAATACTTACATACTTTTACTTAAATTATGCTGCAGGATTTTACTTAGAACATAGTGGGGTATTTCCACAGTGTCTTATTAGTGCTTCTACTTATCATGTCTGGTTATTGACTCACTGTTAAGTCTTATGGCTGCTGCACCTCAGAGTTGATCTCATCTAATTATTGTCACCAGCTAATGTCTCATTACACCTGCCTGTAGGAATTTATCTGTGTCTATATCTGTTATGTGAAGCATGCCTAAGTGTCAGTAGCACTGATGATAGCCAAGGACTGAAATCTCTTTATCTTTTTTTTTTTTTTTTTTTGCTTTCACTTTGAGCACCTTTTTAAGGTTAAGTACACAGACTATTTTTGCACTGATCGCAGCCTGCGGACCTTTCTGTGGCTTTCTAGCCCACTTACATTGGTGTGCAGATATCTTCTCTGATGTCCTCTCTAGTTATTGACTCATACATCATTTTAACCGTATTTTTAAAATCTTATATTAGCCCTTGTGGCCCTTAAACCAGATGAGAAGATGAGATATGCCCCAATCAACTGACCTGTGAGTACACTCCTACATCACAAAGTCAAATGCGTGTATCACCTACATATAAAGCAGCTTACATGTTACAGTTCACACAGTTCACACAACTTACCTTTAAAGGGGCTGCACCTTCTTCATCTGTATCTCGGAACTGGATGCACACTGCAATGTTTCTTGCCTGACGTGGAGGAAATATCAGAGTCAACAGAAGCAGCAGAGCAAACAATCAATGAGTGTGACTGTCGCCCACCAAGTTAAATCAGTAATATGTGCTTCATTCAGGCAGTGACAATACATAAACCAGACCCTCATCTAACTGGTAACCTTTTTATCCAGCTTCATTTTGACTCACACACCTTGGTGAAGGTCTTCTGGTTGTCGTATTTGAGCTGCTGAGGGTACACGTACAGTTGGTTCTTGTAGGTGGTAAAGGGGTAGTTGTACTTGGCCTCCTCGGGGAGAAACTCCTCGACCTCCACTGACACCCGCTCGCAGCTGTCCTCAAAGGGCTTGACAGGAACATAAGAGGAAGTGACCGTATCTGTGGGGAACAGAGTGCACCAGTTATGGAACAAAATCTCTACTGCTGTGTTCCCGTTTCTTGTGCTATCCCAAAAATTCAAGTCAGTGTCATTCCGTACACTGCAAATACCCAAACTGCTTGTCAGTGCAAACTCACATACAGATACTGATTACAAAAACAAGGCCATGCATATCAAATGCTCATTAAGCTGCACAGAAAGCATCAGTTAGATCTTATTTACAACCATCTTAACTCCCTCCTGGCAAATCTTCATAGTGCTTTTTGCAATTGCTGCAATAAATGCAGGATGCTATGGTTTATCCTTATTACCTTCTAAAATTCTAAAATTCTAAAATTCGACCTTTAAAATGATTATAAGGGCTTTCTTTCTATTCTCCATTGTATAATTTGCATTCTAGGAACAGGAATATTTTGTTTGTGTGTGGTGAGGGAACCACAGGTTTGGTCTTTGCACTTGTTTCTATTGTTTGACGGTTATCTCGGTGATAAAGAAACTGAAGCTTATTCTGACTGGTTTTTACACACCGCAGTCTAGATCAGATCATCAGCAGCCGCGGCTAACTACAGCAGGCTCACAAAGCTGTTTACTGCAAGTAATGAAAGTCACTGAATCTTAATATCTTTTTCTAAGCAAAAATTAAGAATGCAGGACAGCTCCTTTGTACTGTATCGACATTGTGCTGTAGTGGTTACTGTGTTTTAAGGGCAAGCACGCAACTTCTCTGTTACAGACAAACAGACAAAGAAATGACAACGTACTTGAGAAGTCAGGTGGGACACACTCAATGGTGACATTCAGCTGTCCAGGGATGGTCTGAAGCTTGCTCTTTTCAGGCCTGACAGGGAAAATAGATACAAAATAAGAACAAGATGCGGTCAAGTCTGAATTTAGAACCTTTCGAAATTTACGAAAAGATATTCATTTACGGGATAAATGCTTAGTTAGCGATTTTAATATGACTTGAAAAGGCATAAATGTGCAAGGAAGCACTGGCTAAAATAGCAGAAGAGTGGTGCATGACTCACTTCCTGATGTCGGCCAGCAGCTTGATGATGTCATCAGTGGAGATTTTGCTGCTGTCCTGGCGGTAGAGAGGAGAAAACTTCCCATCCATGTCCAGGCTGCCCTGAGCGTCTTTGAACACCTGCCTGAAAACACATTAGAGGATGTGTGACATTTATGCATATACATTATAATTGAATGGACTTTAAGGTTCAAACTTAAAATGCATTATCTTAATATCAGGATATCTTTAATGCATTCATATTCCAAAGATGATTCCAAACAGATTCATTACTGGGTAGTATTTGGACTCATGGATTATTCCTGTCTTACTTGGCAGCCCAGGCGAATGGCATCCTGTACTGGCCCAAGCGTTGGCATGTTTGCTTGGCAGCTTTGAGCACCTTCTGAGCAGTCTGCGAGACATGAGACAGGACAAACAGAAAACCAAAATCAAAACAGAAGGAAAAAGGCGACAGACAGAGTGTTAAACTGGAAAGCTCGCTGCTGCTTTCTTCAAAGGAATACTTCACCCGCCAAATGGCCATTTGTATATCAGTTTACTCCTTGTGAGTTACATTGAATTCATGAAGAAAACTTTTTTGAACAAGCCTCCACGGTGAACAAAGATTCAAAAACAGGGGTACATTCCTCATGAATCGAAGTAATCAGCGTCTATGTTTAACAAAAGCAAAAGCAATTTATGGTTTCATAGACTAATTAAAGCCTGTTTGTCCAATAAATTAAGTTCAAATTGTACTTGTTTTTCGTTGTTGGTCTATTTACATTTCTATTCTTACATTAATTTTTTTTGCGAGTATTCGAGTACTCTTTGAAAAGTGAATGAAAGTACTGAAAATATGAAAGCTATCTGAAATGCCCATGTCAAACTTGTAGGCCGATGTGTTTTAAGTTGTACTGTTTTAGTGAAAATGAATGTGTTTGGGAAGTACTGCGCAGCTGACTCGGATTATACTGCACAAGTTGTGTGTGAGTAAACAAATGTTTTGACAGAATTTAGCTGTTGTTAAACATGGACGCTGATTGCTTTTTTTCATGAAAAATGTTTGTCCTTCTTGTATTGTCTGTGCAAGAAAAATAAAAGTTTTCTTCACAAATTTAGTGTAAAACAAAGTGGGTAACTGATATAAAAATGGTCATTTTGTAGGTAAAGTATTCCTTCAAATGAGCTTAAAAGCAAAAGGGTGCAGTGGACCTTGTTGATGTCAGAGGTCTTGATGTAAGGCTCTGCGCAGTGTGTGATGCCGTTCTGTAACACCTTCTCCACACGGGCCACCAGGAAGATATCTGCATGAGGGTTAGTCACTGAGAAGATACCCTAAAGGAGAAAGGGAGAGATGAATGAGGCGGCTAATTAGAGAAGGGACTTAATGATATAGTGTGTGACAAGATGCGGATGTATGTGTAGCAGACTGTGAGCTTCCTTTCTTACAACCCTCCATACAGAAACCACTTCATCCTAACTGCTGGGTACTCAAATAAATAGTCAATCGTCATCAGTAATTCAAAACTCGGAATGTCTTTTCAGTTTTAAATTCATCCGCTGCGTCTCTACAAGGCAAGTGCAGGGGAAGTGGCTGCTGTTAGCTGAAGTTATACAGGAAAACCACATGGGGCTCACAGCTATTTTTGGTCTGGCGTGAAGAGGCTGTCTTTAAGCTTGTAGTGTCAGTTCACACAAACAATCTCGAGGGGACAGAAATTGCGTTCAGACACAAACCATGCAGCTGCAATGAAACTGAGTGACACTACTGAGGAAGTGGCTACACCATATTTGCAACAATTACATCAAAATACATGTAGACATCTGAACATTAGTAATAAAAATCTCAGAGGAGACTAACACAGTGCCAGTCAAACAGACACACTCCCTTTTTACACTCCAAGCCACAGCCCTGTCCATCCTCTCCCATCTGATCTTTAAAGTTTTAACACAACCACACACAGCTGCTTCTGGTTTCAGTCAGGCAATATGATTTGTTGCCCTATATTTTGCAAAACAGGGTGGAAAAACACTCCTAAATTCAACATTTTGCCATCACGCTTCCTGGAATAGCTCGTAAACAGTGTCACAGCGCCTCTCTGCAAACATGCAGCAACTGCTGGTTTGTAGCTGGGAGGGAATCCTTAACATTTGCACTTGGACATATTACATTTGTGTATTATGTAATGAAGTGGAACAGAGGCTATGGCCTCCCGAGAGTGGCTGATGCGGTGGAGACATATAACAAGTGGAGGCTCTGTCCTTGGACCACGCCCAATGCACCTAAATTAAACTGTGGTGTGCCAAGCTATAATAGCACACTAATCACAGAGGTAGAGCCTACTGTGTTTGTATGCATGTGTTTGTATGTGTGTGTTCTGCTGGTGGAGAACTTTCACAGATGTCGGCTGGCAGAGTGTAACACTGAGTCCATAAATTAGACTTGGAACAGTTCTTTTATTTTATGTCTGCAGCTTTCAAGCTGCGTATATCAGTCTGACCTTCTACTGGTTGCTTCACTCTCTATTATAAACATTGTTTATGCTCTGAGTACTTGTTTGACCTTCTAGTATTCATCTTCTCACTAGGCATGAGTGTGATTAGTCAACTAGTTGACTCTGGTTCTAATTTGGCACCAGAAATACTAGTCAGTTTAAGTTGATATTTATTGATGTACACATTTAAAGGATAACTTTGACATTTTTTAAACATGACCCTATTTTTTGTGTCAAAAAGACTCACTTAAACAACAATTTTTGAAACTGGTCCAATGCTGAGACAGAGGGCTGCAACCAGCATCAGCACAGAGCCTGCAATGTAACCAGAAGGGGCAACTGTGCACCCTCACCCCTGGACGTCAATTACAAGTGGTAATTTTTGCCACAAGCATTCTCAGATTATACGTATCTGAGTTGTCGCTTTACATTTTGCTTGATACGGTCTGTTTGTTACTGTGTCTAAAGCCCTGTTTGGACGGGATCAGTTTTACATAGGTACGTTGGGTAAAGTAATAATTACCAGAGATTTTAGTCCCGTCCGAATGTGCCATGTCAGTAATCATTACCGCACGATGTCAGTGAAGATTACAGCGGCTTTTATCTTCTGTAAAAGGGTCCCGGAAAATTACCTCAGGTAATACTAATCCCGTGCGAATAGACCAGTGTGTAGATATTTCGTCATATCCTGTTTACAAGTGGGGGTTTTTTCACGGATGTTCAAGCATGGAGGCTCTTGAAGAATCACTTAGTTTTGCACTTCACAGTCGGACAAGTCCATGTGAAACCTCAGGTACTGTGGGCCTAGGACGAACATAATTCAAGTGTGTTTGAGTGTGGTATGCACAGGAAGCAACGTCATACGCACATGACTGGAGGGGACGGCGGTGCATGAATGAATTTACCCCTCCCACTTGTGGTAGTTTTACTGATATTTCTTATCCCGTGCGAACTGGCCATTAATATTACCAACGTCCTGTGGTAAAGTGACATTACCCCACGTGCCCATGTAAAACTAATCCAGTCCCAATAGGGCTTTAGTCTTAATCGAGGAGAAGTCTCATACATTCTTACAAGGTCGAGCCTGTCTGTGGAAAAAATTAACTTCCCTAAGTGGATGTACAGTGAGGGTGCACAATTGCCCCATCTGGTTGCAGTCCTTTCTCTCTATTCTGGATCAGTTTCAAGAGCTGGTGTTCACATCAGTCAGTTCAACACAAAAACATGGGAAATGGGGTCCAGGTTGATACAAGCCAAAGGTACCCTTTAAATAACATACTGACATAATATGCACTGCAACATCATTATTTCCTTTTTACATGTAGCAAATTGTTGTCATTCTTAGTAGGATAATTTGCAAAGTGCCACACATTTCACCAGCATTTACAATAAGATTTAGTTATTAAAAAATGTGACTAATGATTTCAAATGGTTTTAATCATATATGCAATAACTTTTTCTAACAGTGTTTTACTTTATAGATTAAATTGTGGTTAATTTTGACCTCATTATTTAAATGTTTTCTTACTCTTCGACCAGTCAACTAGTCTAAGTTTAAAACTTATACTTAAATATCCAGGAAATTGGTCATTAGAAACATCCCTGCTTCTTTCTTAAAGGGGACCTATTATGCTTTTTCGTATGTTGTGTCTTATATATATTGTCACAATAAAAGATTTTTAAACTTGGCCAAAGTTTCAAATAATGTGTGTAAACGCTTGTAGAAGTAATCCCTGAGAGTCAAAGCCTCTTCGTTTCCTACAGTTCTGAACACACTGTTTCCTTGTTTTTTTTCTGTCTGGCTACAAACTGACATCATAGTGTGATGTATTTCTTAATATGGTCATCTGTTCCAGGCATGCCACTACAAGTGTTAACATTACGTAGCCTACACTGCTACATGCAAGGAAACATGTCAACTCGGTTGCCAGTGTTGTAAATTTCCCCCAAATTTGGGAGCATATTCTTGCTGGAACATGTCTGGATGTATTTAAGCGCTTTTATTAGTGGTTTCACATGACAGAAAGTGCTGCTATACTAAGTAAAAGTCATTTCCTGTCTGCAATACACTGCTACATGTAGCCACACGCTAATGTCAGGAAAACATGTAAATTTTAATTGCCGGTATTATTACTTTCTTCCCCATTTCGGATCAGATTCCTGCTGGACCACATACAGTTGTATTTAAATTTAACTGGTGATTTTTCATGGTAGAAAGTGCTGCTATTCTCTGTTACAGTCATCCCCCAGCTGCAATTGTGGAGCAAAGACACTGAGATATGGAAGACCCAAAAACATTGACCAATTAGAGCAGTCTGAACCAAAAGACAGAGGGTGAATACAGATTTTCTAGCACAGAAAGAATGAGGAAAATTAAGAGTTTTTTGACCACTCAAGCATGTAAATATGTTCAAGTAGAAACATTAAATACAAGTAGAACCTACAAAAGAGAATTATAGGTCGTCTTTAAGTAGTTTCTGTTTTCTAACTGCTGCTGTGATAGCCCAGTCAGGTCTCCCACCATGGAAATGGAAAGTGAGTATCTGAGTACGTTTTATAACCTAACTGCCGCTAATTTACAACAGGCACAAGTCTTGCTGTGTGACTGAGGGGAGTAACAGGCTGTGTGTGTGTGTGTGTGTGTGTGTGTGTGTGTGTGTGTGTGTGTGTGTGTGTGCTGATCTCACAGCACCTGCAGGAGTAGAGAGCCTGAGCCAACAGTAACAGTCACACATGGGCATTATTATTTCCGCAATGAACTCTTGACTAAAAATTCAGCAAAGAGAAGTGACAAGACATAAAGCTTACATCAGCAAACACTGAGCTGATGTCAAACTAGCAAACCAAAGGGATTCTAAAATCACTTGCAAATGTTTGCTGAATGAGCTAAACGGAGGTCTCATGGCTCCATTCAACGTTCCTAAAGGCTGGATGTGGACCAAGCATTGTCTGGAGACACGCTCACCATCTTGAAATACTACAATGGCATGAAAATTGAAAGCACAGCACATGAAAGGGGGAATAGAATATGAAAAACATTAACTGTGTATTTGGATAAACAGCTCCATCATCATAATGTCAGTGAAGTCCTCTGACGCAAGAGGAGAACAGGGAATCCATCATCTGGTCACTTATCCCTTGTCCTACCCAGGCCAGCTGCAGTCAGAATAGGAACACTGAGTGGTGTTACAGAACGTCAGCAGTCTGTCACTTCACTGAGCTCTCTACAGACATTTACAAAGCAGGGCAAGACGGCCTCAGACCACAACTTAACAAGGTTTGGAAAATGTAGGGTGTAAATGAAGTTGCAATGGTGATTGTGATGTTTCAGTTTCAAACCTTTAGTGTGTTTTGGCTTCAGAAGAGGTACTGAAAAGTCTTCTGAGGACATATCACACAAGGGGGTTTTCTGTAAATATAACCCTTTGAACTACACTACATACAGGTCTGTGCTGGTGTTTCAAGTAGTCAATTTATTAGTGTGTTTGGATGGACAAAGAGATAGAAATGTATTCTTTTAAACAGATTGCTTTAGATTATTTGTTTCTCTTTTGTATGTCTACTTTTTTATACGTTTTTATTAAAAACAATTTCAACAGACTACAAGAAATAACTCCACAGCACCAAGATTAACAGCTAAAGACAAAGTTGGTAACATCTGACTTCTAGCAGTACCTAGTGCTGTAAAGCAGACTTAACGATACAAAGGAAAAGCAAACTACAGTCTGAACTAATGCTCATTTTCAGCAAGTTCTTCATGTGGTCTACTTGCTATGAACACCAGAGAAAAGAGCAGCTACAAGAATCATGAATCAGTTTCCCATCAGTGAAACATCTAACCCAATAGGATAACAGGGCTGCCAAAACTCTGTCTAATACAGGATGTTGCGATCGCAACAGTTAACACAAAGTTCACCAATCCATGTTAACTCTGTGCAGTCTCATGCATAATGCCACCAAACATACTTCCTTTTTTCTAGCTGTGAAGATGTGGAAATGTGCAACACAAATGTCTCACATTTGCTGACAAAATTACCGCTAAAGACTGTGCAAGGCATCCCCTGATGTGATGCACTAAAGCAGAAGCTTTGCACCGCATGCACCATTGTGGTGGAACACAAGCCAAAGCCATCAATTGACAAACACTTTTCTACCACAAAACACACTCTGAGAATGGCTGAAACGCTTAGACAACACAAGGCAAATCACCATGACAGAGGCTGCTGCATCCATACCTATTGCACGTGTTGAAAGCATCGAGCCGAATTAGATTATATATGTATGGTTAGTGGTAATGTTAGTGTTTTATGAAGCACAGACTTAGAGCAATTCCGTTTTATTCTCACGGGAAAAAGTTGCCTTTGATTTTTTATGAATTATAAAATATATAATTAATTATAAATATAAATTAATTAAAAAAACTGCAAATATTTTTTTGCAATTTTCACTTGCTCCTACAATTTCATTGCAAAAAAACATCTAAAAACATTGCAACATAAATCACAATCCCGGCCACCCTCCAAGACTAAATAAGCAAGCTACATCTACAGAGTCCATTTGATATTTGCCAGTAATAGAGTGGCATAAACCTAAACCAAAACCCACCTTCAAACTCTGCCTTCATTTTGATCTGAACTACATACTAGGGTTATCATGATATTTCAATTTCAGTGCCAACAATACTAAAATTCTGAAAACGTCAAGGCACAAATTTTTCTCCAATAGGAGCACTATTCTACATTGAGCACTGCACGTTTGTCGTTATTTTCTGGTCACTGTGAGTTGAAAATTGGCAACTTTGCATTAAATGTTTCACTGCCACTGTTTACCCAGCTATCCAATCACAGTGGACAAGGGGCGGGACTAATAGCTAACCACAAAGACCAACCGTTACATGTCACATGTACAAGTACTGAACAACATCAATGGAGAAGAAATATGTTAATATACAGTAGGCTATATCAATATATCAAAATAATGAGCACACATAGACTAGCACTTTGCTTTCGAGGTAGACCATCAGGGATTAACAATAAAATTCAATTTAATTTCATTTAAATGTGTGTAATAATGCAGTGTACGTTTTAAGTACACAGGATTTACTGTTTTGTTTTGGGGGGTTTTCTTACTGTGGTATCAAACTGGGTATCGATCTCATCGTATCATACAATTTCACTGGTATTGGTATCAACTACTACATTTTTGGTATTGTGATGCTTATTACACACCTGAAAGGTTTTGTGACTGCATCCTGCACGGTTGTGATGCTATCGCGTTGATAAAAATCTGTCCGCAGACAGACAGACAGACAGACATATCAACACCTGGCGAAGAACTTAAAACAGTGTCCCTGGAAGTTCCTGCTACAATAGGTGCTACTAGGACAACATTTTGATAAGATCACACACACACACACACACACACACACACACACACACACACACACACACACACGGACTCACAATAATGAAACACTGTGTTATTCACACCTTGATCTCTGATACAACAATGATTCAGGTTTCACACCCGCTTCTGACGAGCTGTTCACCATCGGCGAGTCAGGTGAAGTCATTTCCTCTACCAATCATCTAATCAAGTCCCTACCTGTGTGGGGAAGCGCAGCAGAGCCTCCGACACCCTCTGAAGGACAGGCAGGCCATTCCCTTTCGCTGAGTCTCCGTTCACCATGACTCCACCTCCCCCTCCACCCTCTCTGACTCCTCCTCCCCCACACTCTGAGTCGGATGAAGGAGAGCTCTGGCCCGAGGCATCAGCCAGCATCTCCCTGACGCAGGGCGGGTTGAGGTCGACGTGGAAGTCGGCCGAGATTTTGCAGCTCTTGGAGACATCGAAGAGAGCGAGGCTGATGAAGAATGGTTCCACCTGGGGTTCAGCAGAGACATGGTTAAGGAGTTTTCCACACTTGAATTCATCAGCCAGGGTTTGTGTATATACCTGGATTCATTTACTGTGTATCACATATCACACCAGCTTCATTTAGCCTAAACCCATTATTATTCAGAAATTTTAGGATTTTTAGGACTAGACATTGGATGAGTAACATATAACAGAAAATCAAACCAATAGACAAAACCCAGTGTTTCCCATCCCAAACGTGGCACTTCAAATTAAGAGTCTTATCTGCCATGCTACTCTATCTGCAACAATTCAAATGGTAGATTTTTTCATATTTTTTTTTGAGAAACACTTGTCAAACAGTAAATTGAGCCAAAAGACATAAGAATAAATATTATATAAACATAATAAAAGTACTGCCTTTCTGCATATCAGACTCCTATTAGTTCATCCCTAGTTTGGGAGCAAATGTTGGCTCTGAAGTAACGCTGCCCACACATTTCTAAATGACTGTGCACTTCTGCCAGGATGGATGGTTCCTGCACGATGGACAAGCCTAACTCCATTCAATAAACATTAAATCTAGCTGTGGAAGAAAGGGAGAAGAGGAAGAAGGGGAGGGTTAGAGTGTGCGTGCTGCTTCCAAACCACAAATATGAGCCAGTTCCATTCTCCTACCAGACCCTCTAATGCACCAACTCAATGTTTTATGACTTCAGTGATCCGCTCTGACAAAGGCGGTGCTCACACACGCGCCAAACTGCTGTCTCATGCTGCCAGGAGAAGCTCTCCTTCTTGCATAACCTAATCCAAGTCTTTGATTATTTAGAGTACCAGAGTTTAAAGCTCAGGTGATTCTTGCTAACGTTGGCCCTACACCCAAACTACTTTTCAAGCTCCTCACTGGCACAGACAAATTTCCACTGTCGGAATTAAATCATGAGAGTTTTACTTAATGTCTAGCATACACTGTAAGACGCAAAGTCTGACACATCTAAAGACAGTGTGAGTTTTCAGTCACACAATATGTAAAGATTTTGCAAAGACTGGGGATCTTGCAGAGTCACTACTTGCAAGACTACAACTATATTCTTTTTGAGATTATTTTCCTTCCTGCTCCTGGTGGAAAGTTTTTACGCCAAAGTCCCTTTGCGAAATATGACATAATAACAATTCCTTATGTGTCCACAGAAACATGAAACTCTCGAAACACAAGATAAAAGGCGTCAGATGACAATATTCTTGTCAAGCCTGCATCAGTAAAAAGATCAAATGTATTTGAGTACAAACTTTACATTTTAGATTGCTGTTGCATTACCTTGTTACCAGCCTCTGTTGGTTAGCTGCACTATTTCAGTGGAAGGAGACTGTGGGAATTAGAGGTGAACTGTTTCAAAAACTAAAATTTCTCACCAAGTGCTAGTTTGTGGATCAGACACACCCAATTAAACACCAACTGTTTCCCAGTTGACAATGTTCATATCATTGAACTTCCCTATCTGCATGAGTCAAGACTTAAAAACTTAAGATAAGATCATACATGTTTGATTTTGTCAGAACATCAATATGAGAAAAAGGATGACTTAAGACAGCTGAGACCAAGTTGTATGACCAACTTACAACAAACAATCAAGATCACAGGAGCATGCACCAACTGAGGTAAAACTCTCATGATTTCATTCTGAAACTGGAAACTTGTTTGTGACATTGAATCTGCTTGAAAAGTCGTTTGGTCCGAGGTGGCATTAGTTGATGCGCCCTCCCATCTGCTCAATCGATTTGTGTAAGGCGGTCATAAAACTCTGCGCTGCCTCAAAATGTAGCTGTGTTGCTTTCTGGCCTGGTTACTTCCATTGCTTCCAGACAGCCCGACATGAATTATGAAGGTGTATTATCTGGGGCAGCGCAGCAGAGGGTGATGATGGTGGAAGTTGTGTAGTGTTAAAAGGGGGACCATGCGCTGTGATTAGATATGCTTAAGTGCATACAGAAAAAAAATCACTGGAGATTTTTTTATTTTTGTGATGACTTTTTGAAGGACAGTTAGGTCTTTTAGTTCTGGCGTAAATGTGTCTCTTTCTTTTTAAAAATCTTGTTAAAATTGATTCTATGAATATAAGGTCATCTGTTTCACCATGAAAAGTTAGAGGTTATGTTTATCATTAGTAGTAGTTTATGGCAAAGCAAAGGAAGTAGTAGTAATAGTAAAATTAATCTTTTTTGTACAAGTAAGGTGATGACATACATTGGTGAGAACGCCATCGCCCTTCTCACTGACGCAGCCCTGGAGACTGAAGGTCAGGTCGTGGCAGCTGACCACGATACGACGGCCAAAGCGCTCCTCAAATGGCTTCACGTCTGGCTCGATGCCTGAGAAGTCCAGCCTCTGGATATTAGACAGGAGGGAGGAGAGGAGGGGGAAAAGGAGGCATGAAGGCAGGAGATAAAACAACAAGAGAAAGATTGATCCAGTGGAGAGGAGAGAGATAAGTGAGGATGCAGGCAGTGAAATAAGGAAGAAGACAAAGACGAAGGAAACCGTGGAGATGGTAGAAAGGGGAGGTAAGATCAATGTGAATCGATGTGAAATAAATAAATCATAGGATAACCATGTGTTGAAAGAAGCATGTTGTATACCTGTGTCTCAGGATCCAGAGAGAAAAGCTTTTGTCTGCCTTCATTCCTGTTGATCTTATTGAGCTGGTCAGTCTCTCGGGCGTACTGCAAACACACACACAGAGGGAGAATTTAAAGTAAAATGTATCAGATATTTAGAATTTATTTAATCACATTGTTTAATTATATGATGCATTTTAAATATTTATCAGGCTAAAAAAGTAGTATCCCACACAATAACTGGCCTACACAGTAGACTGAGTTGCCTCTTAGTGTTTCTCTGCAAGTAAACCAGCACAAATACAGAGACAGAGTCAGACAGAGACAATAAGTCAGCAGACCCAGACAAAAGGAGAGGCAGGGCATCTGATGGAGACAAACATATCAAACCCTCAGGTCACGGTAACAACCCTTATCCATCTCCTTCCCCACTTCTCCTCCCCTTTTTTCTCTGTTCTCACTGTGACCAGCCTGCAGGCAGACAAACTCAAGTGATCTTGTGCGTGGAGAGCGTAGAGAGAGGAAAAAAGCTGTGCTGGCGTAGCCCAGAGCAAACGGCAGTGAAACAGCAGCACAGAGGGCTTTGTTGTCTGCCTGTAGCTCTGGGTTCATAGACATATTAAAACAGCACAGTCTCCGTAGAATACACACTGCTGTGCTCAGGCTGAGAGAACTGACTCTAACACACAGTAAAACAAAGAGCTGCTCGTCTGTGGCTCTTCCATCATTGTAGACATTTATAAACAAGGTTATGAATGTGGTCTGCTGCGAAAGCTCAGACTAATTTTTGACATGAGATATGTCTTCTCTTGTTATCATTAAATTCTTATAAGACAGCCTTTTTTTCTTTTTAGAGATAATACATAATTACATTAATAAAACTGTCCTAACTGATGTAGACAACTATCATATCAAATACAAAAAAAAATACATTTTTAATGTGAAATCTTAAGGGAACACTACACCCACAAAACAACCATTTGCATATTAATTAACTCGACGTGTTGAATTTGTTAGTGGAATTTGTGAAGAAAACTTTGTTTTCCTCACATGCCTCCATTGTGAACAAAGAATCCAAAAGATTCTTCCAAATATTCTTCATAAATGTAAGTAAATGCAGTCCATGTTTAACAGCAGCAAAACTATATCAGCACATCCATTTACACACTCTCAAACAATGTGTGCAGTGTAATCCAGTTCTCATTTATTCAGTAAAGGGATAATTAACTAACTGTTAAACCATTAACCACTCATACAAATCCTCTTTACTGGTGGAAAGCATCAGCAGATTTTTCTGTTGCTGCCTTTACATAGAGCAGTAAGTTTAACATCTGCCTGGTTAGCACGAGCTATCAAAAACAGTACAAAAGACATGCACATCCCAATGTGCAATGGAATGGGTGTTGGACCAAAGAAACACCCCCCCAGCTTATCAACTGATGATTAATGATCGGTTAACAATAATCAGTCGCAAAGAAAATCTAGATTCTAGATAGGCAGATAAGCCCGTCTGAATCAGTTAACTAACCACGCATTCATTCTTCTTACCTTCATGAGTTCAGGGTGTAAGCTCCTCCCCAGGCTCTCCAGCAGGCTGTCACCTTTACCTTGGCTGGAAGTGTCGTCATCTGATTGAGAGGGACAGTGACCATGAATAAAAATCATCAGAATGCACCCAGTCAGACTACAAATCACACTATTTCTAATCCGGTCCAATAGAGCTCTGCACACTTTCCCTAATGGCTTCCTGTGTGGCTGTCTGCAAGTGTTGTTTCCTTGATGGATAAATTCATATCTTACAGTCTACTAGCCACATAAAAAAAAGGCCATTCACTCTTCTGCTGACTCCCAGGTGACTGATGATGGACTGAGTGAACCCTGAGTGCCGCTCCATCTTTCTGAACGGCCTCCCAGTCCCTCATCAGCATCTCTGATCAAGCTATTGGGTTTCACTGGAACATTCTACAGAGTATATTATTATATATAAAAAAGAGGGGCCCACAGATGCTGGCAAGACATCCGCAAACTGCATAAAATAGTTGGCATTGTTCCACAGCTCGGGACAAGCAAAGGGTTCAACTATTCACCATAATTGGCCCCTAAAGAAAGACATGCTCGAGAGAATTTAGGACTGAAACTAAAGAGTGAAAAGAACGAATAGAAGACCTGAAAACTGATTCCTGAGCTTTGATTTACCTGCACAGCTGAATATCTTTTAAAATAATTTACAGCTGATGTGGAAGCTTATATCTCTCTACTGCCTGCAGCTATAGGTATAATATTAAGCCTATTTAATGCCTCTGTATCACTGTAATATGGAAACCATTAAAATGTCAAAACACAGGGCTCACACTTAAATTCAACAGAGTTTTGGACTCCCTCCGCTGCCAGGGAGAAGGATTATTTTAACCCTGGCTACCACTAACACAGACTCAGAGCTTAGGTTCAAAAATGCTGTTATTATCATCATAGCTAAATGGACCATGACTCTGCAGCAGTTTTTCAATGAGACTATAAATAATAGGTTGACTGAAAGATGATCTTGACGTGCGCATCTCCCGAGTATGTTCGTTTTCAGCTGTAGAACTCACCCAGGGCACAGTCCAGTGTCTCTGCACCATTCCTCCTGTCCTGGCTGGCCTCAGTGCTGCTCTGCAAAGCCTGTCTCAGTGTGACCACCCAGTCCTCCATCTCTGCTTCACTGTCTGCAGCCAGGAAATGGCTGTAGCGTTCTTGCATCTTCAGCTCGAAGCCATTACGGCGCATCTTAGGGCTCTGTGAGGAGGGGAGATATTTTTTGATTTGATATACTTCGAATTTTTGTTTAACCTTCTTCCCCAAACAAAAGACTGAGAATGATAAAAGTTAAACCTATATTCTGGTAAGGAGGAGTGCTTAAGTTTGGGGCAACAAAACAGGATTTACCCTGGAGATTAATATCACTTAAACAATGTATGTATTTTTCTGATCAGTACATTTTGTAAAAGGCACCTCTATAATGAGCATTGTGCTCACACAGTGCTCAAGAAGGATTCAAGCAAAAAAGGTCCTCACAAGCAGCTGGAAAATGAAGCCAATGTAAAATTGCTGAAAACTGCAATTCCTCTACTGATGACTTGAAAAACTGTTTTGGTCTCTATAGCTCATTTCAACATTTATGTCTACTGTACAAAGGAGAATTTTTATGCAGTTTACCTGTTTAAATGTTTTCAGGGCTTACAGTTAAACAAAATTAAGGGAGTAGCAGGAGCTGTTACGACTTCAGTGTGTTTCAGTTCATGAATGTTAATTGTAACATTTTGGTCACTTAAAAAAATGTTTTGTTCAGCGCTGGTTGTACTGAAAGACCCTGTCAGATGATCAGTTTTTCCAGTAAGTACATATTGTTTAATGGTTGTAAGCCCTTTTAGTGCTATTGAAAATTAGCATTAGCATTAGCACAGTTAACCACAGCACTGAATGCACTGTGCTAAGTCAGGTAGCAGCTAGTGTTAGGGTTATCTCCACCCTCTCGTCGACGTATGGTAATTTCTCACTCCAAAAATCCAAGATGGCTACGGCCAAAATGCCAAACTCTTGAAGGAAGTTTAACATAGTGGCCAAGCCATGTCACTACAAATTGCGGGTCCATCACATGATGCCATGGGGCCCAAAAAGACTATTTTCCCATAGAAAAAAGAGACATCTCTGAATCAGTGGGTACATTTTCTTTAGCATTACAACCCTGCAAAATGACTTCACTGTCAGAATTTAATCCATGATTAGGTCCGACAATATTTAAAAGTCTAGAAGAGTGGCACAATTAAATCATTTTATCACCTATCAAGATGGTGGAGGGCTAAACCAGTGAAAGTCTCTTGAACTTTTTTGGCTTTATGCACTTTCATAGCAATGAACAAAGCCCTGCCTGAAACACTGTATCCAATTCTCTTTATACATTCATGCTACAAAATGGGAGTCCACAAACCAATGGTTGACGTCACAGTGGCTACATGTATTATTCTTTTCAGTCTATGGTCCTTGTTGTTTGTTCTTACACCGGGTCATTTCTCTGTGAAAGTAATGTAAATGCAGCTGTCTTTAGTGTGAAAAACATGATTTACATGTCAAACACATCATACCCCACAAGCCTCCACATTAAACCCATCAGCCAGAATGAGTCTCCCGACTCTTCCGATTCATCTTCTGAATGTGTTCATCAAACTGAAAGCTTCCTGGCAGCCTCTCCGTTCAGTGCAGACCTGAATGAGGTACCAGCCTGTGCCATGAGCCAACAGCAGCAGCCCCTTGTAATCCGTTAGAACGGGACTTTTCTGCCCAGGTCAATGGAATGCAGTAAATCTGTCCAATCAAAGGAGCTAAAAGTCTCTGGAGCGTGGCGAGACAAGGAAACACACTGACTTTCACGAGGAGGGGATATTGTGCCAAGAACCAAAAACTCACAGTGGGCACACAGAGAGATGCACCAAAAGGAGTTCAGTTAAACAAGCAGCATGGCAGATTGAAAGCTTCAGAGTTGTTGCTGCAACTGTCAGTGCAGTCTTCTCAACTGTGCATTTGATGTTTCTTTGAGCCCCCCCCCCCCCCAACCCTGTATACCTGAATAACATCTATGCAGGAGTCCAGGTAGATGGATCCTTTAGTTTCCTTGCAGTTCTTCTCATCCTTGTAGGAGTTGAGGATGTAGGAGCCGTCAGGGAGCTGTGACAAGTAGAAGTACCTCCTTTTGAACACCTGCAATTCACAGGGATGGAAAGCAAGTCAGAGATTCATATTAACAGGCTATAAACAGCTCAGAACAGAGTAATGCAGTTTAAAGTGTGGCTTCTGTTTTTGCCTGCAAATTGCTCAGGAACGATGCTGCAGATAATCACTGTTATGGATGATTTTTCAGACATACTTTTTATGCATTGATCTGTTTTTGACCGGCCTTTTTCTCATTTATCTTAATGCCTCTTTCTTTGTTTTATCTTCACAACACTGCTTTTACTAAATGCACTGTTTAATGGTAGTTTTCTTTAACTTCATAAAACTTTTTGTCACCACTGACAAGCACTGTAGCAGATTTCTGTTATACTATAATTTACAGACATAAATGCTAATGTCAGAGCAGCTGTAGACATTGACTATAATATATAGTACAGTATGATGGGACAGATGCAGAAAATGAGAGAGAGCTGTGTAGTTTTACTGGTGTACAACCCACAAAGCAGAACAAAGAGTTGCCACATCTCCCCAGTTCTACTGTGAACTCTGTGTTTTGCTGTTGTTGTTGTTTCACTTGTTGCTGTTGTGTTGTATGAACAACGGACAGGAGGTCTGGTGGTGACTCACCCTCATGGAGACAGACAGGCTGCTGTTGATGTTAGCTTTCTGAAGCCAGCCCTGCTTCATGATGCCTCCCCTCTGGGAGCACAGCGATGATGAGTCCTGACAGACACAAACACAAACACAGACGCTGGAAATCAATCAAGACAGACATTATTGTGCAGGTTCATTCACGTTAACTGTTCTTATTCTTATTAAGTATCACAGAGGAGTGGTGTGGGGATGGCGTTTTTATGTTGGCAAACAAATGTTTATGATATTTACATGTTTTGTTCAGCTAGATAATTTTTTTCACAAATGAACATCACTGTGTAAATGCAACTGCCAGAAGTAAAAAGATTACATTAGGCCAGGAGTGAATAGTAACACATGACAAGCAATGCACATGAGTGAAATAGTACTTTTTTTATTAAACAAGTACTTTTCATGTTCCTTTTATTAAAAAGGGTACTTCTACTCTTTACTCGAGTATATTTTTGAGCCAGAAATCTACTTTTACTTTGCTACATTCATCATTTATACCACACATCTAGTCTGCACAAAATGTGGGGATTGAGTGAAGGTGCAGAGAGCGTCTGAGGAGCACCTGAGTTGTCAGCTGAAAGAAACAGAAGCACCACCTGTCCTTTGACCAAGATGGGGCAAACCCAAACAAGAAACAGCTTCCAGTGATAATACCTGACCACACCTGGCCACAGTTTTTATACCCAAATCTAAAAAAGACAACAATCACATGATGAAGTGCTTGCTGTGGCTCCTGAAAAAAATCCACTTTTAAAACCTCCTCTTCTAACCTCCACAAGCACATTGAAGAAAGTTCTATATACTGTAGGGGTTCACTATGTTAATTTTTCATGTGTAATGTTAATCTTTAATGTTATGATAAGGAAGAGAGGGGTAGAGAGGATGAGATGGAGAGAGTGGAAGATATTTCTCAATTATATTGGCTATCATTACTTGTTTTATTAGCCTACCTGCTCTACTTCATTAAAATTCATTACTTTACATTAGCCTGCGCAGAAATAACTTGTACTTTGAGTAAATTATTAACCAGGGACTCTTTTACTTTTACTTCAGTCATTTTTAGGGGAGTTGTTATACTTTTACTTGAGTATAAACTTTCAATACTCTACCCACCACTTTGCTATAAATGAACTACACTGCGTTCACATAGTAACTTCACCGTCACCACCACAACAAGGCTGTACAGTCGTGTTCGGTGTGATGATGTTCTATAGTTTCATATAGCCACATGTTAGCAACCACCTTTTTTTTTTTAAATCACACGAAAGCTTCAAAATCTACCAGTGGGATATTTACTGATGTATTTTATGTTGTAGAACAAAATGTTAAAGTCTCTTAAGTGTGTGTTAACCAAAGACCTTATTTTAGGCATCCAACCAAAAAACAAACAAACAAAAAAAACAACAACATTAACTTCAAGACGAAGGAACCAAAAGCACAAAAATGCTAACTCATTTCCATGTTTAAGCACTAATTCCTGCACTACTTTATAGCCTCAACAGCTTAATGGTTTTGACACGGTTTACAATATTTAGTGCCACATCTGCATGGTACCTCTTTTTTTTAACAAGTACCTGGTTGCAAGAAAGGTTCACTGATCACAGCTGTAGTATATTAACTATTATACTTATTTTATCTTATTAGCTATACACTATAAATTAGTTGTAGGTGTGAATGATAGTGATTATCGTTTTTATTTCATTTAATTTGTATTTCTGTCATGATTTTATCTTGTCACATTTTTATTCATCACTCAGTGATTTGCTTTTGACTCTTAAACTGTTCTGACCAGTTAATTTCCCCAGTGTGGGATTAACCTTTTACCCACAAGGGCTCCTGTTTCTGTCTCTTGAGTTTCATGGTCACAACAATAGGTCATTTACACACTAATGATTAAATGGCTACTATGGGGGCTAACATAAGCACGATGAAGGGTCTCATCTTTCCAGTCATACCGAATTTATGCATTATAAAGACTGTTTAGAGACCCCTGTATGCAGAAATATATTCAAATACAATAGGCAAAAATAACGCATTTGTACTGCATGCAAAACATGGCATGGTTTATGCCAAAAAGTGCATAGGAGTTGCATGAAATGGGGCTAACAATTATCTTAATTGCTGATTAATCTCTCTAATACTTCCTTAATTAATCAGTTAGTTGCGTGGTAAATAAAATGTCAGAAAATGGTGACAAAAAGTCGATCAGTGTTTCCCAAAGCTTCAGATGACATCATCAAATGTCTTGATTGCCTGTAAATCAAAGATATTCAATTTTCTGTCATGGAGGAGGAAGAAATCAGAAAATATTGGCACTAAGAAGCAAGAATCAGAGTTTTTCGATGTTTTTTTTTTTTTTTGTCTTAAAAATGTTATTCAAACTGATTAATAGGTTATCAAATTAGCTAACAATTAACTTAATAGTTGAAATCGAATTAATAAATCCAGTAATTGTTGCAAGTCTATCTTGAAGTGGTCATGTTTATAAAGGGGAGACTCTTGGCTACCCATAGTACCCATTTTTGTTCAGATGTCTTGAGTCGAGAGGTCAAATGACCCCTGTGAAAATGGCCATGCCAGTTTTTCCCCTGCCAAAATGTAGCCTACTTTGGAGCATGATTTACCCCCCCGACCAACAAGCTAGCATGACATGGTTGGTACAAATGGATTACTTAGGTCTTCTGGGCCCACTACAGCCTATGAAAGACAGTAATGTTGGCAGAGGACACCAACATCCTAGCAGAGTGGAAGAAGTTTATCTTACTTTATCTTAACATTAGTTCAGTCAGTGAAAAATGCCATTATTTCTAATCCCATGCTGTCTAGCCAAATCAATTTATAAGGACAATTTCTTCAGTTTCCCAAAAAGGGTTCATCATAACTCATCTTCCATCACTGCAGCCTTTCTGTCTCGTACTATCATGGGACTGGGACTGTCTCAGCACCACAGAAAACACAAACATTACTCACAAGGGAATGACCTCTCTCTCTCATATACAAACACACACACATTCTTGGGAATAATGCATCTGGCTTCTCAGAGGAATGCACAGTGCAAAGGGGGGGTAATTAACTTAATGCAAGCTTGTGTGTCATACACATATCATAACAATGAGTGAGAAGGATTGACGTGTGTATGTGTGTGCACAGTTGAGATGAGCCTGATCACACTAATTTGGCATTTTGTCCTCTGAGCGTCACGCCTCCGCCTGTCTCTCCAGCTTCGTCCTGTAATCTAATTGGCTGGCTGTTCTCTTCCTGCAGTCTGCACTTGCATCAGACATACAGCAACTGAGCAACTGACCACTATGCATACACACCTCGCCACACCCTACCTCATATCCCCAGTGGCTGTGTACTTAATATTGTCACCTGATGCCTCCACTGACTACAGTATCCCTGATTTATGGTGTGTGTGATGGATATAAAAGGCTATATAAAGGACATAGTAAAGCAAACATTTTTATAAGCAAATAAACATATGTGATTGTTTGCCTTATGATGCATGTACTATGTGCATATTCTCTTGTTGCTCTTATATGTTCTTGTTACTAGGCTGCTAAGACCAACCATCACAGCCAGAGATGATAATGCAGAGGCCATGGCCCGTTTCAAGAAGTAACAGAGCCATCTCCTCCCTGCCCTCCTCGTCCTGCCAGCAGCGACAGCATTTATTTTCCTTCAATTAAACCTGTTCTCTGCCTATCCGCATCCAGCCCGAGGGGAGGGGGAGGTGGATCGATGAGGGCTATTTATAGGACATATACGGCTTCTGGTTTCAGCCTGTGAGGGGTCACACTTCCGGATGGACTAAAGGACAGACAGACCATAAGTCACAGGCAATCTTGCAGCACCATTACCAGTTCAATGTACGTCCACACTGAACATGGCTGATCTGTTAGCTCATATTTTCCAGACATGAGCCAAATTTCTCTCTCTGTCTCATCTCTATAATTCAAAAAGATCAAAGGGATCATTTTAATTTTTATTGCACATCACTAAAAGCTGTTCATATATGCGTGGTGCAGGCTGTCCATAAAGGGCCCAATGAGTCAATAGCAGACCACTCATCCTTGCTGCAGTGATCAATGTCTGTGATCTAACAGCGCCCAGGTCTCTCTACTCACCTCATCTTTGGCGTCTTCGTCGATCTCGAACACATGAGCTGGCAGCTTGTCTGTCTTCAGGCCTTTGCTTTGAAAAGAAAGTGAGTAAGGGTCAGCAGTCTTCAATAAATCAGCCCCCTCTCCACTGTACTGCCCCTGTGGGGAGGACTGCATTCTCTGCGTTTCTTCGCTCTTTGTGAAGCATGCAACAAATCGCTGTTTGTACTGTCTCCTTTGCTGTGTATGTCCTATGTTGGTCAGTAAATTTAGTGCCACCTCAAAGATACAGTTGGTGTCTAGTCATAGTTAGGGGGCATGGTTGGCAAGGGGGAAAACAGTCCATTCCCTAACGTTACACAACACCATTATTCTATGTTTTAATGATGGGTTACAACATTATCACGTGGAGATTTGTAACTTGAACAACTACCAGTCGTTGCAGGCTCACTACTATTCTTTTACCAGTTGCTAAACAATCTAACATTGTTTGTATAAAGTGTTGGAGCATTTTTGTTTAACAATAAACAGCCCGGAAATAGCCAAACACCAAACTCCATTTAAATAAACAGTAACTTAAGCTCGTATGGAGTCAACACATGTTCACATCTAATTGGGTGAATTAGGGGTTTATTTTTGGCTGTTCTAATCTCTTGTAATAATGAGCCAGGAATTCGTGCATAACTCACGTATTTTGGAAGGCTCAGTCATGTGACCAGTTTGTGACAGAGTTAAGAAGGAAGCGGTCCCAAGCAGTCCAGTCATAAGACAGGTTGGTGGATGGGTCACAAAACACAAGACTTTCCCCAGGAGACTGGTGTTTGGAACCGTGAACTCTGAGTCATTTACGATACACCCTCACCATGTTTCTTTTCCTAAACCTAACCACAGAAACTTTACCTGCCTAAACCTACCCTCCCCAACTTCACTTTAATTACGTAACTACATGTTAAAGACATAACATAATTCCACCAATTCAAAGGATATCATACGAACTGTTTTGTGAGAATACATTGTTTATTTCAACCAAACAGTTTATTCAAATATAGTCTGGTGGTTTGATAATGACAATTTTGGGGCTGTTTCTGGTTAAATAAGAGGATTTTACTCTTTAACATAGAGGTCTATCACTGCTGGGATCCTTTAAATAATCTTGTCAGAAACTTAAAATAACACTCTAAGCCTTGCAGCAAGAGAAAAACAACCACTTTTAACGGATGTACACTGACATGCGAACATACCCTGAGTGACACTGCAGCCAGTTTCGCCGCTACCGGCTGCAGCGCTCTCGCTTAATACTGGACCAGTTTAAAAATTGTTATTCCCGTTAATCACTTAGGCACACAAACATGGGGAAAAAATAATAAAAAATACTGCACAACTCTGGAATTTTAAATGTATTTGAGGTGAAGAAAGCCACACAGCAACTCTTAAGCGAAGTAGCGGATGTCTTTTTTCCCCTATGTCGTAAAAGGATGTGACATTTGTCAACATTCCCATAAAACCCAACCGTATCTATGAATTTCTGCATTGTATTTTTTTCCTCTGGAATTTTGAGGCTATCTGGAAAATAGGCATATGTATGTCTCTTTTACTCCAATTTATGGTTCAAGTGCAGGTTGCAGTGATAAAAATAATCTCCTTAGGAAGCTTTACATCAATAAGAATTCAAAACATCTGGGCTGCACCTGCTGCATTGTAGAGGGAAATCTGGCTGAACTCATATTTCAATTTGTATGCAGTATTTCCTCTCCTCTGCTGAAGGATCAGAGCTGCATTCATATACACAAACAGTGATTTGTTGCATGTCGTCATCCAGCAGACCCACGTGAGTTGTGTAAATCTCTTTTACATGTTACATATTTGGCAGTAAAGAACTTGGATGTTGTTTTGCACAATCTCTTAAAAAATGTTTTTCTTCCTTACCTTGGCAACATGCGGAAGTCACCAGAGTAAGCCTCATACTTGTAGTTGATTACATGCCAGTCGGTATTGTACATCTTGATGCACTGCCAAACAGATCAACACACAGAGCTGGATTAGGGGCAGCTAACATACTGAAACATAAGCATGCCATAGCAGCAAAGTGACCTAACCAAGCATGCAGTTCTCTCCTCCAACTATGACTCACAGAGGAGAACGGAGACTGTTCCAGCTACATATCCTTCATTTATGAACTCAAAGTAGCAGTGTGTGCTGTGACTTCTACTCGGTTTTACTCAAGATGGTTTTCATTGTGCATATTACTTTTTCTTCAGTGTGAAACTGTGAGCAGAAACTCTCACTTAAGTCAGCTGAAAGGATCTTTGTTGGTAGATGCTGAGTAAGCCTGGATCTGTTTTAACAATCCCTGTGACAGTTGTTTCCATGCTATATCATAGCCATGAGGGCTGGCTGAGGAACACAGATTTAAAACCTGGCAGAGCAGCAGAGTATATCCACATCATGCCAGAAGAGTCTGTTTTTCATTGCTAATAAAATATATCATCAGCACAGCATGTGTTTACAACTGGGCTGTGCATTCTGTGTTTCTTTATGAGCATCAAGTGACCATTTTAGACTAAATGTCACATCACAGAGGCTGGTGTGAAGTCATCAAGAAATCATCTTTCATTTTGCTCGTTGCATTTATGTCTGATTATTACTGAGCAGATTCTAATTAATAAAATGATTAAAAAAAGATTAAAATTCAACTATAAATACTAAAGCTTCATTTTTTCCACTCCAAGATATTTTTAGAAAAGGACTACTGCTTCAAATGTGCTGTTTGAGACCAAGTGTGGCCAAGTCATCCTCATGGGACTGCTATTATACTGTAATACCTCTTTGGCAAACAGACTCCTGGCCTCCCGCTCAGCGTTCTGAGGCACTGAGGGAACAACAGTCCTCCTTTGCCGGGAGATCTGGGACTCCTGCATGAACACAAACACACACATACACATACACACACGGTGAGACACACAGGTATGCAGAACTGTATATTTCAAAGCCTTGAAGCTTCATTCATAATGTTAACATTAGAATTCTAAATCAACATTCAAAGGCTGTGCAGCTTCTTGTGTTTTGTTCTTTTTTTTGCATGTCTATTTATTCTGCTCAAACACAGTATTTCTGCACAGTTGCAGATAAAGATTAGGCTGAACAGATATAAGTATTAGGGCCTGAGCATCGATATCTGCCGATATTTGCCTTGTTGACTGTCACTGGCCTATCAGCAAATAAGACAGCATTTACCAATGCCAGCAGTCGATCTTTTTCTGTTGTGTCACATCAATTTTGCGCAGACTAAAACAGTGCTTGGGATTAACAGCATCTTGTTGTCCTAAGATAATAGAAAATGTGTTTGGGATGAACAGAGGCATTTTCAGGAAGACAGGATGCAATAAACTCACTTTGGACACTTCAGGGGCAAGCCCCCAGAAACAACCTAAGGCTCTGAAACAATTTGACATAGTGGCCAAATGTGGAATTACAATATCCGGGTCCATCACATGATGCAGTGTGATAAATTACATCATGATGTACCACAGTAACAGCCCAGTCACACTTAACTTCTGCACCTGACTGTTCAGATTATAAATTAAAAAAATGCAAACACTTTAATTCAAAATATTCTGAATTATTTTAAAGCCATTTCTGTCATTGCATAATGTTGCTATGGCTATGGGCATGATAATGTCATTATTATTTTCTGCGCTTAATGGATCAGCCTGAGACTTAAGTTAATTAGAAAAAGGTTGATTTAATAAATAAATAAAAAGTATACAATTAATCCAATGAATCGCTTTATCACTAAGGACTTTCAAGGGCTGTCATAAAATATGATGACAGAAGCTTTGAAATGTATAAAAAAATGACATTCAGTACACCCGTACACACACAATTAAAAACAAACATGTATACATGACATGACTGTAGTGACAGTTCTTTATCTTCTCATCAAATAGTAACGTAGCAGGCAGCTACATACAACAAGAGAAAGTGGATGAGAGAAAACAGAAGGCACAGATACAAAGGAACAGTTGAGTGTCAACAGATGGAAAAAAAAAAAAAAAAAAAAACGAGACACGAAGCGAGACGTGCTTCTAAACAAAACCACATGTGCTTGAAGCAGCACCAATAAATACAGAGCAGAGGTACCTGGCTGGATTGTGTTTGATTGGTCAGGCCTTTTGGAATGACCCATACAGAATCAAGCCTGCTGTGTTTGGGATGAACAGTGATTAATGATGGGAACCTTCTCTTTAGAAAATTATATTTTACAGCTCTTTGTTCCCGTTTGACTCAGACAGTTTTGCTGAAAAAAAAGCTGATGATTTGGCTGTTTACTGTGGAGATCTCAGCACAGGAGGAGCTTTGAGGGTTATAATTTCATCCTGGAGAGGAGGATGACCTGGGTGAGAGCCAGTACGAGAGGGCAGAGCAAGAAAGGATGAGGGGACTCACCGAGACATCGTCGACAGGGCAGAGCAGCAGGTCCCGGTGGGGGTCGCTGTGGATCTGGGCCTTTCTCTGAAACACCACGGCTTCATAGTCCAGCGGTTCGATAATCTTTGGCTGCTCCTGACCAGGAAAGATGGACACAACACAAATTCATGTCAATGCAAATAAACCTTTGCTTTTTGATCATGTGTTCTGATAATTTTGTCTTTACTGCAGCTCTGGTGAGCTCCACATGCCCTTGCTGTTTGAAAGCAGTTAACAAGGGCTCACCCCCAGATCTTTTCACCGCCCATGCAAAAGCAGAGCCGCAAGAGATCAGAGACACAACCACAAAGTTCAGAGCACTGTCACGGACCAGTGCAGGGAAACGGCTGCTCAGAGAGTTGTGGGTGGATGAAAAAAAAAAAAGGCAAAAGATGACGAAAGGGAAGCAACTGACAATGAAAACATAAGAAAGGCAGAGAGGTCAAGAAAGGTGAGACAAAGCAGCACTGAAATACACAAATAAGATAACTGGCTTGATAGTCCTGTGCGGTAAAATAAAACTCGTGCTTGACAGAGGCATACGTAATAATGAAACAAGCAAGAGATCACATGGCACTTGGCAGTTCTGGATAAATATCATAACTTCCTGTTTTGAGTTTCATAGAGAAGTGGAAGGCATGAAATCAGACTCTGCATTATGTCTTAAAGAGGCCCACAGGCTAAAACCTAGGCTTTCACAACTAGGTCAGGCTGTGATCACAAGTAGGAACCTAAACCACTTGGAAAGATTCAGAATTAATTCCCAGAAAGTGCCACTTTAAGCTCAAGCTAAGAAGTGAAGATGGCGATGAACAGCTTAGCCAATAAGTCTTAGCTGAGCGACACCACGCAAAGGAAACCAGACTGTATGGTTCTGATCAGCTTCTGTGGTACAATGCTGAGCCACTGCACCAGAGGCTACAAGCAATACATACACGGCAGCTGACATGCTGTTTAAAGAACAAGCACAGTAGGGAGAAGGATCTAAAAACCTTGACAATGCCCTACAGCTGGAAGAGTACGACTGAGTCATTTTCCGAGTTGTCATATTTCCATTTAAGAGCTGTCCAGGCAGCCAAAATGCAGAGGTTTGTTTTCCTACCACTGTTTGAGTGGGTAGAGTGAGAAAGCCAGTAATAAAGTTATGCAGTAGTTTGGCTACTGCCTTTTTCCCCTCTGCTTGCTGCTCTCTCCCATTGACTGCCATCCCTCTAAAACTATCACTGGGCATGTTTATATATGCAGCTACTCAGTAGTTCTGGAAACTCTAACATAGGTTAAAGTCTTTTTAAGACATGCAGCTTTAAGTGCCAAGTGAACCTTTTAAAGGGACAGTTAATCCTAAAATCAGAAATACGTATTTTTCCTTTTACTTGTAGTGTTATTTATCAGTCTAGATAGTTTTGCTGTGTGTTTCAGAGTGTTGGAGGTATCAGCCGGAGATATATCTGCCTCCTCTCGAAAATAATTGAACTAGATGGCACTCAGCTTGTGGAGTACCAAAAAAAACAAAACAGCAATGTCTCTTTACAGAAATCATGACCCAGCTTCTCATGATAATCCTCAGACCTTGTTGTGAGCAGTTTCATGTAGGAATAATTTCTTTGTACCAAACTGCACCCACTTAGGGTATCACCACCCAGAAGGACGCATGCATCTACTCATGTGCACGAGTCCTGTACTAGTGATAGGGCGAGATGTACAGATTCATGGTGTTCTCCTCAGCTGAGATGTAACAGCTAGCTCAGTAGTGCTAGTTAAGCGAGCAGTAGACGCACACTTCCTATCGCACAGCAATATGGCTGGCGGGTGTAGTTCGGTAGAAAGTAGGGTTGGGCACTGTTCACATTTGAACCACTACTGATGACTTTTATCATGACTGCTTTATTTTCTTTGTGATAGCAAAAATTCAATTTCTGAACGAGCTGCAGGGGTGGCGTAGACTAAGACTCAATTCTGCTCCTCTGCTCTTTTGTAATCACAACCAGAGCTAATTGTCTGTCCTTGACCATCTGTCTGGTTGTCTAGCATTGATACTAGGCTATTACTAAAACAATAGAAGAAAAGAATAACATTTAAACTACGGTAGCAGATTGGCACTGTGGCAATACTTTTGGCTCGCTGAGAGGCTGATGAAGGGGCTGATGAAGGGGACACCGCCACGGAGCTCCATAGCCAACTCCCCTCAAAGTGCCCCCGCTCTCCTGTCTGAGGTTAAACCTGGCAGCTCCACAATAGTTCCACCTCTTGTCTAAGCCCAGTGTTCTCCAATATTCCTCCCTTTTCCACCAAAATTAATGCATGCATGTTTGTTTGTTTTTTAAACACTGGAAAACCTTAAAAATTGGTGATAGACTCCTTTTCCCGTAGCCAATAGACCAGCGCTGTGTACACAGCTCTGCAGCTGATGAATATGCCTGTATGTGTTTGGGGGGGCTTTTTTCCTGGTGTGTGACCTTCAACGTCACAGACAGGCAGGAAAACAGGTTAGTAAACAGTAGAAAGTAGCACAAAGACCTGTAAAAACTTTATGGTGGTTACTTTTTCTTTGGAGCAATATTAGAGCGCTGCTTGGGTGGTTTTAATGGTAGCCTTTAATGAAGGAAGTTTGGTACCAAACACAAGTAGAAACAAGTAAGTTCCTCTGTGAAACTGCTCACAGAAAAGTCTGTGGATTATCTTGACTAGCTGGGTCATGATTCCTGGAAAGACACATTGCTGTTGATTTTAAAAATAAATAAATAAATAAAAAATAAATAAATAAAAAGCACTTTGAGCACCAAAAGCTGAGTGCCATCTTGTTCCATTATTGGAGAGAAGGCAGACATCTCTACGGCTTATATATCCGACACTCTGCAACTCACACCAAAGCAGTCTAGATTGATTAATAGGACTACAGGTAAAAGGAAAAATATGCATTTTTGATTTTGAGGTGAACTGTCCCTTCAACACAGGTTTGCCCTGTTTCCTTTAAAGGCTCTGACAACATATTTTCTCAATTACCCTCTCACTATGAGCAAAAGAGACCTACACGAGCACACATTTTTCTCTGTGTATTCAGAGGCTTTAGGTGGCTTTAAAGTTGGAAAAACAATTGAATTCCAAACTGTCTGACAGTATCATGTGTATATATTACACATCAGCTTGTTGCACTCTTCAGTGAAGCTATACAATGTTTACACTGAAGGCAATATTCAAACCCAAGACTCCACATCTCCTGACAAGTTTGATTTCTTTGGAAATCCCTCCACTATCTCCACTAGAATTAATAAAATAATGCGGTTTTGGACACTGTTTGGCCAAAAATTAAGGGTTAAAACCTCCTTCTTGAATATCCTGGTATCTGTGCACAAGCCAATAAAGGAAAGAAAGTTCTCCTTTCCAGTGTTCTCTAACCAGTAATTTGGCCCGTGGTGAAATAAGCTGGTTACAAGTACATGTTCTCTGCAGATTTTTCCACCAGACCCCGACTTTCTCGGTTGTCTCCATGAAACCACTAATCTAAATAAAAACTTCCCAACCCCAGTGTTACTTGTGAAATGTTAGATTTAGTTTTTGGAGATTTTCTCTGCGTTCTGTAGCATCACTGTTGTCTTTTTACAGTGAACAACTAGCAACCTGAGCAACAGTAAAACACAACACCTACAAGTCTGTTGAAAGCATTACACACGACTGTGCCGCCCCTGCACCCGAAACAGCAGCTCTGCTTCCTGTCATGTGCAACAAGCTGAACCGCAGCACTATAAGTCAGAGGCGACCGGCAGCGCGGTGACTCGACTGCAATACTGATCATGTTACAGAGAAAAAGAGAGAGAGAGAGAGAGAGAGAGAGAGAGAGAGAGAGAGAGAGAGAGAGAGAGAGAGAGAGAGAGAGAGAGGGAGGGAGGGAGAGGAAGCAAGTAAAGAGAGAAGGAAAGACAGAGAGAGAGAGAGTTCTGCTTTTATAGAGGAGGAAAGAAGCTGAAGAATCACAAGCAGCCAGCTGTGAAGCCACAATCTCAATGATTGAGAAACATACACAGATGATAAAACACTAAACGTGGCCTAATACTTGGGCGTAACTGTAATGCAGGCACTTTCTCCTCTGAGCTATTAACCAGGCTGGAGAAGACACAAGCACCGATCACTGAGTCCACGGCATGACTCCCAGTGTGCCTCCAGGGGACCATGATGATGATGATGATGTTAGCAAGGGTGCACTTCCAGATGTCTGTGTCCCATTACAGTTCGGCAGATGTAATACACTCGAGACTCCAACACAACCAGGTGGATTTTATCACGTTGGCTGGGGAAGCTCACACTTAAACACAGTGGATGAGCGCACACACACTGACATGACATAGAGAATGAAGCAGCTCCTCTGTCCCACAGCTGACCCCACTAAGTGCTCCAGTCTGTGTGTGTATATGAGACACACAGCGGCTCATTCAAGGGAAGAAAAGAGCCGAACCAGCCTCTTTTATCCCTGTATTAATCCCTCTCTATTCCAAACTACAATTACAGCCTCACACTTGTATGCCTCCGCCAACCAGGCAGGCTGCAGTTTACACACATGTCTGTGCAGACTCATATGTAGCCGTGACAGCAGACAATGCGTCAAATATGGATGTTGCTGCAAGGAAGCTACAAATTCTAAAACACGGATGCTTCAAACACCTTCAACCCAGCAGCACAGAAAATCTATGCAATCAGCATAGTTTTTAAGGTAGACGCCCAAACTGGCCAAATGTCTCCCCTTTTGTTAAGACATTTATTAAGGGATAGAAAAGTGTTGTTGCAGAACATTACGATATAACAATAAAGCTGACCTTTGACCTTTTAGATATAAATGTCATCATATCATCATTGTATCTTATTAGACTGTGAAAGATATGAAATTTTACTACAACTAGAGCATGAATTCTGGAGTTGAAATATGTTCTGTGAGGACGCAAGTTTGGTTTCCATCCAACACTGATACAAATGTCAGCTAACTTTTCAAAATTATCGACAAAAAGTAATACGAAAATACATCCACTACTGTTAAGCGAATATTGGGAGTTTGTTCATCGAGATAAGCAGTAGGTGTCACTAAGGGCAAATTCATAGTTTCCACATCCACGCATCTTTGACGGTCCACATTGGTCCATGTGGCGTGAATGTCATCATCCACCCATGTCCGCGAGGGGTCCGCACGGACCCCTATGTGGATGTCTGCATGCAGTTCATTTTTTGTGACCCCGCTGACTGTATACATTGCAAGCACACAGACCAAGCTAGCTCCAAACTCTTGTTCCAAACTCCAGTCCAGTCCAAAACACCACTTTCAAGCCAGCCGCAATCACTGCAGGTAGTGAAGTCAGTTTTAAGAAGGATATTTGACAGATATTTGATATTGTTTACGTTTTATCACTTTTGTTATTTGAACTTGTCAGAGAGGTAAAAGCACAGGTGGAACTGATAATGTCAACGATGCCTCAGTTCCTCCAATTACTGCAATACTGCACAGTGATGTGGCAGTGATGCGTGCATAGCAGACAGAAATGTCAACCAGACTCAGTGGAAAACTGACAGTGACATTTCTCCTGACTGGAGACAGACACGCAGTCTTTTATGTAGTTGGGTGTACAATCATATGGAGGCTGATGTGTCCTGTATCCTCGATCACAAATGTACATTCCTTAGTGGTTCCCAACCTTTTTTTGTTCATTTCCTCATTAGAATTGGAAGCCAAAAAAAATGCACATCCCTCTAACCCTATAAATAGTTTGCATTTTATGTCTCCATAACATTTCTAAAGACAGCCATCTCTAGAATCTTTAATAGACAGAATGTAGTCTTGCTGGCATCAGTGCACTCTTGTGTTTTTTATCTACCCTAAATTAAATTAACAGTGTATAAGATTCATGGGGATTTAGTGGTGGCTTCAGTGTTCATTGTACAGGAGGTTTTTACCGGGAGCAAAATTATCTGCAGAGGTCTCTTCCTCTCCAAAACAAACAGACCAGGTGATTTAAAACTGTAAAAACACTGAATAAAGACATTTTACATTACAAATCAGTATTTCATCTATGCTGTTTGGCATGTCACAGATGGGCTGCTACCCAGCACCACTACCAGAGTAAAAATATTTATTATGTTCCATTTATGCCAATATATGCCCCAAAATCCAACGTTTACGTTTTATCACTTTTGTTATTTGAACTTGTCAGAGAAGTAAAAGCACAGGTGGAACTGATAATGTCAACGATACCTCAGTTCCTCCAATTACTGCAATACAAGGCAGTGATTTCAGCATGTTAGTAATTACACCCGTGTTTGACAGGTCAAAATGTCTGGTGTGATAAACAACTCTTCAACTTTGGTTTGACTCCACATTTTCCCCTCACAATGGATCCTTTAGAGAGGCCAATCCACCAAGATTGAAAACCATTTAGGGCTGCAACTGCAATTTACAAGTGTTTCCAGTAATCCATTAGGACTGTGGTCTCTTCCAATTACAAGGTTAACATATGCATTCCCAAAAACTCTTTGTAAAAGACTACTAGGCATAGACACAGATGTGGACTTGATAACAATTTTTTACTGGACTTTCTATGAACTCCAGTAATGAGGTAGCAATGAGGCTGTGAGGCAACTTAATTGGCCCGAGGGTTGTTGTTTCAGAAACAGCAAAAGAAGAATCCTTCATGTTCTGCACTCCACTGTTTCCTTTTATGAAGTTCTTGTTTGTTCCCTTGCAAACTAAGAAAACAGGCATGGAGGGAAGGACTTAGAAACAGGACTGACTTTCTAGAGATGTTCAGAGTGAACACACAAACACAGTCATACAGGAAGCATGGTCACAGCATGCCTGAGGGAATCCCCATACACCATCCACAAAAAGACGTTTGTTCTCGGTTTCCAAGCCAACAGTGTATTCCACAAAATGAGCAGCCAAAACCTGCAACTCTAAAACTCATCACAACACATGGGCCACAAACACAAACAAACACACACTCTCACCTCTGCTGCAGGAATCAAAACTTTCATCACATGATTATTACGCTTCGTAACCACTTTGCGTCACACTGCTGAAGATGATCATCATAAGACTCAAGCAGAATAATCCCAAGGGAACAAGAGTTTATCTCTTAGACAAACGTCTCCAGCTCAACTCTCAATACAGCCAGAGATGTAGGACTGCTGTGCTGTGGGATGAAGTTTGTCACATAATGGGAAAGTGGGGGAGTTACCAGATGGTTTCAGTTATGACAAAAAGAAAACAAGTTATCAGCAGACCAGTATCAATCTGCACCGACATCAAGACAGATGTCACACCTCAGACATGGAAATAAACACACACACACACACACACACACACACACACACACACATTTAGAGGCACGTATGCAAACACAAATGCAGCATCAGCAGGATCCTAAATCTCAAACCACTGCGCCTAATCCCTCATTATTGCAGTCAGTTCCAAACCACTATCAGCCAGCAGCACTGCTATCGATTCAAAATGAGAAAAAAAAAAGCCTTTTGCTTCACACACATGTATTTATACATCAATTAAAGAAGCATGCTTTCTTTTGCACAATGTGACAATTTCCAGGAGAAATAAAGAGGCTCATAGACACACAGCTCCAAGGCAAGGACAGTCAAGGAAGCCATGCTGCAGCTGTCCAACTGGCACTGCTCCTCATCCGCCAGCACACAAAAGGAGCCGCACATGACTGAAAAACCATGTGTTCCTCAGGACAATGTCACACTATTTTGTAATGCCGGCAATTTAGAAAACCAAGCCAACATATGGGAGTTGAATTCGCGGCATATAATCGCTCCATAATGACCTGTCCTCCTTACACAGAGTGTAGCGCTGCCAAATTGTTTCAGTGCATTCAGAGACATGCCAGAGCGTCACAGTTAGCTATAGGTTACAGCTGCTGGGACAAGCGCAGTGAATGAAAACTGGCGAGACAGAAATTAAAGAGTTAAAAAGGTGGTGATGAACAAAAATGAACGGCAGCAATACAAAATACTAATTAAACAAAATTAAAAGCATATAGTCCCCAGAGGGAACAGGGGGGAGGGGAGTTAGCAGGCTAACCGGTTAGTTACGTTATCCGTGTTAGCTAAAATGACCGCCGCCGGTCCTCTGCTCACCACAAGGTCCACGGAGCTCCTCACAGCCTCCGACACGCTCTGCCTGACTTCCGCAGCCGTCCCGGGTTTGCTTAACCTCTTTGTGAATTTTCGCACCTCGGACATTGTGCCCCTCTGCTTAAAATCCACTTCGTATGTCCCGGTGTGAGTGTGAGCATGCCGCGGTACCGGACGGAGCGGCAGCGCTGAATGTGACAGCCAGATGTGGGTTGTGCTGGAGGTGAACCAGCCAGCGGTTCGCGTCGCGAGGCGGGGCTGCTGCTGCTGCTGCTGATGAGAGCAGAGAGGGGTTAACACGGCGAGATGCTTCACTCCTACCTACTTCCGTTTGCCCTCAGCGGAGCAGACATAACCAAAGATCGTTTATGTAGACAAGACGAAGGAGTGGGCGTTAACTGACAGCGTCAAGCTTTACCTATGTGGAAATATTTAACGTAATTCCTTAAATTACAGGATGAAGACATTTTTTTGTGAATTGAAAGTAATGAGTTTGACGAAAGATGATTTTTTTGTACACTTGATTTTATTAAAGGGACTGTTAGTTACTCCAGGGGTTTCTGCAAAAAAGGGGGAGGCATGTTAAATAATTATTAAGCACTGGGGATGGATTTAGGGCTGTTCTTTAGTTGTCAGAGGAGCGGGGGTGCCTGTGACTTTGTTTATTGTTTTTATCCTTTCCCTCCCCAAAGCTACAAATGACTGACTGGGGTAAAATGCATGATCCTCCTTCCACCACGAATAAACATTTTTTTACAAACACACACACACACACACACACACACACACACGGCACAAACAGGACCTTTTTACATGCATTAAGTGAGGAGATGTCAGAGTGAGGGGGCTGCCCATGGACAGGCGCTTGTCAGTACAATAAACAGTTGTAGTTTGTATTTACTTTACCACTTGCTAGGCAAGTTTTCTTTAGAAATTGCCAAAACTAAATAATTTATCATAGCCAGAAACTTTAAAAACAGAAAGTGTCATAGCAGCAGTTCTTTAGACTTAAGAGTTGCTTCTGTTGTGCCATGTGATGGAAGTCGGCTCATCTGACAGCTTGGATAAGAAACAAATGTGCAGAAATTTAGAGTGCTAAATAACAAATATGTTCTACTGTGTCTCAGGTGCTTCTTTTTGTGCAGTTTTTATGAGAGGAGGGGGGTGGTGAGGAAACAGGGGGGTATTTCAAATATCTTTTTGAGCACTGGGGATGGAGTGTGTTTTTTTGATTTGGCTTAGGGAAGGGACATTCAACTTTAAATGATCATGTTTTGTGTTCATTTTTATTTACCCTGAGAACCCCAAAACACTCAAGTGGGTTTGAAAGGTATGATTTCTTTAAAAATCTCCAAAATCACCGCAATTATCATAGCCAACTGTGTTATATGGTTATTTCTGATGAAGGCATCATGACATTTATACAAAAGAAAGAAAAATAAAAGTGAAAACTCACCCAGCCCCTTACTTTGATGAGTAAAGAACAGTCCCTAATTCTTTAAAAAAAAAACCCTGTATGTTGTAAAAGAGTAGTAAAAGATCAGCAAGGCAGAACAAGGTTATCTGCTAGGTGTACAGTATTTCTAATGGGAAATATGACATGACCACCAGTTGTCAACATTTACAGCATACTGCCATCTTGTGGATTAATATGCAAACTGCTGCTGTCTTCTACTGCGTTGCATTGTGGGATATTTATGCTGATTTAGTGTAAAGCGCTTGCATACTGCATGAGTGCACCAGATATAGTATATACAATTTACATACTACTGCTTTCATACTAAAGTTTCGGACATACTCTGGATAGGACCATTGGCACTTTCCCGTCAGCCACCATAGTTCTCCTACACGCTTTGCACACACAAGTTTCAGTTGGGTGCTAATCTGGAAGCTCACCACTGGATGCCCCTAAACCCTACATGCTGGACCTTTAATTTGAGTGTTTTCCCAGATTTGTTTCCTCAAATCCTGACATAAGTGTATTTGATGAAAACAGTGAAACTCCCATGGAAATGGACAGAACACTGTCCATTTTATCAACAGGACTAAATGTTGTACTAATCTTCTATAAGGATTAGTTGTATGGGTTTTGTTTGTTTTTTTTTTGAGGGGAAAAAAATAGCAGCACACTCTAATCAAGGCTATGAACTGTGTGACAAGAAACACCAAAAAAAGGATAGGATGAGTGTCCTAATCTTGCCACCCATATCTGAAAGAAACCTGCTTACGTGTTTGGACAGTCTTGTATACATTATTCCCACTGTACAGCTGCAGTGAGAACAGATAGGATATAATAACTATTTTTCAGACTCCTAGTAATAATGCATTATTTTAGTTTATTCTAGGTTTATACCTGAGGTAAGGTGTTAAATTACAGGTCAACTTCCACAAAATGTACCTTGAAACCTTTATTTCATGTGAAGTTGGATTGAGTCACCTAGCAGATGCTGCTTCTGCCAACAAGGAAGCCACTGTTAGAGCAACGATACTTTCTATTGTCAGTATGAATATAGTGATTCTCACTTCTTTATACCAATATAGAATGCAATCAAAGGTGACCATGCAGTCACATGCAAGATAGTTAGAGCTTTGTGTAGAACTGCATCTTAATAAAAGAGTAATAAATACTAAATACCTTGAACTCTAAGGAAAGCAGAAATACTGATCGCCATGGCGATGCACTGAAGATTTTTGACTATTTTAAGAAAACTGAATTTATTGAAGTAATTAAACAACATTAAGTTAGGAGCTGTAACTGGATCCTTAACCCACTCACTGCTATACATGCTACACAGTTCTCATAAGCCAAGTCCACACAGTTTCTGTGTCAAGCATCCAAAAGCCAGCATTTCAATGTGAGCAATGACACACTATGAAAAAGGAATGGCTGGCTGTTTTCCCAGCAACAGATCTCATCTTCATTTGTCCTTGTACTGGGTGAACTCCTTCAGAGCCCAGCGTTTCATTTCTATCTCCTGCCGTAATCCGCAGTACTCCTCAGCCAAGGCCTCAAACTCTTTACCCAAGATCTCAAAGGAGGCCAGCTTCAACTCTACAGACTGCTTCTCCACCTGACAGGCCTTCAGCTCAGAGTCCAGCTTCTCTCTGAAACACAACAAAGACTGTTAGGTTTCTGGAGAGGTGTTAGCCACACAATGTTCTTTCTTTAATAACTTTTCTGCAAGCTTGATGTCAGAGGCTTAGAGTTCAATGGTGAATGATAGTAAGCAGTATGCACTCCCTCAACTACTATGACTGAGTTGCCTTTCACAAAGTGCAGTGGGGCATATGAATAATACGTGGGGAATTACATGGTAAATATAAGAAATAAGTCAGAGAGATGGACAAGCATCTTGCCTTATTTTTCTATGAGCAGATATTGAGTCCACTGTGTACGTGTCCAGCTGAATTTCCACCATCTCGGTCCTTTGAGGTAAGAAGAGAAGAAAACTTTTTTAAAAATTTGAAACACACAAGACTTTCTGGATCAGGGCACCAGTAAATCTACACAATCAAAATTTATTTAGGCAGGCAAATGAAAACTCCTTACTTGATCTTCTGTAAGACTAATCCACATTTTCCCTCCAAGTAGTCTAACTTCTTCCGGTCCAGATCAGTCTGGATCCTCAGCCTGTGGTCCAAGATGAGAGACTGAAGAAGCTGAATACACTTAATCAGTTCCTGCACACAAGTCAGCAAGAGGGAAAAAAACACTGAAAGCAAAATATTGTTGTTGGTTTGTTTTTTTACAAACTAATCACAACACATGTATGGCTTGTACACACATAATTTCCTGTGTGCGTACCACTTCTAAACAAAAAAACAGAGGAAATATATTTGCTTGATTCTGCTAAGTTCGTGTAAGCACTTACAGATAGGTAGAGTTGAGTCTGTCTTTGCAGGAGAACTGTGTTTTCCTGGCAGGTCTCCTTCAGACTCTCTGCTCTTTTCTTCTCTTTGTCCAGCTGAGCTGACAGGTGGGACAACTTGCTGCTCTTCAAACCCTCACTCTCATTCTCTACATGACATTACAAAACAGCATCCTGGTCATTGTGTCAGTGCAGAACAATGATGTGATATAAAGGTCGTGAAAGTGAAAGAGAATATTTACTAGTGAAGAAATAAATACTGTACCCCATTCAGGTTGATAGTAAGAGAGGAGGCCCATGCACTTTTTCTTTAGATGTTTCTCCAGTTCTCTGGGAAGACCCTGTTTCATCCTTTGAACATTCTGGTAAATACAGTATAATGGGTGAACAAGCTACATTTGTTACTGAAGAATCTCTCTATTAATTGTCAGTTTTCTTTTCCGAAAAGAAAAATGTCTGCTTTTGTATTTTTTGCTGTGATGTCATCCATCTATCGATCATTTTATTAATACTTTACAAATTCACACTTAACACCATATCACCAGCATGAATCATTGTGCTTTAAGTGTGAAGGCAAATATTTTGAATTTTAATGACTCACCTTCTCTAATGGCATGAGCTCCATCACATGTTGGGGGTCCAAACCCAGAACTGAGGGCTGCTCTTGGTTGGTAGTGCTACTGGGATCCAGTTGTCTGATACACTGAGCCACCAGGAGTGACTTCTCCATCGTCTCATAGAACTACACACACACACACACACACACACACACACACACACACACACACAGTCAGTGATAGTTTGTCACATTGGTAAACACAAATGTGCTAATATAATATCACACAGTAGATTCCTGGATACTGATGTTGAAAAAACTATCACCTTTAGCTTCAATTTGTAGATGCAAGGGGCAAAATGCCAAGTGGAGCTTTAATTTACAAAAAACATATGTTGTCAGTGAATTACTAACAACTTTTTGTCCATTTGTGAACTATACAAATATATAAAAGTACCATGTTCTGGTCGGGAGGTACAGTAGCATGGTGCTTTCTGATACAGTGCTCCTGGATCATCTCCTGCAGCCCTTTGTGGAGGCTCTCAGAGCGCAGCCAGTGACGCCTCTGGCTCTGCAGCTTCTGCTCAGCCTGGAATAAAGAATATGTAAGTGTTCACAGACGAGCAAAACCTATACGAACTCAGACCTGTGCACAATCCTCACTCAACTTTAATTTTTTTGCAAACCGCTTGCACTCAAAACTTTTAGTTTAATAAAATACAGTGACAGAAAACTTTTGAGGACACCAGACACAGAATAAATGTGCCACATGACCCTTGTCTGACAGGAATTTTATGTAAGTTTAACATAACTTTATTTGCTGTTTAAGCATCTAAATATATGTCATATGAACAGAAAACATTGAGTGCACATTTTACAACATTTTTCTTTAATTTCATTGAACTATACAAAATATATTGCGAAAAGCTTAGGTTTCTCAATTGCAAGAATAAACCAAAGAGATGAATTCTGAATCAGAAGGCTCCCTTTAATTCACCGCAGGGCAACCTTATATTTGTGTATACTTTAACATCCACACAGGTGGGAAGTCACTAACTGTGTATTCAACCTAACATGGCACAAAATATCTTTTACTTCAACATTAACTATAACCCATTAGAACAATTGTGAAATACATAAACATTAATCACTGCGTAATGGGTAATGTGAGTGATTTAGAACACATTTAAACACAGTTTTCTTCAGCCTATGGCCTTAAACACACTGTCTCACAGCATGGTGGAAAACCACCCATTGAATTAAACTTATTAGGTGAAATCAGCTTTATAAATTTTAGTAAAATTAACTCAAAACTTAGAAATTGATGACTTAACATAAAAAAAACTATGTCAAGCTCACATGGGATGAGTTTTTTTGTCAAGTGAACATTCAGTTTTATGTCATTTTGACAATCCAGGGCATTTTTTGTGTGGACTTTATATTAAACATTTGTGTCATGAATGGATTTAGGTTTACAGATTTAGGTTCACAGAGATGGAGCATGAGACAGGGTCCATCTCTGTGATTGCAATTCTCACTGGTTACCTGTAGAGGTCGGTAAGTCATAGACCATTTACTGTGAAATAAAACGTGAACAGCTTCTCTTCATAAAGTAGCAAATGCCTGCTGATACCTTTTCCAGCTCTGCTTTTAGTGAGACAGTGAGTCCACTTTGATCCACATGTTGTGCCAGGGTGACCAGGAGTTTACAGAACTGAGGGTTCTGGGTCAGATCCTCCTCTGTAATGTCACACAGAGGGAAGGAGGCGAGAACTGGGGGAAGAGCAGGGAATACAAAACTTATTATCTATGGCCAAACAAAATCACTGTCAGAAGATTCTCAGCAGTAACGTTACAGCATTCAAGCGTCAACGAAGTTATAACTTCTAAAGCTTCTCTCACAGTCAACCTAGGCAGATTACTTTCACCTTTAACTGCTGAAAAAAACTCGTCTTACTTTGGTTCCATGAATTAGTAATATGGACGCGCGGCGTCAATTCAAATTTTAGAATAAATTAGGTGTCAAGCCACAACATTTGCATTTTATCAGAGTAAGTCAACGGTTTAAGGAGCAGCTAACGTAAGTTGACTTAGTATTTTTTATTTTCTTACCCTGTTGATGCAAACTGTCACCCTTCCCAAGAGACGACACATGTGTAGGCTCGGGACCAGCGGACATTTTCAGCTGAATTATATGCCTTGTTAACCAAATAACTGGTCAATTTTTGGACTTTTGTAAAGTTTACTCGAGAACTCGAACACAACATAAAACTGAAATGCGTACTTCCTGAATCAAGTTGCGCGCGCCTGAAGGAAGCGTTCCTATTGGCTGGTTGGCCCATGTGGCCATGCTGCGTGAACTGCACGCCACTCGCGAGAGCGCGCAGTGCGAAAGAGACAATTACGTTATAATTATTTGTAGGAAAAATTGCCATGTAGCAACATTAATGGATATAAATGATGTGTAGTCTAGATTTGAATCACTAAAAATACTCCCTGCATAATAAGTTAAGGGCTCTACACTAAATGTTTACATAAACAGAAAAAATGCCATTATATGGTACTAAATAAGTTCATCATTAGAATGCATCTTCAGTGTATTTTTTCATGTTGAATTCAGTTTAATAAGCAGTGTTGGGGAAGCTTTACCTTTAATGCATATTGCTTCCCCAGGCTACCATTTCACACTGGAAGAAGCTGAAGCGAAATTATAACAAAATATGATACAAAAAAAGTCACAGGCCAACAAAAACTAGGGTTCAGGTGGGGGTATTGCACCAAGTAGGATTACTCACTTAGCCAGGCAGCTTCTAAATTAGCATGTAACAACTTCTATAAACATTTGTTGGGCTAATAAATAGCAGTGATGAATATATCTGACTAACTGACATTGCCAGGCATTCACCCCCAAATCAAAAATACAAGTTTTTCCTCTTACCTGTAGTGCTATTTATCAATCTAGAAAGAATATAGTTCCTACATGAAACTGCTGACAACCAGGTCTGTGGATTATTTTGAGTAACCAGGTCGTGATTGGTGTTGAGTTTTTTAAATGTATTTTTTTGGGCACTTTGAGCACCACAAGCTGGTTGTTATCTAGTTGCGCTGTACTGAAGAGAAGGCAGACATCTATATTGCAGATATCTCCAAAATTCAGCAGCTAACACCAAAACAATCTAGACTGACATATAGCACAGGTAGGTGGATGTGCTTTTGATTTCAAAGTGAAATGTCCCTTTAAGACTGAGTGATATTTACACGCAGGCCTGGATCAGAAAAATTGACAAAGAAAAGTTTCACAGCAGTTCAGTATGGATGGATAGTAAAGATAATTTCCATGTTGTGCTGTAGCCTGTCTTTTACATTGTCCAGCTCCCTGCCTCTCTCATTTTGGATCTGTGGCTAAAACTCTGCTTCGAGTCCTTCCACCAGATGGACTACTATAACAGCTCTTTCTCTGCCAGAGAGGGCGTCATCTCAGCCATCCAGAATGCACTCATGCACTCCTGTTACACCATGCCTCAAACATATTCTTCAGGGTGTGAATGAATTTCATTGATAAACCAAATGCCATTTCTTAAGTTATGCAAGTGCCGGGATGGAGAAGTGATAAGGAGAGCACAGTGTTTGTAACAGTTGAAATCTTTACGACCGGTGAGGCTAGCTTCTGATGGTGAACACTAACTATGCTGTTCCCATCTAGATTATGTAAATTCAGTCTACTCTGTCACCCAAACATAAACTTTAAGAATTTTCTCAACCCAGTCCCTACAGCCAAATGTTGGCCCTGATGTGTTGCTAATTACTGAAGAACTTATAAAAGGAGCATCAATAATGGGCTGAGCTTTGTGAGAAAGGGACCCTGGGAAAAAAAATATGCTCTCTGAATCTCACCCTCGGTCTGTTATGTTGTTTGCTTCATGAAGAGTGTGTCATGTTTTGGTGCTGGTCATAGTTCTCCTCGTCTGTGACATAATTTTAGATCTGATATTTTCTTGCCCTTTGCTCTGACCATCAGCTGGCACCAGCCAGCTGTTGCTACTGGTGTTGGCAGTGAAATAACTTGCTTTAATGGAACTTGTTGAACTTTCAGGCAGGGGTGATATTGCAAGAAGAAGTCTTGTTTTGATTAAGGTCAATAAAGTTTTATATCTCTCTTTTTGGTTTAGCCATGCTAGATTTGTTTCACTATTAATTGCTACAGGGGTAAAGAAAATTCATTCAACATCATTTTGTTAATATCCCTCTACCAGTCACTTGACTGGCAGACATAGGTGATCCCAGACTGTGGACAGCCCCAAGCAAAGAAACACACTGAGGCCTCCTGTGTTTTTGCATTGACACCAAATCCTCTGTCATAATCTTATCAGTACACTGTCCTTGCTTTTGTTCCATGATGCAGCAGAGACTTTAAGTATGTAATTATAGCGCCTATGATCCAAGTAAGTATTGATAAAAAAAAAGCAAAGCAATTGTGAAGGCGGTGGGCGAGTAATTTAATCAGTGTATTCCCAAACATCATATAACACCAGTAACACCAACTCCTGTGCAAAGCCTAGTTTATCATTGTCATTACAAAATGTGCCAATATTGTGCCACTGGGGCCCCTTTTCCTAACATTTGCATGGTTTGCTGTTCCTGGCAGTGTGCCCTTGCTAGCAGGGGATAAGTATAGGGATGACTAAGGCTCACAATTAATATAATCATTCACTAAATTTATCAAATAATTTCTTAATATAAGTGTTTGAGAACTAATTAGAAGAAATTACATAATGCCTTGTCATTTGTTGGGTCTCTGGCTGGTGAGTCCGAAGACACAACCTGTCCTGCTATTGCCAATAATACCTATTCCAAACTTTTATTCTTCTAAATTCTTTGTTAGGCACAATTTCACAAGACTTTCTGCAAGACTATTAAAAATATAATGATTAACTGAACGGGCCCCTCACATTCTCGATCCGTATTGAATCTGGGGTTCCACAACTGTGGGCATTTCCCTGTAGATCTACAGTATGGCTTTCCTCCATGACCTCTGGCCTCTCTCGTGTGCTTCTCACAGCTGTTTCATTGCAGCACTCCTTGCCCATATCTGGTCGTCATGGTGCAGCATTCCTGGTGCTTTGGAACTATACTCTTACCCAGGGGCATCGCAGTGGGGGGAGAGTGGGACTGATTACTGGGGGCACCAATGGGAAGCGGGGCCTAGAAAAGCCTAGAATGACAATTCTGGGTTGTTTACAGTTTTTCATTTATAAGTATATAATGCCATAACTAAATTAAAACTGGTTGTATAAATCGGTTGGAAGAATGAAATCTCTATGAAAATATAGTAGAGGCTCTCCAAGGCCCCTTTCTCCCAGGCCCCCAGGAAGCAATTTTGCGATAGAGAAGGCTTGACCTGCCCTAATCTCCCTCTGATTGGCTAATAATTACCTTTGTTGGTTGGATTGGTTAGGTTTAGGCAAGAAGAGTGGGATTGGTTAGGGTCAGGCTAAGAATGTCAAGGTAAGCTTATAAGACGCAGAGTATGTCAGAGAAGGGCAAAACCCCCACAAAATGACAAGTTTCACTATTAGGATTTGATCCATCTAGCCTGATAACATTTCAAAAATGTATGAGAGCCATACAATTAAATCACTTTATCCCCATTCAAGTAACAGAGCACTAAATCATTAGTTAGCCATTTGACCAGCTGAAGTTAGCCACTTGGTTGTACTTGGCTGCGCTTGGTCGCTGCAAGTCTCTAGTGTGCCTGGCTATGGGCCACATGGTGCAGAAGTAGTGCCAATCATCCCTGGATCATCTGGATAATTTTAAACACGGCACTTGAACCATTTTGGCTTCATACACCACTGAGCAACTCTAATAACAATGAACAGGGCCCCGCGTTTAACGCTGTATCCAGTTCTCTCTCTCTCTCTCACAATCATACTCTCACTCCTAAAGGCACAAAATGGTTTAGTCCACCCTTACACTAGGATTGTCTTTAAATGAAGCTAGAGCGAAGTGACTGACTGCTTATGCTGCTGGAGCACCGACATACAGTATGATATCTTTCCCAAAAATTGGTAATGCAAGGTTCTAAAAAAGAAAAGAAAGAGAGAAAAAAAGGGAAAGAGCAAACTGACTTCGTAAAAAAAAAAAAAAAAATCAAAAGTTGCGAGAAAGACATGGATCAAGGAGGATGGGAAGGGGGCCCCACACACAATTTGGTGCCAAGCCTCTGCTCTTACCTAACTTTGCCCCAACACGGTGCAGCCACTCAAAGTTTTGTGGTCAAGATGACAAGATGTGCCAATACGGATATGAAAAAGTAAGAATTCAGTGTGTTTGTCCCCTTTTCAGTCTGAATATGGCTGTTTGGGGCATCTAATGTGATTTACGATATGTATAGTAACTTCACTGTGGTGCTGTTTACACAATGGCTGGTGGTCCTCACTCATCAATGAGTGGGCAAAATTAGATATGGAGCCAGTCAATTTGAATACAATTATAAATGACATGGAGTAAAACCAATGGATTGTGTCAGGATGCAACTCTCTAGTTTTTATTGGTCACGTTTACGGACCAACCCTTATTTGCTAAACCAATTAAAGAAAGCTAGTGTTGATTGCCGAGGTTTTTGGCCAATCATAATGCTGGGTTCCCTAATGGGCGGGTTTTTGTCATAGAGGGGTGGGGTGTGCGAGGTCATTCAGTCCCTCTCTGATTCACTCTATCGGCGTGTGTTTGTGGGGACGGGTAGTTGGAGTAAGGAGTCGCCGGGCGGCAGTGCATCTCAAACGCTTTTTGGGGAAAGAAACGCCGCTGAAAAATTGCACCGCAGACTGAAGAAACGACCCCCGGTGACGGCTTCTGTGAAATAACTGAACGCAACGACTGCGCCACACGCACAACCAACAAACGCAGCCAGGCTATCACATGCTAGCCAGCTAGCATCCCTCAAAACTGACGGGATCAAGGTGTTGATAGCTAGCCTCCCAGCTAATTATCCAGCAGCTAGCATCCTCCTGCCGTAGCATCATTAGCTTGCTTTTCCTCCTCGCGCAGACTTCACCATTGCTCGTGGCGGTGCCTTTTCAGCTTGCGAGCACCAAACCCCACAATCAAACAAAAACAGAAAACGGAGCTTCCTAACTAGCTGCTGCTGGAAACGGCGTCTGCGTTGCATTAGTTAGTTGACACCATCACACCCATCTCCCCAACCCCTTCACCTCTGCCCCTCTCCCTCCACCCGAAACACTGGAAATCCACAAGCGGCCGGAGAGCGGCGAAGGGCCGGCGAAGCTGGGGGTGGTAACGTTACAGGACTCGCCGGGAGTCGTAACGGCTACAGACAAGCTCAGCCGTGGGGACCTACCGACAAGTATGGACGGGCTGGCCGTGGAAGTTCGCGGCTCGAATGGGGCCTTCTACAAGGTAACCTGGTTACAGTCGTAGTTTCTAGTTGTCCCAGTTAAAAGTTTTGTTTCAGGAAGAGCTGTTGGATTTTGTTCTCCCGAGCCCAGCCCGAGCTAGCCATTATCTACTCGACTCATGTTAGCATAGGTCCACTTCAGAGAAACAGGGATGGTTTTGCGTTCCATTAGGGTTGGCCATTGTGGGGTGGGTAGCTAGCTCCAGCTAGCTGTTAAGCTAGGCACACTTGTCATCACTATGTATGGCCTATATTTGGTCGTTTTTGAGAATTGTCAATATGAATACAGGCCATTGCTCTGAAGCCAGATCCCCATTGTTTTGATGTGGCGTACAGTATTTCTCATAGCATATTACTTTGTCTTGCACTGTGCGTTACAAGCTTTTAAAACCAAAGCGAGCTGCTAATCAGACAGCTGTTGTGCAGTTTCTGCGTACAAGTATGATGAGAGGCTACATCAAAGCTCACATACTTTATATTTGTTTTGTCCCCTAACCCACGTTCCTGCTACACTACTGAACCTTTAGTCCCATGTTTATTTCTCCGGCAAGGAAGAACGAGAGTCTGAGTTTCTGTTTCATTTCTGCCCAATTATCAGAATAAAGTGTAGTTTCAGATCCAGACACACGACTTCAATCATTGTTGCTGCTGTGTCACAGCTTGTTTTCAAACATCACAACAAGATGGCAACGCCATGACTCATTTGGTTATTAGACAGCTTAAATATCAATGTTTTTATCAGTTACACATAGAGATTTTAGTCTTGGTGAACGTTGTATGTTCTGACATAATTTGGGATTTCATTGGATTTTAGTTAACAACCTGATTTAGGAAATTCTGTCCCGTGGAGACACCCTAATGTTTGGGGAGAGGCAAACAACCCCACTCATGCTCCTCCTGCTTTCTAGTCTTAACCTTTTGTGACATCTCTTATTTTCATTGCTCTCAGTTGAATTTATTTCTCCATGTGCTCGTCTTCTTTTCTCTCTCCTTGGGTGTTCAGATGGTCAACCGACCACATGGTGCTTTAGAGATGAGCCTATATTTACTCTCCTCATGTCGCTTCACCTGTCGTTCTGTTTTACAGGGTGACAGTTTGGCTCTGGCATGAATGAACGCGTCCACTCCTCTCTATTACGTCCATTATCTCACAGCTCTCATTTTGTGGATTAGATGGACTCTTTACAGTGGTAGTGAGTGACGTTCTAAATGTCATATTCCAGTAGATATGTTGTCCTTGATGGGACAGAGTGTGGGCAAAAAACTTTATTACTTTTTTCCCTGTTGTGATTGACCCATGAGGTAAAATGATTTTGCTTCTTGGGCGCACTTCATTCACCTTGGTGTCAGTGTGAGTCAGTTAGGTTTTTTTTTCAATTTAACTATGAATCAAGATCACATTTATGAACCTGTCAGGGCAATACAGCACCTGTCAGGAAACTGGCACTTTGTCTTTTGTATAGGCTGCATCTTTTGCAGCAGCTACCACAAACCAGGCAAGCTGATAAAAGTCTAAATGAGGATTCAAACAGTTTTGCATTCTGTTAAAAGGTCCAGTATGTAGGACTTAGGGGGACCTATTGACAGAAATGGGTTATAATATTCATAATTATGTTTTCATTAGCACATAATCACCTCAAATAAGAAATTGTGGCATTTCGTTACCTTAGAATGAGCTGTTTATGTCAACATACAAAGCGGGTCCTCTTACATGGAGTCCGGCATGTTTCTACAGTAGCTCAGATCAGACAAACTAAATAGACGCTCTAGATAGAGCTATTTGTGTTTTTGCGTCAGTCGCTGTATTACACACGTGGCACACAGGAGAAGTTTGATATCTGCAACCTCACTGCTAGATGCCACAACAACCTAAGCACTAGACCTTTAATTGTGAGTAACATTCCACATTAGTTATTTCTTTTTTGGGTGGATGACATGCATCAATAAAGATCTCAGTTTTGACATTTAAATTTTAACATAAGCAGGTTGATCAAATAGAGTAGTGCAGGAATGAGTCCTAAAACCTGGAAATGAGTTAGCTTTTTAGCACTCCTTGTTCCCTTGTCTCAAAGTCAAATTTAAAAAAAAAAAAATTGGTTTTTGGTTAGATGTCTGAAATAAGGTCTGTGGTTAACACACATTTAAGAGACTTTAACATTTTGTTCGATGTTATAAAATACATCAGTAATTTGAAGTTTTAAGCTTTTACTTGTCTTTAAAGCAGACAACTAACTGACACTGCTAAAATGTGGCTACATGAGACTACAGAACATCATCACGCCAAACACAGCTTTACAGCCTCGCTGTGGTGAAGATGTTTGTGACCATGGTGTAGTAGTTATTGCATTTCCACTTCAAATACCATAAAAGGGGTGTTCATTTGTGAAGATTATTTTGCTGAAAAAAACATGCAAGTATCATAAACTCTTGTTTGCCATAGAGCTTATTTTCTGCAGTAATCCAAAATCCAATGGGTAAATCCCATAGGCTTTTTGTTGAGGGAAACAGGGAGGCGCTAACTTCCACGCTGGCCTACAGAAAAACTTCATCCCTGCACCACTATGAGTATATCTAAGCGCAGTGACTTCGTGAAATATACAACTATCCCATGTAATCCATTTTATGGTCGCAAATCTGTCTCTTCTGGTCCATGAGGTTTCGCTCACCACATGGACCTGCATGTGGCTGCTGGATGTCATAAGGAAGCTGCCTGTAACCCGTCTCTGCCTCCACCTTCCCACCAATCATGTTAGAAAGAGGGCATGCCTGCCCCTTGACCTGGTAGTACTTGATGACAGCACTCCTCTGACATAACATGCAGCTGTCTCCTAACGTGACCTCTGGAAATTGGAGGATGAGCACCTTTTCATCCAGACCTGTTGTCATTGCTGGCTTCTTCCCATGAAGCTAGCCAGCTCTCGTGCCACTAGGATCCTGCAGTGTGAGAAGCAGATGCTAACCGTTCATGTAGATGCAGATGTTTTGACTTTTAACTAGGACCATCTCAGAACAGTAGTAGGTGGTGATTGATAGTCAGAGTTGTAGTCAAAGTGGACTGCTTTAAGGGTATAAAAATTTGTGTGTCCACACATACATTGCCCCATGATCCAGGCTGAATGCCTTGCCAGCTTTTGCACTGTAAAGGAAGCACCTTCCCGGCAGGTGAATCCACACCCCCAGTCTGCCCCCCAGGCATGCTCGTAAGACACTGCTTGACCTCTCTGTCCCACATATGGTAGTGTCACACTGAGACACGCCACACCCACCACTTTCCTCTCGTCTCGTCATTGCTTGGTGCTGGGGGTGTTGGTTAAAGCATATGGCATCCTGCGACAGATTTGTGGATGTTCATGATGGACAAGTCACATGTTTAAGTGATCTCTCTTGTAGTAGTAGTAGTAGTAGTAGTAGTAGTAGCAGTAGCAGTAGTAGTCTCCAAGCTATAGCAATAATGCATCCATATGGGCTAGGCTAAACAATTGCCTGCCATCCCCATACATGTGCTCTCATGAACACGCTTGTAAACCCACAGTGTTTAACTTGCACACAAAGAAGTGTGTGTATTTTAATTCTGTTTGTTTGTGAGTGTGTGGGAGAAATTTCCAGGCTGTGTCTGTGCTGTCAGGAGGAGTCAGCGTTCATCGTCACTTTATCCAGCACAGAATTCACAGCCAGAGAATTGTGTCAGTGATGTGATGTCTTGGCTTCCCAAAGCCCTAGATGCTCTTTTTTCAGCAGCAGTCACAGTGTTGGTCTAGCACGGCTCACGAGTCAGCTGCCTGTGTTGTTTACATGCAAAAAAAGTCCCCACCCCTCATCACTGTCTGTCTTGTGCGTTCATGGGAATAAAACTCTGTCTGTTTTTCTTCTAGGGTTACATCAAAGATGTCCACGAAGACTCACTCACAATTGTTTTTGAAAACAAGTAAGTTTGCTCTTTCTGTTAATCTCGCCGTGGTGCCTGCTTTATGACAAATTGTCCATTTATGGGAAAATGAAGCTTGAACTTAATTGAGAGTTGCAACGACAGCTCCATGCTGGTGCTTTATCCAGGCATTCAAAAGTCTGCTCTTCAGCACCTGTGCTTTGCATGCAGCTGTCCATACACGTCTCTAACATTTTTTTTTACCTCCTGCTCTGATCCCTCCTGCCCCTGCCATCCCAATAGCATGCTTTCCTATACTCCTAGCTCCACCTACTGTCCCTTTCCACCACCCACCCCTCCTGGTCCCTCTTTATCTACTTGGCTCAGAGCGCAGAGCAGGGTGCCCCTAAAAATAGTGACCCAAGGTATGCAGGGTGGGAGGGGTGGCAGTGTGGTGGCCTCTGTCGTTTTTTTGGTTAGCTCTCACCCCCCAACTCCTTCTCCTTTTACTTTCTCTGAGCACATGGAAGTGTTGGAGTAGCTGGTTGTATAAGACAGTTAATAAATAAAACACATTCTTTGGTCTTGAATGATCGTAATAAGGCATGAAGATTATTTTTAAGATTCAAAATGAGCTTTTTTAGATATCAGTATTGAATGAAGATAGACATTAGCAGGTCATTTACTGAACTTTATGGCACTCCTTATGAGCTATTTTCAAGTTCTTATTTAAAGCAAAAGGACATCATTTCATGAACATAGTCACTCATTGTCCAGACACAGTTCCTCTAACTTCCTCATTAAACTTAACGACCCATTTTAATTTTTATTTTCATTATGTCTGATAATGTGCTGCACAGCAGTGAGTGGGTAATACACCCAAGTCTTTGCACTCCCAGTATGAGAGGAGGAGAAACAAGAGCTGGAGCTGGACTGATTGAACTATGTAACACTATTCAGATTTGTTACCTGTGGTTGTTGATAAGCTGACAGGCGTTTGTGTCTTCTTGCAATAGCTGGCAGCCAGAGAGACAGTTGCCCTTCAGCGACGTGCGGTTGCCTCCTCCAGCCGACTACCACAAGGATATTGGCGAAGGAGAGGAGGTGGAGGTAAGGCATGCCGCTGTGCGTCTACTCTGATTCAGCTCATCCACCTGGGTTTTCACTAACCTCATGTCTCAAGGCCTCTGTGACTTTGAACTTCAGCAGAAGGATCATGTCTTGGCTAGTACCGACTTGGTCTGCAACTAATTATTATTTTCATTGTCAGTTAATCTGTTGATTACTTTCTTCATTCATTGATTAGTTTTTCAGATCAGTGTTTCCCAAAGCCCAAGACAGTGTCCTCAAATGTCTTGTTTTGCCCAGAACTTGGAGATATTCAGTTTACTGTCATGGAGGAGTGAAGAAGTTAGAAAATACCCACATATAAGAAGACGGAATCGGAGAATTGTGACTTTATTTTTCTTCAAATATGACTCAAACTGATTAATCGATTATCAAATTAGTTGACACCCAATTGATTAATCGTTGCAGCGCTGGTATTAACTTTTGAGTAACATTTCCAGTCTGCTGGAGTTTGCTCACGGCTTCTGAAAAGCTTTTAAATTACTGTATATCTTACATATTTACTTTTTGGTGCTTTTGGGCCACAGATTAGAATACGATCAATTATTTTTATATGCATACTGAAAATAAAGAAGTTAAATACATTATTGCAGTTTTGTACAATCAGTTCTAAATTGTAACTATAAAAGTTGCACACTCAAATCTTTGTTTTACAACATCTCATACTGTCTTTGTCACGTCCAACAATTTTACCTCATTTAGCATGTTTTCTCCATATCACACAGCGCTGGTTAGTTGTACAGTTGGCATCGTTTCTGCATTGAGCCAAGGCCTTGTTCACTGTTGTCATATCTTCCTTTTTACGACAAACCATTCCCAGCTGTAGTAGAATGTATAAATTAACTATTTTAAACTTCCCTCCATCTTGCTAGCTTGCAGATCTCCATGCTCATTCTCCAGCAAAAATGCACCAGCTCCGGAGATGAACTACAGATTTTGCTTCCACGTTAGGACACAAAGATTCTAGAAGCGGATTGAGAGAGCTGCTGAAATGTTTTTAGAAACATATTTTAATGAACTGTTTCTTGTCTTGTGAAAACGGAGACTGAAAAAACTGAGCTCAAATGTTAAAACCAAGCAGTGCTGATCAAGAATGAACCAAGATTATGTTACTGCAGTGCCCATTTCTTGCACTAAGTGATTTAAGAAAAAAAACATTTTAGCTTTCTGTTTAATTGTAATTGGAGATCATTTTTACCAGCCAGCTGCCATATTGTTTCCTGAGTCAAAATGGACAAGCTCGCATCATGTCACCAAGCTCACATCAAGTCACCAAGCTCGCATCACGTCACCCACCAACGGGAGAGTTTATTGGTCCATGTAGCACCAATTTCAAAATTTATTTGCATCTTTCCTCTGTGTAGACAGTCGTGTTATGAAAAAAAGACCATATTTCCAGCAGTGAAATACTTCTTCAGTTTGTGTTATAGCTGTAGTCTTTTTTGTCTTTGACTTGGCTGTCATTTACTTTGCATCTCCTTACAGGTTTACTCAAGGGCAAATGAACAGGAGCCTTGTGGCTGGTGGCTGGCCCGGGTCAGAATGATGAAGGGAGAGGTAAGTGGGTCCAAGAACCAAGGAGCATTATCTGGGGAAAAAAAAGATAAAAAAGTGGGTAACAGATAGAAAGAAACAACACTTTATTTCGAAATGATTTCATCATCGGTACTAAAGCCAAAGAGGAAAAGCGCGCTGAGCAAATCCTCTCTACTTTGGAGATGTGTGTTTTGTCTTTATGGTGTTTTTAAATCCGTTTTCCGCCCCTGCATGTCTCCATTAATGCAAACACTACAGCCAGACAACAGTAAATAACAAAGAACAACATGGTGCTGTTTTGTTGTCTTGTCATAAACCATGCAGTTGCTGTTTTTTAATCTGGTCTAATTTGCTTAATCTTCACAGTGCCTTGAATACAGTGAAACACCAATGCACTGCAGGAATTATTAGATCCTGTATTTTAGTTCCTGAGGTTTGAAAATTCCTGCAGCTGTTTAGTCAAAAAGGACGAATATTATAAAGAACACAATGCTTTGTATCGTTGAAAAGATCTAGAGAGGTTAGCTTCCTCTGTATTTAATATCAGTAATAGAGGTTAGGCTATTATCTTTCACTTTGCCATCAGTGTTTTGTTGCATTGCCAGTAACTGTTTATTGAGCTCTGAGTATGCTGTATGTAGAGTGAATACAGGCCTGTAGTGAGATAAGCACTGCTGGCTAATGAGCTCAAAGAGCCAGTATGTCCTGATGTGGTCTGACATTGTACCTTCATATTGTATTTCCCATACACCCTGTGCTTTTTCTTCACACTGACTTCTTGTGACAAAATGGATTTTCACCACTGTCAGTCTAGTAGGCACAGTTGGCTTATTTTGACGTATTTTTTGATAATAATCAAGAACCAGAGCTGGCTCTTAGTCACCAGCCTGAGCTGCAGGTTGAATAGTGGGTCAGTGGGATATGGAAAGGACAGCATTGTAGTGGTACTGTGCCAGGGGAGTTGCTGCTGCTGCTGTAGTGCTGTTATTTGGAGCAGTCTGATAAGAGCCTGCAGGAATGTCTAGCACTGACTGATGGCTTTAATTCTGTCCTTCTGAGCATGGAGTGTGCAATGTTCATCTCACTGTCTCATGGTTCCCCTTTTCCTTCTCCCCATTTTTCCATCTTTCTCTGCATCTCACTTTGCTACACTTTTGTGTCGTGTGTTTTACAGTGGGAGAGGAGTATATTCTTTCTTCATTAAATAAATGAATGAAGTTATAGAATGAATTCATTTTTGATGTGACTTATAATTTCTTAATTTCAGAGCGGACATCAATGAATTTTTTATTTAAGAGCGGACATAAATAAATTTTTAATTTGACAGCTGATTCAGAATTTTTGCAGTTCTGCTCTTTATATATCTTGGGTTTTTTTTTTTTCAATTTACATTGAACTGTCAAACTTGTGTCTGATATTTCTGGCCACATTATTCAAAAGAACCTCTCATCTTGTGTTGTTTTCAGTTCTATGTGATTGAATACGCGGCATGTGACGCCACATACAACGAGATTGTCACGGCAGAACGCATCAGGCCCCTCAACCCCAACAGCCCTTCTTCTCGAAACTCCTTCCACAAGGTCCCTATCCCTGTCCCAGAAGACCTGAGGGACATGTGAGTGTCTTTTCATTGTCAAATTTACCTCCTCAACATAAATTTATTTCAATCAACACCAGCAGTACGGCAAGTTCAGGGTCTGGGCAATGCCAGAGAAATTGCATTAAAAAAGTAAACAAATTGAGATTTTCTTGGATGTATGGATACATGATTTTACATGTTGAAACACCTTTTTTTGGATGTTAAGTTTCTCTCAAGTTGTCTCTGTGAGCAGTGATGTTATAATGGCCCACTGCTGGCAGACGAATAACAAGGCTGACTCTCCCGTGGATTGTTTTCTTATCGACAGCTGTGAAAATGACAACATTCACAAAGACTTCAGGAAAGCTATCGGAGCCAACTGCATCTTCTACAGTGCCCAATCACATGAACTCATTGTGCTGGTAAGTACCCAGACTGCTGGGTTCCACCTTGTGAACAAGTTAATTGGCCTTATTTTGTAGTCACAAATGAGGAAATTATATAAAGGAACTCTTGCATTAAAATCATGAAGTAGTTTTCTGGGTTTTCTTTAGGTATTGTTTAAATTTGAATCCAAATAATGCTGCATATTGTATGTCATAGCTTTCTCTTTCTACCACGTTTAGGTGATGTGCTCATATTTACAAACAGTGACTAAACAATAATTCAGTGAATTGTAACTTATTTCCTTTTTTGTTTTCTTCAGTCTACAAATGAAACTACAGTAAAGCGTGCAACTCTCCTGAGTGACATGCATTTCCGCAGCATCCGTACCAAGCTTATGCTAATGTCCCGCAACGAAGAAGCCACCAAACATCTGGAGGTAATCAGGTTATTTTTACATAAGCATGCACACATCCTGTCAAATGCACTTTAAGGGATAGTTTGGATCTTTTGAAGTGGGGTTGAATGGGGTACTTATCCATACCTGGTCAGTGTATTGCATACAGTAGAAGTCTGTCAGTGGCGACACGGAAGCTAAGCAATGTACTGCTGTGGACAGGGACAACAGCAAAATGTATTTAGCCACCTAATGAAATCTGTAACAGTTTAAGTATACGCTGTATTGAGAGTATTTTTACCATTTAGCCTGCTGTCATACATTTCCTTCCAATGGGGAAGCCATTAACTGTTTCAGTTCCATATCTATGCTCTTGCAAAGCCACCAAACTCTATTTACAAAGACGTCATTTGGCTTGCTGAACACGGGAGCTGCTGGTCTGTCACTGCTTTGGTCAGTTAGCTAGTGTTATTGTGTGACTTGAGTCCAAGCTAACCTGTTTAAATGCCAAAGTCAAAAACAAACACAAACAAAACAACTGATTGAAGCAGTGATAGACCTGCAGCTCCTGTGTTTAGGGATGTGAAATCAGTGCTTTTCTCAATGGAATCTGGCGTTGAAGAAAGCGATATATCAGCTTCAGTTGCCTTTCAGAAATGGCTGTCTGACAGCAAGGTAACGTGGTGAAAATATTCTTAATATGGCACTTTAACTGACAATGATGTTTTCTTTTTTGGTGGCTAAAATATATGTTGTTGCCGATCCCTCCGAAGCAGTACATTGCTTTGTTTCTGTGTCTGTGTTTCTTTCCGCTTCTCCAAACTAGGGGCGTGCTGACTGCTATCTGCTGTAGTTAATACACTTACTATGTCTAAGTACCTCATACACCCCACTTCAGGAAATCCGAACTATCCCTTTATTTTGCCTGTACGTTTGTATATTTATCACTGAAAAATTACAGGCCCTAGCGAGCCAGTTTTCTGAGTTTACACATTTGCATACAAACCACTTATGCGTTTCCCCTCTCAGACAAGTAAGCAGTTAGCATCTGCGTACCAGGAGGAGGTGAGGGTCAGGGAGGACCTGATGGGCCTCGCCATCGGCTCCCATGGTGCCAACATCCAGCAGGCAAGGAAGGTACCTGGTGTCACAGCTATCGAGCTGGAGGAGGAAAGCTGCACATTCAGGATCTACGGAGAGGTATGCTGCTTAATGAGCCTATGTGCCATTAAATGTCCTGGGTATATCAGTTCTTACCCGGTATATGGAAAGATATTCTGCAGTGTAATTTGGTCTAATGTTTGTGTTGTGTTGCAGACTCCAGAGGCAGTAAAGCAGGCTAGAGAGTATCTTGAGTTCAAAGAAGACTACTTTCAGGTACCCAGGAACCTTGTAGGTGAGTGAACTACATTCTTGAGGGAGTTCATTTTGTTGGTGACGGCAACATACCACTTCACATACTCATGTTAGGGATGCACCGTTGTATAGGCTGCACAACATTATCAGCTGATATTTGCCTTGTTGACTGCCATTGGCCTATCGGCAAACAAGAAGACTTTTTCTGTTGTGTCACATCAATTTTGCACAGGCAAAAAAGCAGGGCTCAAGATTAACAATGTACGATCATTGTGGGGACAATAGAAAAGGTGTTTGTGGCAAACGGACTTTTTCCGCCGGACTCCTTCGGGATGAAAGGGCGCAATAAACTCACTACTGTCAGGTCCGGGGACGTGATGCTTGTTTCCACACATTGTGAAGTCGGGTTTGGCCGGTGTCAACAATGTTTAAACCAGTTTGATATTAAGAGCCAGACTGAACTGGTATATAGAATTTTACCATAAGATGTCACAGTTGACTCAACAGCTGCGTCCAAGTGGAACATAATAACACTGTGACTATCCGAATATCATGTTGTATTAGGTAACATCAGCGTTTTCTGTCCACAATGAATCTATTAAATATGCACTTATGCTACGTTACGTCATGTCTCAAACCATGTAGTATGGCTACATGGTTTGAGACATGACGTAACCATAAGCTTCGCACTCAAAGTCACACCGGAGACATAACCATTTAAAAGATGGGTGAGTAGCCTACCTGCTACTTGCCTTTGTTTGTACTTTTTCAACTGAAAAGATGTTTCACAACACAACTTTCTTGTAAGTAAACAAAATGTGCGCCACTGTTCCCACCTTCCACCTCTATTAAAATTTGATCTCCTTCATGTTGCCATGCTCAGTTCCCAGCCTAGCAGACACCAGTGGCCCCGTTAGTCCGTTCATAAAAATAAACACGTCTATCAGGTAGTCATATTGCTCATTACTAATGCAGTGCCAGTTAGATATAGCGACGTGATGCCGTCAGCACAAGTTGCTGGTGTTAACTACTTTTTATTTTGGCAGAACATGTCATAATGACAAATGTCGGTTCAGCAGGTTTACATTAAATCAAACTGGTTTAAGCTTGTGCGCTGGACAGGACTGGCAAAATGGATATCGACCCAACTCTAATCAGCAGCAGGAGAAGTAGTTAACGTTGACTGGTGATAGCTGGTGGCCGCAACTAATAGTGTAAGGAGGCTGCTTTGAGTTACGTTATGATGCGTTCAAGGTCTGTTCAGTGAAAACTAATATTGGGCATACATAAATTATTACCTTATCAAGATGGATTCAAAACGTAATCTTGTAAAATTTAGTTTTACCAACGAAGTTGAATGTTTTCACAGCAGTGTAAGATATTATATTGAATTTATATTACAGAGGGAACTATGATTATGTCTAGTAAAAAAGGCTTTTGAAATAGCTAATTTTTGTTTGTTTTTCTAAAAAAAAATTTCATTTAAAGAAAGATTATATTCAAAATAATTTCATAAATGTGCATGATTGAATTGTGTGCTCATTCAAAAAATAGTGTAATGAAGGGCTGAGTGACTTTAACTTAGTTCACATTGGCCTTGGCTATTGGCCAAATTGTTATTTAAACATAGGTATCAGCCCAGAATTTCACAATCGGTATATCCCTAACTCCCATCACTACACATATACACTCTGATATTATCATCGTGTTCTTTAAACTTTATATATTTTTTTGTCTTCTTTCTCTTTTGCACAGGCAAAGTCATTGGCAAGAACGGCAAAGTCATCCAGGAGATTGTGGACAAGTCGGGCGTGGTCCGTGTCAGGATTGAGGGAGACAACGACAAAAAGCTTCCCCGGGAGGAGGTAGGCAGGCAGGGGGCAGGCAGGGACGACACTGCCAGCAGCAAAGAGGTGAATTGACCGTTCGGCTGGCCTCCCAGTCCCCTATAACCCCCCCCAAACCCCCACCCCCCCACCCCCTCCGCTCTCCAAAAAGCAAAGCTTATTAACTGCAGCAGAGTGTAGAAGTCCCTTGTGCTGTCTGCTGCTTTGACACTGTTCCATTCTGCCGCTTTGTCTCTTTGTTTTGTCACTAGCACTTATGTTTTCATTGCTTTCAATACACACAGCCCACTGCGCAGCATATGTCAGTTATGTTGGCCGTGTGTGGGAACTTAGCTGTCTGTCGTCTCTGCTGGGTTGATATGTTTCTGTTGCTTTATGTGATTTTTAAGCATATTAATCGTTCCAGAGTTGGTCTGTAATTCACCACATAATATATTTCTGAGTTAGGTCTAAACTGTTTCCTAGTCAGTAATATCTACCCAGTAATGGGGCTTAGTATTTAAAGTCATGATTATCTGTTTTTTTTGGTTGTTTGTTTTTAAAAACACTCTACTCTTCATCTCCCCCTCTTTGTGTTTTACCAGGGCATGGTTCCCTTTGTGTTCGTGGGAACTAAAGAGAACATCAGCAATGCTCAGGCTCTGTTGGAGTACCACGTGTCCTATCTCCAGGTAAGTCGATCTCCCATGTTCACCATTAGGTGGCGGCACTAGCCTTTTCTCTGTTCCTGTCACTCAAAACACATCAGATAAAAGTGAACTGCATGCGTGCAGCCATTTTTACCTTGACTCCATAAATGTGTTTCTGCTCTGGCCACTTAGTGGAGGAAACATATTTCTTCGAAGCACAAGTCCTTTCGGTGACATGTTGGGTAAGGACAGGACAGGGCGCTGTTGGGAAATATGGGCGTATGTGCAGGGTCATTTCATATCGGTCACCTGTTTCCCTCCCGCCCAGCGCCACAAGAGGAAAGCTGCTGATCCCACCTCGTTTTGCCCTTACCTCATGTGCTTTTATAAATAGCTCCTCTCTCTGGGATGGGGTGAAGGGTACGCAGGAGTTTAGATTACCAGCTATCTGGACCCTCAGCTTCCAAAAATAACACCAATCCCCCCCCTCCCCACCTGCCCTGCCTCACTTCCTTCACGTCTCCCTTGAGGGTTCAGCTGTCGTTGGTGGAGGCAGCTGTCACACTGTGAAGTGAGACCCCCAACTCCAAATCAGCCACCACTAAACCACCACTGAAACTGCTGTCATTGCACTGCTGCCATTAGACGCCAATGCCCACCCCTCTCATATGGCTTTGCTGAAAAATTTCCAAATTCTGATACTGCCAAAAGATAATCATAGTATTTAAAAGATGTTAAGTGTCAGCAAACATGATACACTTTTACCTTTTAACTTTATCCTAGTTATGACTTTGTTTGTTAGAGCAGTGTAATTGAGAGCATTGGTTGTCACATGGATGGAATTGAGGTCCAGGGGATCCACAGCAAAATGATGTTATGTAGCTTGAAACCTGTGATAATGACTGTTTATTGTTTGTGTCCCTTGCCAGCAACTTCTTTTCCCATCTTTAGAGTTCCTGAGATAAATCTTAGCAACCACGCGGGCTAATCTGTCTAATCAGTTATTGCATCTGTGAATCAAAGGGGCTGAAAACATCTGAGCCAGCAAACACTGTGAAGCTCTTTAAGCTTTCCTTATACTACACAATGTGGTGCTCATTTTGTTTATATTCAAAGAGATTTAAAAAGTGAGGGGGCAGTTTCCATCTACACAGTGTGCTTTCACATCCAATATGTCATTTAAGGCACATTTAGAAAATTTTAGCTGTTCTCTGCCAATTAGAAAATACTGTCTTCTCCTAACCCGATTCCCTACAGGCTAATGCTTTCACTCAATTTTTCAGCCATATAACAAAAAATTGTAGGTGTTTCAGCAGAAGTGGATGTTCTGTCAAAGTGATGTTCAGGGTTTTTGGGGGGAGGTTGAATTTGCCCAGTCTTCTCTTGTTGGAACACTGAACTTTACGCATTACTGCCACTTAGTGGTCGAGTGATAGACTTAATAACAAGCACAAAGGCCCACAGCAGATGTTTTAAGACCATGGCTCGGTCCCAGCTCAATACGGCAGAATTTGTGTGCAGTGTTTTATAGGCAGAACAAAGATGTCTGATCATGTTCAACCAAATAGAAATTCAGCAACAAAATCTGTTATTGCTGTGAGTAGAAAACACTGTAATACTGCAATTCACTTTTTGTAAATTTAATTGTAATTCTTTTAACCATGCTTAATAATCTAAAATCTACAATTTTTTTATTATCCTTGTTGGATTGCATTAAGTCATTGCAATCCTTTTTTGTCCCCACATGTGGATCACCAGATTGATATTGCAGCATGCGTGCTTTGTTTCTAGTTAAACCTGATAATGCCTGATGGCCAGATGATCTGCATACAATGGTAGCTCTCTTTGGGCACGCTGCATTATTTTGCTGAATGAGGCCCAGGTCACCTTGTCATGTCTCTGTGCTGGAGAAGATACAATATATCCTACGTGGTAATAACAGAAATTTGTGGTGGGTGATATATCAGTTATACTCACTAGAGCACAAACTTCTTGTGTTTATTTGAATTCATGAGACATTTATTATACAATGGCAACTTGTTCTATGTGGGATGTTTAAAATGACTATATTGCAAACACTGAGTACCAATCATGTCAGTCATGTCATTTTTTAAAGACACCAGCATGAGGCTTAATTTGGCATTTTGTGGCATAGTGTGTGAGCTGGCGAGGTGTGTGTTGTTTTTGTTTTATCTGCAGGGCTCCAGACCACGACTATTAAGTCACATTTTGCAACCATGAAGCAACAGTGGGAATTGGAATTGGAGTTGGAATTATTACAAGTATATGAACTGGAGAGCTGTTAGTTTGTTTCCCTCTCACAGTGAATAAATGGTCACGTTTTAACGGCAACGGTGTAACCGTTTAACTTTCTGCTAACTGCGAACATCTAACTGTTGATCGGGAGCTTCAAGTTCACAACACTTTATTTTAACAGTACCTTATTTAACTTTATTATAACAAAAGTTTATTTAGTAGTTCAGTATTTTAGTAGTCTACAATAGGTTAAATGAGATTTCAGAATATCAAAATATATATCATAAATTGTGATATATACAAAAAATATTGCAATATTATTCATATATCGGCCCTAGCAGAAATTTCAGAAATTTGGTGCCATAAATCACTCACTTTGATAACTGTTACATTTTTTTAAGGCGGTTTATACTGTATAGTTGGAAGTGTTCGTCTGCACTATTATTTCCCAGCCAAGGCCAAGGTGTACGGTTGAATAGGATGCAGGGAAGGAGGAGGATTTCATTGAAACATTTTATAAACCTTGTGCTGTCAAACAGGCTATGAAGCACATACTTAAAAAAATTGTCTTATTGTCCCTGTCCTTTAGGAAGTGGAACAGCTGCGTCTAGAGCGTCTCCAGATTGATGAGCAGCTCCGTCAGATCGGGGTGGGGTACCGCGCACCTCCTAGCCGAACTGGGGGCCCCGGTGTTGAACGGGAGAAAGGGTACTTGACAGATGAGAGCAGCAACTCACTCCACACCTCTCGCACCTATGGAGGCCGCGGCAGAGGGCGTCGGGCCTCCAACAGCCAGTACTCTGGATATGGTGAGAATGAAGGATCTGAGAAATGATTTCAGTTGAACACATTTGAGAGTAATATAGAGAATAGAAGACAGTCCTGTCATTTAAAAAAAGTTGTAAACTTTCGTTTGATTTTTTCCATTGTTTGTTTATGCTCAATCTAGGCACAAACTCTGAATTGTCTAATGCTTCTGAGTCAGAGGACGTTGCCGAACGAGACCAGCGGCCCCGTGGCATAGGCGGCGACGAGAGAGGTTCCCGACGGGGTGGCAGGGGCCGAGGCTCTAACTCGGGCCGAGGCCGTGGAGGGCCTGGTTCCAAGCCTTCTAACTCCATCAGTTCAGGTAGTTAAAGCCCATGTTCAGGTTACCAACAAACGACATTGAGTCTCATCTGACTGTACAATAATAAGATGAGAAATAGGACCTAGACTATGGTTCTCCTAGGTGGGTCTTGAAGTCACAGAGGGAGAATAGGTGTGCATTGGTGAAATGTTAAAATGCACTGAAAAACATGCCTGTACATGTCAGCCTTTAAGCCATTGTAAAATTGTCTTTACGGTTAAAGTTGGCCATTGAAGGGTATTCACAGCATGATTTTTTTTATAAAGCAATCTTGATTGAATGAAAACGGCAGAGTGGAGATGCTATGCTAATTTTCCATTCTATATCTAGTGCTGAGGGACCCAGACAGTAACCCATACTCGCTGCTGGAGGGCGAAGGAGAGCTGGCTGATGCAGACATCAGTGAAGGCATGGGAGGAGATCGCCGCAGACGCTCCCGACGTCGCCGCAACGACCAGGAGCCCAGCGTGATGGACGCCGCTGCAGAGTCAGACGGCCAGGCCGGCCCCAGCGAGAACGGACTGGGTGAGAACTTAAGTCTCGTATTTCATCTACGTTGCCTTATCATCTAAGAAATTAAAAAATATTTTCCAGGGCCAAATACGGCATTGTTAATCTCTAAAATGAAAACCATCATGCTTGCTGATATAAGCAGAAATTATTATCTATGACATTATCAGAAGTATTTACCGGTAAATCCTTAATTAATTGTTAGATGAAGAAGCACGACCTCAACGCCGCAACCGAAGCCGCCGCCGTCGTAACCGTGGCAACCGCCCAGAGGGAGGTTCAGCCAGCCGTGACAGACAGCAAGGTGACAGTGGTGAGTCACCATGTTTTACTAGTTAACATTTTCCAGAATATTCTGTATCAGTAACTGTTCTAGTTAACAGATTAAAATGTTTCCAGTGACTGTTGCTGACTACATATCCCGCGCTGAGTCCCAGAGCAGACAGAACCTGCCCCAGAAGGAAAACCATGCTGGCCCTGAGCCCAAGGTACAGGCAGAAACACACCCGTTGAACCAAAAAAAGCGTTTCAACCCAAAGTTAGACCTTTAGTCCCAGGAACAACTTTTCAAGGAACTAAAGGGTGTTATCAGACCAAGTTTATCTGCGTTTCCACCACAGTCGAAAGACTCGTGAAACTTAGGCAAATTAGTCTGTTGACATCATAGCACAAGGGCTACTGGAGGTCGCAGGGGTGAACATACTGCAGCCTGTAGCTCAGTATGGTCGCAGGGGTGAACATACTGCAGCCTGTAGCTCAGTATGCCTGCATCTGAATACATTTTGAAATAACACATAAAAAATTGGATTTACTTATGTTATCAAACAAAGAGAAATGTTCTCCCTTTGTCCTAAAACTGGTCCAAAATCAATACTAGAGTAATTCCTTGTTTTATGAATGAAGCAATACATGCTTTGAAGCAGCAGCGTTGTGTGTGTGTTTAGTCAGTTAGCAAAGGTGTCCTTGTAAACCCCACCACTAAAGTTACTCTACTTTAAGCAAGCACTACCCACTAACAGACTTTTTGGGGGGTAAAAATGTCCCCAGAATTTAATTTAGACCCTGGTCCCTGTGGTTGAAATGTGATTAGTTCCTTAAAAGGTTCCTGGGGAAATTTCCTGTGGTCGAAAAGGGGCTGTAGTATTGTAAATCAGTTTATTGGTCCATTCTCACTTTTTCCTACCTTTCGTCTCCACAGGAGAACGGGACCAGCGCCACGAAGGATGAGCGAACACCCTCCAAGGGTTCCCCCAACAAAGGCATGAGCTCGGCCAGCGAGACCCTGACCTTGGTCAACGGGGTCTCGTAAAGAGACGGCCCTGCCCCTCGCGAACCCAAGTCTAGAGCAAGACTCCATGGCAAACTCTGTCCCTGCTTGCATTAACTTAAACCTTAAACAGATGAGTGAAAAGTACCTGACAAAATACCTGAATTCATACTATGAGAGTGAAAAAGTACAAAAAAACGACAAACGCATCTACTTAAAAACACACGTTAACGGTGTATGCTATCCTATCTATCAGTACTTAGTGCTTATTTAAAAAAACAACTAGCTTGCCAAAAAAGAGCTGGTGGATATGACTTGATTTTTAAAAATACTGAAATACAAGAAACAGGACGAGACTTTTTTTGTTTTGTTTTTGAAACGGTTGTCTTTATTTGTGTCTTTTTTTTTTTTGTTCTGTTAATTTTGTTCATTGTTTATCACTGGTTTGGACTTGGCGGTCGCTCTCTCAACCAAAACAGACGCGTCTCTTCACAGTGTTAAAGTACAGACTAGAGAGATGTAAGCTGTAGGGAGTGGCGTACGAGCAGACAGTCCAATAGCTTATGTGACGCGATGTTCGCACACTGAACCTGGGAGCGGAGACAGACAGATTGGAATATTGATAGACATTGTGCCTTGAATTTGAAAAAAAATATATAATAAAAAAAACTTCAGTTTTTCCATTAAGTTTGTTTTTGTTTCCCAAGAGGAAAAAAAGAGGGAGATGTGTTCTTCCAGGTTTTTTTTTCGGTTCCAAGAAGAGAAAAGACCTGTGAGGGAGTGATGAGTGAAAAGAGGATACAGAAAAGGAGGGAGTGGCTGGCCAACGCGAGGAAAAACAAGTCTGGTGCCAAACACGAAATTCAAGGCGCTTGTCCTCATTCCGAGTAGAATGGACAGCGTTGGGGTCAGTGCGTGCGTGTACGTACGTGTGTGTTTGTGTGTGCACAGTTGAGATATTTGGCAACCACAAAACTAAACTGGGAGGGGTGATGTAAGGAAACGTATGCAGCCCTGGGCGGGTCGCACGGTGAGGCATCTCTATTTATCAACAGGCCTGAGGGGCGTCTTTCTCCTCTTACCTGTTTTGGGTCTTTTGAGGGTCCAGGGTGGCTCCCACACAGCCTTCTAAACAGGACAGGCTGAGACCAGACAGACGGCAGACTTGAACTCTAGATTTAGACTTAAAGAGAACTATACCGTGCCTCTTTTCTCTGTGTCGGAGGGGGCGGCGGTGCTAGCTTCCAGCCACACTAGTGTCTTGACAAAAAAAAACCACTGCAGCGCACAGCTCCGGATGCACACGAGGGCGACCACCTTTCTGGGACAGGTGCTGCTAGTGGGGGAGGGGGCCCGGAAACTGCGGACTTGTGGGATTGGGACAGCTTCAAATGACATGAGAGCCACATGACACACAGGCCCACACTTACAGGATACATACAACAGGCATACACACCAGTTGCGTGTAAGTCGTGGTCGCCCGCACAGCGCGAAACAGGACTGCAACAGAAAACTGAACAAAACAAGCGAGGTGTCAGTCTTGTACCTGGCAGTTTGGGTTGGCAAATGGAGTAAGAGAGGGACTCGAAAAACCTCAGTGGCTCTCTGCTCATGTTGTTACTGTTGTCTTGGTTACCGCTCTCAAGTTTTTTTTGTTGCTATTTCCACATCTTAGAAAATATGAAATAAAAAATTGAAGTGAAATCAACCTCTTCTCTGGAGACGAACTTTGATTTCTCTGTCTTGTGAGTTTGCAGTCTATTTTTCTAACTTGCATGGCATTTAGTTAACGAGTAAGTAGGTGGTGCCTGTCCTGTGCATGAGGAAAGGGTGTTATTAATCTGACTTACAAAGCCATTGTTTCATTCACTAGAACTGCTGCTAATGTACACATTGAATGTCCAACTAACTGTAGAAACTCGACCTTGAAGAGAAAGAAACTATTTGTGACTTCAAAAAACATGACCCCCTCCCCTTCCCCCTCCTGCTCATCTGCCCAAGGTTCTACTGGTGGATACGAGTCAGGAAGGGGCCCATTCAAGATTCAGAGTCTCACAAAAGTATTCAATTTACAAGGGCAACATTGTGCATGACAAGCAAGCGTCCACATGACCAAAGGTTTTGAGAGACAGATGAATGGGAGCGCGGTTGAGATGACCCAGATGCTGCTGTCATACATTTCTGCTCACCTGTATGTTGTGTTTTTAAAAGAATGAACGAGCACTTGAGTATTTGTACCTTGGTTTCAGTTGCATGTGTGCGAGTGGAGGACGAAGCCCTATCTGGTATGTTTGTGTTTACCTTTATACCTCATTGTGTGAGTACTGTATATCCTCATGTATCTGTAGCCCTCACGTCCTGTTGAAAGACTGCTGGCTGCTGTGTGTGTGTGCGTGTGTGTGTGTGTGTGTGTACGTTTGTGCGTGTCTGTGTGGATGCCGGTTGTACAGACGACTCCTCACTCTGTCAGATTTTGTCTCTGGTTTTCTCACTCATGTTCTGATGGCAATAAAGGACTTTTCATTGTTTGGTATACATCTTTTCTGAACAGTTTGTTCTTTTACTATAGGCCCAAACTTGACACAGCAGGGTTAATATAAATGATGGACTCACAAATATATATTTTCATTTATTTTTTCATTTAACCTTTATTTCAATCTTGAGGAATCATTGAGGGCGAGCCCTCATTTACAATGATGTCGAGAGCACAGCAAACAATTAAAAATCACAAAGAACGAGCAAATAACAGACCGAACACCTTTAAAACCAGTTACATTCAAAATTAAAATAGTTGGTAATCATAGTTTTAAATTGGCCTATAGTAACCATTGTGTCGAGTTTGAGTGTACGTTGTAAGATGTTCCAGGAAGATGCTGCAGAAGAACTAAAAGCAGTTTTACCAAATTCAGTGTTGCGGGGAACATCGAGCATTAAGCAATCAGTTGACCGTGTAGAATAATTAGTATGCGACCAGTTCAATAAAGTGCTGAGGTATGGTGGCATGCTGCCGTTCAACATTTAAAAATGATAAGTAGCCAGTGCATATCTCTTAGCACAGATAAAGGTGCCCATCCCACCTTATCATATAAGACATCTGATCTGTTCTGTACAACATCTATTGCCGTCCTGGAAGAGGGATCCCTCCTCAGTTGCTCTTCCTGAGATTTCTACCGTTTTTTTCCCTGTGAAAGGGTTTTTTGGGGGAGTTTTTCCTTATCTGCTATGAGAGTCCAAAGGACAGAGGGATGTCGTATGCTGTAAAGCCCTGTGAGGCAAACTGTGATTTGTGATATTGGGCTTTATAAATAAAATTGATTGATTGATTGATTGACAATGGTGGGTGGAGTAACTGGAACCGGTGATGAATCTGAGTGCAGACTCAATTTTTTCCTGTTCCCTGTAGTGCTATTAATGTGGATTTTTATGGTGTGAGTTGCTGAATGTTGGAGATATCCACCATAGAGATGTCTGCCTTCTCTACAATATAATGGAACTAGATGGCACTCGGCTTGTGGTGCTCAAAGCTGTTGCTGTTGAGTTTTAAAAAAAAAACAAAAAAAAACTCAACAGCAATATCTCCAGAAATCATGGTCTAATTACACAAGATAATTAACAGGCCTTGTTGTAAGTTTCACGTAGGAACTATTGTCTCTCTACTGAACCACACACGGCAGCTGTATCACCATGCAGAAGGAAGCATGTGTCTACTGCTAGCTCACCTAGCTCCACTGAGCTAGCTGACATTACAGCTCAGCTGAGAAGGCAACATGTTCTTACTTCCAATTTGCCACATATCACCACTTGGTCAATGGACTTTGATGTCTCCATATGATGCGCAAGATATCCTGGATGCGTCTGTTGCAATCGTTCAGAGACGCCATGTCAATGCACAACTGTTGCATTGTGTCTTTTCAAAGTACACTCCTGTTTTCACAGGAAATGTGCAGTTTCTGCTCATTTGATGGACGCAGCCTTTTCAAAATAAACTTGCAATGTCACTAAAACACCTCGTATTCTTATTTTATTACTTGTGCAACAAAAGCACATGGTTAGGTTAAAAAAATCATGGTCTGGCTATACATTTTGGACCTGTTCCTTAAGTTCTGTTGTTGTATGGCAATGTTTCAAACTGCTGCCATCTAAAGGTGTATCATAATGCTGTGAAAGGGTGCCTTTTTTGTCTGTATCTGATGCAGAATTACTGACCAAGTACCTGTGTTTGACGACTTCCGAATCAGAACTGGTTGGATGCCATTAATGTTTACATCTCGTGCTGTCATGAGCACGAGTTGTAGATCAATAGCTGGACCACTATCTTAGAAAATGGATGATTGTGATGTTTTACTGAGGCGTCTGGAATATATTTTATTCAAAGAAAAATATATGGGTGAAAATTAACAATTCTGCAATTACTGAAAAGGTCCTAATAAAAGACCATAAACAAATGCTTTTTATATGAATGCTTAATTTATTGTATTAAGGCTACTACCATTCGAGCATAATCAAAAAGTTGTGTTGAGCCAAGCGCATCCAAGGAGGCTAAAAAGGTTGAACCCAAAGGACACCTGAGCATATGTATTCCGTTATTCCCTAGCATTCTCTTCTGTAGCCTTTCAACATAGCAGCTTTAGTTACATTGAGCATTTGTCTTACCCCATAGCTCCTGTGTGGTCAAAGACTGTGTCCCGGCCTTCACTTAATAGCCTTGATATTACCTAGCTCATCAGTGCTCGATGAGCTAGCAGTAGATGCATGCTCCCTTCAGCGTGGTGATGTGGTTGGTGGATATATTTTGGTAGAAAGAAAACAGTTCCTACATGTAACTGCTCACAAGAAGGTCTGTGAATTATCTTGAGTAATCGGGTCGTGATTGCTGGAAAGAGACGTGCTGTAGGGTTTTCCAAATATATGTTTTGGTGCTTTGAGCACCATAAGCCGAGTGTTACTGTACTCCATTATATTGGAGAGAAGGCAGACATCTCTCCAGCTGATATTTCCAAAACTTGGCAACTCACACCAGAACCATCTAGATCGATAAGTAGCAGCACAGGTAAGAGGAAAATGAATTTTTGATTTTGGGCCGAACTGTCCCTTAAAGCAATTCAAAATTACTTAGTTGCAAAAAAAAACAAATGGAAATCACTAGTTTTATATATGTCTCAATATTAAGTGATCTTAACTTTGAGTTCATGGAAGCATGAGCAAAGTTTAGCTATTGTAAACACACTATAGCCTTGTATAGTGACTGAGCATTTTTTTACGGAATCATGGTTTTTGTTTGACTGTTTCTGGACCCCACCGGAACACTGCACGTGGTGTATCTTCCCCTCTTTAGTAGATGTATCAGAGGTTTGGACTTGACTCACATGACCTGAGCTACAATGATAACTTTAGACTCAACTTGACAAATTCAAAATAGACTTGCAACTTGACTTGAGCTTTAACATCAGTGACTTATGACTTAACTTGAACTTAAGCTTTGTGACTAGAAAAAACAACTATAAAAAAGTGCGCCAAGAATCAATTCATTTCCAAATTCAACAAACATTAAGGCTGTTTATTCCCAGCAAGTCATCACTAATTGTCACTGTTATATAAAAGCCACAAAACATCTGGTGGAAGTCGGACAGCAGCTGGAATATTTTGCAGCACAGTGAAACATTAAGAAACCTTATTTAAAATAATCATACACTATTCGCCCTTACTTTTTTGTGGAAAATTCCTGTGGAGTTGGATATGAATTTGTTTGCTTGGACTCACAAAGGGATGTAGCCACTTTCTGCCATATTTTTTAATTTTGCTTTTTAGAGAATACATTGATCACATCCCTGACTGTTTGTATGTAACTGATGTCTACATGAATCTGGTTCGCTTAATTCTGTCTCATGTCCAAGACGCAGAACAACTAAGAAGTCACCAGGTGAGATGATTTTAAGCATTATTTATTTACTTAATGTACCTGTTTTTTATTCACTCTTAGAATATCATCAATCACTATTCATGGATAATTTCTGATACAACTTTATGCGTTAGTCATTTCCCATCTTATTAACCTTGATGAACTGTCTAGCCTAGGTTTCCATGAGTGTTTCGATTGTTGACTGATTATTGTACTTTTCTAGTCTGTCCTCTATAGAAATACTTAAACATTTCTAGGCTTTTTTTTTGGAAAAGGTTGACCTAATGTCTACTACAAGGGACATGTTATAAATCATAAATAAATTATTAAAGAAACCATTGTATTATGTGACTTACCTACAAATTACTTAAATTGTGTAGTAAAACTGAAAAACATTAAAACTTTTTTTATGGGTCTCAGGAGGAACAATTGATGAGGATTTTTTGCCTGAAGTGGAGTTCTGCCCCCTAAAGTGGCCAAACAAACAAAAACTGATTAATACTACTTTAAATATGAATGAAGTTTCACTCACTATAACAAAGAACACCACAGATTAAGGTGTTAGGGTGAAACTGGGAGGAGTCTCACCTTAGTCAGTCGTATCCATGTTAACATAACATACCCTTAACCACAATTCCAGCAGATGCAACAGCAACATTCAATAAAGGTAACGTTATAAAATTCGGCTTCATTACAACTCACAAGTTTCACAGACAAAACAACTGTCTCACACTAAACACGTTTTCCAAACAAATACAACATACTAGTGTTATTAGCACAAGCCCATGGTATTTTACATTGTATAAATTAACCTAGCGACAAGCAGAGATTTCCTCTCCTCACATGAAGGCAGGATAAATCCCACACAAGACTTAAAATGCTACTTGTGGGGGTTTTATTATTTTCACAACTTATTGTTTCTTATCAGTGAAATAAAAGTAAATAAAAGGGAAATGCTTTTCAGCTTAAAAAAATAGCATGGAGGTCTGCACTGCAGCGACTTGTAGTTACATTTCTGGGGAGGTGTACATCAGGCTAATGTGGAATTTAAACTTCTGCGTTGAATCGATGCTGAAGCTGCGGCGCAGCCTGACATGCACCTCCCCAGAAATGTAACTGCACTTCCCTGTGACGCAGACCCCCTGTCTATTTTTGTAAGCTGAAACCATTTCCTCAGTGTAGGCAAAGCTCGTTTACTTTTATTTCACAGATAAGAAACAATAAATAGTGAAGACAATAAAGCCTCCACAAAATAGCATTTAAAGTCTTGTGTGTAATTTATCCTTCAGGGATTTATACTTAAGCCTGATTTATGGTCGTGCGTTGAATCGACGTCGTAGGGTACGGGGCTATGCAGAAGGCTCGCCATAGCCCCCGGCATAGCCTGATGTGCACCTCCCCAAAAATGTAACTACGCGTCGAGGCGACGCAGACCCAGCGCAGACCGGCACGGCTGTGATTGGTTTGCTTGGTAGCAGCGCATTTCCGGTTCCGTATTTCCAGATTCCACCATCCCCGCCATCTTTAAACATCTTCTGTTGCGATGTAGATGTTGCAGTGTTAATGCTCATTATATATATGTTTCATTATGCTCAACGTTCAATATGGATACGGCCGGAGCCGTCTGTCCGTGCTCCGCGTTCATTTCTCTGTGACCGGAAAAGCCGGCAGCTAAACAAAGAATCAACTAGAGATGACGTTAACCACTCAGGAAAGGGACGTAGCCTCCTACCGCTCTGGCGGTGAATTGCACCACGACAAAACGGAGTGACGGAGAAGTTCAAAGGGTTCACGACGGCGTCACGGCAACCATGTAGCGACGTCGTCGATTCAACGCACGACCATAAATCAGGCGTCAGGGATTTATCTGGACTTCTTATGAGCAGAGGAATTCTCCACTCATCCGCTTATTTACACAATGCAAAATGCCATGGGTTTGTGCTAATAATGTTAGCATGTTTAGAAAACGTGTTTAGTATAAAACAGTTGTTATATCAATGAACCTTGAGAGTTGTAATGGAGTGTAACGGAGCCAAATTATGTGCTGTTAACTTTTTTTAAATGTTGCTGTTGTCTCTTTCTTTGTTTTATATGAGAAGAGGAAAAGCATGCTAACTGCTAGGCTAATTTAGACAATGTAAAATGCCATAGGCTTGTGCTAAAACTATAAATCCCATTAAAAGCATAGGATACAGCATTGAGAAGTATAAATCCCACTTATAAGAGACCCAAAGGACTACAAAAAGACACAAAACAACCAGAAGGAGCCCACAATAGACATAAAACCACAGAGAGATATGTCATGACTACAAAGAGACGGAAACTACCACAACGAAGGTGTGTCTTGCTCCTATGCAGGGGAGGTGGTGGGGCTCTTTGCATATCTGTGCCCAGGGGTCCATTGTCTCACGATCCGTCCATGCGAGTAGCGTATGTAACCACATCTGACAAAAGATAAATATTCATGAAAAAGATACACAGCTGATGTAAGAGCAGAAGGAAACTACTAAAATAAAAAAAGACGATAAATAACCTACACAAAAATGTAGTCATTCAATTTAAGAGTTTGAAAATGTGTAAGCTAACTTTTTAGAAAACAGACCGAGCCGTGTCATCATGAAAACCTTTTGCGCATAAGACCCTCCTTCGTGCCTTCATCCAATCACAGACCGTACTTTTTGAGCGACACATCTATCCACCAATCACATTCCATCTTGTGAGCTTATCTCTAGCCGGATATCCACTGAGTCATTATCCAAGGAGTTTCGACTTCGTTGTGGCGCCGATCGAAGCTGTGAGTACTTCGTCTTTTTTATGTTTTTCCTCTGTTTCTGTCTGTTGATTTTATCGTCACTGTAGTTTTATACGTCTTCGGACATAATTGCATTCAGTTAAATGGTTGAACTGAATTGTATTTGGTCCGGTCACACAAGACAAAATGGCTAACACCTGAAAGCTAGCTTGCTAACAGCAGCCATTCAAATTAAACGAGTGTGGCCACAGACTCCCTGACCAGGAAGTGAAAACGCAAAAACTTCTATGACTTTTTTTCTTTTTAAATTCAGCTGTATATGAAGTCGTGCAGTTTTTAGTTGTACTAAAAGTTAAAGGTTAGTAAGGACGAAGCTAAACATGGCACCTTTTGACAGATTAGGTTATTGTTTGCTCTGGTGGCATTAAGCCTACAGCCGTCTCGATTACACTCTTTCTATTTACTGAGGATGACGCCATGGATTCACCATTTGCTCTCTCACTGGTTACTTTCTGTTACTAACTACACATGGCGGCTTGTGTTGTTTCTACCCCTTTCAGAGAAGTACACTGGAGCAACAATGGTGAAGATTTTTATTGGGAACCTGTCTGAGCACACTGAGAAAGACGACGTTGAAGCTCTGTTTACTAAATATGGCAAAGTGACAGAATGTGCCAAGTTCAAAAATTATGCCTTTGTCCATATGGAGGACCGCAAGATGGCCAACAAAGCCATCCGTGAACTCCACCTCCACAAGCTGAATGGTAGGCCCATCAATGTGGAGCCCAGCAGAGGGAAGAACCAGGGCCCAGTGAAGCTCCACATAGCCAATGTAGAACAGGGCTTTGATGATGAGCTTCGTGCCCTCTTTGAAGAGTATGGTACGGTCAGAGAGTGCGCCATTGTCAAGAACTTTGCCTTTGTCCACATGGACAATGCTGATGAAGCCACGGATGCCATAAAAGGCCTGGACAACTCAGACTTTCAAGGTAAGTAAATTTGATATTCTACTCTATGAATGAAAGGGAGGTTTTGATGTTTCCATACCTTTTTAGTTTTGAAGGATAATGATTTTTCTCTCTCCCAGGAAAGCGCATACATGTTCAGGTATCAAAAAGCAGACCCAGAGGGGCACCGGAGGAGGAGGACTATCCACCTCCGCCAGGTAGAGGCTATTATCCCCCTCGCTACCCAGGGGAGAGGCCCGAGCCTCCCTACAGAGGCCGCATGTCTGCTTACGGTCCTCCTCCTCCACCTCCCCCTCCACCTCCTCCAAGACGAGCAGCTTATCCTGACCGTGGCTATGGCGAGCGAGACCCCTATCGGATGGTCGATTACTATGAGAAGTACAGAGCCCGTCCTTACAGCATGCCACCCTACGATGACAGGCGTTCTGGTGCCATCCCCCCTCCTCCGCCTCCTCCTCCGGCACTGGTTAGAGAACGTCTTACAATGGGGGGCCCTGACCCATACGAGCGGCGTGTGCTTCCACCTCCTCCTCCGTCCTACATGGCCAGGGATAGAAGCCCCATCAGACGAGCCCCCCCTCCGCCTGCTCCACCAGCTGGTAACGGGTATTCCTACGAGCGCTCCCGGCTCTCCCCGGTGTCCAGGGCTCCAATGTATGCACCTCCCCACCCCAGGGACTCCATCTCAGGGAGAGGGCCACCGCCACCACCACGATATGCAGGCTATTAGAGTGTAATTCAAGGTGAGAACAGAGAGGTGAGATGGTTTATTATATGTTAACTCACATTGATAAGAAGTAGGCATATATAGATATAGAGAATCTTGAATATGTACCGACATAGGGCTGAATCCGTAAATTGAGGTAGAATCATGCTTTAAACCATCACCATTAGCCAAAGCTCTTAATTCCTGCAGATCTAGTCCAGCCAAGAGATCAATATACAACTAAACATTGCTCATAGAATCCTAAAATATTGCTGCTTTTAAGATCAAACATCAGTCTTGCGCGAATCCTGAGTAAAACGCGCTCCTTGACATGTGTGGTGTGCTCTCTTTCCAGGTTTAGAATATGACAAGATCGGCGTCGTCTGCTGATGTACGTGGCGCTATACATCCCCCTCGTCTATGGCGGATTGCGTTGCGTTCGCCTGAGACTTACTGGAAGATACTGTTTTGCAGACCGCCCCGTATTAAAACATTTGATTCCATGTCTACAGTTCACGTATACTTCTGAGCTGTTTATGCCTTTTCTGTTCCTCTGCTTGTTTTACTGTTCAAATCCTTCAAATGTTTTGCAGAATAGGATGCTGGCTTAGGTGCTAAGTCTATTTCAGTGTGCCGCAGTACTGTTAAATGGCCAAAATCACCCTGCTCCTCAGTCTTTTTAAATGGATATGGCCTCTGGGAAACTGACATTTCATAACAAGGGAAGTCATTTAATGATGATATATCTAGCCTTTGTAAACAAAAATACTGTGTTCAGATTAATGTTATTGGTTGATTATAAAAATGCTCATCAAAATAAGTTACAAAAAAAATTCAGTTTTGAGGGGCTTTAATATGATACGTGCTGTGGCAGGTTGTACCGTAATCTCTTCAGATTTGCGACACATGTCAGCATGGCTAGTCAAAAGTTCCAGTGTGGTTTTGTTCTTTTTACTTTTTGTGTTATCTTTTCTTGCGAAAATAGAACATATAGCACCAATATGTATGATTTTATTTACTTTACAATTTTCTTTTCATTTGAAGGCTTTTTAATAAACAAATCAAACCAAAAACGGCGTTTTAACTGTCAAATTCTTCCTCGTAGGACAGGCCTAATGTTCACCAGGCTGGACACAGTTAGTGCTACTCAGGCGTTCAGCTCTTTACACGTTTTAGTTTGATTCTTCACAGCCTTAAGAGGTATCAGCTTGACACATGGTAGGTGATGTTTTCTTAGCCCTGAAAATGCTGGAAACGTGAGACATTAGGTCATTGTTTGCGAAGGAACTTCCAATCTGCTTTACATTGAAATCTTGTGATGATGCATGTTCACCTGAGCAACCAAGCCTGCGACGTGAAGTGAGACATTAAGAAATGTTTGCGCAGCTGTTCCCTTAATGGCGACCTGATGATGCTATAGATGATTACTAACTTTGTAAAATGCTTCTTTGCAAACTTAAAGATATTCTATGCAGGATTTCCCCTCCCTCAAAAAGTTTTGACTGAAGTAATCCATCTCAGTTATCACTTTGACCCACTAGAAGTGGGATTCTTTTGCATCCTTGAAAAGGGAAAAGGGGCATTGAATTATAATATATAAGATATTAAGAATAAGGCTTAAATGTGTATTATATAAATAAAAAATAGATATCTTTAAATCAATCTTTCAAAAGTCTTTTAAAATGGTAAGACATGGGAACTAGGATTTTATGAATTGTTTTCTGATGTATATTTAAAGGGAAAGATTCACATATCCAGCTGTAACAGGTGTGTTGGAAAGAATCATTTCAGCCTTGAAAAGAACATCCTCCACATTGCTCTTGCTTAGCATCCAAATGTATTGATTGTACTAACGTTTAGGTTCCTCTGGACCTTGATTAATATTCTTGATGAAGGTCAAGAGGGTTTGAACTGTGAGTATAATCAATTTGTGATGCTGACCAAGAGCAGTGTGCGGGATTGTCTTTTTAGGTCTGACATTGCATTGTAAAATCTCAAAATAAATGGTAACATTGTTTTCATTAACATTAACCAGATCAGGATAGTGGAACCAACAACACCATGTATTTTATGCAAAAAGTTGTTCATCAAGTTCAAATCAAGCCAGTGTAACCTCACATATGGAGTGAGAACCACAAAATTGTAAAGACAACCTGCTAATAAATGCCAGATATCTCCCAGTTAAGTTCTGCCCTTGTCTTGACCTCAATATTGAAAAGACATGTTTTATGATACAGTTAACATTTTGGTAGAATTGTCCCTAACCCTAATTAACTGATGTCAGTTCATAATTTTTTTCTTCAACTTTGATTATTGTAAAATTGGTATTTAGTTCCAAGTGGCATTAAAAATATTAAAAGGGCTTAAATCTAACTTGTCTAAAGCTGAAGAAACCCTGTAAAGTGAGTGAAAAGTGTGTGGTGATGTTTTTTTTTTGCAGAGACTCCACTCTATTTTGGATGTTTATGGGTGTGCATCCCCACAGCGCTCAGGTGAGGTCTGGACTTAAAATAAAAAGGTTGTGTCCAGTTGGTGGACCGTAAGCAGCAGACATCCCACAGTGCTGAAAAAACTGAATTATAGTGAGGCAAAACACCAAATGAGAGAGAATCTGAGTTTGGCTTTAATTTTTGCTGGCGTCATAAACAATCCTGTGTAGTATACCTTCAAACAAAATCATTCCCCTTTAAGACTCAAAATTAATACAGCTAATGGAAGCTTTAGCTTTCCACAAACCCAGGAGTGATGCTAAAAAGAGGGCAAACAGATTAACTATCACCTGCTGCTCTGCATTGTCCCTGGCACACACACAGCTGCATCTCTCCTAGTAACTGGTGTCCATTGCCTACCTTGTGTCAAGCCAATTCATGGTGTTTCCCACAAGTGAAACAATGATCATCTGAGCTTTGCGATGGCCCATGTTTTTGTCATCATGCGACAGTTGTTCTTAAATTACATTTTTCATTTCTCTGTCATTGAGTTCACATTACATATTAGTCACACTTTACCTTACCCTCAGCATTTCTAACTTTTTATATTTGTACCATAAATTGCATGCAGTCTTGGTATTCTTAGTATTTGTGCTCTTTGTAGGTTGTTAGACTCTATGCAGGACATGCCAGCTCATGGTAAGTCATCTTCGGAAGATGTGCAGCAATGCAGCATCCATAAGAGAAGAGGTAGGTGTTGTTCAAACTTCTCTGCAAAACACCTCTTACTAATGCTACAAATAGTCTACTGCCTCCCTCATGTGTTTTTGTATTTATACTGCAGTGCTCCTTCATTCTAGATAAAGTCACAACTCTAAAATTGTATTTTCTGGATGCCTCAACTTTTTTTTTTTTGTTTTTTTTTGTGTTGTCATCAGTGATGAGTGTGATCACTGACGCTCTCTCTTTGTCTGCAGGCCTGTCTCTGCTCTGGCAACTGTAGAGGGTCTTGGAGTGAATTCACAGGAGTCTCTAAACATTCCAAGCTGGGAAAAGATGGGATCATCATACAGTCCTGAAGATAAAGGTAAAGCTTAATGATTACACTATGAAGTCCATAACCAGGGTGTCTGCAGATGCTTAACATGTCTTAATGTGCTAAATTCAGTTATATAAATGTAAGTCCTTGAATTTGAATTTGGAACCACAGCTTTCCGACAAGACCGAGCACTTGTTGGGAGTCCAGTGTTTTCACAAGGAAAATAAATTATAAAGTTACACTAAAATTATGTGTAAAGAAGCTTTCATACAGCTTTGTACACACATTACTCTTGGATGGAATACTTGCGAATGCAGGGTCTTACCGAAATGCCATGCACATCACATGAAAGCACAGTACCGGAGCTTTCTGATGATACCACACACACAAAATTGTGCTGACATTTCAGCACGCGTCCATGTTACGCATATTTCAGCCGTTGGAATAACAATCTAAGCCTGTCAGTGGCAAAAACAAGCACTTTTAATGGATTTAAATTGACGGTGTACAATTGCCCATAGAGATTACATTGCAGCTTGCTTTGCCGCTGCAGCACTCTCTCAATACTGCACCAACTTAACATGGGAAAATGTTCAAAACTGCCCATGTTGCCCTTCAAATTTAGGGGAAAAAAATCCACAAGAAAACCTCACACTATACAATATGTCGAAGAAAAATGGGAAAGAGAAGATACTGGAAAAGACTGGTTGGATATGTGTAAATTTCAGTGGAAATGCAGAAACTAATGTGCGGTGTGAGTTTGGGTGGAAATGTTTAAACCGTTTTTGGTTACACCGAAGAAGAAAGAACATTTTGCTGGAGGGGATGCCAATTGTTGGAGACATTGTGGGTTTTAGGATGCCATTCACTGGCATGTATTCTGGGAGTGTCCAGTGATTAGGCCTGTTGGGACAGAATATACTTGCAAGAAAGTCCTCACAAGGTGCTGGCTGCCTCCTGAACCCCCCCCCCAATAAAGGAGTGGATAGATATTGTGAATGATACTCATGTTATGTAAAAGACTACTTTTTCCTCTTGATCTTAAGAAAAATGTCTTTCACATGTCATTAAATTCTGGGCCAAGTAGGTGAAATATGTAAGAACCTTACAGCCTGATTTTGTGGAGGTCTCAGACGAAAGACTCTATGATCTTTATACTAGCAAACCTCAGTGACTGCTTTTTTTTTTTGTCTTAGGTCTTCCCCTGACATATATTTCATGGCACTTGTATGTACACTTAATTTCTCCCAAAATGCACAAAGTTGTTAAATTTTGAAAAATATCTGAACAAAAGGGGAAATTATTCTGTGTGTACCGTGACTTATTTATTGTTAGATAAGCTGCTGTTGGGAAAAAAAAAAAAGTTAAAAAAGCTCTTAGCGCATCAAATTTAAATGAAGATACCCTAATAACAGACTTGTCTGTTTTGTGAGTTTTGAGTGAAGTGTTGACTGTTTGTCTTTTACAGGAAGTGGATTGGGTTCCTTAGTGAGAGTTTGGTCCATTGGCTGGTGAGCTGGTGTGGATGTCCAGTCCTCAGAAAACCCCCATTGTTGAAGGCTAAAACCATATAGTGTTACAATCACTGCCTGAAAAGTTGGCTTGAAACCACACAACTGTGACCCTTGTTTTTCTATTCTCTTTTTATTCATGCTTTTGAACTATTTATGAACCTAAAACTAATTCATACTTATATACTTCAGTATATAAGCACTTGTATACAAATGTTTGTAGCACTTGATTTTTAATCAAATGTGTTTTATAGATCATCTTTGATTTTTAATATTTATGATTTAGACTTTTTTTTTATATTGTCTTTTCAGTATGAAAAGTATAAATAAACTTTTTTTTTTCAAAGTGTGAACTAATGTTGTAGTCGTCGTGTCTTATTCAAACAATTTAGCTATTCTCTTGTAAATAACGTGAAATAATAAGGCTACACTTAGAACTGATTGTAGGGTGTTTGATACTAAAGGTTTCTAATTATAAATTCAATAGTTTGGAGTCTTTAGCTGCAGGTGGCTTATTTCGATTGTAGAAATAATGTTGCCCCAGCTTGACACAAGCTCTGCTGTAGTTAATCTCCGTAAAAGTTCAGTGGGATTTCGGAATATGTGGGCAACAAAGATTATCATCAACGCACGTGTGGGATACACAGACAGATTCGTATTACAGAATCCACATTTTACTCAATTCAGCTATGATGTTACAACCTACAAAAACAATTTTTTGTGGTTTAAAAAAACCCTTTTTTACAATGTCCTTTTTCCTGATTAAATGAATATATATGTCCTTGTTTAGCAACATGATGCTGTTTTTGTGACAAAAGGATGTTTAAAAAAGGCTACAAGACTTAAAATAGATCACTACAGCTGAAAAAAGTAGCCCCAAACTAAATTTTATCTTTGAAAAATATGCTTTCTGTATTTGCTCAAGTGGTTCCAGGAGGACAGGATCTTATCCCAGCATGCATTGGGTAAGAGGGAGGGTACATCCTGGACAAGTAACCAGCCATATAAGGATAGATAGGCGCCTAGTTGCTCTTAGAAAGAAAACAGCAAAGCAATGACACAAAGTTAAACTGAAAGGAGATCCTCCCAGGTCTTCCAGAGAATGGGAAGTGTCATTTTCTCTGTTCCCTTTTTCCAAATTTTGGTCACACGGTTACATCAGTTCAGATGAAGTGTTTCTTTAAGCACACTCCCATCTTGCTGGATTCAAGTTCTGAGAAATCATGCGTGGTGGTTAGGGTGTTGTGTTGACTGAAAGCAGTTTTATCACCCGCAGGGTCACATTCCAAGCTTTTATGACGTTTGCCCATCATTTTTGAAGTGCTGCCATTTTTAACAGTAACACTGTTGCTCTTCTTCAGTGAGTAGGCCTAGTAAAGATCTCACGTCCCCTTCTCCTGCTTGTAAATTCAATAAAGTTAGATTAGGATTTTACAACCAGACTGGACTTCGTTCTAAAACTATTAAAACGTAACACCAATTTCTGGATGTGATCCAAACATGATTCCCGATACTGACACACTCACCTTAGCATCTGTGTAGTTCTTTATCTGATCATGTCAAGCTGAGTAGAGAAAACTGATAAATATGCCTTCATAGCTGACATCTTAAGTACAACGTTAAGTATTTTAGTCTTATTTAGTTTTCACTCCATTCCGTTTATTTGAAAGCTACAGTTACATTATGGCCAGTAAGGATATTAAAATACTGCTTACATGTTAGTGTGGTAGTAATAACCAGAAGTGGGATCAAGTCATTGTTTTGGAAGTTGCAAGAAAGTCTCAAGTCTTTGCACCCAAGTCCTAAATCAGAACAGGCAAATCCAAGTCAAGGCTCAAGTCCCAAATTTTGAGTTTTAAGTGTTGAATAAGTCAAAATGAGCTCTTCCCCAACTGTAAAGCCATTTGAACAAAAAAGTAATACCATAAATTTAAATGAAAAGCCTAGTCCCTTTACTAGCCCAGTGTGGTGGCGCATTTTGACAAATAAACACCTGTCTTTAGAAGTAGCCTAGTCTGATTGCCAAGCAGTTCATTGTTATTGTAGACGTTCATTAGGCGTATAAAACCGGGTTGTCGGCTTCCTCAAATCATATATCAATTCCTGGATTACCCTGTAAGTTATTCATATTCCTTTAGTCCATAAAGGTCCTCAGAACAAAAAGATCAAAAGGATTTTTGAGAAAAAATGAATCCAAGTTATGAGTATTGTATTAACAGGATAAAGTGGTGTTGTGTCGGTATGCCAGGTTCTGTAATCCTGTAGTGTCGTAACTCACTGTGCTGTCTGTCGGAGCGAGGTCAAATAAATGATTCATAATTTATATGTTATCTGAGGCCTTATTTTTAAACAAGCATTAGTCATACTGGTTTAAATAAAGAATTTGATAGTATTTCCTCATCTTTGCTGAGCAACAGTTTTGTGTGAAAGGAAGTAAAAGCCTATCCCATGTAGACACCTGTCCCAAATATAGGCCTGTTGATTTCAGTGATTTAAGTTTGTCAAAACAAGTGTGACTGAACTCAATCACAAAAACACAGTAGTGCTGACACTGTACGCTCATATCATACAGCACTATTAATATATTATTTTATTATGTTATTTATTGATATTTTACAGCACCAATCTGATAATACTTTTGTTTGTAAGTGGAGTTTGGAATGTAGAATTTTTATTTGGAATGAAGTAATAATAAATTGTTGTATGGATACTTTTACTTGCTAAATTAAAGGAATACTGTAATACATCTTCCACCACTGAGTAAAACAGAAAGTGCACATTTTCCAGAATTTGATCCCAAGAGCAGAAGTGTAGATGATTTTCCTTTGTCTGCATGGACTTATCGGTGTAACCTGAGCTCAAGCAAATCTGGACAAACTGGTTTCCATAATGTCACAAAGTAACTGCTCTGTATTTAGTGAAGTGTTGTGTATAAATGATTGCCACTGTGTATTTGATTAGTTGTCAAATTTATGGCTGATATACAATATTAAACAGCATTCACAAAAAAAGACAATTTAATGTGCTCAAGTTAAAAATGTTCAAACAATTAGCTTTAATACTTTATAGCATTTATACATTAAAAGTAGCTGAATAATGTTAACTTTTTAAGATCACATCTTTTTAATCTACAGACATTAAGTAATAGATACAGGGTACAAAATACTACTATGATTTCACATTGCAAAGAGGGTTCCAGTCCAAGCCTGTTTTGACTCTAATGTAACAACTACACAGTAATTTGTGTTGCCTTCAAATTCAAGTCAATAGAAAAGTAAAGTCACATCATGAATGACACATGATGGTCTCATCTGTCTCAAGGGGTCCAATTATTCTGAGGTCACCTGGGGAACTGTTGATCACATATGAGCCTGTGTCCATGACAGGCGTCATACTCGGCATGCACGTACATGTCTCTCTGGACGGAGGCACTGTCAGCACCTCAAATTCCACCTCAAAGCTCCCCTTGGCCTCGCCAGACTCACGGATGATCAACATTCATACTCGCCGAATCGGATCAGGGCCTTGTCTGGGAGATCCATCCTTTCCAGGTAGCCCAGCACTGAGCCGTTCACTGACAGCCGTCCCTTTTGGCTCAAGTTCTGGATGGTGAACAGCATGTCCGGGCTCTGGGGGGTGCGGTAAGCGTGGATGCCCAGCTGTTTGCGGGACACCCGGGCATCGACCAGGGCGTAGCTGCAGGCCTGGCCGTCACGTCCCAGCCTGAGAGGGTCATCCGCTGAGTGTTTGCTCCTGTTCCCCAGAGGAAGCAGCCCGTACAGGCCCTTACAAATCTGCTGAGGGTTGTAAAACTTGATGTGGAGACAAGTCAGGAGATCCTCCTCTGTCTCCATTGTCTGGGACACACTCATCATGAAATAAAGTTCCTGATGCAATCAGTGGAGGGTGTATTGTACCTATTGACCTTCAGTGATGAAAGGCTGTTGGGACAGAAGACAAACATTAGGAATCCAGTGAGATGAGGTTGTTTACCACTCAAAAGAAAAGTAAAGTAATACATTAACTGCTGCTTAAGGGGTCCTTGTCTTACCTGAATGTTGAAGATAGTCTTCCTGAGTCCAAAGAAAACCTGGATCACATCGATCCTACAGAAAGCACTCAGGGGAACTAACGGTACTGCTGCTGCTGCTGCTGCTGCTGAGAAACAAACAGGAAGACTTTCCTCGTCTGCCTGCTGTGTGCAAGCTTTTGTCCTCCCCCCTACCTAAGTTTCGTCACTCTCACAAGACCCAGTGCAATGCTGCTTTCACGTGCAAACTCGGAAAAACATTGCAAACAGTGGATGAGGTAATGCAGTGGTAACCAGAAAGGAAAAGTCTGGATTTTCTTTTCATTTTTGTTAACATGAGATAAGCATGGAAGTTAGGTAGATAGACAGATATAACTTCATTCATCCCGAAGGGTTGTTCACCTGTTCAGCAGTACCATACAAACAAAAACCACACTTCCCCTCATCACCAATAAAACAGAGATGTAAAAATAGACATACAATAAGTGAAAATGAGTGCATTAATAGAAATTAAAAATTACATTAAAAAAAAAAAAATACATTAAATTGCCCATTCCACAGTCCAGTCCAGATGTTCAACAACTGGGAAACAATAAGTGTGTCACCCAATGTGACAGTCAAGCAACAGAATCTGCCATTTTAACAAAAACTAACACACAAAATAAATGTTCAGTGGACCACCAGCTAAAATTACAAATGTTTTTACCAAAGAGTAATTTAAATCGGTTTTCATGCCAGGTCATTGGCTTCATTTAGAAGCAACACAAACAATACATTTGTTAACGGATTAACTGAGAATTAATCTACAATTCTGATTATCATTGAATCTTCATTTGTCAGGCTAAATGCCAACATTTACTGGTTCATGCTTCTCAAAGATGAGCTTCTGCTGTTTTCTCCATTTTAATGTTCTGAATGGGTTTCAGACACAAGAGACAGAATAATAGTAAAATAAAGAGGTAATCTTGAGTATAAAATGAGATAAATAAAACTATACTCACTGTAAACTTTGTGGCACTGTTTACTTTTTTCACTTTTATCATCGAATAGTTCATGAATGGATTGCTGTTCCCTAACATACGATTTTAAGGTGAGCACCTGAACGTAGCAGTGCAGCACTGAAAATTCCCCGATGATGCAACTTGAAACCGAAAGGAAAGAAGTCACCACAAGACTTCACATTCATTGTTGATCTGTCCACCAACCATAGCGGGAAACTAAGCCCTGCTATAAAATTAAGTTGTTACACATTAACAACACATTAACAACACATAACATTATTAACTTGAATTCCTTTTGCATTTCTAAGCAGTGAGAAGTGATGATATTGATTATTAAACTCTTACCAAACTTGGACAGGAATGGAAGGGGAGAGGAAGGGGATTTCGGATAAGACAGGGCTAAACATGCTGTGCTGTTAATTTTCTAATGCTTAAGGTGAAGTCAGGTAATTTGAGATACTCACTGGCAGATTACCTAAAAAACCCACCTACAATTCTGAAGAGTGTTACTTTTATAACTTGTTATGGATCTCATTTATATTTCTATAAAGGGATTAAATTGCCAAATAAAACATTAAAGAATCTTTGGATGTTCAACACATCAAGAACCCCTACCTCACTCCGATGACATGTTTGGGTAAAGTGGGATAGTCGAGTCCATTTGTTAGTTCAGTTATTAATTCATAAAATCATTACCTTACCTAACTAGTCATTAAGAAAAAGATTGTCCAGCTTTTCTGCCGTCCTTTCCCTTTTTGTTTTGCTGCCTGTTTCCTTGGTGCAGTATTGTCTACAATGAAATCAATCAATCAATCAATCAATCAATTTTATTTATAAAGCCCAATATCACAAATCCCAATTTGCCTGAGGGACTTTACAGCACACAACATCCCTCTGTCTTTGGACCCTCACAGCGGATAAGGAAAAACTCCCCCCCAAAAAACTCTTTAACACGGAAAAAAAATTGTAGAAACCTCAGGAAGAGCAACTGAGGAGGGATCCCTCTTCCAGGACAGGCAGACGTGCAATAGATGTCATACACAACACACCATATTAACGAATTTGCAGTAATCCATATGACAAAATGATTAATAAAGAGAGACAGAGAGAGATGCAGGACAGACAGCAGGACAACACATCAGTTTAAGTAGTTATGATAATTATGGCTATTGTGGCACAATATGTTGTAAGTGTATATTAATATATGGTAGTATATGTATGTGACAATACATATGTGCATGTGTGTGCTTGCACAGGGCTGACATGAACTCACTGCAGCACCTTGAATAGTTTTTAAAAAGGGTGTCACATAAAAGCATAAATTATGCTTTTATGGCGCCTGGTAGCCTAACATCTGGTTTCACTGTAGAAAATTGTCCCATTTTAGCAGAATTTTATGTACCATTTTACATTAATGCATTTAGTAGGCTACTCATTCAAAACCCTTTCCCATATAAATTAGTGTATTGTGTGGCAGGTGGCATGGAAGAAAAATGGAGGTGTACCAGGTAATGATGCCTTTAAGGTTACCCGCAGGGGGAATGGAGGCTGGGATGGTTCAGGCTGGTGGGATGAGACAGGTGCACATCTTATAGATCGATGTACCAGGGCATCAGTGGTCCATTAGCTGCTCTTGCCATGGCACTGTTATGCTATTTGGTTTTCTTTGGTCTTTTTCTTTGTCTAGTCTGTAGTCGGACTAGTTTTCTTTCTTTAATTGGTTTTTGTTCACTTTATCTGCCTGCTTCCTACTTTAAACCCAGTCAGATGGTTATGGGAGGCTTAAGGTGTGCTGTGTGTGTTAGCACTTCAAGTGCAAGACATATTGACTGCAGTGTGCACTGGTGTGACAGTGTGGTAGGGTAAATCCCAAGGAGGGTAAGGTGGGAGAATATAGATTGTAAAGTCAAGTTTCTGTAATTGAAAAGACTGTTTCTCCCTTACCTCACTTGTCATTTCCTATGCCAGAGACCTGTAGTGGGTGCAACAATTTAAGAAAAATATTTTCATTATGTCATTTTTTTCTTTAAATGCAACTTCCTACAACTACGTATTTGTTGTTATACCCTCATTGTGTTAGCTGCAGTGCTTTTATCACCAAAAAGAGGAAATAAACATGCCACATGGCTTCTCTTACATGTTCTACTCCCAGTAATTTTTTGACTTTTTTTGGGCAGAACGACCATCCTAGTAATCTCAGACCGATCAAAAATGATTGTAACATAAAGGACACTTGTAACAATACAATAGCATGTTTGGTGATTGGCAACTGATAATTAAAGAGCCCAAGATGTAAACTCTTATCTGTCCCATTTTACGTGATGCCCCACTTTACCTGACTTTACTCTACAGAACTGGACGTATGTATGTGACACACAGTCATTCAGTTAGCACGGGTTAGAAAATGTGTCAAATAATCATTTATGTAGGCAAAAACAAGGTGGATACGGTCGCTAAACGTTTGTTGACGTTAACCATAAACCCCAAACCAAAACGAATAGCTGCTATACCCTCCTGGACTGTGAGTGGCGTGGCGGTGTGGTGATTCAGGAAAAAGACTCACGAAGAAGAAGGGGAACAGGGCAGACAAAAAGCAGACGGAAGTCACTCGGCAAAGTCAAGCTACTCAGACGGGTGAATTCTCTTTCGAGGCCGGCTGGCAAAAAGGTAACCTAAAATGTACATATCTGTGTCTTTATATTTTACATTTCACTACATTTAAAAATGGCGAATTATCAACTTACTTCTGAATGTGTTCACCAGCTCGCCACTTTCCGTTTGTACTAATATGGAGAGCGGTGCTTTGTAGCGTAGCGTGATCAGCAAGCTAACCGTAGCTAGCAGCTAGCACTTGCAGATTTGCTAAACGGAAACCAGGAATTTCGTTCAAGAAATCGACACTGTATCGTAAAAATAATAATCGGGAACGTTTTGATGTTGAAAGGTTATGCATAGCGTTTGTTAAAAGTATTAACTTAAGGCTTGTTGCGTTATTGCGTAAAATTGATGTCCGCCATTTTGCAACGAGCGGCCCCGTTTAATTCAAAGCTGCGACTATCATGCACAGGGTAACTTGATGTAATAAGTTAGTAAACACCGAATGAGTAAAAATTATTAAATATTTTGTTCTCCCTTTCCATCCCTCTATGTTCCCTTTTCTTTCATTTCTCTGAATCAGATCTTTAACAATGGTGAAAATCTTTGTGGGAAACCTGCCCCGAGAGGCAGACCAGGAGGAAATCAAGGCCCTCTTCACTCAATATGGCACAGTCACAGAATGTGCTATCATCAAAAATTATGCCTTTGTTCACATGGATGACCGCAAGGCTGCCACTAAAGCCATTAAGAATCTGCACCTGTACAAGCTTCATGGCACACCAATCAACGTAGAGGCCAGCCACGGGAAGAACCAGGGCTCTGTCAAACTGCATGTAGCCAATGTAGAAAAGGGAGCTGATGATGAGCTCCGTGCACTTTTTGAGGAGTACGGTACAGTCACAGAGTGTGCTGTTGTTAAGAATTTTGCGTTTGTACATATGTCTAACTCTGATGAGGCCATGGATGCCATCAAAGGACTGGACAATACTGAATTTCAAGGTAAGGAAAGGCCAAAATGTGAAACAGTTAAATGTAGTTGTGTCACGTTTTGATGTATTCCTAATAATTTAATCCGTTTTTCTGTATTCTTTGTATTTAGGCAAACGCATCCATGTCCAGATTTCTAAGAGTCGGCCTAGACACGATGAACGGGATGACTATCCCCCTCCTCCCCCAGACAGGGGTGGCTATTGGCCCCCTCGCTACCCAGGAGAGAGGCACGAGCCTCCCCCACCCAGCTACATGAGAGGCCGTCTCAGCCATATCCCCCCAGGTTACCCTGCCCCTCCTCTGCCACCTCCTCCCCCTAGAAGAGCAGTTTATCCTGAGCGTCCCTATGAGGGTGAGAGGGACAGGTACAGCGTGGTAGATTACTATGAGAAGTACAGAGCCCGTCCGTATGGCATCCCCTCCTATGAGGACCAACGTCCCGGCGCCCCTCCTCCTCCCCCTCCCCCTTCAGCCGTCGTCCGAGACCGTCTTATGACCTCGTCTCTTGACCCGTATGAGCGTCGTCCCCTCCCACCTCCTCCGTCCTCATACTATGCCCGAGATCGCAGTCCTCTCAGGAGAGCGCCAAGCGCGCCAATGCCCCCCGCCAGTAATGGCTACTCCTATGAGCGCTCCCGACTCTCTCCGGTTTCCCGGGTCCCTGCATACGGAGTTCCACGTGCCAGGGACCTCTACGCAGACCGGCTGCCGCCGCCACCGCCTGCACGCTACGCTTATTAAGCGAGGCCCTGACATGTGAAGGTGAGAATAGGTCTGAGGTAGACTGGTGTTCATATCTTTTCTAAAATTGCCATTCGCCCCTGTAAAGGCAGAGAGGCAGCTTATGACTTGTCCTGCACGCCACAGATCTTGAGGGGAAAACAGTTTTAAAGAGCATGCGTACGAAGTGCTATTCAACAAGTTGTAAACTCGTTGGTAATGCACATCTCTGCACTAACTTGGATTTCAGCTAATATCAGTATTAAATGTGTGGCATACTCCCAACGAAGGCAGACTGTTCAGTCTGGAATCTGACTGATGAACGGGACTCGAGCTACAGAGGTCCACATGTAATAAGATGGAACAACGTGCTTTGTATCAACAGTTGCAGACAGTTCATTTGTGTCATTTGCTCTTTTTCCAGGATCGTCGTCCAACTGCGTCGCCGCTCGCCGCCTCCTGATGCACGTGACACTATCCTCTTCCTGTCTGTGGCTGAGCGCGTTACGTTCCCCTGCGACGCTCACAGGAGGAACTGAATTGCCGACGTCCACGTCTGATTTTGTTTTTATTATTTTGGAAAAGTTTTTACTCGTTTTTTTCCCCCTGATTGTTTTAGTTTGTCATTGTGCTGTAGTATTTTTTTTATTCCAGACGTCTGAATTAGGCGTTTTTGGTTTTATTTGTACTTTTACGTTTGGAAAAAATTAGTGTTCTGATGTTGTGTGTGACCATAGAAAGCTGAATAATTTCAGCTGCAGTCTCTAGGCGAAACTTGTGACTGTAGATTTAACTGAACTGAATTATGTTTGGTATTAAATCTAATCTGCACGTTGGTTCCTTCATGTTACGCTTTCCCATCGAAAACCAAACCTCCATGTGACGTTGCTGTGAAAATTTAAACTGGTAAGACGTAGGTTTGACAAATGTAGAAAGTAACTGTTAATAGGACAGTTACCGCAAATCGTTCACATGTACCTGTATGTTGTCGAACATGTTTTTAATAAACGGATTTGTGCAGTTAATGTTGTTCACAGATGTGCCCCAAATCATGCCCAGCGCTAAAACACCATTAGTGTAACCGCTTGAATTGATTCGCCTACTCTTTTAGGATCTTTCGAAAAAAATATCCTTTATTTAATGAGTATTCGTTCATTAATGATGAACACACGCATAGCAAACTTGTTAAAGTCGTCACGCTGATAAAAGAAATATCACTCTTGTCTGGAATGCTAAAGCTTTTATCATTTATCAGCGTACCTTTTTAGATTGTCTTCTTCACTTCCAATTCCAATTCCCATTGAAACTTGTTCATATAAAAGCCCAAGTAAAGAAGGGCGTAACACACTCCAGCCATTCTCCACCAGGTGAGATTTCATAGCTGAGGCTAGTTTACCTTGAATCTGGGGGGAGATGACATCAAAGGCTGTTGAAGACCTTCAGAGTCAAAAGGTAAGTCAAGGGCTTTAAGGACTCCTGGAGTAGAAAACTATTGCAGACAGCAGATGCTCACATTTAACTTTTCTAGGTAAATACTAGTTTACTACAGAGGTTTGTGGAAATACATTTTTAGCATTTTACAGGTCCTAGGTCGTTTGCTAGTAAAGTGTTTTTCACTCATTGCCTGTACACACAACTATCCATCCAGCTGTAAGTCTACAATTTATTGACAGTGTTAGCTGGAAAAAACTATAGGCTACATGTATAGTTGATAGGCAAGGCACAGCCGGGTAATTGAATACAGATTAAGATGTTAGAATCCAGCACTGTCAAAAGACTGTTTGGCTTCTGGCACAGAAATGTTTTTGAAATTGGAAATTTAGAGAAGCATCCAAGATACCTAGGTTTCGTTAAGCTGGGCAAGACTTAAGAGTTTGAATTGATAAGTAAAGTCTATGCTAGATCTTGCAGACATGCATTTTAAACCCTTGTAAAACATGATCTCAAGTAACACAATGAAATTGCTATATTAACTGATTTTACACAAGCCGTTTTGATGGACATGATGAGTTTACAGTACTTTTCATTGTATTGCTGTTTTGGAAGCTGATGCGCATGAATAAAATATTTACAACAGTAACGTGTCCTTGTTAACTAATGTAATGCCATTAAAACTAGGTGTAATTTTTTCCCAAATGGCACTGTAAATGCTTTAAAAGAGTAATTCACCACCAAAACGACCATTTGTGCATCAATTACTGGTGCAGATGACCAGGGTGGGGGTGTATTCAGTACTGTGAAAGTCATTCTGGGATTCAAAATATTGTTGTGAAAACACTTTCATCTTTGTCAGTTATACACAAAGTACAGGCCATGCATACCTGCCATGTTAATTCAGCATAAATACTTTAAGCAGGCTAGCAGATCTGCAGAGTGGATGACACTGAATAAGGTGGAAAAAATCTGACACATGTTTCTGCAAGCCACGGATGCGTAACATTTACTCATTTTGGCTGAAAATACCCGGTTTTGGAGGCACTATCCTGGCAGGAAAAGCAGTGAGAGCTCAGTCAAAAAACAACTGCTTTTCATGCACCCAAAGAGCTGCAGTGAACTTGAACAGTGATCTGCAGCTTGGTAGGCAGTAATGCCATCCACCATCACCTCCTGCTGAAAAGTCAGCTCATTTATTATGTAACTTAAGAACCACTGATATGGATGACACGTACAGATGTATTCATGGTTTGCAGAAACACACAATGCCAACATTTTCCTCTGGTGACTGGGCTACACAAAATAAGTTTTTCCCATTTTTAGCCCAGGTTACACATGAACAAGGAGCAGTCATGGAACTAATTACAGTAAAAAATAGGAATGGGTTTTAAAAAAATTCTTAATACATAGGTGATATGTAAAGTTTTAGTTATACAACAAGAACATTACTTTTGACACATGACTGAGTTATATAAACATGTTTCCTGCAAACTATAAATATGAATTTTTATATAAATATTCCTTTTTTAGATACTGATTCCTTCAGATTTCAGTGTCCTGGGTGTAGTTTTGTCTCTATTTAAGAGATTTTAAATACAGTGAACATGATCACAAGACTATCTTTCTTGTAGCTTTATAAGAGAATTTAATCTTGCATTGTGAAGCATAACACAGAAGTCTATCAAGCAGCCCACACGCTGGATTACATGAAGTTTATAAAGTGCTGATTAAGAGTCGTGTGGTTTGGTTGTCATATGCTGTAGGAGACATGCCACTGTGTAGAGTATTAAAAGAAGGAATATACAATATATTTTTGTGGTTATGAGATGCAAATAGCTTATGGCTCACTTCTGTAATTGAAACTTCCAATTTAGCTGTTACTATCACCACAGTGGAAAATAAAAAGCAGAGCACCAATACATAGGTAGATACAAACAGATACACATTAAAACTCAGCACAACCAAAAGATTGCAAATTTGGCATCGATTTCCTATCTTCATAACAAAATTTGAATTTTGAACAGTGAAAGAACAATATATGAATAACTATCTCATCTGCTCAGAGCTGCAGTTCCAGGTTTCCTGAGTCTATCTGGTGGCAGCACACATGACATTTGTGTCCAGCTCTCTCTCTGATGTAGGTCTGCAGGTTCTGTTTGTGTATGGGTGAAAACTGAGCACTGAATAGGTCACATCATCTGAGCCTCCATTGTGGTTTTGTGGATTGTGTTCTTTATTTTGGCATACATATAAGATACAGAGAGAGACAAATGTCAGTTCAATAATTCAATATCAATGCCCATAAACTGAAAAAAGGAAGTCTGGGATTCTCCTATTGCACTAGCATAACTTTTAAAAGGATAAGCAAATGTGCTAAATGACAGAGACAATGTCTGGTCAGTTGACTAACACTGTTTAGTGCACAATACTGCTGTTGATGCATTTTGTGAAGTAGGAAGTGTAAAAAAATGGATGTGAAAATAGAATAAAACTAAGTACAATTACCTCTCTGAAACTTTATGATTTTAACAGCCAGACATGGGGAAAACAGTCAAACCGCCCAGGACACACTTGTCAGCTTTCTTACTCCATCAAACACACAAGAAAGCATTTCACCAAAAGTTGTTGGCTGATTAATCTGAAGATCTGATTAATATTTAAATGGACAAAAATCTACTGCATGGACCTAAAATCTATACTTAGGTCCACATAATGAATTTCCTCAAAATTAAATGTTAGATTGAAAGTATTCCATCAAAACGCCAAATCAATTAAAAGACAGACCAAATGTTACAACAGTCTTACCTTGAACCCCTAAATATGTTGCATTGATAATGACTGTGTTTTTGCTTAGGTAATATCCACAGAAATACAGCCCAGGGTCAGATGAATTCGCTTTTTTGATTTTGAGAAAAACTGTGAAGATGTTGCAGCTCATTTCAAAATTTCATTTTGAAATCCATCACAGAATTTATGCTCAAACATGCAACGCTTAAACATGAAGGAGACACAGTGGGACTGGGATCTCCTCCTGACCCCTCTGAACCAGATAATCTGGAGAACTGGAAAACGTTTGAGCACAGCGGTGTGACTTTTTCACCAGGCTGAACCTCCACAGTCTGACACTCAGAAACTGGGACACAGATCCAGCCTGAACCTAACACACAAGTATTTGCTTTCAATTAAAGAAATGGCACAAGTGAATAGTATGAATTCTAGTGGGTTTAAGTTACCAGCATTAAATACAGTTAAGGGTAATTCGATGCCAGTACTCACTAAAAGTGCAGAATTAAAGCTGTTAATGAAGGTTAAGTTCTTAATGGTGCGTATGACTAAAACTCTGCAATGTCTGCAACTGCACTGTGCTCTGAGAAGGATACTTTCAATGTAAGGGAGGGGGGTGTTTTCATAATTTGCCTTTGCTGTCGATCAAACTGATGAGGATATAAATGCTTTGATGCAGAATGTTTGGTAATACCTTGTTGTTCTTCTGTCAATTTTAATTGAAAACATTTGCAACAGAAGTTGCTCTTATTTACAAATGACGTGAAGACCTTTATTTCAAATCCAATCTCCTCTTTAAAAATAAAAGATAGACCATTCAAGTATTTTGGAGGTGCTGATTATGCACCTATACTGCCTGTTCTCTTTGAAAAAAAACAAAACAAAAAAAAACACAAATTCCACCTGCCCAGATTTCCATTTTGTCTTCTTGTTCTGTATAAAAAGCATGGTGAATGCCACGGCTGAAAATGGTAAAACATAAAGCACAATCACAATGCAGAGCCCCACATTCAGACCGAAAAATTAGAAACATCCACAAAGGGTGGATGGCAATTGGTAATCTGTCATTTTCCTGCACTCAACAAAAGAAAGAGGAGAGTTTGTCCACTGGTGCTGTTTTGCAAGGAGCTGGCTCCAATAAAGGAGGAGCAGCGCCCTCTGTGGATGAAAGGTGAGAATAAAAAGCTTACAGCACCGGGTATTCCCAGGCGGTCTCCCATCCAAGTACTGACCCCGCCCGACCCTGCTTAGCTTCCGAGATCGGACGAGATCGGGCGTATTCAGGGTGGTATGGCCGTAAGCGATGGAAGAGCATGCACGCACGCCATTTATAGATGGTGAAACAGCGCCAAGGGTGGATGGCAAATGGTAATCTGTCATTTTCCTGCACTCAACAAGCGCCATGACAAGAGCCAGACGGCATTTAGTTTTGAGTTAATGCAGGTATACTCACTGAGAAAGAAAGAAAGAAAGAAAGAAAGAAAAAGAAAAAGAAAAAAGAGAGTTTGTCCACTGATGCTGTTTTGCAAGGAGCTGGCTCCAATAAAGGAGGAGCAGCGCCCTGTGCGGATGAAAGGTGAGAATAAAAAGCTTACAGCACCGGGTATTCCCAGGCGGTCTCCCATCCAAGTACTGACCCGGCCCGACCCTGCTTAGCTTCCGAGATCGGACGAGATCGGGCGTATTCAGGGTGGTATGGCCGTAAGCGATGGAAGAGCATGCACGCACGCCATTTATAGATGGTGAAACAGCGCCAAGGGTGGATGGCAAATGGTAATCTGTCATTTTCCTGCACTCAACAAGCGCCATGACAAGAGCCAGACGGCATTTAGTTTTGAGTTAATGCAGGTATACTCACTGAGAAAGAAAGAAAGAAAGAAAAAGAAAAAGAAAAAGGAGAGTTTGTCCACTGATGCTGTTTTGCAAGGAGCTGGCTCCAATAAAGGAGGAGCAGCGCCCTGTGCGGATGAAAGGTGAGAATAAAAAGCTTACAGCACCGGGTATTCCCAGGCGGTCTCCCATCCAAGTACTGACCCGGCCCGACCCTGCTTAGCTTCCGAGATCGGACGAGATCGGGCGTATTCAGGGTGGTATGGCCGTAAGCGATGGAAGAGCATGCACGCACGCCATTTATAGATGGTGAAACAGCGCCAAGGGTGGATGGCAAATGGTAATCTGTCATTTTCCTGCACTCAACAAGCGCCATGACAAGAGCCAGACGGCATTTAGTTTTGAGTTAATGCAGGTATACTCACTGAGAAAGAAGAAAGAAAGAAAAAAAAAGAAAAAGAGAGTTTGTCCACTGATGCTGTTTTGCAAGGAGCTGGCTCCAATAAAGGAGGAGCAGCGCCCTGTGCGGATGAAAGGTGAGAATAAAAAGCTTACAGCACCGGGTATTCCCAGGCGGTCTCCCATCCAAGTACTGACCCGGCCCGACCCTGCTTAGCTTCCGAGATCGGACGAGATCGGGCGTATTCAGGGTGGTATGGCCGTAAGCGATGGAAGAGCATGCACGCACGCCATTTATAGATGGTGAAACAGCGCCAAGGTGGATGGCAAATGGTAATCTGTCATTTTCCTGCACTCAACAAGCGCCATGACAAGAGCCAGACGGCATTTAGTTGAGTTAATGCAGGTATACTCACTGAGAAAGAAAGAAAAAAATCAGAAAAAGAAAAAGAAAAAGAAAAAAGAGAGTTTGTCCACTGATGCTGTTTTGCAAGGAGCTGGCTCCAATAAAGGAGGAGCAGCGCCCTGTGCGGATGAAAGGTGAGAATAAAAAGCTTACAGCACCGGGTATTCCCAGGCGGTCTCCCATCCAAGTACTGACCCGGCCCGACCCTGCTTAGCTTCCGAGATCGGACGAGATCGGGCGTATTCAGGGTGGTATGGCCGTAAGCGATGGAAGAGCATGCACGCACGCCATTTATAGATGGTGAAACAGCGCCAAGGGTGGATGGCAAATGGTAATCTGTCATTTTCCTGCACTCAACAAGCGCCATGACAAGAGCCAGACGGCATTTAGTTTTGAGTTAATGCAGGTATACTCACTGAGAAAGAAAGAAGAAAAGAAAGAAAGAAAAAGAAAAAGAAAAGAGAGTTTGTCCACTGATGCTGTTTTGCAAGGAGCTGGCTCCAATAAAGGAGGAGCAGCGCCCTGTGCGGATGAAAGGTGAGAATAAAAAGCTTACAGCACCGGGTATTCCCAGGCGGTCTCCCATCCAAGTACTGACCCGGCCCGACCCTGCTTAGCTTCCGAGATCGGACGAGATCGGGCGTATTCAGGGTGGTATGGCCGTAAGCGATGGAAGAGCATGCACGCACGCCATTTATAGATGGTGAAACAGCGCCAAGGGTGGATGGCAAATGGTAATCTGTCATTTTCCTGCACTCAACAAGCGCCATGACAAGAGCCAGACGGCATTTGTTTTGAGTTAATGCAGGTATACTCACTGAGAAAGAAAGAAAAAAAAGAAAGAAAGAAAAGAAAAAGAAAAAGAGAGTTTGTCCACTGATGCTGTTTTGCAAGGAGCTGGCTCCAATAAAGGAGGAGCAGCGCCCTGTGCGGATGAAAGGTGAGAATAAAAAGCTTACAGCACCGGGTATTCCCAGGCGGTCTCCCATCCAAGTACTGACCCGGCCCGACCCTGCTTAGCTTCCGAGATCGGACGAGATCGGGCGTATTCAGGGTGGTATGGCCGTAAGCGATGGAAGAGCATGCACGCACGCCATTTATAGATGGTGAAACAGCGCCAAGGGTGGATGGCAAATGGTAATCTGTCATTTTCCTGCACTCAACAAGCGCCATGACAAGAGCCAGACGGCATTTAGTTTTGAGTTAATGCAGGTATACTCACTGAGAAAGAAAGAAAGAAAGAAAGAAAGAAAAAGAAAAAGAAAAAGGAGAGTTTGTCCACTGATGCTGTTTTGCAAGGAGCTGGCTCCAATGAAGGAGGAGCAGCGCCCTGTGCGGATGAAAGGTGAGAATAAAAAGCTTACAGCACCGGGTATTCCCAGGCGGTCTCCCATCCAAGTACTGACCCGGCCCGACCCTGCTTAGCTTCCGAGATCGGACGAGATCGGGCGTATTCAGGGTGGTATGGCCGTAAGCGATGGAAGAGCATGCACGCACGCCATTTATAGATGGTGAAACAGCGCCAAGGGTGGATGGCAAATGGTAATCTGTCATTTTCCTGCACTCAACAAGCGCCATGACAAGAGCCAGACGGCATTTAGTTTTGAGTTAATGCAGGTATACTCACTGAGAAAGAAAGAAAGAAAGAAAAAGAAAAAGAAAAAGAAAAAGAGTTTGTCCACTGATGCTGTTTTGCAAGGAGCTGGCTCCAATAAAGGAGGCAGCGCCCTGTGCGGATGAAAGGTGAGAATAAAAAGCTTACAGCACCGGGTATTCCCAGGCGGTCTCCCATCCAAGTACTGACCCGGCCCGACCCTGCTTAGCTTCCGAGATCGGACGAGATCGGGCGTATTCAGGGTGGTATGGCCGTAAGCGATGGAAGAGCATGCACGCACGCCATTTATAGATGGTGAAACAGCGCCAAGGGTGGATGGCAAATGGTAATCTGTCATTTTCCTGCACTCAACAAGCGCCATGACAAGAGCCAGACGGCATTTAGTTTTGAGTTAATGCAGGTATACTCACTGAGAAAGAAAGAAAAAAATCAGAAAAAGAAAAAGAAAAAGGAGAGTTTGTCCACTGATGCTGTTTTGCAAGGAGCTGGCTCCAATAAAGGAGGAGCAGCGCCCTGTGCGGATGAAAGGTGAGAATAAAAAGCTTACAGCACCGGGTATTCCCAGGCGGTCTCCCATCCAAGTACTGACCCGGCCCGACCCTGCTTAGCTTCCGAGATCGGACGAGATCGGGCGTATTCAGGGTGGTATGGCCGTAAGCGATGGAAGAGCATGCACGCACGCCATTTTAGATGGTGAAACAGCGCCAAGGGTGGATGGCAAATGGTAATCTGTCATTTTCCTGCACTCAACAAGCGCCATGACAAGAGCCAGACGGCATTTAGTTTTGAGTTAATGCAGGTATACTCACTGAGAAAGAAAGAAAAAAATCAGAAAAAGAAAAAGAAAAAGAAAAAGAGAGTTTGTCCACTGATGCTGTTTTGCAAGGAGCTGGCTCCAATAAAGGAGGAGCAGCGCCCTGTGCGGATGAAAGGTGAGAATAAAAAGCTTACAGCACCGGGTATTCCCAGGCGGTCTCCCATCCAAGTACTGACCCGGCCCGACCCTGCTTAGCTTCCGAGATCGGACGAGATCGGGCGTATTCAGGGTGGTATGGCCGTAAGCGATGGAAGAGCATGCACGCACGCCATTTATAGATGGTGAAACAGCGCCAAGGGTGGATGGCAAATGGTAATCTGTCATTTTCCTGCACTCAACAAGCGCCATGACAAGAGCCAGACGGCATTTAGTTTTGAGTTAATGCAGGTATACTCACTGAGAAAGAAAGAAAAAAATCAGAAAAAGAAAAAGAAAAAGGAGAGTTTGTCCACTGATGCTGTTTTGCAAGGAGCTGGCTCCAATAAAGGAGGAGCAGCGCCTGTGCGGATGAAAGGTGAGAATAAAAGCTTACAGCACCGGGTATTCCCAGGCGGTCTCCCATCCAAGTACTGACCCGGCCCGACCCTGCTTAGCTTCCGAGATCGGACGAGATCGGGCGTATTCAGGGTGGTATGGCCGTAAGCGATGGAAGAGCATGCACGCACGCCATTTATAGATGGTGAAACAGCGCCAAGGGTGGATGGCAAATGGTAATCTGTCATTTTCCTGCACTCAACAAGCGCCATGACAAGAGCCAGACGGCATTTAGTTTTGAGTTAATGCAGGTATACTCACTGAGAAAGAAAGAAAAAAATCAGAAAAAGAAAAAGAAAAAAGAGAGTTTGTCCACTGATGCTGTTTTGCAAGGAGCTGGCTCCAATAAAGGAGGAGCAGCGCCCTGTGCGGATGAAAGGTGAGAATAAAGCTTACAGCACCGGGTATTCCCAGGCGGTCTCCCATCCAAGTACTGACCCGGCCCGACCCTGCTTAGCTTCCGAGATCGGACGAGATCGGGCGTATTCAGGGTGGTATGGCCGTAAGCGATGGAAGAGCATGCACGCACGCCATTTATAGATGGTGAAACAGCGCCAAGGTGGATGGCAAATGGTAATCTGTCATTTTCCTGCACTCAACAAGCGCCATGACAAGAGCCAGACGGCATTTAGTTTTGAGTTAATGCAGGTATACTCACTGAGAAAGAAAGAAAAAAATAAGAAAAAGAAAAAGAAAAAAGAGAGTTTGTCCACTGATGCTGTTTTGCAAGGAGCTGGCTCCAATAAAGGAGGAGCAGCGCCCTGTGCGGATGAAAGGTGAGAATAAAAAGCTTACAGCACCGGGTATTCCCAGGCGGTCTCCCATCCAAGTACTGACCCGGCCCGACCCTGCTTAGCTTCCGAGATCGGACGAGATCGGGCGTATTCAGGGTGGTATGGCCGTAAGCGATGGAAGAGCATGCACGCACGCCATTTATAGATGGTGAAACAGCGCCAAGGGTGGATGGCAAATGGTAATCTGTCATTTTCCTGCACTCAACAAGCGCCATGACAAGAGCCAGACGGCATTTTAGTTTTGAGTTAATGCAGGTATACTCACTGAGAAAGAAAGAAAGAAAGAAAGAAAGAAAAAGAAAAAGAAAAAGGAGAGTTTGTCCACTGATGCTGTTTTGCAAGGAGCTGGCTCCAATAAAGGAGGAGCAGCGCCCTGTGCGGATGAAAGGTGAGAATAAAAAGCTTACAGCACCGGGTATTCCCAGGCGGTCTCCCATCCAAGTACTGACCCGGCCCGACCCTGCTTAGCTTCCGAGATCGGACGAGATCGGGCGTATTCAGGGTGGTATGGCCGTAAGCGATGGAAGAGCATGCACGCACGCCATTTATAGATGGTGAAACAGCGCCAAGGCTGGATGGCAAATGGTAATCTGTCATTTTCCTGCACTCAACAAGCGCCATGACAAGAGCCAGACGGCATTTAGTTTTGAGTTAATGCAGGTATACTCACTGAGAAAGAAAGAAAAAAATCAGAAAAAGAAAAAGAAAAAGGAGAGTTTGTCCACTGATGCTGTTTTGCAAGGAGCTGGCTCCAATAAAGGAGGAGCAGCGCCCTGTGCGGATGAAAGGTGAGAATAAAAAGCTTACAGCACCGGGTATTCCCAGGCGGTCTCCATCCAAGTACTGACCGGCCCGACCCTGCTTAGCTTCCGAGATCGGACGAGATCGGGCGTATTCAGGGTGGTATGGCCGTAAGCGATGGAAGAGCATGCACGCACGCCATTTATAGATGGTGAAACAGCGCCAAGGCTGGATGGCAAATGGTAATCTGTCATTTTCCTGCACTCAACAAGCGCCATGACAAGAGCCAGACGGCATTTAGTTTTGAGTTAATGCAGGTATACTCACTGAGAAAGAAAAAGAAAAAGAAAAAGAAAAAGAAAAAAGAGAGTTTGTCCACTGATGCTGTTTTGCAAGGAGCTGGCTCCAATAAAGGAGGAGCAGCGCCCTGTGCGGATGAAAGGTGAGAATAAAAAGCTTACAGCACCGGGTATTCCCAGGCGGTCTCCCATCCAAGTACTGACCCGGCCCGACCCTGCTTAGCTTCCGAGATCGGACGAGATCGGGCGTATTCAGGGTGGTATGGCCGTAAGCCATGGAAGAGCATGCACGCACGCCATTTATAGATGGTGAAACAGCGCCAAGGCTGGATGGCAAATGGTAATCTGTCATTTTCCTGCACTCAACAAGCGCCATGACAAGAGCCAGACGGCATTTAGTTTTGAGTTAATGCAGGTATACTCACTGAGAAAGAAAGAAAGAAGAAAGAAGAAAAAGAAAAAAGAGAGTTTGTCCACTGATGCTGTTTTGCAAGGAGCTGGCTCCAATAAAGGAGGAGCAGCGCCCTGTGCGGATGAAAGGTGAGAATAAAAAGCTTACAGCACCGGGTATTCCCAGGCGGTCTCCCATCCAAGTACTGACCCGGCCCGACCCTGCTTAGCTTCCGAGATCGGACGAGATCGGGCGTATTCAGGGTGGTATGGCCGTAAGCCATGGAAGAGCATGCACGCACGCCATTTATAGATGGTGAAACAGCGCCAAGGCTGGATGGCAAATGGTAATCTGTCATTTTCCTGCACTCAACAAGCGCCATGACAAGAGCCAGACGGCATTTAGTTTTGAGTTAATGCAGGTATACTCACTGAGAAAGAAAGAAAGAAAGAAAGAAAAGAAAAAGAAAAAAGAGAGTTTGTCCACTGATGCTGTTTTGCAAGGAGCTGGCTCCAATAAAGGAGGCAGCGCCCTGTGCGGATGAAAGGTGAGAATAAAAAGCTTACAGCACCGGGTATTCCCAGGCGGTCTCCCATCCAAGTACTGACCCGGCCCGACCCTGCTTAGCTTCCGAGATCGGACGAGATCGGGCGTATTCAGGGTGGTATGGCCGTAAGCGATGGAAGAGCATGCACGCACGCCATTTATAGAGGTGAAACAGCGCCAAGGCTGGATGGCAAATGGTAATCTGTCATTTTCCTGCACTCAACAAGCGCCATGACAAGAGCCAGACGGCATTTAGTTTTGAGTTAATGCAGGTATACTCACTGAGAAAGAAAGAAAGAAAGAAAGAAAAAGAAAAAGAAAAAAGAGAGTTTGTCCACTGATGCTGTTTTGCAAGGAGCTGGCTCCAATAAAGGAGGAGCAGCGCCCTGTGCGGATGAAAGGTGAGAATAAAAAGCTTACAGCACCGGGTATTCCCAGGCGGTCTCCCATCCAAGTACTGACCCGGCCCGACCCTGCTTAGCTTCCGAGATCGGACGAGATCGGGCGTATTCAGGGGTGGTATGGCCGTAAGCGATGGAAGAGCATGCACGCACGCCATTTATAGATGGTGAAACAGCGCCAAGGCTGGATGGCAAATGGTAATCTGTCATTTTCCTGCACTCAACAAGCGCCATGACAAGAGCCAGACGGCATTTAGTTTTGAGTTAATGCAGGTATACTCACTGAGAAAGAAAGAAAGAAAAAGAAAAAGAGAGTTTGTCCACTGATGCTGTTTTGCAAGGAGCTGGCTCCAATAAAGGAGGAGCAGCGCCCTGTGCGGATGAAAGGTGAGAATAAAAAGCTTACAGCACCGGGTATTCCCAGGCGGTCTCCCATCCAAGTACTGACCCGGCCCGACCCTGCTTAGCTTCCGAGATCGGACGAGATCGGGCGTATTCAGGGTGGTATGGCCGTAAGCCATGGAAGAGCATGCACGCACGCCATTTATAGATGGTGAAACAGCGCCAAGGCTGGATGGCAAATGGTAATCTGTCATTTTCCTGCACTCAACAAGCGCCATGACAAGAGCCAGACGGCATTTAGTTTTGAGTTAATGCAGGTATACTCACTGAGAAAGAAAGAAAGAAAGAAAGAAAGAAAAAGAAAAAGAAAAAGAGAGTTTGTCCACTGATGCTGTTTTGCAAGGAGCTGGCTCCAATAAAGGAGGAGCAGCGCCCTGTGCGGATGAAAGGTGAGAATAAAAAGCTTACAGCACCGGGTATTCCCAGGCGGTCTCCCATCCAAGTACTGACCCGGCCCGACCCTGCTTAGCTTCCGAGATCGGACGAGATCGGGCGTATTCAGGGTGGTATGGCCGTAAGCGATGGAAGAGCATGCACGCACGCCATTTATAGATGGTGAAACAGCGCCAAGGCTGGATGGCAAATGGTAATCTGTCATTTTCCTGCACTCAACAAGCGCCATGACAAGAGCCAGACGGCATTTAGTTTTGAGTTAATGCAGGTATACTCACTGAGAAAGAAAGAAAGAAAGAAAGAAAAAGAAAAAGAAAAAAGAGAGTTTGTCCACTGATGCTGTTTTGCAAGGAGCTGGCTCCAATAAAGGAGGAGCAGCGCCCTGTGCGGATGAAAGGTGAGAAAAAAAGCTTACAGCACCGGGTATTCCCAGGCGGTCTCCCATCCAAGTACTGACCCGGCCCGACCCTGCTTAGCTTCCGAGATCGGACGAGATCGGGCGTATTCAGGGTGGTATGGCCGTAAGCATGGAAGAGCATGCACGCACGCCATTTATAGATGGTGAAACAGCGCCAAGGCTGGATGGCAAATGGTAATCTGTCATTTCCTGCACTCAACAAGCGCCATGACAAGAGCCAGACGGCATTTAGTTTTGAGTTAATGCAGGTATACTCACTGAGAAAGAAAAAAGAAAAAGAAAAAGAAAAAGAGAGTTTGTCCACTGATGCTGTTTTGCAAGGAGCTGGCTCCAATAAAGGAGGAGCAGCGCCCTGTGCGGATGAAGGTGAGAATAAAAAGCTTACAGCACCGGGTATTCCCAGGCGGTCTCCCATCCAAGTACTGACCGGCCCGACCCTGCTTAGCTTCCGAGATCGGACGAGATCGGGCGTATTCAGGGTGGTATGGCCGTAAGCGATGGAAGAGCATGCACGCACGCCATTTATAGATGGTGAAACAGCGCCAAGGCTGGATGGCAATGGTAATCTGTCATTTTCCTGCACTCAACAAGCGCCATGACAAGAGCCAGACGGCATTTAGTTTTGAGTTAATGCAGGTATACTCACTGAGAAAGAAAAAAGAAAGAAAGAAAAAGAAAAAAAAGAGAGTTTGTCCACTGATGCTGTTTTGCAAGGAGCTGGCTCCAATAAAGGAGGAGCAGCGCCCTGTGCGGATGAAAGGTGAGAATAAAAAGCTTACAGCACCGGGTATTCCCAGGCGGTCTCCCATCCAAGTACTGACCCGGCCCGACCCTGCTTAGCTTCCGAGATCGGACGAGATCGGGCGTATTCAGGGTGGTATGGCCGTAAGCGATGGAAGAGCATGCACGCACGCCATTTATAGATGGTGAAACAGCGCCAAGGCTGGATGGCAAATGGTAATCTGTCATTTTCCTGCACTCAACAAGCGCCATGACAAGAGCCAGACGGCATTTAGTTTTGAGTTAATGCAGGTATACTCACTGAGAAAGAAAGAAAGAAAGAAAGAAAAAGAAAAAGAGAGTTTGTCCACTGATGCTGTTTTGCAAGGAGCTGGCTCCAATAAAGGAGGAGCAGCGCCCTGTGCGGATGAAAGGTGAGAATAAAAAGCTTACAGCACCGGGTATTCCCAGGCGGTCTCCCATCCAAGTACTGACCCGGCCCGACCCTGCTTAGCTTCCGAGATCGGACGAGATCGGGCGTATTCAGGGTGGTATGGCCGTAAGCCATGGAAGAGCATGCACGCACGCCATTTATAGATGGTGAAACAGCGCCAAGGCTGGATGGCAAATGGTAATCTGTCATTTTCCTGCACTCAACAAGCGCCATGACAAGAGCCAGACGGCATTTAGTTTTGAGTTAATGCAGGTATACTCACTGAGAAAGAAAGAAAGAAAGAAAGAAGAAAAAGAAAAAGAAAAAAGAGAGTTTGTCCACTGATGCTGTTTTGCAAGGAGCTGGCTCCAATAAAGGAGGAGCAGCGCCCTGTGCGGATGAAAGGTGAGAATAAAAAGCTTACAGCACCGGGTATTCCCAGGCGGTCTCCCATCCAAGTACTGACCCGGCCCGACCCTGCTTAGCTTCCGAGATCGGACGAGATCGGGCGTATTCAGGGTGGTATGGCCGTAAGCCATGGAAGAGCATGCACGCACGCCATTTATAGATGGTGAAACAGCGCCAAGGCTGGATGGCAAATGGTAATCTGTCATTTTCCTGCACTCAACAAGCGCCATGACAAGAGCCAGACGGCATTTAGTTTTGAGTTAATGCAGGTATACTCACTGAGAAAGAAAGAAAAAAGAAAAAGAAAAAGAAAAAAAAAGAGAGTTTGTCCACTGATGCTGTTTTGCAAGGAGCTGGCTCCAATAAAGGAGGAGCAGCGCCCTGTGCGGATGAAAGGTGAGAATAAAAAGCTTACAGCACCGGGTATTCCCAGGCGGTCTCCCATCCAAGTACTGACCGGCCCGACCCTGCTTAGCTTCCGAGATCGGACGAGATCGGGCGTATTCAGGGTGGTATGGCCGTAAGCGATGGAAGAGCATGCACGCACGCCATTTATAGATGGTGAAACAGCGCCAAGGCTGGATGGCAAATGGTAATCTGTCATTTTCCTGCACTCAACAAGCGCCATGACAAGAGCCAGACGGCATTTAGTTTTGAGTTAATGCAGGTATACTCACTGAGAAAGAAAGAAGAAAAAGAAAAAGAAAAAGAGAGAGTTTGTCCACTGATGCTGTTTTGCAAGGAGCTGGCTCCAATAAAGGAGGAGCAGCGCCCTGTGCGGATGAAAGGTGAGAATAAAAAGCTTACAGCACCGGGTATTCCCAGGCGGTCTCCCATCCAAGTACTGACCCGGCCCGACCCTGCTTAGCTTCCGAGATCGGACGAGATCGGGCGTATTCAGGGTGGTATGGCCGTAAGCGATGGAAGAGCATGCACGCACGCCATTTATAGATGGTGAAACAGCGCCAAGGCTGGATGGCAAATGGTAATCTGTCATTTTCCTGCACTCAACAAGCGCCATGACAAGAGCCAGACGGCATTTAGTTTTGAGTTAATGCAGGTATACTCACTGAGAAAGAAAAAGAAAAAAGAAAAAGAAAAAGAGAGTTTGTCCACTGATGCTGTTTTGCAAGGAGCTGGCTCCAATAAAGGAGGAGCAGCGCCCTGTGCGGATGAAAGGTGAGAATAAAAAGCTTACAGCACCGGGTATTCCCAGGCGGTCTCCCATCCAAGTACTGACCCGGCCCGACCCTGCTTAGCTTCCGAGATCGGACGAGATCGGGCGTATTCAGGGTGGTATGGCCGTAAGCGATGGAAGAGCATGCACGCACGCCATTTATAGATGGTGAAACAGCGCCAAGGCTGGATGGCAAATGGTAATCTGTCATTTTCCTGCACTCAACAAGCGCCATGACAAGAGCCAGACGGCATTTAGTTTTGAGTTAATGCAGGTATACTCACTGAGAAAGAAAAAAGAAAGAAAGAAAAAGAAAAAGAAAAAGAGAGTTTGTCCACTGATGCTGTTTTGCAAGGAGCTGGCTCCAATAAAGGAGGAGCAGCGCCCTGTGCGGATGAAAGGTGAGAATAAAAAGCTTACAGCACCGGGTATTCCCAGGCGGTCTCCCATCCAAGTACTGACCCGGCCCGACCCTGCTTAGCTTCCGAGATCGGACGAGATCGGGCGTATTCAGGGTGGTATGGCCGTAAGCGATGGAAGAGCATGCACGCACGCCATTTATAGATGGTGAAACAGCGCCAAGGCTGGATGGCAAATGGTAATCTGTCATTTTCCTGCACTCAACAAGCGCCATGACAAGAGCCAGACGGCATTTAGTTTTGAGTTAATGCAGGTATACTCACTGAGAAAGAAAGAAAGAAAGAAAGAAAGAAAGAAAAGAAAAAGAAAAAGAGAGTTTGTCCACTGATGCTGTTTTGCAAGGAGCTGGCTCCAATAAAGGAGGAGCAGCGCCCTGTGCGGATGAAAGGTGAGAATAAAAAGCTTACAGCACCGGGTATTCCCAGGCGGTCTCCCATCCAAGTACTGACCCGGCCCGACCCTGCTTAGCTTCCGAGATCGGACGAGATCGGGCGTATTCAGGGTGGTATGGCCGTAAGCGATGGAAGAGCATGCACGCACGCCATTTATAGATGGTGAAACAGCGCCAAGGCTGGATGGCAAATGGTAATCTGTCATTTTCCTGCACTCAACAAGCGCCATGACAAGAGCCAGACGGCATTTAGTTTTGAGTTAATGCAGGTATACTCACTGAGAAAGAAAGAAAGAAAGAAAGAAAAAGAAAAAGAAAAAGAGAGTTTGTCCACTGATGCTGTTTTGCAAGGAGCTGGCTCCAATAAAGGAGGAGCAGCGCCCTGTGCGGATGAAAGGTGAGAATAAAAAGCTTACAGCACCGGGTATTCCCAGGCGGTCTCCCATCCAAGTACTGACCCGGCCCGACCCTGCTTAGCTTCCGAGATCGGACGAGATCGGGCGTATTCAGGGTGGTATGGCCGTAAGCGATGGAAGAGCATGCACGCACGCCATTTATAGATGGTGAAACAGCGCCAAGGCTGGATGGCAAATGGTAATCTGTCATTTTCCTGCACTCAACAAGCGCCATGACAAGAGCCAGACGGCATTTAGTTTTGAGTTAATGCAGGTATACTCACTGAGAAAGAAAGAAAGAAAGAAAGAAAGAAAAAGAAAAAGAAAAAAGGAGTTTGTCCACTGATGCTGTTTTGCAAGGAGCTGGCTCCAATAAAGGAGGAGCAGCGCCCTGTGCGGATGAAAGGTGAGAATAAAAAGCTTACAGCACCGGGTATTCCCAGGCGGTCTCCCATCCAAGTACTGACCCGGCCCGACCCTGCTTAGCTTCCGAGATCGGACGAGATCGGGCGTATTCAGGGTGGTATGGCCGTAAGCGATGGAAGAGCATGCACGCACGCCATTTATAGATGGTGAAACAGCGCCAAGGCTGGATGGCAAATGGTAATCTGTCATTTTCCTGCACTCAACAAGCGCCATGACAAGAGCCAGACGGCATTTAGTTTTGAGTTAATGCAGGTATACTCACTGAGAAAGAAAGAAAGAAAAAAGAAAAAGAAAAAAAGAGTTTGTCCACTGATGCTGTTTTGCAAGGAGCTGGCTCCAATAAAGGAGGAGCAGCGCCCTGTGCGGATGAAAGGTGAGAATAAAAAGCTTACAGCACCGGGTATTCCCAGGCGGTCTCCCATCCAAGTACTGACCCGGCCCGACCCTGCTTAGCTTCCGAGATCGGACGAGATCGGGCGTATTCAGGGTGGTATGGCCGTAAGCGATGGAAGAGCATGCACGCACGCCATTTATAGATGGTGAAACAGCGCCAAGGCTGGATGGCAAATGGTAATCTGTCATTTTCCTGCACTCAACAAGCGCCATGACAAGAGCCAGACGGCATTTAGTTTTGAGTTAATGCAGGTATACTCACTGAGAAAGAAAGAAGAAAAAGAAAAAGAAAAAAGAGAGTTTGTCCACTGATGCTGTTTTGCAAGGAGCTGGCTCCAATAAAGGAGGAGCAGCGCCCTGTGCGGATGAAAGGTGAGAATAAAAAGCTTACAGCACCGGGTATTCCCAGGCGGTCTCCCATCCAAGTACTGACCCGGCCCGACCCTGCTTAGCTTCCGAGATCGGACGAGATCGGGCGTATTCAGGGTGGTATGGCCGTAAGCGATGGAAGAGCATGCACGCACGCCATTTATAGATGGTGAAACAGCGCCAAGGCTGGATGGCAAATGGTAATCTGTCATTTTCCTGCACTCAACAAGCGCCATGACAAGAGCCAGACGGCATTTAGTTTTGAGTTAATGCAGGTATACTCACTGAGAAAGAAAAAGAAAGAAAGAAAGAAAAAGAAAAAGAAAAAAGAGAGTTTGTCCACTGATGCTGTTTTGCAAGGAGCTGGCTCCAATAAAGGAGGAGCAGCGCCCTGTGCGGATGAAAGGTGAGAATAAAAAGCTTACAGCACCGGGTATTCCCAGGCGGTCTCCCATCCAAGTACTGACCCGGCCCGACCCTGCTTAGCTTCCGAGATCGGACGAGATCGGGCGTATTCAGGGTGGTATGGCCGTAAGCGATGGAAGAGCATGCACGCACGCCATTTATAGATGGTGAAACAGCGCCAAGGCTGGATGGCAAATGGTAATCTGTCATTTTCCTGCACTCAACAAGCGCCATGACAAGAGCCAGACGGCATTTAGTTTTGAGTTAATGCAGGTATACTCACTGAGAAAGAAAAAGAAAGAAAGAAAAAGAAAAAGAAAAAAGAGAGTTTGTCCACTGATGCTGTTTTGCAAGGAGCTGGCTCCAATAAAGGAGGAGCAGCGCCCTGTGCGGATGAAAGGTGAGAATAAAAAGCTTACAGCACCGGGTATTCCCAGGCGGTCTCCCATCCAAGTACTGACCCGGCCCGACCCTGCTTAGCTTCCGAGATCGGACGAGATCGGGCGTATTCAGGGTGGTATGGCCGTAAGCGATGGAAGAGCATGCACGCACGCCATTTATAGATGGTGAAACAGCGCCAAGGCTGGATGGCAAATGGTAATCTGTCATTTTCCTGCACTCAACAAGCGCCATGACAAGAGCCAGACGGCATTTAGTTTTGAGTTAATGCAGGTATACTCACTGAGAAAGAAAGAAAAAAATCAGAAAAAGAAAAAGAAAAAGAGAGTTTGTCCACTGATGCTGTTTTGCAAGGAGCTGGCTCCAATAAAGGAGGAGCAGCGCCCTGTGCGGATGAAAGGTGAGAATAAAAAGCTTACAGCACCGGGTATTCCCAGGCGGTCTCCCATCCAAGTACTGACCCGGCCCGACCCTGCTTAGCTTCCGAGATCGGACGAGATCGGGCGTATTCAGGGTGGTATGGCCGTAAGCGATGGAAGAGCATGCACGCACGCCATTTATAGATGGTGAAACAGCGCCAAGGCTGGATGGCAAATGGTAATCTGTCATTTTCCTGCACTCAACAAGCGCCATGACAAGAGCCAGACGGCATTTAGTTTTGAGTTAATGCAGGTATACTCACTGAGAAAGAAAGAAAGAAAGAAAGAAAAAGAAAAAGAAAAAAGAGAGTTTGTCCACTGATGCTGTTTTGCAAGGAGCTGGCTCCAATAAAGGAGGAGCAGCGCCCTGTGCGGATGAAAGGTGAGAATAAAAAGCTTACAGCACCGGGTATTCCCAGGCGGTCTCCCATCCAAGTACTGACCCGGCCCGACCCTGCTTAGCTTCCGAGATCGGACGAGATCGGGCGTATTCAGGGTGGTATGGCCGTAAGCTGGAAGAGCATGCACGCACGCCATTTATAGATGGTGAAACAGCGCCAAGGCTGGATGGCAAATGGTAATCTGTCATTTTCCTGCACTCAACAAGCGCCATGACAAGAGCCAGACGGCATTTAGTTTTGAGTTAATGCAGGTATACTCACTGAGAAAGAAAGAAAGAAATCAGAAAAAGAAAAAGAAAAAGAAAAAAGAGAGTTTGTCCACTGATGCTGTTTTGCAAGGAGCTGGCTCCAATAAAGGAGGAGCAGCGCCCTGTGCGGATGAAAGGTGAGAATAAAAAGCTTACAGCACCGGGTATTCCCAGGCGGTCTCCCATCCAAGTACTGACCCGGCCCGACCCTGCTTAGCTTCCGAGATCGGACGAGATCGGGCGT